>CM046965.1:75385010-77885010 GCA_025698475.1 Gossypium anomalum | reverse complement strand
TTAATTTTCGTTACTAAATTTTCTTTTTCTCTTTTCTGGCAAGTTCTTATAGTTTATGACTAGAAGAAACCCGTCAAGACCATTACTTTTTGACGAAGAAATCGATCGCATAGCTACAACCGAGGGAGAGTAAGAGAACGATGTTCCAACTACAACCGAGGAGATGACAGAAAATCAGGAAAATCCGGTACCTCCTGCGATTGCTGCTGATCCAGTAAATCAGAATCAAGCTCCACATACTATGTATGATTATGCTAAACCTACTTTAACAGGAACTGAATCAAGTATAGTTAGGCCTTCTACTGCTGCAAATAATTTTGAACTAAAACCTAACACGATTCAAATGATACAGCAATTTGTTCAGTTTGATGGTTTGCAGGATGAGGATCCCAACACTCACTTGGCAAATTTTCTGGAATTTTGCGACACATTTAAAATTAATGACATTTCTGATGATGCAATTCGCCTTCAGTTATTCACTTTTTCATTGAGAAACAAAGCTAAACAGTGGTTAAACTCGTTACCACGAGGGTCAATCACTACTTGGGAACAAATAACCTTAAATTTTTTATTAAAGTATTTTTCACCAGCTAAAACTACTAAATTACGTAATGATATCTCTTCTTTTATGTAGATGGATTTAGAAACACTCTACGATACATGGGAGAGATACAAGGACCTACTGCAAAGGTGCCCTCACCAACTGCAAGTTCAAACATTTTATAATGGTGTAAACCCCTCGACAAGACAGATGATTGATGCAGCAGCTGGTGGAACCATCAACAATAAAACATTTGAAGCGGCTTACGAATTTATTGAAAAGATGTCACTAAATAACTATCAGTGGCAAATCATGAGGACTAAGCCAACCAAAACAGCCAGCGTTTATAACGTCGATGTGGTTAATATGTTATCAAATCAGGTGGAGATTCTAAATAAAAAGATTGATGGTTTACTTGGTTCTACACATGTACATCCAGTGATGAGGTGTGATTCAAGTGGAGGAGGCATACATACCGATTATCAACCCTTTAATCCTACAATCGAAGAGGAACAAGTCCACTATATGGGTAACAATAACTCTAGACCTCAAAAGAACCCATATAGTAATACTTATAATGCAGGTTGGAGGAACCACCCAAATTTTTCATGGGGTGGTCAAGGAAATCAAAGGCCACAAAATCCTCTGGGTTTTCAACAACCACCTTATCAACAGGAAAAGAAACCGAACCTTGAGGAGATGCTATCTAAATTTATCTTGGTGTCAGAAACTCATTTTCAGAATACCGAGACAGCACTTAAGAATCAACAAGCGTCGATCCAAGGGCTCGAAACTCAGATAGGCCAGCTGTCCAAACTAATTTTTGAAAGACCACAAGGTAGCTTGCCAAGCAATACTGAACCTAACCCAAGGGAACAGCTTAATGCAATCAACGTTAGAAATGAGGAAAGGTTAGTTGCATCTGAACCAGAACTAAATCAAGAAGCTGTGGTAAGCAAAGATAAAGGTAAGGTAGGTCACAATGAGAAAAAAAGGTAAGTGTAGAATATAAACCTCGTGTGCCATATCCCAATGCGACAAGGAAAGGTCGCTCAGATGAGTAATTTGGTAAATTCCTTAAACTTTTAAAGAAATTACATATCAATTTAACGTTTATTGAAGCTTTCTTGCAGATGCCGAAAGCAATAAAGTTTTTAAAGGAGCTATTAGCAAATAAGCAGAAGTTGGACGAGGCGTCGCATGTGGAGTTAAACGTAATTTGCTTAGCAATTCTATAGAATAAGCTACCCAATAAATTAAAAGATCCAGGGAGTTTTACAATTTCTTGCTTAATTGGTAGCTTAGATGTTAATAATGCATTGGCTGATTCAGGGGCTAGCATCAACGTCATGCCTTACAAAATGTTTAAGCAACTAGGTCTTGGGAAACCCAAACAAACTAGGATGAGCATTCAATTAGCAGATAAAACTATCAGATTTCCTAGGGGTATTATTGAAGATGTACTAGTTAAAATTGACAAATTTATATTCCCAGTTGATTTCATTGTTCTAGACATAAAGGAGGATGGTAACACTCCTTTGATTTTAGGAATGCCCTTTTTAGCAACTACTAGAACAATAATTGACGTTGGCACAGGTGAACTCACATTTCGTGTGGGGGACAAAATAATCACCCTTCAAGCTCGCAATTCTGGCAACACATCGAAAATTGAAGGTGATTGTATAAACCATTCTACTAAAACTGACCATGTGTTGCAACCTACTTTGCAGGAAATAAGCTCGAAGGACATACATGAGCCATGTTCAAGCAACAATAACGGACCTATCCATGAAGGACGAATGCTACAAATCGAGGAGCTAGATGAATGGCGGACACATAAACAGAGAACACATGATAAACTAAAACTACACCAGAACGAGCTCAATACCTCACAAAATCAACTTAAGGTTGGAGATAAGGTATAATTAGATGCTGCAGATCCTCGCATTACCACTGCTGAACCGAATGAAGAAAATCCTCTTACGGTACTTAACATCTTCCCATATAGTACAGTTAAAGTAAATAATTCCAAATTCGACTCGTTTAAGGTAAATATTACCCGTTTAAAACCTTATATTGATGAGATTGATAGCAAAAATAAGGAGTGTAAACTCCTCGAACCACCATCACCATTCAATGGAGAGGTAAGTCGAGCTTAGACTCTAAATAAGCACTTCTCGAGGGGAAACCTGAGCACTTACAGTATTAACTTCTTTAAGTTTTAGTATTTAACACCTAACCTACTAACTGAGCTCTTGAATACAGGTTTTTCACACCCACACGGCCAGGCACACGGGCGTGCTGCAGACCATGTGAAAATAGGGCAAGGACTTTTCCCAACACGAGATGCGACAAATGGCCACGGCCCTGCGGCATGGCCGTGGGCGATCCTGCCAAAATAACATGGGTGTGCGACACGCCCGTGTCCTAAAACCGTGGTCGATCCTACCAAAACAGCACGGGCGTGTGACACGCCTGTGCCTAGCACCCGTGGTCGAACCTGTCAAAATAACAAGAGCGTGGACCTACATACACGGGCGTAGGAGAAGCGAACGAAGCCAGATATTGCTGCGCGACACAGCTTTGTGCATCAATACGCCTAAGGAACACGGGCATGGGCTGTATGTCAAAGGCACCGAAATTCAAAAAAATGCGAACACACGGGCTAAAATTAGGGCATATGGGCGTGTCCCCTGGTCGTGTGCCCCAAAATCTATAAAAACCCCTCACTATTCATCATCTTCTTCACTCAAAATCCCTAACCCTAGCCACTGTAACTCCACAAGCCCCCTCTGCCACGCCCGTGCACCACCTTCAACTTCATTTTTGACGCCCAAGCTCCTCCCTTTTGCGTTTGTTTACTCTTTTCTCTTTATTTGCTTTAATTATTTTACTTATTTCATGATTTCTCAAACTCCATTTACCTATTTTAAGTTAATATTCATAGTTCTCACTATAGTCATACGTATGCTTATTATTCTTTGCCATTATAATTTATGCATTGTGATACATTCATACTTTTTATGTTTCCATAGAATTATTTGCCATTTTTATGAAACCCATACTATTATCATGCCTATATTCATACTATTACCATGCTAATGCCACGAAATTATGCAATATTGTTTTGGTTAGGTTTGTTAGTGTTAGTAGTTGTGGCTGAAATTATTACTTTTAATTCATGACTTTTTCCTTTTTAAATTTGTTTACATTTTACCTTGTCCATTCATCAAGACGGAATAATGGTTTTACTTGCAGGTATACCATGTCATCTTCACGTAGGAAGAAGGCCGCCGTCCCTGCTTCGAAGAAAAGGAACGGAGCGTCATCTTCCTCAGGTCCTACCGCTAAAATTCGCCACCCCTTCCTGCAGTTTCCTATTGGGCCCTAGGAAGAACTCTATCAGATACTTCGAGCCCAACCCTTAGGTGTGGGCCACTGCGTCGACTGGACTGCACTAGAATAATTCCAACTGGCTGATGCGATTCGGGCTCTCCTTACCACCGACCTATGAGACCTTTTCTTTGCGATCATCGAGCCGATGTATCTCGAGCTCACAATGGAACTTTGCTCAACGTTCTATCTTCAGACTGTAATGACCAACTATGATGATCCCGGCACGGTTTAATTTTGCCTCGACGGGTTAGTCCGCCAGTTGAGCGTCCCAGAGTTCGACACTACACTGGGCCTCTACACGGAGGAATTCAAGGAGGAGAACGACCTTCATGCTCTCAACCGCCATATTCCTTGTTCTCCTTCACGATGCTGGGACACATTAGTACCACGTTCGGCCACCTACGACCCTAGTCGCTCAAAGGCATCAGCTTTTCCTCTATCCTTGAGGTACTTACATTCTATTTTAGCTCACACTTTGACAGGGAGGAGAGAGAGCATCGGTGTCGTCAACACTCACGACGTCTACTTCCTATGGTGTATGTCACATGGGCATGTCTCCGACCTCGCCTATTTCATCGCCCTTACCATTTGCCATCAGACGGAGCGACATCGAAAGGGGGTCATCTCTATTGGCCCCTACGTGACTCGACTGGCTCGACACTTTGGGCTCCTCAACACCGCGGCACAAGCATCTTCCCTTACACTCATTGGCCAGATGTCTCCACAAGGCATCTTGAGCATGCTAAGTATGAGGATGATCGAAAAGCGCCATGGAACCTACCCTCTTTAATATCGTCTCGCCTAATCATCTGAAGAGGAGGCCCCTGAGGACATTACTGATGATTTCCCTCCATAACACGAGGACCCACCGTCGCAGCTACCACCCACCCATCGTCCAGTTCATGTGGCGGCTTCATATTCTGACATCTCTAAGCGCCTCACTCGATTTGAGCAGCAGTGTTTTCAGTGATTTGACAACATTGATGCTACTCTACAGCAAATTTGTCAGCACTTCTACATTTCATCGCCACCACCACTTCGCGAACCATTTGGCGATGATGTTTAAATATTTTATTTTATTTTATCTTTATTTTTATTTATCAATTTTCTTATTCTTTTCACTTTTAACTTATCATTTTATTTCTTTTTTGCTAATATTTTATTTTTAAGATATATAAACAAATTTTAATCTCAGTTAATTCTTTATGAGTAATTATTCTTCTTTATATCCCCTAAAAATTTCCTGATTTTATCACGGTTATAAAGAGCTACAAAGCTTACAATTACTTAGAAACTTCAAAATCCATTGGAAAAGGTTCTCCACGACTGCCATGCCTTACTCAACCATGAGATATAATATTCTTTTGGCGCAGCACTTGTGGAACCCAACCTCTACCACCACTGGACTATCCTCTTCCACTCTACATAACTCCAAACTAAGGAGTTCATTCACTTAATATTCAGGAAGTTTCACTTCTCTTCCTATCTTATGATCTTATATCTATAATTGCCACTAACTTTATCTTTGTACATTGAGGGTAATGTACATCTTAAGTGTGGGGGGGTAAAATATATCACTATCAGAAAAATCCCTGAATTTTGTCTTGTTCTCTTATAAATCTCTCATATCATTTTTAGGATGAATTTTGATTAATTTATGATTTTTATTGATATATCTTGGATTAAAACATAGGCATTCATGCATTGATTATTTAAACTTTAAGACATTAGAGAATTAAGCATGATAAGTTAATTTTTGAGAATTTAAAATTTTAGGTTGTTTTCCCAAGTTTAAGTATTATCTTGAATTGAAATCCACAGGTTTAAACATCAAAAAGCGATAATTTTTGTGGGATTTTAAACCTTTAGAGCATCTATTATTTCTTTCATGCTCACTTTTATTGTTGCTTTGAGTGCATCAATATCGAATTGTTATTCTAGAACTTGCTTGATTATGCATGCCAAGGCCACACCATTTGATTTGATATGTCAAGATGATAGAGGCACTTAGGTTTAACCCACTCATGCCTTGAAAAGCCTACCTTCACAACTAACCCTTAGTAAACCTCTTTGAGCCTAACAAGCCATTCCTTGATTTATCCCCAATATTAACCCTTAACTCATTATTGTTGAAATCCCTGATCATGATTTTCCCGTGATAAGTTTTATAAATTTATAATGAATCGTTCTTGAAACTAACTATTATCAAGACGTAGGCAAGTGTACCTATCAAACAGTAGTATAGCTTTAGCAAGACTGAATTGTCGAACCCAAAGGACTAGGAGTGCTAGTAATAACTGCCTTATTATTATCTAGCTGAAGAAAAGATATTTGTTTTTAACTAACTAATTAACTAAACTAAGAACTTACAGAAAATAGAAGTTGGGAAATTACTTTTAGGGAAATCGATTGATTGAGACAATACCTAAGGAAAAATCCACCTAGCCTTTTACTTGTTATTCTGGCTCCGAACCGGACGATTTATTCATTTAACTTGTTCCGTAGAAATCTCTACTGTATATTATTATCCCTCTCGAGACTAACAACATCTAATCCCTAGGTTGAATAACTGAGAGTTATCTCTAATTAACACCCTAAGGTTGCATTAACTCGATTTATGGATTCCCTTATTAGGTTTCACCCTAATCCGGCAAAATCTTGTCACCCTATCTATAGGCACCAATCAACTCCGCTTAATTATGATAAAGTTACTCCTAGTCAAGGTCTATTCCTCCTCCAACTAAGAGTAGTAACTTAAAGTGATATCCTGAAATACTAAAACAAGAATTAAGAACACATAATTAAGAACAAGTCAAATATTTATCATACAATTCAGAAATAATAACAATGTTTCGTCATAGGTTTCATCCCCCTTAGGTATTTAGGGGTTTAGTTTATAAATAAACAAGAAAACATCTCAGAATAATAATAAATACGAAACAACAAGAAAACCCAAAACTCCTGAAAGGGAAGTTAAGGAGAGATCTTCAGTCTTGATAATATCTCCGACTTCTGAGATGGATCGAACGGCTTTCTTGGAGTAATTCCTTACTCCCTATTCTCCGAACCCCCTTTCTTCCTCTTTTAGGGTGTATTTATAGGCTTTGGAATGCCTAAGAACCCTCAAAAGTGGCCTTTTCCAAATTGGACTCAACTTGGACTCGGTAGGGACACGTCCATGTGCGATAAATTCAGGCCGTGTTTGAGTTACATGAGCGTGTGTTATACTCGTGTGAGTCGTGCTTCAATTCTGCCAAATTGACACGGCTGTGTGATCTGCCCGTGTGAGGAGGTCCAGGCCGTGTTGATTTCGTGCTTTATCCCATTTTCTCTGTTTTCAGCCTATTTCTCGTTCCTTTCGTTCTCCTATGCCTACTTGAGAATAAAACATGAAATTAAGAAATTAGGAGCATTGAATTCACCAAATCTAAGGAGAAATCATTCATAAAAGGCGTTAAGCATGGGTTATAAATATGTATAGATTACGGTTTATCAAATACCCCTACACTTAAGCGTTTGCTTGTCCTCAAGCAAAATCCTCGAATCACAATTAAAATTTCATTTTTCTCAACTTATAATTCCTATCAATATTATCTTAAACCATCTCATAAGTAATCATACATTGAGAATTTAACTAAAAGAACATTAGAGCTTCAAACATTCTGAATTGAGTATTTTAATCATGAAAAACTTAGGTATCTCCCCTCCCCTAAGTAGTTATCATTGATTTGGAACCTCACAGAGTTTAACATCCTCACTAAAGATTCACTCAAATCATTCGAAGTGTTTAAGGACAATGAAATTAGCACTCATTAGTCAATATGAAAAGTTATTACCATAGGCTTGCATAAAAATCAAATCTCCACCACTATAAATTGAGATGATACATTAATCCAAATGTCTTTAAAGGGTTGTAACGAGGCTTAGTTAGGGGGTATGAAAGAAATGGTTAGAATCGAGATTGACTTGAAAAATTACTTAACTAGAAAAATATTTAATCATCACTTGTGTACAACAAAGCTTTCTTCTTTGATTATGGAGTGAAACTTACAAGCAAAAGATAACTACTGATATGTATACATGTTTTTTTTTAAGAACAAGTCAAATAATCATAAATTAACTATTAATAACAAGACATAGTTAAGCAATTTATTCAAATCAACTCTCGACAAAAATAGGGATCAAATTAATTTAGGGGGTTTGAACAATAATGGGTTACGGGTTAATATTGAGGGTAGTACAAGGAATGGCTTGTTAGGCTCAAAGGGGTTTACTAAGTGTTAATCGTGGAGGTAGGCTCTTCATGGCATGAGTGGGTTAATCCTAAGTGCCTCTATCATCTTGATATATCAAATCAAATGGTGTGGTCTTGACATGCATAATTAGGCAAGTTCTAGAATAACAATTCAATATTGGCACACTCAAAGCAATAATAAAAGTGAGCATGAAAGAATTAATAGATGCTCTAAAGGCTCAAAAATCTCACAAAGATTATGGCTTTTTTTTATGTTTAAATCTGTGGGATTCAATTCAAGATAATACCTAAATTTGGGGAAACAACCTAAAATTTTAAATTCTTAAAAATCAATTTATCATGCTTGATTTTCTAACGTCTTAAAGTTTAACAATCAATGCATGAATGCCTATGTTTTAATTCAAGATATATCAATCAACATTATCAGTCAATTAAAATTCATCTTAAATATGATATGAGAGATTTACAAGAGGACAAAGCAATATTCAGGGATTTTCAGATAATGAAGTGATTACCCCCTACACTTAAGACGTACATTGCCCTCAATGTACAAGGTTAGATGTATGGAAAAATATAAAATCATAAGAGAGGGAGAGAATTGAAACTTCCTGAATGTTGGAATGAATGAATTCCTTAGTTTAGCGAAAGCGAGAATTGACAATAGAACTGAAGGTAAGGCTTGATTCGGAGGAAGAAATAACCTGATATTAATCATAAAGGTAAGCCGCGTGAATCAATTAAAAAGGAACTAAGAATAATAATAAAAATAAGGGAAATAGTCTAATTGTGTAGGTGGCACGGTCACCTCACACGCCCGTGTGAGTTGTGTCCAGCTCGTGTTTGTCGCGAGTCGAAAGTTCGTTGCACGGCCTTGAGACATGCTCGTGTGTTTCACATTTTTCCTATTTTGACGCGTCTGAAATTCGACACATGTGTTGATGCACATGGCCGTGTCGCACAATCGTGTTTTGTCTTGTTCGCTTTTCCCACGCCCGTGTATGCGATCCCCACGCCCGTGTTAATTTGGCAGGTTCGCCCACGGGTGTTAGGCACGGGCGTGTCGAACGCCCATGCTAGCTTCTCGTTTCAACCAAGGTCCTAAGGCACGGGTGTGTTGCACGCTCATGTTGTTTTGGAAGGTTTGCCCACGGCCATGTCCCACGGCTGTGGCGGTTTATCGTCGCCCGTGTTTTGGGAAAATCTTGCCCTGTTTCCACACGGTCTTACACACGCCTGTGTGCTTGGCCGTTTCCCTATGCTAAACCTGTTTTCAAGAGCTCTGTTAGTCATGACAAGTGTTAAACACTAAAATTTAAAGAAGTTAGTGCAATTAGTGCTCGGTTACCTCCCGAGAAGCTCTTATTTATAGTCTAAGCTTGACTTACCTCTCTTGTTGAATGGTCAAGGTGGTTTAAGGAGTTCGTACTCCTCATTCCTGCTATCATTCTTATCAAAATAAAGCTTAGCCGGGAATTGTTTACCTTAAAAGTACTAGAACTTGGATGACTTACCTCCACCGTGCGAATGGGAAAATACTAAAATGCCGTAAGATGGGTTTCTTCATCCAGGTTGGGAGTGACAATGTGAGGGTCTGCGGCATCTAATAAGACTTGATCTCTAACCTTAAGTTGATTTGGAGAGGTATCGAGCTTGTTTTGGCGTACTTTCGGTTTATTGGGTGTTCTCGGTTTATGTGCTTGCCATTCGTCTAGCTCCTTTATCTATAGCCTTCGTTCTTCATGGATGGATCCTCTATTGTTGTTGGAACATGGCTCGTGTACTTCTTTCAAACTTAATTTCTGCACAGTGGATTGTGTCATATTACCAGTTTTAGTAGGATGGTGTGGATCATTACCTTCTATGTTCGATGTGATGCTAGAATTACGAGCTTGAAGGGTGATCGTTTCGTCTCCCATGTGAAGTGTAAGTTCACCTGTGCCAACATCAATAATTGTTTTAGCCGTTGCTAAAAAGGGCCTCCCTAAAATCAAAAAGGTGTTGGTCTTCTCCTCTATGTCTAAAACAACGAAATCAACGGGAAATATGAATTTATCCACTTTCACTAGTACATCTTTAATGGTACCCCTAGGAAATCTTATAGTTTTATTTGCCAATTGAATGCTCATCCTAGTTTGTTTAGGTTTCCCAAGACCTAGTTCTTAAACATTTTGTAAGGCATGACATTGATAGTTGCCCCTAAATCAGCTAATGCATTATTCACATCTAAGCTACCAATTAAGCAAGGAATTGTAAAACTCCCTGGATCTTTCAATTTGTTGGGTAGCTTATTCTGTAGAATAGCTGAGCAAACTTCGTTTAGCTCTACATGCGATGCTTCATCCAACTTCCGCTTGTTTGCTAAAAGCTCTCTTAAAAATTTCATTGCATTTGGCATCTGTGATAGAGCTTTAATAAACGGTAAGTTGATATGTAATTTTTTCAAAAGTTTAAGGAATTTACCGAATTGTTTATCTGAGTGGTCTTTGCTTGTCGCGTTAGGGTATGGCACATGAATTTTGTATTCTACATTCACCGTTTTATTATGACTTACCTCACCATCACCTTTGCTTTCCACATTTTCTTGCCTTGGCTCTGGCTCAGTCTCAACGCATCCTTCTTGAGCATCAATTGCATTGAGCTGTTCCCTTGGGTTCGGTTCAGTATTACTTGGCAAACTACCTTGTGGTCGTTCAAAAATTAATTTGGATAGCTGACCTATCTAAGTTTCGAGTCTTTGAATTGATGCTTGTTGATTTTTAAGTCTTTGTCTCGGTGATTCGAAACGAGTTTCTGACACCGAGATGAATTTGGATAGCATCTCCTCAAGGTTCGGCTTCTTTTCCTATTGATAAGGTGGCTGTTGAAAACCCTGAGGATTCTGTGGCCTTTGATTTCCTTGACCGCCCCAAGAGAAATTTGGGTGGTTCTTCCAACCTGCATTATAAGTGTTACTATATGGGTTATTTTGAGATCTAAAATTATTGTTACCCATATAGTTGACTTGTTCCTCTTCAGTTGTAGGATTGAATGGTGGGCATTCTGTAAGCACACCTCCTCCACTTGAATCACACCTCATCGCTGGATGTACCTGCGTAGAACCAAGTAAACCATCAATTTTCTTATTTAGAAGTTCTACATGATTTGACAACATAGTGAACGAATCGACGTTATAAACGCCCACTGTTTTCATTGGCTTAGTCCTCATGACTTGCAACTGATAGTTATTCAGTGGCATCTCTTCAATAAATTTAGAAGCCTCTTCAGGTGTTTTGTTATTGATGGTCCCACCAGCACCTGCATCAACCATTTGTCTTGTCAAAGGGTTCACACCGCTGTAAAATGTTTGAACTTGTAGCCATAGAGGTAATCCATGGTGTGGGCACTTTCGCAAAAGGCCCTTGTATCTCTTCCATGCATCGTAACGTGTTTCTAAGTCCATCTGCACAAAAGAAGATATATCATTATGCAACTTAGCTATTTTTGTCGGTGGAAAATATTTTAATAAAATTTTTTTGGTCATTTGTTCCCAAGTGGTAATAGACACTCGTGGTAGTGAGTTCAACCATTGTTTAGCTTTATTCCTTACTGAAAAAGGAAATAACAGAAGGCGAATGGCATCATCAGAAACACCATTAATTTTGAAAATGTCGCACAGTTCTAGGAAATTTGCCAAGTGAGTGTTGGGGTTCTCATCCTGCAAACCATCAAACTGAACAAATTGTTGTATCATCTGAATCGTGTTAGGTTTCAGTTCAAAATTATATGCGGCATTATCTGGCCTAACTATACTTGAGTCAGTTCCTGTAAAATTAGGTTTAGCATAATCATACATAGTACGAGGAGCAGGATTCTGATTTGCTAATTCAGCGGGTATGGCTGGAGGTAGTGAATTGTCCTGATTTTCAGCAATATCCTCGGTTGTAGTTGAGATATCGTCCTCTTGCTCTTCTTCTGTGTATCTTAAGCTGCGCCTAATTTCTCGTCGGTTTCTATGAGCTGTACGATCAATTTCCTCGTCAAAAAGCAATGGTCCTGATGGGTTTCTTCTAGTCATAAACTACAAGAACCTGCCAGGAGAAAAGAAAGAAAATTAGTAAAATAAAAATTAAAGTTAAATTGCAAGAAAATAAATGGCTAAAGTAATAAAAATTGAGCGTTCTTAATATCTTAGTCCCCGACAACAGCGCCAAAAACTTGATTGTGATTTTCCCATGATAAGTTTTATAAATTTATAATGAATTGTTCTTGAAACTAACTATTAGCACGACGTAGGAAAGTGTACCTATCGAACAGTAGTGTAGCTTTAGCAAGACCGGATTGTCGAACCCAAAGGACTAGGAGTACTAGTAATGACTGTCTTCTTATTATCTAGCCGAAGAAAAGAGATTTGTTTTTAACTAACTAATTAATTAAACTAAGAACTTGCAGAAAATAGAAGTTGGGAAATTATTTTTGGGGAAAGCGATTGATTGAGACAATACCTAAGGAGAAATCCACCTAGACTTTTACTTGTTATTCTGGCTCCGAACCGGACGATTTATTCATTTAACTTGTTCCGTAGAAATCTCTACTGTATATTATTATCCCTTTCGAAACTAACAACGTCTAATCCCTAGGTTGAATAACCGAGAGTTATCTCTAATTAACACCCTAAGGTTGCATTAAGTCGATCTATGGATTCCCTTATTAGGTTTCACCCTAATCTAGCAAAATCTTGTCACCCTATCTCTAGGCGCGCAATCAACTACGCTTAATTATGATAAAGTTACTCCTAGTCAGGGTCTATTCCTCCTCCAACTAAGAGTAGTAACTTGAAGTGATATCCTGAAATACCAAAACAAAAATTAAGAACACATAATTAAGAACAAGTCAAATATTTATCATACGATTTAGAAAGAATAACAAGGTTTCACCATAGGTTTCATCCCCCTTAGGTATTTAGGGGTTTAGTTTATAACTAAACAATAAAACATCTCAGAATAATAATAAATACAAAACAATAAGAAAACCCAAAACTCTTGAAAGGGAAGTTGATGAGAGATCTTCAGTCTTGATAATGGCTCCGGCTTCTGAGATGGATCGGCTTCCTTGGAGTAATTCCTTACTCCCTATTCTCCGTCCCCCTTTTCTTCCTCTTTTAGGGTGTATTTATATGCTTTGGAATGCCTAAGAACCCTCAAAAGTGGCCTTTTCTGAATTAGACTCAACTTGGGCTCGGTAGGGACACGCCCGTGTGACACGCCCATGTACGGTAACTTCAGGCTGTGTTCAAGGTACACAGGCATGTGTTATTCCTGTGTGAGTCGTGCTTCAATTCTTCCAAATTGACACGGCTGTGTGATCTGCCCGTGTGAGGAGTTCCAGGCGTGTTGATTTCGTGCTTTGGCCCATTTTCTTTGTTTTCAGCTTGTTTCTCGTTCCTTTCGTTCTTCTATGCCTACCTGAGAATAAAACATGAAATTAAGACATTAGGAGCATTGAATTCACCAAATCTAAGGAGAAATCATTCATAAAAGGTGTTAAGCATGGGTTATAAATATGTATAAATTACGGTTTATCGATCCCCTCAATTAATTTGATCCCTATTTTTGTAGAGATTTGATTTGAATAAATTGCTTAGCTATGTTTTGTTCTTAATAGTTGGTTTAGGATATTCGACTTGTTCTTAAAATTTTTTTTTACATATTAGTAGTGACTTTTCGTTTTTGAGCTTAAGTATTTAACTCCATTTCTGAAAAGAAGCTCTGTTGTACGCAAGTGATGATTAAATATTTTTCTAGTTAAGCAATTTTTCAATTCAATCTCGATTCTAACCTTCTCTTTCAGATTGTGACTACACCCTTAACCAAGCCTCGTTACAACCCTCTAAAGACCTCTTGATTGATGTATCATCTCAATTTATAGTGGTGGAGATTTGATTTTCATGCAAGCCTATGGTAATAACTTTTCATATTGAAGGTTGAATGCTACATTCATTATCCTTAAACACTTCAAGGGATTTGAGTGAATCTTTAGTGAGGATGTTAAACTCTGTGAGATTTTGAATCAAAGGTGATTACTTAAATAATGGGAGATGCCTATATTTTTCATGATTAAATGCTCAACTTGGAATGTTTGAAACTTTAATGCTCTTTTAGTTGAATTCTCAATATATGATTACTTATGGATTAGTTTGAGATATTATTGATAGAAATTATAAGTTAAGAAAAAGGAATTCTTAATTGTGAATTGAGGATTTTACTTGAGGACAAGCAAACGCTTAAGTGTGGGGGTATTTGATAAACCGTAATTTATACATTTTATTATCCCAAACTTAACACATTTATGAATGATTTCTCCTTAGATTTGGTGAATTTGATGCTCCTAATCCTTTAATTTCATGTTTCATACTTAGGTGAGCATAGGAGAGAAAAAAAAACAAGAAACGGGCCGAAAACGGAGAAAATGGGCCGATGTGGGAAAACAACATGGCCTGGACTTCATCACACAGGTAGCACACACGCCTGTGCCATTCTAACAAGCTCGAACACGAGCTAAAGCAACCTCAACACGGGCATGTCGATTTCTCAGCCTTGACCACGGGCTGAAGTAATTGCACACGGACGTGTCACCTGGGCGTGTCCCTGTTGAGCCCTAGTTAAGTTCTATTCAGAAAAGGGAGATTTGGAGGGATTTTAGGCATTCTAAATCCTATTTAAACATCCTAGAGGAGGACTAAAGAGACACACAGAGAGCAGGGAGTAAGCAATTACTCGAAGAAAGCCGATTGATCCATCTCAAAAGCCAGATTCATCATCAAGATTGAAGATCTCTCCTCAATTCCCCTTCAGGATTTTTGGGGTTTCTTTATGTTTTGTATTCATTATTCTTCTGAGATATTTTCCTGTTTAGTTATGAACTAAATCCCCTAAATACCTAAGGGGAATGAAACCTAAGATGAATGTTGTTATTATTATCTGAATTGTATGATAAATATTCGACTTGTTCTTAATTATGTGTTTTTAATGCTTGCTTCGGTATTTTAGGATATTGATTCAAGTTAATGTGCTTATTCGAAGGATGAATAGTCCCTGTCTAAGAGTAAATTTGTCATAATTAAGCAGTGTTAATTGCACGCCTAGAGATAGGGTGACAAGATTTTGCCGGATTAGGTGAAACCTAATAAGGGGATCCATAGATCGAGTTAATGCAACCCTAGGGTCTTAATTAGAAAGATATTTCAATTATTCAATCTAGGGTTAGACATTATTAGTCTTGAATAGGGAAAATAACATAACTTAGGGATTTCTACGAAACAAGTTGAATGAATAAATTGTCCGATTCAGAGTCAAAGAACAAGTGAAGTCTAGGTGGATTTTTCCTTGGGTATTGTCTTAATCAATCGAATTTTCTAAAAAGTATTTTCCCCAAACCTATTTTCTATGCATTCTTAGATTAGTTAATTAGTTAATTAAAACCCCCATTATTCTTAGGCTAAATAATAAAAAGAAAGTTAATACTAGTACTTTTAGTTTCTTTGGGTTCGACATCCAGTCTTGCTAAAATTATACTACTGTTCGATAGGTGCGCTTGCCTTCATCGTCATAATAGTTAGTTTGAGTACAATCATTTATAAATTTTAAAAATTATCACGAGTGACAATCAAACCCCGTGTCGTTGCCACAATTCACTAGAGCTATGCTTTTATTTATCAACTGTTTAACCTCTCCAGCTAACACTTTGATCGGTTCTTCATCATATGTCATATCGGGTCGAATCTTAATCTTTGTTGGGGAAGTCACATGCGAAGGATTTGATTGATATCATTGCAACATTGACTCTTGAAACACATTGTGGATTCTTTCCAACTCCGATGATAAAGCTAATTAATATGCCACTCGCCCTATTCTTTCAATAATCTCATACGGCCCAATGAAACGCGGACTCAACTTGCCTTTGCGACCAAATCAAAGAATTCTCTTCCACGAAGACACTTTTAGAAACACTTTATCACCAACCTGAAATTTGATATCCTTCCATTTCAAATCAGCGTAGGATTTCTATTGATCTGAAGCTGCTTTCAAGCAATCACTAATTATTTTCACTTTCTCTTCGATTTCTCTGACCAAATCAACCCCGTGAATTTGTTTCTCACTAAGCTCAATCCAATACAACGGAGTTTGACACTTGAGACCATACAATGCTTCATACGGTGCCATCTTAATACTCGAGTGAAAATTGTTGTTATAAGCAAATTCGACTAAAGGTAGACATTTCTCCCAACTACCTTCGAACTCTAAAACACAACAGTGAAGCATATCTTTGAGAAGTTGAATCACTCTCTCAGATTGACTGTCAGTTTATGGATGGAACTCAGTACTAAAATTCAACTTTGTACCCAACACATCTTACAATTTCTTCCAAAATTATGACGTAAACCTCAGATCTTTATCTGAAATAATAGAAATAAGCACATCGTGAAATCTAACAATCTCAGCAATGTACAATTCAGCTAGCTTATCAAGTGAATTGTAACACCCTGATTTTGGGCCTAGTCAGAACAGTGGTTTCGAAATCGCTAACCCGAGGTCAAAGAAATTATTTTTGATATTATTTTATGTGTGATGGCATGTTTATAAAGCTGCATGAAAATTTTGGTGAATTAATTTTAGCGTTTGTAAGTCCAATTTCGAAAAAAGACTAAATCGCATAAAGTGCAAAAGTCCTAATTTGATAGCTAAGGGTGTCAATTAGCTAAAAAACCCGAATTGCGGGTCTCTAAAGGGCAAATAGACCCTTAAAATAGAGGTGGCCGGCCATAGGGGGCAAAATGAGGCATGTTGACTAGGTTAGGTGGGTTTTGGTGACTAAATTAGTTAAAAATAAAATTTAATAAAGAAGGACTGATATTTTTATTTTCTCTCATCTTCTTCCCACCATTCATACCAGCAAAAGAGGGGTTTTTAAGCTTCAAAAATTTCAGCCACTCTCTATTCTCATAGGTAAGTGATTTTGATAGCTTTCTTGATGATTTTTGCATTTTTGGACCCATTATAACATGAGCTTTCTAGTGAGAGGACTATTTTGCAAAGTGGTTGAAAGTCTAGGGTTTTGCCATGATAGTAGACATGTTGTTTTCTAAACTTTTATGGAAGAAAATGAATCATAGTTGTGAAATAAACAACTTTTGTAAAGAGATTTCTCATGAAAACCCTAAAAAGGATTATTTTGTATAAGTTGTAAAATAGATGATAAATGTGTAAAATATTGAGAATTTTGGACTGCTTCTAGTATAAAAAGTAATGGGCTAGGCTTAATATGTGAAGAAATTCTATAAAAATTGATTTTCGGACCTAGGGGTAAAATGGTCATTTTGTAAAAGTCTAGGGGCAAAATGGTCATTTTGCCCAATTTTAAATTTTTGAGTACCTAGATTTATAAAATGATTAAATTCATGAATTTTTATCATTATAGATCAAGAATTACAAAATTCGGGCCTAAACTGAGGAAAAGCGAAGCAAGTGGGCTAAGCCGAGCTAGTCGTCTACATTTTTGTAATCCGAGGTAAGTTGTATGTAAATAATAAAACTACAATGTTATTATATGTGCTTGAATTGAGATAGCATGAATTGCTTGCTTGTGGAAATAATCATGTATGATGAATATTGAGATAGTAGAGCTCCCGTCTGAACCTTAGGAAATAAATCGGATATTCATGCCATGACATTCGGGATATTTGTGTGCTAGTGTAAGACATGTCTGGGACATGCATCAGCCACATTATCAGAGCCAGTGTAAGACCATGTCTGGGACATTGCATCGGCATTGAGACGAGAGCTAGTGTATGACATGTTTAGGACATGCATCAGCCTTGAGATGTAAGCCAGTGTAAGACATGTCTGGGACATGCATCGGCTATAAGATGTGTGTAATACCCCATACCTGTACCTGAGACCGGGATAGGATACGAGACATTACCGAGATTTTCAGAATAATTTCAATTAATTTATATTATTTAGTATTCATTTTCATGTTTCATGTAACATTCTTTTCATATATTCAATTCAAAATATCATATAAAGTACGATACAATACTTAAATTTTCATATTTACATGCTCATGGAGGATATACGAACCTACCTAACTAAATTTGCAGAAATACCAAGATTTAGGGGCATATTGGTAATTTACCATATTCCCAAATTTCACTCAATCTTAAATTGATAATTTCATTCCATTTATTAATTTAGATAATAAAACAATTCATTCCCTTCAATTTAGTCATTTTCGACATTTTTAGAAAATTACCCATAAAGTTTTACTTTTATTCAATTTAGTCCTTGAGCCTAAAACATACAAATTAGCCATGCTAGCTGAATATTCATACATATTTTTCCTCCTCCTCCTCTCCATTCCACATCCTTAGTATAAACAACACACTTGTAGGTAACATTATCCATAATTTTCACTATCTACTTATGTGAATATTCAAGCTGTCCATCTGTATTATAGTCACTAAATTATTTTTATCTTGAGCTACAGAACTCCAAATTAAGATCCGCTAATTTTCCCTAAAAATAGACTCATATACCTTCTTACCATAAAAATTTCATAATTTTTGGTTGGGCCAATTAATACAGTTTATTCATTAAATTCTCCCCTGTTCTGCTGTCTGACAGTTCCGACCCTTCTTCACTAAAAATTAATTATCTTCTTGTACAGGATTCGAATGATGTCTCGTTTGTTTCTATTGAAAATAGACTCATTCAGGATTCTAAAAATATAAATTTAAGCCCCTAATTATTTTTATCCAATTTTTTATGATTTTCCAAAGTCAGAACAGGGAAACTCGAAATCATTCTGACCTTGTCTCACAAAAGTTATTATATCTCATGATTTACAATTCCATTGCTTACATAATTTCTTTTATAAGAAACTAGACTCAATAAGCTTTAATTTCATATTTTATTCATCCTCTAATTCGATTTATATAATTTTTGGTGATTTTTCAAAGTTAGACTACTGCTGCTGCCTAAAACAGTTTTAGTGCAAAATGTTGATTTCCATTTTGCCCCAAATTTCACAATTCATACAATTCAGTCCTTGCTCAATTAACCCCTCAATTAAGATAATTTTCTCAATTAGTACTTTTTTTAGACATTATAAGTTATTTCATAACTATTGAAATTCAAAATTTCCATATGGAACTCTAACTTCAAACTCTTTTACAATTAGGTCCCAAACATTCACTTTCTATTCAATTCTCTCAATAAAATCAGCATATAAATAATTCAAAGCTCTAATTCCATGCCAAATCATCATATACTTCCAGCACATATTCATAGACACTTTCAATTTCTTTCATAGAATCAAAAACTAATGAATTCAACAAGTGGACCTAGTTGTAAAAGTCACAAAAACATAAAAATTTCAAAGAGAAAGCAAGAATTAAACTTACATGAAGCTATATTATGAAAACCAGCTTGAACCCTCCTCCATGGCTATTTTTCAGCTGATGAATATGAAGAGAAATGAAGAGAATTCTAGATATTCCAATTTAGTCCCATTTTTATTTAGCCAATTTTGGCAATTTTCCAATTTTGCCCTTATTTCATCCATTTCCTGATATTTCTCAGCTATTGCCGCCCAAAATATCTCCTTTAGGATTATTTGCACTTTAGGTCCTTCCTCATTTGACAATTGAGCTATTTAATCCTTCTAGCAACTTTTACACCCTTTTTAATTTAGTCCTTTTTATTTAATTAACCACCCAAACGTCAAAATTTTCTGACTAAATTTTAATATTACCTCACCAACACTCCATAAATATTTCTAAAAATATTTATGGCTCGATTTATGAAGTCGAGGTCTCGATACCTCACTCTCGACCCAATTTACCTAATTAATTCTTTTAAATCACCAAATTCACTAATTCAAAAATGCTTTTATATTCGCATTTGACTCATAAGTATTAATTTATTAAATTTTTAACTCACCTGTCGGATTTGGTGATCTCAAACCTCTATTCCCGATACCACTGAAAATTAGGCTGTTACAATGTGTCAGTGTAAGACCATGTCTGGGACATGGCATTGGCACGGATATGTGAGAGTCAGTGTAAGACCATGTCTGGGACATGGCATTGGCATGGATATGTGAGAGTCAGTGTAAGACCATGTCTGGGACATGGCATCGACTTGGCGGATAAGCCAGTGTAAGACCATGTCTGGGACATGGCATCAGCATTATACCCTGTGTTTGAGGCTTAGTGAATATCCTATAGCATTTCAAATGGTTTAACGGTGAGAGTTACAGTTTAAGTTAAACAAGAAAAGTATAACCATGTTGTGAGTGATACAGGTACTTAGATGAATTGCATGAGATGTGAGCTTAGTATATGCTATGTGATTTGTATTGGATGTGACAAGTAAGTCATGTTTATTCCTACTTTTGTATTATAGGTAAGATGATGAATGGTAAAGTGTTGTTATATTTATGTTCATGCAACTTACTAAGCTTTATGCTTACCCTATTTTTTTCCATTTTCTTATAGTGCCGCCTAATTAGCTCGTGGATCAACGGACGTCGGAGGTATTGATCACACTATCAATCGAAGCACTTGGTATAGTTAGATCTTTTTATTTTGATTATGGCATGTATAGGACCCTGACTTTAAAATTTTGTGTTAATGTTAATTGGCCAAATGTGTTGGCTTACTTTAGCATTTTGATTCATTTTGTATAAGGCCATGAAAAATGGCTAATATTGAAAGTTATTATATGAATGCAAATTAGTCTTTCATGAACATAAAATTGTTGGTATGGTTGATTGGTTGTGAAATTATATTAATTTAGATTTTGGTATGTTGTTTGGTGTTCGATTGTGTTTTTAGGGTGGCAAAGGCTTGGTAGATAGCCTTATATTGTCCACACGGGTAGACACACGAGCATGTGTCTAGGCCATGTGTGACACACGACCAGTCCCATGGGCGTGTTGTCTGGCCGTGTATCGCATGCACATAAAAATTTCAAGTCAGAATGCATGGTAATAAATACACGGGCAGAGACACGACCGTGTGTCTTAGCCGTGTGGAGGACACGGCCTCTGGCCAGGCGTATGCCTTGGCCGTGTGCCCTAAATTAGATGCTGACGTCAGAAACAGAATGTCAAGGTTTTCAGGCACAGGTTAGGACAAGGGCGTCTCATGGCTATGTGAGGGACACGGGGCAAAGACACGGGCGTGTGTCAGGCTGCGTGAAAACCCCTGTAAGTTCAAATTTAGAATTTAATTCACACGGGTAGAGGACACAGGCGTGTCCCTAGATGCTTAGGCAGTGTGTGTCACACGGGCCATCAGCACGGTCATGTCATGATAACCACACGGGCATGTTGTCCTTCCACATGGGCGTGTACTCCTTTTCAAGGGTAAATTTTCTAAAGTTGGTTAAGGACTTGAACTGGTCTCGAATGGTTTCCAAAGGATGATTGAGGCCTCGTAGGCCCATGTTAAGGAACTTAAAAAAAGTTTGAAAAATTTTTAAGTTCGATCAAGTCTTAATGATTCAAAAGTGTTGGAACATATGTGTTTAAGTGAGGTAATGCCTCGTATCCTGTCTCGGCGTAGGACTCGGGTGTAGGGTGTTACATGAATAGTCAGTATGTATCAGAATAAAATGAGCCGATTTCGTCAATCTATCAACAACAACTCAAACAACATCTTTCTTATTCGAGTCAGAGGTAATCTAGTTACGAAATCCATTGTCATTTTGTCCCATTTCCACTCGGGAATCATCACAGGCTGAAGTAAACCTGAAGGTACTTGATGTTCGGCCTTTACTTATTGACAAATTAAACATCTCGATACGAATTCAGAAATATCTCATTTCATACCCGACCACCAATACAATTTTTTCAAATCATTGTACATATTCGTACTTCCTGGATGAATAGACAGACAACCACTGTGTGCTTTGTGAATGATTTTCTAAATAAGCTCAGTGTCTCTTGGTACACAAATCCTACCTCGGAACATCAAATAATCATCGGTCCCAATCTGATAGTCTAAATCACTAGTCGATTTGCACTGAACTCTTTTAGCTTGGAGTTCTTCATCACATTTCTGAGCTTCACAAATTTGCTGAAGAAATACCGGTCTAGCTTTTAACTCAGCTAGAATCGAACCATCATCGGATAAGGTTAACTGTGTATTCATTACTCTCAAAGCAAACAAAGATTTCCTACGTAAAGCATCGACGACTACATTCGCCTTTCCTAGATGATAATCGATTACCAATTCATAATCTTTTAATAGCTCGAGCCATTTCCGTTGTTGCAAATTCAAGTCTTTTTGAGTCATCGAATACTTTAAACTCTTGTGATCAGTGATGATATGGCATCTCTCACTAAATAAATAGTGTCTCCAAATTTTTAAAGCAAACACAATAGCAGCTAATTCCAAGTCGTGAGTCGAATAATTCTTTTCGTGCGATTTTAACTGTCTCGAGGCATAAGCTATCACTTTACCCTCTTGCATTAATACACAACCAAGACCGTTTAATGACGCATCATTGAAAATCACAAACTCTTTCCCTGACTCAGGTTGCACTAATATCGGTGCCTCAGTCAACAACGTTTTCAACTGTTCAAAACTCTTTTGACATTTCTCAGACCACTTAAATTTCACATCCATTCGTAACAATTTGGTCATAGGTGTAGCAATCATCGAAAATCCCTTAACAAAGCATCGATAATAACCAGATAAGCCCCAAAAGCTTCTAAATTCGGATACATTCCTCAGTGGTTTCCAATCAACAACTGCTGAAATCTTACTTGGATCAACCCTTATACCTTCCGCTGAAACAATATGCTTGTAATATCCTGAATTAGGGCCTAATCAGAATAGCAGTTTTGTGACCACAAATCTGAGATAGAAATGATTATTTTATAATTATTTTGAGGTTCATGATATGATTGCATGATTATGTGAAAATTTCGTGATGAAATTCTATGCATAAAGTGCTTAAGTTGAGATTAGGGACTAAATCGAATAATTTGCAAGACTTGCATTCTAGAAGTTTTTAGTATGAAATTATTTTGGAATATTAATGAGGAGGTCTTAAATAGCAATTTGACCAATTTCTAAGTTTATGGACAAAAATTGGACATGAATGGAATTTTTGAAAGTTTAGTAAGGGCATTTTGGTCATTTGCATATTAAATGAAATAAAATGGGAAAAATAACACAAAATGATCATCTTCTCCATAAGTTGCTGCTGAATTTTTCTGTCCACCATAGCTAGGGTTACAACACTTTTAAACTTTGATTGTAAGTGATTTCTATGCCCGTTTTTAATGTTCTTTACATTTTTGAAATCCCGATAGCTCGATTTAGCTTATGCTAGCAATAATTCAACCTAGGGTTCGTATTTGAAAAAATACCCATTGGTGAAATTTGTGTATTTTGGTGTTTTATGGTAGAATATGAGGTTTTAAATTATGTTAGACAACTTGTGCTACTCGGTTTTAAGTGAAAACGAGAAAAAGGGCTAAATCGATAAAAATACCTAATAGTCATAAGTACATGTTAGAGTGAGAATTTGATGTTGCCATAGAAGGGAAAAATGATCAGCATGTCATAAAAAATAAGAATAAGGGATGAAGTTTAATTTCTGAGCCTTGGGGCAAAAGTGCAAATATGTAAAAGTTTAGGGGCAAAAATGTAATTTTGCCAAAGTTCGTATTAAAGGCTGTTTTGATGAATGCATGTATTAAACAAGATTAATTTGGCATTATAGATCAAGAGAAACGAGATTCAAGTCGTGATCGAGGGAAAAACAAAGTTTACGAGGAATAGGCTCGATTGCTAATATTTTGTATCGACGTAAGTTCATGTGTAAATGTGGTAATATAATTGTCAATTTAAGTAATATAATGTTATTTATATGATATGATGATTATTATCATTAAAGTTATTTATATGATATGAAGATTTTTTATCATGAAATATTATGCTTTGTGGTTATTATTGAGTAATATGCATACTATGTTTACTACTTGATAAATATGAATTTCTACCGAGTGTCGGTTTTGATATTCCATGGAAGACGGCAAAGATATGTGATCGAGGAAAAAGCCCGTTGGAGCCTTGGGAATAGATTAGAATATAAGTGACATGTCACTAGGATATATGAGTTCCGAACTCGTTGAGTTGAGTCCGAGTTCGTGAGATGTGACTAGGGATCCGAGCTCGTTGAGTTGAGTCCGAGTTCACTTATGGATGCGAACGCCCGAGCTCGTTGATTTGAGTCCGAGTTCACTTATGGGAGGGTTACATGGTAGCTTGGCTACGTAAGTTTCGTAGGCTATTGAGTTTGTCTAGTTGCGGGTATGACACTTACGTTCATGAAATCCGTGTATTCGAATTATATTCCGATATGTTCAACGGGTGAATCTTAAGTGAATAAGGAGAATGCCGAAAACGAAGATGATATGTTGGTAAGTGTGGTAAATGAGAAAATTTGACAGATATGTGCTTAAACCCTCGGGTTGAGAACTTGATATGATGAAATCGTAGTAAGATATTAAATGCAAATGTAATGTGAATGTGTTGGTGTTGTTTATGCAAATGATGTTTATATTGAATTGCATGATTATGTTACTTGCTATTTGCATGTGAACTTACTAAGCATTTATGCTTACTCCCTCCTTTTCATTCATTGTAGTTTTGACAAGCCGGCTTGAGAATTTGGATAGGTCGAAGACTCGTTCACACTATCCGAAGACTTATATTGGTAAACTGGCTTGTATACTTTGAATGTGGCATGTATAGCACTATACTCACTTTGTGTAAACGATCTTATAATATGGTTATGGTTTGGTAAGAAAAGGGTTTGTAAATGATTAGCGATTGGAATGACCAATCTAAATCATATTTGATGTCATGTATGTTTAAAATGCTATTTAGTCCATGAAAATCTATAGTAAAGTGAAATTGACTATAAAACAAAATTTCACAGCAGCAGTGACTTAAGTTTGAAAAATCACTAAAAATAGTATAGATATAAATAGATGATGAATAAAATATGGAATTGAATAATTATGAGTCTATTTTCATATGGATGGAACAAAACAGGTATATGAGTTAGATTTTATGAGATACTTAAAATTTTTTGAAACAGGGCCAGAGTGATTTCTGGATCTCCTGTTCTGAATTTGGAAATTCACTAAAAATTGTATAAAGATAATTAGAAATCATGCTTTATATTTACAGATTTCTTATTGAGTCTAGTTTGAAGAGAAACAAACACCATAGTCTTTTGAATTCTGTAAAAAGGGAAAAGTGGTTCGTAATGAATAGAGGTCAGAGCAGTCGAACCCTAAAACAGGGGAGACTTTAACTAATAAAATGTACTAATTGGCCTGACCAAAAATCCTAGAAAAAATTAGTAGATAGATATATGAGTCTAGTTTCAGAGAAAATTTACGGATCTTAATTTTGAGTTTTGGAACTCGAGATATGAATTTTTAAGCGACTGTGATGCAGTTAATTAGCTTGTTTGGAACTTTTTAAAATAAATTGTTTGAGCTGTTTAAGTGATAAATTAAGGTTAGTAACACCTCGTGCTGGACTCCGACGATAGTCTCGGGTACGGGGGCGTTACATTTGGTAGTATCAGAGTAGGTTTAGTTGGTTCTCAGACTAACGTGTTATATGTACGGGTTTTGCTATACATGCCATATACATATATTGCGATAGTGTGACGACTTCTGACCTTTTTAAATGATTTTTTTTATAGTAAATGGATCCCGATCCAGCTGCGGCTAATGATGTAGAGAGTAATGCACCAGCTTTGGCTGAAGAGGCAGTGCCAACTGAAAATCCACCTCCTACTGTTGGTCAAGGAGGAGGAGAAGGGCTCGAGAAGCCTTTCTCCGGATGATGAATGCACAGTATATCGAGTTCGTTAAATGCGAACCCGAATGCACAACCTCCCCCACCTCCCCCGATTCCTCAACCTGTACCCCTGATGCCTCAAGGTGTAGATCTGATGAAATTTCATAGAACTCCAGTTGACAGAATCCGTAAGCAAGGGGCCGAAGAATTCAGGGCAAATATTGATGATGATGCCAAGAAAGCAGAGTTTTGGCTTGAGAATTCTATTCGGGTATTTGATGAATTGTCTTGTACACTTGAGGAATGCTTGAAATGTGCTATATTATTGTTTAGGGATTCATCCTATCATTGGTGGAAGTCATTGATTTCAGTAGTACCGAAAGAGAAAGTAACTTGGGAGTTCTTTCAAGAAGAATTTCGGAAGAAATACATCAGTGAAAGATTTGTTGATCAAAAGCGTAAAGAGTTTCTTAAATTGAACCAGGGGAACATGACAATTACTGAATACGAAAGGGAGTTCGTCAGGTTGAGTAAATATGCTAGAGAATATATTCCTACGGAGGCTAAAATGTGTAGATGATTTAAAGACTGACTCAATGAAGACATTAAAGTATTTGTTGGGATTTTTAAATTAAAAGAAATGGTAGTACTTGTTGATCGAGCTTGTAAGGCTGAATAACTACTTAAAAAGAAAAAAAAAGTAGAGGCAGAGACTAGAAATTGGAAGAAAAGATCGACGAGTAGTTTATTCTCACAGCAATCTAAAAAATCTAGGAATATGAATCCTCATTCTCAGGTTTCGGTCGGACAATCATACGGAAATTCTAAGAAGCAAAATGTGGGTCCTAAATCTCAGACTACTTCCGTGGCTAGTGTGGGGAATTTGAGATTTGTTAAGCCCGAGTGCCAGCGGTGTGGTAGAAATCATTTTGGCCCATGTAGAGCAAATGAATGTTTTCGGTGTGGTTCTCCGGATCATTTTATTAGAGACTGCCCAGAGAGAGTTGAGTAAAAAAAATTTCAGAGTGTAAAAGTTAATGGTGCAGACTCGAGGGGAAGATATTCGAGAAAAGCTAGAAATGAAGTAAGTAGCAAAAATGTAGTCAGAGATTCAGCAGCAAAATCTGAAGCAAGGGCTCCAGCTAGAACTTATGCCATAAAGGCATGTGAAGATGTTTCATCACCCGACGTGATTACTGGTATATTTTCTCTTTATGATGTTAATGTTATTGCTTTGATTGATCCCGGTTCTACTCATTCATATATGTGCATGAAATTGGTGTCTAGTATGGATATACCTGTTGAGAACACGGAATTTATGATTACAGTGTCGAATCCATTAGGCAAATGTGTGATAGTTGATAAAGTAAGCAAGAAATGCCCTTTAATGATTCGGGGTCATTACTTTTCGACTGACTTGATGTTGTTGCCATTTGATGAATTTGATGTTATTTTGGGTATGGATTGGTTGACATTGCATGATGCTATAGTAAATTGCAAAGAAAAGGTTATAGAATTAAAGTGTGAAAGTGGTAAAATTCTGTGGGTTGAATTAGGCAAATTAGAGGCATTATCTAGTGTGATTTCTTCGATGTCAGCTCAAAGATATTTGAGAAAGGGTTATAAAGCTTATTTGGCGTATGTAATTAATACAAAAGAAATTGAAAAGAAAGTTGAATCAGTGCCGGTTGTGTGTGAATTTGCGGACGTATTTCTAGAAGAATTACCGGGTTTGCCTCCAGTCAGGGAAGTAGAGTTTGGTATTGAATTGATACCAGGAACAGCTCCAATCTTGATTGCTCCATATGGAATGGCACCAGTAGAGTTGAAAGAATTAAAGTCTCAGTTGCAAGAGTTGACTGACAAAGGCTTTGTGAGACTGAGTTTTTCACCTTGGGGTGCTCCCGTGTTATTTTTGAAAAAGAAGGATGGTTCTATGAGATTGTATGTTGACTATCGGCAATTAAACAAGGAGACAATCAAGAATAAGTATCCGTTGCCGAAAATTGATGATTTGTTTGATCAGCTAAAAGGAGCGACATGGTTTTCAAAGATTGACTTGAGATCTGGGTACTACCAGCTGCGAGTAAAAGAGTCGGATGTGCCTAAAACTGCTTTTCGAACAAGGTACGGTCATTATGAATTTTTATTTATGCCATCCGGGTTAACAAACGCTCCTGATGTGTTTATGGATTTGATGAATCGCATAGTTCAGCCATACTTAGATAAATTTGTTGTGGTGTTTATTGATGATATCTTAATTTATTCAAAAGATGAGACAGAGCATGCTGAGCACTTGAAGATAGTTTTGCAAACTTTGAGAGATAAACAATTATATGCCAAGTTTAGTAAAAGTGAGTTTTGGCTTCGGGAAGTTGGATTTTTGGGTCATATTGTTTTAGGTGATGGTATACAGGTTGATCCTAGTAAAATTTTAGCCATTATTGATTGGAAACCACCGAAAAATGTAACCGAGGTTAGAAGTTTCTTGGGGCTAGCTGGGTATTATCGGCGGTTTGTAAATGGATTTTCTATAATTGCTGCTCCTATGACTAGACTACTCCAAAAGGATGTTAAATTTGAGTGGACGGAAGAATGTCAACAGAGTTTTAAAGAATTGAAAAAGTTATTAACTGAAGAACCAGTGTTGTTACAACCGGAATCAGGTAAAGAATTTGTGGTGTATAGTGATGCTTCTCGAAATGGCTTAGGATGTGTACTTATGCAAGAAGGAAAAGTGGTGGCTTATGCTTCGAGACAGTTAATATCTCACGAAAGGAATTATCCGACTCATGATTTGGAATTGGCTGCTATAGTGTTTGCTCTGAAGATTTGGCGACATTATCTGTATGGTGAAAAGTGCCGAGTATATACAGATCACAAAAGTCTTAAGTACTTGATGTCACAAAAAGATTTGAATTTGAGACAGCGAAGATGATTGGAGTTATTGAAAGATTACGAGCTTGTTATTGACTACCATCCTGGAAAAGCGAATGTGGTTGCTGATGCTTTGAGCAGAAAGTTACTGTGTGCTTTGAGAGCTATGAACACTCGGTTAAAGGTATCAGATGATGGTTCGATTCTAGCAGAGTTAAGAGCAAGACCGATTTTTTTACAAGAGATTTGTGAAGCTCAGAAAAATGACCAAGATTTGCAAACCAAGAGAAAGCAGTGTGAAGCTGATATGAGATCAGATTTCAGAATCAGTTTTGATGGTTGCTTGATGTTTAAAAACTGGATTTGTGTACCGAAAAATGATGAGTTGATTCAAAAGATTTTGCATGAAGCACAAAATGGTTGTTTGGCGGTTCACCCGGGCAATACGAAAATGTATAATGACTTGAAAAAAATGTACTGGTGGAGTGGAATGAAAAGAGATATCTCCGAGTTTGTATCAAAGTGCTTAATTTGTCAACAAGTGAAAGTTGAACACCAAGTACCTTCGGGACTACTTCAGCCTATCATGGTTCCTGAATGGAAATGGGATCTGATTACTATGGATTTTGTATCAGGGTTGCCGTTAACTCCAGGGAAGAAAAATGCCATCTGGGTAATAGTTGACAGACTAACTAAATCGGCTCATTTTATTCCGGTACGTATGGATTATTCTCTTAATAAGTTGGCTGAATTGTATATCAGTGAGATTGTTAGACTTCATGGAATACCCTTGTCAATCATTTCGGATAGAGATTCGAGATTTACTTCGCGGTTTTGGCAAAAGTTGCAAGAGGTATTAGGTACGAAGATAAATTTCAGCACTGCCTTTCATCCACAAACTGATGGACAATCAGAGAGAGGGATTCAGATTCTTGAAGACATGCTCAGATGTTATGTGTTGGAATTTCAAGGTAGGTGGGAAAGATACTTACCGTTGGTAGAATTTGCTTATAATAATAGTTATCAGATGAGTTTGAAGATGGCACCTTATGAAGCATTGTATGGTCGTAAATGTCGGACGCCATTGTATTGGATTGAACTCAAGGAAAATCAGATTTATGGGGTTGATCTAATAAAAGAAACCGAAGAAAAAGTGAAAGTGATTCGAGATTGTTTGAAAGCTGCTTTGGATAGACAGAAATCTTATGCGGATTTGAAACGAAAGGAAATCGAGTTTCAAGTTGGTGATAAGGTATTTTTAAAAGTGTCTACATGGAAGAAAATTCTTAGATTTGGATGGAAGGGCAAGTTAAGTCCGCGTTTTATTGGACCGTATGAAATAATTGAAAAGGTTGGACCAGTAGCTTATTGGTTAGCATTGCCATCTGAATTACAGAAGATGCATGATGTGTTCCACGTATCTATGCTACGTCGGTATCATTCGGATCCTTCACATATAATTTCATCGACAGAAATTGAGCTACAGCCAGATATGACTTACAAAGAAAAACCGATTAAGATTTTAGCTCGAGAGGTCAAGCAATTAAGAAATAAAAGTGTCGCTCTCGTGAAAGTATTGTGGCAAAAGCACGGAGTAGAAGAAACTACATGGGAATATGAGGAAACCATGAGAAATCAATACCCACACCTGTTTACTGGTAAGATTTTCGAGGACGAAAATCCTTAAAGGGGGAAGAGTTGTAATATCCCGAATTAGGGCCTAATCAGAATAGTAGTTTTGTGACCACAAATCTGAGAAAGAAATGATTATTTTATAATTATTTTAAGGTTCATGATATGATTGCATGATTATGTGAAAATTTCGTGATGAAATTCTATGCATAAAGTGCTTAAGTTGAGATAAGGGACTAAATCGAATAATTTGCAAAACTTGCATTCTAGAAATTTTTAGTATGAAATTATTTTGGAATATTAATGAGGAGGTCTTAAATAGCAATTTGACCAATTTCTAAGTTTATGGACAAAAATTGGACATGGATGGAATTTTTGAAAGTTTAGTAAGGAAGGACATTTTGGTCATTTGCATATTAAATGAAATAAAATGGGAAAAATAACACAAAATGATCATCTTCTCCATAAGTTGCTGCTGAATTTTTCTGTCAACCATAGCTAGGGTTACAACACTTTTAAACTTTGATTGTAAGTGATTTCTATGCCCGTTTTTAATGTTCTTTACATTTTTGAAATCCCGGTAGCTCGATTTAGCTTATGCTAGCAATAATTCAACCTAGGGTTCGTATTTGGAAAAATACCCATAGGTGAAATTTGTGTATTTTGGTGTTTTATGGTAGAATATAAGGTTTTAAATTATGTTAGACAACTTGTGCTACTCGGTTTTTAGTGAAAACGAGAAAAAGGGCTTAATCGGTAAAAATACCTAATAGTCATAAGTACATGTTATAGTGAGAATTTGATGTTGCCATAGAAGGGAAAAATCATCATCATGTCATAAAACATGAGAATAAGGAATGAAGTTTAATTTCTGAGCCTTGGGGCAAAAGTGCAAATATGTAAAAGTTTAGGGGTAAAAATGTAATTTTACCAAAGTTCGTATTAAAGGCTGTTTTGATGAATGCATGTATTAAACAAGATTAATTTGGCATTATAGATCAAGAGAAACGAGATTCAAGTCGTGATCGAGGGAAAAACAAAGTTTACGAGGAATAGGCTCGATTGCTAATATTTTGTATCGACGTAAGTTCATGTGTAAATGTGGTAACATAATTGTCAATTTAAGTAATATAATGTTATTTATATGATATGATGATTATTATCATTAAAGTTATTTATATGATATGAAGATTTTTTATCATGAAATATTATGCTTTGTGGATATTATTGAGTAATATGCATACTATGTTTGCTACTTGATAAATATGAATTTCTACCTAGTGTCGGTTTTGATATTCCATGGAAGACAAAAAAGATATGTGATCGAGGAAAAATCCCGTTGGAACCTTGGGAATAGATTAGAATACAAGTGACATGTCACTAGGATATATGAGTTCCAAGCTCGTTGAGTTGAGTCTGAGTTCGTGAGATGTGACTAGGCATCCAAGCTCGTTGAGTTGAGTCCGAGTTCCCTTATGGCCGGGTTACATGGTAGCTTGGCTACATAAGTTTTGCAGGCTATTGAGTTTGTCTAGCTGCGGGTATGACACTTACGTTCATGAAATTCGTGTATTCGAATTATATTCCGATATGTTCAACGGGTGAATCTTAAGTGAATAAGGAGAATGCCTAAAACGAAGGTGATATGTTGGTAAGTGTGGTAAATGAGAAAATTTGATAGGTATGTGATTAAACCCTCGGGTTGAGAACTTCGTATGATGAAATCGTAGTAAGATATTAAATGCAAATGTAATGTGAATGTGTTGGTGTTGTTTATGCAAATGATGTTTATATTGAATTGCATGATTATGTTACATGCTATTTGCATGTGAACTTACTAAGCATTTATGCTTACTCCCTCCTTTTCATTCATTGTAGTTTTGAAAAGCCGGCTTGAGAATCGGGATAGGTCGAAGACTCGTTCACACTATCCGAAGACTTATATTGGTAAAATGGCTTGTATACTTTGAATGTGGCATGTATAGCACTATACTCACTTTGTGTAAACGATCTTATGATATGGTTATGGTTTGGTAAGAAAAGGGTTTGTAAATGATTAGCCATTGGAATGGCCAATCTAAATCATATTTGATGTCATGTATGTTTAAAATGCTATTTAGTCCATGAAAATCTATAGTAAAGTGAAATTGACTATAAAACAGAATTTCACAGCAGCAGTGACTTAAGTTCAAAAAATCACTAAAAATAGTAGAGATATAAATAGATGATGAATAAAATATGGAATTGAATAATTATGAGTCTATTTTCATATGGATTTAACAAAACAGGTATATGAGTTATATTTTATGAGATATTTAAATTTTTGTGAAATAGGGCCAGAGTGATTTCTAGATCTCCTATTCTAACTTTGGAAATTCACTAAACATTGTATAAAGATAATTAGAAATCATTCTTTATATGTACAGATTCATTATTGAGTCTAGTTTTAAGAGAAACAAACTCCATAGTATTTTGAATTCTGTACAAAGAGAAAAGTGGTTCGTAGTGAACAAAGGTCAGAGCAGTCAAACCCTGAAACAGGGGAGACTTTAACTAATAAACTATACTAATTGGCCTTACCAAAAATCCTAGAAAAAAATTAGTAGATAGATATTTGAGTCTAGTTTTAGAGAAAATTTACAGATCTTAATTTTTAGTTTTGGAACTCGAGATATGAATTTTTAAGCGACTGTGATGCAGTTAATTAGCTTGTCTGGAACTTTTTAAAATAAATTGTTTGAGCTGTTTAAGTGATAAATTAATGTTAGTAACACCTCGTGCTCGACTCCGACGATGGTCTCGGGTACGGGGGGGTTACAATGCCCCAGGAATCTAACTTCTCGGAACCAAAACTCACTTTTTCTAAACTTAGCAAATTGTTTCTTATCTCTCAAAGTCTGCAATACAATTCTTAAATGTTCGGCATGCTCAGACTCATCTCGGGAATAAATCAAAATGTCATCAATAAACACAACCACTAAATTATCTAAATACAGTTAGAAATTCGATTCATCAAGCCCATAAAAATGACAGGAGCATTAATTAATCTAAAAGGCGTAACAAGAAATTCATAATGGCCATACCTCGTTTTGAACGCGGTTTTCAGCACATCCAAGTCTTTAACTCTCAGCTGATAATAGTCAGACCTCAAATCTATCTTCGAGAACACTGTTGCCCCTTTCAACTGATTGAATAAATCATCAATTCTCTGTAAAGGATACTTGTTCTTTATCGTAACCTTGTTAAGCTGATGATAATCAATACAAAGTCTCATGGATTCGTCCTTCTTCTTGACGAACAGCACTGGTGCACCCCAGGGTGAAAAACTCAGTCTCGCAAAACCTTTATCTGTAAACTTTTGCAACTGAGGCTTCAATTCTTTCAATTCAGTCGGAGCCATTCTATACGGAGCTATCGATATAGGTGAAGTCCCCGGTACTAAATCGATAGTAAACTCAATCTCTCTGATCGGTGGTAATCCAGGTAGCTCTTCTGGAAACACATTCGAATATTCACAAACTACCGGCACAGATTCAATCTTCAATTCAGACACTTTCATATTCAGTACATATGCAAGATAAGCTTCACAACCCTTTCTCACATACCTCTGAGCCGACATCGACAAAATCACAACAGGCAACTCACCCGACTTATCTGGTTCAATCTGAAGAATTTCATTATTTTGACATTTCAATTCAATAATATTCCGTCTATAGTTCACTACGACATCATGTAGAGTCAACCAATCCATTCCAAGAATTACATAGAACTCATCAAACGGTAAAAGCATTAAGTCGGTCGAAAAACAGTGACCTCGAATCATTAAAGGACAACTCTTGCAGACTTTATCAACTAGAACATATTTGCCTAAAGGGTTCGACACCTTAATCACATACTTAGTAGACTTAACAGGCAAATTCTTATTAGATACCAAATTCATGCAAATATAAGAATGAGTCGATCTAGGATCAATCAATGCAACTACTTTAGTATCATAAAGAAAAAATGTACCAGTGATAACATCAGGAGATGACGCATCTTCATGAGCATGAATAACATAGGTTCTAGTAGGCGCTTTGACCTCTGATCTCCTAGTTAACTCTTTCGTCACACCTATACTGCTGTTCCCACTTCCAGCATTTCTCAGTGGCCTCCCTCTAGTGGCAGTATTACTCGGCCTTACATTCTGAGAATTATCTTTCTCGGTCATTTTAGGGCAATCTCGAATGAAGTGATCTTGGAAGCCACATTTGAAGCAAGCCCAGTTATTCATCCTACATTCACCGGGATGTCATTAACCACAGTGTTGACATTCAGGTCTATTTGACCTAGAGTTACCAACGCTCGCTATTGACATAGTTTGGGCCTTAGAACCTAAATACTACTTCCCACGATCTCTGTTGGGATACCCAGCTGAAGCATTCAAACGAGCATACAAATCCCTCGATTTCTTTGACAAAGACTGAAATGACTTATTCATTAGTATTTTCCTTAAGTCTCTAGCCTCAAACTCAGCTTTTCTCTTTTCTTTGCTCAACTCCTCGGCGTTACGAGCTCGGTCGACTAACACAACAAATTCTTTCAATTCTAAAATCCCAACTAGCAATATGATATCTTCATTCAACCCATCTTCGAATCTCTTGCACATGATAGCCTCAGTGGAAACACATTCCCGAGCATACTTATGGAGCCTGACAAACTTTTGCTCATATTCAGTCATAGACATACAGCCTTGTTTCAGTTCTGGAAACTCCTTACGTTTCTGATCAATGAACCGTTGACTGATATATTTCTTTCTGAACTCTTCTTGGAATAAACCCCAAGTAACTCTTTCTTTTGGTACCACAGATACAAGAGTATTCCACCATTGGTATGCTAAGTCCCTCAGTAGTGATATAGCACATTTCAAGCACTCATCCAGTGTGCAAGAAAGCTCATTAAATACCCTGATAGAGTTCTCAAGCCAAAACCCTGCCCTCTCGGGATCATTGTCAACATTGGCTTTAAATTTTCAGTCCCTTGTTTCCCAATCTTATCAACTAAAGGCTTATTCAATCTTAATAGTTCCATACCTTAGGGAGCTACGGGAACCGATTTAGGGTTAAGTGGGGATGGAGGATGTTGGGCAACTGAATTTGTTCGAACAAACTCGACAAACCACTCATTCATCCTTTGGAAGAAGGCTTCCCTAGCCTTTCCTCCCTAACTAATCGTGATCGGTCTACTTTCAGATGGAAGCCAGCGCATTACTTTCAACATCGTCAGCTACCTCTCTATTGGGATCCATTTACTATATGAAAACATAATTTATATTGCCAGGAGTCGTCACACTATCACAAATTAAATATGGCATGTATAGCTAGACTCTCATACACGATACGTTAGTCCGAGAATTGACTAAACCTAGCTCTGATACCACTAAATGTAACACCCCTTACCCGTATTTTAGTGCCGAAACAAGGTACAAGCCATTACCAGACTTTATCACAAGCAAACATACAAATCGAGTCATAAATTTTGCATCCAATAAAACCATTCGTATTCAATCATAATATCCCTAATACAAGCCTACAAGGTACAAAACATACTTTAGAAGTGGTCCAGGACTAAACTGAGAACTCAGAGAATTTTCATAAAACTTAGAAAATTTATTGCAAGAAATAGGGGTCACACGCCGTTGTAGTTTGGGACACGGCCGTATGGTCACATGCACCCGTGTCCCTCACCGATGTAACTCTCTATTTTGCAATGCATGAACAAATTGAGGTTACACAGCCAAGTCACATGCCCATGTACTAGGTCGTGTGGTTAATTAAATTTTTATAAAATAGGTGCAGACTTCACATGGTCGGACACATGCCCATGCTTGAGGCCATGTTTCTCAGATAGCTGAAACACACGTCCATGTCTCTGGCCGTGTGCTCAATTCTAAGGATTTTGTTTCTCAAAATTAAGGTACAGGGGACACACGATCGAAACACATGCCCGTGTGTCTACCCGTGTGGACAGAATAAAGGCTATTTACCAAGCCATTTGCCACCCTCATTTGCTCAAACACATACACCATTTCAATGACATAAATTATAGTATACTTAGGCAACCAAAACATCCACAATCATGGCTAATACATGTCAATGTAATACCATCATTTAACATGCACATGACATTCTTAATAAGCCAAATCAAATATGCCATTTTCACATTCCAAAAACACCACTAAGACTACTATTAACTTGTATTCACTTATCAAGGTGTTATGGCATATTAATGAACCAACTCATCCATTTCACAACAAGGTATTAACCACAATCAACAAGTAGCAAACCAATGTAAACTACATCACAAAAAAAAAAAAGCATTGGCACATACATGCATATAAGTAGACTTACAACCAAGTTAACCAAAATGAGCCAATTTACATGGCCAATTTCCATAACAAGCCTTTGACAATTACAAGTCAATACATTTGGCCAAATTCATAATGGCATATATAACAAAATGACCAAGTCCCTACACATGCTATATACTCAAAATGATAAATTTCATCAATACCCAAAATGATAGTTTTGGTAGTGTGAGGCGAATCTCTGACGATCCCCAATCCGAGCTAGCTTAGTGACACTATAAACCATGGAAAAAAATAAATGAAGTAAGCTATATTGCTTAGTAAGTCCGTATGCAAGAAATAAGCAAGCCATGCCATACAATCAACGTTTAAGGGATAAATATAAGATGATAAAACTTACCATAAGTTTCACAATCATAATTTATTCCTTTACAAACTTACCTTGAATTCATCATTTCTCGAGATTCAATAAACATAAGCTTTATGTACATACCTGTACCATCTTGAAATGAACTTACACGTATTTTCATCTTTGACATACCCGTGAACCACTCAGAATAATAACGTCGGATACTCGGGAATTTTGCGCATTAAGTGCCACATATGTAGCCAATGCTACCTAAGTCTCATATCTCATAATTTTTCACTCTCAAGCTATCGACGGGCCTGCTCACACAAGCTGTCAGTCTAGACGTAACTATACGGTACTGTTCATACAAGCTATCGATTAACCGCAACATATGTCGGTATACTCAGTCACCGGTAGGACGTACAGGACTAGCACCCAGATCACATAATCACATAACACATGGTAACCCTAGTGACATGTCACTTGTATCCTAATCTATTCCTAAGGTTCAAACGGGATTTCTTACTTGTCAAATCATTGTCGAACTCGTTCGTAAAGTTAAACTCTTTCACATAGCCAATCATATAGTTCATGCAATATTAAAGCATTTAAATACAATTATATTAAAGCTTATTTACATACGAACTTACCTCGGTTACAAAAACGACTATTAGTTCAATTTAGTCCACAACCTTGTTCTTTTCCCGGTGTAAACTCGAACTTTATTTTTCTTGATCTATAATATCAAATTTAACTTATTTAACCACCAAATTATTCAATTAAATCCAAAAAAACACTATGGTTAAAAAATTACATTTTTGCCCCTAAATTTTTGACATTTTACATTTTAGTCCCTAGGCTCGTAAAATGATTTTCATCCAATTTCTTCATTACCGTAGCCTAGCCGGACCTTTTTCATGCTCATGACAGCCCACATTTTCCATTTATTCACATTTTACTACACATTTTACACTTTTTACAAATAGGTCCCTTTTTGACATTTTTATCAAAAATTACTTTGTAAATGTTGTTTAACTAACAACAAACATGCATTTTCTACCATTAAACATCAAAATACAAGCTTATTCAACATGGGTAAAATTTTAGACTTTGATTTTCTTTCAAATTAGTCCTTAGAATAGCTAGATCGAGTTACAGCATTCACAAAACATAAAAATCATTAAAAACGGGACAAAGACGGACTTACAATTAAGCTTGGAAGCTTGGCCAAACCCTAGCTATGGTTTCCTCTTCAAATTCGGTGAAGGGGGGACTAAATTGAGAAGATGGACACTTTTATTTAGTTATTTTTGTCTTTATTTTCTAGATTACCAAAATACCCTTCACTTAAACTTTGAAAATTTTCCCTAACCATGTCCATTTTTGTCCATACTAAATTATAATGGTCTAATTACCATTTTAATGACCTCTAGTTTAGAATTTCATAAGAATTTGACACCTTTAACTTATAAAATTCAAGTTTTGTACCTATTGCAATTTAGTCCTTCTAAACAAATTAAGTACTCAACTGATAAAATTTCTTAACGAAATTTTTACACAATCATTCTATCATGCTGTAAACCTTAAAAAATAATAAATTAAACATTTCTACTTTGGATTTGTTGTCACGAAACCACTGTTCTGATTTGACCCTAAAATGTTGTTACATAGTTTGAACTACTTTGAAACACTGCAGATATATCCTCTGAAACTGTACTGAGATAGTTAGGGGGCTGAAACCTCTGGAAACAATTATGAACTTGTGAGAGAATTACGCATAAAACATTTGCTAATAAATTTTGAAACTGATGCATAAAACTTTTAATGTAGATTAAAACTCGAATTTACGATGAGCGCTAATGGAACATGTGGACGTAGTACTCATGGCCATGGTAGAGGCCGTAGGGGGCTCAAGCTGAGTCTTCCTCTCTAGGTAATATGCTGAATTTGGATACGAATGAGACAGTAGTTTCACCTGCAACTAAGACTGGGTCTTAAAGTCGCTCAGCTGGGGACGACACACTGTTCCAAATCATGCCGAGGATTTAGAGGGGTCGTTAGACCTTATTCTGGAGCTGGAGGCTTAGGGTCGGTAACTGAAAGACTTCGGCCTAATGGTGCTGAGTTATTTAGGGGTGTCACTAGAGTCGCCCCTAATGTAGCCGAGTATTGGTTGGAGGCTACCAAGAGGATCATGAATGATCTGGACTGTACCCCTGAGCAGAAACTAAAGGGTGCAGTCTCTTTACTTCATGATAAGGCTTATTAGTGGTGGTTGACAGTTGAGGAGGGTACTCAGCCTGATCGTCTGAGTTGGGATTTCTTTAAGACTACCTTTCAGAGCAAGTATGTAGGAACAAGCTATATGGATGCTCATAGGCATGAGTTCTTGAATCTCAAGCAAGGTGATAGATCTGTGGCCGAGTATATGGTCGAGTTTCTGAGATTGAGCTGCTACACTCGAGGCATGGCGGCGACTGAGTATGAGAGGTGCGTTCGATTTGAAGATGGCTTAAGGGATAATCTGAGGGTACTGATTGCTCCACAGAGGGATTCGAAGCCCTCTAGTTCTATTGAGAGGCCTAAGAAAAAGGCCAGATATGATGGGCCAGTTAAAGTAGGGGCTTTTGTTGCTCCTACTAGGATTCAACGATGTGGTGATTGTGGTAGGCACCATCCGGGCGAGTGTTGGAGGAGGATAGGGGCTTGTCTGAGGTGTGGATCATTAGAGCATCGTATTCGAGAGTGTCCATAGAGGGCTGATCAGATGCAAGCTGCGAGATCTGGTTCTGTACAACCTCAGAGGGTAGTTCCGCAGCCGACTAGGGGCCGTGGGTCGGCCAGGGGTGATAATGGTGGGGTCGTGGACAGAGAGCATCGGGTAGAGGTACTAATCAGGCAGAGGTGAGACATCCTATATTGGTTTATACTATGCAACACTGAGAGGATAGAGATGCTCCTGATGTTATTACCGGTACGTTTCTTATATTTGATATACCTTATACTACTCTAATAGACATATGCTCTACTCACTCCTATGTAGCTAGTACTATATCTGAAACACTTGGGATTTTTGTTGAGAGCACTACTAGTGAGGTTACTACACTAAGTCTGTTGGGGCAGTCTGTTCGGGTTAAGAAACTTTATAGGGACATTTCGTTAGAGGTGCAAGGGGCGGTATTTTTGGAAAATCTGATGGAGCTTTCATTTGGGGGGTTCGATTTAATTCTGGGTATGGACTGGTTGGTTGAGCACCGAGTCAGTTTGGATTGCACATCTAAGAGGGTCGTTCTAAGGACCAAGAATGATATGGAGGTTGCGGTGATTGGCGAGCGTCGAGATTGTTTGTCTAATGTAATCTCCGCTCTTGTGGCTGAAAAACTGGTTCGAAAAAGCAGGAGGTGTTCTTGGCTTACGTTAGTGTTTCTAATTTTGGGGATTCTTCTATTGGGGATATCAGAAAAGTGAGAGATTTTTTGGATGTTTTTCCTGAGGAGTTACTGGGTTTAACTCTGAATCGAAAAGTTGAGTTCAGAATTAAGCTTCTACCGGGTACAGATCCGGTGTCTATCATTCCATACCGAATGGCACCAAAAGAGCTTACTGAGCTTGAGGAGCAACTGCAAGAGCTTCTGGACTGTGGTTTCATTCATCCTAGTATGTCTCTGTCGAGAGCACCAGTTCTGTTTGTTAAGAAGAAGGATGGGGTTATGAGGATGTGTATCGATTATCCGCAGTTGAATAAGTTGACTGTGAAGAATAAGCATCCACTTCTGAGAATCGATGACTTGTTTGATCAGTTTCGAGGGGCTTCAGTGTTTTCGAAGATTGATCTTCGTTCTGGCTATCATCAATTGAGGGTTAAGTGCGGATGTTTATAAGACTGCATTTAGGACTCGTTATAGGCATTACGAGTTCCTAGTTATGCCTTTTGGTCTGACGAATGCTCTGACTACATTCATGGATTTGATGAATCGAGTCTTTCAGCCGTATTTGGATCAGTTCATCGTAATCTTCATCGATCATATTCTGGTGTACTCTATAGGTGAGGATGAGCGTAATAAGCATCTCAAAGTGGTGCTTCAGATTCTTCGTGAAAAATAACTCTACACTAAGTTGAGTAAGTGCAATTTCTGGTTACGAGAGGTAATTTTCTTAGGGCATGTGGTGTCTGTTGAGGGGATCCGTGTTGATCCGAAGAAGATAGAGGCTGTGCTGAATTGGAAACAGCCTAAGAACATATCTGAGATCCGTAGCTTTCTAGGTTTGGCGGGATACTATCAACGGTTCGTCAAGGGGTTCTCTCTGATTGCAGCTCCCTTGACTAAGCTTTTACATAAGGTTGTTTCGTTTGTCTGGACTGATGCGCAACAATCAAGCTTCGAGACACTCAAGTTTATTCTAACTCAGGCTCCTTTTCTGATACAACCTGAATCCAGTAAGGAGTTTATGGTCCACAGTGATGCATCGTACGTCGGTTTGGGATGTGTATTGATGCAAGATGAAAAAGTTGTGGCTTATGTATCCCGTCAGCTCAAGACACACGAAGGGACTATTTGATGCATGACCTCGAGTTGGCTACTGTGTACTATCTGTATGGCGAGAGGTGTATCATCTACATCGATTATAAGAGCCTCAAGTACCTCCTCACTTAGAAGGAGTTGAACCTTAGGCAGCATCAATGGATTGAACTACTCAAGGATTATGACTGCATGATAGAGTACCATCCTGGTAGGGTCAATATGGTGGCTGATGCTTTAAGTCATAGAGTGATGACTGATCTGAGGGCGATGTTCGCCCGCCTTAGTTTGTTTGACGATAGGAGTTTTTTAGCCGAGTAACAAGTTAAGTCGACTTGGATGGATCAGATTCGAGTTAAGCAATTGGGGGATGAGTCTCTGGGTTTGTAATTTTGTCAGGTTAAGAGTGGCAGTACTTCAGATTTTGGGTTAAAGAAAGAGAGTGTGCTATGTTTTCAAGGACAGATCTGTGTACCAAATGATTCTGATTTGAGGCAGTCAATTCTGAGGGAGGCACATAGTAGCACTTATGCTATGCATCCTGAGTGTAATTAGATGTATTGTGATTTTCATGAGTTGTACTAGTGGCCGGGTTTAAAGCATGAGGTTACAGATTTTGTGGCTCGATGTCTGACGTGCTAGCAGGTCAAGGTTGAGCACCAGTTGCCTTCGGGTTTGTTGCAGCTAGTTAAGATTATAGAAATGGGAATGAGTGATGATGGACTTGGTTAGTGGGTTGCCCTTGACACCCACTAAGAAGGATTCTGTTTGGGTCATCGTGGATCAATTGACCAAGTCTGCTCACTTTATTCTGGTTCGGACAGATTATTCTCTGCAGAAGTTAGCGAAGCTCTACATTTCTGAGATTGTGACACTGCATGGAGTTACTACTTTGATCATTTTTGATAGAGATCTTCGCTTCATGTCTCAGTTCTGGAAGAAGTTGCATGAGGCTCTGGGTTCGAGGTTAGACTTCAGTACTGCACTCCATCCTCAGACCGACGGTCAATCTAAAAGGGTGATTCAGATACTGGAGGACATGCTTCAGAGTTGCACGATTGATTTTTAAGGTAATTGGGAGGATTATTTGCCACTAGCTGAGTTCGCCTACAATAACAGCTTCCAGTCTAGCATTCAGATGGCACCTTACGAGGCATTGTATGATCGTAAGTGTCGTACTCCACTGTATTGGACAGAATTGGGTGAACATTAGGTTTTGGGTCCTAAGTTGGCTTCGGAGACTGAAGATAAGGTTAGACTGATTCAGGATCATCTGAAGGCAACTTTTGATAGACAGAAATCTTATGCAGACCTAAAAATGTATGATATTGAGTACTCTGTGGGGGATTTTGTTTTCCTTAATGTTTCTCTGTGGAAGAAGGTTCTGAGATTCAGTTGAAAGGGCAAGTTAAGCCCTAGGTTCATTGGGCCATATCGAATTTTGAAGTGTGTGAGACCAGTTGCTTATCAGTTGGAGTTACTTTCAGAGTTGGACCACATCCATGATGTCTTTCATGACTCACTGTTGAGGCGGTACCGGTCTGACCCATCTTACGTTGTCTTTGTTGAGAAGATCGAGGTTAGATTGGACTTAAATTTTAAAGAGGAGCTAGTTCAGATTCTGAATCGATACGTTAAGGTTCTAGGGAGGAAGTCTGACGTTAAGGTTCTAGAGAGGAAGTCCATCCCTTTAGTGAAGGTTCTATGGCAGAATCATAGCATTGAGGAGGCCACGTGGGAACCTAAGGACTCGATGCATCAGTAGTATCCTCATCTGTTCTGATCAGGTAAATTTCAAGTTTGAAATTTCTTTTAGGGGGTAGAGTTGTAACGCCCCAAGTAATTTAATCCTACTTCTGTGAGTATTTGTCACAATTGTGTATCTGCTTCAGTGGTTAAGTGTTCTAGATGTGTGTGAGAGGTCTTGGGTTCAAGTCTAACTTCTATCAATTTTGTCATTTTTGGATCAAGCCTTATCCTTGTTCGGTGGGCTTAAATAAAATTACTTGTAAACTCTTATTAGAATGAGTCTACTGGTTCAAGTGGTAAAGGGGTTGTGGTGTTGGAGGTCCTGTGTTCGAGACTCTGTGTTAGCGTGGATGCTATTTTTACTTGGAGATAAGTTAGTGTTTGGATTCTGAGAAGTTAGAGGTTAGTAGGATTAGTGGGGGGAAATTTAGGGATTTGTGATCAGAATAATTATCTTCCTGATTATCTGTTAATTATTTTCCTTTTTCAAAATTTCGGTCCCACTTGGAAAAATTCTAACATTCTTTTTAGTTTCTCTCCTTTTCTCTCTTTCTGTTATTTTTCTCTCCAATCGGCATCATCTCTTTGTCATACCCAATTTTACATAAATTCATACAAATCCTGTTAAATTCTTGTCAAAAAATAATTAAATATTATAAAATAATTAAATCGTGTTAAAAATATAAAAATGGTGAATTTATTTAATTTTATACTTAATTTTGATTAATTTTGACTATTTTTGACAGATTCGCGCAAAGGGCGAAAATTGGCTCAGTTGACACTACTGAAAGCACAAAACCGAGAAGCAATTTGAAGTATTGAGGCACGTTAATTTCTAGCCTAAGACGATCCAAAAATGTGTATTAATTCATAATTTAATTAATTTTAATTTATTCCCCATTTAATTTGGGTTAAATAAATTATTTTTAATTAATTTTGGAGAAAGGGTCCTGTTGAACCGCACCGGTCGAGCCAAATTAGGTGAACCGAACCAGCCACTAAATGGGCAGCCCAAAACCGTCCATATGCTGACCCAAATCAGCATTTTAGCTGATTAAATATGCTTGAAAAAAGGCCCTCAAAATACTTCTAAATTGTATTCAAACCCTACCTTAATTTATGGCTTTGCAGATTTGCCCCAAGCCTAAAATAGTAAATTTGAAACTCTCAACTTTGCCATGTGTGTGGCCCGCCAAGGGAGGGCTCTTTGGGTGCTGGAATTTTCTTTTTTTAGCAGCCACAATCAGATATAAAAGCCATTCCTTTCTGATCATTCAAAGCATCCCTCACTTCATATCATTCTCTCATTCCCTCTCTCACTTTTCTCTCAATTTTTGCATTCCTTTCCCTATTGTTCAAGTGCCGATTTCTTCTCTTGGGAAAGAGACTTTCATCAGCCATTTGGAGCAGCAATTTAGGTGTTCATAAGCCACCTTGATAGCCAAGGCCAACGAAGAATGAAGAGCGGAGCAACTAGTCAAGCCACGGTGAAACACCAGATTTGCTTCTTGTTCCCTATCTCTTTAAATTTTGTTGTTGATTTGACGAACATGATTATGAATATTTATGCTATTGAAATGGTTATTTTAATCAATTCAACTTAAACTATGTTTGTGTTGGGTTAATTATACTCTGCCTGCTTGAATTGTTAAAATTGTGTTTATGTTGTTATAAGCCTCGGTAAGATGCTTGATTAAGGAAAATCACACCTAAGTTATTCTTGCGTTACGACTGTGAGGTAACTAATGAATTAATTATTTAAATGGATTGCAATTGTAATTAATTGACACAGTACTTAATTAGTGCATGTTTATTCTTCTAAGATAGCTGAAGGTTAAATTAGCAATGTATCTGGCGATATTATTGCCTTGCATAACTTGCAAGATTATTGTGATTAAATTGTTTCAAGGTAGGGATGCCTTGTTACTTCAAATAGTCTTTTATATGCTTATTGGATTTAATTAATCATTTGAATTGACATAGGGATATGCAAGAGATTGGTTTAATTTAATGAGTATGTATGTGCAATAACATGTTTGCTTGCTAGAATCTATTTAGTCGGTTGAATTGACATAGGGATATGTCAAGAGATGAATGGATTTTTGTTTGTAAGTTTGTTCATAAGTTAGCAAATTACCGGGTTGTTGTGAAATTATTCGTAACAGTATGAACATGAGTATAATAATTCTAAGTTAAAGAATTATAATTAATCCAACACAAGTATGTTACATTGATTAAATCTTATTTGAAATCGTGCATTAGAACTACCTTGTCTTATTTTAATTATTTACTTAGTTTTTAAATAGTCGTTGACCATCTTTCAACATCAAAATATATTTACCTCGCCAAACTGTTTTACAATTAATTTCATAAATAATCCTTTTTATAGTCCCTGTGGGTACGACAACTCAACATTTACTTGTCACTTTATTACTTGTTGCGATTGTGTACACTAGCACATTTTTCCGTCGTTCAAAGTTTTTGGCGCCGTTGCCGGGGACTATTTTAAAAAGCCATTATTTGTGAATTTGTTAGTCTTACATTTTGGTTTATTTTCCCGTTTAATTTTTAACTTAATTATTTTTTCTTTGATAATTTTAGGTGTTTATGAGTATTGACCAGATCATTGACTTACTCCCTATAGACCCTGAGATAGAACGAACCTTTCGACAGCGAAGAAGACAAGTGAATCAGAGAAGGACTGATGGAATGAATTTCGAGAATATGAATCAAGGAAATGGAGCAAACCTTGCTCAAAATCTTATCCTTATTGCTGACGATAGGGATAGAGCCTTAAGACAATATGCTGTGCCAGTATTTAACGATCTTAATCCGGGCATTAAGAGACCCAAAATCGAGGCACAATAATTCGAGTTGAAGCCAGTTATGTTCCAGATGCTTCAGACTTTTGGCCAATTCAGTGGGATGCCTACTGAAGATCCTCATCTTCATTTAAGACTATTTATGGAGGTGAGCGACTCTTTCAAATTAGCTGGAGTTACCGAAGATGCACTACGATTGAAGCTATTTCTGTACTCATTAAGGGATAGTGCTCGAGCCTGGTTGAATTCATTGCCACCAAACTCAATCTCTACATGGCAAGAGTTAGTCGAAAGATTCCTCATGAAGTATTTCCCGCCTAGCAAGAATGCTAAGTTGAGGAACGAGATCACTGCCTTCCAACAAATGGATGATGAGTCCTTGTATGAGGCATGGGAACGATACAAAGAACTATTACGAAAATGCCCTCATCATGGAATCCCACATTGCATCCAACTTGAGACATTTTATAATGGTCTCAATGCTCACACAAGGATGGTAGTGGATGCTTCTGCTAACGGTGCTCTCCTTTCTAAATCTTATAATGAGGCTTACGAAATCATCGAGAGGATCGCCAGTAACAATTATCAATGGCCGACCAATCGAGTCGCGCCAGGAAGACGAGCCGCTGGAATACATGAAGTGGATGCTTTCACTTTACTCGCATCTCGGGTATCTTCAATATCCTCAATGCTTAAGAATCTTACCACTAATGGGTCTAACAGTTTTGTAGCCCAACCACCTCACCAATTTGAGAGTATAGCCTGTGTTTATTGTAAGGAGGGACATTTGTTCGAAGACTGTCCATCAAACCCCGAATCCGTATATTACATGGGTAACCAGAACCAAAATCAAGGAAGGCAAGGACTTCAATCCAACTTCTACAACCCATCGTGGTGAAACCACCCGAATTTTTCCTGGAGTAATCAAGGGGCTGGAACCAGTAACAACTACGCTCAACCTAGACCGACTCAGCCGCCTAGTTTTTCCCAACAAGTTAAGAACCCAGTTCAAGCTAAACTATCCAATTGTTTGGAGAATCTGCTAAAGGCATACATGGCGAAAATTCAAAGCCAAGCAGTTACATTGAAGAATCTGGAAAACCAAATGGGCCAGCTTGTAACTGAACTTAGGAACCGACCACAAGGTGCTTTACCCAGTGATACAGAGAATTCAAGAAATTCGGGGAAGGAACATTGCAAAGCATTAACATTAAGGAGCGGAAAGATAGTAGGGCCCAACACTATTGAAGCTGAAAAGGAGCAAGCTAATGCTCAAGACTCAAAGAAAGTTCAACCGAGTGTTGAAATTCCAGTTTCACAAGAACCAGAATCTGGAAAACCCGACAAGGTAATTTTAGAACCAGCTAATTCTGATTAACTAACAACTCCGTTAGATGCAGAATTGTAGCCAAAAATGAATCAACCAGTTCTAGTAAAGAAACCATCACCACCCTACCCTAAAAGATTTCAGAAGCAGAAACAGGAAATTCAATTCAAGAAATTCCAAAACGTACTCAAGCAACTTCACATCAACATCTCATTAGTTGAAGCACTTGAACAAATTCCGAACAACGTCAAGTTTATGAAGGATATCCTGTCCAAAAAATGAAGACTCGTAAAATTTGAGACGGTAGCTCTAACGAAGGATCCTAGATGTTTTACCATACCTTGCAACATTGGAGCAACATATTGTGGTAAGGCATTATGTGACTTGGGTGCAAGTATAAACTTGATGCCTATGTCAATATTTAGAAAATTAGGGATAGGTGAAGTCACACCTACTACGGTTACACTTCAACTAGCAGATCGATCTTTAGCACATCCAGAAGGAAAAATCGAGGATGTATTGGTACATGTAGATAAATTTATCTTTCCTGCTAATTTTGTTATCCTATATTTTGAGGCAGACAAAAAAGTACCGATTATCCTAGGAAGACTGTCCTTAGCAACCGGAAGAACCCTTATTGATGTACAGAAGGGCGAGCTAATGATGCGTGTTCAGGACGACCAGGTAACATTCAATGTTTTTAAGTCTATGCGATTTCCTGAAACAATTGATGATTGTTCTGCCGTATCTGATTTAGAGGATTTAATAGTGGAAAAGGAGCTCAATAATGTTAAAGATCTGTTGGAACAAATTTTGACATCAGATCCTCCAAATGATGAAGAGGAGGATGAACATTTAGCATTGTTAGAAGCTAATCAAAGGGGATTTAATCGGCAAACCCATTTTGAATCTTTGGAGTTAGAGAAAATGGAGTATGCCTAACCAAAAGCGTCAATTGAGGAACCACCTAAATTAGAACTCATGGTATTACCTTCACATTTAAAATACGTTTATTTAGGTAACTCTTCTACTTTACCTGTGATTGTTTTAGCAGAATTAACTACTGATCAAGAAGAGAAACTCATCTTGGAGTTGAAACAATTCAAGAAGGCTATCGGATGGACCATACCTGATATCCGTGGTATTAGTCCATCTGTATGCATGTACAAGATTATCCTGGAAGATGGCGAAAAAGGGATGATTGATGGACAATGAAGACTGAACCCCATCATGAAGGACGTGGTGAAAAAGGAAATTATCAAGTGGTTAGATACGGGTATCATTTATCCCATCTCAGACAGTTCGTGGGTAACTCCGGTCTAGTGTGTGCCAGAGAAGGGAGGTATCACCGTCGTAAAATTTGAGAATAACGAGTTGATACCAACAAGAACAATTGTGGGATGGAAGATTTGCATCGATTACCAGAAGCTGAACAAGGCGACTAGGAAAGATCACTTTCCTTTGCCGTTCTTGGACAAGATGCTGGATAGACTCGCAGGGCGAGACTACTACTATTTTCTCGATGGATACTCAGGGTATAATCAGATTACGGTAGCACAGGAAGATCAGCACAAGACAACGTTCACCTGCCCATATGGTACATTTGTATTCATACGCATGCCATTTGGCTTATGTAATGCACCTGCTACATTTCAAAGATGTATGATGTCTATTTTTACTGACATGGTTGAAAAGTACTTGAAAGTTTTTATGGATGACTTTTCAGTGTTCGGAGATACTTACGATGATTGCTTAGCCAATCTAGCTAAGGTACTAAGACGATGTGAAGAAACAAACCTAGTACTTAACTGGGAAAAGTGCCATTTCATAGTACGAGAAGGAATTGTTCTAGGGCATCAGATAACGAGATATGGAATCGAGGTAGACAAAGCAAAGGTAGATGTTATTGAGAAGCTTCCACCTCTAACATCTGTAAAGAGTGTTAGGAGCTTCTTGGGTCACGCCGGCTTCTATCGAAGATTTATCAAGGACTTCTCTAAAATTGCTAAACCTTTATGCAAACTATTGGAGAAGGACACGACATTCAAGTTCGATGATGAATGCTTAAAGGCTTTCAAGGATTTGAAAAGTCGATTAGTTACGACACCCATAATTGTCACACCAGACTGGGATCTACCATTTGAATTGATGTGTGACGCAAGCGATTTTGTGATAGGAGCTGTCATGGGCCAACGAAGGAACAAAGTTTTTCATCCCATCTACTATGCAAGCCGGACTTTTACAGGAGCTCAACTGAACTATACGGTAACAGAGAAAGAGTTACTTTATATTGTATTTGCTTTTGACAAGTTTCAATCTTATCTTGTAGGTACTAAAGTAGCTGTGTATACGGACCACTCGGCAATCAAGTACTTACTTGCCAAGAAAGATGCTAAGCCGAGATTGATCAGGTGGGTGCTTCTACTTCAAGAGTTTGATCTAGAAATTCAAGATCGAAAGGGAGTAAAAAACCAAGTAGCAGATCACTTGTCCAGGTTGGAGCCGCAAGAAGGAAATTCTCCTAATATACCAATTCAGGAAACATTCCTAGATGAACAAATACTGAAGGTAAGTCATGTCCATAATACCCCTTGGTTTGCTAATATTGCTAACTATTTAGATTGTGGTTTGATGCCAATTAATAAGACATATCAACACAGGAGAAAGTTTCTTCACGATATGAAGTACTACTTCTAGGAAGAGCCATATTTGTTTAAGAGGTGTGCAGATTAGATGATCAGGAGATGTGTGGCAGAAGATGAGGTAAAAAAGATTTTATACCATTGTCACTCAGCTCCGAGTGGGGGACATTCGGAGGTACTTGTACAGCGGCCAAAGTATTACAAGCCGGATTCTTTTGGCCGACACTATTCAAGGATGCATATGCATACGTAAAGTGTTGCGACCAATGTCAAAGGGTCAGAAATGTCACCAACAGAAATGAGATGCCTCGAACAAACATCATTGAGGTAGAATTGTTTGATGTATGGGGTATTGACTTTCTTGGTCCTTTCCCTCCGTCTTTTGGTCATAAGTATATATTGGTAGCAGTAGACTATGTGTCCAAGTGGGTCGAGGCTGAAGCTTATCCGACAAACGATGCTAGGGTTATAATTAAGTTCTTGCAGAAACATGTGTTCACAAGGTTTGGAACCCCAAGAGCTATCATTAGTGATGAAAGATCCCACTTTGTGAACAAGTGGTTAAAATGGTTATTAGACAAGCACGGAGTGAAACACAAGTTTGCAACAGCTTACCATCCGCAGACGAATGGGCAAGTTGAACTGGTAAATAAAGAGATCAAAGGCATACTTGAGAAGGTAGTTTGCCCAAACCGACGAAATTGGTCCAAAAGGCTGGATGATGCCTTATGGGCTTACCGAACAGCATCAAGACACCTTTAGGGATGTCACCCTACAGGTTAGTCTTTGGGAAAGCATGTCATCTACCCTTAGAGTTAGAGCACAAGGCTTACTGGGCTCTTCGACAACTCAACTTGGATCCTAAGCTTGCTAAAGAGAAACGGATGCTCCAACTCAATGACCTAGAGGAATTCCAGCTATTCTCCTACGAAAATGCCAAATTACTCAAGGAAAGACTTAAGAAATGGCATGACAAGCACATTCGAGTTCGAGAATTTGAAGCAGGTCAGAGAGTTTTGTTATTTAATTCCAGACTAAAGTTATTTCTAGGTAAGCTAAAATCACATTGGTCCGGTCCATTTACGATTTATCGCGTCTATCCATACGGAGTTGTCGAGCTCCAAGGTAAGGGAGGTAATTTTCAAGTTAATGCTCAGCGCCTGAAACACTATTGGAGAGATAAGATTGAACGGAATGAAATTTCGTTCATTTTATCAAATGTTTAAAACTTTCTTATTTTCCATTTTAATAAAAGATTTAGAGTATATTTTCGGGATTAATATGTTTAAATAAATTCTGTCTAGGAGATTAGAACTTAAGCGGGACCGCTTGTGACCCCTTCAATCTTTCCTCGGAATTGATTTTAACATAATTTTCCTAAAAATTATTCTCTAAATAAAAATTTTAATCTTTGATTTTTCGAATAAAAAGATCAATTTTGATCCGAGTCTTAAATTGCAACTCAGTTCCAAATTTTCATTAAGTCTAGGGACTTAATTGAAACATTTTTAAAATTTGGTCGCTCTTTTCGTAAATAATAAAAATTAGAAGCCTTTTTTTGTAAATATTTTCAAAAGGCTTCTAGAATAAATATTTTTAGTTAAAAAAATGATAATTATTAATATATAATTATGCCCATTATAATATATATTAATTATTATCAATTTTTGGATTTTATTTGATAAGTTTTTATAATAAGATGATAATCTTTAATATATAATTATAATTTATATATTAATCTTTATCAATTTAGCATGAAATTAGGATTTTATCTTTTTTTTAATAAATTAAATAGCAATTAATAGTTTAATATATGCATATATCTAATTATTAATTGTTGTTATCTTTTTATAGGATTAGAACTTAGAATTTTTATTAATTAATTTGTTTAAGAATTCTACTCTAATTTCTATTTCTCCTCTATAAGTACCACCAATCTTCCCATTCATCTAACACTTAAAACGCAAAGCACCAAATTACCCAAGTGCCGAAAGCCCTAAGCCACAGCAGCACCAAGCAGTCGGCCAGCATACGCCAGCTCTATCGCACGCACATCCCGCGTACAACGCGCGCGTTACCTCGAGCGGCCCCAACCTTAGCTCGCGCCACGCCTTCACCCCGTGCCCGGTACCTACCCTCCGCACCATACTGCGCACACTCGAATCCCACTTGCTGCCGAACGCTCGTGTTGCTGATTGCCAACAGCCCTGCTGCGCACTGCCCCCACACGCACCACTCCCGCACACCCTAGCTGCTTGTGCGGCACTCCTTTTCCATCCGCCCTAAGCCACAAACCCTCCAACCCTTCTTTTTAATTCCCATCTTTTTCTTCATTATTATTATTAATTTCTAGAGTTCTTATATTTTTACAAAAAAAAAGGTGGTAAGACCTAGTTTCTCTAATTTTTTAATTTTAATTTTATTAATTAATTTTTCAAATCATTGAATTATTAATAATTTTTATTAAAATTTATTGAGAAACTAATTTTTTCCATCTTATGATCAGGTTAAACATGCCTCGTAAGAGAACTCGTGCTTCCGCTCAAATTGATGAAACACAAAACAAATTCCACTGTGAAGAAGCCAAAGTGAGATACAAAAGTATCTTCAAAAATCAACAGATGCATCCAGAAAAAGGCTTCACTTTAAAGGAGAGCAATTACCGAGACTTTATGGAACGTATTCGTCAAGTTGCTGAAACCCTAAATTGGGAGTTGTTTTGTGAAAAGAGACCTAGTGTGGATGAGGAACTAGTTCATGAGTTCTATGCAAATTTAACTTCAAGCGAGATGACAGAAGTTCCAGTTCACAGAATCAAGGTACCAATAAATTTAAATGCTATTAATGAGTTCTTTGAATTACCAGATTTTGAAAATGATGAATATTCCACATTGATGAGCAATATCAAGCCTGAGAATTTGCAAGAAATTCTTGAGGAACTGACAGTTCCAGGTTCTACATGGACTGTGTCAAAGCAAGGAATCCACACTTGTAGAAGAGAATATTTGACGCCACTCGCAAAGGTATGGTTTTACTTCATCCGATTCAGCCTTATGCCTAGCTCACATGGGACTACAATCTCATTAGAGCGAATGGTCTTATTGTACTAGATCCTAACTGGTAAGACCATTGATGTGGGGAAGATCATCTTAAGGGAGATGCATAATTGTGCTGTTAAATGCTCTGGCCCTACTCATTTCCCCTTCACGATAACAATTTTATGCTTGAAGGCTGAAATTCTTACAAATTTAAGGAAGACAGGGTATAGCCAAGGCACAATCACGGATTGGGACCTTTACCGAGTAGCTCGAGACTCAGTTCTAGAGCAACGAGTTGAAGTAAGTGAGGAACCAGAGGACCTTGATAAAGAAGAAGATCCCACGATGCAATCATTTGAAGTCCTTGATAAAGTAGAATCAGTGTAGCCAGAAGCTGAACCTGATGCTGAAACTTCAATGTTTAGAGCTCAATCGCCGAGCCCGGACCTTCGAGGTGAGCTATCAAAATTGATGGACTTAATGCAACATATGCAATGGCAGCAACAAGCCTACTGGAGATACTAAAAAATAAGGGATGACTCGATGAGAAGTGCTTTTAAGAAAATATACAATGACCCATTTATTTTTATGCCTGAGTTTCCAGATTTCATATTTGAACCTTGGAGTTCATTATCAAAGAAGGAGCGAAGCGATTCATGCAAAGGCGATAGTGATGGAGCAAAAGATGAGTCAAACTCGGAACGATCTGCGAATAAATAAAGGGAGGATCTTGACTTTATTTTATTTCTTTTCTTAGGTCATTTTAGGATTAAGTTTAATTAGGAATTTATTTTTGTTTTTTGCATAATAAAACAAGAGAGAAAAATCACTAATAAAATGTGAGCAAGTCACAAAATTTAAAGTGTGGCAATAGATATATACGTGTCTAGGATTGGATTTAGAAAGAGCTTGGTACTTAAGCAGTCAAATTGACTCACCTCCTCTTTTCTAAAATCCTACCTGGTGTATAATATATATTCACTTTAAACAATGAGGACATTGTTCATTTTAAGTTGGGGGGATCGAAAAATTAAATTATTTCCACTCAGAATAATTTTTTTCTTTTAATTATGATTAGAATTTATTTTGTTCAGAAATTTGAATTCTGTTAAGTATGCTCAATTTGAGTATGAATAAAGTTCTATTATTTCAATAATTTATTATGTTAGCTTAATAATGACATGAATGTATTTTTAATAAAGCATGCAAATTTGTACCATAAAATTTTTAGTTCTTTATGAAAGTTAGATATGCATGAAAGTTTAAGTCTTTAGAATTGGCTTAGTAGTTTCTTGAGACAAAATCCTAGGGAACATGGAACGTTGGAAATGATTTAGGCAAATATTGTTTGGACTGTTTGAGCCTTTCAAGCTCACCATGGTAAATTTTATCCTTTGAAACCTAACTCTAAGACTATATGGCCTGATTTTATTTTGAACCTTTCAATAATTAGCCATTACTTTTCGCTTAATGATCTTAAAATTGTCCCAAACACTAGACTCAGTAATATTCTAGATGTTTTTCAAAAATAAGTTTGGGGGAGTTGAAAAGAAGTATCAATTGCTCGAGAATTGCAATACACAAAGTGAGTGCTCGTGTTATTCAGCTTTAAAAATCAAAAAAAAAAGAGAAAAAGAAAAAGAGAGCACATGTATTTGAAAGAGATGTACAAAAGAGCATATGAAAGTCAAGTTGGAGTATCAAAGGTAAAAACTCCGAAGGTTCGATTAAGGCTGAGTCTAGGGTTTCTTAAACCAAAATTCATCCATCTTTCACCTACCCCTAGCCGAGCCATGTTACAACCTTGATAAAGACCTATTGATTCAAAGTCCTCATGCTACCTACATTAGTGGAGAGAAATTGCTACGATCAACATATGAAGACATAAGTTAAGCTTAATGATTGCAGCTTAGTCTCGGATAAGGGAATAAAAATCAAATTGGTAAGAGTTGACATGTCTTTGTTACAAAAGCATTTAGTGTAAATTTTGCTATTATAATAAGTTGTTGAATTTAATTTGAACAATATGTATGCTTAAGTAGCATAACTATCAGATTTCTTGTCTTTGAGCATAAGTATTTTAAATTCATAATTTTGGGAAAAATGTTGTTCTGAAGGAATTTTTCAAAGGTGTTTCCGAGAGATTCTTTTCAAAATTTGTGCATTACTCGGGACGAGCAATGAATTAAGTTTGGGGGTGCGAAAACACAAAAATTTATATACTTTTTCATAACCAATTTTACTTAAATTCATGCAAATCTGGTTAAATTCTTGTTGAAAAATAATTAAATATTATAAAATAATTAAATAATGTTAAAAATATAAACATGGTGAATTTATTTAATTTTATACTTAATTTTGATTAATTTTGACTATTTTTGACAGATTCGCACAAAGGGCGAAAATTGGCTCGGCTGACACTGCTAAAAGCACAAAATCGAGAAGCAATTTGAAGTATCGAGGCACTTTCCAGCCTAAGATGATCCAGAAATGTGTATTAATTCATAATTTAATTAATTTTAATTTATTCCCCATTTAATTTGGGTTAAATAAATTATTTTTAATTAATTTTGGAGAAAGGGTCCAGTTGAACCGCACCGGTCGAGCCAAATTGGGTGAACCGAACCAGCCACTAAATGGGCAGCCCAGAACCGTCCATGTGCTGACTCAAATCAGCATTTTAGCTGATTAAATATTCTTGCAAAAAGGCCCTCAAAATACTTCTAAATTGCATTCAAACCCCACCTTAATTTATGGCTTTGCAGATTTGCCCCAAGCCTAAAATAGCAAAGTTGAAACTCTCAACTTTGCCATGTGTGTAGCCGGCCAAGGGAGGGCTCTTTGGCTGCTGGAATTTTCTATTTTTAGCAGCCACAATCAACTATAAAAGCCATTCCTTTCTGATCATTCAAAGCATCCCTCACTTCACATCATTCTCTCATTCCCTCTCTCACTTTTCTCTCATTTTTTCCATTCCATTCCCTCTTGTTCAAGTGCCGATTTCTTCTCTTGGGAAAGATACTTTCATCATCCATTTGGAGCAGCAATTTAGGTGTTCATAAGCCACCTTGATATCCAAGGCCAACGAAGAACGAAGAGCGGAGCAACTAGTCAAGCCACGGAGAAACACCAGATTTGCTTCTTGTTCCCTATCTCTTTAAATTTTTTTGTTGTTTTGACGAACATGATTATGAATATTTATGCTATTGAAATGGTTATTTTAATCAATTCAGCTTAAATTATGCTTGTGTTGGGTTGATTATATTCTGCCTTCTTGAATTGTTAAAATCGTGTTTATGTTGTTATAAGCCTCGGTAAGATGCTTGATTAAGTAAAATCATGCCTAAGTTATTCTTGCGTTACGATTGTGAGGTAACTAATGAATTAATTGTTTAAATGGATTGCAATTGTAATTAATTGATGCAATACTTAATCATTGCATGTTTATTCTTCTAAGGTAGCTGAAGGTTAAATTAGCAACGTATCTGGCGATATTATTGCCTTGCATAACTTGCAAGATTATTGTGATTAAATTGTTTCAAGGTAGGGATGCCTTGTTACTTCACATAGTATTTTATATGCTTATTGGATTTAATTAATCGTTTGAATTGACATAGGGATATGCAAGAGATTGGTTTAATTTAATGAGTATGTATGTGCAATAACATGTTTGCTTGCTAGAATCTGTTTAGTCAGTTGAATTGACATAGGGTTATGTCAAGAGATGAATGGATTTTTGTTTGTAAGTTTGTTCATAAGTTAGCAAATTACCGGGTTGCTGTGAAATTATTCATAACAGTATGAACATGAGTATAATAGTTCTAAGTTAAAGAATTATAATTAATCAAACACAAGTATGTTACATTGATTAAATCTTATTTGAAATCGTGCATTAGAACTACCTTGTCTTATTTTAATTATTTACTTAGTTTTTAAATAGTCGTTGACCATCTTTCAACATCAAAATATTTTTACCTCGCCAAAGTGTTTTACAATTAATTTCATAAATAATTCTTTTTACAGTCCCTGTGGGTACGATAACTCGACATTTACTTGTCACTTTATTACTTGTTGCGTTTGTGTACACTTGCACATTTTTCCGTCGTTCCAGCAGGCCACACAGGCATGTAGGCCCATAATTCTGAAAATTTCCCTAGGGTCGCACGGGCCTTTCCGATTGACTGTGAGCCTACTGTAGGGTCGGTAAGGGCCATTTAAACCCTATGTGAATGTTATGATATTATGATAGATTGATTTGAGTAGGATACTAAATGTATGCCTAACTGTACTACCATATGTATATCTGTTATTTGTTAAAAAGCATGTCGAGCATGTTAAACTGATAATTTTGTATCTGATTTGGGGTGGGACTTGTATTTGAGGAGAAAGGATTCTGATTGGTGTTAATCGCCTATACTTTGGCAGCATAGTTGCACATATTCTGATATGTGTCTTAATGGCACAAGTTGGTGTGTAGGGATGGATGGGTGTTTTTAACCCCACATGGTGTGATGGGATGGTCAGAGATGGTGGGTAGAGGATGCTGGTAGGATTTAAGCATGTCTGCTTCTAGATCTGATTCTGAATTTGAAACTGTATTTGCTTCTAACTGTGTTTAAAATATGTATGCTTGCATGCTTAAATCTGTTGGGTTACAAACAGAGTTTACGTAAACTCACATCTATTTGTCTGTTTTGGCAGGTAATCTACAGACTTAGGCGAATCGGTGCGATGGAGTCTCACGGTGACCACAAGTTTGGGAATTGACTTTAAATAATGGTTTTATTTAATTTCAGATTATTTGTGGGAGTTATATAAGTATTAAACATTCTGGACTGTTTGGATTTTGTTTTGGTTTGGGTTATGTTTTAACTTTTATTGCTGTGTTTGACTAAAATCACGGTTTTACGAAACCAAAGGTTTTTCCAAAAGAACGAACTAGATTTTCAAAATATAACGGCTTTAAAACCTCCGCTATAAATAAGGTTTTGGTAAATGAGTTAATTAAATAACGTTTTTATTAATAGTTATACAATTTGGATGATTTATCGAGACAGCTCCGTTTTCAAAACTCAACCCTTGTGACATCACTAAATTCGACCATAACGTCTAGGCCGGGTTTGGGGTGTTACAAATATAGTATAATAATACATATTAATTTGATAATTTATGTTATTTGAATGAATAGTTAAGTTCAAGTGGTTGTCCCTTAAAGTCAGGTGGCTTTTAAAAATAAGGTTTTAGGATCTCATTTCTGTAAACCGAGCCCATAAATATTTTTATTAAATATACTGTATTGGTATATTGAAGTTTGGTCTGAAAATTTTAATGATTTGATTGTTAATTAAAGAAAAAGGACTAAATCATAAAAGATGCAAAAATTAATCGCTATTGGTTTATAAAGGCTAAATAGGTTCAAATTAATTGTTGGATGGTTTTAAATGGAAATTTGGCCATAATTGTATCATAGTGGACGGTTTGGTGTAGAAATAAATTGATTATATATTAATTTTATATTAAAATGCTAAAATAATAAGTTAAGCAAAAAAACAAAAACATGACATTTGATAAGTCATCTTTTTCTTCTGTTTTTTCCCAACCGAACCAAAAACATGAAAGAAAGCCATTGTTGAGTTAAGGTTCGACCAAGCTTCAATTTGTGTATGTAAGTCTGTTTGAATTTCGTTTATTGTAACTTTTATGTTTTTGATAATGTTGTAGCTTAGTCTAGCTAATTCGAGGGTCAATTTGTAAAATCGTTAAAAGTTTAGGGACTTAGCATAAATTTTTTACGTGTGTTTGTGAATTTAATTGATAGAATGTTAAGCTAGGTTGATAGTTAAGCTTACTTTGTCAAGTGATTTTTAGTAATTTTAATGTTTAGGGATTAAATTATTTAAATAGTAAAATTCATTGAAATAGTGTGAAATGATGAGAAATATGTGCTGTAATTGACCCCTACGAAAATTGACTAGCATGGTTTTTCATTAATTGTGGTTAATTTGTGAGTTTTGAGTTTATGGACTAAATTGTATAAAAGGTAAAATATTGGGTTAATTTTGGAAAATGATGTTGGAAGGACTTAATTGTATAAACCTGTTTATTTGAGTTTTGGAATTGTATTAATTGAATGAAATTACGGTATAGATCAAGAAATAAACCAATAAGATTTAAATTGAGGAAAAGTTAAAGTTCTGTACTAGCCGTCGGGTGTGATTTTGCAAGTGTTTTAGTCGAGGTAAGTTTGTCAATTGATTAAATTAATTATTTGTTGTTTTGTGATTTAATACATATCTATTTATGTTGTAATTGAGTTTAACTATTTGAGATTAGTATGTGATGAGTTAGACTATGTTGTGATGCTATTTAAGTTGAGTATTGTGATTGGAAAATGTGAAATACATGGATGTGAGTTTGAAATGGTATAACAGAAACGAAGTTAAAGGATTCGAATATGAAATGTGTCCCATTTGGACCTTGATACTTAGGATACAAATGACATGTCATTAGAGGGTTATTTACTGTTTCAGGTGCTGGTCTTGGGTGTCCTACCAGTAGCTGAAGTCATGCATTTGTTGCGACTTCTCCATAGCTCATGTGAGTAGCATTGTGTAGCCTAACATCTTGACCCACAGCTCGTGTGAGTAGGCCTATTTCACAGCTTGTGTGAGCATATACGATTACATGTTACAGTCATAGCTTGTGTGAGTATTTCTCGAGTATCCGATGTTATTTCATTTTATTCAACATGTAATAAACGCTTAAACGAATATGTATATATATATGAAATGTTATATGGTCAAGATGTGAATTGGAAGATGTTGATATAAATATTTGAAATGGGAAGCTATGTTTATCGAACATATGATGGATGTAATATGTACTTTTTGTGTTATTATTATATGTTCCATTAATTGTTGGAATTATATGTTTCTTTGTGATACTTACTAACCTTGTGAGGTTGTGTTATACAGGAAAGAAATGTAAGTACAATATTTAATGAATGACTATGTGTTAAATGGTAAAATGAAATGTTTGGATGAAATTGTTATACAGAATGTTTTTATGAAAGTAGATATATGAAACTGATATATGAAGTGTTTATACGAAAAATTTATAAGAATATGGATATGTGAAAAAGTGACGTTTGAAATATATACTTGAAATAATGATGTTAAATGATAAATTAATATGTGATGGTTGGTTTATGTATCAAATGTGTTTTTAGGTATATATTTGATGACATGATAAAGTTACACGTATTATATATGAACTCACTTATCTTGTGAGACTTGTGATGCATATAGGTAACTAATGAACTCATGATCAAGATATTTATCTTGTAAAATGTTTTATTACATCCTTTTTGGTAAGTCAAAGTTTAAGTTTATTACAAACTTATTAAGCTTTAAGCAAGCTTATCTTATTTTGGTATTTCTTCTTTGGAGATCGTCAAATGTGAGCTGTCGATTGGATTGCTTTGTAGTTTAGGGCTAGTCGAAACAGTGGTTTCGGGACCACATATTCTACGTATAAAAATTTAATTTTATTATATTTTTATGGTCTACAGTTTCACGGAATGATTTTGTAAAAATTTAGTTCGAAAATTTTGACATTTGGGCACTCAATTTAGTAAAAAGGACTAAATTGTAAAAAGTAAAAAAGCTGAGTTTTACATGTTAAAGTTGTCCAATTACTATGAGATTTTAAATTATAGGTCCTTATATGATAATAGACCATTTGTTAAGTTAGTAGACAAAAATGGACATGGTGAGATAAAATTTTAAAGTTTGGAAAAAAAGGCATTTTGGTCATTTGGTAAATAAAAGAATAGAAAGAGAAAATAGAGCCAAAATTTGTCCATCTTCTCCAACCCTTGGCCGAAAAATTGGAGACACCATATCTAGGGTTTTCTTCAACTTTCAAGCTGTATTGTAAGTACATCTAGCCCCGTTTTTAACACTCTTTACGTTTTTGAAGTCGTATTCACCTGATCTTTCCATTTCTACCATTGTTTTGAAGTAGGGTTCATGTTTAAAAATTTAACCATGTGTGACATGCATCTGTTTTGATGTTTAATGGTAGAAAATCAAAGTTTGATGTGTAATAAACAACTTTTACTAAGTGATTTTTCATGAACATACCTAAAAAGGAGCTATTTGTAAAAAGATGCAAAATGAGTAGTAAAAATCTAATTTGATGAAAAATTTGGGCTGATATGAGCATGTATATGGTTTGGCTAGGCTTAGGTAACAAAGAAATTGAATACATTTCATTTTACCAGCCTAGGGACTAATTTGTAAAAGTTTGACACTTTAAGGGAAAAAAGGTAATTTTCCAAAATGATGTTTGGACTGATTTGAGTAATGTAAATATTAAATAAGTTAAATTTTCTATTATAGATCAAGAAAAACGAAGTTTGGACCTTAATCGGGAAAAGAATAAGATGTTTGACGATTAGATCCTTTTCTACTATTTTTGTACTGAGGTAAGTTCGTATGTAAATAATGCATCATTATTTATGCTTTAATTGCTTTAATATCGTATGAATTGTAATTTACCCTTTGAACGTAATTGACAAAGTTCGACAAGAGAGAAAATCCCAGTTGAACCTTAGGAATAGTTAGTATAGAAATGTCATGACATTGGGGTTAGTTAAGATTACGTGTAAGACCATATATGGGATATGGCATCGATACGAGACTTCGTGTAAGACCATAGTTGGGCTATTGGCATCGATATGAGATCCCATGTAAGACCAAATCTGGGATATGGCATTGGTATGGTACTATGTGTGTGAGATATCTCGAGTATACCTTAGTATTCCAAGTGGTTCAACAGGAAATTTAACGGTAATATTTAAGTTGTGAAAGACTATGGTATGTTGTGAAAGATTATGGTAAGTTGCAAGTTGGTACACATATGTACATAAAACCCATGCTTAATAAACTCGATATGTGATGAACCCTCGGTGTGGTATGATTAAGTTATGATGTTAAGGTTTTAATAACATCTATGTTAAATTTGATTATGAAATTTTACAATGATATTTATGTTAATTTACTTCATGTTAAATTTATGCTAAAGTATGTATGATGCCCATTATTTGCATAGGAACTTACTAAGCTTTAAAGCTTACTCCCCTTTCTTTTTCCCTTGTCTTATAGTGTCACCAAGCCAGCTCGGGGATCGAAGGCGGTCGGAGATCCATTCACACTATCAAATTATCATTTGGGTACTTATGATTACAATATTTTGAGCTATGGCATGTATAGGGACTTGGTCTTTTTGTTATGTGTCATAGTTGATTTGGCCAAAAGTGTTGGCTTATGTTATTTGATAATTCATTTTGTAAATGACCATTGAAATTGGCTAATACTGGTTAAGTATATATATGCATAAGAAGGTATCTTTCATGAATGTGGATTTTACATGGTTTATGATGATAAGTATGAGATGTTGTATGTGATAGGAAATAGCAAGTAATTGGTGTGTGGATGACTTGGCTGTGGCTGAATTGGTTGTATGTATATACTTGGATTTGTGTTGCTTGTTGTTATTTAGGTTTGTGCAAGTAAGGGTGGAAAAATGGCTTGGTAAATAGCCTTTTTTTTGTCCACACGGGTAGACACACGGGTGTGTGTCTAGGCTATGTGTGACACATGGCTTGTCCCATAGGTGTGTGACCCGGCCTTGTGTCCCCTGCATTTTGAATTTTAGCTTCGAATTGGCCACACGGGCAAAGACACAGCCGTGTGTCTCAGCCGTGTGAAGGACACAACCTAGGGACATGGGCGTGTGCCTAGGGCGTGTGAAGTTTGCACCTATTTTATGAAAAATTATGAAAATTAAATCGCCCACACGGCCTAAGCACACGGGCGTGTGACTTTGCCATGTGACTTCAATTTGTTGATGACGTCATAAATAGAGAGTTACACGGGTTAGGGACACGGGCGTGTGTGATCACACGGCCTACCCACACGGGCGTGTCCCAAGCCACACAGGCGTGTGACCCCTGTTTTGGTGAAATTTTTCTAAGTGTGGGGAAATTTTCTAAAGTTCTCGTATAAGTCTTGACCCACTCCTACTGCATGTTTTGGGCCTTGTAGGCTCATTTTAGGGACTATATGAATGCTTATGAAAAGTTTTAAATTTGTGTGGAAATTCATATCTTGGTTTTGAATGTTTGCTTGAGTTTAAGTCCGGTAATGCCTCGTACCCTGTTCTGGCATCGAATACGGGTAAGGGGTGTTACTCTATCTTGTAACTATATACGGTAACTAATTGTTTATTTTGGTCTGGTTATAAGTGGCATTATGAATTTGTTTTGTGTTATTTGAAGTATGAGATGTGTATATTGATGTAAATCTTAATTAGTATTTTGGTTGATTGTGGTAGGTGATGGTAATGGTATGATTTTGGTTTTAAATGCATTTTGAAAGGTTGTTTTGGAATGGTTGAATTGGTGCAAATGCGTAGGTAACTTGGTAAATCTTGATTGATGATTTTGGTCTTAATAAATGAGGTATATTTGATAGTTGAAGAATTATGAAATGTTAAGTAGTTGCACTTGAATGAATTATGTTTTAATATGTGAATTATGGTACCAAGTGATGGCATTTTAGTTAGGCACATAAGATGTATGATTTGACATGTTTTAGGTATGTTTGAATGTGTTTTAAACATGTGAAAATGATTGGAAAAGGTTTGGTTGTGTGTCCAAGAAATGGATGTTGATTTAGCTTACATTAGGGGTCATTTTGGGTGCACACGGACTATAACATGGGCTACCACACGTCCGTATGCCACACACAACCACCTCACATGGTCGTATGTCCTATTAATTTTAGGTGTAGGATTTTTCACCCGATCATAGTCAATTACACAGTCTGAGCACACAGGTGTGTGAAGTGGCCACACAGGCGTGTAAGGTAGCCACATGGCCATGTCTTTAAGCCACACGGGCTGGCCTTTGTCACATAGCCGTGTGACCCATATTTTCAGTTTTTTCATATTTTTTTGTTTTGTTTTAGATTAGTCCCTGTTTGTTTCTAAATTGTTTCTAAGGTTCCATAGGCTCGATTTAAGGCCCTTTTTTGTATGAATGCTAAGATTACTGATTGGACATTGACTTATGATATTTAAATTGATTTTTGAAATTTTTTTAAATATTATCGGATATGTTAATCGTCGTAATATATCGTGACCCTATTTCGGTGACAAAGACGGGTTAGGGATGTTACATAAAGACACACAAATGAATATTCACTTCAACCCTTTTTTTTTTCTTTTTAAGAAAATGTAGAGTAAAAATAGGTTCCATAATAAGCCATAACACTTTCAGTTCACATAAGTGTCATGTTCTAAATACTTAATATTTCCAATCATCCAATATCATTCTCACTAACTTACCTAATATTCATAATATACTAGATGCAAACCTATACATATTCATTCATCACTTTATACTAAACTACCATTTCATACATCATTCCCTAATCCTACCATAACAAATCCAAATTGCACATATATGCACATAATGACATATAACATCAACCATTTGCTAGGTTCATACATTTTATTCAAGGTACCATCGCATATCTCATACCTTAATCAAATTATAAGAATTCTAAGTTGAATATATGTATATATGCATATACATGTCAACCTCATATATATCTTCTAGAACATAAAATGCAACATTTAGTTATAAACATCATTCTATCCCAACAAAATTTAACCTATTAGGTGCATGCCAACCATAAACATAAAAGATGCACAAACATTGTTGAGTCAGATTCGGATTCTGGATCTTAAGAAGACCTCCTTACGATTTACCGTGAATCTAAGTTACCTATGCACAAAGAAACAAAACCATATGCTAAGTAAATCGCTCAATGGTAAATCTATAATTCAAGATGATATAATCAAGTATATGCAAATGCACATAACCATACAAGTTCAATCCACAATCCAATACACATTCAATTTATTCCAAGTCCTACCATTATCTCATTTCTTAACATTAACATGCTATTACACATACATACTTACTCAATTAGATGCCACCATTATACATGTACTCAACCATTTAAAACATCAATTATATGCATAAATTTTCAATCCCATGTATTTTTTTAACATTTTCGAGCTCATTAGCTCATTGATTCCATTAGCCCTCTAGGCTCGTTATCAACTCAATTCAAAATAACATCATATTCCATATTTCCATCTCATTTCATTCCTTAACCATTGAACCAATTCATTTATTTTTAAACTTATTAATTAGACACAAACTTGGCAGATATGTTGATCTGTCACCCCGGGTTGCCTAGCAACGATGACGCTATAATAATATATAATACCACCCCAGAATTCCAGCAACAATGGTTTTCCTAACTCAATCAATTTGACACCCCAGGTTGCCTAGTGACTGCCATGAATTACACTATTATTTACATCCTTTTTACACATAACGTTAGCTTGTTTAATAGTTAAATCAAAACATCTTATTATATATTTAGGTTTTCATGTTTAAAGTAGTAATTTATGCTTTGTAGTAGTTTTATTACATTCTATATATCTAAATAAGGTTAAAGGGTCTTGTAGGACAAATCGGGAGCCAAAAATACATATTTGGGCCGAAATTGATGCCTATGTCATGACAACAAGACACTGATGTCTCAACATCGAAGACAGAAGCCAAAAATGAGTCCAGGAGCAAAACTAACCTCGATGTTGCGACATGGCCTTCCTGTATTGTGAATACTTCCTGTAGTTGGTTGCAACATTGCAGGCCTATGTTGCAACCAAGCCCCTGCGCAGCCTAAAAACTCCTGCACGTTTTAATTATGTTTTTTAAGGAAATTAGGAATATCTATCCTAGTCGAACTCTAAGGACTTCAAGAATATTTTAGGCACTTTAATATTCCAAGTTTAGCCTATATAAAGGCCATTGTAATCAGTTTAAACACACAATTTTAGGTTTTTGATTCTTATGTTTTTCTTTTATTCTTAGTTTTTACTTAAGGTTATTTTATGTTCTTGTAATCGAAAAATCCTATCCTAAAGTGAGGCTCTCGCAAGAGGAGATTGTTCTGGAGCCATGTTTTCATCAATAAATCCATGAGCATTTATTTTCCTTTCTTTTGTTTTTTATATCTATTTCTTTAACATTTTTTAATTGAATGTTTGTGTAAAGATTAGAATCAATTTATGCTTGATAAATATCTTGTATGGTTTCAACTGTTCTAATCTTCTTAATTGATTGAAGGATAGAGATTCTTAGCGGATTGACTGTTTGGGAGAGGAAGAACTTAAACCCTAGGCTTAATGACCCTACAAAGTCATTTAAGTGGGAATTAACCCAAAATTGGTATGACCTATTTATGAATACCTTAACCCTGAATCGGTCTAGACTGTGAGGTCGGAAGATAAGTAGTCATTACCGACTCGTTATTTTAGTAGAAGATCGGAAGATCCTCCTAGTGTATTGATTAATTGATTGATTAGAACCCTACATCAATGATTAATTAGGTAAAACAATTGGATCTAGGTTAAAAGGAACTTGCGTAGTCAAAATAAGGAATATGAAAAGCCGATACATGAACCTAGGAGTAGATTTAGGTTTAGTTAATTTTATTTAGTTTATTATTATCATCTTACTTATTGATTAACACTACTAATTCATAACACGAGGAGATTAGTAATTATTTTTGGTAATTGGTTTAATAGCAGTTTTCCCTAAACTGCAATCTCTTGGGTACGATCCTGGAATACTTACCAAGTGTTTCGTTGTAAACAAACTATATTACAACCTAACCCGTATACTTGTGGACATCTCCTCAATTCCCATATATTTTGTAGTAGTATTCAAACTTTGGACGTTAGTATGTCTAGAGGTGGTCACCCAGCAATGATGACTCAAAGCATAATGTCTACCACCCCGAATTTCTCGACAACAATGGTTTTACACAATAATCTAACCCTATGGCATGCCAACTATATCCGACACAGTCCGACAACTAATAGGGTAACTAATTTTTGATTCTTTACATATAGTTCAATTTACAACTTAAGGTTCACAATCCATTTACATTTCATAAATTCATAGCATACATAACATGTTTCAGCCATATTTCATATAATTTATTACATATCAAGTAAACTTGAAATTTTGTTCTTTATTCAATTTATTCCCTATTTTAGTATTCAACCTAAATCATAATAAATAAAGTTAAATAGACATTACCAGCTTACCTTGATACCATGTAATGCAACATGTAATCAATATGCAATAATAAGTTGATCCCGAATTATAGAGATACAAACTAGAAGAATCCGGGTTGACGTTAGCAATTAGTAACCAAAAGGTTGAAGCCTTTGGCCGATTATTCCTCAATACCTTGGCTATGTTTTTTCATGGTGAATGAGAGAAGCCAAATGTTCTCTTTCTTCTGATTATATTAGTTTTATTTCATATTTTATACATTTAATTTTTATTATAAATTTTAATAATGTAAAATATATCAAGCATCACCTACTGTCCATTATAACATATTCAAAAAGGATTATTTATGTAACATGCCAAACTTGATCCTTTAAAATGACCCAAGTATGACGTGTCACTGTTTAGAAAATCATCTATCTTTAAAACTGTTTCTAGTGAAAACTTTGAATAATTTGCAGTGTCTGAATTAAACATTTAATAAAATATTAACGTAAATCATAAGCCAATTGGTGTATAAACTTTAATAAGATAATTTTATTAAAGCATTGTTTAACATTCATAAGTTTCAATTACAATTCCATCTCAAAATACAACAAGATATCACCCTCATATGTCATGCATAGTACAAATAAACAGATGTCTCATAGTAGCATATATCCCCTGGCATATTCCTTCAAAAAGTTTTCTTTCAACAATAGGCCTGAGAAGGAAAGGGTAATGGGGTAAGTTCAAAAGAACTTAGTAAGTTCCATAGAGATCTTAAGCAGAATACTAATAGCACAATCCAATTTTTTAAAGGAATCATTTGACATTACAGAGTACACCCAATGGTATACCCAGAACTTATACAGACTCAGTATGCCAATGGCGTGTCACATGGGAGAATACTATACGCCAATAAAACATTACTTAGACATTCCATTTTCATGCTAGCCACATACCCAGAGTTCAGAGTAAGATTCATATAAAATGTTTTCGTTTCTAGAACCTGGGAATCCCAGTCCTTATTTTTCATATATTCCAAGAATCTTGGGGTATTTTCAGATTAACCAATGCACATTTTTATTTTTTTCACTCATTGTCCACCCAATTGCCTATATAAAGGGGGTTTTTCTCCTCTTACTCCATCAACTCTCTCGACCACCTCCACTCACCCCTAAAAACTTCTCTACACCATTGTTTATACTTTATTTTCAAGTTTTTAACTTTTTCAATGGACAGATTTATTTCTATGTGAAGGTGATACTGTGCTAGTTTTTTAAGGTGTTTTTGAGTTCGCAATGATGTGGTGGCACTCTGAGACCCATATATTTCATCTACCGTGTCAGGACAGAACCATTGCATTAGAAGCTCATCACATTTCAACTCAAGCTCCAAGTTCGCGGTGCTTATACACTTATGGGTTATAGTCTAACTATGGGTCCTAATTGATAGATAATCTATCACAATTCGTTATAGAAGATTAAACTAGTTTTCATACTTAAGGAGCTTAGATACGAGCAATCTTATTAGGTTTTATTTAGTTTTTCTACTTTAGTTTCAATTTAATAAAAGTGTGATTTAAGCTAATTTTATGACCTTAGGGGCCGAAGGAGGACTAAGGGAAGACTAACGTGTTTGGTAAGTGTGCAAGACACCATTTACTGGCATTAAAACTCAAGACTGGTCGCCATGCTCCAACATGAAAGTTCAAATGTTGCAACATAGGGAGCAGAAGGCCAATATAGCAATATTGCCTTTGGTGTTGTGACATAGCTAGTAGATGTCGCGACACACCCTTGAAGTTGAGCTCGAGCCAAGCAAATTGCCTTAAGTGTTGTGATACTGGCCTTGTACGTGAAAACATTAACGAGCTGAGGGCGTTTTGGTCCACACAATATATTTTAACGTAAAAATGTAAACTGAACTAGGGCAAAGGAAAACTGATAACTCTTGAAAAAAGTTATATTTCATGCCTTTAAACCAAGCTAATTGTTTGTACATAAGTACATTTTGTTACATTTTAGGACATTTTAGTTAGCATTCTTAGTATTGCATTAGGACTTGGACTATGTTGGAATTAGATGCTTTTAAATGCTTGCAGGAACAGGTTTTGGAACGAGGAAATAAATGAGTGAAGGTTTTCTGGTGCAAAAGGTTGGACGTTTTGTCAGCACGAATGCTGTGGTAATGCTAGGAAGACCAAGTCAACATTTTTCATGTAACAATCCTAGTTCAAATACAAACTTGTACCAGATAAATTCCTCTAAAAGAGGAGAAGATAATCATGAGTTGTTCACTGACCTTAGCCTAATCCATATATAAAATCCGATGAAGCGGACCTAAAAAAGGACGAGAAAAAAGTGAGGGAGATCTTTAGGCGTGAATAAGGGTTCAGTTGCGCAAAGGACAGGAAGTCGAAAGCAGTTATTCCTAACCATCAGAAGACACTGTGCTGCTGAAATGTGGACTTGGTAAGCGAAAGTTGTTTCCCAAAGTTCTTCCATTATTTCCATTAGTGTTACCTCGAAAGATTGAATTGAAGTAGTTGAACACAATATTGGATAACATTTTGGTTTGGAATTTTATTTCCCAGACCATGAGCTAAATCTCATAGGGCTGGGAATACTTTTGATGAAACCTTAAATTGTTCTTATGGATGCAGTATATCTCTAATTTACTTTACTCTTTTATTTGATTGTTCTTATTTCTTAATTAAAATGCAAATGATCTCTAGACAAAGAAGACTGTCCGCATCCTAATAAACTGATTCTGATTCCTAAAAGGTTGGATTGGTTAGATTAAAATTAAATGAAATGAGCAAGAATTTAATAGACACTTGTATTCAACTCTAGACATAGAGTCATGACCATATAGAAGGAACCCATGCAAGATATCTAAAAAGCCTATAGACACGAGCAAGGTAACTTGAGGTTTTGCTTTCGCGAGAGGCATGCCATTTTAGAACTCTTCTATGTAGTAAAGTAGATACGAGGCATTATTCACAGTAAGGGTCGATTTTGGGTAATCTAGACCTTCCGAATCAATATCACTCTATCCTTACTCGTTGTCATAGTAACTTTGACACAACATATTTAGTTGTTTATTTCTTTGTTTTCGTTCTATTCGGATAATCACTCTCGTTATTGCCATTACATTTCTACTCTAACTTTTGCGATAGCATTTCCAATTATTCATCAATTCCATCTATCACATACATCAGTGTTCCTTTGAATTATCACTGCATACTTACCTTAGTTTACCATAACATCTTATTCATCAATCTTGCCATAAAATTAACCATATTAAAATAAGTTGACCAATTTTGTGCCTCAATCTGATCTTTATGGGAACGATACTCACTCATCACTTTATTACTTGAACTGACGTGTATACTTGCACAAAATCGTATATCGTTTTACACATGACAAGTTTTTGGCACCATTACCGGGGATCGACAATTTGGTGAAATTTGGTTTGGCTATTTTTAGTAGTTTTATTTAACTTAATGTATTTGCTTTTTACAGGTTTTCCGTCAGTGCATGAGAAGAGGCATTCCTGCTAACAAAGAATACCTTTTTGATCCAGATATTAACAGAACCTTATGGAGAAAGTGAAAAGAATTAAAAAAAATGGCTGGAAATAGGAATGATCTTAATGGTAATCCAAATTATCGTAATAAAAATCCTCTCGTTGGACGTGTAGTAGATGAACGAGATAGGCCAATTAGGGAGCATGTCATTCCAATGCTAGATGATAGGCCAATTAGGGAGCATGTCATTCCAATGCTAGATGATTTGAATCCAGGGATAGTTAGACCAACCACATAAGCTCAACAATTTGAGTTAAAACTAATAATGTTCCAAATGTTACAGACAATAAGACAGTTCGGTGGACTACCCACTGAAGACCTACAATTACATTTAAGACTTTTTCTAGAAGTATGTGATTCATTCAAACATCAAGGTGTTCCTGAAGACGCCTTGAGACTTAAGTTGCTTCCATATTCTTTAAGGGATTGAGCAAGAGCAGGGTTGAATACTTTGACGTTGGGAATAGTGGCATCATGGAATGATCTTTACTACAGGTTTTTTCTACGGTATAATCCCTCAAATATGAATGTCAAGTTGAGAAATGATATTACATCTTTTCTGTAGATGGAGGAATGAGACGCTATATGAAGCTTGGGAACAATTTAAAGATTTAATTCAGAAATTTCCAATACATGGATTTCAACATTGGACTCAAATGGAAATGTTTTACAATGGGTTGAATGCACACACAAGGATGGTAATTGATGCTTCTACCAATGGTACGTTGTTGGAAAAAAATCATAATAAAGCATAAGAGATTTTGGAAAAAAGCCTGCCAAGAATGATTTTTAGGCTTCGACCACGAGATTTTAGGCGGGTAAGAAAGCTGTTGGTACCATAGAGCTTGATGTAATCACTTCATTGATAGCCCAGGTATCTTCTCTAGCTAATATGATTAAAACCATGAAAAATCTAACTGTAGTCCATAAGATGAAATCAGTAGAGTTGTCATGTGTTTATTGTAGGGAAAATCATGTGTTTGATGAATGCCCATCAAATCCATCGACAATATACTATATGGGTAATTCCAATCGAAATAACAATCCATATTCCAACACCTACAATTCAGGGTAGAAGCAGCATCTGAATTTCAGTTGGGGTAATCAAGGTGTGAGAAACTTCAACAATGACGTAAGACAGAATGTCAACAATGCACCACCTAATTATGTTCAACATATGCCAAGGAAAAATACCCAATATGGTCAAGCAGCATCTCCTATTTCTATTGAAGTTTTGTTAAGGGAATATATAGCTAAGAATAATGTTGTAATTCAGAGTTAGGCTGCATCTCTCCGAGCACTTGAAAATCAAATGGGCAAATAAAAAATGCTCTAAATTCAAGGCCACAATGAGTATTACCGAGTGATACCAAGAGTTCAAGAACACAAGGCAAGCAGCATTGCAAAACAATCACCCTTAGAAGTGGGACTCAGTTGAGTGATGTTGTTCATGATGCCGTGAAAAAAGAGGATAATGCAAGTAACAATCAGGTAAAGATCCTAGAACCATCTAAAAAGCATACAACATCTAAGAAGGGTAAGCAGAAGAATGTTGTGGCAGAACCAGATCAGGCTACCAACAAAAATGCCACAACAAAACCATATCAGCAACCTAAATGACAACCACCTTTACCTTTTCTATAGCGTTTCCATAATTCCAAACAAGATGCATAATTTAAAAGGTTTTTATATTTTTTTGAAGCAACTCAATATTAACATACCTCTAGTCAAAGCTTTGGAGCTAATGCCTAATTACGTGAAATTCATGAAAGATATACTGTCGAAGAAATGCAGGTTGGGAGAATTTGAGACTATTGCTCTCACTGAAAGGTGCACAGCAATATTAATGAATAAGCTGCCTCCAAAGTTAAAGGAACTGGGGAGTTTCACTATCCTATGTTCAATTGGAAATCATTATGTAGGAAAAACAATAAGTAGGGAGAAATATGTGCTAAAGATAACTACATAAGGACAACTTAACCAATAAGTAGGGAGAAATATGTTCTTTCTAGTACTATCAACTGCACAACGAAGTTGTAACTCAATTAAAAGGGGTGTTTGAAGATGTGTTAATCAAACAACACAAGCTTACAGTATAGAGTGATTCTATAATCCTAGATTTTGAGGTAAACTCTGAAATATCTACTTTTCTAGGGGAACTTTTCTTAGACTCTTTTAGGTTTATTACTATTAAAGTAAAAAAAAATGTGAAATATATAACGGTGGTGTCTTATAGATCAAAGGTATGAGAAAAAGGTAGGACCACCAGGCTATCAAATACTTATAAGTGTGGCTAATAAATTTGATCTACAAAAGGTATTTGCTGTGATCAATGCAGGTCAAAAGGGCAAGTTCAAGAAACAAGACAAACGAAGGAAAACAAAGTGGCATGACGGATGCTGGACTAATACAGATAGAAAAATAACCAAAGGCACATCCACGTTTACTTTGACAGAGCTGATGGATGAATTTGACAACAATACTTGATACTTTTAAACTGAGATAAATTTTGTATACTGTTGTATTTCAATAGACTCATAAGTAGTTTAGGATTTAATTTTGTTTAATCTATTTAAGAATTTAATCTGAATGCTTTGAAATTCGAGAAGCGAGTCGAAACAAAGCTGGTGTCACAACACGGAACCTCCATGTCGTGACACCACTCATAGATTTAAGAAATCGAGCAAGTCAGCTTGATGTCGCAACATATAGCTTCTGTGCCATGACAAGAAGTAAGTTTACCCCAGAAACCAAAAATTTCAATATGTGTCACAACATTCAACCCCGATGTCGTGACAATGGTATCCTGCTAGGGGTGTCGCGACATAAAACCCCTATGTCACAACATCGCTGCAATTTTTGCAAGACCGACCCGACCTAGCACGCAACCTGCTAGATTTAACTCTTATTTTACTCGACCTTTAACATAAAAACACAAAATTTAAATCTCAAAACACTTCTAACCTATTTCTAAATCCCTGAAACAACGAAAATGTGTAAGTGTACATAATCACAACAAGTAATAAAGTGACAACTAAATGTCAAGTTATCGTACCCACAGAGATTGTGAAAAGAATAATTTATGAATGCAATTTTTAAAACACTTTGGTGAAGAAAAATATTTTGATTTGAAGAAGTGATTAAAAACTAGGATTTTAACAAACTAAAATAAATAAAAATAAAATAAAAGTTCCAATGCACGATTTCAAAAGATAATTTCAATCAAGATGACATAATTGTGTTAGATTAATTACATTTATTAACATAGAATTATTAAACTCATGTTCAAGTTGTTACGAATAAATTCACGGCAACTCGGTAATTTGCTAACTTATGAACATACATACCTACCAAAATCCATTTATCTCTTGACCATATCTCTACGACAATTCAACCGATTAAACAAATTTTAAAAAGCAAATGTGTTAATGCACATACATACTTATGAAATTAAAATAATCTATTGTACATATCTCTATGCCAATTTAAAAAATTAATTCAATTTCATAAGCACATAAAAGATTACGCGAGGTAACAATGTATTTCTACCTTGAAACAGTTTAATCACAATAATCTTGCAAGTTATGCAAGGCTAATGTATCGTTAAATACAGTTGCTAATTTAACCCTTAGCTACCTTAGATGATCAAACATGCACTGATTAAGTATTGTGTCAATTAATTACAATTTCAATCCTTTTAAATAATTAATTCATTAGTTACCTTACAACTGTAATGCAAGAATAACTTAGTCATGGTTTTACTCAATCAAACATCTTACCGAGGCCTATAACAGCACAAACACAATTTTAACAACTCAAGTAGACGAAACACAATCAACCTAACACGAACTAAATTCAAGCCATATCAATTAAATTAAACAATTCAGCATCACAAATATTCATAGACATGTTCATCATAACAACAAAAAAAATTAAAAGGATAGGGAACAAGAGTCAAATTCGGTGTTTTCTCTATGGCTTGACTAGTTTGCTCCACTCCTCCGCTTGTTCTTGTCAAACTGAGGCTTCTAAGAACAATTGAATGCTGCTCCAAATGGTTTTTGATTGACTCTTTTTCAAGAGGTGAAAGAGGCAAGGGAATAAGGGAAGAAAATGAAGAACAATAAGAGGGAATGAAGAGAGAAAAATGAGAGAAAAGTGAAGAGATGAGAAGGGTTGAGATGTGTTTGAAATGAGTAGCCAAGGGGATATTTATAGGTTGATAAGGCTGCTAAAAATAGCCAAAATCAGCAGCCAAATACTCCCCCCATGGCCGGCCACAGATGTGGCATGTTTGAAGATTTCAAACATGCTGTTTTAAGGTAGGGGCAATCTAGAAAAGCCTAAATAGAGGAGGGGTTTGAATGTAATTTGAAAGATTCTTCAAGGGCCATTTTGCAAGCCAAATAATCAGCCAAGCAAGCTAATTGGGTCAGAATGTGGGACGATCTTGGGCTGCCCACTGATTGGTTGGATCGGTTTTCTCGATTCAGCTCAACTGGACCCCTTTTCATAATTAATTAACAATAATTTATTTAACCCAAATTAAAATTAATTATATTATAATTAATAAACATAATTTGGACCTTCTTAGGCTGAAAAATTAAGTTTCCTTGATGCTTCAAAATTGCTTCTCGGTTTTGCGCTTCTAGTAGTGTCTATGGAGCCATATTTCGCCCTTTGCACAAATCTGTAGAAAATAATCAAAATTAATCAAAATTTGATATAAAATTAATTAAAATTAAACGTGTTCATAATTTTAGTGTAATTTATTTATTTTATAATAATTATATATTTTTTGACAAGAATTTTATTGAAATTGCATGAATTTGAGTTAAAAAGTGCATGAAAAAGTGTGTATATTTCCGTGTTTCCATACCCCCAAACTTAATTCATTACTCATCCCAAGCAATGCACAAATTTGAAAAGAACTTATCATAAACAACTTTGAAAAATTTCTTCAGAACAACACTCTTCCCAAAACTATGATTTTAGTATACTTATACTAAAAAACAAGAAATTTGATAATTATGCTACTTAAGTATACATATCATTCAAATTAATCTCAAAAACTATTATGATAGCAAAAATTGACTAAATACTTTCTCAAGTAAAAACATGTAAATCCCTACCAATTTGATTTTATTCCCTCATTTAAGATTAAGCTGTAATCATTAAGTTTAATTTATGCCTTCATATGTTGAACATAGCAATTTCTCTCCGCTAATGTAGGTAGCACAGAAACTTGAATCAATAGGTCTTTTCAATAGGTTGTAACGTGGCTAGGCTAGGGGTAGGTAAAAGATAGATAAATTTAGGCTAAAAAATCTAGACTCAGCTTGAATCGGACCTTCGAAATAATTACCTTCAATACACCAACTTATTTCACTTTCACATGCTCTTTTGTACATCTATTTCTTTCGAGTATATATGCTCTCTTTTTTTTTTCTTTTTTTCTCTTTTTTTTAATTTCACAAGCATTTTGCTATATGTATTACACTATTTTGAGCTTTTGATACTTCTTTTCAGCTCTCCCAAACTTGTTTCAAAGAATATTCTGAATAGCACTGAGTCTAGTTTTTGGGACAACTTAAAGATAATTGAGAGAAAAGTTATGGCTAAATATTGCAAAGGTTCAAATAAAATTAGGCCATATAGTCTCAAAGTTGGGTTTCAAAGGATAAAAATTCATCAAGGTAGGCTTGAAAAACTCAAACAGTCCAAACAAAAGCTGTCTAAATCATTTTCAACATTACATGCTTCCTAGGATTTTGCCTCAAAAAACTACTAAGTCAATTCTAGAGACTTAAACTTTCATGCATGCCTAACTTTCCTAAGGAACTAAAAATTTTATGGTATGATTTGCATGTTTCATTAAAAATACATTTAAGCCATATTTTAGTTAACATAACAATTATTGAAATAATCAAACTTTATTCATATTGAGGTTTAGCATACTTAACAAAATTTCAAATTTTTGAACAAAATATAACCTAATCATAACGGAAAGAAAAATTTATTCTGAGTAGAAATAATTTCAATTTTTTGGTCCCCCTACTTAAAAAGAACAATGTCCTCATTATTAAAAGTGAATAGATACTATACACCAGGTAGGATTCTATAAAAGAGGAGGTAAGCCAATTTAACTGCTTAAGTACCAAGCTCTATCTAGATCCAATCCTAGACTTGTATATATCTATTGTCACACTTTGTACTTTGCAACTTGTTCATTTTTATTTATGATTTCCACCTCTTGTTTTATTATACGAAAATAAAAATTCATAATAAAACCTAATCCTATTAAATAACCTAAGAACAGAAATAAAATAAATTCAAGATCCTCCCTTTTTATTTATTTGCAGATCTCTCTAAACTCGACTCATCGTTTGCTCTATCGTCTTTGTTTTTGCATGAATCGCTTCACTCCCTCTTCGATAGTGGACTCCATGGTTCAAATATGAAATCTGGAAACTCAGGCACAAAAATAAACGAGTCATTGTATATTTTTCTAAGAGCACTTCTCATTGAGTCATCCCGTATTTTTTAATATCTCCAGTAAGCTTGTTGTTGCCATTGCATATGTTGCATGATGTCCATCAATTTTGACAGCTCATCTCGAAGATCAGGGCAAGACGATTGAGTTCTGAACATTGAAGTTGTGACGTCAGGTTCGGTTACTGGTTTCGTTGTTTCTGCCTTATTAGGGATTTCAACTGACAGCATTGGTTCGATCCTTGTGGGATCTTCTTCTTCTTCTTCTTTAGGATCCTTGCTCTCTTCAACTCGTTACTATAGAACATAGTCTCCAACTATTCGGTAAAGGTCCCAATCTGTGATTGTGCCCTGGCTATAACCTGTCTTCTTTACGTTTGCAAGAATTTTAGCTTTTAAGCACAAAATTGTTATCGTAAAGGGAAAGTAAGCTGGGCTAAAACGTCTAGCGGCACAATTCCACATTTCTCTCAGGCTGATTTTTCCCACATCAATAGTCTTTCTAATTAAAATCGAGTATAATAAGACCAATCGCTCTAATGAAATTGTAGTCCCATGTGAAATGGGCATAAGGTTGAATCGAATGAAATAGAACCATACCTTTACTAGTGGTGTTAAATATTCTCTGCGACAAGTGTGAATTCCTTACTTTAACACAGTCCACTTAGAACCTGGAACTGTAAGTTCCTCAAGAATTTCTTACAGATTTTCAGACTCAATATTGCTCATCAAGGAAGAATATTCGTCGTCTTCGAAATCAGATAATTCAAAGAAGTCATTAACAGCATTTGAGGTTATTGGTACCTTGATTCCGCGAATAGAAACTTCTGTCAATTTGCTTGAGGTTAAATTCACGTAAAATTCATGAACCAACTCTCATCTGCACTAGGTCTTTTCTCACAAAATAACTTCCAATTGAGAGCTTCAGCAATTTGTCAAATGCGCTCTATGAAATCAATAGCATCATGCAACGTTAGCCAATCCATACCCAGAATTATATCAAATTCATCAAATAGAAACAACATCAAATCGGCCAGAAAACAAAAATCTCAAATCATCAACAAACAGTTCTTGCACACTTTATCAACCAACACACACTTACCTAAGGGGTTTGATACTCTAATTATAAATTCAAGAGACTGTGAGACTCTATATACGAATGAGTTTATCATCTATCAATGCAATAACTTTAGCAAAGTCTTAACATTGGATACTAAATTCACACATATATCCCTCTACGAATGAGTTTATCACTGGATCTATCAATGTTTAGTATCGTAGAGAGTAAAAATACGAGATTCTTGGTGATAACATCTGAGATGACGCTTTTTGCACGTGAATAAATTTCCGACAATGTCACATTTTACAAGAAGGCATTACAGAATTGGTCATGCCCGCCTTGAGCGAGAGCGCGCACATATACTCCACCAAATTAAGGTTATGAGGCATTACCAACCAATACTACAAAACATATACATTTATGTATTCATATATAAAATCCATTCAAATCATTCACATTGCCCTTATGTTACTTGGCCTTGTACTTTGAACATTATCTTTTCCCGTGCCACATATGGCTTGAGCTAATTACTTAATTCCGGAAGGCAGTTTATCCTAATTTAGATCTATCAATGCAATAACTTTAGTATCTATACCAAAACAAGCCAACATATAAGAGTAAAAGTACATCACATATATATATCTTACCAAACACAATTCAAGCCAACTTAAATGATAACATCTGAGATGACGCTTTTTGCAAGCGTGAATAGCGAGGGCTCGTAAGCTTCAAAATCTTAGTAAGCCATATACTCTAGCATCGATTCTACACAAGAATGTCTCATCGTCGCACCTCTACCACTACCACTCATTCACATTTACAACATTACGGGATAGTCTCCCTCTAACTGCCATGTTACTTGGCCTTGTACTTTGAACATTATCTTTTCCTATACTAATTTAGGTTCAGGACTTTTGGATGTCATAACTCATTTCGATTCTTGGGCAATTCAATGACAATTAAACATAAAAAAAAGACATGACCTAACGATCCACATTTAGTCCACAAACACATATTTGGGCATTTTTACACTTTAGCCCCTAAAGTTTCACATTTCTTATAATTTAGTCCTTATTTCACAAATACACAAAATTACCCAATTTCTTTCAAATACATGCTAGTCGAATTCTCCTAGTATGTATATCAGCCCATATTTCACATTTATTTCACATTTTAACCCTTCAATTTACACTTTTCACAATTAAATCCCAAATTGACATTTTTGTCAAAAAATCACTTAACAAAGCTTTAATATCTATCATCAAGCTTTCATAATTCATCAACAATCATTGAAAATCTCAAGCATTCATCAATTGCAACTCACAAATTCATTAACAATTTCAAAAATTAGGGTACAGGCTAGCTAAATTACTAAGTAACGATCACAAAAACGTAGAAATCATTAAAAACCAAGCTAAAACTGTACCTTAATTAAAGCCTCAAGTTGTCGAAACCCTAAACACATTCAAGCTTTATTTTCTTCTTCAAATTCGGTGCAAAAAGATGATAATGGACTAATTTCATGTTTGTTTTATTTTAATTATACATTAATTCTATTTTTACCATTTTAACCTTGGTTTATAAACACTTAAAACATCAAATATAAGGCCATTAATGTCCATCTCCACTATCAATGGTCTAATTACAACATAAGGACCTTTCATTTAATAAGCCATAGAAATTAAGCACTTTTAACTTATAGCGTGCTATTTTTGAATTTTACGCGATTAAGTCATTTTCTCAAATTAATCACTTAAACGATAAAATTATTTCACGAAACATTCACACATATCTAATTTCATGCCATAAACATCAAAAATAATATTAAAATAATTTTAAGACCACAGATTTGTGGTTCTAAAATCACTGTTTCGATTTAGCTAAAGCCAGGTTGTTACAGTAATACCTCCTTTCTTTGGCACGCACTGGACCGGACTTATGCATGAACTATCTGAGATGAGGTAAATTATACCCACATCTAACCACTTGATGATTTCTTTATTTACCATGTCCTTCATGATGGGGTTCAGTCTTCGTTGTCCACCAATCTTCCCTTTCTCGCCATCTCGCCATCTTCCAAGATGATCTTCTGCATGCATACACACAGGCTAATGCAGCGAATATCGGTTATGGTTCATCCGATAGCCTTCTTGAATTGTTTCAATACTAAGATGAGTTTCTCTTCTTTCTGAACGGTTAATTTCACTAAAACAATCACAGGCAAAGTAGAAGCGTTACCTAAATAAACATATTTTAAATGTGAGGGACGTACCTTCAGTTCTAGTTTAGGTGGCTCCTCGGCTGATGCTTTTGGTTGGGCATAATCCCTATTCTCTAACTCCAAAGATTCAAAATGATATTGCAGATTAAATCCGCTTTAACTAGCTTCTAGCAAAGTTAAGTATTCATCTTCCTCTTTATTATTTGGAGGGTCTGATGTCAAATTTGTTCCAAAGGGTCCTCAACATAGTTGAGTTTCTTTTCCATGATTAATTCCTCTAAATCGGACACTACAGAACAATCATCAATTGTGTCAGGAAATCGCATAGACTTAAAAACATTAAATGTTACCGGATCATCCTGAACACGCATAGTAAGCTCGCCTTTCTGCACATCAATAAGGGTCCTTCCAGTTGCTAGGAAAGGCCTTCCTAGGATGATTGGCACTTCTTTGTCTACTTCAAAGTCTAGAATGATAAAGTCAACAGGAAAACTAAATCTATCTACACGTACCAATACATCCTTGATTTTTCCTTCTAGATGTGCTAAAGATCGATTTGCTAATTGAAATGTAACCATAGTAGGTCTAACTTCACCTATCCCCAACTTCCTGAATATTGACATGGGCATCAGGTTGATACTCGCACCTATATCACATAGTGCCTTACCACAATATGTTGCTCCAATGTTGCAAGGTATGGTAAAACATCCAGGATCCTTCAACTTTGGGGGTAGTTTGTCTTGAAGATATGCACTATTTTCCTTTGTTAAGGCTTCCGTCTAAAACTCTCCAAGTTTTCATTTTTTTTTTACAAGATATCATTCATGAATTTGATGTAGTTCAGCATTTGTTCAAGTGCTTCAACCAATGAGATGTTGATATGAAGTTGTTTGAGTACGTCTAGGAACTTCTTAAATTAAACTCCCTACTTCTGCTTCTGAAGTCTTTGAGGGTAGGGTGGTGGAGGTTTCTTTACTGGAACTGGTTGATTCGTCTTCTGTGGCAATTTTGCATCTAAGGAAGTTGTTAGTGTATCAGAATTAGCTGGTTTAGAAGTTACCTTATCAGATTTTGCATATTCAGGTTCTGGTGAAACTAAAATTTCAACACTCGGTTGAACTTCCTCTAAGTCTTAAGCATCAGCTGGCTCCTTTTCAACTTCAACAGTACTGGGCTCTAATGTCTTTTCGCTCCTTAATGTTAATGCTTTACAATGCTCCTTCCCTAGATTCCTCAAATTCTCTGTATCACTAGGTAAAGCACCTTATCGTCAGTTTCTGAGTTCAGTTGCAAGCTGGCCCATTTGGTTTTCCAGATTTTTCAATGTACCTGCTTGACTTTGGATTAAGGCATCATTCTTGGCTATGTATGCCTTCAACAAGTTTTCTAAGCCATTGGATGGTTCAGCTTGAGGTTGTTTCTGAACTTGTTGGGTAAAAATAGGTGGCTGGGTCGGTCTAGGTTAGGCGTATGTGTTACTGGGTCCAGCCCCTTGGTTACTCCAGGAGAAATTAGGGTGATTTCACTACAATAGGTTATAGGAATTAGATTGTAGTCCTTTCCTTCCTCGATTTTGGTTCTGGTTACCCATGTAATACACGAATCTTGGGTTTAATAGACATTCTTTGAATAGATGTCCTTCTCTACAATAGACTCAGGCTACATTTTCAAATTGATTTGGTGGCTGTGCTGCAAAACTATTAAACCCGTTAGTGGTATAATTTTTAAGCATTGAGGATACTTGAGATGCAAGTGAAGTAAGAGTGTCTACTTCATGTATTCTAGTGACTCGTCTTCCTGACGCTCCTTGATTGGTTGGCCATTGATAATTATTACTGGCAATCCTCTCGATGGTTTCATAAGCCTCATTGTAAGACTTAGAAATGAGAGCACCATTAGCAGAAGCATCCACTACCATCCTCGTGTGAGCATTGAAACCATTATAAAACGTTTCAAGTTGGATGCAATGTAGGATTCCATGATAAGGGCACTTCCGTAATAATCCTTTGTACCTTTCTAATTGTCACTCGTGATAAGTATTAAATTTATAATTGATCGTACTTGAGACTAACTATTATCACGATGAAGGCAAGCATACCTATCGAACAGTAGTATAGTTTATAGCAAGACCGGATGTCGAACTCAAAGGAACTAAAAGTACTAGTATTAACCTTCTTTTTATTATCTAGCCTAAGAATAATGGGAATTCTTTTATCTAAACTAATTAACTAACTAAGAATGCATAGAAAGTAAATTAGGGAAATACGTTTGGGAAAACTGATTGATTTAGACAATACCCAAGGAAGAATCCACCTAGACTTCACTTGTTATTCGACTCTAAACCAGACGATTTGTTCACTTGACTTGATCTGTAGAAATCCCTAACTTATATTATTATCCCTCTGAGACTAATAACGTCTAACCCTAGGTTGACTAATTAAAATCACTTTCGAATTAAAACCTCTAGTTTTGCATTAACTCGATCTATGGATTCCCTTATTAGATTTGACTCTAATCCGGCAGATTTATGTCATTCTATATTTAGGATTGCATGCAACTCTGCTTAATTTTGAATTATCTACTCTTAGACAGGGACTATTCATCCTCTGAATAAGCACATCAATACTTGAGTTAATATCCTGAAATATTCAAACAAGAGTTAAAAATATAATTAAGAACAAATCAAGTATTTATCATATAGTTTAGAAAATATTAACAAGATCCGTCTTAGGTTTCATCCCCCTTAAGTATTTAGGGTATTTAGTTCATAATTGTAAAATAAAACATCTCAGAAAAATAATAATGACAAAATATAAAAAAAAAAAGCCAAAAACCTATGAAGGAAATTGAAGGGAAATCTTCAGTCTTGAAGTAGAATCTGACTTCTAAGATGGATCCATCAGCTTTCTTCGAGTAATTCCTTGCTTCCTACTCCATGTGTCTCTTCAATCCTCCTCTAGGGTGTTTTAAATAGGCTTTAGAATGCCCACAATAGTCCAAAAGTAGCCTTTTCCGAGTAGAACTAGACTTGGGCTCGACAGGGCCACGCCCGTGTGCCACGCCCGTGTGCAAATGCTTCAACCCGTGTTTAAGGCTGTGAAATAGACACGGGCATGTGATCTACCCGTGTGAGGAAGTCCAGGGGGTGTTGATTTCCCACGTTGGCCCATTTTCTCCGTTTTTGGCCCGTTTCTCGTTCTTTTTACTTTTCTATGCTCACCTAAGTATAAGATATGAAATTAAAAGATTAAGAGCATCAAATTCCACAAATCTAATGATAATTCATCCAAAAATGTGCTAAGCTTAGGATAAAAATATGTATAAATTATGACTTACCAAATACCCCCACACTTAAGCGTTTGCTTGTCCTCAAGCAAAATCCTCAATTCACAATTAGGAAATCATTTTTCTCAACTTATAATTCCTATCAATAATATCTCAAAACAATCCATAAGTAATCATACATTGAAAATTCAACAAGAAGAACATTAAAGTTTCCAACATTCCAAATTGAGCATTTTATCACGAAAAACATAGGCGTCTCCTGATAAACCGTAATTTATACATATTTATGACTCATGCTTAACGCATTTTATGAATGATTTATCCTTAGATTTGGTGAATTCGATGCTCTTAATGCCTTCATTTTATGTTTTATTCTCAGGTAACCATAGGAGAGAAAAGGAACGAGAAACGGGCCAAAAATGGAGAAAATGGGCCAAAGTACGAAATCAACACGGCCTGGACCTCCTCACACGGCCGTGTCAATTTGGTAGAATTGAAGCACGACTCACACGAGTATAACACACGCTCGTGTACCTCAAACACAGCCTGAAGTTATCGCACACGGGCATGTCCCTACCGAGCCCAAGTTGAGTCCAATTCGAAAAAGGCCACTTTTGAGGATACTTAGGCATTCTAAAGCCTATAAATACACCCTAAAAGAGGAAGAAAAGAAAGACGAAGAATAGGGAGTAAGGAATTACTCCAAGGAAGCTGATTGATCCATTTCAGAAGCCGGATCCACTATCAAGACTGAAGATCTCTCCTCAATTTCCCCTTCAGGAGTTTTGGGTTTTCTTTATGTTTTGTATTTATTATTATTCTGAGATGTTTTCTTGTTTAGTTATGAACTAAACCCCTAAATACCTAAGAGGGATGAAACCTATGACTAAACCTTGTTATTATTTCTGAATCGTATGATAAATATTTGACTTGTTCTTAATTATGTGTTCTTAATTCTTGTTTTAGTATTTCAGGATATCACTTCAAGTTACTACTCTTAGTTGGAGGAGGAATAGACCCTGACTAAGAGTAACTTTGTCATAATTAAGCCAAGTTGATTGCGCGCCTAGAGATAGGGTGACAAGATTTTGTCAGATTAAGGTGAAACCTAATAAGGGAATCCATAGATCGAGTTAATGCAACCTTAAGATGTTAATTAGAGAAAAGTCTCAGTTATTCAACCTAGGGATTAGACGTTGTTAGTCTCGAGAGGGATAATAATATACATTAGGGATTTCTACGGAACAAGTTAAATGAATAAATCATCCGGTTCGGAGCCAGAATAACAAGTATAAGTCTAGGTGGATTTTTCCTTAGGTATCGTCTCAATCAATCACTTTCCCCAAAAGTAATTTCCCAATTCTATTTTCTGCAAGTTCTTAGATTAATTAGTTAGTTAAAACAAACCTCTTTTCTTCGACTAGATAATAATAAGACAGTCATTACTAGTACTCCTAGTCCTTTGGGTTCGACAATCCTATCTTGCTAAAGCTATACTACTGATCGATAGGTACACTTGCCTACGTCGTGATAATAGTTAGTTTCAAGAACGATTCATTATAAATTTATAAAACTTATCACGGGAAAATCACGATCAAGTTTTTGGCGCTGTTGTCGAGGACTAAGATATTAGGAACGCTCAATTTTTATTACTTTAGCCATTTATTTTCTTGCAATTTAACTTTAATTTTTATTTTACCAATTTTCTTTCTCTTTCTCCTGGCAGCTTCTTGTAGTTTATGACTAGAAAAAACCCATCGAGACCACTGCTTTTTGACGAGTAAATTGATCGTACAGCTCGTAGAAACTGACGAGAAATCAGGCGCAGCTTAAGAAACAAAGAGGAAGAGCAAGAGGACGATATCTCAACTATAATTGAGGAGATGGCTGAAAATCAAGACAATCCACTACCTCCAGCCATACCCGCTGAATTAGCAAATCAAAATCCTACTCGTACTATGTATGATTATGCTAAACCTAATTTTACAGGAACTGAGTCAAGTATAGTTAGGCCTGCTATTGCTGTAAATAATTTTGAACTGAAACCTAACACAATTCAGATGACACAGCAATTTGTTCAGTTTGATGGTTTGTAGGATGAGAACCCCAACACTCACTTGGCGAATTTCCTAGAACTGTGCGACACATTCAAAATTAATGGCATTTCTGATGATGCCATTCACCTTATGTTATTCCCTTTCTCACTGAGGACTAAAAGCTAAACAGTGGTTGAACTCATTATCACGAGGGTCCATCACTACTTGGGAACAAATGACCGAAAAATTTTTACTAAAATATTTTCCACCGGCTAAAACGGCTAAGTTACATAATGATATCTCTCCTTTTTGTGCAGATGAACTTAGAAACACTTTACGATGCATGGGAGAGATACAAGGACCTCATCACAAGGTGCCCTCACCATCAAGTTACCTCTGTTCAGCAAGTTCAAACGTTCTACAATGGTGTGAATCCCTCGACAAGACAGATGATTGACGCAGCTGCAGAAGGAACCATCAACAACAGAACACCTGAAGAGGCTTATGAATTTATTGAAGACATGTCAATGAATAACTATCAGTGGCAAGTCATGAGGACAAAGCCAACGAAAACAGCAGGCATTTATAATGTCGACTCAGTTACTATGTTGACAAATCAAGTAGAACTTCTGAATAAAAAAATTGATGGTTTACTTGGTTCTACACAGGTACATCCAGTGATGAGGTGTGATTCAAGTGAAGGAGGTGTGCATACAGAATATCAACCATTGAATCCTACAACTGAAGAGGAACAAGTCAACTATATGGGTAACAATAACTTTAGATCTCAAAATAACCCATACAATAACACTTATAATGCAGGTTGGAAAAACCACTCAAATTTCTCTTAGGGTGGTCAAGGGAATCAAAGGCCACAAAATCCTCAGGGTTTTCAACAGCCACCTTATCAATAGGAAAAGAAACCAAACCTTGAGGAGATGTTATCCAAGTTCATCTCAGTGTCAGAAACCCGTTTCCAGAATACTGAGACAGTACTTAAAACTCAACAAGCATCGATCCAAGAACTCAAAACTCAGATAAGCCAACTTTCCAAACTAATCTCCGAACGACCACAAGGTAGCTTGCCAAGTAATACTGAACCCAACCCAAGGGAATAGCTCAACGCAGTTAATGTTCAAGATAAAGAAGGATTCGTTGAGCTTGAGCCAGAATTGATGCAAGAAACTATGGTGAGTAAGGGTAAAGGTGAGGTAAGTCATAATGAAAACAAAACAGTGAATGTAGAATACAAACCTCGTGTCCCATTCCCTAACGCGACGAGGAAAGACCGCTCAGAAAAATAATTCGGTAAAATCCTTAAACTTCTAAAAAAAATTACATATTAACTTACCGTTTATCGAAGCTCTGTCTCAGATGCCAAATGCAATGAAATTTCTAAGAGAGCTTTTAGCAAACAAACAGAAGTTGGACGAGGCGTCGCATATGGAGCTAAACGCAGTTTGCTCAGCTATTCTACAGAATAAGCTACCCCACAAATTAAAAGATCCAGGGAGTTTTACAATTCCTTGCTTAATTAGAAGTTTAGATGTTAATAATGCATTAGCTGGTTTAGGGGCAAGCATTAACGTCATGCCTTACAAAATGTTTAAGCAACTAGGTCTTGGGAAACCTAAACAAAGTAGGATGAGCATTCAATTGACAGACAAAACTATAAGCTTTCCTAGGGGTATTATTGAAGATGTACTAGTGAAAATAGATAAGTTCATATTTCCCGTTGACTTCGTTGTTCTAGACATAGAAGAGGATAACAACACCCCTTTGATTTTAGGGAGGCCCTTTTTAGCAACTGCTAAAACAACTATTGATGTTGGCACAGGTGAGCTCACACTTCATGTGGGAGACGAAACAATCACCCTTCAAGCCCAAAACTCTGGCAACACATCAAATATTGAAGGTAATTGTCCACACCAATCTACTAAAATTGACAATATGACGCAACCTACTTTGTAGGAATTGAGTTTGAAAGAAGTACATGAGCCATGTTCAAGCATGATAAACCGTAATTTATACATATTTATAACCCATGCTTAACGTATTTTAGGAATGATTTCTTCTTAGATTTGGTGAATTCGATGCTCCTAATACCTTAATTTCATGTTTTATTCTCAGGTAAGCATAGGAGAGCGAAAGGAAAGAGAAACGGGCCAAAAACGGAGAAAATAGGCTAAAGCACGAAATCAACACGGCCTGGACCTCCTTACACGGGCAGCTCACATGGCCGTGTTAATCTAGAAGAATTGAAGTACGACTCACACGGGCAGATCACACGCCCGTGCCAATCTAACAGGCTTGAACACGACTTGAAGTAGTCGCACACGGCCATGCCACACGGGCGTGTCCCTGCCAAACCCTAGCTAAGTTCAATTCGGAAAAGGCCAAATTTTAGGGCTTCTTAGACATTCCAAAGCCTATAAATACACCCTAAAGGAGGAAGAAAAAGAAGACGAAGAATAGAGAGTAAGGAATTACTCCAAGGAAGCCGATTGATCTATCTCAGAAGCCGTAGCCACCATCAAGACTGAAGATCACTCCTCAACCTCCCCTTCAGGAGTTTTTGGGTTTTCTTTATGTTTTGTAATTTTTATTATTCTGAGATGTGTTCTTGTTTAGTTATGAACTAAACCCTTAAATACCCAAGGGGGATGAAATCCATGACTAAACCTTGTTATTATTTCTGAATCGTATGATAAATATTTGATTGTTCTTAATTACGTGTTCTTAATTCTTGTTATGGTATTTCAGGATATCACTTCAAGTTACTACTCTTAGTTGGAGGAGGAATAGACCCTGACTAAGAGTAACTTTGTCATAATTAAGCGGAGTTGATTGCGCGCCTAGAGATAGGGTGACAAGATTTTGTCAGATTAGGGTGAAACCTAATAAGGGAATCCATAGATCGAGTTAATGCAACCTTAGGGTGTTAATTAGAGATAACTCTCAGTTATTCAACCTAGGGATTAGACGTTGTTAGTCTCGAAAGGGATAATAATATACATTAGGGATTTCTACGAAACAAGTTGAATGAATAAATCGTCCAGTTCGGAGCCAAAATAACAAGTAAGAGTTAGGTGGATTCTTTCCTTAGGTATTGTCTCAATCAATCGTTTTCCCCAATAGTAATTACCCAATTTCTATTTTCTGCAAGCTCTTAGTTTAATTAGTTAGTCAAAACAATCCTCTTTTATTCGGCTAGATAATAAAAAGACAGTCATTACCGGTACTCGTAGTCCTTTGGGTTCGACAATCCGGTCTTGCTAAAGCTATACTACTATTCGATAGGTACACTTGCCTACATCGTGATAATAGTTAGTTTCAAGAACGAGTCATTACAAATTTATAAAACTTATCATACACGAAAATCGCGATCAAAGCAATAATAGAGGACCCATTCATGAAGAACGAAGGCTACAAATAGAAGAGCTAGACGAATGGCGAGCACATAAACCGAGAACACATGATAAACTAAAACTACGTCAGAGCGAGCTCGATAACCCTCCAAATCAACTTAAGATTGGAGATAAAGTCTTCTTAGATGCCGCAGATCCTCACATTGTCACCACCAACTCGAATGAAGAAATCCTTCTTACGGTACTTCATATTTTCCCATTCGGTACAGTAGAGGTAAGTCATCCTAAGTTCGGCACTTTTAAGGTAAACAACACCCGTCTAAAACCTTATTTTGATAAGATTGATAGAAGGAATAAATAGTATGAACTCCTTAAACCACCATGACCATCCAAAGGAGAGGTAAGTCGAGCTTAGACTATAAATAAGCACTTCTCGGGAGGCAACCCGAGCACTAACTGTATTAACTTCTTTTAATTTTAGTGTTTAACACCTGAAATGCTAACAGAGCCTTTGAACACAGACCCACAAAACCCACACGGCCATCCACAAGGGCATGCTTTAGGTCGTGCTTGTGACATGAGAATAGAGACGGTCATGCGATACGGCCGTGTGAAAACGGAGTAAAGAAATTTTTCCAAAACACGGAATGTGATAAATCCCCACGACCGTGTGAGTAGGCCGTGGGCAAAACTGTCCAATTGACACGGGTGTGCGACACGCCCGTGCCTATCACCTATGGTCGACATTGCCAAAACAACACGGGCATGCGCATAGGTACATGGCCGTGGGAAAAGCAAGCCACATCGCACATGGTCGTGCGTTACGATTATAAAGCCACACGACCAAGACACAAAGGCGTGTCTTCAGGCCGTGTGATGAACACTCAATTCGTGACAAACACGGGCCTGACACACACAATACGGGTGTGTGAAACGACCGTGCCACCTACAAAATTAGATTATTTCCTTTACTTTTATTTCTATTCTTAATTACTTTATTTGATTCACGTATTCTTTAAACACGGCTTATTTTTATGATTATTAGCAGATTATTTCTTCCTCAAAATCAGGCTTTACCTCCAACTCTATTGTCAATTCTCGCTTTCGCCAAACTAGGGAATTCATTCATTTCACACTCAGGAAGTTTCAATTCTCTCCCTCTCTTATGATTTTATATTTTTCCACATATCTATCTTTGTACATTGAGGGCAATTTACATCTTAAGTGTGGGGGGTAATCATTTCATTATCCGAAAAACCCTTGAATATTGCTTTGTTCTCCTGCAAATCTCTCATATCATGTTTAGGATGAATTTTGATTGACTAATAATTTCTATTGATATATCTTGAATTAAAAAATAGGCATTCATGCATTTATTATTTAATTTTAAAACATTAGACAATCAAGCATGATAAGTTGATTTTTAAGAATTTAAAATTTTAGGTTGTTTCCCCAAGTATAGGTATTATCTTGAATTGAATCCCACAAGTTTAAACATCAAAAAGCTATAATTTTTGTGAGATTTTTGAGCCTTTTGAGCATCTATTAATTCTTTCATGCTAACTTTTATTATTGCTTTGAGTGTGTCAATATTGAATTATTATTCTAGAACTTGCTTGATTATGCATGTCAAGACCACATTATTTGATTTGATATATCAAGATGATAGAGGCACTTAGGATTAACTCACTCATGCCATGAAAAGCCTACCTCCATGATTAACACTTAGTAAACCCCTTTGAGCCTAACAAGTCATTCCTTGCATGACCCTTAATATTAACCCTTAACCCATTATTGTTGAAATCCCCTTAATTTAATTCAATCCCTATTTTTTGTCGAGATTTGATTTGAATAAATTGTTTAGCTATGTCTTGTTCTTAATAGTTAGTTTATGATAATCTAACTTGTTCTTAAAAAAAAAAAAGAAGAGAGAGAGAGAAAGAAACATGTATACATATTAGTAGTGATCTTTTGTTTGTAAACTTCAGTATTCAAATTCTATAGTCAAAAAGAAGCTTTGTTGTACGCAAGTAATGATTAAATATTTTCAAGTCAATCTCGATTCTAACATTTTCTTTCAGCTTGTGACCACACCCCCTAACCAAGCCTCGTTACAACCCATTAAAGACCTTTTTGATTGATGTATCATCTCGATTTATAGTAGTGGAGATTTGATTCTCATGCAAGCCTATGGTAATAACTTTTCATATTGATTGATGAGTGCTAATTTCATTGTCCTTAAACACTACAAGTGATTTGAGTGAATCTTTAGTAAGGATGGTAAATTCTGTGAGGTTCCGAATCAATGATAACCACTTAGATGAAGGGAGATGCCTAAGTTTTTCATGATTAAATACTCAATTTGGAATGTTTGAAGCTTTAATGTTTTTTTAGTTGAATTCTCAATGTATGATTACTTATGAGATGGTTTGAGATATTATTGATAGGAATTATAAGTTGAGAAAAAGGAACTTTTAATTGTGATTAGAGGATTTTGCTTGAGGACAAGCAAATGCTTAAGTGTGGGGGTATTTGATAAACCGTAATTTATACATATTTATAACCCATGCTTAACGCATTTTATGAATGATTTCTCCTCATATTTGGTGAATTCGATGCTCCTAATGCCTTAATTTCATGTTTTATTCTCAGGTAAGCATAGGAAAGCGAAAGGAACGAGAAACAGGCCAAAAACGGAGAAAATGGGCCAAAGCACGAAATCAACACGGCCTGGACCTCCTCACACGGGCAGATCACACGGCCGTGGCAATTTGGCAGAATTGAAGCACGACTTACACGGGTATAACACACGCTCATATACCTCAAACACAACCTGAAGTTATCGCACATGGGCGTGTCCCTGCCGAGCCCAAGTTGAGTCCAATTCGAAAAAGGCCACTTTTGACGGTTCTTAGGCATTCCAAAGCCTATAAATACACCCTAAAAGAGGAAGAAAAGGGAGACAGAGAATAGGGAGTAAGGAATTACTCCAACGAAGCTGATTAATCCATCTCAGAAGCCGGATCCACTATCAAGACTGAAGATCTCTCATCAATTTCCCCTTCAGGAGTTTTGGGTTTTCTTTATGTTTTGTATTTATTATTATTCTGAGATGTTTTCTTGTTTAGTTATGAACTAAACCCCTAAATACCTAAAGGGGATGAAACCTATGACTAAACCTTGTTATTATTTCTGAATCATATGATAAATATTTGACTTGTTCTTAATTTTGTGTTCTTAATTCTTGTTTTGGTATTTCAGGATATCACTTCAAGTTATTACTCTTAGTTAGAGGAGGAATAGACCCTGACTAAGAGTAACTTTGTCATAATTAAGCGGAGTTGATTGCGCGCCTAGAGATAGGGTGACAAGATTTTGTCGGATTAGGGTGAAACCTAATAAGGGAATCCATAGATCGAGTTAATGCAACCTTAGGATGTTAATTAGAGAAAAGTCTCAGTTATTCAACCTAGGGATTAGACGTTGTTAGTCTCGAGAGGGATAATAATATACATTAGGGATTTCTACGGAACAAGTTAAATGAATAAATCATCCGGTTCGGAGCCAGAATAACAAGTATAAGTCTAGGTGGATTTTTCCTTAGGTATCGTCTCAATCAATCGCTTTCCCCAAAAGTAATTTCCCAATTCTATTTTCTGCAAGCTCTTCGTTTAATTAGTTAGTTAAAACAAACCTCTTTTCTTTGGCTAGATAATAAGAAGACAGTCATTACTAGTACTCCTAGTCGTTTGGGTTCGACAATCCTATCTTGCTAAAGTTAACTACTGATCGATAGGTACACTTGCCTACGTCGTGATAATAGTTAGTTTCAAGAACGATTCATTATAAATTTATAAAACTTATCACGGGAAAATCACGATCATCTCCCCTCATCGAAGTAATTACCTTTGATTCAAAATAACACAGAGTTTAACATCCTTACTAAAGATTCATTCAAATCACTCGATGTGTTTAAGGAAAACAAATTTAGCACTCAACAGTCAATATGAAAAGTTATTACCATAGGCTTGCTTGAAAATCAAATCTCCACCACTATATATTTAGATGATACATCAATCAAAAGGTCTTTAGAGGGTTGTAATGTGGCTTTGGTTAGGAGATGTGGTCACAACCTGAAAGAGAAGGTTAGAATCGAGATTGAATTGAAAAATTGCCTAACTACAAAAATACTAAAACTGACAGATTATATTCCTGATTAGAGGATCTAGAATTGAGCTTTTCTTCATGGATAACATTGTTTTAACCCAAGCATTACATAATTTCTTTTTTTTTTTAAGAACAAATCAAGTACATAGAACTTTGCTAACTATCAAAATAAAACATAGCTAAGCAATTTATTCAAATCAAATCTCGACAAAATAGGGATCAAATTAGTTTAGGGATTTCAACAATAATGGTTTATGGGTTAATATTGGGGTATATCACAGAATGGCTTGTTAGGATCAAGGGGGTTCACTAAGGGTTAATTATGAAGGTAGGTTTTTATGGAGTGAGTGGGTTAAACCTAAGTGCCTTTATCATCTTGACATATCAAATCAATGGTGTGGTCTTGACATGCATAATCAAAGCAAGTTCTAGAATAACAAATCAATATTGACTTACTCATAGCAACAATAAAAGTAAGCATGAAAGAAATAATATATGTTCTAAAGGCTCAAAATCTCACAAAAATTATGGCTTTTTTATGTTAACCCTGTGAATTTCAATTCCAAGATAATACCTAAACTTAGGGAAATAACCTAAAATTTTTTTAATACTCAAAAATCAACTTATCATACTTGATTCTCTAATTACTTAAAGTTTAAGCCATCAATGTATAAATACCTATGTTTTAATTCAAGACATATCAATAAAAATCATAAATTAATCAAAATTCATTCTAATAGTGATATGAGTGATTCACATGAGAATAAGACAAAATTCAGAGATTTTTCTGATAGTGATATAAATAATCCCCCCACACTTAAGATGTACATTGCCCTCAATGTACAAAGATAAAGTTAGTGGAAAATATAGATATAAGATCACAAGCTAGGGAGAGAAGTGAAACTTCCTGAATGTTAAATGGATTTCTTGAATTGTAGTTATGGAAAGTAATCGGCTAAGGGAAGGAGGAGGATACTCCGGTGGTGGTAGAGGTTGGGTTCCACAATCATTGTGTCCAGCGAGGAGGTTATCGTGGTGGTCGGGCAGGACATGACAGTCGTGGAGGACCTTTTCCAGTGGAGTTGTAATTTCCTAAGTAATAGTGAGCTTTAGAGCTCTTTATAACCGGGATACTATCAATAACTCTTTAGAAATATAGATAAACATGATTACTTAGAAGCAAATAGCCGAAAACATAAATTACTTAATAAAAATTGTAAAATCCTAAAGATGAAATAAAAATAGTCTTAAGAAAAATAAAATTAAAAGTACGTTAAAAAGATAAATAAAGATAAAAAATAAAAAATAAAAAAGTCTTTAAAGATCATCATCACCAGATGGTTCGCGAGGTGGTGGTGGCAATGAGATGTGAAAATGCTGACAGATCTGATGTACGGTCGCATCAATGCTGAAAACATTACTGCTCGAATCGAGTAAGGCGCTCAGAAATGTCAGAAAGTGAAGCAGCCACATGAACTGGATGGTGAGTAGGTGGTGGCTGAGATGGTGGAGGAACATCATCAGTAATGTCCTCGGGGTTCTCCTACTCTGCTGATTGGAGGAGGCGGTACTAAGAAGGGTCAAAGCCACATCGTCGCTCGATCATCCTCATATGAAGCATACTAGAGATTCCCTGTGGGGACATCTGACCGATGAGAGTGAGGGAGGATAATTGCGTCACCGTGTTGAGGAGACCGAAGTATCTCGCCAAGCGAGTCACATAAGGGCCAATGGAGATGACTCCCTTCCTATGCCGCTCCATCTAATGGCGAATGGCTAAGGCAATGAAATAGGCGAGGTCGAAGACATGCCCATGCGCCATGGTCATAAAAAGTAGGCATCGTTACTGTTGACGACGCCAGTGCTCTTTCTCATGCCTCATACAATGACTCATCATCCATTTGTTGGAAAACAGTGATCTCGTTCCTCAACTTAACATTCTTGCTAGGTGGGAAATACTTCATGAGGAATCTTTCTGCTAACTCTTTCCATGTGGAAATTGAATTTGGTGTCAATGAGTTCAACCAGGCTCGAGCTCTGTCCCTTAGCGAATATGGGAACAGCTTCAATCGTAGTGCATCTTCGGGTGCTCCGACTAACTTGAAAGAATCGCTCACCTCAATGAACAATCTTAAGTGCAAGTGAGGATCTTTGATAGGCATCCACTAAATTGGCCTACTGTCTGAAGCATCTGGAACATGACTGGCTTCAGCTTGAATTGTTGTTCCTCGATTTCGGGTCTCTTAATACCTGGATTAAGATCATGAAAACTGGCATGGCATATTGTCTTAGAGATCTATCCCTATCATCAACAATAAGGATAGGATTTTTTGAGCAAGGTTTGTTTCGTTTCCTTGATTCGAATTTTTGAAATTCATCTCTTCGGTCCTTCTCTGACTTGCTTGTCTTCTTCGCTGTCGAAAAGTTCTTTCAATCTCAGGGTCTACAAGGAGTAAATCGGTAATCCGGTCAATACTCATAAACACCTAAAATAAACACAGAAAAATTAATTAAGTTAAAATTGAACAAGAAAATAAACCAAAATGTAAAATTAACAAATTCACAAATAATGAATTTTTTAAAATAGTCCCGGGCAACAGTGCCAAAAAGGTGGAACGACGGAAATGTGCAAGTGTACACAATCGCAACAGGTAATAAAGTGATAAGTAAATGTCGAGTTATTGTACCCATAGGGACTATAAAAAGAACTGTTTATGAAGCAATTTTAAAAGCACTTTGGTGAAGAAAAAAATATTTTGATTTGAAGAAGTGATTAAAAACTACGATTTTAACAAAGTAAAATAAATAAAAATAAAATAAAAGTTCCAATGCACGATTTCAAAAGATGATTTTAATTAAGATGACATAATTGTGTTAGATTAATTACATTTCTTAACTTAGAATTATTAAACTCATTTTCATGTTGTTATGAATAAATTCACGGCAACTCAGTAATTTGCTAACTTATGAACATACTTACCTACCAAAATCTATTTATCTCTTAACCATATCTCTATGCCAATTCAACCGATTAAACAAATTTTAAAAAGCAAATGTGTTAATGCACATACATACTTATGAAATTAAAATAATCTCCCGTACATATCTCTATGCCAATTCAAACAATTAATTCAATCTCATAAGCACATAAAAGGTTACGCGAGGTAACAATTTATTTCTATCTTGACACAGTTTAATCACAATAATCTTGCAAGTTATGCAAGGCTAATGTATCGTTAGATACCATTGCTAATTTAACCCTGAGCTACCTTAGATGATTAAACATGCACTGATTAAGTATTGTGTCAATTAATTACAATTTCAATCTGTTTAAATAATTAATTTATTAGTTACCTTACAATTTTAATGCAAGAATAACTTAGTCATGGTTTTACTCAATTAAATATCTTACCGAGGCCTATAACAGCACAAACACAATTTTAACAACTCAAGTAGACGAAATGAAATCAACCTAACACAAATTAAATTCAAGCCATATCAATTAAATTAAACAATTCAACATCACAAATATTCATAGATATGTACATCATAACAACAACAAAATTAAAAAGATATGGAACAAGAATTAAATCCGGTGTTTTCTCCGTGGCTTGACTAGTTTGCTCCGCTCCTCCTTCTCCGCTTGTTCTTGTTGAACCGAGGCTTCTACGAAAACTTGAATGCTTCTATAAATGGTGGTTGATTGACTCTTTTTCAAGAGGTGAAATCGGCAAGGGAATAGGAGAAGAAAATGAAGAACAATGGAAGGGCATGAAGAGAGAAAAATGAGAGAGAAATGAAGAGATGAGAAGGGTTGAGATGTGTTTGAAGTGAGCAGCCAAGGAGGTATTTATAGGTTGAGAAGGATGCTAAAAATAGCCAAAATCAGCAGCCAAAGACTCCCCCCATGGCTGGCCACACATGTGGCATGTTTGAAGATTTCAAACATGTTATTTTAAGGTAAGGGCAAATCTAGAAAGGCATAAATAGTGGAGGGGTTTGAATGCAATTTGAAGGATTCTTCAAGGGCCATTTTGCAAGCTAAATAATAAGCCAAGCAAGCTAGTTGGGTCAGCATTTGGGACGGTTTTGGGCTACCCAGTGCTCGGTTGGATCGGTTTTCTCGATTCAGCTCAACTGGGCCCCTTTTCATAATTAATTAACAATAATTTATTTAACCCACATTAAATTGGATTAAAATTAAAATTAATTATACTATGAATTAATACACATAATTTGGACCGTCTTAGGCTGAAAAATTAAGTCGCCTTGATGCTTCAAAATTGATTCTCAGTTTTGCGCTTCCAACAGATGTCACTGAGCTTTAGCTTTTTAAATCTATTGAAAATATTGAAAATAATCAAAATTTGATATAAAATTAATTAAAATTAAATGTGTTCATAATTTGATTGTAATTTAATTATTTTATAATAATTATATATTTTTCGACAAGAATTTTATCGAAACTGCATGAATTTGAGTTAAAAAGGACATGAAAAAGTGTGTATATTTTTGTGTTTCTAATCCCTCCTAACTCTAAAGTCTCTTTAAACCCCCCAAAACCACCCACTTTTAAAACCCCTCTTATCCCTTCTATTTTGCTATAAATTTTTCCTTTGTTTCACTTTGGGCAGGGATTAACGCACCACACTAAGAGGGCAACAACAACAAATTGTTACAAGGAATCCTAAGTAATCAATCGAGGTTAAGGGTTCCTATTTAGTTTTTAATGTTCCATTGCATATTGCTTGATTTCAATTAGTTATTCTAGTGAAAGTATACTGACAATGCCTCATAGAAAATCTAGAAAAACTAATGTGCAAGAGACACTGGTGGTCTTGAATCCCTCTAAATTCTTAAACGCAAATGTAGAAAAAAATTTCTTAGAACTTTAAGGAAAAACATTTAGAAAAGAGAGGGCATTTGAGTCATCAATGATCTTGTGCAAGGAAATTTGGTCATTAGTTCGGTACCATAGGTGGGAACGTTTTTGTGAAACCCCGAAAGAAAATGTGGTTATATCAATTGTTCAAGAATTTTATGCTGCAATAAGGGATCAAGAGGCTAGAAGACCTTATAAGGCCATTTGGGAAACAGTAACAATAAGAGGTAATGAGGTACGCATTACTCCTCGAGAAATTTGTGAGTTTTACAATGTTCCGTACTATGAAAATGATTTTCTTGATAATACAAATCTAGACACCTTTAGGGGCATAGATATGGATGACATTGTAAAATACTTAACTGAAGGGAGGGGTGCATGGAACCACCTACCGAATATCGAATTACCAACCAATTTCAATCAAGAAATTATATTTCCTATAGCTAAGATGTGGATGCAATTTATTTGCACTAGAATTACACATGCCATGAATGTGTCTAATGTAAACACTTTTTGAGCTCTTTTTTTGAATGGAATCTTGTAGAAAAAATTAGATATGTGCTGGCAGATGGATTTATCGTAGCATGAAGCGATGTATAAGCGGCCAGAAGGTCAGGGTTTTCTTTACCCACCTTGTGATGGCGCTATGCAAAAAGGCTAGGGTTCTGATGGAAAAAAACAAGCAGTTTATGAGACTGAGAAAGAGCTTAATAGGAGATTCTATATGCACACAATACATTGAGCTCAACCGAAAACAAATCAATGATTGGAACTAGAGAAGAAAACAAAAGATGAACGTCCCGACTTCTTTAAAAAAAAGCAACAAAAACTCAAAAAGAAAGTGAAATCTTGAATGTAGAATGGATAATCAGATGAATGTAGGAATTGGGACCGGTCATTCACGAGTTTGCACAATAAAATAATATTAAAGTACCAAATTACTCGCCAAAAAAATATGGATCCAGATCATTCCATGCTAAATTCGAAGAGTAAGGAAGTGAAGATGAGGAAGGGAGTAGAAGTGAATAAGAGGAGGAGGAGGCCACAGAGCAAGACTTTCAAGATGAGAAGGATGACGGCTATGAGGCGGCATTCCAGCCGTAACATATTACGCAAAAAGAACTCGTCATTCGTAACCCAACCCGACATGCACATTCGTCGAATGGAGGCTCTTCTCTGAAACGCATCTCGGGAAAAGGAAAAGCACCAATAGAGGGGGCAATCGCTCTATTCTGAAGATTCTGACGATTAATAAACTTTTTAATTATTTTTAAGAGTTGTAAAACTTAATTTGGTTGATTTTTATTTTATCATTTTAGGAGTATGATTAAAACTATATTTATATATATTTTTCTTTTTTTGCATTTTCTATGTAGGAACTCCACATTAAGGAAGCATTATAAATACAAGCTTTTAACGAACAAGGAAGGAAGCACCCACCAGAAGACTACGGCAATGTCACGATCAATCGAATAACTTCCTTCCTTATATATTTAGCAGTTGCACATTATGGATAATGTGCTATCTAAAGTGTGGGGGTAACATAGGAAATTTTGTTTTTATTTTCATGCTTTTCTTTTAGTTTTTCTTGTCAAAGTGTGCTTGAGCTTGTAGAAATACAAATGATCGGTTAGGAGCATGTATATAGGTTGATTGTATTTACTGTAAATCTAACATGATAATGAATGATTTTAAATTTTCAGTTATTAAACTAATAAGTTCTATATATTACACTGTAAATAAGCATTAAGTAATTGAAAATACCAGATGACATAAAAAATTATAGGGAAGCGAGCATGCTAGTATGTATGATAACGGTTAAATTTGTTATTTATTGATTGATTAAATTTGTGAATACTGAGACACCTAGGGATAACCTAAGGCATTTTTAGTATAACCGAAAGCCAAAAAGTTAAACCTTATTCATCAATTCTTGGTACCTATTTTGAGCCAGAAAATGCTTTTAATGAACCTTCATACAAAACCCGAGCCAAAATATCAATTTGTACTTGCCCTTTTTCTTTGGTCCAGAAATTACACGAATTTAGACATCAAGCCATATGTATTGAGGGATAGGTAGATACATCATGGCGATTTTGTAAAAATTAGAGTGAAATAGGAATGAGCAACATGATATTTTGACTATAGGTAGCCAAAATGTGAAAAATAAAGAAAAATTTAGAAAAATCAAAACAAGTAGAAGAAAGTATTTGAGCAATGAAAAACAAAAACATTGTGAAGTGAGATATGTTGAAAAAAAAAATCAAAAGTGACTCAAAAACAAAGTCACAACATTAGAAATCTCAAATCAGTAGTGCACAAAAACTCCTAAGCTGACCGTAGTTAATTTATCATATTATGACTTCCTACATGGAGAAATAAGGAAGGTGAGAGAAGGAGAAATGAGGCGGTGAGTGGGCAAGGGTTATTAAATGGGAGAATAGACAACAATGTGATATGTCAAACTACTTTCTTGCTTGAAACTATTTTGATGCTCTTTGTTTTTGAATCTCATACCAGTTTTAAACCTTAGAACATTACAAGCCGAAAAGCCCTATGTGACTTAGGTAGATCTATTCATGAATTGATATTATATTGAGTTATCACAATAATGATTGTTTGTATTCTGCTAGGATAATTAAATTGCCTTTATGATTTATCAATGGATCCATATATTTGAGGACCTTATTGTTTGTATACTTTGTAATATAGTGAACTTAGGTGTTTGAAACTGAAAATGGTAAATTATGTATCATGCTAAAATTATGTGTAGATATGATTATTCTTAGTTATGTGTTCCCAAAACCATTCTTTGTATCATACTTGTTCAAGAGTCGTCTTTTATTTTCGTTTTTATCTTTCTTTGCTTGAGAACAAGCAATGACTTAGTGTGGAGGAGTTTAATCTGCCACAATTCATTATAGCAAATTAAACTAGTTTTCATACTTAAAGAGCTTGAATTCATACTTAAAAGAGCTTGAATATGAGCAATCTTATTAAGTTTTATTTAGTTTTTCTACTTTAATTTCAATTTAATAAAAAGTGTGATTTGAGCTAATTTTATGACCCTAAAGGGAGAATGAGGCCGAAGGGAAGACTAACGTCTTTGGCAAGTGTGCATGATACCATTCGAAGGGAACTCGAGACTGGTCGCCATGTTGCAACACGAAAGTTCAAACATTACAATATAGGGAGCAAAAGGCCAATATAACTATATTGCCTTTGGTGTCGCGACATAGCTAGTGGATGTCACGACACACCGCTAAAATTGAGCCCGAGCTAAGCAAACTGCTTTCAGTGTTGTGATATAATTAGTGTATGTCGCGACACCGACCCTATACGTGAAAACATTAACGAGATGAAGGCATTTTGGTCCGGACAATATATTTTAACATATAAACGTCAGCTAAACTAAGGCTAAAGACAACGGCCAACCCTAACATTATAAATAAGCTCATTAAACACTTAAGTGATCATCTCTTCAATAATTTAGACTTTTTCCTTTCAATTTAGTTTTTAGTTTAAATTACATTAGGATGATTATAAAGTCATTTTTTAAACCTCCAACAAAAATATAAAAATAAAAATGAGTCGCATTAAAACTTTTAAAAAACTTCTAACTAATATATATACTTTTTAACACTAGAACATAAAAAATAGAATTAAATAAAACTAATGTCAAAAAATTAAGTAAAATTAGCAAACAATAATAGTATTGCAAGGTTTAAGTTTACCTTTTTGTTCATCTAGATTTATGAATTATTGTATGATGGGTTAAAATTTAGAAATTTATGATTTATGATTCTAGGGAAAAGGTTAAAACTGTACCCAACATATAAATTAGATGCCAAAAAAGCCCAAATACTACACTCCCTACACCAAATGCCAGATTGGTTTTAGGCAACATTTCTGAAATGAGTTTTATTAGTTTCGTGGGGGCCTGCATATGACACTAATATATATTCAACCAAGAAAGATGGGATATAGCTTTGTTTCAACCCCATCTACCATCCTTGGCTTCAATTGGTTTATAAGATCGATGGAATGTTTGTTGACCACAGCTTTAACACAGTAGAGATATCTGCGGTTGGGGCTTTCTACTGATAAGAGCTAACCATATTATAGCAGTCTAGACTTTCATCTCTAAGTTCAGCTAAGGACATTTGAACTTCGGTCTTGATTATTCTCATAACCTACCTAACAGGGAATGTATATTGGGATGTAGGAGACTTTGCACTATTGGAAGCTCGAGCAGCCACCAACGTTGGCTGTTGACCTGTGTGTTTTCACCAGCGGAACCAGCGACTGGACAACATCTGCCATCAATGGTCTGTAGTCAGCTTCTGGCTGCACACACATAGCAGCAATAGCTGCAACCTGAATCACTTCTTTCATTGAGTATTGACCTTCTAGTGTTGGATCCATTATCTGGACGACCTTCTCCCTATCTGTTAACTGAGGCAAAGCCTGTGCCATATACAACACACAAAAACTGAAGAATGACAGATAGAAACAGATGCAAGAATTCACCAGTCAGAAAACAAAGAAGAGATTAATGAGGAAAAATAGACCAGTGTAGAACCTTAAGTAAATAACACAAACTTAACCATCATAGAATAACTTACAAGACTGAAAAAGCATTTATAGCTCAAGATAAAATATCTGAAACTCACCCATGATACAAGAACACCTTCCCCATGAGGTCTCTTTGCATCAACTGGTACTCTGCCTGTAAGCAACTCCAAAAGAACAACACCATAACTATACACATCTGATTTTGTAGTTAGATGTCCAGTTAAAGCATATCTGTACAGCAAGGCAACCAAACCCAATATAAATCGGGGCAGTTATAATTTGATAAGAAAACCATTAGGTATTAAATTAGCAACAATAACCCCTCCAGTATGGAGTAAGAGTTTGTTATTTCATACTCAGGAGCAACATATCCCTGGGTGCCCAATACTCGAGTTGAAACATGTCCGCCTGCTTTGTCTGATCCAAGCTTGGCCAATCCAAAATCAGAAACTTTGGCATGGAATTTATTGTCCAAAAGGATGTTACTGCTCTTAAAATCCCTGTGAATCACAGGAGGGCTAACGTGTTCATGGAGATATTCTAATCCCTTAGCTGCTTCCAGAGCAATTCTCAACCGGGTTTCCCAGTCCAGTTTTAAGTTTACATTGTTAGAACCTGCATTTTGAATGCAACCAGTAAATCAGTTGTTATGGATACAGCTCTCCTATATCAATCATTATTCCAAACTGAACTAAGCCTGATCTTGTTTCAAAAAGGATGATCAGAGTTTTGACATCATGATGTTACTGAGCTCTTAAAATAGTCACTGATAGAGTGAAATTCAAGCTTGTACATGATCTTGATTGATGAAACTTAGATTAGGCATCTGACAAATGAATAAACAAACATCATTCAAAGGCAGAACACCTAGATAAGCTCTAGCATTTCTGAAAACTCAAGATCATTTTAGATAGCCAAAAAAGACTAATGATTTTTTTAAAATGTCAAATTCAGAAGGATTTTAGACCCACACTTGCTAAGACAAGATTTTACAATATCCCAAATTTCAAGATTTTACAATATCCCAAATTTCTTTCAGGGCATTCCCATTTGTGCTTCACTTAGCTTTGGAAACTCCCCATAAGTGCATGAACATTTGTCAATTTAAAAAAAGTGGAAAGCAAGAGTTGCAGAAATGTGGTGCAAATAATACCACCCAGCTTTTATATGCTGAAGATAAATCTTGATTGAAATAATAAAAAAAGCTTAATTAACAGCTCATGCACATTGAAATTTTAATAAACAAAGGTTACTACTAAGTACTAGCTTACCATTAATGGGATACAGATGTTCCTGCAGACCACCATTTGCCATAAACTCATAAACAAGCAGTTTACGACTACTATTTGAGCAATACCCAATCAAATCCAACAAATATGGAGAACGTAGACGTTTCAGCAGTTCCACCTACAATTGTGCATGGTCAATCAATTAGTATAAACTCACCTTAAAATAAAAGGAAAGTTAACACAAATGATATCATAACTTCATTAACTCATTTTATCCATTTTTTCCAGAAGAAATATAAAGAATGAGGTAAACAGAAGTATATTATTGACGGGTTGGCATGGCACATTTGAAATACAGATATCAGAACACCAGAAAAGTACACTTAGAACAGTATTCATAGCAGACCTCCATTTTAAATTCTTCTTCTCCTTGCTTCCCTGCCTGATCCATTAACTTGACAGCAACTTTCCTGCCATTACTAAGCACTCCCCTGTACACGGACCCGAACCCACCATGGCCAACCACATTAGACTTGCTGAAACCACCAGTGGCTGAATGTAACTGCTTAAAAGTAAAGACATGAAGCCCTTCGTCCATAGCAACTTCAAGATCGGTAGAGCAAGCTTTGTCCTTAGAATCAACCACTTCAGAGACAAAAGACCAACAATACATCAAGTTGCATAAAAGGGAACATTAGGAACCGAGTCATGCTAAAGCAACAAGCTCACTTTATTGATGATTACTTATACTACAGGCCCTGACTACAAACCATCATCATAAGTCCGAGTCCCCAAAGACCCAAAATAATTATTGTCAAAAGGGTATAATCAACTTACCATCTTTTGGGAATCACTTCATCGTGGGGACGAAATTAAACAAACAAATAAAGGTAAAAAGAACTATATAAGAAACAGAACAAGATGAATCAAATATATTTTTCCACCTTTTTTTGACAGGAAAAAGAGGGAAGAACAAAAGATGAACTAGTCCTTATGAATAGTACACAAAGGGAATGCATTTTCCCCAATAATCTTCCTATATTCACATCTACTACACCGTCATCATACCCAACATAAATATACAAGAAAATGAAAGCAGAGAAAAGAAAATAGTGTAGTTTATTTAAAATATTATGTAGACAATACCAGTAGAGAAGGATTTGGAGCGCTTAGAGAGGACCTTGTTACGAATATAACAATAGTAACTAAAAGCCACTAAAAGCGAAGCAACAGCCACTGAAGCAAGCACTACAATGGCTACCAATGCAATGCGTTCTTTCCTCCTATAATACGAATATGAAAACTCAGGATCTTCCCCTCCTTTCTCCATTTTTGTTCTCCTTTTTCCCTTTGAAACCTAACTCGCCTCCGACTATAAGAAAATGCCGGTCTTATTTGGACTTGGAGATTCCCCCCCCCCCCAACCCTTCTCTCTCTCTCTCTCTCTCTCTCTCTCGCCTTTCTTCTCGCTGTGTCAGAAACCAGGCTCAGTGAGTTTTACTTTACTGTTTTTTCCTTCGACGACTGGCGCGCATTCAAAGAGCTTTTCCTTTTAGTCCTTTCCTTTTCTCTGCATTTGCATTTCCTACCTCAACTTAAATCATACTTTTCAAGATTACCACATATATAAAGCTAAATATTTATATTTGATGCACCCGTACTTATTTATATATATACTTCACCATTCAATCATATCATACCGGGTGGGCATGAATAGCCGACCCATTTCGAGTCTAGGGGAATGATTATTTCGTAATTTGGTTTAATGAATTCCTTATTCAGTTGAATTAGAATCTTTGACAACGAATGACTATTTCACTCAATAGTGAATGACATATAATTCAAGACAAATTCTACCAAACTTGAATTGGTTTTTTCAACATCATTCTCGCAATTGGGGTTTTGAGCCTTTAAATTCTAGAAGTCAACAACTAGCCAAAATGAAGGGTTGGAGCAATGGAAGACCACAAAAATGCAATGGAAGCTAAAGATTATTTTTGTAAACTAGGTTTATTGTTAAGTTTTTTTTTTTTAATACCCCAGTAGAAAATAAGAAAAAAAGTTATGAGAAATCTGTGATGAAATATTGATAGTGACAATAACGACAGTTGTGATCGTGATGAGCTAAGAATAAAAAGATTCTGAAAAACTTAAAGTTGGTTCATTAAAAAAATTTGAGAGAACTAAATACAACTCCGTAGGAAAGAAAGAGATAAAGTAATATTAAAATAAAATGGTAGGTTTTTAATAATATTTTTAAATATTTAAATATAATAAAAATAATTTTAAATATGATTTTTATATTTATTTTTAAATTTAATAAATTAAATATATTGTTAAATAATTTTTTTATTATTAAATATAAATTGTTAAATTATTTATTTTCAAATATTATTTTTGACATAATATTTATAAAGTTATTAAGAAATAAATCATATTTTTATAAATAATATATTATACTATTAAATATATTTATAATATATATTAATAAATTATAATATTAAATTTTTCTGAATTATATTAATGAAATTAAATTTATATAAACATTTAATAATAATAGAATAATAAAAATACCATTATTTAACTTAAGGGTAATTTTGTCATTTAACATTTTTTACTTTTTTACTCTTTACCATCAATCTAGCCAACCCAATAGCCTAATACTATTACTTGTCTATTTCATTTAATCAACCAAACAGCGTAATCTATTATTTTTATATTTTATTTTTATCTTATAGTTATTAGATTCTTTATTTATTCCATTTCATTAAACCAAACGTATTATAAGTAATTAGATTTAGGGTGGGTTTGCATGAACGATTAGGTGCGGTGCGTTTAACTTATTTTTTGTATCACTCTACAATATCTAATTTCACCACCATCATTGTTTTTACACTAATTATATGTAAACACATCACCCATCCAAATCCACCCTTAGACTTCTTTTACATGAGTAGTATTTTACAATTTTTTAGTATAAATATAACATATATTGTGAACGAGGAGTAAAGTTTTGAGATTTTAAGCGTTTAGATTCAATTCTCATGTATAAAAATTATGTGTGAATTAATTAATTAGTTAAGTTGAATTAATTAATCAGTTTGATTTTAGTTGATTTAGTGCTTATAATAATTTAATTTAATTTAATTTGTTAATGTAATTAATTAGTTTTAATTTAACAAATGTAATATACATTAAACATTAATTACACTAATTTTTTCATATGATGTTTAAAGTTGACAATATATAAATGATATTTTTTTATAATAGTAATTCAAACTTAAGCTTTGAAGAAAATGAAGGCTACAACTTAAGTTCTTATATACGATATCAATGCCTTATAAAATTAGCATATATTATAAATGATGATATTTGATAACATATATTATAAAATTGACATTTGATCACATTTGACAATTAATTTTGAAAAAAAAATTGTTTCTAAGACATCTATACTTTATACGTTAAAATTATTTAAGAATGGTTAAATTTCAATTTTGATCCTTATATTTCGCTCATATTTGAGATTTAATCTTTATACTTTAATTTTGATTCAATTTGGTGCCTCAACTTTTATAGTGTCATTAGTTAGTTTAAATATTTTATTCTGATTAAAATGTTAAGTTGAATTTTTAAGAATCGTTACCACCGTTAAAATTCTCTATTAAATTCAAGTCTATTATAATGTCATTTTTTATTACATGGATACCAAGGGAGTATTTCTTTTTGAATGTCAAAATGCCACACCGATAAATTTAACATAAGGATTTTAACAGTGTTAACAAATAGACCTAAATTTTAATATTCGAAAAGCATAGGAATTAAATTCCTGAAAATAAATGTATAGATATTAAATCCCAAATATATGAAGACTATAAGAACTTTGAGCATATTGCAACCTTTGAATTTTTACTCTATAATTTAGTCAAAAAAAAGTAATCAACCTAACGCCAATTTTTCTTAAGAACAATATTCCAACAAAAAATTATTTTATCATGACAATTTCTAATGAGTATTTTTAAGAAAAGTCATATAAGTATTTTTAATGTTATTTTTATTGTTATATGACTATCAAGTGATTTTTTCTTAATTTCAAAATGCCACGCTAGATAATTTAATAGAATAATTTTAATGATGTTAGCAATTAGACCTAAATTTTTAAATTCAAAAGTAGATGACTATTTTCTTGAAAATAAAAGTAGGGGTACTAAATTCTAATGTATGATGTGTATAGCGACTTAGAATATATTTTAATCTTCAAATTTTTACTTTATAATATGACACAAATAAATAATCAATTCAACATGAAGCATGGACCGAGTATCATACTAGTTTAAGTAAATGAGAAGTGTTTTTAGTTAAGCCTTAATTTAGTTAGCATCATTATTATTATAATAATTAGAAGGATTTAAGGTTGAACATGTTTAAATATATTTTTCCTCTAATTTAAGGGTTAGGTAGAAATTACTAATAGAATTACGCATAACATTTGATAATGAATACTTCTTAAATTTGGCATTATATATATAAATCTTATATTGGCATTATATATATAAATCTTATATTTTATTGTTTATAGAAAGTAGTTAGATTTTTTTACTATTTTATAAGCTTACAAGCATATCAAAATGTGCAAGATTAATGTTAACGAGGTTTTGGTTTTATTAATTAAGGTAGGGTTTTAGATTTTTGGGTATTTATGTTTGAATCTTATCGTATGTAATTGTGGTTATGAGTTTTCAGTTTTATTATGTGTTTTGTATTAATTTGATTTTATATAATAGATATATAAATATATAAGATTATTTATTTTCGTTGTAACAATATTAAAATTGATAAAAGTATCAACAAGGAAGGAGATAAGGAGGAGGATGTGGTGGTGTTGAGAAAAGTTGATTCATCTTACAGGATAGAAAGTTTAAAGATAAAAGTGAGTAAGGAAGTTGAGAATGCAAAGAAGAATGCCGAGGACAATAGGGTGGCTAGAATGCTTAAGAGTTGATCCATTCTTCATCGATCTGGGGATATATAATAGAGGTTTCGTGCTTGGAGATATTACCATCATTGTAGAGCACATGAGGGGATGTATGTGATGGGACTCGTTCTGGGTTGTAAATGACAATACAAGGTTGTTATGTTTAAGTAGGGTTTGACGGCCTAAAAGTCACATTCTCAATAGAAGAGCGGGTGCCTTGAAGAATGAATGAGTTGTTCATAAAGGTGGGTACACAAGACCATTCCAAAGGAAGCAGATAGTTCGTTCGTAAGGATGAATGATCAGGAATCCTTTCAAAGAAATTGAGAGGTTGGGTAGAAACAAACCTTCCGAGACATTATTAATCTGATGACTTTCTAGACAATAAAGAGAGGAGGGCGCCAACTGGTATCTTTCCCATCATTTCTCATGTTGAGGGGTATAACAATAGTGATAAAAAATAATTTTATTTTATTATTTACTTTTGTAATTCTTTAAAAAATATATATTAGAGTGTTTATTGATCACACATGAAAAGTACTTCCAAATGAAGCAGTTTTTTGAGTTTTTTCTAAAAATATTTTTAGCTGGAAGCATTTTACTAAAATTGGCCCATTTTTGTAAATTTTAAAAAATTTAGCCTACTTCTGTAATTTTCTTAAAAAGAGTCTTTATTTTGTATTTTACCCTCAAAATTTATAGAGAAATTGAAAAAGGAAAAACTTTGTCAAGAAAACATGAAATGTAAAAGGGTTTTAGAAAAAATATGGTGTAAGGAATTAGTTATAAAATAAAATTTGCAGAGCAAGACAAAAACACTCCACTCCCCGATGTCTACATATTGCTATTATTTTTCTACCTTTCCCCTTTTCACACTGTCGTTTCCGTACTCCTATTATTTCGAATTCAATGAAATGGTGAGAATAAATTGACTGAATTGCCCTTTTCTTTCCTACCTGCAAAATTGGCGCTTTCTTTAATCAAATCTTGTCCTGCAGTTTGGTTTGGATTTTTCGCATCACTCAAATCTCATTATGGTTTCATTTCATTTAAAAGAAAAAGGAAAAATCGCATTACGGGATATGGACGATGGAGAGCGGTTGTACTGATAGGACCAAAATATAAATAATATTTTTTAAAGAAAAACATATAAATAGTTAAACTATGTTTTTGTTATGTTTATTTTGAGGGGAAAAAAAATAAAATTCATTCAATTCAAAAAATAAAAAATTTTAAAATTCGAGTTCTAGTTAATTGAATTACTCAAATTATCGAATTAATTTAATTAAACAGTTTGAGCTAATCAAGTTTAAATTTTATAATTCAAATATTTGAAAATTTAATTAACCTCAATGATATTAGTTTGGGGTTTGTTTAGTTATTTTCTATTTTAGTGCAAGTATTCATAGTCAATTTCTAAAATGAGTTAATTGGTTCTTCAACTTTTATAAATATTAAAAATTCAATCAGTCTTAGTTTTAAAAATAATACAATATTAAAATAATCTTATAAATTTTTTGTTATAATAGACGCTAGTAATGACAATAGAATAATCACAAAATAAAAAAATAAGAATATACAGATTTAATGTGAAAACCTTTTTAGGAAAAAACCACAGGTAGAGGAGAAGAAATTCACTAATATTGAAAAACGAATGATACAAGAGGGGTTTCGACTACATCTATTTAAGGGTTGAAAATCTTTATTCCAATCAATGTCAAATAGAAGAAATGTAGTTCTATACGGGTTCTCGGTCTCTCGCCTCCACAGATCCCTTTATTTCGCCACTGTATTTTATTTCTTCAACAGGTGATGGGATTCGGGTCACACAAACTCTAACAATCTCCACCTTGACATGAATTCTCAACGAACAAGTTCTCCACCTCTTCCACAAAACCCCTAAAGGGGTATTATTCAATAATGAACACCAACCAAGTCCAAGCAATGCTCAAACTTGGTTATAGGAAGTGACTTAATCATCATATCTGCAAGTGTAACACCCCTAACCCATATCCATCGTCGAAATAAGGTTTCAGAGCATTACCAAAACTTTCAAAATATTTTACTAATAATTTATGTAAATTACTATTCATTTACCGAGATCATTCATAACGTCCCTTGATTGGGCCCTCGAGGCCCAATACGAGCATTAGAATCGAGTCGGGACTTAATCTGGAACTTTATGAATTTTATGCAACTTTTCAAAATTTTTCCAAGGTGCAGGGCTCACACGCCTGTGTGGTCTAAGGGACACGCCTATATGACCCTGGGACACGCCCGTGCTAGAAGCCGTGTTCGACCCCGTGTAACTCTCTGACTTACACATATTGCCATGTCACACGCCCGTATGCTAGGCCGTGTGGTCAATTAATTCAATTCAAAATTAGGTGCAGGTTTCACACGGCCAAGACACATGTTTGTGTTCTAGGCCGTGTGGCACGCACGCCCATATTTCTGCCCATGTGCTCAATTCTGAGCATTCTGTTTCTCAAAATTAAGGTGCAGAGGACACTCAGACTAACCACATGCCCATGTTATCAGGCCGTGTGTCACACATGGTCTAGACACATGCCAGTGTGTCTGCCCGTGTGGACAAAATGAAGCCATTTCTAGCTTCATTTCTCACCCAAAATTTCACCCAAGACCTGCACTTGAAACACACATCCAATACCAACCAATCCAAGCATTCAAATTAGACAATTCTATCTTTCATCATAGCATACCATTACATGCATATGTGTTTGTAAACTTACCTTGGTTTAACTTAGGCATTCACAACATTGATCACAGATTCTTAACATAACACATGTGTATATATATATCATAATAATCTACTTAGTCATACCAAAATGAACCATTACTAGCCATTTCAATGGCTAGGTTACAAAATAACATTTCAAGTCACTATTGGCCAAGTTGTCTTATACATGCCACTATAGCAAAATGATTTTTACTAATTATACCTAAAATGACTAGCTGATAGTGTGACGATGCTCCAACGATCTCCAACCTTTGCGAGCTTCTGAGCACTATAAAACAGGAGAAAAATAAATGGAGTAAGCATTATATGCTTAGTAAGTTCGTAAAACGAAAAAGCATTATATGCTTAGTAAGTTCGTAAAACGAAAACTAAACTTACCAATCCTGTTTATTAAATCTAAGCATACGATAACAAGTTTTCCATCCATTTGGCTAAATTTCCTAAACACATGTATCCAATCAAACATGTTAGTCACAAAGTTTACATATACATCAAGCAAGAATAGGTGAACTCATCATGCAATATACTTTCAAGACATTATCATTTCGTTTCATAGTTCTCATGTCATGTCTAGAGATATATGCCTGTTGAATCATTGAAATTCTGATGGATGCTCAAGTAGTACACTCAGGGTGTACGATTCAATAATCTGTAAATACTTATTCAAGGGTACCTCTTAGGGCACTTAACCAAAGAACACGCTCTCGAGTCACATATCGTATAACAAGATTACCAGTCCAGGCTAAATCCTTATATAACGTATGTTTAAAAGCTCAATTAGGATTACTAGTCCAGGCTAAACCCTAATCGTAATGTATACTCGAGAGGTATTATAACATGATTACCCATTCGGGATAAATCCTTTCTATAACAAGGTTTATGGGATTACTCGTTCGAGCTATATCCCGTCCGCAACAAATGCATGACCTTATTAGTTTTGGGAAAGCGCATATAATCATCAGAATTCAATATTTAATCGGGACTTAAACCTTTTTCACCATATCAAGCATGAATTAAATTTCTCATTATAGCATTCAAGTAATGTACATAAATATAAGTCACATTCCAAACAACACAACATTCAATTTAACATATTTACATGTCGGATTAAGTTACACGAACTTATCTCGACACTTGTTCGCGTAAAAAGTCTACTAATCCGAAATATTTTCTTTTCCTTGATCTAACCTCGAATTAGTGTTGTTCAGATCTATATAAATGAATTTAACCATCAATTTCACACATTTCATATTCAAATAGACTCAATTTACATCCTAGGCAAAATTACCATTTTGCCCCTAACTTTTCCATAAATTTTGATTGTCCCTAGGCTTGGAAAATGAAACTTATGCAAATTACTCCCTATTCCAAGCCTAACCAAAGCCCCATTAAAAATTTTACAGCACATGTATTCATAAAATTTTAGAATTTTTCATCAAATTTTACAACTTTTCATTTTAGTCCATAAATCATGTTTTCATCAAAAATTACTTTGTAAAAGTTGTTTATCTATCAACAATCTTTCATTTTCTACCATAAATTTCTAATTCCCAGCATATACATCCATGACCCATTTTTCATACCTTGATAAATTTTCAAATTAATCCCTCAAATAGAGAGATTAAGCTATCCCAGTTTTAAAAATATCAAAATTACTAAAAATAGGACAATGAAACTTACCCAATTAGGTCTTAAAAGTTTCTTTTCTCTCACCTAGGGTTTCCATGTGTTTTTAGGTTGAAGATGATGAAAATAAGATGATTTATTTTCTTTTCATCTTTTAATTAATTAAATATTTTGCTATTTCCAATTTAGTCATTGCCCTCTTTCTATTTCCATGGATGAGTCACCAAGAAAAACCTACATACTTTTTTAATGGTCTAATTTCCATATAAGGACCTCTAGATTTGAATTCCATAGCTACTTAATCCTTATAGCTACTAGAATTCAACTGTCGCATTTTATGCGATTTAATCCTTCTCGTAATTAAACACTTAATCGATAAAATTTCATATCAACATTTTCACATGACATGCCTATTATAATACGGACCATATAATGAAATAAAAAAATAAACCTTATTTTTGGATCGGATTTGTAGTCCCGAAACCATTGTTCCGATTTCACTAAAAAATAGGATGTTACAACTCTCCCCTCATTTAGGGATTTTCGTCCTAAAAAATCTTACCAGTAAAGAGATTCGGGTATTGCTTCCTCATAGTATCCTTCGGCTCCCAGGTAGCTTCTTCAATACCATGTCGTTGCCAAAGAAATTTTACTAAAGCTACCTTCTTATTTCTTAACTATTTTGTTTATCGGGCTAATATTTTAATTGGTTCTTCACCATATGTCATATCAAGATGAATCTCTACCTCTGTCGGAGAGATAACACGTGAAGGATCGGATCGATATCGCCGTAGCATAGACACATGAAAAAAATTATGGATCCGATCAAGCTCTAGTGGCAAACCTAACCGGTATGCAACCGGTCCAATTCTTTCTATAATCTCATATGGTCCAATAAACCGTAGACTCAGTTTTCCTTTGCGACCAAACCAGAGAACTTTCTTCCAAGGTGACACTTTCAAGAATACTTTGTCACCGACTTGAAATTCTATTTCTTTTCTTTTCAAATCAGCGTAGGACTCTTGACGATCAGAGGCTACTTTCAAGCTATCTCAAATTACCTTCACTTTTTCCTCGGCCTCTCGGATCAAGTCAACTTCATGTAACTTTTTCTCACTGAGTTCTGTCCAATGCAATAAAGTTCTACATTTGCGTCCATACAAGGCTTCATACGATGCCATTTTGATATTAGATTGATAAATGTTATTATAAGCAAATTCAACCAAAGGCAAATACCTTTCCCAGTCACCTTAGGCAAATACCTTTCCCAGTTACCTTCAAACTCAAGTATACAACACCGAAGCGTATCTTCCAAGATCTGTATTACCCATTTAGATTGACCATCTATCTAGGGATGAAATGCAGTGTTAAAATGTAACTGAGTACCCAGAGCTTCTTGCAATTTGCTCCAGAATTGAGATGTAAACCAAGGGTCTCTATCTGAAATAATGGAGACTGGCACTCTATGCAATCTGACAATATCAGAAACGTATAATTCAACCAATCTATCCAAGGAATAATCCATACGTACTAGAATAAAGTGTGCAGACTTTGTCAACTGATCAACGATTACCCAAATGGTATCCTTCTTCTTTGGAGACTGGGGTAATCCCGTTACAAAGTCCATGGTAATTCTTTCCCATTTCCATTTCGGTATAGTAACCAGCTGTAATAGTCTAGAAGGCAACTAATGTTCAGCTTTTACCTGTTGACATATCAAACACTTAGATACGAACTCAAAAAAATCTCGTTTCATTCCCGACCATCAGTACATCTTTTTTAGATCATTATACATTTTATTACTACCAGGATGAATAGACATGTTACCATTGTGAGCTTCATTAAAAATTTTCTGTACTAGTTCTAAAATTTTCGGTACACATACTCTGCCTCTCAATTACAAACAATCATCAGTCCCGATCTGAAATTCTGAGTCAGGAGTTGATTCACCTTGTATCCATTTTACTTGCAACTTATTATCATTTTTCTAAGCTTCAGAAATATATTGCAAAAACGTTGGTCTAGCTCTTAACTCAGCATGATTGAACCATCATCAGACAATGACAATCGAGTATTCATAGCCCGCAAGGAAAATAGGGATTTTTTGCTCAGAGCATCAACAACTACATTGGCTTTTCCCGGATGGTAGTCAATAACAAGATCATAATCTTTCAATAATTCAAGCCATCTGCGCTGTCTCAAATTCAAATCTTTCTGTGACATTAAGTATTTCAGACTTTTATAATCGGTGAATATGTCACATTTTTCTCCAAACAAGTAATGCCACCAAATTTTCAATGCAAACACTATGGCTGCCAATTCAAGATCATGTGTCGGGTAGTTCTTTTCATGTGGCTTTAGCTGTCGTGAAGCATAGTCTACTACTTTACCATCTTGCATCAAAATACAATCTAAACCATTCAATGACGCATCATTGTAAACTATAAATTCCTTACCCAATTCTGGTTGAACTAATAATGGAACTTCTATCAATAAAGCTTTTAATTTGTCAAAACTCTTCTGACATTTATCAGTCTACTCAAAATTTTCATCTTTCTATAGCAAATGAGTCATCGGAGAAGCTATCATTGAAAATTTTTTTACAAATCTCCGATAATAACCAGCTAGTCCCAAAAAACTTCAGACTTCAGACACATTCTTCGGTGGCTTCCAATTAACAATGGCTGAAATTTTATTCAGGTCTACTCTAACACCTTCAGCAGATACTATATGCCCAAGGAAACTAACTTCCCGTAGCCAAAATTCACATTTATTGAATTTGGTGTACAGTTGTTTCTCTCACAAGGTTTGCAATAGTATTCTCAAATGCTCAGCATGCTCATTTTCATATCAAGAGTAAACCAAAATATCAACTATAAATACCATCACAAACCTGTCTAAATACGGGTTGAAAATTATGTTTATCAAATCCATAAACACTGGAGGTGCATTTGTCAAGCCGAATGGCATCACCAGAAACTAGACATCAACAAACCATTGCATACATGAGAGATCCCACTGGTCTAGGATATGGAACACGTGACATGTAGTCAATCTCATCATCTGATTGCGAAGACAAAACCGGTGAAAGTTTGAAGTAGGCTGCTAATGGAGTACTAATAAGCTTGGCACTCAGCATATTAAACTTGTAAAGAACTTTCTCAATGTACCCTTTCTGACTTAGGTACAATTTACCTGCATTTCTATCTCTAAGAATCTCTATCTTAAGTATTTTCTTTGTTGCTCCCAAATCTTTCATCTCAAATTATTTACTAAGCCCGACTTTGACCTTTCTTATATCTCCTTTATCTTTGGCTGCTATCAACATGTCATCAACATAAAGAGTAGATATATAGATGAACCATCATAATTTTTCTTAAAATAAACACAACTGTCAAAATTGCTTCTTTTGAAATCATGAGTAGTCATAAATGAATCAAACCTCTTGCACCACTGCACAGGTGATTGTTTCAAGCCATAAAGGGGTTTTTTCAGTAAACATAGTCCTCATTTTTTGAGACTATAAAGCCTTTTGATTGTTGCATGTAAATATCTTCCCCAAGTTCTCCATGCAAGAATGTTATCTTCACATCTAACTGTTCGAGCTCTAAATCATACATGGCCGCAATACCAAGTAAGGCTTGAATCGAACTATGTTTAATAAAAGGAGAAAACACATATGTGAAGTTTACACTTGGAATCTGATTGTAACCTTTTGCAACCAGCCTTGCTTTATACCTAGGTTCTTCAACTCCTAGAGTCCCTTCTTTCTTCTTGAACACCCATTTACAACAAACAACCTTTTTACCCTTAGGAATCTCTACTAGGTCCCACGTTTAATTTTTATTGAGTGATTCCATCTCTTCTTGCATGAAAATCATTCACTTTCCCAAATTTTCACAGCTAGCTACTTCAGAATAAGTAGATGACTCTTGATTTGCATCTATATATTCAGTCACATTTAAAGCATAAGCAACTAGATTAGCCTTGGTGAACCTCTTTGGATGTTTAGTTTCTCTTCTAGATTTGTTCCTAGTAATGGAATATTGTGATTATAACTGTGGTGAAGAAGTAACTCTACTATAAGTTTTTATACTAACTTGAGTAGTAGACTCTGTTCTAGATCTTGGATCAATGTGAAGCTCTACCTACTTCACATTTGTGTTTGATTTCTGCTGATCTTTATCAGAAGAATCTTTCAGGGGTAAGTTAGGCAACATAGTAGTTTTATAAAAAAATATCTTTTTTAATTATAACTTTTCTATTTTTAGGATACCATAACTTATACTTTTTAACACCAACCTTATACCTAAGAAAAACAAACTTAATAGATCTATGTTCCAATTTACCATTATCAAAGCATACACAAGACACCAAAAAATTTTCAAATCAGAATAATTGACAGGAGTACCAGACCATACCTCTTGTAGAATCTTTTTCTTAATGGCTACGAACAGAGATCGATTAATCAGAAAACATGCAATAGAGGCCGCTTCAGCCCAAAACAACTTTGGTAAACAAGCATTCGAAAACATACATTAAACATTTTCCATGATTATTTTGTTCATTCGTTCTGCAACTCCATTTTGCTATGGAGTATGACGAACTGTCAAGTGTCTCATGATTCCTTCTAATTTGCACAATTCATTAAACTCATCAGAACAAAATTCCAAGTCATTATCTGTACAGAGGTGTTTTATCTATTTTCCTATCTGTTTCTCAATCATAATCTTCCAAGCCTTAAACATGGAAAACACATCACTTTTTTACTTTAGGAAGAATGCCCAAACTTTTCTAGAAAAATATCAATGATCGTCGGCATATAATTAACGCCACCCCTCGAGGGCATTCTAAATGGTCCTCAAAGATCAGGATGAATATAATCCAGTGTTCCCTTCATGTTATGAGTTCCTCTAATGAATCAAACTCTCTTTTGCATCCTAGAAATGCAGTGCTTACAAAACTTCAATTTGCTAATGCCTTGTCCATCAAAAAGTCTTCTTTTGCTTAATTATGTCATGCCACTATCACTCATATGCCTTAGACGCAAATGCCAAATTCTAGTAACATCATCACTTGACAAGGAAGAGGAAGCGATGACTGCATCACTAATAATAGTTAAACCCTGTAAAACATATAACTTGGCAGTCTTACTCTGTCCTGTAACACCCCAAATAGGGCCTAGGAGTTTTAGGGGTATTTTAGGAAATTTAGCCTTAGAGTGTTCAAAATTTTGTGACATGGCATACCGACAATGTTTTTAATTATGATTTTTAGAAAATTAAATCAATTTCTGAAAATGAGTTTTAAATACCTTTAATTTTGAAAATAGGACTAATTTGTAAAAGAGTCAAAATTAAGAGTTTTTATGAAGCAATTTGACGAAATGTCCAAAATCAACCTAAAAATCCCTTTTCCAAATATTTTTCACATCAACTTCTTCTTCCCCATATTGTTGTCATCCATTTGTTTTCCCTTTACTCTCCCAATCAATTTTTACTTCTAATTCCTAATCCTATTTGACTTCTATCACTATTGAACCTTAAACCTCTATAAAAACTAAGAAAATCACCCAAAAGCTTCATCATCTACATCATCTTCTCCAAACGAGGGTTTTTCCAAATTAGCGTTAAAGCTCGTTTTTCTTCCATAGAAGGTAACCATTCGACTTCTTATGAGTTTTAAATGATAACTAGTCCCTTAAGCTGAATTTTTAGCTATTGAAATGCATGTTATAAAAGCCAAAAAATGGTTCTTTAATGGTGAATTTTATGATTTTGCATAAAAAGTGGTTTCAAAGTGTTTTTCAATTAGTTTTAACATGATTAGAAGATTTCTAGACTGACTTTAAAGTTCCGTTAAAGATTTCTTGAGTTTTAATGAATTTTTAAAAAATAGCCGTAAAACATGTCGAAAAAGCCGATATATTGAATTGAATAGTTTTGTTTAGTTTAAAGGTTGAGAATTAGTCGTAGGTGAATTATAAAATGACCGAAATTGGTTTTAGGTGAAAAGATTATAAGTATAGATCGAGATATTCGAATTTAAAGTTTGCTATGTTATAAGTTACGGTTTCATGAGAACTAAGTTTAGGCTTTTGTTTTGTATGCTTGTAATGAGTCCTTGGCTGATTTTTGGATGTATTGTTGTGTGAATTTGTTGTGTTGAAGTTTCAGATTCGATAGAACCTTCTACGAGTAGAGATAAAGGCAAGGAAAAGCTAGTTTGAGCTTTCAGCTTTTTTGCAAAAGCGTAATTGGTGAGTGTTTGAGAAAATTAATTGTGGATATGATTCAATGCATTATTTGGGAATTTAGTAGTAGCCTAAACCCTTACTCTAAATTTTGAGTGTAAGCTTCTCATACCTATATTTATCTTGTGGATTATGTACTTATGTGATTGTGCATATGTGATATGTGGATATGATAACTATTGTGAAAGTGTAAATGTGTACATATTACGTATATGTTAGTGATAGTGTTTTGCTAAAGATAAAAATATGCAGTGATTGTGCACAGATAGTCAGTAAGTGATATGTGTTTGATTTCGAATATTTTGGCCTTGTGATTATTGAAACCGTTGGATATAGTTGGCATGCCATAGGATTATGAGTACTCACCTGTTTGTACAATAATTTTGGGCATTGAGGCCCTGGGACATGTTGGAAGGATAAGGGAATATGAGCTAAGCTCCATTCAATGGGACATGTGAGAGGAAATAAGGAGAGTATTAGCTTTATGCTTCACTTTTGGGACATGTTTGACTCTATGAGTCTATGCTTGGTATGTTGGAGATCCGTGTATCCAATGAGTGATGAAAGAGCTCACTTTTATGTTTCATAGCTCAAGTGCCAAATTATCTTAAAATGTATCTATGATATATGCCTAAATGAGTATGTGGTTGCTATGCAAATTATCTTAAACTATCAATATGTGTGTGTTGTGATATGTGTTTATGTGACATGTGACCTTTATGCAATTTATCTATAAACCTATTTTTGAGTATTGCAATATATGTTTGAATGTTATGCGATTATATAGGTATTGCGATATGTGCTTGCACGTTATGTAATTATACACGTAATGTGATATATGCTTAATAGTAAATATGTTTACCATGTAAAATAGCTAGTAATAATGCACGAGTAAGTATAATATGACACTAGAAATGGAACTGTTGAGGTTATGTTATATAGTTGTTTCATTGATGCTTGATGAATTGTTTTCATTGTGGTTATTTGGAGCATTCTTTGAGCTTGCTAAGCTCGATAATTGGGTTTTAAAATTGATACCTCTGTGTTTTGAAACATGTAGGAAGTCGAGATAGAGATTTGGTATCGATACCTTTTCTCAAGTATCGATACTCGGGGTAAATTTATCAATACTTCATGAAAGGTATCGGTATTTTTTGAGACTTTGGATTTTTAATCGAGAAACATAATGCAATTTTGGTACCAATTTTTCAAGTGGTATTGATACCTCTTGAGCAAAATATTGATACCATGTCTTTAGTATCGATACCTATGTTGATGTTTTGAGATTTTGCTAAAACAGACCATATGCATGCTTAATTATTATTTTAAGGCTATTTGATGTATGTTAGCATGTGATGACGATAACTAAAGCTTAAGATAAACTCTAAACCTACACGAATGTTAAAATGGAAGACATTTTGTTAAGAGTGAACTTTTACTTGTAGTATTTGACATGAGACAGTGGTGTGGCACTCTGATATTCGGGCTTGGCGTCCAGGCCAGGTATGGGGTGTTACGTGCCCTTTCATCACAACGAGGGAACCCTTGCTAATCTTTATAACCCCACTTTCAGTTGTGTAGTTGTACCCTTTTGAATTAAGAGTACTCAACGAAATCAAATTTCTCCTCAATTTTGGTACATGTTGTACGTTACTAAGTGTTCTGGCGACTCCATTGAACATTTTAATTTTGATTGTGCCAGTACCTACGATTCTACATGAAGCATTATTTTCCATCAAAATAACACCTTTAGACACTGTTTCATATGTTGTAAAACCAATCCCGATTGGGACTTATATGGAAGGTGCAACTAGAATCGAGTATTAACTCCTCACTCACTTTAGAGTTGTTAACAAAAGCAACTAAGAGTTCACCATTGTTGTAGTCTTCTACTACATCAACTTCACCGGATTGTTCTAGTTTGTTTTCCCTTTTGATTCATAACCTCTATTTTGATTTTATTTTGCAATTTATAGCACTTAGACTTAATGTGCCCTTTCTTCTTGTAGAAGTTATAGGTTTTACCTCTATTTGAAGATCTCGATCTACCTTGATATTTACTATAAGGATTTCATTCTTATGTCCTTCCACGATTATCATCAATATTTCATTCTCATCTCCCATGAACAATAAGAGCCTGAGAGTTAGATCTAGCTACAAGATACTTTATCTTAACATACGAGGCTAAAGAAGCATAAACTTCATCAATTGTGAGAGATTCGCGACTATACAAAATCGTATCTCTAAAAGTTAAATAAGACTGGGGCAATGAGCAAAGTGGAATTAACCCTAAATCTTCTTTATTATACTAAACCTCATTGGCCTCTAAATCCGAGACAATTTCTTTAAACACAATTAAGTGTTCGAGCATATGCACACCTTTTTCCAAACGATGAGAATAAATATGTTGCTTCAGATGCAACTTGCTAGTTAGGGTTTTCAATATGCATAGCTACTCCAGCATTGCCCATAATGTAGCGGCGGTCTTTTCCTTCAACACATCCTGTAGAATTTCATTCGATAGATGCAAATGTAATTGCATTAAAGACTTTCGATCTTTACGCTTCTTCTTTTCAGGCATCAATGTCGAAGGCATCTAATTTAACTTAGCAGGATATCTTCCAAATCCATCTACATAAGAACTGCCTGCATCTTTACCCACCATAACACGAGCTTGGTGCTGCGATCCAACAGTGAAATATCATACTTCATTGTCTCCATTACCGTGATCGAGACAAGCAACCTGAAAAGTTTTGATACTAGTTTATTATAATAGACATCGATAATAGCAATAAAATGATCACAAAATAAGAAAAATAAGAACACACAAATTTAGCATGGAAATCCTTTAGGGCAAAATCACGGGCAGATGAGAAGAAATTCACTAATGTTAAAAATGAATGATACAAGAGGAGTTTTGACTACATCTATTTAAGGGTTGAAAAACCCTGTTCTAATCAATGTCAAATAGAAGAAGTGTAGTTCTATATGGATTCTCGACCTCTTGTCCCCACAGATCCCCTTATTTTACCACTATATTTATTTCTTCAACAAGTGACGAGATTCGAGTCACACAAACTCTAACAATTCTAAAAATGAAAAATTCAAATAAATTTTTAGAATTGTAAATTCACATAAAGTGTTTGGCCTCATTAGGAGTGTAATGGGCTTAGAGGTAGACAAGGTGAATCAAGGAAGGTCGAGGGTCGGAAACACAAGAAGAACTATAGGGGAGTCAGAGTTTGTATTCTAAGAGGCTCTCCAACAAATTGTCTTTAATTTCATTAGCTTATTGGTGAGTTTCCGCTTTGTATAAGAGCATATGGTCCTTTTTAGGTTGGCTGATGTGTCCTTAACTAAATATGATCGTGCTTTATATAAGTTACCATGCTTTCAATTTCATTGCTTGTCGAGCTATGATGTTTACTTGTAGCACTATGATAAGTGTTGCTTAAGAGTATTGGAGTATGGGTTTTTTGAGTTGCTTATTTCTCGAGCTTTAGATTTATTATGTTAGGTTAGTATAACAAAAATCTCAAAAAAAAAAAAAGTTCAAAATATTATTTAAAAAATTAAAAAATTTAAAATCAATAAATTTCCCCAAGTTTAAAAGTATCACAAAAATAAAAAATAAAAAATAATCTTAAAAAATTTTAAAAAATTAAATAAAAATTTCCAAAATTTATATAATATTTTCTAAAAAAATTCTAAAGCATTTTTATTAATATTTTGCTTTGAAAGAAACTTTCAAATGTATATGCTCTCAAATTTACAGGCCTTAACGTGAAATTTAGTCAGATTATTAACAAAGTTTTACTTGATTTTTTTAAATTATTTTAATTTAACTTAAACAAATTTATTGAATATCTTTTCCTTCAACTTGATTCAAAATTTTTAAATTGAGTTTGGTTGATAAAATAAGAATCCTCATCTTGATTAACTTGAATTTTTTTACTCTATTCAATTGAGCATTATCCTAGTTCAGTTTATAAAAAAATTAATATATATACTGTAATAGGCCCAATTTGCCCGGGCTATTAAAAGTCTAAAAAACAGAATAAACCAAATAAAAGATAAAATAAAGTTTTTTTAAATAGTCCATTTTACAAGGCCCGCAGATACTTAAACCCAATGCCCCAATTACATCCAAGCCTATACCGTAGCCCAAATACCCAAATGCTGCCCGAAACTCATCAGACCCAAATGGCCCAAATAGTTAACAGAAGACAGAAGGCCTAGGGTTTTTGAAACCCTAAGCGCCGCAAGTACCAGACGAAGGCCCCTAAACTCGCGCTGCAATTGCAATCGGCGCGCCAATCCCACCACCGACAGGTTCGTGCCATCAGCGCCCCATCGACACCTCAGTCAGCACGCCAGTGAATCATCATCAACGCCCGATCATCATCGGTTTTCTCGCCGTCACTTGCAAAAAGGGAAAGAAATACACAGCAAATGTGGCAAGGAATCGAACAGAAGAACACACCAAATTTGTACTTAGAAAACAGGGGCTATAATAGCCGAATATCTTCACTGTAATGGGGGATTTTTTTGATAGATAGATACAAACAGATACACGCATATATACAAGAAAGAAATACGAGCAGTTTCTTTTTGGAAAAAGAAAAGAGAAGAGATTACCTGTGATTCGCAGGGAAAAATGAAGGCTTTTAACCTTCCAATCGCCGTGTACGGCGGCGCGTGTGGCTCGTGGGCGCGTGCAGCCCGATGACCGGAGCTTGGCCTAACGGAGGCTGGAGGCCGAAGCCCGGAGGGCTCTTCTTTTCTCCTCTTCAAGAGGATTTCAAGTTTTTTTTTTTAAACCAGCTTTAAAAATGAGTTTTTGGGCCAAAATCTGATTTATATAGTATTATAAAAATGGTGTCGTTTCTGCTTAGTTTAATAAGCACCAAAACGGCGCCGTTTAAGTGAAGGATCCGCGCATTGACCCATAACCCGGGGAGGATCCGCGAGTTTTTGGTAGAAGGGCTAATTGCCCAATTGATCCTTCTGCATTTTTAATATTTATAATTTCATTTTATTTTTATTTTAATTTGACCCTAACCTTTTCTTTTTGTTTCAATTTAGTCCTAATGGCCATTAAAACTTATTTTGGGAACAACGTCATTTTTGGGATTAGGGCTAATTGCCCAGTGAGTCCCTCAGCTTTTAGCCCGTGTTTCAATTGGGTCCAAAATTCATTTTATTATTTTAAAATTAACCCTAGAGTTTTATTTAAATTCAATTTTAATCCTTTATATATATATTTCTTATATAATTTATTTATTTTAAATATTTTGTATATTATTTATTTTACTTTAAATCTTATTTATATGTAAAAAAAAATATTTATTTTATGTATTATTTATTATATTATTTATATTTTATTTTATATTATTTATTATATTATGTATAATTTTAAAATTTGTAAATTATTATTAAATATTACATTTTTATATATCATTATTAAATATTTAGTATGTAATATTATAAAATTTACTATAAAATTTTGTTCCTATTTAACATATTGTTATTTTTATAAATATAAATTAAGTTATTATATCATATAGTATATTTTTATATATATTAACCATTTTTAAAAAATTCTCCTTTTTTATTTATATATTGTTTTAAATATTTTATTTTTTAATACCTCATTTATTTTTAATTGTATTTAGTTTTTATCTTTATTTTTTTTGACTTATTTTTTATGTGTTCATAATTTGTTTATTTATTTTTGTATTTATTTTTGTCTTTATTTGGTATTGTTTTAGTATGTTAATTTTATCTCATAAATTATTTGTTATTTTTATGTTATTTATTGTTTTTATATATTTTCATGAAAATTGATTATTTATGTTGTTATTTTAAGTTATATTTGCATGAAATATTATTGTATATATATTATGTAATTTATATTGTTATATTCATTGTTTTCTATGTTGTATTTTGCATGAAATTTTAATGTATGTATATTTATGTTATTTATGATTATATCTGCATGAAATGTTAATGTATATTATGTAATTTATGTCGTTATTTATCATTTTCTATATTATATTTGCATGAAATGTTAAAGTATGTATCATGTAGTTTATATTATTTAGTATTGATATCTTGTAATATGTTAAATGCATCATTGTTTTTAAAAAAAATTATATTTCATTTAATCCAAAAGGATTTTAAAAAGAGGCAATGTTTTTTTTTTGTATTTAGGAATTCAGGAAGTAGTGCCCTAACATTCTGGGTTGCGATTTCCCGTTTGTCTAAATGTCTAAAGTATCCTTCTAAATAGATTTTATAAATCACGAGATGATTTTAGTTATGAAAGTTTAAGAATATCGTGTCTAATCATGCTGGATGTGATGTTTGTACTCTTTTGGAGCGAAGGAATCTCGATTTTCAACTCAAATTATTCCAATTTTAAAAAGGGGTCCTATTTTTAAATTCTTTCAAACTTTTGACATTAAGACAAGAAAACTATTCAATTTGGTACCAATTTTGGGCGTTGTGAGGGTGCTAATCCTTCCTCGTACATAACCGACTCCCGAACCTGTTTTCTCACATTTTCGTAGACCAAAATGTTTTATAAGGTGATCCAATCACACCTAAAAAGGTTGGTGGCGACTCCCGTTTTCAAAATCTCCCTTTAAAAATGGTTTCGACATATACAAAAGGAGGAAATTTTGAACCAAATAAAACTCATAATGCACAATTGTTATTTTTTTAAATAAATTAAATCAATTAAGAGATAAATCAAAAATTAAATCATTTTACTACTTTTTAATATGGATATCATATTCTTTAAGAATTATTTTATCTTTAACCATGAGATAAATAACAAATAAAAGATATAATCCTTATCGGTCAGTCATCTGAAGAAACCATAATCTAGAAGAAATTTGTTATTGACACTATAACAAGGGATCAACTCAAAATCATTCAGCACAAGTTCATAAAGTTCAAAAGGGCATAATTAAAAAATTCTTCAATAGTTTTGAAGGAATTTACAATCCTAGGATAGTTCTCAAGGAATTCTCAAAAGCTACCACCTAATCTTAATTCTTAAAAGAACTGAGATCAAATATCGTTCTTGAAAATTAAGTCTAGAAGGGCCGTGAAGCGGAATCATCCAAGATTAAGTTTCGAAGATCCTTGGATCAAAGCTATTTTAAATTTAATCATGTCAACACAAAGGAGATCAAACTTGTTTTCAAGATCAAGTCTCGAAAATCCTTGAAGTAGATTGTATCAATACAAGGTCAACTCTAAACAACCCCTTGGATTGAAGCTCCACTGAAAAGAAGACTCAAAGGATTTATCCAAAAATTTTAACCTTAAAATTTTAATAATAAATTTCTTTCTTTTGTCTCTAATTTATATGCAAATTTGTAGCATGCTTAGTGAGACAATATTTGACTTTCATCTATTGTATTTAAGGATCAAGTTCATTAGAGTTACAATGGATCCCAAGGTTTCAAAGTGAATCTTGATGATAAAGATAGGCACACCACGAAGTCACACTATATCATTGATATATAACTTTGCATACTTGTCTAACGTATAGTTGGCCTTGATAGGTAGAAAATGGGTAGATTTCATCAATTGATTAACTGTTATCCAAATTGCATCCTTTTTTGGTGAGTGGTAAAACAACCATGAAATCCATGGTTACATGATCTCATTTCCATTCAGGTATCACGATTGGTTTCAATAATCATGATGGAACTTGATGTTTGACCTTTACTTGTTGGAAAGTTAAGCATTTGTTGTAAATTCAACTATGCCACGTTTCACATCGAGCCACCATTAGTAAGCCTTTAGGTTCTGATACATTTTAGTACTACCAAAGTGCATAGCGTAAGAACTACAATAAGCTTTTCTAAGGATATCTAGCTTCAATTCATCGACATCGGTGACACATAACCTCTCTTTAAAGTACAAGTTGCCCTCTTCATTTAGTTCAAACTCAATCAACTTCCTTTCCTTAATATGTTCACATTTAGTCACCAATTTCTTGTCTTTACCTAAGCATCCTTTACTTGTTGAAGCAAGGTCGGCTTAACCTTTAATTTGGTAAGAATTACCCCATTTTCTACCATTTTCAAATGCGTACTCACAGCATCAAATGCTACACATAACAAAGACTATTTAATTATGACCACATTTCACTAATTGAAATAATATATTTAATATATTAACTTCAAATTTATTACCTCATAAGGGTTTCCTATTTAGTGCATAAACTACTAGGTATGCTTTATTGAGATGGTAATTAGTGATGCAATCGCAATCTTAGCAATTCAATTCACCTTTTTTTGCCTCATATTGAGTTTTTTCTGAGTGATAAATATTTCAACCTCTTTTGATTGGTGTAAATGTAACACTTTTCACCATACAAATAATGCCTTTAAATCTTCAACAAAAAACAATTCTAAATCTCGGGTTGGATAGTTCTTTTCATATGGTTTAGTTACCTTGAAGCATAAACAATCACCTTACCTTCATGCATTATTACGCATCTTAGTTCATTATGTAGTGCATCACTGAAAACCACAACCTTTTCTAGATTGTCAAAAATGATGCCTCGATGAGAATTGTCTTCAATTTTTTAAAGCTCTCTTGACACTTGTCATTCTATTTAAATTGAATGTTCTTATGGAGTAACAAGGTTAATAAGGAAGTAACCATTGAAAATCCCTACACAAATTGTCAATAATAATTGACTAATCCTAAGAAGTTGCGAATTTTAGTCATGTTCTTAGGTAATTTTCATTCTAGAATGGTTTGGATTTTTTTGGATCAACTTTGATTCCATCAACTGGTATCACATGTGTTAGAAATGCTACTTCATTCAACCAGAATTCATACTTGTTAAGCTTTGCATATAACTATTCTCCTTCATAGTTTGCAACACAACTCTTAGATGCTTATCGTCATCCTATTTGGTTTTGGAATACAAAAGGATGTCCTGAATAAACACCACCACAAATTGGTCTAGGTACGGTTCAAATATTCAATCCATCAAGTCCATTAATGTTGTAGGGGCATTTGTAAGTCCAAACGACATCAATAAGAATTTATAATGTCCATATTGGGTCCCAAAAGCAAATTTGAATTTTCTATGTAAAATAAACAAATTAGATGGGCTATCTATATGTTTTAGGTTTTAGGTTTTGTTAGGGTTTTTACTACGATCTCGATACCCATGGGTTTACGTTTTTAAAATTTTACTATGGAATGAGCTATCTATAGGTTTTAGGGTTAGGTTATATACAAGTATTAAAAAATATATAAATTGTTACAATTTATGGTTTTCAAAAATTTACAATTTCGTGTCAAGTTACTTTAATCATTCCATAATTATTACTTTGATTTCAATAGGTTCTAAAAACTTGGGGACACAAGACATTGCTTTGACCTTGACAACCATAAATATCAAGATACACGTAAAAAACTTATTCTTAGAATTAGCTTCCTTATAAACCTATTTTGGTACATATATTTTATATTTTACATTATTGAAATAAATAAAACCTAAAATAACATGTATCCTTAAAAATATATTAAAAAAATATAATTAATTAAGACACAAGTCATTGTAAAGGAGCTTTTACTTTGCACAAGAATACCTCATAATAATACTCATATTATATATATATATATATATATATATATATATATATATATATATATATATATAAAAACTTTGGATAATTGTTTGGTTCATTGGGGTAGAAACTTTTAACACTATAAGAGTAGGGGTTAATAAGTGGGTTGAGATTTTGCGACATGTCCTATTTATTTTTTATTTAAAAAAAAACTTAAATACACATGGTAACATCTGAACCCCATTTGTGGAATTATAAATTTCAATTGTCAATATACCAAATAATTATCCATAAGCTTTTTCCAATATAATTTATACATTTATATATATATATATATATATATATATTTGAAATTATACATTTACACATTTATTTGTATTTTTCTATTATATTGTATCCTAATTATTTTTTAGATTATACTAATTATTTTACTAATTCACTTTCTCAAATCTTTCATCGAACGAGTAGGTTCAAACTAGATCAAGCTATTTTTGGATTTAAATTATTTGGGTATGGATTTTTTGGGCTCAAGTTGTATCGCCCCCAACCTGTCCCATTGGTTGGTACGAACTAGAGACGCTATTGGAACATTTTTAATACAAAAATCAATACTTATTTAAGGAAACAAATAATCATTTTTCTAAAATTTATAGAAAATATTAAAATTAATTTTAGAGTGCCTGAAATTTTTTTGAATCATTTTAATCGATTTGTGGGTGTTCAAATGTATCCAGGACTAATTTTAGGCATTGGATGGCCCTTTTTGCACAAAATAGTGCAGTGGCCCAAAATAGTACACGGGGGTGTGGTACCAAGGGGCAAAGGTATCAATACCTAGCCCTTGTACTATTCATGGGATGATTTTGTTGGAAAAAAATCTCGTTTGAAAACGATTTTTTTGCACAGTTAAAAACAAAAATTTTGAAAATCAACTTGGTTTGTAATATTTATAGTAATAAACCCTAAGTTGAAATCATACCTGTGTTTCAAATAGATGGATGCTTGTTGTTCTCGACTTTCAACCAAATGACGAATTGCCTCGAGTGTGGGCTCGATCAAGTCGAATTAAAAACAGAAACTAGAAATAGTTTTTCTTTTGGGTGAAATAAAAAATTCTCTTCTTAAATAGAAACTGACATAATTGTTATTCCATAAAATATATTTAATTCTTAGAGAATAAAAGCCTCTCTATTTTTGGGCAGAATAACGATATCTAAAAGTTGTGTGTAAATAACCCTACTGGTGCCATCCATTTAAAGAGATAGAAGGTAGAACCCTTGTTGAATTAGATAAGTTTATTTTAAATAGAAAAACACTTCCTACTTAGAGTAGGATTAGGGTGGGCGACACACCCCTATTATTCCTACTAGGGCTGCCGCCCCTTCATATTCCATGAGGGGATTTTGAGCCTCTCTCACATCTGGTCCAATTATGAGTATTTCTCGAACTTTTTGACCCAATACTTTGTAATTTGATCCAACCCGATTTTGTTTTCCTATTTCCCAAAATAAACTTCAATATTTATATTAAATAATTTTCTCATCCTAATTTTACCCCCAGTGAAATTATGATGGTTTTACCGCTGATAAATTTTTGAAAAAATATATTTAATATTTCACCATTCAACTTTTTCACTATGATCACGTGATTTATTTTCATTTTAGGGTTTTAAAATAACTTAAAAGCATAAACTTAATATTGTGGTCATTTTTTAGAAATCCTTGTTCATTTGTAAATGAATTAATTTATCATTTTCATTTCTATTTTGAGAAAACCACATTCATTTCTAAATGATTCCATTTTCTCTATTTTCATTAACCAAATTCGTTTCTAAATGATTTCGTTTTCTTCATTTTCATTTTCATTTTGGAGAAAACCATAATCATTTCCTGAATGTAACAGCCTGTTTTCAATGAAATTGAAACAGTGGTTTCGGGACCACAAATCTGATGAGTAAATATTTATTTTATTATTTTAGTGTCTATGAAAAATTAGTAAGGTCGTATAAAATTTTTGTTAAGAAATTTTGTCATTTGCATGCTTAATTTGGTGTAAAGGACTAAATCGTAAAATATGCAAAAGTATAGTTCTAGCAGCTAAATGTATCAATTGGCTATAGAATCTTAATTTAAGAGTACTTAGATGGTAATTGGACCATTAATGAAGTTAGTGGATATATATGGCTATGTATTAATGAAATTTTGGTGTTTAATAAAGGTTAAATTAGTAATTCAATTAATAAGTTAAAGTTAAAATAATAAAAACAAAATTTTCATCTTCCTAAATTCTATCTTCCATCAAAATTCAAAATAAAGAAACACCATGGGAGCATGCTAGGTTCGGCCATGGCATTTTTGCTTGCATGGTATGTGTTTTAATCTCCTTTTTAATGATTTTTATATTTTTGAAGTCGTTGTAGCTTAATATAGCTAGCTTAGGGACCAATTTGCAAAATTGTTAAGGTTTTAGGGTTTGTCCATGAATTTCATTGCATGATTTTTGAAGTTTAATGAAAGATTATGAGTCCCTGTTGTTAAATAAACAAGTTTTGTAAAGTGATTTTTGATGAAATTATCAGTTAGGGGCTTAATTGTAAAAATAGTAAAATATAATGATAAATTTGTGAAATGTTGAGTTTTATGAGGTTGTATAAGTCCCTAGTATTTCGTCTAGCATGAAGTGTGGATGAAATTGCATAAATTTCCATTTACAAGCTTAAGGACTAAATTATAAGGAAGTTAAATTCTTAGGAGCCAAGGTGTAAATTTGAAAAAGTATGAATTTTGGATTAAATTTAATATTATGAGTATTAATTGAATTGGATTTACTTATTTAGATCAAGATAAACTTCGTATGGATCTAGATTGAGGAAAAGCTAAAGCCTCAGATTAGTGATCTCGTTTTTGCGTCTTTGTAATTGAGGTAAGTTGGTATGTTTAATTAACGTTGAAATGTTATTTTGATATTTATGAATTGTGCTATATATTATGTATCGAAATGATGAGAATACAATGACGTGTCGATGATTATTGAGTCCTGTTTGAACCTTAGGAATATATAGGATACAAATGACATGTCATTAGGGTTACCATATTTCGTGTGTTGCTCCTGAATGTTCTACCGATGGCTGAGTTCCGGCATCTGTTGTAGGTACTCGTCAGCTTGTATGAGCAGCATCATGTAGCTACATTCCGACCGTCAGCTTATATGAACAGACCCATTTATGGCTCGAGTGATCAATGATGTAAAGGAAAAGGAAAAGAATGATTTTGACCATATGTTTTTCTGTGTAAGCTTCCCACGTATCCGATATTATTTTAAGTGGTTCAACGGGCGTGAAAAGGGAATGAACGATAAGTGTTCCGATCGACTATATTATGAACATATAGAAAGATATGAAATGTCAATGATCAATGTATGTATATTCATGGTTATGGAAAGTATGAATTCAATGGTGATATGTTCATGTGAATTTACCTTACCATGTGACAATTCAAGTGAATTATGTGTTGATGTACTAACAATTATTGTTAATGATGCTTAGGCTTGTGCCAAACTATTTGTTGGATTGTATCATGTTTAAATTTAAGGTTACACATTTGAAATGGTAAGTTATGTTCATGTTATACAAACTTACTAAGCATTATAGATTATCGGAAGCTCGACCGGTTTGGAAGCTCGTCGGAGATTTATCACACTATCCAACGATTATATCGGTAGATTTTGATGTTTTGGTCAAGGTTATAATGGCATGTATAGGTGGACTTGTGTCTAATGTCTAGTTGATGTTTATGGCATGTAAATGTTGCTTTGAATTTGTGTTACTTATGGTACTTTGAAGCCTTGATAGTTGGTGTTGATATGGCTAAGTTGATGTATGTTTTGAATGACTAATTTGGTATGTGATGATGTAGTTTGGAATGTGGCCAATTGTGGTATGTTTTGGTATGGAAATAAGTAAATATATATGGTTGACATATGGTCAAATAGGCATATGTTTAGATATGTTTGATGAATTGTGATTGAGGTGCCTATATGGCATATTGGTTGTATGGTTTAATGATATTGTGAATTGGTAATTTTTATGCATGTTTTGTGTAGGTTTTGATGCTTTGGTCTTATGTGTAAATGTGTTTAGGTTCATGCTTTGAATGGGTTAAAGAAATGACTTGATTTTTTCCAATTTCTTGTCCACACGGTTTAAAACACGAGGGTATGTCTCAGCCGTGTGTGACACACGGCCATGCAATACACCCGTGTGCCCCTTATAGGTTTTAGAGGTTGCAAGTCAGATAGTTACACAGCCGTTTGTTACCCAATCATTAAAATGGAGAAGCATCATTCTTGAACAGAGTATTGGTCGAATTCGGCTAAGTAAGGCTTTAAAGAAAAGGGGTATGTGATAGTTTAAGATAAATAAGGGATATGGTTTAGTTTAACAAAGGAACTTGGGTGGTTTGAAAAATGGTAACGTGGATGGTTTGAGTGGCTTTAAGGTCAGGAAAGAACTAGTACTAAAATAGAGTACTAACCCAAATCTTATAGGACACTTAAAGGTGGATAGAAAGATAGATAAACCGTGGCCTACTATCTATATGGAGATAGGAACTAGTCAGTATAAGGGTGAACACCACACTCTATTTAAGAATGATAAAGCTCGGAAATAACAGGATGACGCCACTAGCAAACTAAATAAGTCATGCTGAGTATAAAACGAAAAAGGAGATTTGAAAAACTCACAAAATGTTATAAACATTAATCAAAGGATCAAAAGTCTCCTAAACAAGCTGATTACAAAGTATTTATAGTGCTACATGAGACCTAGCCGAAAAGTCACTTGAATTCAGCTTTAATGTGCGGTTATGGGCTGAAATAAAACTCAATTACTAAGCAAAAAATCTTGAAATCTCTAAGCCTAAGTAACAGCAACTATTAACAAGATTTAATGTTCCAATTTAGCTGAATAAATGAGTTGAAAACTTAAGCTACAAGAGTTCAACGTTTTGAGCAGCCAAATGACTTCGATTCCTTCATTAAATCAGTCTTGGGTAGTTGAATAGACACCAGCAACATGTATAATGCTCTCCTTTAATTGTTGTCCATTGCTATTCTTGAACAACTCCTTGGAGAAGAGGAGTAGGCTACTGAAATTTAATGGTGCATAATGCTCTTCTTTAAATGTTGTAATAGCCCCTTGAATGTAACCGATTCCAACTAAAAAGTTGCATTTAACACTTTGTAACTGCCCCTTGTACATAACTTATTCCAGCTGATTAGTCATCTACAAACAAACACATTAAAAACACATTAAACACATTTAAAAACATATTAGACTTAATAAGCTTAATTAATAAACTAAATAAAAAAACACATGCAACAATAAATTATTCCAGCAACTAAATTAACTAATATGAACTTGACTAACTAAGATGAGTAATTTATTCCAGCAACTTAATTAACTAAGATGAACTCAATTAACTAAGATGAGTAATTTATTCCAGCAACTTAATTAATTAAACTAAATTAACTAAACACATTTATTACTTGAACCTAAATATTATTTAAGTTTATTCCAGCAAATTAAATACTTATTTCAGCAAATTAAAAATGGACTGAAGTTAAGCTAAATGAGCTTGGGTTGAACTAGACTAGCTTGAAGAAGCTAGAATTGAGCTCATTGAGCTGAAATTAAGCTTCATTTTGCACTTGGGCCCCTCGAGCTTAGGCTAATTTTGAGGTCGTCGAGTTGTATCAAAACATGATGCTGCCGAGATCGTATTATACCCTCCCTCTTGAAGATGATTTGTCCTCAAAATTGGGCCATTTTCTCGAGAAGAAACTCTCAAGATCACAAACTCTTTTATTCATGATCCAGATAAAATCATTTTCAACATTCTGGGAGCCACAAATGGCTCGAAAAATTATTTTCAACATTCTGAGAGCCACAAATGGCTTGGAAAGAAAGAAGGTCATTTGCATGCCCTCCCTTTTTAGGAGGGTACCACCTCACATCGTCACCAACAAAAGAACAAAACAAATTAGTGACACGATAAAGGTTAAACACAAAGGAACTTTCTGAGATTTTATTCACAACTTGAACAAATAAACCAATACCGGGATCAAAAATAGAAATCGATCTTACCTTTCCACAATGAATCAAAAGGTTCTTAGGGGGCAACAAAACAAAATCACAAGGCATTCAAGAGTTAAAGACATTCCAATTCTCAAATCCCTTAAACAAAGATATAGAACATTGGTCTCCAGGGTCAAAAACGAAATGTGCTCTTACCGCTTCAATCTGACTTGAAAATTTCATGTTCGGCATCATAGAAAGAACATGGGGTATCTTGGAATCATTACCAAGTAAAGCATGCTTTAATCATTTAAACCACAATTTAAAATAATTTCCAAAATTAAAAACTTAATTTTGACTTTGTAAGCCAACACAATTCACAAGCTTTGCTTTCGAAAATAAAGATAAATCATCACACATGATCAAGCTTGGTACTTGCCAATTTAATTGAACAACTTCAACAAAATTGCCAACAACAAACTTGTCATAGAAGTAACTTTTCATGGCACTAATCAAAACAAAATCATTAACAATCAAAAAATGAAAGTTAATCGAATCTAGGTGAGGAGTTCTTTCATAAAATAAGTTTTCAGCTTTCTCATCAATAATATACGAGTAAATTTGTTGAGACTCACATAACAAAGAACCCTTACCTTGATTACCTTGATGCACTTGTGGATTATCGTCAACTTTAATCTTACCTTTCTCGATTAATTGAAATCGTTTCTCATCAGGAAGGTAATGGAGTTGGAACTTGTCAAATGAACCTTGAGAAACCTGAAAAGAAGACAAAATACAATGAGAACTCACAGGATGGTGAGTAAAAACACTCATCACTTTTTCTAGTTCATTTTCTTCCTTTTCACTCATTTCTTTTTCACCAACACTCGTTTCTTGCATGATCTTTTTTTTTCTCTTCAATCTCAATCTCTTTATCAACTTTCTTTTCTTTCTCACATTCTTTTTCGCTCTCAATCTCTTTTTTCTCTCTTTCCTTCTCTTTTTCTTTTTCGCATGCTTTTTCAATTTCATTACAAAAATAAGAAAACAAGAAAGAATCAAAATGAGAAACTTGTCGTTGAGCATAAAAGGAGGGGCCTTCATATAAAAGACAATCATCTCTTCGAGATTGATTCTTTATGGATAAATATCTTGGAGTATACGTCGAATTGCTTAAACCTTCTCGTTTGCCGCCATAATAGGCTTCAAAGTCGTAGCTTGAGTTATTTTGGCTTGAATTCCTTCTTGAGTAGGAATCTCGATAAGAGTCTTTTCTCACATAGTCATTGGACGTAGAACTCTTTGACGATCTCGTTTTCATCTTTTAGCTTGAAGAATTTCACTCCCGATGGTAGGAAGATGGAAGTAAACGCTTGCGGATCACTTCTTTCATTTTAGACCAGGTTGATATTGGGCACTCTCTGTTTCGTCTTTAACTTGTGGTGAATTGATCCCACCAAGTCATGGCATAATCGGAGAAACCGTTCGCCGTAAGCCTCACTTTCTTACTTTCTGAGTAGTCGTGGTACTTAAAAACCAATTTTACCTTCTTTTCAGTATACCTCTAGGTTAGATCGACCTTGAAACAGTGGAATGGTTAGCTTGTTACTCTTCAAATCACCATCAACACGTTCATACTCCCTAAAGCCTTGATTTCTATGATTGCGTTGCCTTTCACTTTGATTGAATGCTTGGTATGATGGATCGAGCCAACCACCAACAGCAGCAACTCTTCTTTCAAAACTTAGAGACATTTTTATTTGAACCTCACTTCAAACCTCACTATTCACTCACAAAGAAAAATAATATGGCACTTCACTCGTGTTTGCACTCTTTTTCGGCTTTTTTCTACACTCGAATGCTCTCAATAACTCTCGGGCCTCTTACCACTCATTTCGCCTCTCGAAGTTTGTAGAAGACTCGATTAGACTTATAAGCAAGTGTAGGGGTCGGCTTCAAAAAGGTTACGATGGTTGATGATATTAGTTTTGGTAGGCTGAAAGAAAATAAAAAGGGGTGCTAAGTATGGCGTTTGGGTTTGAATTTGATGGAGAAACAGTTTTGAAGATCGGGTAACTTATGAACACTTTTCAAGCACTTTTTTTTATCTCCGAAATTTCTTATTTTTTTTTTCAATTTCATAACTCTTTTGTTTTTTCAATACAAATACATTCAACACTTGTAAACTCACATTCACGAATATATTTTTTTTTGAATTTTTTTCAAATACTTACTCCGACAACTTAACGACGTCCGTACTCCTCGATTTTAGCTAGCTCTGATACCAAATAATACGAAATTGTTTCAGTGATGATTCGAGTTATTTGTTGCCCAATCATTAAAATGGAGAAGTAGCGTTCTTGAACAGAGTATTGGTCGAATTCGGCTAAGTAAGGCTTTAAACAAAAGGGGTATGTGATAGTTTAAGATAATTAAGGGATATGGTTTGGTTTAACAAAGGAACTCGGGTGGTTTGAAAAATGGTAATGTGGATGGTTTGAATAGCTTTAAGGTTAGGAAAGAACTAGTACTAAAATAGAGTACTAACCCAAATCTTATAGAACACTTAAAGATGGATAGAAAGATAGATAAACCGTGACCCACTATCTATATAGAGATAGGAACCAGTCGGTATAAAGGTGAATGCCACACTCTATTTAAGAGTGATAAGTTTAGAAAGAACAGGATGACGCCACTAGCAAACTAGATAAGTCATGCTGAGTCTAAAATGAAATAGGAGAGTTGAAAAACTCACAAAATGTTATAAGCATTAATCAAAAGATCAAAAGTCTCCTAAACAAGCTGATTACAAAGTATTTATAGTGCTACATGAGACCTAGCCGAAAAGTCACTTGAATTCAGCTTTAATGTGTGGTTATGAGCTGAAATAAAACTCAATTATTAAGCAAAAACTCTTAAAATCTCTAAGCCTAAGTAACAACAACTATTAACAAGATTTAATGTTCTAATTCAGCTGAATAAATGAGCTAAAAACTTAAGCTGAAAGAGTTCAACGTTTTGAGCAGCCAAATGACTTCAATTCCTTCATTAAATCAATCTTGGGCAGCTGAATAGACACCAGCAATATGTATAATGCTCTCCTTTAATTGTTGTCCATTTCTATTCTTGAACAACTCCTTGGAGAAGAGGAATAAGCTGCTGAAATTTAATGGTGCATAGTGCTCTTCTTTAAATGTTGTAACAGCCTCTTGAATGTGACCGATTCCAACTAAAAAGTTGCATTTAACACTTTGTAAATGCCCCTTGTACATAAATTATTCCAACTGATTAGTTATCTACAAACAAACACATTAAAAACACATTAAACACATTAAACACATTTAAACACATATTAGACTTAATAAGCTTAATTAATAAACTAAAAAAAAACACATGCAACAAAAAATTATTCCAGCAACTAAATTAACTAAGATGAACTTAATTAACTAAGATGAGTAATTTATTCCAACAACTTAATTAACTAAGTTGAACTCAATTAACTAAGATGAGTAATTTATTCCAACAACTTAATTAATTAAACTAAATTAACTAAACACATTTATTACTTGAACCTAAATATTTTTAAGTTTATTCTAGCAAATTAAATACTTATTCCAGCAAATTAAAAATAGATTGAAGTTAAGTGAAATGAGCTCGAGTTGAACTAGACGAGCTTGAAAAAGCTAGAATTGAGCTCATTGAGCTGAAATTAAGCTTCATTTTACACTTGGGCCCCCCGAGCTTAGGCTAATTTTGAGGTCGTCGAGTTGTATCGAAACATGATGCAGCCGGGATCGCATCACTTAGCCTATCAATGGTGGAACGCCTTGATTTCAGTTGTGCCGAGAGAGCGAGTAAATTTGGAATTCTTTCAAACTGAGTTTTGAAAGAAGTATGTGAGTCAGAGGTTCCTTGACAAGAAACACAAAGAGTTTTTTTAGCTTAAACAGGGTCGAATGATAGTAACTGAGTACAAGAGGGAATTTGTTCGATTGAGCAAGTATGCTTGGGAATGTGTACCAACCTAGATTGCCATGTGTAAACAGTTTGAAAATGGGGTGAATGAAGACATAAAGTTGTTAGTCAAAATTCTAGAATTAAAAGAATTTGTTGTTCTAGTTGACCAACTGCACAAAGTTGAAGAATTGATTAAAGCTAAAAGAAAAGCTGATTATGAGGCTCGTGATACAGGTACGAGACCAGTGAGAAAATCATATCAACTGTCGTTAAAGAAGTCAAAAGAATATTATAACTGTTCATCAGCTTCAGTGGGTTACTCTAGTAGAGATCGAGGAAAACAACATGCAGCTTCAAAACCTCAGATTACGTCTGTAGCGAGCATAGGCAGTGTGAAGAGTAACAAACTTGAATGCCAACAATATGGACGTCGACACTTTGGTGAATGCAAGATGAAAGATGGGGCATGTTTTAAATGTGGTTTGTATGAGTACTTTATCAGAGATTGCCTGGAGAGGTCCGAAAAAGAAAAGGCTCAGATTATTCGATCGATCAATACAACTGCGAGAGGTAGATCGCTGTAAAATACTAGAAATGTGAGAAATAGCCGTAGTGGGACAAAAGACTCTGCTGTGAGATCTGAGGCACGAGCGCCAGCTACAGCTTATGCGATCCGTGCTAGAGATGAAGCGTTAGCTACAGATGCTATCAGTGGTACATTTTTTATCTTTGATACTGATGTTACTGCTTTGATTGACCACAAATCTGAGATCAAAATAATTATTTTATTATTATTTTAATTTCTACATGATGATAGTATGATTGTGTAAAAATTTTGTTAAGAAATTTTATCATTTGAATGATCAATTTGATAAAAAGGACTAAACCGTGTAAAGTGCAAAAGTGGAGTTTTATTAGTTAAAGGTGTCTAATAGCTATGGAATCTTAAATTAGAGGTCCTTATGTTGTAATTAAACCATGATTAATATGAGTGCACAAAGATGGACATTTTTTAAGTGGTTTTAATGGTTTATAATTAAGGTTAATTTGGTAAAAAATAAAATAATATGAATTAAATAAAACAAAAAAAAGATATCATTTTTCTTCTCCATTTTTACGACAAAAAATTAGGCTAAAAAAGACATTGAAATAGCTTGAAGGTTTGGCAACTATCCTAGGTGCATGTAAGTGATTTTTGACTCAATTTTTAATGATTTCAATGTTTTTGAGATCGTTGCCTAGGGACTAATTTGCAAAATTGTTAAAGGTCTAGGGTTTTTCCATTGATGAATATAGGTATGTTTTGATGTTTGATGATAGACAATGTATGGTTGTTGTTAGATAAACAACATTTGTAAAGTGATTTTTGGTAAAATTGTCAATTAGGGATTAAACTGAGAAATGTATAAATTTTATGGTTAAATTGTGAAATAAATGAAAAACATGGGCTACTGTGGGTCTATATGGAATTCGGCTAGCATGGGTAGGGACCTAATTGCATGAATTTGTGTTTTTATAAGATAAGGACTAAATTGTAAAAATGTTGAAATATTAGGGGCAAAAGTGTAAAGTTGCTATAATATGCATTTTGGGCTGAATTGAATAGAATGATAATTAAATAAGCTAAATTTGATTACATATAGATCAAGAAAAACAAAGTTCGGATTTAGATCGGGGGAAAAATAAGGTTTTGGACTAATCAACTCGTTTCGTCATTTTTGCATTCGAGGTAAGTTCGTATGTTAATAAGCATTAATATAATTGTGTTTTAAAATGCTTTATTATTGAATTACTTGTGAATATGACCTTGTAGATATGTTTGACAACGATTCGGCAAATTGGAAATCCCGGTTGAACTTGAGGAATATATTAGGATACGAATGACATGTCATTAGGGGTTATGTGATTTGGGTGCTGGTCTGTACGTCCTACCGGTAGCTGAGTTTTTTGACATGTGTTGTGGATTCTCGTCAACTTGCGTGAGCAGTATCGTGTAGCTACATCATGACCATCAGCTTGTGTGAGCAAACCCCGTTGATAGCTCGAGAGTGAGCATTATATGTGATATGAGATTGAGAGAGCTTCGGCTATGTATTGGCACTTAGGGTGCGAGATTCCCGAGTATCCGATAGTATTCCAAATGGTTCAACAGGTATATGAAAGATATGAAATTGTGAGAAATAGATACGTATCAGTACAGGTATGTACGGAAACTATACGAGCATTGAAACTATGAAAGTTATGAGATCTTGATTAATTATGTGATTGAATATATGTTAACCTTATAATTACATGATTTTGAAGTATACTATGTTATATTACTTGAATTGTGATTAAACGGTGAATTTTACTTATTATCTATATGAACTCACTAAGCTTTATAGCTTACTTTGTTTACTTTTCCATGTTTTATAGTGAACTTCAAAGCTAGCTTGGATTAGGAGTCGTCGGAGATTGCATCACACTATTGACCTATCACTTTACTTTTGAATCTATGTATTTTGGTTATATGGCATGTATAGGAGCTTTATTCATTTTGGTATATGTTAGTAATAGATTTAGTCATGAGAGTTGGCTTATTATGGCATATTTGGTGATGTATATATATGTGCATACAATTTTGTTATGTGTTTGTTAGTGGATATGTGATGCTTGTTGATAATTGGCAATTAGGGATACTAAATGGTTGAGATTTTAATTTGGTATGTTTGTGAATTTTAGGCAAAATAATACATGTTCGAAAGTGACCATATTGATGATTTAAGAATGTGAATTTTTGGTATGAGACTGGATGGTATATTATGGTATTTGTGTGCCTTGTAATTGTTGGTATTGAAATGGTATGAATTATGCTTGGTTGAGGTTGGTTGAATGCTTATTTATGCCATATTATGTGCCAATTGGTTTGGTGTATTTCTGTGCTATTTGGGTGAGAAAAATGGCTTGGTGAATAGCCTATTTTTGTCCACATGGGCAGAGACACAAACGTGTGTCTCAGCCGTGTGTGACACACGGTTAGGTGACACGGTCGTGTGTCCCCTGTGTTTAATTTGAAACCAAGTCAGTATGCTCCACACGGCCTAGAACACGGGCGTGTGACTTAGCCGTGTGGCATAAGTCAGTATACCCTACAGTTTTGGCACGACCTAGCACACGACCTGCCACACGGGCGTGTGAGGCCATTTCGAAGGGCACGCTAGCTGGAACATGGCCATGTGATCCTATTTCAAATGTCTACACAGCCTGTGACACGGACGTGTCTTTAGCCGTGTGAGACACACGATCGGGCCACACGGGCGTGTGTCCCCTGTATTTTGAAAAAGTTCCTAAGTTTCTTAAAAGTTTTCCAAGTTATTGGTTTAGTCCTGAACTATTTCTAAAGCATGTTTTGGGGCTCGTAGGCTCGTATTAGGGACAATGTGACCGATTTTGAATGATATTTATTTGGATTTTGAAAATGTATGGTTATTTGCGAAATAAATCCGGTAATGTTCTGTAACCCTATTTCGATGTTAAATACGGGTGAGGGGTGTTATACCCAACTTCTCTTTTTCTCAAATCTACGAGTATAAAAAGATTAAGAAGCATACCAGTTCATTAGATTCTCATCATTTTAAACTCAAACCTCACGATCATTGCCCTATGTAAAGCTTTCCTTAACTTTCTCTTCTTTGGAGCAACTTTCTCAAACCTCAAGGATAGAGTCCGTCTCTCTAACCTTCTATTGACAATATTAATGTGTGCCTCCAGCTGATGAATCCTACTATCTCACTCATGAATCTGTGTGACAAAATCTTCCTTCTCTCTCTACCATTGTCCCCTCTCACTTTGTGACATGTCTCCTAAAGGTATGTGACCTACATTAGCAATAATGCTAATGAGAGATCCCATTGTCTGTGTTGAAGCCTACGATAAGGATCTAGTGGGAGTAGCCTCAAGCAAAGCCTCACTAAAAGCACTCGAATGCAAGAAGGGATGGTCAAGACTCGTGAAGTCATAGATAGTTATTCCTTCAGACCTCGCAATAAGTTCCTTCTGGGATGTCATGTTTTTCAATAGTTTTCCCTCAAAGTCTCTAGCATCTTCTCTAGGCCTTTTTGAGCCAGCCAAAATGGCATTACCTACACAATACCATCAATAAAAAGGTTAACCTCAAAAAATACACAATGATGGCAGAGAGAATTATCAGAAAAGTTGTTACTAGATTCATCACCATAAGTACTGATAAATTCTAGGACACCTAGATGACGATCATCATAAATTTGAGGAATAATTTGATAAGTATCCAAATGTAATACCTAGTTGCGATTAGGTAGATGGAAAATTTTAATAATATAGCAAATGGGTTTCGAGGCCACCCTCCGTAGGCACTTGGCTACCTCAATTTGATGTGAAAAGGAAATACATATGATGCTGAGGGTACAGTCCTATCATTCTCGAAGCCATCCACTATGTTTCGAGTTGTGTTTCCGCTAACACCTCTTTCCCTAAGACAAGATTTGAAGACACACTTAAAAGTAATTTCAAGAAGGGCCACCAATATCCCCTTTTGGTTTATCATATTGAATTGGCAAGAATCTCCAAGAATGTCATGTAAATGTGGGCGATAAGAGAATTTCCTAGTAGAAGGCTGTGTAGTTAAATCTCCTACCAAATTTCAACTCTACAAGATGTATTTCCTATAGTCAACATTCATAGTCATCATCTCATCATGAAATAGGTTTTGTTCGAAGGGAAAACTTAAATAACCTAGGAAGCCTATCTTCATTTAATTCCCATAGAAAATAAATATACAATAACATCTAATCGAAAGGATATATGCCTCTCTTGTGAAACATTATGAAAAATCTAACAAGTAGCCATCAAGAAAGGCCTATCAGCTACCCCGGTGGTATAGTGAAGTCATACAATACGTCTCAAATGAAATCTACAAGAGGAAGCATAAAACCTGTTTCTAGAAGAAACAACAAAAGGTAAATCTTGGCCTCCTACTAATAGCGTCTGGTCCAAACACTTTGCTAATGTGATTCGACCCCTTTGGGATACTAAATTCATACTTATGGTGCTTCTTGAGTGAACCGCAACATAATGTTGAGTTTTTTATCTCCTGATGAGTCGTAGAACATGGATAACTAAGGCTGACAGTAGGTTCGTCACTCCCCCTCTCGAACCACCTGGCAATAGATCAGTCAAACTTTGTCAACATCATATTCTGACTCTTTGCTACCTCTCTTAGGGGAGCACGACCAATACGACCACCACCTCTTCCCTAAGTTTTGCTAGATTGTTTTTCTTCCCTAGCTATTTTGTAGCAATTATTTTGACAAATTGGTGAAAATAACTCTGATAAAAACAAAAACAAGAATCGCCAAGCGAATCAAAATGAAATAACTCCAAAAATGCATAAATCATTTTAAAAAAAGACTAGTGAAATAACAATTGTAGAAATTCCAAAAAGAAAATGAGGCAAAGTAATACCGGAGATGAAAACCCAGAGAATATATATACCTATCTCTCAAAACGCATCATTTCAAAAATAAAATGACATCCAATAGCAATTCACCACCTGCCAAAAGATTGTTGTTCATAATTATCACGACTCCCCAAAAATATAATCCTCAAAATACATTTATGGTAGAATCTCAAACGTTTTGATATAATGTTTCATCATAGAATAAAGTCACTATCTAGAACAACCTGGAAAAGAGGAATTTACCAGATCAAAGTGTCTCGAGGAAGGCCACTTTATAACCCTCCTCTTGATTTTGAGTGGGAATATTGTTATACCCCTATCCACGTTAAGACATGGCAAGCGAAGAAGATGTCTAAACAGTAAGCCTACCACTAGTGGCAAGTTGAAAGGTCACCTACAAGCTCACCCTTCCGGGATGACTATTCGAGCAATGGATGATCTAATTGTCATTAGGAACATGAAGTCATTGGTCAACAAACATCACATGGGCCCAACTGCTTTATCCTACCAAAATCAGAATGAAGATAAAATTTTTCCTGTTACAGATATCCTCATCCTATCAAAGACATCCCTCCCACGCACTCTGTAATGAAGGTTAGATGAAAGTCCAACACGTTAGCACCATCTTATACGAGATCCCTACCTTTAAATTGTTAGAGTATGCCCAAAGACCAATCATAAGATGATTGTAATCATATTCTTGTTTTACCTTATTTGTTAAAATAAGGCATTGTCATTGTTATTTCAGTTTCTTTTTCTCTGTGTATAGATAAACTGGTTAATAATAAAGTCCTGAGAATAATATGATTATTCTTAAAAGGTTCTTAGTCAAGTATTATTGTGGGCTTGGACAATGATAATGCATTGAGGCTAATGTGTAGTTGATTGATGACAAAGTATTGTCATTGACATAGGGATGTTAAAATCGATATATGAGTATGTGTTAGAGAACAACATACTGGAATGACCAGCTATGATTATGTTTCTTGGATTATTATTTAACAGTCATAACTGTCGAAACCATTTTTTTTGAAAAATGGGTCGACTTTTTATTTTGAAAACGAAATGAAAAATGAGAGTCACCACCAATCATTTTTTTATGAGGTGTGATCAGATCACATCGCATTTTGATCATTTTAATAAGAAGTTTGATTTATTAAAACGATGATTTTGGTCTACGAAATCAGAAAATAGGTTCGGGATTCGGTTACCTATGAGAAAGGATTAGCACCCTCGTAACGCCCAAAATTGGTACCTAGTTGAGAATTTGAAAATATTTTAAAAATACGATCCTTTGTTAAAATATTATTCAATTGAAAATTTCGAGAAAAGGGCATATTTCACGTTAATTGAGAAAAAAAATCACGTCCCGTAAGTTAGGACAGAATGTCTTAAATTCCTGATATGTAAATAAACGCCAAAAAAATTATTTATTTTAAAAGATATTCAATTATCTCGGTTTTAGAAGGAAATCATATTCCGTAAGTTAGAACACGATCTTTTCTTAATTCTCGAGAATATTTATAATTCGTGCTTTTAAAAAGTTCGTTTATTCGGATTCATCGAGAAAATCAAAACCGCGTAAGTTAGGGAACGACTTTTCGAGTTCCAAAATACGAAAGATTGCTTATAAAAAAACGGAAATTTTATGTATCGAGTGAAATTAATGTAACACAAATTTGTGGTGAAAATAAATCATGATGGCAATATGTGTAACAAAATAAATGCATTAAGCCACAACAAGAAAAATGAGAATGAACGAATAAAATGAACAAGTTAATCATAAAAAGAAAAATAATAAGTAAGCTAAGAAATTCAAATTTTTAAAAAACTAATAGTAATCGAGTAAATAAATAACTATAATGTGAAAAAGGGATTTAAAAATAATAATATTAATAATAATGATAGTAATATTAATAATAATAACAATAATACAAATAATAAATATTCTAAAGTTTGAAATTATTTAAAAAGATATAAATAAAATGAATGATAAAATGACAATAATAAAAGTAATGATATATAAAATAAAATAAAATAAATGTGCTAAAAAATAATATTAAATTATTTAATATAATAATAATAACGTATAGGTAAATACAAAAAAGAAAATATAATAATGATAATAATAATAGTAATACAATAGTAATAATAATAATAACAAAAATAGTAAAAATAATAGTAATAAAAATAATAGTAATAGTAATAATAATAATAATAACAATAATAATAAAAATATTAAATTAATTAATTTAATAATAAGATAACAAAAATAACCAAAAAAGGACTAAATTGAACTTAAAATAGAAGTTTGGGGCAAATCTGAAAAATAAATGAAAGGAAATGGACCAAATTGAACGCGCGAATAACAAGGAGGGACCAAAAGGGAAATAATCCCCACCCTCCAAAACGGCGTCGTTTAAATATGGACTAAAATGCAATCGAAATAAATCATAGGGTCAAATCAGAAATCAGGAAAAATTTAATTGCAAAACTATAAAAAAAGCGGAAGGGTTAAATGCGCAAATAGCCCATCCGCTTAAAAACAAGCGGATCCTAGGCCGGGTAAGGTCGGATCGGGTCGGATCAAGGCAAAACGACGTCGTTTTGGCGCCTGAAGCTTAGGCCCAAAATGTAGTTGTTCTGCGTCATTATATAAACCAATTTTTTTATTTTAAAATTTCATCTTTCTCTCTTCCTCATAAAAAAATAGAAAATTTTCTCTTAAATTCTCTCCCCCCTTTTCGAATTCCGGCCTAACTTTAGCCGATCACCGCCGTGGGCTCCACCGTTGGCAACCGACGCACGGCAGCCAGAGCCCAAAAATGCTCATTTTTCCAGGCGACCCAAAATAGGTAAGTCCCCCCTCTTTTATATCTATATTTCGGTATATATGTATTTATATAAAATAGATTAAAAAAAAGGAAAAAGAAAGAAAATAAAAGACATTAGCATGATTTTTGAACTTTGTTTTCTTCTTTTTCTACTTATTGTTTTTCTTTTGTATTTAGTATGTTTAGAACACTGTTTTTTTATATTTCGTGTCCAGCGAAAATACATTTGATTTACAATGGCTTTTATAGCCATTTACAATGTTTTTTTAATCTATTTTTTATGCTTGCTGTCACTGTTGCTTGTGTGCAGGTGCAACTTAAGGGCGGTGGCCGAAGTGACAGGGGCAGTGGGAGAAGCGGCAGTAACATCGGCAGAGGCTAGGGGCGGCACTAGGTGGCTAGGGTTTTGTCTTTTTTTGAAAATAAGTTTAGGCTGTATTGGGCTAGGTTTTTATTATTGGGTTTTGTAATTGTGTTTGTTTGGGTTTAGTAATTTGGGCTATTTGGGTTAGGTTTAGTTTGGGGTGAGTTTAATTTATTTGGATCTGATGGTGCTTTGGTCTCTGCTTGTTGGGCCCGGGCTAAATTGGGCTTGTACAATAACATTACTCATAGTGATAACTATATATATATAATCCTCAGACTTGAGATCATTATTGTCTCATCATCCTGAGTCGTATATTTTGACACAGTCAAATGTCTACCATAACAGGTTATACTATAAAAACTAATGTTGGGTATACCACAATCTATGTAGTGGGATATGCTTGATCAAGATAGGATTTGTTCCTCCTACATAATGGAAGCAATATCTTAAGCCTCTTGATGGAGTGAGATTAGAAATGCATGGTCAAGCTCAAATAAGTTGATATGAGATATCACACTTATTTGTTTATTGTAGCCTACTCAGAATATCAAGAAATATGATATTGGACTATACAAGTATAACTATTCCAAGACTTATGTCCAATCTAGATATTAAGGATAAAATGATATAATACATGAAAAATTATCACAGAAATGTTATGTCGAATTATGACTTCTTGTACTTTGCGTAGCAATAATGCATTGCTAGTGCCACTCATTACTTGTAATATTAGAAACGTTCTAGTATTACTACTAGCGTTACAAGAGCCTACAATGTCACACCCTATAGTTGAAACGAACAAAATCCAAATACATTTGATATTGTATTTAGTTGTCACATGAATTAAATTAATTATTGAATTAAATTAATTTGATAGTTAAATATTGAACATGTTATATGTACAAACTTATTGTACACAAATAGAGAATATAGATAAAATTAATATTTAATATATGAATTTGATTCATACAAAATATTAATTGTATATAGTTTACCGAAATTATTAATATAAACAATTATAATAATTAATTTCTGTCAAAATATAAAAGACATGAAAATTGATATTCTTTAGGAAAAAATATAATTATTTTTCTGAATTTCCATTTGTTTCTCTAATAATAAGGGAATAATCCCTTTTTTTTTCCTGATATGTTATATCAAAGAAAATAAAAGGAATATAATCCCTTAGGATGTTAGGGTTACAAAAAAAAAAAAATCAAAAGGTCTAGCTGCCGTTATTAAAAATTCTCTCTGAAAAGTTCAAGAGAGTTTTTGTTGTTCGTTCTTTGACTGGGTGGATTACATAGAGGCCGAGACGTTATTGTTGCAGCTTGTGATCGACATCGCTCAAAGGGATCCTATCAACAATGTTAGTAGTCGCTTTTTCAGTTTCAAAAGGTATAATTTCGATCATTATTTCAACCCAATTCATTCCTTGTACATGCATCCATGGCTGATGATCGTCGGAATTTTTTTCTATTGCGCTATACCGACGATCCAACATAAATACCTTCAAGTACAATCTAGAAATGATAGACTCTTCAAGGATACTAAGTCTACACCCTATCAACACTGTTTCAACCATAAGCCTTCATGTTATTTTCATTACCACTTTTCATAACCTTCGGCTCTCCGCTCCGACTAGGTGAACCAACATCCTCAATAGTCACTCTCTCCTTTAAACTCCTCCCTTGTTGTACACAATATCAACAATATCATATATTAATGTATATTTAATTATAAACTTGAACTTTTTGAATTTTGGATAAAATTTATCTTGGCTCATACTTGAATTGTTATAAGCTTGAATTGTTAAGAGTTCGTGCTAAGATTGGCCTTGGGATGGAATAATTTTGAGCTCCAGTTTAGATTATTTTTTCAAGCTTGAGCTCAGATTTTTTTTTTTTTTTTATTCTAGAATTCAAACATCGGGCTCCAATCGTTGAGCACGGAATAAACGTGCTTTCGAGGTCTAGCTTGTCCTGCTCTGTTTTGGCAGCTATAATAGTGGGTCATGGGAGTGCCATATTGCCATCCGGAATATGGCTTTTCTATCTCGTAAAATAGTACCTATCTTTCCCCTCCCGATCAAAAGATAAAACGACCAGGGCCACAGAATTCCTTTCTTGGTCGCCTATCCATCGGTGGCAGTCAGCTGCTCATGGCCGCAAATCAAGAAGCAGAACCGTCATGGCAGGAACTGCTTGGTAGCAAAAACTGGGACTCGCTTCTGGATCCTCTTCACCTCTCACTTCGCAAACTCATCCTCCGCTGCGGTGACTTCTGCCAGGCCACATATGACGCCTTCAACAACGACCAAAATTCCAAGTTCTGCGGTTCAAGCCGCTATGGCAAGTCCTATTTCTTCGACAAAGTAATGCTGGAATCTGCCTCCGATTACAAAGTAGAATCATTTCTCTATGCCACTGCTCACGTCACTCTCCCTCAAGCCTTTTTGCTCCACTCCAGGTCAAGGGAGTCTTGGGACCGCGAAACAAACTGGATTGGCTACATCGCCACGACGTCCGATGAAACATCGAAAGCTCTGGGTCGCCGCGATATCTACGTAGTGTGGCGAGGAACTACCAGAGACTACGAGTGGGTTAATGTTCTTGACGCAAAGCTTGAGCCCATAGAGCCCCTTTTGCGAGTCGACGGAAGTAGCAACAAGGAAATGGGTGATAGTAACAGTGACAGTGACAGTGATAATGAAAATGAGAAGCCGAAAGTGATGCTTGGTTGGCTGACGATTTACATTTCTGATGATCCCAAATCGCATTTTACAAGATTAAGTGCAAGGGAACAACTTTTGGGTAAGATAAAAGAGTTGAAAGAGAGATATAAAAATGAAAATCTAAGCATAGTGTTCACTGGGCATAGTTTGGGGGCTAGTTTAGCGGTTTTAAGTGCTTTTGATGTAGTTGAGAATGGTTTAGTGGACAATATTCCTGTGGCAGCTTTTGCTTTCGGTTGTCCACAAGTGGGGAATAAAGCTTTTAATGACAGGATGAAAAGGTATCCAAATCTTACAGTTCTGCATACAAAGAACATAATTGATGTCATTCCTCACTACCCTAGCCTGTTGTTGGGGTACGTTTATACGGGGACTGAACTGGTAATCGATACCAGGAAGTCTCCAAGCTTGAAGGACTCAAAGAATCCCAGTGATTGGCATAATTTACAGGCAATGTTGCACATAGTAGCAGGGTGGAATGGACAGGAAGGAGAGTTTGAGCTGAAAGTGAAGAGAAGTTTGGCTTTGGTGAACAAGTCTTGTGCGTTTCTAAAAGATGAGTGCTTGGTGCCGGGTTCATGGTGGGTGGAGAAGAACAAAGGGCTTGTGAGAAATGAAGATGGGGAGTGGGTAATGGTTCCAGCAACCGATGAAGACTTGCCTACACCTGAAGCTTAAATGCATTTGGATTACCGTCTTTGGCTACTAATTCCTTTATTTGGTCTACTTTTCTTCCTTTCGTTATGTTCTGTTTTGTTTCCTTTGCATGTTACTTGTATGTCTTGGTCTACTCGAAGGAGATTAGGGATGGTGATTGCTGCAAGTACATGAGATCAAGTGCTATCTTCCAGTGTAAAATGTATCTGTCTGATGCTAAATTAAGTAATCTGTCAAATAAGTTGCTGCTTTTTTTTTTTTTGATATAAAATAATAGAATTTATATATATTTGATACTTAAGTTATCCTATAAATTTATATATTGAAAGTGAATTATGTAATGCAATTAAAAATATGGGAATAAGAGTAGATCAATAAAATATCATTATTTGATTAATTTTTGCCAACAATCTCTTGGATTAGTGATAAGAGTATTATGTTATAGGTAAAAAGTTAGGTTTGCTTTTACTTTTTTAAAGGTGGTATTAAATGTGCTAGGTTTAAAAATTCCACAAACAAATAGAATGATTGGTTGACAAGTGTATTATATGGGTAGTAAAATATTAGAAAACAAATATTTAAAAAAAGAAACACATGGCAATAATTTCTTAAAATTACTTATGGAATAAAAAAAGAGTATATTGTTAATATATCAAATATTAGCCCTTAAAATTAATAAAACTAAAAATAGAATCCTAGAAATTAAAATAATTAAAAAATTTGAAAGGGAGTAAAACAAGATTAAATAAAAATGATTAAAACATTATTAAAAAAACATGCTGAAAATCATAAGTAAAACAATTGAAATTTGAAAATGTTGAGATAATTAAATTAAAAATTGATAAAAAATCATAAGCAGAAAATAAAATAAAAAATGGAATCAACAACTAAAAATTAATAAAAACTAGAAAAAAAACCTTTAGCAAAAAAAAAAAAATTTATAACCACGGTAGTGTTATCAAACTTTGATTTTGATTAAAAAAAAAAAAAGTTGAAATAGAAAATGTAAAAGAAAAAAACCAACTGCTATAAATCTAAAAGATTTAAAAAAAGTGGTTGCACACCAAAAATGGTTAAAATATTATAAATATCTTTTGCTATTTTATAAAAAAAAAGTTAAATAATTTTAAGTAATGGAAAAATAGACTGCCTAGAAACTAATGGTATGTTTGGTTGAGAGGAATAGGAATAGGTTATAGCTCAATTCAATGGGCCCATCACCAAACCAATGTTTGGCTGGTTATAATCTCTATTACGACGTATATTGACTCCGTTCCTATTCAAGGAAGAGGTTGCATAACCATTCCTTTCCTTCACTACTGAATAAGTATTGGATAGGATTTTTTTTTCCTTTTCAAATTTTTCTTGTACCTTTACCCTCCTCTTTCAACGATAGCCCTTCCACCCAACCATCATCCTTTCTTTTTCTTTTTCTTTTCCTTCTTCCTTCTTCCTTCTTTTTCTTCTTTCAAGGATTCACTACTTTTAGTTGGGATCCAAGTTTGCTGTTGTTGATATCTGATAAATACCATCTTGCTTGGCACCGGTGGAGTTTGCTGCTTCTACTTATCTGCGCTTCTTCTCTTGGGTCTAGCTCGCAGATCCACCACTACAATCAAAATCGATTTCCTAGCTTTCGTTTCTCTTCTCGATGGATCCCACTTCTCTCTCTGCTGTAGTCATCGACAATGGCACTAGGTACTATTTATCTTCTTGTTTTTGTAACTGAATATTACCCTAAACTACGTGCTCACTACCTGTTTAGTGAAATTGCCTAATTATTTTAGACCCTCATTTTTTTGTTATTATTCAATTGGTTCTTTTTAAAAAAAATTGTTTGCAGATATTTATAAGATGGGATTTACGGGTAATATAGAGCCGAGTTTTATTCAACCAAAAGTAGTAGCAGTTAATGAACCTCTTTTAAATCAATCTAAAGCTTCTTCCAAATCTAATTGGTTAGTTTAGTATTCAACTGGGGTAATGGCAGATCTTGATTTCTTCATTAGAGATGAAGCACTCACGCGATCACAATCAAGAAATAGCTATAACATTATCCATCCCATTAAGCATGGCAAAGTGGATAATTGGGATGCTATGGAATGATATCGACAACAATGTATTTTTAATTATTTACGGTGTGATCTTGAGGATCATTACTTTTCATTGACTAAAAGTCCACTTACTCTACTCCTGAGAATTGAGAATATATGGGTGAAATCATGTTTGAAACGTTCAATGTTCCAGGGCTTGTTGTGAATTATGTCCTTGCTTTAGCTATTGGATACTTTACACATAAGGTTTGTGACTGGTTAGTGTTCTATTTTCTGGTATTATATATCTTCATGTTAGTTGTTTACTAGTATGTTGGATGAATCAATTAGGGTCCTTGATTGTACATGATTTTTAGTATCTTTTATATTTATAAACTACACCTTTTAAGGTTAAATCTTGAGTGTGAACGTTGGTTCTAGGATGGCTAGGTATTCATCAAACTACTAGCAATTGATTTAAATCCATTTAGTGATAGAGAAAGAATTGGCATATAGATTATATCACTGTTCCTTAAGAAAGATTAAACTTTTTGCTTAATCTATTGCGTTAAATTCTCCATTAAAAATAAAATTATATGCTTAGAACTATAATTATTATGTTTTATAAGAAACTGTGCAAATTTGAGAAAAATTCACGACCATGATAACATCTGATACATCTGTAATTGCAGTAAACATGTAGTGATCGCAATAGCTATTAATATTTGGTGCCTGCCCGATACTGTTTCAATGCATCTAACTTTGTTTATTTGTCTTTAATTATTAAAGAGAACTATGATGGAGGCATATAGCTATTGCTATTCTTGTGGGTGTAAGTTGTGGGTTATGTTGAATACTTCATGCTTGTAGTGTTTAAAGAACCGCTCTAGCTTCTATTTAGCTTAAGACCATTTTGGGTGTTGTCTTTCTTGCTAACTATCATCATCCTTGTAATAGCCTAAATTTACCCGAGCCCGTAAATAAATAAATAAAAACAAATAGAAAACAAAAAATAATAGTTTTTATAACAGTCCATGTACAAAAGCCCAAGACCCGATCACATTTTTAGCCCAAAACCCTATACCCGGTTAGACCCTAAGCCCTCAACCCGTTTACACCCTCAACCCAAAGCATACAGAGCCCAAACGGCCCAAGATGTTGACAGGAGACAGAAGGCCTAGGGTTTCTGAAACCCTAGGCGCCGTAAGCGTCCCAACAGTCACGCCGTTTCATCTCGCGTCGTTCCAGTTACCCACCATCAGTGCCGTAATTCCAGGCCATGATTCTAGGCTTCGAATCAACGCCGGTTTGCCGTCATCAGCGTTCGTTCACTGCTAAATCTCCTCGCTGATACCTGCAAAAGAAAGAAAGAACTACGATAGAAAAGAGACAAACTCGGAAAGAAGTCGAACAGATTCTTTCCCAAAATGTATCCAGGGGTTATAAAACCTTTCTTTTTTTTTTTATTTGTAGGGGACAGTTTTTGTTTTCTCTAGTGAAATATACAAACAGTTGGTACATACATAAAAAACAGAAAAACATCGACAGATTATCAAAGAACACAGAGGTGAATATTTCATTTTTTTTTTTTTTACAAATACATGTTGGAATCATAAAAATAGAAAAGAAGGGACGAACTGTTTCTGATCTGCGTTGAAACGGGAAGCTTTCCAGCTTCCGACCGTCGCACGTGGCAGCGTTGACGGTGGCGTGTGAGCGCGTGCAAATCTCTGAACAAAGGCTCGATAGCACTCCGAGAACCCACCCCCAAGCCCTCCTTCAGAGGGTGTTTTTTGTTTTTTTTTTTTAAATCAGGCTTCAAAATGATTTCAGAATTGAAATTTGGCTTATATAGCCATATGAAAACGGTGTCGTTTTACTTAAAACAAATGGCTTCAAAACGACATCATTTCAGACCCCAGGATCCGCGTGTTGACCCGAAACCCGGATAGGATCCGCCTGTTTTCATTTAAAGGGCAAATTGCCCAATCGGTCCTTCATTTTCGTTATTTACAATTTCATTTTTTATTTTATTTTAATTTAGCCCTAACCTTATATTCTTATTTCAATTCAATCTTATTTTTGATTTTAAAGCTTATTTCGAAACAGTGTCGTTTTGGGGATTAAGGCTAATTGCCCAGTGAGTCCCTCCGAATTTAGCGTGTATTTCAATTAGGCCATAAATTTTTTATTTTTATTTATAATTAACCCTAGATTTTTAATTAAATTCAATTTTAATCCTTTTATATATTTGATTCATTTTAAATATTATATGTATTGTTTTTTTTTTATAAATGTCAGTTATGTGAAAAATAATATATATTAGTATATATATCTTTATAAATTTTATTATATGTTATATTTTTATTATATATATTATTTTATTCTATCATATTTATATTTTATTATATGCATTATTTTTCTTTACTATATATATATATTATTTTACTATATTTTATATGTAAAATTACTTATTATATTATTTTTATTATTTTATATTTTATCTATCATACAGTTTATATTATTATATATTTTGTTTATAAATTTTATTTTATGTATATATTTTACCATACATTATTCATACATTACATTTATTCTAGTATAAAATATATATTATTTTATTACTTATTAATTATATATGTTTTTTAATTTTTATTATTAATATGTGTAATATCAATATTTAGCACATTATTATTTTAATATATTAGGTTATTACATCCTATAATATGATTTATATATGTATATCATTTTTAAAAAGGGGGGTTCTCTTTTATCAGTCTTATATTATTCTAAATGTTTTTAAATATCTTTATATTTTTTTTATTTGATTTATATTTTTATATGGTTATAATTTGCTTATCTATTTTTTTTTGTTTTTTTGTATTGTTTTAGTAAGTTAAATTTTCGTAGATTTATTTATTATTTTATGTTATGGTTTTTATATATTTGCATGAAAATTAATTATTTATGTTGATTTAAGCAATTTATGTTGTTGAATTCATTATGCTCTACGTTATATTTTGTATGTAACGATAATGCATGTATATTTATGTTATCCATGACCATGCATAAAATGATAACGTATTGTGTAATTTACACCATTGTTCATTATCCTTTATATTTTATATGCATAGAATGTTAAAGTAAGTATTATGTAGGTTAATTTATATTGATCCTTCGTAATATGTTAAATGCATCATTAATTTAAAGAACTTTTATATTTCATTCGATCCAAAAGAATTTTAAAAATAAGGCAATGTCTTTGGTAGTTAGGAATTCGGGAAATAGTGCCCTAACATGCTGGGTTGCGATTTTCTGTTTGTCTAAATACTTAAACTATCCTTCTAAATAAGTTTTGAAGATATCAAGACGATTTTAGTTACCAAAGTTTAAAATATCGTGTCCAATCATGATGAATGTGATGTTTATATTCTTTTGAAGCAATGAAATCTTGATTCTTTTTAACTCAAATTATTACGGTTTTAAAAGAGATCTTATTTCTAAATTCTTTCAAACTTTTAACATTAAGACAAAAAATTATTCAATTTGGTACCAACTTTGGGCGTTACGATACGTAACCGACTCCTGAACCTATTTTCTCGTAATCTCGTAGACCAAAACGTTTTATAAAGTGATCCAATCACACTTTAAAAGATTGGTGGCGACTCCCATTTTCATTTTTTTTTTAAAAATCACTTTTAAGGAGGTTTCGACAATCCTTATATATTGATCATTTTCATTTAGTTTGACCTACAGTTTTCTATAGTACGGGGGTGGTAGTGGATGTTGGAGATAGAGCTACGCATATATTACCTGTTGCAAATAGCTATGTTATTGGTAGCAGCATTAAGTTAATACCAATAGCAAAAAAGATGTTACTCTCCTTATATAGTAACTGATGCGGGTATTTTTGTTTTTTTTTTCCCATGACTTGTGATCTGAAACTATTGATTGCTATTTATTCAATTTCAAGTACTTAAGGTTATTATCATGTCTTGATGAGAAAAAAAATACACTTCTTGGCATTACTCAGCCTTGTTCATAGTTGGATTTATTGGTGTTCTCAAGTTTTGCACCTAGGCAGGCCTATGCCTTGCGCCTTAGCGCTAGGAAACAAAAGCACCTCGACCCTTTCAAATGAGGCGTATTTGATCAGGCACACTTTTGGTGCTCTTAACTACGTTATTTTTGTAAGACGATAGGCATAAAAATGCTTGTCTGATTGAATCTGGAGTTTTCTACCTTTGTTTCCTAGTAAGGAAGTGGATTATATCAAACTCTTTACTTCTCAATATTTAAGTATTCAACATACGTGAGAGTAGAAGGAAATCATGCATATTCCGCAATGAATGTTAAATTTAAATTTTTTTCTAATGAAACAACATTTTATGCCATAAACTTGACCTCATATTCTAGCAGTTACAGTGCAAGTGGTTGTAATTTGAAGGCTTAAAGATCATAATAAACCATGCAAATGCACTACTCTAACCTTATGTTTGTTGTGTGACAACTACAATGAACATAACTTGAGAAGCAATGGATTCAAATAATACTGTATTATTTTAAAATGTAGTAAATAAAATATTTTAAATAATTTAATATAATTTAATATAAAAATAAAAAATCTTTTAATATAATTTAATATAAAAATAATTATATTAAGAATTTTATTAAATTATTTAATAATAATCCTATTAAAATTTAACAACAATAACCATCTACTTAAAAAAAATTGCTAAGGATATTCTGGTCATTTTAGCTGTTTTTTCTTATGCTATTACAAATCTTTTCATTCAACCAAACACAAGAATACTATTACAGCTCTATTCAATTCCACTGAACGAAACAATTGAATTACTGATTACAGCTCTATTATATTACAGCTTTATTCCATTACAACCCTATTCTATTCCAGTGAACTAAACGTGATGTAAAAGAATTAGAAAAAGTTGGTAGCATGGGAATAAAAGACGATTAAATAAAAGGGTAAACTATATAGATAATCATCTAATTATCAGAATTTTTTATTTTAGGTACCCAAAATAAAAAGGTTTTCAATTTAAGTAGCAAGATTATATACTTTGGTCATTTTGGTCACTCCCGTTAAAATCATAGGACGTGTCAGTTAAAAAATCGGTATAATAAAAAATTTAGCCTTCAAATTTTACATATTATATCTATTTAGTCATAATTTTTAAAACTTAACCCTCAAATTTACAAATGTTGTAATGCCCCTATACCCGACCTAACTACTGAGTCATATATAGGAATGTCACATTTGGTGCCAGAGTAGTCCTGGCTAAATTCTATTAATCGGTTCATTTTCCAATCATATTTACATGTTATTATCATATTTCAAGTGTACTAAAGAAAATCGGGTAAGACTTTCAGTAAAAATTAGTTTCGAAATCATATTTTGTTCATAACAGGGCCCAACTTTCAATACTGGCACTAAAGTATTGGTACCTTGACTTAGATATCAATACCCATGTGTTGTATCGATACCAATTGAGCTTTGATGTTTGAAAATTTAAGAAAAATACCCTAAGTACAGATACATTGTCCAATGTATCAATACTTCCTTCAAAGTAACAGTACTTTAAGCTTGGTATCGATACAAAAATGACATTCGATGTTTTATTTTAAACCAGGGTTAACTTGCCCAATTAGCCTTTCGTGTTTTACCTAGTTTAGCCCTTCAGTTAACAATTTAAATAAATCCAATTCACATATCATCTATACATTTCAAACTCAATTACTCATAATTTAACATGTAATTCATAGACTTGTAAACCATACCATAGTTTTAAACAAGTATAAGTTTTACACTTTAGTCCCTAAACTTTTAAATATACCTAGGTACATGTCATTTACTAAAAATAAAACATAAGAGAAACTTTACTTTTTTTCCACAAGACCATTAATGTGTTGATGTGATGTGATGTGATGAGGTGCTTCCAGTCTTTAAAAGTCCTTACTTCTACTCTTTACCTACGTGTATAAAACACGTATTAAGCTTTTGCAAGCTTAGTAAGTAAAACTACAGTATAATTAACCTAATATCTAAAACGGAGATTTAATATGTCTTGTAATTTTTTTCATAATTTCTTTTAGGTTTGTACATTTAGACAACTTCAAACTTACCACACCATAACCATGTCTTTTTGTTCATTGTTATTGTCTATCAATTTACAATTTAATCTTGTTCCAATATATTTTAATCATCTTATTTCTTCATTTAACCTATACAGTATTTCAATCATTTAATAGAGGTAATCTTTTACCTTAAAATTGAGGAAATCATTTACCTTTTAACAGAGACCCAGTAGACTTAACAGAACACATAGGATATACGAAATTGAACGGGACACCATTGAAGCAGGTAAACAGAGTGCACGCTGACATTCCATTAATGAGATGTCATCTATATCCCACTAGTTCTTATCTCGTCTACTTAGGATAATATATCAGAATCAGATATATTTCTTATTTCAGAACAAAATTTAAATACTCTAGACTTATTTCAATTTAGTCTACATTATAACAATTCAAAAACATAATTTTCAACTTTCTTTAATACATATAACATAACTCACTATTTAATAAAAATTCCATATTAACTAATAAAATTTATCATAGCTTCTCACAAGCCACTTTTGCATATTTCACAATTTAGTCCTTTTTTTCTCATACTTCATCAAATATACTCACAAAACTCACAATATTACTATATTGTTCCACACATCAACCATTCACATATTTTACTTCATATATTCATTTACTTATATTTATTACAATTCCATCAACTTTGTCATTTTTTACAATTTAATCCTTTTAGTTACTGTTAATCTTTTTCTTACTTTTTCTTTCATTTTCTTTATTACATATTACCTAATAAATAAAAAAATTTATCATTAACTTATATTTAACAGATGTTGTGACGAGGCACCATCGTTGGGACACCGTTTATCGCATCGTTGAGATGAGTATCCCTTTCTAGGTGACGTTGTGACATGAAAAATGCATCATCTTGACATGGCCAACTGAGTGTTTAAGGAATGTTTTGCTAACTTTGCAATTAAGTCCGAATTTTTAAGTAATGCAATTGAAGGCCTTAAACTTCATGAAATGCTTTGAAAAATTACGTGACTAAGTTTTATATATTAAATTTCAAAATGTTATCTTCAATTACATAAAAAGGTTTTACTGGATATTTTGTAAAATTTATGTTTTAGTCTTTAAACTTAGTTTTGTAATTGAATGAGTTTTAACTGTCGATTTGAATTGAAATTTTCGCATATAGTTTGAAATAAAATGCCCATAACACTTGTTAGGTTAATTTTGGGATTTATGAGTATTTAGCATGCATAGTATATGTAATAGCCCAAATTTTCCCGGCCCATAAAATAAACAAAAAAACAAAAAAACAATAAAAGTTCTTTTACAGTCCATTTACAAAACCCAAACTGCTAGCCTATTTACATAGCCCAATTGAATCACTACTTATGGCCCATTTACAAATCACACCGGTAGCCCACATTTGAGCCTTATTACACCTAAAACCCTTTAGCCCAAATACTCAAACTAGACCCAAATTAGCGAGGCCCAAGAAGGCCCAATGCCTAAACTGAATCAGGAAACCCTAGAGTTTCCAGAAGCTTCGCGCCGCAAGCACTCCAATCGTCACGCCCCTTCGTCTCGTGCCGTTCCAGTGACCCTTCATCGACACCTCCGTCGGCGCCGTGACTCCAGCTCCGTATCGCGCCGTAATTGGCGCACGAATCAATGCCAGCGCACTCATCGCCGTGATATCCTCGCTAGTACCTGCAAAAAGGAAGAACCATGGCAGAAAAGAGAAGCAAACATGAAAAGAAATCGAAGATTTCTTTCCAAAATGTAACAATTTATAGATGGCTATAAAAGCCTCTTTTCGAAACTGTAAAAGGGATTACTATTTTTTTACATATATACAAACAGATACGCCTATATACATACAAAAAAGAAATACGAGCAATTTTTTTTTTAAAAAAAGGTGATTTCAGTTATATATTTCATTCCTTATTGTTTATTTCTTTTTGTTCAACACATATGAGCTGTTTTTACAAAAAACTGTCAGTATTTAAAAAAGAGAAGAGATTACCTGTGATTCGCCTGGAAAAATGAAGGCTTTTAACCTTCCAACTGCCGTGTGCGGTGGCGCGTGTGACGCTTGGGCGCGTGCAGCCTGATGACCGAAACTTGGCCTGACGGGGACCGAAGCCCAGAAGGCTCTTCTCTTCTCCTCTTTCAAAGGATTTCAAGTTTTTTTTTAAAACCAGCTTTTAAAAATAAATTTTTTGGGCCAAAATCTGAGTTATATAGTATTATAAAAACGGTGTCGTTTTTGCTTAGTTTAATAAGCACCAAAACGGCGCCGTTTAAGTGAAGGATCCGCGTGTTGACCCGTGACCCGGGAAGGATCCCCGTGTTTTTGATTAAGGGGTTAATTGCCCAATTGATCCTTCCGCATTTTTTAAATTTATAATTTCATTTTATTTTTATTTTAATTTGGCCCTAACCTTTTATTTTTGTTTCAATTTGGTCCTAATGGCCATTATAAAACTTATTTTGAGAACGACGTCGTTTTTGGGATTAGGGCTAATTGCCCAATGAGTCCCTCGGATTTTAGTACGCGTTTCAATTAGGTCCTAATTTTTATTATTTTAAAATTAACCCTAGAGTTTTATTTTTTTTAATTTTAATCCTTTTTAAATTTTTTATCTATTTTAAATATTTTATATATATTATTTATTTTTACTATAAATATTATTTATATATGTAAAAAATATTATATATTTTTTTATTTATGTATTATTTATTATATTATTTACACTTTATTATATATTTTATTTATATATTTTATATCATTTTATTATATATTATTCATTATATTATTTTTTATCTTATTATGTATTATATAATCTTATTATTTATTATTATGTATAATTTTAAAAATTTCTAAATTATTATTAAATAATACATATATCATTATTAAATAATTAATATATTATGTAATACTCTAAAATTTACTATGAACCTTTGTCCCTTTTAATATAATATTATTTTTATAAAATATATACTAAATTATTATATCATATAGTTTTTTTTTTATTAATTAATTAACCATTATTTAATTTTCCTTATTTATTTATATATTGTTTTAAGTATTTTTAATACCTCATTTTTTTTAACGGTATTTAGTTTTCATCTTTATTTTTTGACTTATTTTACATATGTTCATAATGTGTTGATTCATTTTCGTATTTTTTTTATTTATTTAGTATTGTTTTAGTATGTTAATTTTATCTCGTAAATTATTTGTATTTTTATGTTATTTATTGTTTTTATATATTTGCATGAAAATTAATTATTTATGTTCTTGTCATCACCAAAATTTGCCCGGATATTTAAAACTGAAAAATTAATGAATAAATAAATAAATATTTATTTATTTAATTTAAACAGTCCATAAAAGTTTTTTTTACAAAGCCCAAATACACAGACCCAACAAACCAAATTTTACTAGACTAGCCCAACCTAAACTAAGCCCCAAACAGCTTGCAACCTAAATGAACTCATATGCATCGGTAGCCCAAAACATCTCTACCCATTACAAACCCAAAATTCTCGTGAGAGGCCCAATTGGGCCAAATAGTTGCACCAGCAGAAACCCTAGGGTTTCGCCTCTTTCTTCTCGCATAAGCGTAAGATTCCGTGTCATCGATGATCGTCTGTCCAACTCCCGTAATCGCCTCCTCACCACTGACTTCACCCTCCTCAACGCGCCCAGCCCCTCCGTCACTAAGATCTTCGGGACACCTGCAAGGAAAGAAAAAGAACCACAGCAGCAAGCAAAGCAAATATGGAAAGATATAAAAAGATTTCTTTCCTAAATTTTTGTAATAAATAGTGGCTATAAAAGCCCGAATGAAACCATTGTAAAAGAGAGCGATTTTTTGAAGAGCATAGAAATACATACTTACAGATACTTATTCAGAGAGATACAAACAGTTTCAGAAAATGTGATTTAACCGTATTTTTTATTTTCGTAACATATACATGTATATAAACTGTTTTAGCAAAAATATGGATTACAAAAATAAAAGGAAGGAAGTTACCTGATGAACGACGAGCGAAAGGAGGGGTTTTTAAACCCTAGCCACCGTGTACGGTGGTCTTTAGGGTGGCGCGTGGGCGCGTGACCGGCGTGTGGCCGACGGAGGCCAGAGCCCGGAGCTCCCTCTTTTCTCTCTTTCACAGAGAATTCTTAAATTTTTTTAAAAAAAACGGTTTCAAATGATTTTAAGGCTAATAATCTGGCTTATATAGCCTTGACAAAACGGCATCGTTTTGTGACCCAAGGATCCGCGCGTTGACCCGATTACTCGGGAGGATCCACAAGATTTTTGAGAATTGGGTTAATTACCCAATTGATCCTTCTATCTCTTTTGTACTTACAACAAACTTTATTTTATTTTATAATTTGGCCCATTATTTTATTTTAGTTTTAATTTAATCTCTATGGCTATTAAATTATATTCTGAAAAGCGCCACCGCTTTGGGAATAGGGCAATTTGTCCAATGAGTCCCTCTAATTTTGCGTACGTTTTAAATAGGACCTTATTTCAGTTTTATTCCTTTTAAAATTCGCCCATTAATTTTGCTAGACTCTAAATTTAGTCCTATATTTATTTTATTATTTGTTTTATTTTAATTTTACTTCCATAAAATTATTTTATAAGTGTTATTTTTATATGTATTATAATTGTTTATTGTATATTAATTCTCTCATAATTATTATTTTTATATATATTATTATATTTTTACATATATTATATATTTATTTATACATATTATTTTTATATATAAATTTTCATTATCATATGCTATATTTATTATATTATTTCCCATATATTTTATATATAATATTTATTATGTTTTACTTGTATATTGCTTATTATTTTATATATATATATGTTATGTATATTACATATTACCAATTATATTACTTATGTTTATATTATATATATTTTATTTAAAATTTGTAAATTATTATTATTAAATCATATTTTTAACTCATATTATATTCACATTTCATTATTAATTAATTAATTAATTATTATATATATCATTTCATTTTAAATTTATATTATGAATTCTCTTACATACTTTCAAGCCAATATATATTACCATATAATTATTATTCTTTTGTAAATATTCTTGTATATTAAATTCTATCTTAAAATTGTTATGAAATATCTTATTTTTAATTATATGCATATTTTGTTAGCAATCAATCATTTTCTTTTTTATTAGTTCTTTGGTAGATTTCTATATTGCATGTAACATGTATGTGTTAAATGTTATTATTATATGTTATATTTTGTAGACATGTACATTGATATTATACTTTTATTTGTATGTCATATATTATTTAATGATTGCTTTTTTAATTATCATGCATTATTTAATTATTACCTCGTATATTTGTATATTTTGTTTATTCATTCTCAATACATGCTATATATATTTTGTACGCATATTGTTAATATTTGCCATGTATATATAATTTTTATGCACCTAATGCGATCTTCATATTATTGCTATCATTTTGTCAAAATGCACGTATCATTCACAATAATATGTTACAATGTATGATTTATAGTACAATATAATTCCCCACGCATCTTTTAAAAAAAAATAAGGCCCCAAAGTTTTTAAAAAAAATACAAAGGCAATGCTTGGTGTTTGGAAATTTCGAGAAAGTAGTGCCCTAACTTATCGGGTTGCAACTTTTCTCGTTAAGCTCGAATAATCAAGTACCCTCCTTAAGTTTTTAAATGTTTGCAAAACGTGAGCTACTGTCTTGGAATTGCAAAATAATATGTCCTAACTTATTGGATGTAGCGTTTTGTTGTTTCGAGATGGGGATTTCTAAAAAGCCAATTTAGTGTCAATACTTTGATACGAATAAACTTTAATTTACAAAAAAATCAAATATACTAATTTAAAGAGGATTACATCTTAAAACTTTTTGAATTTCCGGTATTAAAGACATTTGATAATCAGTTAGGTACCAATTTTTTTTGGGCGTTACGAGGGTGCTAATCCTTCCTCGTACGTAACCGACTCCCGAACCCATTCTTTTGATTTCGTAGACCAAAACCAACGACTTTAAAACAAATGTTTTAAAGGTGATCCAATCACACCCAAAAAGATTGGTGGCGACTCCCGTTTTTGTTTTTCTTAAAGTCGATTCCCATTTTCCAAAAACTCGATTTAAAAAAGGTCTCGACAGTTGTTATTTTAAGTTATATTTGCATGAAATATTATTGTATATACATTATGTAATTTATGTCATTATTTATCATTTTCTATATTATATTTGCATGAAATGTTAAAGTATGTACCATGTAGTTTATATTATTTAGTATCGATATCTTGTAATATGTTAAATGCATCATTGTTTTAATTTTTTTTTTATATTTCATTTAATCCAAAAGAATTTTTAAAAATGAGGCAATGTTTTTTGTATTTAGAAATTTGGGAAGTAGTGCCCTAACATGCTGAGTTGCGATTTCCCGTTTGTCTAAATGTCTAAAATATCATTTTAAATAGATTTTGTAAATCATGAGATGATTTCACTTACGAAAGTTTAAGAATATCGTGTCCTATCATGCTGGATGTGATATTTGTACTCTTTTGGAGTGAAGGAATCTCGATTTACAACTCAAATTATTCTGGTTTTAAAAAGGGATCCTATTTTTAAATTCTTTCAAACTTTTGATATTAAGACAGAAAACTATTCAATTTGGTACCAATTTTGGGCGTTACGAGGGTGCTAATCCTTCCTCGTACGTAATCGACTCCCGAACCTATTTTCTCACAATATCATAGATCAAAATGTTTTATAAGGTGATCCAATCACACCTCAAAAGGTTGGTGGCGACTCTCGTTTTCAAAATTCTCCCTTCGCCAAAATGGTTTCGACAGTATAAAATGAAATTTTTACCCCTACCTTTATTTTGTTGAATGATGATAGACTAAGCATGATCTAGGGTTGGTTGATTAGTTTTAAGGCATAATTGTTGAAAATATCCTTAATATTTATGGGTTTTAGGGTTTGAACCCTTAACCCTTTTTTTTGGATTAATACCTTTAACGTTACGTTTTTTTTCCAAAAATTAGCCCAATTTTAACAGTAAACGTGAGTTGACTGTCAATCAAACCGTAGGTCAACAAAATAACCTATGTGGCATGCCATCTGTAAAAAAAAAAATTGTTTAATCAATTTTTTTTCATTTTATTTGTTCTCTTTCTCTCTTCCCTTGTAGTTATTGTCACTGTTGTGTCCAACACCCTATTGCTGCCTTCCTTCTTACTCTTCTTTATCCCAACCCCCACCACTGCTCCTTTCCTTCTTCTTGTATAGTTGACCAAGCCTATATCTAAGCTTCAGTCGATGAATTGCATCGTGGAGTTTTTTCACCAGTGTTGCTTTGGGACTCAACAGCTGATCCTCAGTCATGAGATTAAATTGCATTGCAATTGCAAAGAACTGACACTTAAGCCTAAACTGCTTCATATTCCTGATTTCACCCAATGAGAAAACAACTCATTCATCGCACCCACAAAGGACGAAAAAACCAAATACCAGATTTGCAAATCTACAAAATAGATGAGAACAAAAGGCATCCACAGCAACATAACAACAACTCTATTCTCTTAGAATAAACAGAACAACCCTAAATCCTCATCAAAATACTAACATCTAACAAATAATTTGAAGTTCACTTTTAATAGTATATTTTGCAATATTTATGGAAAAAAGTTCAAAATGGAGTCTTGATGCTTAAGCTTATAGCCACACACACACACATACACACACACACAAAAAAAAAAAAAAAAGGTTTTGTTTGCTTTGTCTTCTAAATAGACACATATAAGAAAAATAAATTAATAAATAAAACCCAGATTTTTTAAACTTCAGAACCAAACAAAACCAACAATAATTTAAAATAAATAAAACCCATATTTTTAGAATAAGAACTTTAGTAGAATCAAATATAAGAAAAGAAAAAAAATCATGATCAAAGAATTGAAATTTCTGTAGAAAATATCATCAATTGTAAAAGAAGAAAAATGAGGATGCAAAAGAGCACAAAACAGAGAGAGAGATAGAGATGTTGGTGATACAATTGAGGATCGTGGGTTGTATGGACAAGCAAGAAATGAGTGGAGACTGGAGGAATCAAATACAAATTATTTCTGCGTTTCTCTTGTTTGTTAACGTTGGTATCACATTCACTTCTACTATGTCAGCCAAGAGACCACCATCCAATCCAAGCCTTCGATCCAATTCCTAGCCTAATGAATCACAAAAAAGAATATCGACAACATCTCTGAAATAAGATACACAAAGACAGCCTTGAGAAAAGTAACAATCTTTTGGTTTGCTTTCGAAGACCAACCCCTATCAGCATCATTTGACTCCAAATTCTTTGATAGAAAATTTCAAACAAAACAATCCAATTTAAAGCAGCCATACTCTTTAATACCATTTGTATTCCTAGCCACACCCTCTCACTGGTCGACGATTTAAAGTGAAAGGGAAATGAGCGATGATGGGGATTGGGATGCTGAGGAGTGAGAGGGAAGGCGACGATGGTGGGGGTTAGACACAATGGAGACAACAGCTAAAGGGGAAGAGAGAAAGAGGAGAAGAGAAAACAAAATGAAAAAAAAAGAATGTTGTTAAATAATTTTTTTATAGATGATGTCATCTATGATGTTGTGCTTATGTGGCATGCCACATAGTCTACTTCGTTGACCTGGGGTTTGGTTAACGGTCAATTTATGTTTACAGTCAAAATTAGATTGATTTCTAAAAAATTGTAATATTGAGGGTGTCAATCTAAAAAAAAAAAAAAAGTTAAGGGATAAACCCATAAACCCATAAACGTTGAGGGTATATTCAACAATTATGCCTAGTTTTAATGGCTATGAATAATATGCATGTATTGCATGGTGTGATTGGTGGTTCTTATGGCGTGTTTGGTGGTCGATAAGAAAAGTCACGTAAGTGGCTAATGTGACTTTCTAGATTCAGGTCGAACTGTCCTCGCTGGGTTTGGGGTACCACAGAATATTGAAAGCTCAATGGTGCTAACATAATTTGAATTCGAAACTTAAAACACTAATTAAATAAACATGTTAATAAAAATATCATTAAATAAGTTTAACATTAATCATATCATTAATATGAGAATGGCTTTCTAAAATATCATTATCCAACTCCATATCAAACAATAATGATAATATAACCATATATCATTTCGTCAATCCACTCTCAGGGTATTTAAGCAACATTTACCATAACCTTTCAGGTATATATCATACCTCATTTTCATCAAACATATATCATAGTACCAATGCACCCTTTGGGTATTTGCGTCTCATTTATGTATACCAAATAAACCACAATTTGTTATCCACATTATATCCATATTTCATTTCATTTCATAATGGAAAATGCCATCATTTTTTAGCCCCTATTAATCAATTTCAGGCTCAAGAATGGATACACGAATCCATTCACCAATAAACCAAAATACGCACATAAGTGATAATCGAGCATAAATGCACCAATACCACCAACCACACCAATATACGCTCGTACCCCCAAGGTATTTCAGCTAGTGTTACGTTCTTGACCCTAGAGTATTAGAGAACTATTAAATAACAATATGCGATCAACACTAAAGCTTCCCTCGATATAACAAACCTTATGGCATGACAACTATACCTAAACTCTATTTGACACTATTAACAGGGCAATTTTCATTACCAATTATCATCGAATCATATACTAACATAATTAACATCATACTACCACCATCACACATACACCGACACATATGCCTTGAATGTATACCAAACATTTCAATGTGACTAATTACAACATATTTTACATGTCTTTATTCATCATCAATAATTTTATAAATGTAGCTATTTAATAATTTATGTAGTGAAATAGAATTATGAAAAGCACAAATCATTTTTCTTTTGAGTTTTTGGTGTCATCTTTAGCTACGTATGATAATTCGATTACAAAAATAGTATTAGTTTCACATACTCAAACATCAACATTATCAAAGAAAAACATTAATACTTTTTTAGGTTCCTTAGAACCCTAATATCTGAAATTCTTATATCTCACAACTTTCTCATTCGAATATAAATATGATTTTATAATTATACTCTACGACCTCAAACTATCAATAAACATAAATTTTTTCTCTAAAGTTTTCAACATTTCTCTCTCTAAATTCATAACAACCATCAATAAATTACTTAGCAACACCTTAGTAATTTCAACTTTTAAGGATTGGTTTATATTCATCTACCATGATAAATTAAAATTTTAACAAAAATTAAACAAGAAAGCTTAATAATTCTTATAACAAGCTCACGACAATGGTGAACAACACATGCAAGCTTTCTTTCTTTCTTTTTCTTGTTTTGTCGTTGGAGGAGAAGACACAAAGCACTAATTTTATTTATTTATTCTTTTATCATCCATTTATTTAAGCTTAATTAAACTAAATTAATATTAACCAATGGCAATGATTTTATCCTAAAACACTTAGTGGAATTTAGTGGCTTTGATCATGTTTAGCCACTAACTATATATTATTTATGGTTTATTTGCTATTAAGACATTGGTTTAATATTCTATTAATGACTTTCAAAATCCTTAATCTAGTTTCTCTAATATAATCCCCTTACAATCTAGTCCTTATACTATGCTTAATTATTAATCTAATTAATTACTTAATAATTTGATCCTACAATTTCATTTATGCCTCATAATAGCTTAATTAAAATTTCCAAACTAACTCAATTTAAGGAATCTGATCTCGAAATTGAATTTTTTGACACCGTTGAAAATTAGGTCATTACAGTCCTCTCAATTTTTCTCTCAACTTTTTCTTCAAACTTTGATTTTTTTTTTTTAAGGTTTCAAATTGTTAAGTTGATTTTTCATTAAAATATTTCGTTTAAAAAAATTTTAAAAGACCAAATTCAACATTTCATTCAAATTCATGTGAACTTAGGTGGAAGATGGAAAGTGGTTTAGTCTTGATTCTTTGGTTAATATTTGAGTTTTTTTCTAGCAAGGTAATAAGTTCCAAACCATTATTTATGATTTTAAAACCTTGAGAATTAATTTTTGATTTTATCTTTATTTTTCTTTCATTTCTAAATACTTTTCAAGTTAGAGCAAGAAAGCTTTGATTCTTTCATTTCTTGTGTTTTTGAACTTGAATCTTATCAGCTAAGTTTAGGATGGAGTGGGATAGCTGGGAATTAAGTTAGAACAAAGCTTGGTTAAAGTTCTCTTGAGTTGCCATTATTGAAGAGCTTAAGGTGCTTGAGAGAGAGAGAGAGAGGAGTTGATCTAGTGTGGCTAATAATTTTTTATTTTTTAGGAGTTTTTAATGATGATTCTAAAGTTATATTTAAGGTTTGTATATGTTAGATTAGTGTTCTCTTAAGTTTTGATAGAAGCAAAAAGTTCTCACTTCATTTAATTGCATCACATGCTTAGTTCTTGATGATTTTCTATTCAATTGTGTCTCTCTAGCTATGTTTTATTGTTTTGATTAATGATTGTAGCAAAGGAGGTGGTTGAGTCCCCAAAGGCCAAGGGAAAGGAAAAAGTCATTGAAGGTTTACGATTTATGCTAATTTAACTTAATTATATGATATGATTTGATGAAGTAATTAAAATGTTTCCTCAATTTAGTCACTTGAATTGTTGTTAAAGAAATTGATTGGATGATGTTAAAAAATGATATTTTGATGATTTGTGGTCCGATTAATATATTTTTTATCGCCAATTAGTATGCTTTATTGCTTGATCTTGTTATATCATATACTTGGTTATATTAGGACCATTGAGCTTCCCAATGCTCAATTGCATTTTTTTTTTTGTTTCTGTGCATACGTGTTGAAATGCTTTTGAGTTTGATTGGTGATGTCCTCAGCATCCAAAGGCTCAGTTTTCATCTTTCTATTGAGTTTTTAATGTTTCCTTAATGTCTTTTTATAATAAATGGCTCGTACCTAGGTCTCTAGGTGACTTTTATGTCTTCTAATGTTGAAATTTGGTATTTTTGGCATTTAGTTTGTGTTGATACCATATTGGAATTTTAATTACCTTTAAGTTGGATTTTTAGAATAATTTTACATGACTCATGTATGGTTTATACGTTGCAAATTACTTGCCTATTGAAATTTTGATTTAATGTGTTACATGCCATGTAGATTTATATTTTAAAATCGTTTATGGTATGTCACTTATGTATGAAATAGTTTGGTTACATAGTGAAACTTGTTTAAGTGCATGTAAGGGATCAATTGCATGACTTGGAATGTTATTTTTCTGCATTTATATACTAATGTCTCGAGACATCAACAACATGTCTTGAGACCATAAGAATGTTTTTATGTATTTCATGCATTTTTGGGTACATGTCTCGAAACACGATTAGATTGTCTTAAGATGTAAGGGGCAAGTCTCGAGACATGATGATCTTGTTTCAAGACATAAAGCATCAAAGCTAAATTAAAAAAAATTCTATCTAGGGTCTCAAGAGAGTCATGGCTCATTGTCTCGAGACATAGGAATTAATGTCTCAAAACATGGTTTCATTGTCTCAAGACTTCAAACTTCAAAACTAAAATTTTAAAACAAGATAGGCATGTCTCGAGATATAACCCTACATTTTGTTCGTTTGACTTAAGATTCATAATATGGTTCCTTTTTTTACCACCTTTAACCCTAGATTATTGTATGTGGGCCCAATTGGTTTCATTTAAGTGTATTTAACACTTGTAACATTATTTAATTAAGATTATCACGGTTTTATTATTTTTAGTTGCATTGTTTGTTGAAATATCTATTTCAGTTGCTTCGACAATAAATATGAGATTTTGCATCCAAATCATTTATTAACAAGAAAGAAATCAAGGGCTTGGAGGATTCTAAAATAACTCTTTTGATTAATAAAAAATTGGTCCCCAAGTATTATAAAAAGATTGGATTCCTTCTTATTAACAAAAAGCCCTTGGATTCTTAGGCTTGAAAAAGCATACAACGAGGGATTTGTTTTTAAAAGGAATTGCTTGGCAAATTGGTAATGGGGAAAATCTTTTTACATTTGATAATGACATTGTTAGAATTAAGTGACCCTAATTCTTATTTAAATAAAATACGATGGAAAATAAAATAAAAGTAAAATCCATATAGAACTAGACTTCTTTTATTTTATTTTAGAATAAGGTTTTTTAAACCTTATTAAACTCCATCTATTTTATATTTACTAGATAAGGTGTTTCAATCCCTACTAGAATATGGCTTTGCATAATTATTCCTTTTGTATTGATTCAAATTTTCGACATAGTGAATTTTCTTCTCCTCTCTGCTGGTGGTTTTTTCCCAGAAGGGTTTCCACGTAAAATTTTGGTGTTCTTTATTTTTTTATTTTATTTTATTTTTTTTCACCAATTGGTATCCGAGCTTAGGTTGTTCATCTCGATCACACAGAATGGCGTCTTTGAAATATGAAATTCATGTTGGATCGCAACACCGTTTACGTTGTAGGCAGATTAAGATGTAAGCGAGCCTTGCGCAGATGGATCTAGAGGATGCCCTGCTAGAATAGATAAGATGCCTTCGACATTAACGTGATGAAGAGAAGAAGCGTAAGGATCGAAGGCATTAACACAATTGCATCTGCATTTGTCCAATGAAATTTTGCAGATGTGATGAAAGAGAAGATCCATTTGCATTATGGAAGAGGCTAGAACAAATATGTATGTCGAAAACTCTAACAAGCAAGTTGCATATGAAGCAAATATCTTTATGCTCATCGTTTGGAGGAAGGTGTGCGTGCATGCATGCCTAACACTTCATGAAGACTTATTATCTTTTAAGCGAGAGAGAAAGACTTTAATGCTTAAGGGTGTAAATAAGTAATGAACCCTTCCAGATTGCACTGGAATACTAGTGATTTAATGAACTTTCTTTCCAAAGATTTGTTGAAAACTTTGCTTATGAAAGGGATGCCTTTGCATGAGTTTGATGATAAGCTTATATTTAACATAGCTCTTCAGATGACTATAGAGTGAAATTAGGTTACAATTTGCTGTCTCTTGAATAACCTTAATGCATTCCCTCATTCCACAAATTCTTATTAGCCAAGGATTTTTTGGCCTCTCATTTGGTCACTCAAAGTTCCTTTTAAGATCATCATGTTTCTTTGGAAAGTCTACAGTAATGGGTTACCTTGCAAGGTGGAGATAGCAAAGAGGAATTCCATTCAAGACCATTTTTTCCTTTTTTGTGTGTTAGTGTTTCAAGGTTGCAACTAATTTAAAAAAAAAAACAATAAGACTAAGACCTAGGGAGTTTTGTTAGCTTGTTAGTGGGAGTAGGAGTTGTTAGCTTGTTAGTAAGAGTAGCAATTTGATTTTTTTTTTGTTGAGGTTGTTACTTAGGACTTGTATATAAGGGCTACTTTGTTAATCAATTATATAATCCCTTTATTCATATTTTTTTTCTATGCTTCAATTAGTTTTTTGCTCGTTGCTAAACCAATAGTGGTATCGAGAGCTATTTTTTCTTGAGGGACCTGTGAGAAAAGTTCTGTGAGAGTTCTGAGAGAAAATTGAGAGATACACTTGTGAGGTTTTGAGGAAAATGGAATTAGGATCAAGTAACCTATCTGCCTTAGCCTCACTTGTGTTTGATAGAGAGAATTATCAAGCATAGGCCTTGAGAATGCAAGCATACATAGAAAGTTGTGATTATTGGGAAACTGTCGAGGAAGACTATGAGGTGACTCCACTTTCTAACAATCCAATGATGAACCAGATCAAAATGCACAAGGAGAGAACCACCAAGAAGGCTAAGGCAAAGGCTTGTCTTTATGTTGCGGCTTCACCAGCCATATTCAATAGAATTATGGCTTTTGGATCAGTGAATGAGATATGAGACTACCTCAAGGCTGAGTATCAAGGAGATGAGAGGATTAATAGCATGAAGGTGTTGAACTTGATAAGAAAATCTGAGAGGCTACAAATGAAGGGCTCTAAGTCAATCAAAGAATACTCAAACAAGCTGATAGATATTTCCAATAAGGTAAGAATTGTTGGGACTGATCTCTCTGATTCTAGACTGGTGCAAAAAATACTTGTCTCTGTGCCTGAGAAATATGAAGTAACAATTGCCTCTTTGGAGAACACCAAGGATTTGACTCAATTGAGAGTAGCGGAGTTGATCAGTGCTTTACAAGTTCAAGAGCAGAGGAGATTAATGAGGTAAGAAGGAAGCATGAAGGAGCTTTGAAGGCTAAGATGTAGCTGAGTGAGAAAAAATGACCAAAAGTGGAATGGAAAGCAGAGTGGTGGCAGTAGTGGTTCAGAAACTACTGCAAAAGGTAATGGTATTGGAAATTCTCATAAGTATTCTTCATGTAATTTTTGTGGAAAACAGAATCCTCCTCATTTTAGGTATTGGAGAAGGCTAGATGTAAAGTGCAAAAGGTGTAACTTGATGGGGGCACACTGAGAGGTTCTATAAAGAATAAAAAAAATTAGCAGCAAAGTGGAGCACATGCTGCAGTTAAAGAGGAAGATGAACAACTATTTGTTGTCTCTTGCTTCTTATCAAGTACTCCATGTGAAAATTGGTTAGTTGATAGTGGTTGCACCAATCACATGACTTGTAATGAGAAGTTGTTTAATGATCTTGATAGGTCATTGAAGTCGAGAGTAAGATAAGAAATGGAGAATACCTAGAAGTGAAAGGAAAAGGCATAGTAACACTAGAGAGCCGTGCCGGAACTAAGTTAATTTCAGATGTTTCGTTTGTATCTGAGATTGATCAAAACTTGTTAAGTGTGGGGCAATTGATAGAAAAGGGATTCAATGTAATATTTGAAGAAAGAATATGTCTAATTCTTGACTCTAGTGGCAATGTATTATGAATGATCAAGATACAAAAAAAAGAGTTTCTCATTGAATCCACTTGAGGAGTAGCAAGTGGCATTCAACTGTCAAGTCAGTGACTCTGAATTGTGGCATAAGAGGTTAGGACACTTTCATCAGAAAGGTTTGCAGTTCATGCAGAAAAATGATATGGTAATTGGGCTAACAATTTTGGAGGAGTCAAGTTCGAGATGCAAAGCTTGTTTGACTAGCAAACAAACAAGGTTGCCTTTCAAAAACTTAACTTGAAGAGCCAAAAAGAAGTTGCAGTTGATTCACACTAATCTGTGTAGTCCACAAGCAACTACTTCATTAAATGGTAGCAGGTATTTCATTATATTTATTGATTATTCTACTAGAATGTGCTGGATTTATTTTATGAAGCAAAAATTCGATGTTACTTATGTGTTTTTTAAGTATAAAAGATGGGTTGAGAATCAAAGTGATTGTAAGATTCAGGTTGTCAGATTTGATAATGGGACAGAATATACCTCACAAAGCTTTAATACTTTTTATGAGGAGGTTGGGATAGAGCATCAACTCACTGCTCCTTACTCTTCACAACAGAACAGAGTTAGTGAGAGGAAAAACAAGACCATTATGGAAATGACTAGGTGCATGCTGCATGAGAAGTCCCTACCTAAGGAGTTTTGGCTGGAGGCAGCTAACACGGTTGTATTTTTGATAAATAGATTGCCTACAAAGGTATTGGAGAAAAAAAAACACCCTATGAAGGTTGGTTTGAAATGAAGCCAACTTTGAAGAATTCGAAGGTATTTGATTGTTTATGTTTCTATCATGTTCCACAGGTTAAGAAGGACAACTTGGGAGAAAAATCTGAGCATGGAATATATGTTGGTTATAGTTTAGTGTCAAAAGCCTATAGAAACTATCAACCTCAAACATGGAAGATGATTGTGAGTAGAGATGAGTTCTTAGAATATGAGCAGTGGGATTGGACAAGTGATGCAGAAGAAAGAAAACAAGAGTTCTCTATTAATCCTAATGAACTGGTGGATGATATACTAATTAGAGGTATAAGATCATTAAGTGAAGTTTATCAAAGGTGTAGTGTAGCTATTCTTAAACCTACAGGGTATGAGGAAGCCAAAGATGATAAGCAGTGGACGGAGGCAATGAAGGAAGAGTTGGGTATGATAAAGAAAACCCAAACATGGGAACTAGTTGAAAGACCTGCAAACAGAAAGGTAATTGGAGTAAAGTGGGTTTTCAAGACCAAACTTAATCCTGATGGCTTAGTGAACAAGTACAAGGCTAGTTTGGCGGTGAAGGGATATGCACAGGTTTGATGAGTTAATTTTTTTGAAACTTTTGCTCCTATGGCAAGGATGGGCACAATTAGGATGCTTTTGGCTATGTCAGCTCAACAAGGTTGGAGGGTGTTTCAGTTGGATGTGAAGTCAGCATTCCTGAATGGGGTATTAGAAGAAGAAATATATGTTGAGCAACTAGAGGGCTTCATCACACCAGGTCAAGAAGGGAAGGTTGTCTGTTAAGAAAGGCTTTCTATGGATTGAAACAAGCTCCCAGAACATGGTACAACAAGATAGATGAACATTTACTAAACTTAGGCTTTATAAAGAGCCTAAGTGAACCCACTCTCTATGTAAAAAAGTCAAGTACAAATCTAATAATTATATCTCTCTATGTAGATGGCATGTTGGTGACAGGAAATGATGCAACTTAAATTGAAGTATTCAAGAAGGATATGATGGAGGTATTTGAGATGACTGATCTTGGTGAGATGCATTACTTTCTGGGAATGGAGATCAAGCAAAGTCAAAGTGAGATGTTTCTTTGCCAGAAGAAGTACATGAAGGAGATTCTAAAGAGGCTCTATATAGAAGAGTGCAATAGTGTGATCACTCCAATGAATCAGAAAGAAAAACTTCAAAAGATGGATGGGGCAAATCCTGCAGATGAGAAGGTTTATTAGAGTCTTGTTAAGTGTCTTATGTGCCTCACATCCACTAGGCTAGACCTCATGTACATTATAAGTGTTTTATCTAGATTTTTCCATTGTGCAAGTGAAATTCATATGATTGCTGTAAAGAGGGTGTTAAGATATTTGAATGAGACACTTGCATATGGAATAAATTTTAGCAAAGTTGGGAAGCTCAAGCTACAGGGTTATTCTGATAGTGATTGGGCTGGATCACTAGATGATATGAGAAGCACTTCAGGCTATTGCTTCACGTTTGGCTCAAGTTGTTTCTCTTGGTGTTCAAGAATGTAAGAGATGGTGGCTCAATCACCTACGAAAGCTGAATTCATTACAGCTACAACTACTGTGAACCAAGCCTTGTGACTGAAGAAGCTAATGGATGATCGGCATTTGAAGCAAGAGGGGAGTATAGAAGTGTTTGTGGATAATCAAGTTACTCTAGCTATTTCACTTAATCTTGTATTTCATAGAAGAGCAGAACATTTTAAAGTCAAGTATTATATGCTTAGAGAAGTACAGAAAACAGGTAAAGTAAAGCTGGTTTATTGCAGATCAGAGGACTAGGTGGCAGATATTTTTACTAAGTCTTTCCATGTTAGCCGATTTGAGTTTCTTAGGAACAGACTTGGTGTCTGCAGCATTTGAGTCAGGAGGAGAATGCTAGTGTTTCAAGGCTGCAACTATTTTAAAAAAAAATTAAAGACTAAGTCCTAGGGAGATTTGTTAGCTTGTTAGTAGGAGTAGGAGTTGTTAGCTTGTTAGTAGGGTTAGAAATTTAAATTGTTGAGGTTGTTACTTGGGACTTGTATATAAGAGTTGCTAATCAATTATATCATCCCTTCATTCATATTTTTTTTCTATGCTTCAATTAGTTCTTTACTAAACTAATATTGTGAAACAATAGATGATGATATTGATATTCTATTTTTACATTATCCTTTCTCACGATGCTGTTTGGTTTGGCAGCTCTATTGGTCCTTAAGACCACTTATCCTCATCAATTTTCCTTATCAGAATTCATTTTTCATTGTTGGAATCTTACTACTGAGATTAAATGGAAGTGACGTGAGTTTTCCTGAGGAAAAAGCATACATTGGCATGGGAGATATACACCTTGGTTATAGTGGTCAAAGTTACCAATGAAGTTGCATGAGATTAGATGGTAAGGGAAACTAGTAACTGGCCACCTGCATCTGCAAATTGGTATGTAAATTTCCTTTTTGTCTGTTACTACCTGATCTTTTTTTCTTCCTTCTATATGTTAAGAAAATACAGTAATTTTACTTTGATCAACAGTATTTACATATGAAGTAAACTCACTGTTACTGTCCCACAATCTCTGATATTGGACAACGTGCAATCTATTGAAGGTACGAGGGCAGCTAACAATTAATTAATTAATGCACATGCAAAATCTCAAAATTAGCCCTGCCAAAAAAAGAATCTTCAGAAAATTAAAATAAGTGGGGTTAGTATTATAGATTTTTATTAAATCTATTTTTTAATATAATATTTAAAATTATTCATAACATATTTTTAATCCTTAAATAAAAAATAATATATTTTAATACACTCAAATTTATATTATTTTGTATTGATAATGATATCAATGTCAATCGAGTTAAGATTTAATTAACAAAATGAATAAATTTAATTAAATTGTGATTATTGTTATTTGTTAACGTTGCACAAAACGAGTAATATCCCCCCGAATTTTCCTTTAAATGAAAAAAGAAAAGAAAAAGTAGAGGAATGCATTAGTTTCATATTAAATAAAATATCCTTTAATTTTCAAACGACTGTATTACACGTTACAGGAAAGACGATTCCTTTTTTGGGCTTCGTGAATATGCTTCATTGATTATGTTAATTGAATTTGAGCAAAAGCCACACACAATGAAAAAAACAATGGAAAAACACTAAAATGTTGAGTAAGCTGATTTATAGTCGCTTTAAATGAATATGATATCTCATTTCACCATTCACGGGGGCAAAAAATCTGCAGAATCTTAAAAAGGCTAATTCATGAAAAGTTAGTCATTAAGTAACTCAAATATTTTATTAAGTTATAGTAAAATATTAAAAAATATATATTTTAAAATATATATATCAATTTTTTAAAATTATTTATGAAATAAATAATAATAATGCTAGTGTATAACAATTATTTATACAATGTAATTCTTATTTTAAAATTTTATAATTTAGGGTTTTTTACTTCAATAATATAAAATAAATAACAAAATAGGATAACGATTAATATTCACTAATTTATACAATTCTATAGTAAATAACTGGTGTCGCCTGACCAATCGGCGACACCTCTTTTCTCTTAAAAAAATTATTTTTTTGGATGCAGCTTGACCAATCAATAATACCCGTATTTCAAACCTAAAATACATGCTTTTTTTCATATGTATAAACATAAAAATGAAAAAAAAAATTATTAGTGTTGCCGGCGGCACCCTATTATTTTTAATAAAATATAACTTTTTTAAGCTGAAAAGAAATTGATCGAATAATTTTCGAATATTGAAGCCCGAGCCCATGACCAATGAGTCACATTCGCAACAGGCCGTCAGGCCAGTGCCACCGGGCACGCTTGAGTTCCAATAACAATTTTTTCAGCTTAAAAAAATTTATATAAATAAATATTATTTTTTGTTTTGGTCCCCAACCCTCACACAAATTTTTTCACCTGTTGAAGGTCCCCTCCCCCACCACCGAAGGTAAGTTCTAAGTTTCCCCTTCCTTTGTTTTTTTAGTGTAATTAATTATTTTAATAGTAGTTTAGTATTTTTAAAGTATGTTATTTTATTAAGAAGATAGTACTTATTATTCCTGAAAATCAAAATAAAAATATGTTTTAAGTTTTTTAGTATAATTAGTTATATTAGTAAATGTTTGTACTAATTAATTTGCATCTTTGATTTTATACACATATATATTACAAACACTTGAATGGTTCCTCCTTCCCTTCCCACAGTCGAAGATCTCCCAAAATAAACTAGGTATTTATTTATTTTTTGCTATTCTTATAATTATTATTAATAGATTAGAATTGTGTTAAAAGTTTGATTTTTTTTTTCAGGTATTCAAGGCTTTGTTTTCAGCTTTATAAGTATACTAGCCTTTGGACTATATCCATTGAACCATATCTAGTTATACTATATTTCACATTTTTATTGGTTGATATTATTTTTTAAGGTAAATTGAGATAAAATTAATAGTTTAAGTATTAATACTAAGCGTGCTTTTTATATTATTTATTTGTTAAGTTGAATATTAAAATTTTAATTTTTTTTGCTGATATCGATATAAGTTCTTAATTACCGCAAAAGATCACACTGCTAGGACGGTCCATTTACCGATAAGAGAATGTTCTAATGTTGTACGTATTTTTTGGCATAGTTGCACATAATTTTTTATTTAATTGTGAGATATTAACCAATTTTTTAATATGATTAGGGTCCGTACCACGTGACCATGGTCCGAGCTACTAGTTGGACGCATGGATTATGCCCTACTTAGATGTCGTGAGATTTGGATCAGTAGCATTAATCCGTGTGCTCAAGCTAAGGGGCGACTTAATATTGACACTAGTTGAGTGGTGGTGCCCAGAGATGCACACCTTTTATTTACCGTGTGGGGAATGCACCATCACACTAAAGGATGTCGCAATGCAATTAGGGCTCCCTATGGACGGTGATGCGGTAATCGGTTCAAGTGGCATAGCAAATCCTGCGGCACTCTACTATGACTTGCTTAGACGCTTTCTCAGTGATGGTATCGACAAATTTATGGTTTAAAATTTTCGTGACTGAAGGCAAATTTTGAAACATTATCGGATTATGTGATCGGGATGGAGAAGATACAGGCTGCTCAGGCCTATATACTATAACTTATTGGGGTACTTATGTCAGGTTCCAATAATAATAAAGTCCACTTGATGTATCTGCCTTTACTTAGTGATTTGCAAGGTGCCCATTCCTACAGCTGGGGTTCGGCAGTACTAGCGATGCTATATCATGAGCTTTTTCGGGGGACAAAACACAAAACTGTCAATATAGGTGGCTGCTTGATACTGCTACAATCTTGGGTGCTATACATGATGCCATTTCTGGCATCAGTGGGTCACCAAGTACATGTGTTCCCACTTGTGAATAGGTAAAAAAAAATTTTAAATTTGGATCAAGATTTTTTTCATGAAAAAATTTTCTAACGAGTTTGGTTTATATTTTTAGATAGTATACTTGTCCGAACATCGAAAAGTTGAAAACATTCATTGTATACCAATAGATGGTTGAGGCATACACCGAGGATAAGATAATTTATTTTCAAATAATTAAATTATATTAATGCTATGTAATTAGTTTATTTATTAAATTATGCTATAATTATTATTTTCATCATGTGTTTAATTGTGCAGTTCGTGTGGATGTCGTATATTGCGCTGGCTGTTGCTTCCCTCATTCCTCCATCGACTAGAGCACATGCAATCGTGTGGTGTGTTAATGCACCCATTATCAATTTTCAAATGGCGAAGTGGTATGCCGGGGATCGGGTGCTTCGTCAATTCGGGTGTTGTCAACATGTTCCTGACGTTCCTATACAATTTGGAAAAGATGTCCACGAAATTGACAAGAAAGGGAAACATGCAAAGAATTGGGCATTAGAGCATCAACCATATATTGTGTTGTGGAACGCCCAGTTGGAGAGAAGACCTTATTGGGAATCATATTTTCCTAATTTCATTCCATCGAGGGACTACCAGCAGTGGTACGTGCGGAATGGGTTGCCCTAGTTTTATGGTGGTCGATTGATGTTAGTCCCTTAACATATGGAATGACGAGGTCCCCTACAAAACCGTCCTGACGGCCTACCACGGATGTGACCTGTCGGTCACGGGCCTGAGTTCCAATACCTGAAAACTATTAGATATGTTTTTTTTAGCTTAAAAGAAATTATATTTTATTAAAAATAATAGGGTGTCGCCTGACAGGTCGGCGGCACCAATAAAAAATATTTTTTTTCCTTCTTATGCTTATACATGTAAAAAAACACATATTTTGAGTTTGAAATACAAGTGCCGCCGATTGGTTAGGTTACACCCGAAAAAATAATTTTTTTTTAAAAAGGAAAGGAGTGCCGCCGATTGGTCAGGCGACACCAATTATTTACTGCAAAGTTTGCCTATATACGTGAATACTAGTGCCGTTATCCTATTCTGGTATTTATTTGTTTTATATTATTGAAGTAAAAACCTTATAATTTATCATTTGTTTATTTAAAATGTAACTCAATTGATTGTTAACTAAATTAACATATTATTATTATAATAATGAAAAAGACGTGGATTAAAATATATATACTTATTAAAAAGAAATATGAATTAAAATAAGCTACCCAAAGTATTTAGGGGAAAATGTTAATAAGGGCGGTTCATGGTTGATTAATATGATATTTAAAAGAAGTATGATTGATAAAAAAGATTTAAAATGAAAAAAGTAATTCAATGAGTCTTTGTAAATGCCGATGAGTTGAATCCTGTTGTTATATATCACGTCACTAATATTATGATTGTTGAAATTAGGTATAAATTTGGAGTGGGGAATATGGGTTGTTTATAATATTGAGGATTAATTAATATTGCATTTGGTATACCACCAAATAGGTAACAAGTTATTTGATTTGTCTCTTGTAAGTCGGTGGGCTTCAGGATGTCTTCTCGCAAAGTAATGAAACGTAATTTAATTGTAAATAATATATATATATATATATATATAAAATCTTAGAAAGCAGTTCATTCACTCCAGAAACTACATGCAGTGATTCATCTAATGAAATTGAAAAATATAGCAGTGAAAATAATTAAATAAAACAATAGCAGTGCTGGATCTAACATTCATTCAAAGTGAAACTAGTACTTAAAGGAAATAGAGAACCAAAAATAAAAATACCATGTATATATTGAAACACTACCAGGAAATGGCCGAGCAGTGAGTGAGGGATAAGACTCTAAACCCTAAATTCGAAAAGAAAGAAAAAGAATCAAGAGAAGAAGAGGGCGGAGCTGGATTCATCGCTTGGTTTGTCTTGATTGGGCTTTTTCTTTTGCTTCTTGTAAGGGATCCCCCTTGCCTTGGCTTGACTTTCCCTCACCTCTCTTAGATGAACTCGAATAGCACCGGTGGCAAAAGGGTTGGACTCAGGTGACCCTCCATTTTCTTCATAGGCAGCTCGAAGCCTCCCAATAAGAGCATCAAGGCTACCCCAAGCTTGCCTAAGGGGGCAAGTGCAAGGAGCAGGTGGTTCAGGCTGTCCGTAGAACATGCAACTTTGGAGGTGAACCTTGGTCTTCCCGAACTGATCCAGATATCGCAGGAAGTCTAAGACATGGTTGGAATTGCAATGTGTAAGAGGAACCGGAGGCCGCTGGTTCTTCAAGTACTGACCGAAAGTATTCCAGTCCCTTCTCTTCTGGGACTCATATCGGCTAGGTGTTGGGGGTTGGTGGTGATCGGCAATCAAGGATGATCCTTCGGCTATATCCTTCCCTCTCTCACTGGACATATCGTTGAGATGGATGTGTATGTTTGTTGGCAAGGAAGGCAGGCAAGTAGAAATAGGGGGGCCGGGAAGCAAGGTAAGGGAGAGGAGGAACATGAAGTTCACATCATGGGGCAACCAAGACACGCCATTGGGCCATAAGACGTTGCTTTCTCTCCCTCTTTTTCATCATCTTTCATTTCTGTACATTCTCCTCTATAATTATACTATAAAATTAGCTATGTATTTTCCCTATTAATCCAATGCAATAATTGATGTTATTTGTCAATACATTAAGCTCTTATCATGTTACTTTTGAACTACCTTTAACCCCTATTGCCCTCTATGATTTCTTTTTTTTTTTTGGTATACCAATGAAAAAGTAATAAATCAATATATCTTAAAATCATAACCTCGTTGACAGCATGTACGTGATAACTTTTCTAAATCAAACGCCACAAATCAAGACTAGAAACATGGGTGGGGGGCCAAAATTACGTATCAAAACAATATTTTAAAAGCCAAAATTGTAATATGGATTTACTTCAAATATATTTGTAAAATTATAATATTGTTATATTTGAAGAACATAAAATAAAATAATAATTTTTTGAGATATAATTTATGTTGTAGATTTTTTTTTATATTTAAATGTGGCATATTTAAAAGCACAAATTTAATAAAAAATTATAAGTAATAAGCTAAAACAAATATATAATTGTAAGTAAATTCAAAATTTTCGGTTTTTATGGCAAATCGATAAAGTTAAGTTTAAATCTAGAAAACAAATTTCTTGGCTGATTACTTAAATAAGGGTAGTAGGAATTAGTATCATTTACATTGATTAACTTTTAGATAGTACAATTTTTTTTTTTAGAATTAAACCATTAAAAGGTTATAAACTATATGTATGGAGAACTAAGTATAAGCTCTAAAATCTGTAGATTTCAGTTACGCCGCCCGCCATTGATTTGTCATCAGATCATTTGAGTAAAAAAATTTCACAATTTTTTTATGGCTTCTGCATCGTTGACTTCATTGGAGGACAAAGTTACCAAGAAAGTTTGTATACGTAATAATGGTCTGGGGAGGATGATCATTTTATGGCCGTGGATGAGGATGGAAATCCCAATGGATTTGATAAGTTATCTAACTCACGGTTATCTTTCAAAGACATGTTGCTTGGGGTTTCAAGAGATCCGAAATAAAGTTTGCACGATCAAGATAATGGTGATCTACAGTTACTCGATGGAGATGTGATTACTGGAATAGAAAACAAACTACTTTCGATTCATTTTTCTGAAATGGTTCATCAGATTTTATATCAGAGTATGTCTCATACGATTGTGGTTAAGCTTTTGGGAAGGTAAATAGGTTTCCAGGCTCCTTCTAATAAGATTTATCACCTTTGGAAGCCTTCCACTCCAGTTAAAATTATGGATTTGGAAAATGATTATTTCATGGTGAAATTCCAAGTGGAAATGGATTATATTCAGGCTCTCACAAAAGGACCGTGGATTGTTTTTGGGAATATTTAATGGTTCAACCCTAGTCGGAATTCTTCTCAATTAGTCAACCTTATCCGTCGAATGTGGTAGCTTGGATTCGCCTTCTGGTCATCACCGGTTTTTTGTATCGGAAGAGTATCTTAACGAGTATTGGGGGAGACGATTGGTCATGTCATTAAACTTGATGATAATACTGGCAGTGTGCATTGGAGTCGATTTGTTCATATGGCGATCCTTCTCGATCTTAACAAGCCTTTGGTTTTTAAAATTAAGGTGGATGGTCAACTTCAGCGTGTAGAATATAAGTCTATCCCGAATATTTGTTTTTCTTGTTGGCGTTTTGGACACTTGAGAGAATCTTGTTCTTTTGTCCCTGGCCATGATGGACAAAATATAAAGAGGACTGTACAAACGGTAGACCAAAGGAACCAAGAAGCTCTGGTTATAGCCAAAAATAAGAAAGAGTTGGACATGTTTAGGCCTTAGATGGTAGTCGATCGCCAAAATAGTAGACCTAGACGAAAACTAGTGGCTGGCCGGGAAGGAAGGAAAATGTCAAATTCGTAGGGATCTCGCTTTAAGGCTTTCCATGATTTACGGGATGAAAGTCAAGTTAATGTTAGGGATTCTGATCCCGTTGATCTAGCTAGACTGAAGGGAAAAGGGGTTGCCATATATAACAACCTTTTAGGTTGTTAGAATGTAGCCCTCCATGTAGCTCATGCACTAAATCATCAGACCATGCAGAGCAGGCCAAGTCCAGAAACTGCCGAGCCAAGTGCTGGAGTCAGTTTTTTCTTGTTCATTTTGTTATTTTAGTCAATGTAACTCTTTTGGTTCATATTGAACTATATTAGGTAAAAGATTGATGGAGGAATGAGCTGTTAATCAGCTTTTCTTTTATGTACAAGTTTTGTCTTGTAAGTTCCAATGTATTAGTGGTAGTTGGTGTAGATTAGTTGACCATATGTTGATTTTGACAAGCAAAAGGCTTGATTTATGTATTGGCTATATGCCATTGTTTCAGTTAATGAAAAATCATCAGATTTTCTTCCTCATGCTCCATCTTTCTTTGCCTTCTAAATTCTGTTCGACATTCCTAGCAGTAGAAAAAACTTGAGCTTCAAGCATTTTTCCTTCACATTTTACTCGGGTATAATACGTTGCTGCTAGTGCTCTCTTTGCAACTCTTACTTTACCCGGTTAAAGTACACTCAAACTCCAACATAGGTGAAGAAGGGTCAACACATAAGGAGAATAACGCACAAACTTTCTGTCTTTATGTTTCAAGCCTAAATGTTAGGGCGACTGCTATAGGTTAGGGCCTAGAAAAGAAACAGGTTGTTAAGGACTTGGGCTTGGTTGGTCCAAACGTTAGAATTAAATCTCAATGGAATTAGAATCAGACGGTTGGTGGATCGCCTAAGACAGGCTCTAGGTCTGTTAAGTTAAATAGGCATCCCATGGCTACTAGCTTCAATAATTTCGAACCAAATTCCATCTCCCCTTTAGCTAATGTGAGTGTTATTAATTCATGGGACATTTTAAATCAACTGTCGAATGAGAACTCAAGCAGGGAAATTGTTCCATTGATGCAATGGCCAACCCATGAGCTTGTGGAAAAGACAGGTGCGACTATTTTAAACTTGGATTATCATTCAATCATTAATTTTGTTAAAAATAGGAATCTTAATATTCCCATGGGAGATATGATTGTTGATCCTTTACCAACGTATGAGGAACATTTTAATATTTTGGCTTCGTTGAAAATTGGGGATCCTAGAGAGGTTCCCACATCCTACGTGGTAAAGGGAGCAAATTTAAGGTGAATGCCTCTACTATTGAGTTTATAGTTGAAGCGATGACCACAGTTGTAGACAGAATCGAGTTTGATACCCTAGTTACGGATTTAAATTGTTTATAGGGGACTCCGTCGGGTTCCAGCGAAGTGACCAACTTGGATGTTTAAGAAGGGTTTGTTGAATGTTTCTTTTATCTTCATTTTTTTATCTAATGTTACCAAGACTTTTTGTTTGGAATTGTCAAAGGTGTGCGTCTCCTAAGTTTTTTTGAATGGTTAAAGATTACTTTATTATTTTGAGGTTGATGTTGCGGCTTTCCTTGAGACTCGATTTAGTGGTTTAAAGGTAAATAGAATCATAGAAAGAATTGTTTTGGATTGTTCCTATAGAATCAAAGCTTGGGGTTTTGTAAGGAGTTTATGGGTTTGTTGGAAAAATAGTGTCTAGGTCCAAATTCTCCTAAATGATCCATAATTTATTCATTGTCATTTGGGGAAGAAGCTGGGATCAATAAATTTCTAGTGACTTTTGTTTATGGTTATTCAGATAAACAGAAACGTAAGGCCTTATGGGATTGTTTGGATCAAGTTGCTCATTTCATTAATGAGTCTTAGGGTTTGTTGGGGGATTTTAGTTCGATGCTTTCTCGGGATGAAAAGAGAGGGGTCGCCCAATTTTTTATAGACATAAGTTTTTCTATAATTCTGTTCATAGAAATGGTTTGAGGGATCTTTACTTCAAAGGTCCCCAATTTACTTGGACAAGAAGGACAATTTTTGAAAGACTTGGTCGAGTAATTGGAAATAGATTTCCATCTTCCTTAACTTAAATTTGATTATAGACCCATTTTATTATCCATGAGTTCTCCTAGTTAATTATTTCAACCTAGACCTTTTCACTTTCTAGCTTTTTGGATATCTCATCCAAATATCCTATTAAAAAAGCACCAATTTACCGTTCCCAACCACCCAACGAAAGGATTCATTCCTAACTCATTTTGAAACCTTCGCGAATTTTGAGTTATCCCAATGCCATGCCACACTACCGACATCTCTTGTGGATTAGACGTTTTGAATCTCCATTGTTAAGGAAGAGAGTTGTACTTAGAATGGATGAATTTCCTCCACGGAGCACTTTTTTTTTTGTAGCCAATCTCTATCCCCATTTAGCCATAAGTGTAACACTCTTAACCCATCTTCATCGTCGAATTAGGGTTACGGAGCATTACCGTACAATAAAAAATATTCAAAAATTTTATAATTCAATAATTTAAATCACATCATAAACCATTCATGTACATGCATATTGTCACTAAATCGAGCCCTCGAGGCCCTAAAAATAGCTTAGAAGCAATTCGGGACCAATTTGAAATAATTTGAAAAGTTTAAGAAAAAGTTACAAAAATTCAAAATAGGGAACACATGGCTGTGTGGCCAGGCCATGTGGAATCACCCTAGGCCGCGTAACTTTCGAATAAGGGACACAAGACCATGTCCAAGCCCATGTCCTCACCCATGTAACTCTCTGAGTAGGGTTACACAACCGTATCACACGCCTGTGCGTCAGGCCTTCTAACTCTCTGAGTTGCCCTACACGCCCGTGTGCCAAGCCATGTGTTAGACCATGTAACTCACTGACTTCAACCTTAATAAATGCCCATATGACACACGGGCGTGTGACTCATATGATGCTGAGTATTGAACTAGGATATGATGCTTGAAATGTAGTAATATTCACATGGTCTAACACGCCTGTGTCTTAGACCGTGTGAACTCAAAATTTACCTAAAATCAAGCCATTTCAAAATCTAACCATGCATATACATTTAATCCTCTTTTTTTTTTTTTGATAAAAAGACCTAAAGGTCAAAATTCAATTAATTGCATCGATTATTACAAGGTCATGAATATCCATTGGGTAATCCATATTCAAATTCAAATTACACTTATTTTTAATAGCAAAATGACAAATAAAATCAACCACTTGGTTGCAGGTTCTGTTGGCCCATACAACTTTGACCAAATTAATTTTATCCAATTACTTACAGGCCTCATTAATATAGCTTCCCAAAATAGTGATATCTTTACCCCGTTTATTAACCCTTCTGACCAAACTTGCACAATCAGATTCAAACACCGCTTTTGATATTTTGAAAATACATGCCACCTTCAAACTTTCTTCAAAAGCTTCCAAATCCGCCCATTCAGCAGGCATTATCTTCTCTTTAAAGCCACAGCTCCCCCCAATCACAAAACCATCTAAATCCGTAACTATTACACTAAAACCCACATTACCATAAGAGACAGATGCATCGAAGTTAATTTTAACGTAACCATCTAGAGGTTTAATCCATTTTTTACACGTTGAGGCGATGGGGATCACCGGTTTGTTAGCCAAGTTATGGATTCTAAAGTTATGACAGAGTGTTTTTGTCCTCTCCCACACAACTCTTGCATCGTCCTCTTTTCCTCTAAAAACAAAACCATTCCTATTGTTCCAACTGTTCCAGAGGGTCACACTTTAAAGGGACCTAAACATCATCCAAGCACACATTAAAATGCCATTTCAAGATCCTAATTCAACTAACCAATATGCCATTCAAAGGAACCTCAAATGCATACTAACAACATCTACTAAACATGTCAATATTACTACATTTCAAGCATCATATCCTAGTTCAGTACTTACCAAAACATATCACAAATTTGATCATTATTATACCATCTCAAACATACCATAAAGAGTCATACCAACATGCATAGTAAAGTAACCAAAATAACACAATTTGAGAAGGCATCAAATGGTACCAAATCTAAACAACTTCTCAAGTTTATACATGCCAAAGCTCCAAAAACACATTCATGAAAATACCATTACAATCACCCTATGCATGCCATTATAAACCTTGGCCAAAATGCACAAAAACTACCAAATTTATTTATGGATAATGTGATAGATCTCCAACGAGCTTCCAACCAAATCGAGCTTTTGATAATCTATAAAACAACGGAAAGAAAATATGTAAGCATCAATGCTTAGTAAGCTCATATAAACATAAACACAACTTACCATTTCCATAATACATAACATAGTTACAATACAATTCAACACCAATGCCACAAGCTTAGAAATGTTTAACCAACATCAACAACTCACAAGTTAGTAAGTTTTTCCATAATAAAATGAAATTAACCATATGTACAACATCATGTAGTTTATCAATCGTTTCATTTAACCATGATTCAATCTATTTACATACTTACCATTTCATTCCCGTCTTGCCCGTTGAACCATATAAAATTTCATCAGATACTCGGGAAATCTCGCACAAAGTGTGCCTTTATATATAATCGTAACATTTCTTTTACATCATTGCTCATACGAGCTGTGAAATGGGCCTACTCACACGAGTTGTGGGTCGAAATGTAAGCTACACGATGCTGCTCACACGAGTTGTGGAGTATCTCTAACAAATGTAGGACCTCAGCCATCGGTAAGACATTCAAGACCAGTACCCGAAATATGAAATCCCTAATGACATGTCATTTGTATCCTAAGAATTCCTAAGGTTCAACCGAGACTCGACATCCGTCAATTCATCATTTCATAGTTACATTGGCATATTGATTGATTTGCATTAAAACAACACAATAAGCATTCAATTTAAACAACATTAAACCGAGTACAGTTCATACGAACTTACCTCGACAATTAGGGGCATAGTGATATAATCGAACTAGGCTGAAGCTTTAGCTTTTCCTCGATCTAAGTCTGAACGTGGTTTGTCTTGATCTAAATAAGTAATTATATTTAATTAAGTACTTCAATTAACCTCAAACATTCAATTTAATCCATAATTCACATTTATTTCATCTTTAAAAACGAACATAAAAATCATTAAAAACGAGACTTAAAAATCATACCATGCAAGTAAAATTCAAAACGAAGCTCTCTCCCCCCTTCAATGATGTATTCAGCCAAGCAAGAAGAAGAAATGAAAAGATAACATTATTTCATTTTTTCTTTACCTAATTTTCTTTTAATTTACCTAATTAACATTTTAACCTTATTACTTATTAAAATTTACAACAAAACCTTTTCCATGCACATACACTATCACTTTAATTGGTCTATTTACCATTCAAATCCCCTAGTTTAAGATTTCATAGCCATTTGACTCTTTTAACTAATAGAACTCAACTTTTATACCTTTTATGATTTAGTCCTTTTCACTTAATTAACCATGCAAACATCAAAATTTCTTAATGAAATTTTAATACGACCTTAATATAATCCCGTAGGCCTTAAATAAATAATAAAATAATAATTTACTCATCAGAATTGTGATCCCAAAACTACTATTTCTAACATCACTAAAAACAAAATGTTACAATAAGTGTCTGGTTCTTGATTTAATGGTTAACCACTCCTACATCCCTTCTTTTTCGACAAACAAACTTGTTTCCAGCTTACTCTTGCCATTTTTCTTTTTCCATTGGAACCGCCCTAAAGGAAATTTCTTCTAATTTTATTGATTTTTTTTAATCACCGTAACGAGAGCTTGAAAAAAGGACATAGAGTAAATTGGGAGAGCAGATAATACCAAATTAATTATGACAACTCTCGCTGCGAAAGAAAGTGATTGACTTTTCCGTCTAGAAAGTTTCTTGCAAAATCTTTCCACAATCAGATCCAAAGTTGCTATTTTTCTTAGATCAACTCCCAATGGAATACCCAAATAATTAAATGGAAGTTTCCAAACCTTATTGACATAATGCTACCATCCACAAAAGAGACTCCTCTTCCATTCCAAAACCAACCAAGCATGATTTCTGGAAATTAAAGTTGAGACCTGAAAAGTCTCGAAACATCTTAAAATATATTTTATGATTTTGACGTACACTTTCTCCGCTTTCAAAAATAGAATGGTATCGTTTGCAAATTGCAAATGTGAGAAAGATTGGTCAGGAATAGTATTATGTATATCGCCTACAAGAAAAATTTCTTCAGCCTTCACGACCATAAGATGAAGCACTTCAGTTACCAAAATAAATATAATTGGAGAAAGCGGATCCCCCTATCTGAGCCCTTTGCTAACTCTGAATTCGTTGGTAGCCGAACCATTGACTAGCACTGGCACTCTGGCCATTGACATTCTTGTATCCAACTTTTCCACTTCGCACCGAACCTCATATGAGATAGCACCAAATCCAAGAAATCTCATCTAACAGAGTCATAGGTTTTCGAAAAATCCAACATCAAAATTAGACTACCTCCCATGTTCGAACTTTTCTTAATTGAATGGATAATTTCCTTTGTCACCAGAATTCCATCGAAAACCTGTCTCCCTTTTATAAATGCACATTGTGTACCACTCACAATACAACATATAACTTCCTAGATTCTTCGAGACAGCACCTTGGGCACAATTTTATACTGGAATCGCACTAGACAAATCGGTCTAAAATCAGAAATATCATTGAGACACTCTATTTTAGGTATAAGTGCTATGAAGAAAGAATTTATGCTATTTTCAAGCTTTCCAGTTCTGAAGAAAACCATCAGCATATTGAATACGTCTCTTCTTACCAAATGCCAGCAACCTTTGAAAAAACACATATTAAAACCATTTACCCTCGAAGCTTTGGACTCGTTACAGCTCCATATCGCTTCTTTAATCTCCTCTATAGTGAAAGCAACTCAAGTCTCGTTGCATCTTCCTCTAATAGCTTCTTAAAGTTCAATTCAATATGCACTTCTCAGTTTCTAGATGGGCTACTAAAATAATTACTGAAGTAATCAAACTTTTTTTTTTTTTTTTTTTTTTGCTTTAACAACTTTGGTTCTTTGCACCAAGAAGACCCGAATCTTAGGTCATGCACCATCTTCTTCTTCGATATAAATTGATACTACTTCATGAAAAAAAAGCAGAGTTAGAATCGCCTTATTTTAATCAGGTTATTCGTGATTTTTTACGCCAAATCAATTCACGAAATTTAATAGCTCCCCACAGGTCCATATTCGACCGACTTAGCTCTTCCATTTTCGTGCCATTCAAATCTCTTTGATCGTCGATTTCATCCAATTCCAATTTTTTTATCCACATCACAACCAGATTTTTCATTCCGTTTTTTAAAAGCCAACTTTAATCTCCTCAGCTTACTCGACATCTACATGTTAGACCTTCCCATCTCTCCCCATACTTTATTGATAAGAATTGAACAATCCTTTTTGGTAAGCCACGCATTAAAGAACTTGAATAGATGCGGCCCCCAATTAACTAATTCATTTGATAACAATATCGAAATATGGTCAAGAATTGATTTATTAAACCCCTACTGAGTAAAATCATTGAAACGAATCAACCATTATTCTTCCAATAAAAAACCAATCCAATCTACTCCTCTTATTATTCAGTCTGAACCAAGTGAACTTTTTCCTCGTTAAAGGTAAATCCACCAATTTGCTGTCATCGATGAAGCTATTGAACTCCCTTGAACCATTCACGAAACCCATGCATCTGCTCCTTTGACTCTTGTTTCTTACTACGTTAAAGTTGCCACCAATGATCCATAGGCTAGCAAACGAGTTCTTTAAGGCTAGAAGATCCTTCCATAATGATTTTTTATCTAAGACTGCATTAGGGGCATATACATTAATCAAGGTTGCTTGCATAACTTCAACTATCCATTTACCTTCCACCACTACGAATCTTTCAAAAATGAGATAATTATCCACTTAAAAACTACCTTTATCCCAAATCATAATGACACCTCTGGAATGCCCATCAATTGTCGAAAATCTATAGTCAAGTTTTTCGTCAAACCAAACTTTCCTAAATATGTCGATAGTAACAGAATCTATCTTTATTTCCTGAATGAAGCACATATCCACCTTAGCCTTGCATATAACTGTTCTAACATAGGATTTTTTAACATCCGAAGCCATACCTATGATGTTCCAAGACATAATCCTCATAATAAAGACGTCTCTCCAACTCTCACCACACAGAAAATACCACTGAATGGTGAAAGAAAAACCAACAACTACACGAAATCAAACCTGCTCGGATCTGTCCAACCCCCAAACTTCCCTTTGATCCTGTTTCTATTCATTTTCGAAACAGAGGAGTTTGTCAAATTTTGAGAGATACACTATGAGTGAATTAATCTTAAAGGTAGTGTTCTACATGCTTTAAGCATTATTTCAAATTTCTATTACCTTGATCCATTCTTTTTACATCAATTAGATCCTTTAAGGATGCTCTTCTAGTCGTATATGTAGGGAAGGGTGTTCATGGGTTTTTTGGGCATCAAAGTCGAATGTAGAACATTAAACGTTAAACGTCTAACATAGTTGTCTAAATGCATAAAAAATAAAAACATATTTGGTAAGTGGTTGGCAAAGTAATACACAGAGAAGTTTCAAACAAAATCTAACATTTTCATTATCTCACTACAACAAGATGCAAAAAGGGTTTTCTAGTTCATGTTTCTATTTGCAAATGTGGTAGGGGCTAAGAATATGGTTAACAATATGGTAAGATTTATGAGTGCCTAAGGGAGTTGTAGCACACCAATATTCTTACAAGGACAATAAATTGTTTAAAAGGATGCATATTTGTCTAAAGGAATGTAAGGAAAGGTTCAAAGCCAAATGTAATCCCATTATCAACCTTGATGGTTGTTTCTTGAAGAGTTATAATGAAGGCCATTTACCGGTTGTTTTTGCCATTCATGCAAATGATTGCATTTATCCTATAGCATATGAATCTGATGAAAGTGAGAACCAGGCTTCGAATGATTGGGATAAAGGAGATTAAAAGCTCACATCCTTTTTCATTTATAAATAATAGACAAAATGTATTATTGTTACCTTTTAAATTCTTTTTCTAATAATTTTAACTATCCTATTCCCCTTGCTAACGATTATTCATCTCTTATAAACAATGGCTTGTTAAAGTACTGGTCTAGTTGTTCCCTAATGCATTTCACTAGACTTGTGTTAATCATATATACAAAAACTTCATACCCACGCTTACAGACAAAGGAAAGTCATTGAAGGATGCATTTCGGAAAGCTTCTAGAGCTACAGAGATTGAGGATGCCACGACAAAAATGATGTAACAACCCCTTATTGGGATCGTTATCAATTCTAGACAAGAAATATTAAATTCGATGTTTGAAGCATCTTTTGACATTTTCATTTATTTTTATCTTTATTATTATTCATTTGCCCCAATATTTTTATTACTCACTATTTTCATTATTTATAAATTTTCAATTCATTTATATATATATATACCACTTCAATTACTTTTTTATTATCATACACTTGTTATTGTAGTTTAATTATCTTTAATTTCTTTATTCTTAATAAATAAATTCCCTTTTTTTATCACTTTCATCATTCTATTAATTTATATTATTCTTTAAATCACTAATTTACCATTTATCTTTTAAACAAAAATATGAACTTTTAAATTCTCGTAATCACTTTATTAAAGTTATCTTGAATTAATAAATCATAAATAATTATTTCATCATCATCATTAATTAAATTTTATTTTCATAAATTACCAAAATAGGTAGATTATATTCCAACACACTTTTAAATCATTCCAACTCTCTTTTATTTTATATTATAACATATTTAACCATTTTTGAATATTAAAATATCAATTCAATTATTCATAACATATAATTCATTTAATCAATCATTTTCTTCCTTCTCTTATTTCTAAACTTTATTTTCCTTACTTAAGTAAGCACTTTTTTTGTTTTTTGTTTTATATTTTTCTATAATCAAAATATTTCCATGCATTGTGCTTTACTAATCAACTAGGATAATAATATACTCACGTATTTTCTTTAACTTATTTTAACATTAATTAATTAAGCTAAAGGGTTAAAAAAACCTTCAAGAAAATCAATTGAGTTTTTTATTAGAAAAGTGCACTCAATTAAACCCTCAATGACCTAACAAAAAATTCAATTAGCCCCTTTCATTTACAGAAAACATCAGTTGACTGGTTTGACTATTAACCGTGTGGCATAGCTAACAAAATCAACCCTAAACTACCATGTGGTAGTATACTGACATTCACATCAAAAAATAGAAATTAAATAATAATAATAATAACGTGCATATAGAATGAATACAACCACTTGTCCAAATTTATTATAGATGAGTGCAAAATTTTTAAATATATATATATATATATATATATATATATGAAATTATAGAAATTATAGAAAAAAAATATGGTAAAAGTTAAAAAAAATTTAAAAATTATAATTAAAAAAAAAAAAAAACAAAATTGTGCATGTACCTGGACAAATGATTGTCTAAGTTGAATCTAGATACATGGTTGTCTAGATTCATTTTGGATGAGTTCATAACTATAATTTTTTATAAATTATATAAAATCTAAACTGTGAAAAAACTCAAAAAAAATATTAATGTGTTATGAATATCTTATTAAGTGGATGTCCATCATGATAAAGATAAAGTTTTGATATACTTTAAATTCTAATAGTTATTAGAATTAGATCTCTACTTCTTTTATACTTATACCTATAAATAGAGACTCTAATAAAGCACTGTAATTCATCCCTTTGATTAATAAAGTACATTCTCTATTGCTCTCATATTTTCTTTGTTCTTTATTCTCCCTATTTCTCTTTATTTTATAACACATTATCAGCATGATGATTCTCTATATTTTTTTCAAAATATTTTGAAGTCGTCCCACAGATCAAATTCTTTTTCACCTTTAACTTTCACCCTTACAACTTCATCTTCGGGATGTTGAAAGATTCAATCTCAGGATGGATTATAGTTTTTATTCCCGATCTTTGATTTATTGTACAAGCATGGGTAAAGTCGATTTTGAATTGAAATCTCACACATGTTTGCGATGGTGATTATGAAATAAAGAATCTATTGAGATGTTTATTTTTTGCATTCCCTAAAGTGAATGTAAACATAAAAAAATAAAAGATATAATTATGGACCACTAAAAGTGGGAACATAGTAATAAATAAGAGAACAATGAGAGTTCTTAAGATAACCCTTCCAAGGGTAAAGATAACTTATGTTATCAATGTGATATGAAATATTATTAGCCACATATGTGGCGTATGCCCAAATATTTTATTTCTGTTAATATTTGTTGATGAAGGATATGAAAATGTAGTAATGAATTTTATCATTATAGATAGAAAATATTTATCTTATTTGGTATTGAAACAAACGCATATTATTCCAATATTTGATAGTACAAAATTAGTTGAAAGCTCCAAAAGAGCTAATAAATCAATATCTAAAAAGCACAAAATTTATGATTTAATACATTACTTTTAAAAAGATATTTGTAATGGATCTCATATTGAGATTGTAAATGAGGAAACTATTATATTTTATATGAATAAAAAAGGGGATTGGGTTAGTAATTTATATTTATTTTATAATCTTTGTGATATTCTTTTGTCATCATACCTATTAAAGGGTTGAAAGCAAAATATTTGACTGTGAAAGATCTACTTATGAGTGATAGAATATGATAATTTTATCTAAAGCTTATTATGGTTGGATACACTTAAAGTTGCAAGTTTTTTTAAAAACTGTGAGTATAACTCTACAATATTCAGAATACGTTCTCAATTAAAATTACGTGGTAAAATATTACTGATGAGAACTTGCAAGAGAGAAAACTTATGTATGAAAATTCATTGGTTATGTACCTATTGTACACTTGGAAAATAAGATCTTAAAGTTTGCTATTAATAGGTTTTTAGGCATCTGAAGATTTTAGCATATTCCTTGAAGCGAATATTGCATATAATTATTTGGAATTTATATTTATTGACTTGGTGACATTATAGACTTCACATTGATTTAGACATTTCTAGTAGTAAATGTCACAATAGTACGTATATGTGGATACAAATTAAAAGGAATGATAATAAAATTATCAATTTGTTACAATTTACAATTTAGTACAATTGAAACACATATTAAAGTAAATCAGAAGTTTACTAATACAAATGCGTTTACTACTTAGCGTGACCAGTTAGACCATCCTAGATCGTATATGATGTGAAAATTAATTGAGAATTCATATGGACATCCATTAAAGAACCAGAAGATTCTTTAATTTAAAGAATTTTCATTTGTTGCTTGTTCTCAATAAAAAAATTGGTTCTTAGGAACTTACTAGCTAAAGTTGAGATTTAATGTCTTGTATTTCTGAATTGAATATAGGCCCATTCATCCACCACGTGGATGGTTTTGATACTATATGATTTTGGTAGATACATCTATAAAATAATCACATGCATTATCAACTCACAACCTATCGTTTGTGAGATTGCTTGTTTAAATGATTAATTTCAGATTATGCAACTAAAACAATTCATCTTACTAATGTTGGTGAGTTCACATCCCAAGTTTTCAATGATTATTGCATGTCAATTGGGATAAAAGTTAAACATACTATAGCTCATGTTCACACACAAAATGATTTAGCTAAATTGTTTATCAAATGCCATCAATTAATAGCTAAATCATTACTTATGAGAATAAAACTTTCTATTTCAACATGAGATTGTATTGATTTACATGTTGTATGCATCAAGCCAATAAATTATAAATACTCCCTATTACAATTTATTTTTGGTCAAGAGTCAAATATTTCCCATCTTACAATTTTTGGATGTGCGGTATATGTTCCAACTGCTCCATTAGAACACACAAATATGGTTCATAATAAGAGATTGGGAATGTATATATGAGTCTCTTTATAATATTTTTGAGCTATTAATTCAAGATTTAATTATGACATGAGTTGTCAGATTTCCCAACATTAAGGGGAGAGGATAAAAAGCTGGATTAATAAAGTACTTGAAATGAATTATCAATATCTAAGATCCTCGTACAAAGCAATGTGAACCAGAAGTTCAACAGATGATTCATTTTACAAATCAATTGCTAGATTCATTAAATCTCACATACTAGCTAAAAATGCTCCAATACGAATTGGTGTCCTAATAGGGCAAACTGTTAGTACAAAAGAAAGTAATCAATGTCTGAAGCATGGAAGATCGGCCAGTTCCAAAGATAAAAATCCTCGTAAAAGGAAAGGAGCAAACATTCAAGATGGTCATATAGTAGAGGCGGGGGTTACTGAAGAGACCCATGACATAACTAATTATAAAACTCAAGAAGAGATTTAGGTACCTAAAGTGAAAATGAAAATGATGAAAATAATGAGATCTCGATAAGTTATGTCAATATGAGAAAAAGATGGAATAAAAAAAAAGTGGAGTTGTCGACAACAATTTTGCTTATAATATTGCTATTGAAATAATAAAATAAAATGAGGATATTGAGCCTAAATCTACTAAGGAATGTAAAAATAGAAAAAAATGGCCAAAATGGAAAGATGCAATTCAAGCAGAATTGAATTCACTTTCTAAACGTGAAGTTTTTAGACTTGTAGTCCAAACACCTAAAGGTGTAAAAGCCGGTAAGATATAAATGGGTATTTGTGTGAAAACAAAATGAAATTGATGAAGTCGTAAGATATAAAGCTTGACTTGTAGCACAAGGATTTTCGCAAAGGCCTGACATTGATTGTGAAGAGACATATTCTCCTGTGGTGGATGCAATCATGTTTAGATATCTTATTAGTCTGGCAGTTCGTGAAAAACTTGACATGTATCTAATGGATATTGTTACATTCTATTTATATGGTACACTTGATAGTGAAATTTATATGAAAATCCCTGAAGGATTTAAAATCCCAAAAAGATATAGAGTTTATTGAGAAAATTGCTCGATCATATTAAAGAAAAGTTTATATGGGTTAAAACAATCTGGATGTTTGTGGTACAATCGTCTTAAGGAATACTTGTTAAAAGAAGGTAACAAAAATGGTCTAATTTGTCCATGTGTCTATATAAAAAGGTTTGGATCAAATTTTGTGATAATTGTTGTTTATGTTGATGATATAAATATTATTGGAACTCCTGAAGAGCTTTAAAATACAATAAATTATTTAAAGAAAGAATTTGAGATGAATGATATTGGAAAAACAAAGTTTTGTCTTGCCTTACAAATCAAGCATTTAAAAGATGGAATTCATGTTCACCAATCAACTTATATGGAAAAGATATTAAAGAAATTTTACATGGATAAAGCATACCCATAAAGTACTCCGATGATTGTACGATCGTTAGACGTGAATAAAGATCAATTTCGCCTTTGCGAGGATGGTGAAGAGTTTCTTGGTCCTGAAGTACCATATTTAAGTGCCACAGGGGCATTGATGTATCTTACAAACAACACAAAACCTGATATAGCTTTCACTGTAAACTTGTTAGCAAGATTCAGTTCTTCTCCAACACATAGACATTGGAATAGAATTAAACATGTATTTAGATATCTCATAGGGACTATTGATATGGGGTTATTTTATTCAAATGATTCAAAATCCATATTAGTCGGCTATGCTAATGCTAGATACTTATCGGATCCACATAAAGGTAGATCTCAAACATGATATTTATTTACATCCACATAAATGTAGATCTCAAACATTGTATTTATTTACATGTGGAGATACTGCCATATCATGGCGTTCAACAAAGAAAACATTTGCTGTCGCTTCTTCAATCATGCAGAAATAATTGCAATGCATGAGGCAATTCGAGAGTGTGTTTAAGGTTATTGACCCAACATATCCAGAAGATATGTAATTTACCTTTACAAGAAAAGATGTCAGCTATCTTATATGAAGATAATGCAACATGTATAGCTAAATTGAAGGGTGGTTACATTAAAGATGATAGAACGAAACATATTTCACCAAAATTATTATTCACCCATGATCTTAAGAAAAGAGGTGATATAAATGTTCAACAAATTCGTTCTAGTGATAATTTAGTAGATCTTTTTACTAAAGCATTGCCAACTTCAACATTTGAAAGACTACTACAAAAGATTAGAATGCGTCAACTCAAAGATGTAATGTAATGTTGCCATAAGGGGGAGTCTAAAAACAAGTTGTACTCTTTTCTTTAACCAAGGTTTTGTCCCGTTGGGTTTTCTTGGTAAAGGTTTTTAACGAGGTAGCTTGTAATAGAAGATTGTTTGTTGGTAAAGGTTTTTAACAAGGCAGCTTGTAATAGAAGATTATGTACTCTTTTTCCTTCATTTGGTATTTTATCCCATAAGGTTTTTCCTAATAAGGTTTTAATGAAGCACATTATCTACCAATGGGCATCCAAGGGGGAGTGTTATGAATATCTTATTAAGTAGATGTCCATCATGATAAAGATAAAGTTGGATGTCCATCATGATAAAGATAAAGTTTTGATGTACTTTAAATTCTAATAGTTATTAGAATTAGATCTCTACTTCTTTTATACTTTAAATTCTAATAGTTATTAGAATTAGATCTCTACTTCTTTTATACTTCTTATGCCTATAAATAGATACTCTGATGAAGCATTGTAAATCATCCATTGGATTAATAAAGTACATTCTCTATTGCTCTCATATTTTCTTTGTTCTTTATTCTCCCCATCTCTCTTTATTTTATAAAATAATGTTATTAAAAATTATTTGAATTTTTATAATTATAAAACTTTTATGTCCAAATTCAGATGCATTGTCGGTTTTTTTTTAATCTTTTATGATTTAGCCTAAAATTGTTTGTTATTATCTTTAAAAGTTTTATAATTTTATCCCAAATACTTAACTTAAAATTCTCAATTTCTTATTTAAATATATATAATTATCCACTATATAAAATTGAATTAAAAGTAATTATATAAACACCTAGAATAAATAATTTTTTTATTTTTTTTATTTTTTACACATTTGAACATTTATATATATATTTTTAGAATTTTTAATAATTTTTATAATTTAAATTTTTTTTTTTAAGTTTTGCACTTATCTAAAATGAATTTGAACAATTGTTTGTCTAGATTTATTACATATACACATTTTATTATTTTTTAATAAAATAATTTTTTTGAATTTTATTTTTTGAATTTTTGTTGACATGACACTTCTAGTTGCTTTTGTCAGCCACATTAATACGATTAATAGTACTTATTGACTATATAAAATTAAATTAAAAGTATTTATATAAACACTGAGAATAAATATAAATTGGTTTTTACACATTTACAAATTTTCACATATATTTTTGAATATTTTATAATTTTAATTTTTTTTATGTTACACCTTCAAAATGAATTTTAACAATTTTTTGTCCAGATTCATTTTATATGTACATTTTATTATGTTTTTAATAAAATATTTTTTTATTTTTATTTTTTTAATTGTTGTTGACATGGCACCTCTAATTAGTTTTGTTAATCACATCAATTCGATTAATAGTTAAACCAATAAACTAACAATTTCTATTAATGGAAGAAGTTACTTAATTTTTTTTAATTTGTAATAGCCCAAATTTGACCGGGCTTAAATAAAACAAAGGAAAATAAATAATTAAATATTTATTTAATAGTCCACAGTCCATTTACAGCCAAGGCCTGTTAAGCCCAAATATCTCAAACCTGTTACACCCATAACCCAGCTAAAAACTAACCCAATAACCCGTTTTGACTCAGCAGCCCATTTACAATCTAAAACTCTATGGCCCAATGATGATGTTTGGCCTGGTGCCCGATTAGTTTCAAGAAACCTAGGGTTTCCTGGGAAACCCTGCGCGCCGCAGCAAGCAACACGACCCCATGTCACGCGCACGCCATCGGTATGGATCGCACTCCCACCGCCAAGATCGTGCCATTAACCTGCAAGAAAAGGAAAGAAGCAAGCAATCAACCAATAAAGATCAAAATCAGAATCGGGTTTTTTTTTTTTTTTTTTGAGATTCATTTGTAAATAGTATAAATGGGTGTAAAAAAAAGTAGAAAAGGGGGGGAATATACGAAGACAGTGGTACGATTGATTACGCAAACAGAAACACAAACAGTGTTTTTTTTTTTCTTTTTTGAAAGAAAAGTAATATTTGGTTTATTGTTATTTTTTTCGTTTCTTTTTTAAATACATACAGAACAATATTTTTAAAGGATATTACTAAAATAAAAAGGGAAAGAGAGTTACCTTTGACGCGCTTAGAAAACGAAAGATTTTAGACTCTCCGACCGCCGTGTACGATGGCGCGTGTAGCGGTTGATCATCGGAGCTTACGCCGGACTCCAGGCTGAGGAGAAGAACCGAGAGAGAGTTTTAGAAAAAGGGCAGAGTTTAAATGAATTTGGGTGTAAAATTTTGTTTTTTATAATAGTATAAAACGGCACCGTTTTGGCTTAAAACAATAAGCCTTAAAACGATGTCGTTTAAAGCATATAACCCGCGTGTCGACCTGACCCAGCCAAGGGATCCGCGTGTTTTCTATTATTGGGATAATTGTCCAATTGGTCCCCCCGCATTTTTAATCTTTTTAATTTCATTTTATTTTTATTTTAATTTGGCCCCTAATCTTTTATATTTGTTTTAATTTAATCCCAACGGCCCTTAAAATCGGTTCCAGAGAACGACGTCGTCTTGGGATTCGGGTTTAATTACCCAATGAGTCCCTTGGCTTTTAGTTTGTGTTTTAATTAAGTCTAAATTTTTTATTATTTTGCAAATTAACCCCAAATCTTAATTAAATTCGACTTTAATCTTTTCTAACTTAAATGCTTTATATATATATATATGTATTTTAATATAGGTTACATAAAATGGTATATATTATTTATTAGATTATTATACATTTTTTAAAAATATATTTATATTACATATTTTATTATATATACATAATACTTATTCTATTATTTTTATAGGTTATATATTATAGATTATTTATTTTCCTATATTTTTATATGAAAAATACTTATTATATTATTATTATATCCCTTATCATATTATATTTCATCATATTCTATTTATATATTTTTTATTACATAGTAATATTTTTCTTTTATATATATTATATTATATTTCCTTATATTACCTTTATTTTATTATAAAGTATATATTATATTATTTTATTAGTTATATACATCTTTAAAGTTTTATAAATAAATGTAATATTAATATTTAGTACATTTTTATGTATAACTATTATATTTTATAATATAACTTATATGCAGGTATCATTATTTTAAAAAAAGGGGTTCTCTTTTATCATTTTTATATTATACTTTTAAATGTCTTACTCCTATTTATTTTTATTTTATACATTTTACTTATTTATCTTTGTATTTTTTCTTATTTTGATATTGTTTAGTTGATTAAATCTTTCATATCATTTATAATATTATTTTATAATTATTGTTAAAAGTCGTATTTTAGAATTGACATGTATGTGGGTATTATTTTAGGCATGTTTATGTTAAATTGTATGCTATGCACCGATTTTTTTTTCGTGTTTATTGATTTATTAAAATGTATATAGAGTTATATCTTATAAGTTTATATGCTTATTTATTCATTTTTTAATGTATATCGTATATATATATATTTTTTTGTATGTATGTTTTACTTGTTTTTAATTTGCTATGTTCATTGTTTAAAATTTGTTTAAATTCATGCTTTTACTTACCTATTATGATAAATATGTTATATTGTATGTTATTCCGTAATGTAAATATGCTCCTTAATGCATCAATTTAAAAAACGAGACTCTAAAGTTTTCAAAAAATAAAGGCAAGGCTTAGTGATTGGAAATTTCGAGAGAAGTAGTGCCCTGACTTATTGGGTTGCAACTTTTCTCGTTAAGTTCAAATAATTAAGCACCCTTTTAAGTTTTTTAAAGTTTTCAAAGTACAAGCAACTGTCTCAGAATTTCAAGGCGTTATGTCCTAACTTACTGGATATGGCGTTTTGTTGTTTCGAGATAGGAATTTCCAAAAAAGGCTAACTTAGTATCAAATATCTTAAAAATATTGTGTCCTAACTTATTGGATGTAATATTTTGATTCATTTGATACAAGTGAACCATAATTTTCAAAATAAAAAATATTAAAAAAGGATTGCATCATAAAATTTTTAAATTTCCAACATTAAAGACACTTGATAATCAATTAGGTACCAATTTTTGGGCGTTACGAGGGTGCTAACCTTTCCTCGTACGTAACCGACTCCCGAATCCGTTTTCTCGACTTTCGTAGACCAAAATTAATGTTTTAAAACAAAACATTTTATAAGGTGATCCAATCACACCTAAAAAGATTGGTGGTGACTCCCGTTTTTGTTTTTGTTAAAGTCGATTCCCATTTTCCAAAACTCGATTTAAAAATGGTCTCGACATAATCACTAACTTATTTCTAATTTAATATGTATACTTAATTTATCCAACCATACTTTAAAATTTGTATGTCTATATTATACACCATTTCTCTACTCATTTTCCAATTTTTACAAAACAGTTCCTTGACTTTAAATTCTGCAGTTTTTACAAATCAATCCCTAATATTCAAAATTTACAGTCCCTGAATTTAAAATCTTACAATTTATGCAATTTATTCATTGAAATCTAAATATTATAGTTTTAGAGTTTAGTCCCTAACCTATGAGTTTTACTGTTTTTACCAGTTAGTCCTTGTTTCAACATGAATCAAAATTTCTTGTTGGGTCTGGATTGGGTTTGGGCCTGACTTGCTCTGTAATTCTCCTTATGGAAGATGTGTATGCTTTTCATTTTTATGAACAAAAAAGGTCAGAATTCGAGAAGGGGTAGGCAAAAAAAGAGCAGCTAAGACTGGGATTGTCAGGGCAATTAAGGAAGACGATGATGGGCTGGGATGTATGTTTGGGTAATGGAATTAAAACAAACCTCCTTGCTTGGAATACCCATTTCCAGGATGTTTCCGGATAGATGGAAGTTGGGTGCTATGGCGCTGTTCATTTTGGTACCTGAAAAAGAAGAAAGTGATGATTTGAAAGTTTTTGTCCACCTATCATATATATGAATAATTTAAGAGATAAGATCTATACATAACGTGTTAACTAGTGTATCGCCAATAATATTTCAATCCAAAAAAGCAAAGTCAATATCACACACAAACACCTATTTCATCTTATACCATTTTCTGTGTCGCCTTTACTTACACACTGGGCCAAAAAGTAAAACATTTTGTAAAGCAAAAAAATTTAAAACATGTGTTGTGATGGAGATTGCAGGCCACTGGGCTTCCTCCTTGGCCTTCCCTTTGCTTTTCTTTCTCTCATCATCTCTATTGTTGGCGTTGTTGTTTGGATCGTGGGGTAGTCCTTTCCATTTCTACACTTTCTTCTACTGTTTGCGAATTGGGATCTGGGTTTTAATTTCTTCTAATTTTCTACCTCAATCAACTTATCAGCACTTGGGGTTTTTGCTTGCAGGTTGTTGTTGACACTGATCTGTCCTTGTTGTTTGTGCGTGACGGTGCTAGTAGAGATGGCGCTGGAGTTGGTCAAAGCTCCAATTCATGTCATGGAATGGTTCACTGAACAAATCCCTTGTTAATTCCACACTCACTGCTTTGTTCTGCTCTTTTTTTTTTTTTTTTTTTTTTTTTTCTGTTTTGGGGGTACAATTTATTGGTAGCATACATGTTTTTCTGGATCTCTTGATTATATGTTCTTGATGTAGACATGGGATTTATGAGGATTCCCAATTTATGTTTTTGTGGTTTGGATTTTGTTTATTGTTGATATTATTCATTGTCATTGGTTATGATAAAATAAGTTATGTCCACTATATGCTGATCAAAAGCGCATTCGTTCTGGCAATTCAAATCCTTAACCAGAACCTTTTATTACTTATTCGCTGTTGATTCTTGCAAAAAATAAAACACAAAAGGTTGAATGGTAAAGAAACTGTTTTCTGGGAATTTGGTGTTTCCAGTTAAGTTACTTGTTTTAATGCGCTGCATTCAGGACAAGAGTGATAATGACAAAGACAAATCCAGACGAATGTTAGTGCTCACTTCTATGTTCCACTTATCAGTCAACGGATATAGGCTAATCTGTTAAAATTTTAACCCTCTTTGTTGGAAATAAACAATTTGAAGAGAAATCAATCCTCAATGTTAATTCCATATATTAAATGATTAAAAAAAAGATAATTACTTTACAAGAATAAAGGTCTTTTATAAAAATAATTAATTACAAAAATTAGCAAACAAAAAGTACTTTTAAAAATAGGTCGAAATCTACAATCGCCGGTACCATCTAATCTCTACCACCAATCACATAATCATGTTGTGGGAAAAAAATAATTTTCAAGTGTTTTAAAATTTTAAAAATAACTGTATTTTCTTGTTTACACAGCACAAATGATATACGAGGTAAAAGTATTTTTCCAATGTGGGGTAGTTTGACACATTGGCAACACCAGTGTTAAATTTTATTTTTTTTAAAAAGGTGGCTGACAAAAAAAAAATGTAAAGTGGTGTGGTCAAGCAGTCAAGTAGCACCGGTTTGAATTCAAAAAGAAAGAGATCGTTTGAGAAAAAAATATTTTTTAATGGGTGCTGCCTGACACATTGGTGGTATCGATGAATTTTTTTATTAAAAAAAGTAGCTGACAAGAAAGAAAAGAAATGATATTTTAATGGGTGTCGTTTGTCAGTGTGGCAGCACTAATATCTTATTTAAACCACTCCCTCACAAAAAATTTAAATTCTCGATTGTTTATGGTTTCATTTGATATTTGTTTTTCATTTGAGAATTCAAGGTTTTCTTTTTTACCTCATAAATCAAATTTAGATTGATTAGGTTAGTGTGTAATTATTTTTATGGTTTTTTAAAATTTATTTTACTATTATGTATGATTATGTGACTATATATGAGATGCAAGTTATATTGTTTGATAAAAAAAATTGTTACTTTAAAATGGTATGAATTGGTTTAATATGATCTAATATTTTTTATTTTTTATTTATTTTACAGGTTTAGTATCGAAGATGAATAATCAATTCTTCATATACTTCCATTTCGATGGGGTAATTTTGCAAATAGCAGTTGATTTTATATTTGAGTCACACCATTAAATAGAAATGAGGTTTAATAATAGTGTAAAGTTCGATGAAATGAAAAAAAAGATTAGTGCGAAAATTACTTGACGTTATGGGAGGAGAATGCCCAGACTATTCTACAAATTCTCAATTTTGTCAAATTCGTGAAAGCATAAGGAGATGGAACTTGTAGAGGATGATGATGTGGAGACTATGATTGCGCTGTATTGCTTGTCTGGGAACGTTAAACCAATTGAGTTGTTCATTAAGTTAGCAGATGTTTAGCCCGTTCAAAATGTCACTCCATTAAATCAACAATATGGAGTTGATGACCTGTATATAGAGGTTCTGAAAGCCTCTGTCGATAGGCGATCTTCTGTACACAAGTTTGACATTGGTATGAATGTTGGGTGGGTAGAACTGTGAGATTATGGAGCGACATCGACATAGGAAGGCAATCCACACAATGCTCCGATTGTGTATAACAATCCTAATCCAGGTCCCAGTTTAACTGATAAATCCATTGTTGATTGGTATCAATGCTGATGGTAAGGAGGGACTCGATAATGATGGTGGTTCTGATCATCAAAGTGAAGATTTTAGTTGTAACAACCTGATTTTCAGTGGTGTCGAAAAAGGTGATTTCGAAACCTTATTTTTGTAAACCAGGTCTATAAATATTTAATATAGATATTTACGGAGTTGGTATAAATGAATATTAAAGTTTTGTCCTTTAATTTTGTCTATTAGTTGTTTAATTAAGGTACAAGTTCTATATTGTAAAAATCTTATCGCTAAATATTTTTAAATAGGTAGAGGTTCCAAATAGTAAATAAACCATTTTGTTTCATCAAATAGTGGAGAATGTTCTAATTTTGATTAATGTTAATAAATTAAAGTTTAATTAAATTAGTTAAGTGATTAAGGATTTAATTAAGATATAAAAGGCTTAAGTTAGTAGTTTTTCTTCATCTTCTCCACTCTTCTCCCCTATGTTGTATGTTTAAGAAAGAAACCCCTTTTTAGCTTCAAGTATTCAGTCTTTCAATTGGTGAGATTTCTAAATCGTTTTCTTGTAATTTTTATATTTTTAAAGTTATTAGAGCTTAATTTAGCTAGCACATGTACCGATCTGTAAAATTGTTAAAGGTTTGAAAGTTGTCATTGATGATTTCTTGAAGAAATTGATGTTAAATTGATAGATTTTAAACTTGGATCATAAAAAAAGGACTAAATTGTAATGTTTGGTTGTTATTTTTTCATAAGAACTAAAGTGAATAAAATGTAAAATTTATGTGAAATTTTGGTAATAATAGATGGTAGAGGGTCCCTAAAATATGTAAATGAGATCGGTTTTAAAATTGAGGCTCAAAATTGCAAGATATAGTTATTTCTATTTTAGGGACTAAATTGAATCAAATGAAAAACTTAAAGGGCATTCTTAAAATGAAATTTTATAGGTTCATACATATCACAGAATAACATGAAAATGGTTGGTATTGATAAATGATCTAAAATGGTTGTTTAGATCACAAATTGGATCAAACTGGAGATAATCGAGGAAAAAGTCAAAATTATCGATTAGTCCTTGAGGATTCAACTTTTTTTTTTTTTTTCTATCTTGACCAGGTAAGTTCATATCAAACTTACTTCTTTGTTTTATGTTATGTTGATTGTGTTCCGTTTTATTTAAGAATTAGATTAAAATGAATTGGTGATTTTGGCACTAATGGTTCGAAATGAACTGAATTATAAATTTATGGGAATATTAGTTATATGGAGATAGAACATGATGTAAATGAGATTATTGACTGAATATATGTTTCATATGAGTGAAATTCTGGACAGGACTTGAAATTGTCATTTATATGGAAATGATGTCCAAGTGAACTTAGTAAAATGTTAGGATACGTATGACATGCCATTAGAGTTATATGCACGATCAAATAGGGATTCACATGATGTTACAAGATCTAACATTTTTTTAAAAAAAATTCTCGGATTATATGTATCATTGGTTTAGCCCAGACAAGTAACCTCGATATGATGTCACTTTATGTGAGCAATTCTGTTAAAATGTCACATTATGTGAGCAATCCTGAAATACTGCCAGCTTGTGTGAGCATTACATTCCCGTGTATTCGAGTCCGTTTTACTATAGTTCCATTAGGAAATGTTCAATTGATTGAAAATGTAATTTAAATCGTGAATTGAAAATGAAATGGAATTGATGATACTCGACATATTGATTGTTATGTGATTATGTTTAAGTGGTGACAGTATACAGTTTGAAAACGTAACTAACGTATTCAATTTGTGGTGATGTTGTATGTATAGATAAGTATTCAAGTGCCAAAGAAAGTTAATTTGGTATCTAATAGAATAATTGTTTATCCTTAAATGATCAAGGTAATTTTTAGTTTCGATATGAGCTTAGTAAGCATTTTATATGCTTACTCGTTTTTTTTTTTCCCTTTCCTTGTAGATCGCCACCTTTCAAAACATGTCAAGTCGAATTTTTTCAAACCTCACACTATCCTAGCATCGAATTTGGTAACCTTGTGATTTTTTTTGAGTTTTTGGATTATGGCATGTATATAGGGATTAGATGTGGAATGCTGGAAATGTGCAAGTGTACACAATCATATCAAGTAATAAAGTAACAAGCATGTCGAGTTATTGTACCCATAGTGACTGTATAAGGAAATATTTATGAAATTTAAAATTAAACAATTTGGTGGAGGAGAAATATGTTGATTTGAAAGTGGTGATATATAAAAACTAAAAATTAACTAAGAAAATAAAATTCCAAATGCACTATTTCTAAAAAAATGGTTTTAATCAATATCACATAAATGTGTTAGATCAATTTCATTCTTATCAATTTCATTCTTTGACTTAGAATTATCAAAACTATGTTTATGTTGTTATGAATAATTTCATGGCAACTTGGTCTTTTGTTAACTAATGCACATACATACTTACTAAATCAATTAATCTCTTAAACATATTTCTATGTCAATTCAAACAATTAATCAATTTTTATAAGCAAGTATAAGATAAAGTGAGGTAACAATATATTCTTATATTGAAACAATTTAATCACAATAATCTTACAAGTTATGCAAGGCTAAGTATTGTTTAATACCATTGCTAATTTAACCCTCAACTACCTTAGAAGATTAAACATGCACCAATTAAATATTGTATCAATTAATTATAATTTCAATATGATTAATAATTACTTCTTTCGTTACCTTACAATTAAAATGTAAGCATAACATAGACATGATTTTATTTAGCTGAACAAACTATCAAGGCCTATAACAACACAAACATGATTTTAAAAAATTAAGTGGATAGAATGCAATTAATCTAACATTAATGAAATTTAATTCATTTTAATTAATTTAAGAACATCAACACAACAAGTATTCATATTCATGACCACAACATAAACTAAAAAAATATTAAGAGAAGGTAACCAGAAAACAAATCCCAGTGATGTTCTGAAGCCAGACTAGTGTGCTTCTTCTCTTCTCTACTCGTTCTGTCGATCGAATTCCTTCACGAATACTTGATTGTTGTTGCTCTAAAGGGTGTGCTAGCTCTTTTTCAAGAGGAGAAATTGGCAAGGGAAAGAAGAAAAAATGGGAAGACAAAGATGAACGAATAAGCGAAATGAAAGAAGAGATGATTGAATAATGAGAGGTGTGTGAGCTGATGATAAATGAAAAAGTGAGGAGAGGTATTTATAGTGGGAGATGGCAGCATGCATTAGTTAAAAATAGCACCAAATCCCCCTTCTTATGGCCGACCATGCTAGGTGGAAGGAGAGGTTGAATTGGTTCTGTTATTTTTAGCTTGTGGCTAGAAAATAAACGCACAAAAAGAGAAGGGATTTGAACGGCATTTAGGAAGAATTCAAGGGCTGATTTGTAAGTGTTGAAATCAGACAAAATTAGCTGATTGGGTCAGCTAGATGGGACAGTTTGGGCTGCTCTCTTGGGCTTGTCCATCCTCCCTCTTTATTTACTAAATTCAGGCTATTTTCTCTACTTCAAGTTGCATGTTTTTCTTAGATAAAAATTAAATTGGGCCAGCTGATTCAAGGAAGTCCAAGAGAATAAATTCAAGTCCTCCATGGTTGTTAATTCATCATCTTGAGCCCCCAAGTTGCCTCATTAATTAATTATTTCAAGGTGATTGTCGAGCTGATTTTTCACCTTTTGTGCAAAACTGCCAAAAATAACCCAAATTATGAAAAATTATCATAAAATAATTAAAATTAAAAATATTTTATAAATTAAGCTCAAATTAATTAGCTGAAAAAAATAGTATAAAATTTGATAGAAATTACTTAGAAATTGCATGAATTAGTGCTCAAAATGTGGTAAAAAAGTCTATATATTTTAGTGTTTCTAATATGTTAAGAAAATGGTCACTATCTTGATCACTTGGTATGTTTGATAATTGTGGCAAATATTGAGTTGTTGAAAAGTTGGTATGTACCACATGGAATATGATTTAGCTAATGCTTGATGTGGTTTAGTTGATGATTTTAAACTTGAATAAGTTATTAGATATGCTCAGAGTTGAGTATTGAAGAGATGGTAAGTTGAACGAAAAGATGCACATATATGCTTAAATGCTTGAAATAGAAATGACATGGCATGGTTCTATATGAATTAGTTTAGGTAAATATTGATAATTGAATGGTTGGTTGGTTTATTTGGAATGAAATTTGATGGAACGTATGGAAATGAATAGTTGGTTATAGGTTGAACCTATGTTGAACTGCTTGAATGAAAATAGTTACATAACTTGTTTTAGTATGAAATGTTAGGTGTTTTGGTATGTTTCAGGTATGTTTTGGTTCAATTTAAATTGGTAATTGTTGAACTTATTGATAGGTATGTTTGAAAGCTTTGAAGTAGGTACCAAATGATTCATTTTTACTAAAAACAAAATCCACATCCCGACGAGCAACCTACCTCGTCATAATGTCAACCAATAGCAAGCCATATCGTAACATCGAGTGGCCTGAGGTCAATACGTGACAAACCATTTGGCGATGTTACGACATGGAGAAGGTGATGTCACGATGTCAACCCTAAAATTTTAAAACTTTACAATTTGGTTGTATTTTGTGCTCAAATTCTTAAAAGAGCTTTTGTAAACTTGATTAAGACTCAATTTTCATTTATTAACCTTAAATAAATGTGTTTGTATTGAATTACATGTGCGTATGAATATTTGCTATAAATTGACTATAGTTGCTCTGGCAACGAAAGTAGCATTATATAGCTCGGACCCGATGATCGGGTCAAGCAAGGGGTGTTACATTTAGTGGTATCAAAGCTACAGTTTAGTCGATTCTTGGGCTGAAACGTAGTGCTAGGAAGCTGCCTATAGTTTTCCCATTCTGTAAGGGCTGGGGAGTGAGGTAAGAGATGCCTTCTTACAAATGACGAACTAGTGGTTCACTCAATTTATGGGAGCTACCCCTTCAGCTCTACAACATCAAATGCACCCTCCTCCCTCTTTTATGCCTCATTTGGCACCCCTTCTTCCTCAAGCTCTTAATTCGATAACCATTAATTTTTCCTCGATTGATAAAATTCACAAATGTAGGGTAGAGGAATCCAAAAGAAAGAAAGACGACGACCCTACGAAAGCCTAGAATTGACTAGAACATACCCTGCGAGTCTTTGATGAATTAATGTGTACAGTAGAAGACTACTTGAGATATTCAATATCTCTGCTGAAAGAGAAAGCCAATCAGTGGTGGACGAATTTGATGTTTATTGTTCTGAAAGATCGAGTAAATAGGGATTTCTTCCAAACTGAATTTAAAAAGAAATATGTCAGTTGGTTATATCTTAAAAAGTAAAAGAAAGATTTTATGGAACTAAAATAGGGAGATATGCCAATAGCTGAATATCAATGAGAATTTATTCGCCTCAGTAAATATACTAGAGAGCTTGTATCTACCAAAGCTGAAATGTGTACTCATTTTGAGTGGGGACTGAACAAGGATATACGTATGTTAGTGGGAGCTCTAGAATTAAAAGAGTTTGTTGTTCTATCTAAGAGGGCTTAGAAAATGAAGGATATGCGTAACAAGAAAAAGCAAGCCAAATATAATATTCGAGATTCTAAAAAATAGAGTATAATCAGATCTCTCTAGACTCCTCTATCTAAAATTTTAAAAGCTGTTCAAATTCGTTTCTCCACTCCGTCAGGGATTTTTAAGAGAAATGGACCTAGATCGAGTATTTTGTGACCCAAACTATGTCGATAGCTAGTGTTGGAAGTGTTCATAATGGGGATAGACCAGTCTACAGACATTGTAAAAGAAATCACGAGGGTGAGTGTAGGTTGAAAAGTGGAGCTTGTTTTCAATGTGACAGAAAACCGCTTTATTAAACTAGATTTTTCCAACATGATCATGCACAAACAAAAAAAGTTGGGAATAGATTAGTAACCTAACAAATACCAAACATAAGGCTTTATCTTATGGCATTTTCTTTTCCTCGATCACACAAGAAGAAAAATGAAATCAACCTTTAATCCATGTAGAAAAGGGCTGGTATATGCTCACCTTTTGATGCCCAAATAAGGGTTGTTGGACTTTGGCAACATTCATGACCTAACTCAAGAATTGGGCTAGCAAAAATGGACAGTCTGCTAAGGAGATAGGAGCCCAAATCATCCTCTAAGGAGGAGAAGGCCCAACCGTCCAAAGAGGTGCCCAAATAATCCATCTAAGACTTGGTAAACATTGAAAATTAGCCTAAAAAATCCACACATGTGACCATCCACTTCCCTTCCTCATTTCAAGCTTTCTCTCCCATGGATCAAGCATGAATCAAGGAAACTTTCAAAGCCATCCACTCACTCTCCTTAAGGCAAGGGTCGGCCACATATGAAGAGAATTCCATGGCTCCCATTTGTTAAAAGTAGTCGACCTCTACAAGTATAAATAAGGGCTAGTTATTCACTTATTTCACTCATCCCTCATTCATAATCTTTTCTCCCATTCTTCATTCTTTAACTTCTCATTTGAGAGAGCAACACAAGAGTTTGAGAAGAGCATTTTAGAAGTTCTTTTAAGAAGTAAAATTTGACACTTTAAAGAGAAATTATGCAGAGGAGGAAAGGAAACACAAGTTGAGATACGGAGAAACACTAGATTTGTCTTCTAGTTTCTTTCCCTTAAATCTTTTTATTTTGTTCTAAATTCATGAACATGGTTGCTAAGTATTTTTCTACTTTTAATTTAATTAAAATGACTTAATTTTGTTACTTTTAGATTGTTTGCATTCTCTTAGATTAGATTGTTATTATGTTGTTAATGATGTTATGTGTTTTGGTTGTTTACACATTCAAATAAAAACATGAACATGCTATTCATACATTATGAATGTAGGGTAGCGATTGAATTAATTATTTAATCTAAACAAAATTGTAATTAATTGACACAATATTTGAATGGTCCATGTTTAATCATTTAATGATTAAATTAGTAATTATTTTAAACAATATTGTTACCTTGCATAATCCTTTTATGATGTCTGCTTATGAAATTATTAAGTTGATTGAACATAAAAATATTGTAGAGAAATTTAATAATTAAATAGTATGACTTCATAATTTATTCGTATTTGGTAAATAAATAGTCGAATTGCCATGGTTTTATTTTGTAACTTCATTAATAGTGTTTTAATAAATATGACATTAGTGGTTCTAATTTTGGTTGCCAACACTTCTATAAATATGACATTAGGGGTTTACTTAAGTCGTCCTAAACGCCTTCAAAAAACCTTAGTAGTTTAGGAGTAAGAATAGATTATTTTCTTTCGGATTTTTAATAACTCTTTTGTTTTTCCCCTTGGAATCAGTTTTGATCCAAGAGTTTATTTATTTAATTGAAGTATTTCGGTTTACGTGGTCTTGCATTTGATATATTTCTTTATTTTAATTAATCGATTTGCTTTTCTGTTCCTCATTCGGTATTCAATCCATGATTATTCAAATTTCTTTTCTCTTCTGAATCGATCGTGTTCTTCACATAATTTATTCAATTGAGATCGAGATGATGAATAACATGAGTAGCTAAATCCCTTAGGAAAGATTAACGAGTGCATGAGGATGTGACCAACGGAGGATTTAAGGTTTCCTGAGAGGGATTAGTTGGTATGAATTACACGTGCTTAAACCACTAGGATTGACAGCCCTAGGAAGTTAATAATAGGCTAGAAAAGGTCGAGAGATAAGTTATGAAACACCCATAACCCGTTTCTACCATCAGATTAGGGTTACGGAGTATTACCAGACAATTCAGAACAATCCATAATAGATAGCATCAAGTTACCGAATTAATTAATGAAATTTCATAAATAATTTAGATCTGAGTAGAACCTACACTTATGGGCCTCAAATCGAGCCTATGAGGCATTTAAAATAATTTAGGAACAATCAGGGACCAATTCAAGATCAAACAAAAGATTTGGGGCAAAAGTGAAAATTTTCAAATCTGAGGTCACATAGTTGTGAGTCCAAGTCGTGTGATAGAGCCTAGACTATGTGGCTCCAAACATGGCTATGTGGCTATCCCACACGCCTGTGTGCTACATCACACGCTCGTATGCTTAGGCCGTGGAGCTCACTAACTTAGCTCAAATGGTTGTGTCCCAGCCCGTGTGTTTACCCGAGTAACTCACTAACTTGGGCCACACGACCTTGTCACAGGCTGTGTGCCAGCCCGTGTAAACCCTGCACCTAACACATCCAGGACACACGCCCGTGTAGGTTTCCCATATGTGACACATGACCATGTAACAGCCCATGTTCCCAAAAATATTCCAAAACATGCTCATTTCACATCCAAATGCTTAGGTACCTAATTATACAATTACACACATGTTCATAAGACTTTGGAATGCATTTTTAACCACTCAAATCAAGTTAATCAACCATCCTATGTGCCTAACCAATATGCCACCATTGACACCATATTTTAATCACATAACGAACCATTATCAAGCTAAACTTTCAAACCATCCATGTATACCACCTATAATAGCTTGTTTTTTAGTGGTGTCAGAAACAGTGGTTTCAGGGACACAAATCGATAAGTAAGTGTGTAAATGTTATTATTTAATATTTACGAGTCAATTATGGTTTTAAAAAGGTTTTTGATTAAGTAATTTATGTCTTATAAACGCTTTACTAAGTTCAAGTGGTAAGACCTTGAAGTCAAATGGTTTTAGAAAATGAGATACCGGGACTTTATTTCTATAAACCAAGCCATAAATATTTGTAAATAATGAGTCGTTAAACGTGATGTGTTTTTGGTCTCTTAAGACAATTAAAATTGAGGTATTTTTAGTAGCTTCAACACTAAGAGGTTTGACACCAACTTGGACTAATCCAAAATGGCCATATTTGTATTTTTGTTCTTTGAGTTTATTAATGACGACTTTATCTTTGTAATTGTTATCCAAACTTTATGGTTTCTTTAACTGACAAAAATATTTTACAATCTTTGACCCTTCAAATACATACCCATAACTACATATTTGTATTTTTGTTCTTTGAGTTTATTAATGACGACTTTATCTTTGTAATTGTTATCCAAACTTTATGGTTTCTTTAACTGACAAAAATATTTTACAATCTTTGACCCTTCAAATACATACCCATAACTACAAAATGCTTCCTAGTTCGAAAGTACTAACTCTAGTCTATAGACTCCACTTCAAAGCTATGTATTTTGTAGTTAATACCAAGGCTTTACTTCAGAGCCCAAAAGGAGAAACCCTCTTAATAGAAACAAATACTTCAAGATCTCATACCACAATCCCAAGAACAATACAATGGCGTGAAATAAACATTCCTGATAGGTGGAAACTTGAGGGTGCTACAAACCCTGTGGCACCAACTCCAATAAGAAGCACTTCATTCAGTGAAATTTCTCAACACCAAGATGGCACAGTTGAATTAATATTCAACAGGCCATGAAGAATGCCTCCAAGACATTCTTTCGAAATAAGAAGTACCAGTACAGCTTTTAGGATGTTAAATTTAGAAGAAGAGTCAAATCCAGAAACACAAACGACAGATTTTAGGACAGCTAGAGCCTCTGTCTCTTTTATCCCAACAACGTTTAGAACCAATTTACAAGGAATAGATAATTCCTTAAATATAGCTCAACCTATCTATGCCAGACAGGAAGAGAGTCCCCAAATGTCACCTAATATGTCACCAACATATTCATCAATGAGAAATAATGCAAGACAAGGAGAAAATTCAGAAATATTTGTTTTAGAAAAAAATTTGAGATAAATAAAGAATAGTGTAGAAAACACTTCTATTCCAACAAAAATAAGCAAAAAAAGAAAAGATTACTTTTAAAATTATAGTGATAAAAAAGAAAGCATTCTTCAAGAATACTATGAATTTATAGATATCCATAAAATTCATTGAATGGTTTGAAGATTATTATTCAGAATCTGTTAATACAATAAAACATAATACTAGATGGCAGACTAATAAAGGAGAAGTTGAATCTCAATATCCCCCTTTCGTGGAGGTTCAATATCTTCACAAAAATACTGGAATAAAAGCAAATCCTTTAAGAATGAGAGCTCCTGATGCAGGAGAACAAATCTCATCAAAAGATATTAAAATGATAGCAGAACAAAACAACTATACAAATATCAGTCTTCATACAATAGGAAAACAATTAGATTATATTGAGAATTTGGTAGAAAGTCAACCGATTAGGAAAGAACCAGTAAAAGTGGTAATAGAAAAAGGTTTTAAAGAACCAATATTTACACCTTATGAGATTCCAAAACCTTTCCAAAAATCCCAAAATGAATTCTTAACAGAAATCCAAAATAGACGTAATGCTTTGGAAAGTTACAAGTCTGAATTAATTGCACCTGATACCCCAATGCAAGCCCAACATTCAGTAAATATATTACACCAATCCTCCCAATCTGACTCTGACCAGTCAGATGAACAACAAATTAACAAGATAGCTTGGAAAGAACCAAAAATATTATATTATCCAAAAACCACTGCACTTGATCTTAATATAGAAGAAAAACCTGTTTTCCAAAATAAATACAATGCTAATACAATTTATGAATTGAATATAGACAGAATGTCTAAATACAATATTCTTAGTTTATTATAACAAATGAAAATGGTTTCAAATGTTTATAAAACCCAAAACCAAAATGGGTTAATCAGTGATCATGCTATAGCCAATCTTTTAGTTGCTAGATATATAGGTCAATTAAAAGGATGGTGGAACCATGCACTCACTAAAACCCAACAAGAAGAAATCTTAAAAGCAATAAAAAAAGATGAACAAGGAAGAGAAATCCAAGATGCAGTAACAACTTTAATTTTCTCAATCTCTAAACACTTTATAGGAGATCCTTCTCATCTTAAAGATAGAAATTCAAAATTATTATCAAATTTAAAATGAAAAAAATTAACCAATTTTAAATGGTATAAAGATGTCTTTATGACTAGAGTTTATGCGAAGATCTGATAACCAATAACTGTTTTGGAAAGAAAATTTTCTAGCAAGACTTCCTACTTTACTAGGAGAAAAGTTAGAAGTCAAATAAGAGAAAATTACAAAGGTATTATTTCATATGAAAAACTTATATATGGTGAAATAATTAGTTTCACCGAAAAAGAAGGATTACAAATCTGTCAAGATTTAAAATTACAAAAATAACTTAAGAAATAAAGATATCAATGTAGAAAGGAATTAGGATCATTCTGCCACCAATTTGACATTAGGAGTGAACCTTCTTCTTCAAAAACATGTTGCCTTGTAAAACCAAAAAATAGGAGAAAGAATATTTCAGAATATTATAAAATAACCCAAATATAGAAAATACAAAAAAAATGAAAGAAACAACAAAAAACAAAAAAAAAATAGATAAAACAACAAAATGTTATAAATGTGGAAACCCAGGACACATTTCAAAATATTACAAAATTAAAAGAAAAATTAATAATTTAAATCTAGATGAAGAAATAGAACAAAAATTAAATGAGATTCTCTTAGAAACAACTTCTTCTGAAAATGATACATCTACCAAAATAGATGAATTACAAATAGACGAATTACATACAACATCTCAATCTTCTGATGATGAAAATGAACCCTTAATTAATATTTTAACCAAAGACCGAGAATTTATGATTGAAGTTATTGATAAAATTCAAGACCCGAACTTAAAATAGAATACCTTTTGAAATTAAAATCTTCATTAAAAGATAAAATAGAAAAAGAAATTATTTCTAGTCAATCACAAATGTATAATATACAATATATAATATTTAATAAATATGAAAAAATAAAACCCAAACAAATTATAAATTCTGAATTACAGTTAGAAATAAAATAAAATAAATTAGAACTTTCTCAACTTAAAATGGAACAACAAGAAATCAAAAAACAAATGCAAACCTTAAAACATGAAATCCCAGAAAATAGTTTGTCAGAAATTGAACCTGAACCTGAAGAACATACACAGGAATATATGATGGTTCTAACTGAAGTATCTATCCAAAGATATTTAATAAAAATAAATATTGTCATAAATAATGAATTTCAATTAGAAACAATAGCCCTTTTTGATACAGGAGTAGCCCAAAACTATATTAGAGAAAGGATAATTCGAACAAAATATTATGACAAAACATCAGAATCTCTTAAAGCTGCAAATGGTAAAAACCTAAAAATTACTTACAAAATTCTTAATGCAGAAATATGCAACAAAGGTATAAAATATCAAACATGTTTTTTAATGGTAAAAGATATTACCCAAGACGTCATATTAGGAACCCCATTCATATCCTTACTCAAACCATATAAAGTAACAAATAATTCTATCTCCACCAAAGCTTTAAACACTAAAGTAGAATTTCCTTTTGTAGAAAAACCAAAAATAAGAAATCTCAACTTATTAAAATCTTTATCCATCCATAATGGGCAAATCAATAATTTAATTAATCATAAATAGAAACAAATCTCTTTTCTAAAAGAAGAAATATGTTTTAAAAAATTGACTGAACAATTAGAAAAAAGAGAAGTAAAAAAAAGGATAAATCAAATCAAAGAAGAAATAGAATCAACAATTTGTTCTGACATTCCTAATGCTTTTTGGAATAGGAAAAAACATGAAGTAACATTACCATATAAAAATAATTTTGATGAAAGACAAATACCCACAAAAGTAAGACCAATACAAATGAACAAAGAAATGGAAGAATTTTGTAAAAAAGAATTAAAGGATCTTCTTAATAAAAATTTAATTAGGAAAAGCAGTTCTCATTGTAGTTGTTTAGCATTTTATGTAAAAAAAAATGCAGAACTCGAAAGAGGAACACCAAGATTAATAATTAATTACAAACCTCCCAATCAAGCCTTAAAATGGACTAGGCACCCAATACCAAATGAGAAAGATTTGTTACAGAAACTTTGTAATGCAAATATTTTGTCAAAATTTGACATGAAATTTGAATTTTGGCAAATCCAAATAAAAGAAGAAAGATATAAAACGAAATTTACCGTACCATTTGGACAATATGAATAGAATGTAATGCCTTTTGGATTAAAAAATGCTCCATCCGAATTTCAAAGAATAATGAATGATATTTTTTACATATATTCTCAATTCACAATAGTATACATTGATGATGTATTAGTGTTTTCAGAAAATTTAGAAAAACACTTCAAACATTTATCCATCGTTATAAAAGTCATAAAAATAATGGTTTAGTAGTTTCTAAATCCAAGATAAGTTTGTTCCAAACCAAAGTATGATTTTTAGGTCATTACATTACCCAAGGAACCATCACCCCCATAGAAAGATCCATAGAATTTGCTAGCAAATTCCCAAACCAAATCCTTGATAAAGTCCAATTACAAAGATTCTTAAGAAGCCTCAATTATGTCATAGACTTTTTCCAGGTCTTAGCAAATTATGTAAAACATTATACGATAGACTCAAAAAGAATCCACAACCTTGGACAAATGACCATACCAATATTATTACCCAAATTAAAAAACAAATCACTAAGCTTCCTTGTTTATATTTAGCTGATCCAAATGCCCCCAAGATTGTAGAAACAAATACTTCTGAAATAGGTTATGGTGGGATCCTAAAATAAGTTAAAGGGGGAAAAGAGTAAATAATCCAGTTTACTTCCATACACTGAAATCTAACTCAACAAAATTATAGTACTATTAAAAAAGAAAATTTATCAATTGTTTTATGCATTACAAAATTCCAAAGTGATTTATTAAATCAAAAATTTCATTTACGAATTGATTGCAAATCAGCAAAAGAAGTTTTACAAAAAAATGTTCAAAATATTGCCTCAAAACAGATTTTTGCAATATGGCAGGCAATTTTGAGCATATTTGATTTTGATATTGAAGGAGAAACTAATTCTTTGCCTAATTTTCTCACCATAGAGTTCTTTCAAAAATGCTACCCAAACTCTGAGACAAAGGAAAAGAAAAAATAAGGGAGTCATCCAAAACCAAAATTTCCTCAAAACCAATTAAGTCATAGTATGAAATTTGCCATGAAGAAGAAAATGAGAGATCATCATCCTCATCAAATTCTTCAAAAAATACAATCGTTCAAGATGCACAAGATCTAAATGAAATTGGTTCTCAAATAAAAAAATGGATTGAGTCATTTTCTCAATCTCTAGAAGTGGCAAAAGAACTTTTTGATGGATGGCATTTCAAGCCATTAGATTCTAAAAAACCCCAACAGTATTATGAAAACATACAGGTTCAAACTGGATCAGTACTGTTCAAACACTACACAAACCCAAAAGATCCAAATTTTATTGCCCATTCAACAGCCCAAATATTAAAAATTCTTCGAACAAGGGATTGGAGTGAAAACCCAAATTCTCCAAAGAAATTTCCAGCCAAATTTACCACCAAAATTGACCAGCACCCATATTTCAAATATTGGGATTACCAAATGGTGTGGTACAACGCCTTCTTAATGAACAACCAATATATGACACATTCTTGACTCATATGTTTCAAATACGGTACCCAATTCAAATTCTTGAATTGGTTCCAAGAATAGTGGAATTGGTATGGACCATCATCCTTCAAGATCCTACCAGAACAAAATTCAAAATTTATGGCCCAAATTCTTTGACAAATATCAACCTGAGCCAAACCAAAAACACATTTACAGAACAATCCATTTTTTTCTCAAAATTGTGCATTTCTTGGATTGTTTCTTGGAATTATTCCTATGAGCAAGATTAATGTACTAGAATTCCATTATTAGTTCGAAACTACAGAACTAAATGGTGGGTCAAGTTTAATGATGAAAAATATGATTCAAAATATTTGGATAATTTTTTCAACAAGAATCCGAGATTATGTAAGTCTACAACCTCGGATCAAACCATAGCAAGATTCCTTCAAGCAAAATCGACAGCTAGTGCAATGATAGCTCAAGCCAAGAGCAAGAAGGAATACAAAAAAATCATGGCTGAAATGTTCAGCTCAATGGATTCTGAATCCAAAGATGAGAAATCTTCAGCGTCTTCAATCAAAACGGTGGATCTTTCAGACGATACCACCTCAGTAACCATTACTAGGAGCAAGAAAAAATGATGAAAAGAAAGAAATGAATGAATAGGAACAGGAAATATTCTCCGGAGTAAACGGTAAATAGTCCTGCAAGAAAAGATGAGTGAACAAGAAATATTCTCTGGCATAAATAGTAAATATTCCCTGACAAGAACACTAAGATTTTCTGGCACATGAATAGTAAATATTCTCTGTAGTTTGTATTTTTGTAATTAGAGAATATATTCTCTAAAAAGTTTCAATTATGTAATGATGTAAGAGATTGAATTTCCTGATTCAAATGATGTAAAGAGACAATAGCCCTCTATAAAAGACTATCAGATTTAGAATGAAAGGCACAACTTGAAATAACCATTTCAGAAATCCAAACTTGTTTCTCCAAATTTTCAAGTTTTCAAAATTTAAGTTTTAAATTATTTTCCTTTTCAAGATTTAATCAAATTTTAATTTCAACTTACAAATTAAGATTACGATTATCATGAATAGTCCATTTTCAGTGAAATCAGAATAGTGGTTTTGAGACCACAAATCTAAGGTCAAAATATTTATTTTATTATTATTTTGAGGTCCACAACATGATAGTATGATTTTATAAAGATTTTCGTTAAGAAATTTTATCGTTTGAATGCTTAATTCGATAAAAAGGACTAAATTGCAAAAGGTGCAAAATTAGAGTTCTATAGGCTAAAGGCATTAAATAGTTAAAGAACTTAAATGTATGAGTACTTAAATGATAAATAGACGATTTTTAATTTGAGTGGACAAAGATGGACATTAAATAGGTGAATTTTAAGTTAATGAATAAGGTTAATTTGGTAAATGAATAAAATAACATAAATTAAATTAAGGTAAAAGAAAGATATCATATTTCTTTCTTCTTCATGAACCGAATATAAGGAAGAAAATAAACCATTTTTGTGCTTTTGAAGGTTCAGCCATAGTCTCATTGCATGTAAGTGCATTTTTGCTCAGTTTTTAGTGATTTCTATGGTTTTGGAGTAGTTGTAGCTTAATCTAGCTAGCCTAGGAACTAATTTGTGAAACTGTTAAAATTTTAGGGTTTTACCATTGATGAATGTGTATGTGTTTTGAAGTTTAATAGTAGAAAATGAATGGTTGTTATTAGATAAACAACATTTGTTAAGTGAATTTAAATGAAATTACAAATTAGGGATTAAATTGAGGAATGTTAAAATTATATGGTAAATGCGTGAAATAATGAAAAATATGGGCTGCTATGTGTATATATAATTTTGCTAGCATGGGTGTGGGTTAAATTGCATGAATTTGCATTTTTATGAGCTAGGGACTAAATTGTAAAGAAGTTAAAATATTAGGGGTAAAAGTCTAAATTTGAAAAAAATATGTATTTTGGGCTGAATTGAATTGAATGAATACTAAATGGATTGAATTTGATTATTTAGATCAAGTTAAGCCTCGTACAGAACTAAATCTAGGGAAAGATAAAGTTTTGGAATAGTCGATCCTATAACGTCATTTTTGTGATCGAGGTAAGTTCGTATGTTAATAAGGTTTAACATCATTGTGCTTTAACTGCTTTATAATTGTATTAATGATGAATACAACTTTACAAAAATGTTCGACGAAGATTTAGCAATGTGTGAAATCCCGGTTGAACCTTAGGAATAGATAGGATACAAATGACATGTCATTAGGGATTATTGTGTTTTGGGTGTTGGTCTGTACGTTCTACCAGTGGATGAGTTTTCCTGCATGTGTTGCGGTTACTCATCAGCTTGTGTGAGCAGGACCGTGTAGCTATGTCTTGACCGTTAGCTTGTGTGAACAAACCTGGTGATAGTTTGAGATGAGCATTTACATATGAGATATGAGATTGAGATGGTTTCGACCATGTATTTGCACTTAGGGTGCGAGATTCCCGAGTATACAATACTATTTCAAATGGTTCAATGGGTATATTGATGATATGAAAGGGTAAGAGATTGATACGTATTAGTGCAGGTATGTACGTAAACTATATAAGTATTGAATCCACGAAATTTGCGAGTTTCATGATTTACTATGTGGATGAATATATGTTAGCCTTGTGATTAAATTGAGTTGTACTATATCATGTTTAAATTACTTAAATTGTGAATGAATGGTAAGTTATACTTATTAGCCATACGAGCTTATTAAGCTTAAAAGCTTACTCTGTTTACTTTTCCGTGTTTTATAGTGATTTTGAAGCTTGCTCGGATTGGGAGTTGTCAGAGATCTCATCACACTATCCAACCGTCGTTTTGGTACTTTTGAACTTGTGTACTTTTGAACCATAATACCTATACACACGCTCATGTCTCTGCCCATGTTGACAAAAAATAGGCTATGTTTCAAGCTACATTTCTCACCCGGAATGTTGTCAACCTAGGTTCAACAATGCACAAACAACCAATGCATAAATAGGCACTTGTAACTAACCAATTTCAAACCAAAATCATCTACTACAAATACCAACAACCAAATTGCTCATAAGCATCCCAAATAGCATTTTAAAATTAATACCAATTTCACATCCAAAAATCATCTGAATGACCAAACTCACATATTAGACTTTGTACCTAAATCAAGATGCATACCACATTCTCAAATTCAACCATTTGCTACCTTCAATACCAATTATCAGTAAGACATTCACATAGCAATTATTTAGATATTTCAGCCATGTGTGACATACGGTAAGGTGACACGGTCGTGTGTCCCCTGGTACTTATTTAGAAATCAAGTCAGTAGCTTCACAAGGCTTAGCACACGGGCGTGTGGCTTGGCCGTGTGGCATAAGTCAGTATACCCTCTAGTTTTACACGGTTTAGCACACGACATGGCACACGGGCGTTTGAGGCCATTTCGAAGGGTACACGGGCGTGTGGTTGGCCGTATGACCCAAGTCAGTGAGTTACATTGGGTTGGACATGGGTTGGGACACGGCATGTGATCCCATTTCGAATGTCCACTAGGCCTATGACATGGGTGTGCACACGGCCTCTTCACACGAGCGTGTGTCCCCTGTTTTTTGAAAATTTTTTATGTTGTCTCAAAATTTTCATGAGTTCTCGGTTTAGTCCCGAACCACTTCCAATGCTTGTTATAGGCCTCAAGGGCTCATATTAGAGACTATATGATTATATTTGAATGATATTTGTTTGGATATGAGAATGGTATGATTGCTTAATTGATAAGTTTGGTAATGCTCCGAAACTTTATCTCGGCGACGGATACGGGTTAGGGGTTTTACATATCACAATTCAAATTCCATCCTCAAATCATATTTTTATAAATATTTATGGAGTGTCATTAAGGTTGTATTAAAGTTTCGTTAAGAAATTTCGATGTTTCAATAGTTGATTAAGTAGAAAGGACTAAATCGTAAAAGATGTAAAATTTTATCACTATTTGATTTGAGTGATTAAATGGTTCATTGAATAAAGGAAAAAGGACTTCAATGGTAATTAAACCATTTAATGAGTTAGTGGACTAATATGGACATGAATTTGATGTTTTAATTAGTTCTTAACAAAGGTTAAAATGGTAATTCGATAAATTAATTAAATTAAACAAAAAATAAGTAAAAGATGAATGGTTGTCATCTTCTTTTCTCTTTTGTTTCAACCGAATGTCCATGGAAGCTTTAAGCTAGGCTCGGCCATGGTGGTTTCCTCATGCATGGTAAGTAATTTTTACCCGTTTTTAGTAATTTTGATGTTTTTGAGATCTTTACAACTAGGTCCAGCTAGCTCGTACCTTCGATTCTAAAACTGTTAAGATTTTGAATGTTGCCATTGATGAATCTAGTAATTTTTTATGTTAAATGATGAATTTGAGATATTAGTTGTTATTTAAAAGTATTTTGTTAAGTGATTTTTGATGAATTTATCGATTAGGGACTAAATTATTGAAATAATAAAAGTATAAGGATTTGATGTTAAATTGTTGCAAAAATGGGCTAAAATGGAGGCTATGAATATTCAGCTAGTGGTAAGTTGCAATAAAAACAGTTAATTTGCATGTTTTAGGCTCAGGGACTAAATTGAATAAAAGTAAAATGTTAGAGACAATTTCGTAAAAATTTCAAAATGACTAAATTGTATAAAATAATTTTTTTACTATCTAAATTAATAATTTTATTAAATTACTAATTTAGATTAAGATTGAGTGGAAAATTGAGAATAGAAAATTACCAAAAAGCCTCTGTACTTTGTTATTTCTGCAATTTAGCTAGGTAAGTTCGTATGAACCATTATCATTTAATGGTTGATATAACTAAATGTTTAATGTACGGTTCAATTGATAATGAATCAATAAATATGTGTTATTATGAAATTTATCATGTAAAGAAATGATGAAAATTCAACGACATACGACTACTATTGAGCCTCGTTTGAACCTTATGAATATATAGGATATATATGACATGTCATTAGGGTTACCATGTTTCGGGTGCTGGTCTTAAATGTCCTACCGGTGGCTGGGTTCCGACATTTGTTACGGATACTCGACAGTTTGTATGAGCAGTAATGTGTAGCTACGTTCCGACCGACAGCTTGTGTGAGCAGACCCATTTATTGCTCGTATGAGCATCTATGGAAAGGAAAAGGAAAAGGGAAAGGAATGGTTTCAACCATTGTTTAGCACACTTTGTGTGAGCTTTCCCGCGTATCTGATATTACTCTAAGTGGTTCAACGAGCATGAAATGGGATGAACCGGTAAGGGTTCCGATTGATTTCACTATGATATTATGGAAAGGTATGATGTATCGATGATCAAAGTATGAACATTCATGATTATGAAATGTATGATTTAAGTGATGCTATGTTTATGTACCATATCTTACCATGTGATCATATTGCTAAGTTATGTGTTCAATCACTAGCTTGTGGCTATGGTTAATGTTATGTTTATGTCTTATGTGTTATGCAAATGAAATGGTAAGTGTTGAATATAAACTAAGACATGTATTGTAACGCCCCAAAATTCATATTTTCATTTTGTTAAAATATGACAAATCTGTATCTGCTTCAATGGTTAAGTATTCTCTATGTGTGTGTGAGGTCCCATGTTCAAGCCTTGCATTGGGCAAATTTTGTATTTTTCTGAATCAAGTGCTCTCTATGGTTAGTAGGCTTTTATTTAATTTTTGGTAAGCTTATGTCAGAATAGGCTTGATGGTCTAGTAGTTAAGTAGAGTGTTCGTGTGTTTGGGGTCCTATGTTCAAATCATTGCGTGGACGTAGCTGATTAATTTTTGGCTCCTGGCGTCAGTAAGAGATTGCATGGGACTGAACTACTATAATGGTTGCGATTAAGGAGATAGTGGGGAGAAAATCAAGGGATGGGTTATCTGATGGGGGTGGTATTGTTCATTCGAAATTCTTTTTGCTCCTCTCCCTTTCTGACACCAACTTCTCGATCATCCTCCCCCTCTTTGCGCTCATTTTCCTTCTTCCTTCCTGTGCCAAAATCTTTCTTCTCCACCACCCACTCTCTCATTTTTCTTTTTTTTAGTCATCCCATTGCGTGCAACTCTTGTTCCCATCAGATCGGTAAGTCTGAGAGTAAGTGTTTTGTTTCTTTTTATTAACTTTCGATTAATGGGTGTTGTTATGATCGATTAAGGGAAGAATCGAAGACTGGTGGTTGTTAGTTGGAGGTTTGGTCTCGTGAGTCTTCTGTGGTTTGATTGAAAGTAAGGGTTTCTGCTCAAAGGTTGGATATCATGTTTCGAGTTTGGCTTAATTCATTGTTAAGCGATTAACCGAGAGCTTGTATTGGCTAAATATAGGTATTGAAAGGCTCGGGGTACTTTTTACAGCGAATTGATACCAGGTGTGTACCCAAAAATACAGAAAATGAGGTTTCAATGAAAGTCGAAAACCTCATTGTCGACGCCACACGGGCGTGTGGTCGCCCAGGTGGTAAGCCGTGTGAATAACATAAGCATGTGATCGACGAAGCCAAGCCGTGCACACAAGACACGACCGTGTAATGGCCAGGTAGGCCGTGTGCGACACACGGGCTAGACTGATTTGGGTCGTAACGGGCAGGCCACATAGGCGTGTGAGCCTATTTTTACTAAATTGATTGCTAAGGTTGCACTGGTCACCCAAGTCGACTGTGAACCTATTGTAGGGTTGGTAAGCATTACTTAGACCTCTAATTGTGTGAACTAACTGATTGATGGATATATGTTAAGCATGATGATAGTATGGATGTATACATTTACTGATTATATATACTGATAACATGAGATTGCATGTCATGTATTGCATGGGGTTAGGTTGATTTTATTTGGAGAAAGTGTACTGAAAGACTCTTAAGCCTAATATACTGGCAGCTCAGCTGCAAACTACTGTTTGTGCCCCATTCGGTACTACCTGGAGTGTAAGGATGGGTGGGTTGATTTAATCCCCACATGGAGTGCAGGGTTAGGCGGAGATGGTGTGTAGAGGCTAGTAGGGTAGGACTTTGTTACTGATACTGTGATGGGCTTAGGCCCTATGCATATTTGATACTGAACTGGAATGGGCTAAGGCCCAAATTACTACTGAAACTGGAATGGGCTTAGGCCCAGACTACATTTGATTGTTTACTGCTAAGTGACTGTTTGCATGTTTTCTGTGGGGATTACACACTGAGTTTATGTAAACTCACCCCTTCTGTTTAATGTGTACAGGTAATCCCCAAACTTGACGGATCGGTGCAGCGGAGGACTCAACGGTGGCCACCCGTATTTAATATTATTTTAATTTTAGTTTTGCTAATTATTTCTCAATTATTTTCTGGGTTATTTCTGATGTAAATTGGACATTTTGGACTAGTTGCTTTTATTTCAGATTTTAGACTATTTTCAAGGATTTAATAACTGCACAAACATAGCGAAAAAGCGATTTTCTCTAAAACAAAGGGTTTTTCCTAAGATGGACGAATTTACCTAATTAACTCGGTTTTTCATAAAATAAATGATTTCTAAAGCTTCCGTAATGAATTGTGTTTTAAAACAATCGATTAAATAAGTTGGGAATTTTGGAATCAACAAGAGTAAATAAATGAAAACGATTTCGTAACAACTTAGTTTCAACACGCTATCATGTGACATCACCAGATTCGGCCATAACGTCTAGGCCAGGTTTGGGGTGTTACATGTATGTATGAAACTATTTGAAATGGTGATACATGGAAAACATGATATGTTATGAAGAATGATAAATCCAATTGGATCATGCTTAAGTATAATGGTTATCTATGTTAAGTTCACATGAATTATGTTCAAGTATGCTAACGTGTGTTGTTCGTGGTGCTTAGGCTTGTGCCAAGTTTGTGACTAGATTATATCATGCTTAATCTTAATGAAATACATTGAAACAATAAGTGTTTAATTGGCAACGTGCTTATGTTCAAGAAAATGTGGTATAAATCAAAGTATGTAATTTCTTATGAAATGGTTTATCATGTAATTGATTCTAAATATTTATGTTTAAATGCACTAGCTTGTAGTCATGGTTGAGATTATACTTATATCTTGTGTGTTATGCATATGAAACGGGTGAGGAAACATAATGAAATGATAAATTCATAGTTGAAATGAAATTTGATGAAAAGGGAATAATGAGTTTGAAAGATGTACTTGTATGTGAGAAATTTACGTGTGCTATGGATGAAGATACATATATCATGGATAAATACACTAAGTCAGGAATTGATACTGTCATTTAGGCTTATGATAAGCATTGGGAACGGAATGGAAATCAAGTAAATTGAAAGTTGTATAATCTTATAGAAAGGTTGATGATTATATATTATGTCCCATAAAATCCTATCATGTTATGAATGATAAATATATGCGACATTAATGAACTTACTCATTTGTGAGTCGGTGATCATATAAATTTATGAATTTTATGGCACTGGCATAGGTTTATATTTATTCTATAAAGTTTATTATTGAAATGGAATTTTATTCTTAAAGTTTATACGAGCTTACTAACCACATATTGCCTACGTAGTTATTTTCCTCTACTTTACAGATTATCGAAAGCTCGATCGGGTTGGAAGCTCAATCGGGTTGGAAGCTAGTCGAAGATCCATCACACTATCCATCGATTTTATCAGTAGATTTTGATACTGTGGTCGTGGTTATAATGACATGTATAGGTGGACTTACGTCTAATGTTAAGTTAATGATTTTTGCATGTAATGTTGCTTTGAATTTGTGAAACTTATATTATTTTGATGCCTTGATGGTTGGTGTGCTTTCTGCACTTTGATGCTTAATGGTTGGTGTTTATGTGATCAAATTGATGCATGGTTTTATGGCCAAAGTGGTAAGTGTTGGCATGTTTGCAATGTGACCATTTAGAGCATGTTTTGATATGGAATTTAGTTAAGATGTTAGCTGATGAATTGACCTCAACATGGTTAAGTTATAGTATGCCTTACAAAGGTTTTGACAAAACGTGCATGTTGTAAATATGGTATATAAATGTTAGTTGTTTGGTACCATTTGGAAATGGTATGGTTGATATGCATCAATTGTGATATGTATTGGCATGGAAACAAATTAGTTGATAAATGGCAAATGTATACAAATTTAGGTATGTTTGATTGTTGTGATTGAGGTGCCTTTTGGCATATTGGTTGTATGGATAGATGCCATATTGAATTAGCCTTGTTATGCATATTTTAGGTATATTTGAAAGCTTGATTGTATATGCAAATGTCTCGTAGGTGTAAGCTTGAAATGGGTGAAAGGAATGGCTTTAAATTGGCCAATTTCTTGTCCACAAGGCCTACGACACAGGCGTGTCTCAGCCGTGTGTGGCACACGGCCGCATGACACGGCCGTGTGTCCCCTGTAGGTTTTAATGGTTGTTTTTCGAAGGTTACACATCCTAGCACACGGATGTGTGGCTTGGCCGTGTGACCAAGTTAGAGAGTTACACGGGCATGGACACAGGCTAGGACACAGTCGTGTGTCCCTACTTCGAATGTCCACACGGCTGAGACACATCACACGGCCTGAGACATGGGCAAGTGTCTTAGCCGTGTGAGTCGCATATTCGTGTAACCTCTGCAGTGTGAATTTTTCTATCTTTTTCCATGAAGTTTTTAAATGTTTTCGATTTAGTCCTGAATCATTTCTAAAGTGTTTCTTAGGCCTCGAGGGCTCGAATTAGAGACGTTATGCATGTGTTTGGTTGGATTTTGCAATGATTATGAAATGTTGGAAATGAAAGATTTGAGTTAAGTATTTATGGTAATGTTCTATAACCCTATTCCAGCAACAGATACGGGTTAAGGGTGTTACACCACCTTAAATAACAAAACTTATGAATTCATGCTGGATTAGCATCAACTATTCATGCCTTCATTAGAATCAAGCATACATGCCTCAAATAGCTACTTGACATAACAAAAATATAAGTACATCAAGCTACCACATATGTGCTTAAGACCATCACAAAACATCCACTATTAGCCTATTACATTCCACATAATCCAACATTATAGTCAAAGTCTACTAAAAGATTCTCCGATAGTGTGATTCTTCGAGTTGATCCGATCTCCTGATTTCCACAAAAACATAATCTACAAAGAAAAATACAATGACACGAGTAAGCTTACAGAAAGCTTAGTAAGCTCGTTGGTTAAAGAATAAAGCTTGCCGAATTAAAAAATTTATTTAATTAACAATGTTACTAACAGAGTTCATGTCAATCACAGCTCACAACAGGTGAGTGATGCTCAAACAATAGTACAAATCAATTTCACAGTTCCTATCAACCACAGCTCACAACAGGTGAGTAATGCTCAAACAATAGTACTAATAAATTTCACAGTTCCTATGAATCAAAGCTCACAATAGGTGAGTAATGCTCAAACAATAGTACAAATCAATTTCACAATTCCTGTCAATCACAACTCACAACAGGTGAGTAATGCTCAAACAATAGTACAAATCAATTTCTCACATTTCAATAACATTCAATGATCAATAAAACGTGGCCCAATGAATGATATACAGATATGAGTACATGGTTTACCATCTAGAACACACTAGACGCTCGTATGAGTCAATCCAACCAATAACACACCTCGACACTAAGTGCCTAGCCCATAGGCTATCATCCGTCATCGTAACACACCAGAAAAACACTGTAATATAACACGATAGTCCGCAACATATGTAAGACCTCAGTATATTCAGTGAATAGAGGATATACAAAAATCATCATCACATCTCATACCAATCCCGTACTGTACACAAAACAATATATTGGCATGCCAATCGTACTCTATCCTACATTCATCAGCTCAGAATATTCCAATCAGTGATCGATACCATATCTATTAATTATTTCCATTCCCAAATACATGCATCAATATTATCCATCATTCTACAATTAAGTTCATATAATATACATTTAAAATGTATTAAAATCTAACCGAACGAACTTACCAAACTAAACTGCAGTAATGACAAAGGTACAGGAACTATTCAGAAACTTTTCTATGCCTCGATTTTCAACCCATTCTTGATGTAGAATAATAATTTCATTCAATTAACTAATTCCAACAGTAAAATTAACTCATTTTATGCAATTAAGTCCTTTTAGAAATTTTTACAAAATTGCCCCTAATATTTTACTTTTATGCAATTTAGTCCCTAAGCTCAAAACTTACAAATTAACCAATTTTAACTAAAACTAAGCTCACCCAAATTGTATAGCAGTCCACTATAACCCATATTTTCAGTTATTTCACATCAGGTCCTTGTAATTTTATCACTTTAATATTTTAGTCATTAAACATTAAAATTACTAAAAACTACTTTACAAAATAGTCCTATCTAACAACCAAACTCAATAATTTACCATAAAACCTCAAGAATACCCAAAAATCCTCAATGGCATAATCCACAACATTTGATAGTTTTAAAAATTAGTCCCCGGGTTAACTAGATCAAGCTAAAGCGAACACAGAAACATAAAAATTACTAAAAATTGGCATCAAACACATACCATATATGAGATCCTAGCTAGGCCGAAGCTTGTTCTCCCCTTAGCAATGGTGTTTCAGCTTTTGAAAGAAAATTCAAAAAGATGATATCTTTTATTTTATTATTATTATTTTATTTTATTAACTTAATTTAGCAATTACTAATTTCACCTTTAATATACATTAATAATTTACTAAATTAATGGCATCAACTGTCCAACATAAAGCACAATGGGCTAATTGCCCTTTAAAACCCCCTTATTAACCTTTTTTAAACTAATAGTGATTGACTTTACAGTTTTTACGATTTAGCTCTTTTTCTTTAATTACTAGTTAAAAAGGATCTAATAGCATTTAACCATAAAACTAGAGAATTCTCCATCATTCTTACCGTTTAAGGAAAGTCCAATTACACAATTAGACCTTCAATTATATTAAACTCCAATTAAACAAACTTTATTTCAATTTAACCTAAACAAATTAGGACTTAATAGGCAAATAGACCAAAAGCTAGAGGATTAATCATATCGACCACCGCATGGACTTTTTGACCATGGTTTATTCACGATTTTGGTTTCCTTTAGTATTTTAAATCTATAGCGATTAATTTTTACCTCTTTTACAATTTAATCTTTTTACCTTAATTAAGCAAGCAATCATCAAAATTACCGAACCAAACTTTAATTCATCTATAACACGACTCTGTAAATATTTAATAAAAATATTTGTGGCATTAAATTATGGAAACGAGGTCCCAATACCTCATTTTCAAAAACCACTTGACTTTTGGACTGAACCACTTATACTTATTTATTGTTCAATTTATAAAAATCATAAAACCAAAATTTAATATAATATTGCAATCGACTCATAAATATTAAATAACAATATGGGCTTATTCATCAGATTTGTGGTCCCGAAACCATTGTTTCCAATACCATTGAAAAATGGGTTGTTATAAGTCAAACCGAGTAAATCTTAATTTATCCTAATTGAGAAAGTGAGGTTCGGAGATAAGCGATATACAATTTTTAATTTTTTAATTTATTTTTTTAATTTTTTTAGGTCGTGTATGACCCTACGCTCTAGCACTCCAATTGAACCTTACCCAAGTTCGGAGCAATTACTCAAATGTAACTGTCTAGCCATGAATATTGATCCACCCACGATAATTAATTTAACACTGGGAAATCTGTTATTTGAGGATCTATAAGAACAAAAAGGTAATAATTGGGAAGAAGTCCCAACGGGCCAACGGATGTTGCGCGAGTGCGACCTACCTACACTAGATGTGGACAAGGAAGCATAGAACGATCGTCGATTAATGCTAATAATTTTGAGATAAAGATGGTCCCAATCCAGATGATCCAAAACACACTAGAGTTCAAAGGGAACATGGTTCAAAACTCAAATCAACACTTAAAACGGTTTCTTCAATTATACAACACCTTTAAGTACAACAGGGTATCTGATGATGTTGTGCGTCTTCGGTTATTCCCGTTTTCATTATGTGATAAAGTGGCCAATTGGTTAGACTCGTTAGAATCGTGTTTCATTACCACTTGAAATGATCTAATGGAAAATTTTCTCTACAAAGTTTTCCTGATTAGTCGAACCATTCTGTTGAGGCGAGAAATCGCCAAATTCAACCAATGCAAAGCTGAGTCCTTGTATGAAGCGTGAGAGCGTTTCAAGAAAATTCTAAGGAAGTGCCTACATCACAGACTGCAAGCATGACTCTAGATATAAATATTTTACATTAGTGTTGATGGACACATTAGATCTAACATAGACGGAGCATCAGATAGATCTCTAATGTTCCATACATATGAACGGACCTATAAAATCATAGAAGACATTACCATGAATTCATACATGTGGCCTGTAACACCCAAAATAGGGCTTAGGAGTTTTATGGGTATTTTAGGAGTTTTAGCCTTAGAGTGTTCGAAATGTTGCAATATAGCATATCGGTAATATTTTTTTATTATGGTTTTTAAAAGGTTAAATCAATTTTTGAAAAAGTATTTTAGAAACATTTAATTTTATAAAAAAAATTGATTAATAAAAGAGTCAAAATTGTGAGTTTTTCAAAGGCAATTAAGCCAAATTTTAAAAATCAACATAAAATCATCCCCCACCTATAAATTTCACGTTAGTCTCTTCCCTAATATTGTGTGTTGTCGTCCATTGTTTGAAGAAGCCCTTCCCACTGAACTTGATTCCTTTGATTTCTATCATCCTCCTATTCATAAACCTCCATAGAAATTAAGAAAAACACCTAAAAACACCATTGATTTCTCCATTGTCAAGCTTTCGAGTTTTTAGGGTTTTTAATCAAACTCTCAATTTTTCATTGTCTAAGGTAACGATTCAACTTCTAATTAGTTTTAAATATTAATTAGTCTTTAAAACTGAATTATTAGCCATTAAATTGCATGTTTTGAGTAAAAGTCAAAAATTGGCTCGTTAACAGTGGATTTCAGGATTTTGATTAAAAATGTGTTCTAAAAGTGTTTTTAAATTATTTTTGACATAATTAGAAGGTTTCTAAACTTAATTTAAAGTTTCGTTAAAGATTTCAATGTTTTAATGAAGTTTTGAAAAATAGCCATAAAATATTTCGAAAAGGTCTATACCATGAATTAAGTAATTTTGTGTAGTTTAAAGGTTGGGAATTAGTCTTTGAGGAATAATTAAATTAATGAAACTGGTTTTAGGTGAAAATATTAAGTGTAGATCAAGATATTTGGATTTTAAGTTGGTTATGTTAAAGGTTTTGACTACATGAGAACATAGCTTAGGCTTATTTTTTTATTGCTTGTTGTGAGTCCTTAGCTAAATTTTGAATATATTGTTGTATGAATTATTATGTTGAAGCTTTGGATTCGTTAGGACCTTTTACGAGTATAGATAAAGGCAATGAAAAGCTAGTTGGAGCTTTCAACTTTTTGGAGAAAGCGTAATCGGTGAGTGTTGGGAATAATAGCTTGTAAACATGATTCAATGCATTATTTGAGAATTTAGTAGTAGCCTAAACCCTTACTAAAAGTCCCAAGTGTAAGCTTTTTATTTCCCTTGTCTTATTTTGGCAAATTATGTGATTATGTGAAAATTATGGATTGATTATTATGATGAGATATAGTGTGATGAGACATGTGTGATGACTATTGTGAAATGTGTTGTGGGCATGATATATATGCCAAATGAGAATGATAATGATATGCTAATGATGTAAATATGTAGTGAAAACAAGCGGAATTTCGGTAAGTATATATGTGTTGAATTGCGGAATGTGATATTATTACGAAAAGTAATATGTGAGAATACTTGTATGTGATATATGATGAACTGATTTTAATGCACACATATATGGTTAGATATGTGATGGCTCAATGAGCATTATTTTTGGCACTTAAAGTATAATTAAATGTGAATTCAATAAGAATGCATTGTGTACAAGTTGTGATGTAAATTGATGAATATGAATAGAGATGTTGTGCATTAAGTCAATAATTGTATAATTGTGGATATTTTGGCCTTGTGACCTTATGAGACCGTTGGATATAGTTGGCATGCCATAAGATTGTGAGTACTCACCTATATATGTTTTGTGATGTGGGCGTTGAGGCCATAAGAAATGTTGAAGAGATAAAAGAATTTGAGTTAAGCTCCATTCAACGAGACATGTTTGGTATGTTGGAGAGTGCTAGCTTTATGCTTCACTTATGGGACATGTTTGACTCTATGAGTCTATTTAGCTTGTTAGAGAGTGTTAGCTTTATGCTTCCTTATAGGACATGTTTGACTCTATGAGTCTATTTGGTGTGTTGGAGATTTGTGCATTTGTAAGTGATGATAGAGCTCAATTTATGTTTCATAACCTTAAGAGCCAAACTATCATAAAATGTGACTGAATGTGATTAAATGTGATTTATATATGCTATGATATATCCTAAAATAATCATGTGATTAATGTGATAAATGTGTAATAGTATAAATGGAAGATGATTAAACGTGTGAAATATGTGACATGTCTGCTTAGTCGATGCATCATGACTTGTTTGCGTAGTGGATTGAGTTTTAGTTTGATTGGCATGAGTATGTGGTTGCTATGTAAATTATCGTTTAAATATGATATTATATGTTGCAATAATACAATGTGAAATAGATGCTAAAACATGTGAATAATATGCTAAATGAGTCTATTTGAGTTTCATGAAAATGTTAGTATGTTCTTATAGTAAACTGTGTAAGTAATTATGGTTTGGATCGTTTCCATTTAACTTGTGAATGCAAGTAAATATATCAGCTGGACTTGTGGGTTATTAAAGCATGTATATGTCATTTAGTCTTGATGAATTATTGTTAAATAAATTAAATATAAACGAGTTGAGTGTAATTTCATGTAGGAGTATATGTTAGTTTTATAACTTAATGAAACGTGAATATGTTATTGTGAATTCATTAGAATATAGTTGTGAACGTGTTGTAGTATGCTTTTATTTAACCTTTGATATTGTGTGTACATCGTGGTTATTCCGAGCATTCACTGAGCTTGTTAAGCCCACCCACTCCTTTCTTAAAACCTTTGTAGAGTAGTTAAGTGCCGGTGTGAGCGGTGTAATTTCCAATGGGTGATCCAAGCAACTCAATTTACATGATTTAGTAGGTGTTATTGTTATTTGTTTTCATTTTAGGAATAAGGAAATGTGGTAGACTCTTAATGATATTTGTCATGATGTTTTGGAAGTTCTATAGCTTAATTTCTCTTAGGATTTTGAGAATTGAATCGTATTATATTAATTATCATTTAAACTTATTTACGATGTTTGAAACTACTATTATGGCCGTTTTGATGTTTATTTGATGATGATATGATAGCATGATGAATTAGTACAAGTTAGAATGATTTTTATGCTCAAGTATGTTATGTTTTTTTGGCCTGGAGCAGCGGTATCGATATTTATGTTTTTAAAATGATACATCTATGATTTTGAAATGTGTAGGAAGCCAAAATCGTAAATTGGTATAGATACCATATCACGAGTATTGATACTCGGGGTAATTTTATCAATACTTTAGCAAAGGTACCAATATTTTCGAGACTTTGATTTTAGACGAGAAACAGACTACTGATTTGGTACTAATTTTACAAACAGTATCGATATCGTACCAAGAAAATACCGATACCTTGTTCTAGAATCGATACCTAGGTGATTGTCTTCGTAATTTTGCTAAATAGACCTTATGCATGTTTAATTATTATTTTAAGATTTTAAGACCTTTTGATGTATGTTCAACATGTATAATCGATAAATAAGAATATATTTAGTCAAAGACTATCTAAATGTTGACGTAAAAGATGTTGCCTTCTTTAAGTGTCTAGATACATTGTGTATGATGTGAGATGGTGGTGAGGTATCCTGATATTCGAGCACAGCGATCAAGCCGAGTATAGGGTGATACATGGCCTAACGAAAGATTCATGTACCAATCTAAGCCACCGACGGCAAAAGCTGTGACAGAAGAGGATGACAATGACCAATTCCAACGAATCCTATAAAAGCTTAACCGTTCGGAGATGTTAGTCAAGCTGGCAAGAGTGGAGTCACATTATGAAAACCAACCGAATGAGGCAAGTTACAAAGTTAATAGGGGTCGAGATCCCTATTGAAAATCATCTGAACCTGATCTGTCATAATTCGGTGTAGTAGATTAAACTAGTTTTCGCATTTAAGGAGTTTGAATACAAGGATTTTTGTTATGTTTTAATTTAGTCTCTTTAGTTTTGTTTACATTCAATAAAATGTGCACATTGAGTCTTTTATTAACCTAAGGTTGGATAAGGCCTAAGGGGGAGCTAGCGTACATTGTGAGTGTACAGGAGACCTTTAGAAGGCATTTCGGGGCAATACTAGACGCTTTGTCGTAACAAGGGGGATCCAATGTCGCAACATAGAAAATAGAATAGATAAAGTGAGAACTACCTTCAATGTCACGACACAGGCTGAGGCTATCATGACATATCACTAAATATGGCTATAGAGGGACATGTTGGTTACTACGTCGCGACACAGGTCTTGGTGTCGAGACATCGAATATGTGACGAGAATAAGACACAAAACAGGGGCGTTTTGGTTTGCACAATCAAACTTTAAAGTTTAGGAACATTAGCTACCCTAGGGCTAAGGATGATGGCTACCTAAAGGCTATAAATAAACCTGTCTGGCACATATTGGAGGCACCATTCCATTAGCTTAAACTTTCTCTTTAGATTTAATTTCGTTTTCTTAAGTTTCCAGAGTTTCGTTTATTTTGTTCTTTATTTTCTTTCAAGAGATTTGAGTTGTAAAGGAGATCGACTCTTGTGGATTTGCATTCATTATCAATATTAATAAGGTTTTTCTTAAACTCTATACTATTCATTCATTATGATTAATTTTTATATCTATTCCATGTTGTTTATGAAAGCCATGAGGAACTAATTATTCTATGGGGGATTTGCGAGTGGAAATATAATCTTTTAACTATTTTATAGGGTAATTCAACGGATCAGCTATTTAGGAAAGGGAGAACGCGAAATAAACCCTAAGCCTGACAATCCTGGGAAATCATCAAGGCAGGAATTAACCCAAAATTTGTATTGTTCATCTGTGAACACCTTGACCCCAAACAATTTTAGACTATGAGGTCGGAAGAAAAATAGTGTCCAAACTGTAAAGAAGGACATTCGACATATCCAAGCTACATGTGGATGACTCTAATCCCAAATGAATAATCTCTGCAAACAAATGAACCAGTTAATGTCATTGTTTCAAAAGCAAAATGGCTATAGCCTCCCTAGTAATACGGTGAACAACCCTCAAAAAGATGGGAATGAGCACGTAAAGGTGACCTCCTTGTGATCGGGCAAAGCATTGAAGCTGACGAGCAATCCCATCCATGAAGAGGAGAAGACTCCTAAAAAGTTCAATGAACCCATAGAGAAAGGCGAAGACACCGAGCACCATAAGTCGATTAAGGAGGTAGTCAAATCAGTGCCTAATGCGGTAATCTCAACTCACAGCATAACAGAAATACCCCCTAAATTAAAAGACTTGGGTAGCTTTATGATTTTAATAAAAATAAAGGATCAATATTGTAGTAAACCCCTTTGTGATTCAGGGGCTAGTATAAATTTAATGTCCCTATTGATTTATTAAAAACTCAGATTTGGGGAATTAGAAAAACACCGATAACGCTACAATTAGCCAATAGACCTTTGGTGCATCCAAAAAGTGTGCTTGAGGATACATTGGTCAAGGTATGTGGATTCATAATCCCCATCGATTTTGTAGTCCTTGATTGTAAGGAAGATCGGGAAATCCTCATTCTATTGGGTAGACAATTCCTTGCCACTTCTAAATCAACTATTGATCTAGAGTGAAACGAGCTTCATCTAAAAATTGATGACTAGGTAGAAATGTTCAAGTGTGGTCAAGATTCCCAAAGTGAGGGATTGCTTAAGGAGGAATCCTATGTTTTATTTAATTTATTTCCTAACGGTCTTCGAAGGCATTTCCAAATGGTGCACGTTTAGGTACTTATAAGAGAAGACAACAAGACAAATGGTGAGGCTTCAATGGAAACTTCAATGGAAGAAAGAGCAATTGGAAAGCACGCGAGGGCATGAACGAGGATCGAAGTCAATGGCGAAGTTTAGAGAATTACCGAACACATCCGGTAGCACGACATAGAATCAACCGTTGAAATTTAATAAATTGGTAAAATTTTTCAAACTAGTTTCAATTTCTAGTTTTTAGTTAGATTTTAGAACAGTTATAGTGTAATTACATGTTAGAAATAAGAGAATTCATATTTTCAGACGTAACGAGACAAACAGAAGCTACACAGACATCGACATATCCCAAAGGGTTAGGGACAACGTTGTTCCATGCCATGCATAAGCCATGGCCCAAAACAGGCTCTTCGAAGCACAGAAAGATTATGTTAAAGTGTCGTGTCACACCACACACAAGTTATGGTCCGACACAAGCACTTCAAAGCTAAATGAGGCAATTTTAAGCGCCTGTGTTTTTAGCCAAAATTGGGTCATTTCGTTTCAAGCAGAAAGTCTTTCAAAATTCTATTTATAGTCATTGATTTTAGGCATAGAAACACACATCTAAAACACCTCAAAGGAGATAAAACATCTTCTTGGAGTCGTCACACGTCTTCCCTGCTATCGAGCTTCGATTTTTTGCATTCCCATCCTTGGATTCACATTAGTGTCTTTCTTCTTTTTCATTTAGTTTTCATTTTTTATATAGTTACATTCCATATCAATCAAGAGCCGAATTTCATCGACAACTACCCGAGGTATTGTGTTCTAAACTCAATCTTCATCATTTTTTTGTTTGGGTTTGTCATTATTTTACTTTAATTCGAAAATGGCACCACGAAAACTTTTTGCAATGAGATATGGGATCTAGTTCGATCCCACCTTGGAATAACTTTTTTGCGACCTCAACCAAATCGGTGGTTGATGCTATAGTTTACAAATTTTATACATCCCTAAAATATAGGGAGAATCACAAGCAAAGGGGTGAAATGGTCAGCCACGTTTCTATCATGGGCAAAGAGGTGTCGAGCACACCATGAGATATTTTTTGATCCTACGATGCCCTGTATTATACCCACCATTGTTTATAGATCTTAAACTTTTTCACATTTGAGGATTTTGACATAGAGGGTATTATCAATTATTTTATGGAGGGGATTTCCTAACGTCGACCCATAATGGCTCTGACATTACTGCCTATCAAATGGTTATGCTTTAATCTATCTTGCGAAAAGATGAAACTTGTGTAAGTCACTAGATCTACAAGGATCAAGTGCATATGACATCAAAAGCAAAGTATGTACTTCGTACATCTGATCACCGCTCTATGTCGTTGATCTGATGTCCCCAAGTTACTGATCGAACCATTCACGAAACCCACAAGGAGCATGATTGGGGACAACTTGTACGACTAGCTCCTTAAGCTCCAATGCAAGTAAAATCAAGAGAATGAGTAAAGGACAAAACATAGGAGCGGCACTCAAGGGTTAATGAAGAGGAAGGGTAAAGCACACAAATCAAAAAGGATGGGCCTCATGAACATGTCGATATCGAAATGGCTGACATGATTGATGCAAGATATGGGAGACATTTTGATCCAAATTACGGAACAGAATGGGTGGCTCACACCAGCACCACTCTCGGATATGTTCGAGAGGTTCCCACCATTAGGCAAGGAGGGTGCCAGTGATGATGAGGAGGAGACATTGATCGTGCCACTGGACTATGAACGATTATTTAGACTAGACCGCTCATCAACGAAGGGCGTGGTAACCCAACACCTGAGCCAGCACAGCACAGCCCAAACTTTGAGAACGCAGGCTTTCAAAGCGTCTATGAGGCACGAGAGGGGCAAGGCCCTGATGGAGTAGTTGGAATATGATTTCGACCGATATTGAATATTTTTATTTTTATTTTTGGAATTTGTACTCTATTTTTATTTTTAGGGATGATTTTTAATTTTTATTTTAATTTTTAATTTGCTAGGATTTATTATTTCTATAAATATTTATGTGTTTTAATTTTTTGTTGTAGGAAGCACACAATTTTTTACAGCACTACCATTGGGAGCCAAAATCGAAAGGAGGAATAGTCTCACCAGTTGAGTTGCACGTATCGCGTTAATCTGGTAATCTTTTTCCTTTATCTATTTTAATTGTACATTAGAGATAACGTGCGAAATAAAGTGTGGGGTGACTTAGGAAAATTTTTTAACTTTTTTTTTGTTTATTACTTTATCTTCTTTCTTTCGTTTCTAGTTTTTTTTTTTTAATTGCATGTTTAGTGTGCTTGAGCTTGTAGAAATACAAGTGATTGGTTAGGAGCATATACCTAGGTTGTTTGTTTAAATTGTAAATTTAGTCTGAAACTAAATAATTTAGTTGTTTATATTTAGACTAAATAATTTACTTTATTAGACTATAAATAGGAAAAATAGATTAAATATACCAAGTGGAAAAGGTAGCATGAATATGTAATTATATTTGTAGAAGTATAAGATGTTCGAATAAACAATAAAGTCTATGGTTATTGAAACGGTAAAGTCCATGGTTCGAATAACCCTTACAAATAGTGCTAAGAAAAAACTCAACCATATTGGCACAAATAAAAAAAAAATCGTAAAGGATTATATGGGGAAATATTATTGCATTAGAGTTCAAAACATGGATAAAAATAAACTAAGTAGGGAAAAGATATTCGAACTGACTATACCCTGCAAAAATAAATACGATATTCATATATACATTTTGATGGAGATCTATACCTAATTTTCTTTAACTTGTTTATTTTGTAATTTATTGAACTAATCTGTGTAGGTTAAATAACTTTGAATTGTTTAAAATTCTAGCTAGAGCTATATATTTAGGCAAGTCTTCTTAGTGTCAATGTTCCGATCCATTCTCGTGTATCAAGCTAGCACAAGTACATTCTATTTTCTTTGCAATTTTATTTCTTGTTTTCAGTTTAGTTTTTATTTTGTTTGGCTTAGTTTGCTTGAGGACAAGCAAAGACATAAATATGGAGGTATTTGACCTATCGTCAAATGTTGTAGTCAATTCAAGTCAATTTCACACTTAAGGAGTTTGTTTTTCTAAGCAATTTAGGATTTTAATTTACATTTTAGGTAATTGGGCCTTAGGAATAAATTTTAATAAAATAAGTGGTTTTTTTAACATATTTTGTAAGTGTTGCGACCCAATAGGCCGGCACGGGCCTTAAGTAGTACTAATATGTTCAATTGAGCGTATAGGTCGACTTATTTTGTTTAAAAAACAACAGGTTTCGCCATAGACTTAGTTTGGCGCGACACAGGCCGACTTCCTACCCAAGTTTTTTGGGATTATTTTTGTCCGTGCAATAAACTTTATAATAAGACGTAGGACTTGTCAAGGACCTAATATGGGTTGCCAACACTTCTATAGACAAGACATTAAGGACTTGATGTAACTAAGTCATCCTAGATGCCTTAAAAAAACCTAGTAGTTTAAGAGTAGGATTAGATTATTTTCTTTCGGCTTTTTAACAACTCTTTTGTTTTTCCTCTAGGGATCAGTTTTGACCAAGAGTTTATTTATTTAATTAAAGAATTTCAGTTTATTTGCTCTTGCCTTCGATTTATTTTTTTATTCCAATTAACTAATTTTCTACTTCATTCCCCATTCGATATTCAATCCACGATTATTCAAATCTCTTTTCTCTTTCGAACCAATCACGTTCTTCACATGATTTATTCAATTCAGATTGAGATGATGAATAATATAAGTGCCTAAATCCCTTAAGCGAGATTAACGAGTGGATGGGGATGTGATTAACAGAGGATTTAGGATTTCCCAAGATGGATTGGTTGGTATAAATGATGTGTGCTTAAACCACTAGGATTGACAACCCTAGGAAGTTATCATAGGCTAGACTAGGTCGGGAGATAAGTCAAACCGAGTAAATCATAATTTATCCTGGTTAAGAAAGTGAGGTCGGGTGATAAGCGAGTAAGAATCAATCGATTAGTTAATTGGAGGCCGAGAGGTAATAATTGGTTAATCAGTAGCTAATCCACCCTAAAACCCTAATATAAAGTTAGTTACAAACCCTGAAGTGAGTTAATCTTCCTGATTGGTTTATTGATTTAGTTCGTTTGTTTATTTTTCTTATTTATTGATTTCTTTTTATCTCGTTAATCTATTTTATGGTTTATTGTAATATAGGAATTAATTAGTACTATTTAGACTTATTATTGTAAAAAAAAACGTTTCCATAATTTATTTCTTCCTCCTTCGGGTACGATCCTCGGAATACTTCCAAGTATTTCGCTGTACTAAATTAGATTACAATTTGATCCGTTCACTTGTGGACACCGTTGTTCTCAATTCTTATATTTTTGGTATTATAATTTACTATAAACAATAACTCATTTATAGGAGGTCACCATCCAATTAGTACATGAACCTAATTCCTTAGGCATTCACACGTACTAATAACTGTGTAACGTTTGACAATCATTCTAACTTAAGTAGAGCTCTATGGGGAGTTACTTATGTAACACCCCCAAACCCTAAATCGCCACTGGATCAGGATTACGAAGCATTACCAGACATATTGGACAATTTACAAATAATTCACAAATAAAATAACACACATAGTATAATTTAATCATTAAGTCACTTTAATGGACCCTCGCAGCCCAATAATACGTAATAGGAGTGAATTAGAACTTGTTCGAGTACTCTGGAAATTTTTCATAATTTTTTTTTTTAAAAAAACTCAATATAACCCCTTTATAAACATCTAACTGTCCTTGCAATTTTCAAACCGCAACCAAAAACAATTTATACTTAAATACACTTATATCATAACCAATTCATTAACATAATAATTTAACAATTAAACATTCATAATATCATTCAAATTGACTAATAATTTGATTTATTTTCCATTCAAACTTAATGCCAAATTTTATAATATGCTCTTTACCATTTCACTTAAAACTTAGTTCAAAACATTACAAACCATCCATAATTTATAACTAAAATCATATAGCATTTTTAAGTGACCAAAACAATACCTATATACATGCCACTTTTACCAAAAGAAGAACTCATCACTAAGTTTTTGTGCTGGAGTCGGGATTGCTCTGGATGCTAGACCGGGACTCTGTACTCCTACTGACCTGCGCACAAAAACAACCGTACGCTGAGTATTTCATACTCAATGGTATTACTATAATTCAAATTATAAATAACCAAATGAGCTTTACATATTTAGCTATAGAACATATACTCACATATAGTACAAATTCACACGTTAACTTTATTTTATATCTATTGCAATTCATTTTAACTAATTATCAACTCAATATCATGAATATCACATTCAAGTACTATTAGTGATTTGAGCCTTTGGTTTATTTATCTAAATCACATTTTCTCATCTTCATTTCACATTTCACTCTATAAGTACAAATTCCTCATTCTATTCTGTTTTGCCCTTTTTAGTTTATTTACCCTATTAACAAAACAAGAACTTTAGCGGACACTCGGATCCAACCAAACATACCAAAATGGCACCCAATGCCTCATCGGATAGTTCGAAGCAATATAGTGACACCCAGTGTCTCATCGACTCAAGGTCGAAGAATCCCTGACCTCTTCCAATCCTATAGCATGCCAACTATATCCAACTCAGCCCGACTAGTTAATAGGGTATTCGGCTCATTTTCTCAATTCAATATCACTTTCAATTCATTTACGAACCAATTCAATTTCACTTTTCATCAATATACAATTCAATATCAATACTTATCCATCATCAATTCAATTTCCTTTTCAATTCCATAATAATACTTACCTCATAATTTACTTACCATACATATAATTAAAAATTTAACATTTAATAAAAATAACTTAAATTATAGTAACACAAACCGTGAATTTCTCGTTTTAGTCCTCGATAGCTTTCTCCTTTCTTTTGTGTACCAATGCCTCAAATTCCTTGTTAGCTACGAAAATAATAATTTACACTATTAATTAAAGCACTAATTAATAATAATAATAATAATAATAATAATTGAATTTCTATATATATTTATACCCTAGTTTCAATTTAATCCTAATTAACTCATTTGCTTTTCTAACTCAATTCATACTTTATTTCTATTCAATTTGATTCCATATTTTACTTAACTATCTAAAATAAAACCCTAATTTAAAATTTCTTTCAATTTAATCCCTACAACTCAAAACTTATAGCCTAGTTTACAATTTAATCCTTTAATCAATTTTAACTTGAAATTCATTCAATTAAACCCCTAATTCATTATTTTGTTCAACATGGACTACGTTCAAAAACCTAAGACCTTTCAAAACTTCAACTTAATTTCAACAAAAATTTGTTCTAAAGCTTCTAAAACATCAAAAACAAAGAAAAGAACTTAATTGACTTACCTATTTAAACTTCAAGCTTTAAAATCCTAATTTTTCCATTTATTTTTCTTTCTTTCTTTCTTCCTGCTACTTTCGAAATGTTCTCTGCTTTCCTTCTTTATTCTTTTGCTTTGTTTCTTTTTATTATTTACTTTATATTTTTTTAACATTTAACTAATATAGATTTTTATTAATATAATAATATAATATATAATATATAACTATCTTTACTTAAAATTTAAGAAAATATATCATTATAATACAAGTGTTTAAATACATATTTTACACATGTACTATTCCATCATCATACATTTGTCATATTTTTATTTATTCATCCTATGAAAATCTCATAATATAATTAATATAAATTATAATTTAATTAATTAATAATAATAATAATAATAATAATACACTATAATAAATATCTATTTAATAACAAGTATAAATACAACAATTGTACACATATATTTTTGTACATTTATACAATATCATCACCATCCATTTGGCAAATTTTTAATTTATTTATCATACAAAAAAGCTTATAATATAATTATTTAATTAATAAATATCTTTTAACTTAATAATTATAATAAATAATAAATATCTTTTTAATTAAATAAAAAATAATTAAGTATTTAATTTACAATTGTACAAATATGATTATTACACATGTATATTTTATTACCATATAATTTTCTTTATTTTATTTATTTCCTATAATATAATATCTTAACTTTAATTAATATAACTTATAATGTTTTAATTAAATAATATTTTTATAATATAAATCAAGAAAAATCTAAGATTTTTCCCTGAATTGTCGCCTCATCTTAAGCCATTGGTTTATTTATCTATTTAGTCTCTCTTATTTTCTTTTACTTTATAATTAAATTTTTATACCTTATTCAATTTAGTTCTTTTTACTAATTACTCTAAATTAAGCTAAATTCACCTAATTTAAACCTAATTAAATACATCACTAGACTCATAAATATTTCTAGTAATTAGTTTCGAACTCGGTTTACTAAGACGGAGGCCTGATATTGTATTTTTCCTATGCCCGTGATTTTTGGGTTATTACAACTTAACTAGAAGATCTTGAGTGTATAACCGTCAACTTAGCACTTATCTTATCATGTACTACAAATGAGTCATCATGGGACACTCTCATCGAGTAGCATGCTTTGACTAGTTGTCCTCTTTTGAAAACAAAATTTCTTGACCTATCGCATGATAATGCCTACCACAAGTGTCGTTCCAATTATCATTTGATCACAAGAGAATTCTTCTTCTTTTTAGGAAATCTCCTTAGTGAAATCCATATAGCAATCCTACCGTGGGGCAGTGCACTTGCCATACCATCACAAGAGACCACTGATAGAATACGTAGGTCTTGTTTAGGGACCTTCTCCCACTCAATATTTTAAAAACATGTAAGGTTTTTAATTTTCGGTTTTAATCATGAATGATTAATATATGCATGACAAGTACATGTGACATTCTTTTCTAAACTATATTGCATGCTTATCTAATATATGCATGCCATACTGTGACAATTTTATAGTATTCACGTTCATTTATTTATAAAATCAATAATTTTGATTCTTCACAGTTTTTCTTTTAAAAGAAAATATCGAAGAAGTGAATGTGAATCGTGCAATAGATAGGGTCCTAGGAAAGGGAGGTGAGTCGTATTTGTCCACTTAAAAATCAAATCTTTCCTTGCCAAATCCAATTCTAAACATGCACATTTTCATTACCACACTTCTCACAATAATCGAATAATCTAAAAAAGTGAATGGAGCAATACAACATATGTAGTTTCTCATTACCACACTTCTTATCTTTAATAGATCAACTATCGATCATCTCATAAATATACATCACAATTATATCATAAATAATTATTAAACTGATATATACAGATAAGGGTAATAAAATAAAATTATCAGCCAAGATTTCCATGGTTCTATTTCTAGAAAATAAATGAAAACCCAAAAAAATTACATAATTTTTTGCCACAATATATTCCTTGTGTCTTCAATCGCCATCACTCCATCTTTTGATCATCATGACTCCTTTTTGGAAAAATTACATTTATGTCTTATGTCCGTTTTTTGGCTCATAAGAATTTTATAAATAAAAAATAATTCTACGTAGAGATGATAGTCCACAGTCTATTTCCTAATAACCACAATCTTGACAAAAAAAATAATACTTATATAACAAATATAGAATATTTGCATTCATTCACATATATTCCCCTAAACATGCGAATAATTACAAGAATTTCACATCTTATCAAATATTAATTAAATAAGGTTAAGAGAAAGATTCGTTCTAGGTTTACACCATAAACATAACACAACCTAGCTTTGATACCAATTGTTAAAAAAAAAATCCGATTTGAAAACGGTTTTCTTGCACAGTAGAAAATTAAAATTTTGAAAACTGACCCGATTTGTGATATTTATAGCAATAAATCTTAACTAAATTCTTACATGTGTTTTTGGCTTAGCAAACATTCGTTGTTCCCGACTTTCAACCAAACAATTTTATTCTCCTACCACAAACTTCTTCAAGTGTGGGCTCGAACTAATTGAATTAAAATATAGAACTAGAAAAAGTTTTCTCTCTTTTATTCGAGGTGAAAATGAAAATTCTCTCTTCTTCAATAGAAATTAGTAGAATTGTTATTTTGAAAAATATATATAATAGTTGAGAGTAAATTCTCTCTATTTTTTGGTAGAGTGACAATCTCTCCAAATTCTGTTTTATTGCCTACCAGTTCCATCTATTTATAAGAAGAGAAAGTGGAACCCTTGTTGAGTTGTAACGGTTTATTTCAAATAAAAAAAAAAAGCTTTCAACTTAGAGTAAGAGTAGGGTGGATGGCATACCCTAGTATTCCTACTAAGGTTGCCGCCCCCATCATGTTATATGAGGATTTGGGTTCTCTCTCACATCAGATCCAATTACGAGTACTTTTTAGGCCTTTTGTCCTAATACTCTATAATGTCATCTACCCCCAATTCAAATTTTCTATTTTCCAAAATAAACTTTAATATTATATATTAAACAATTTTTGCATCCCTATTTTACCCCCGATAAAATTTTGACCATTTTACCCCTAGTAAAGTTTCGAGAAAATAAGTTTAATATTTCACAACTCAACATGTTCACTTTGGTTGAATGGTTTATTTTCATTTTTGGGCTTCAAAACAGCTTAAAAACATAAACTCATTCTTCCAATCATTTTTAAGTAATTAATGTAGAATTGCAAATAAATCATTTCCATTTCCATTTCCATTTCCATTTCCATTTCCATTTTGGAAACCTATATTCATTTTCAAATGATTCCATTTTTCCATTTTGGAAAAGACCATAATCATTCCTGAATGTTTCACATTTCTTTTTTCCTATTCATTTCGTTCATTTCTATTCAAACATGTAATTTATTTCTGGTTTCAACGAACTAACGAAGGGACAGATTGGACATATGTAATTAGGGCTCAAATGATTTATAATTAAGTTCCAAATTTTTGCCTATTAATTATAAACTCATTTAGTCACGAAGTCATTCCACTATAGTATCATTATTGAGCTCTCCCTAACAACATACAATTACAAAATGCAACTACTCAGTACTTGTCCAATGATATTGTTATAATTGTGTTACCCTAATATGATATCATTGATCTCTTTGGGATAATATCCGTTCGCCCAATATGATCATATTTTATCTCATGGTAATCATTACATCTTCCTTCATGAAAAGTAAATTACTATCGAATAATAATTAAGTCATTTATCACAAAAACGAAAGACTCATATGGTCATGTTTACTTTTCATTGACCATGTAATGCCAATGAAAGGATATCATTTATCCATGTCTCAAGCTATGAATTCCACTATTATGAATGACCCTACAAATTGTAGAAGTTATACACCCAATGCACCAGCTTTCAGTTCCTTATCTATTGGAACTCAAGCTTTTACTTACATCAAATTGTACGAGTCACGCATACATAGCCTGTCATCCACTCAGGATTTAGGCATGCCACACTATGAACGTCACAAGCGAATAGATCCATAAATGGATTCAGGATTTATTCTACTTGGATCTAATCGATGTACTGTCAATCCAGTCAATCACATATATGTCTCTATCTTCTAGGAGTCATCCACTCCGATGCCTAAGACAAAACATCTCTCCAATTGGACTTGAAAGATGGCGTATTAGTCTTTCAATCGATTTTCTCATTTCCAATTAGACTAAGGATATGTTTAGGTTCATTTACTAATACAAGCTGTTCTTTTTGTATTACGATTCGATGACATAATACCACTAAATATAAGTTAAACAATAGACAACCAGTAAACAACATTTGTTTCCATTTTGCTTTGTATGCAAAAACCATGTAAGGACAATATAGAAAGTATTAATGTAATTCATAAATAGTTTTATTAACCAATCTATTCAAAAAATTACAAGTGTGTTTGGACGAAAATATTACAGTTAGGGCACCAATTCTAATACAATCGGGGCCAAAAACTTCCCTAAGATGATATGATTCTTCCGAGATACTAAGTAAACCATAACAAAACAATAGATTCTTCATCTCTTAATAAGTGGTAGAGCACTAACAAGCAAGGTTGACAGCAAACTCGTCCTCTCTTTCTAAAACTTTATTGCAGCAGCCTTATCAAACTTTGTTGATGTTGTCTTCTCGCTCTTCGTTACCTTTCTCGGTAGAGCATGACCAATATGGCCACCAGCTCTACCCTGATTTTTCCATACTATTCATCTCCCTTGGCCATTTTTCAATAAAAATGCAAGAAAAAACTCTAATAACAACAAAAATGAAGCACTATAAGGTGAATTGAAGAACAAACGATGTCTAATGACAACTCATTACTTGTTCCAAAGGGTTGTTGATCATCATTATCATGAGTTCTCAAAAACACAGTCCTCAAAGTAGATTTATGCCAAAAACTCAAGGGTTTTGATATATCATTTCACCATAAAACAAAGCCACCATCCAGAGCAACATATAAAAGAGAAAGTAAGCAAGTCAAGATGTCTCAAGGAGAGTCATTTTATAACCCTCCTCTCGACATGAAGGGAGGATATTCTTATACCCCCATCTGCGTCAAAACACGTGCCAAGCCAGAAAAGCGCCCGAATAGTAAGCCTACCACCAGCAAATCGAAAGGTCGCCTACAAGCTTACCCTTTTGGGATGACCATCTGGACAACAGATGACCTAATCTTCATCGTAAACATGAAGTTGTTGGTCACCAAACATCACGTTGGCTCAATTGCTTTATCCTACCAAGTCAGAATGAATGACAGAACATGTCCTATTATAGACATCCTCATCCCATGGAAGACATCCCCCCCACGCGCTCCGTAATAATGGCTAGATAACAAGTCCAACACGTAATACCATCTTCCATAGGACCCTAGCCTATAAATGCCTCCAGGAATAATGACGAGAGGATCGATTCTTCAAAAATACTAAGCCTACACTCAGTCAACATTCCTTTTTCTCTCAACTTTTACATTATTTTTACCTCCACTCTTCATAACCTTTGGTTCTCCGTCCTAATTGTAACACCCTATACTCGACCTGGTCGCCAAGCCCAAATACAAGATGCCACACCACCATCTCATCTCACCACCATCTCATCTCACTCACAACAAGTAGAAAGCCTATTCTAAGCAAAATGTCATTTATTATAATATGCTTGTAGGTTTTAGGTCACTTAATTGGTTAATTATCATTATTACATGCAAAATGTAATTTATTATAATACATCAATCACAACAGTCCCCTAAACGAGTGTTAACATGCACAAGGTCAATTTAGCAAAATTCTCAAAAATATGTACGTAGGTATCGATACTGACACTGGGGTATCGATATTTTCTTAAAGTGGTATCAATACCACCTGGAAAAACGATGCCAAACTTGCATTCTGTTTCTCGACTAAATCCCAAAGTTTCAAAAATTATCGGTACCTATCATGAAGTACCGATAAATTTACCCCGAGTATCGGTACTCGAGAAAATGTATCGATACCAAATCTCTATTCTGACTTCCTACACGTTTCAAAACATAGAGTTATCGATTATAAAACTCGATTATCGATACCTCTGCTCCAAACCTCAAAAATGCAACATACATATGTAATTAATCCATTCCAATTTAGTTTCTAAACATCATACATCAATTACTTTGACAAATAATCATTCAACGGCCTAATTAACAGTTCAATATCGTAAAATCGTGTTCGAGCAATTAACGTCAATCCATTCTCATGTTCATGAACTCAAGCATAATAATAACATGTAATCTTGATAAATCGAACCAAAAACCAGCAAAATGTCTAGAAGTTAACATGGCTATAAACAAGTCATCAAGGATTAACGAAACAACCATATAGCCTAGAACAACTACCATGCAAACAGTTCATCAAGCATTAATGAAACAACCATATAGCTTAACCTTAACAGTTTCAACTTTAGTGTCATAATATACTTACTCATGCATTATTATCAGTTCTTTTACATGGTAAACATATTCATTTTTAAGCATATATCTTATTACACTTATAATCACCTAACATTCAAGCATATATCACAATATTCAAAAACAGGTTTAGTGATGAATTGCATAATGGTCACACGTTATATAAACATATATCACAATACATACATATTCATAAGTTAAGATAATTTGCATAGAAACCACATACTCATTTAGGCATATATCATATATGCATTTTAAGATAATTTGACACTTGAGCTATAAAACATAATAATGAGTTCTATCATCACTCATTGGATACACGGATCTCCAACACACCAAACATAGACTCATAGAGTTAAACATGTCCCAAAAGTGAAGCATAAAGCTATCACTCTCCTTATTTCCCCTCACATGTCCTATTGAATGGAGCTTAGCTCACATTCCTTTATCCCTCCAACATGTTCCAGGGCCTCAACTCCCAAAATCACTATACATATAGGTGAGTACTCACAATCCTATGGCATGCCAACTATATCCAACGATTTCAAGATCACAAGGCCAAAATATCTGAATTTAAACACATATCACTTGTCGATTATCCATACAGAGTCACTACATATTTGCATCTTTAGCAAAACATTGTCACTAACATTTAACATTTACATAATATGTACATATTTGCACTTTCACAACAGTTATCATAACTACATATCACATGTTATAGCATCTCATCTCAATTCACATATTCACAAACACATAAGCATATTGTTCATAAGATAACATAAGTATGAGAAAGCTTACACTCAGAATTTAAAGTAGGGGTTTAGGCTACTACTAAATTTTGAAATAATACATTGAATCATGCCCACAAGTAATTATTCCAGACACTCACCAATTACGCTTTCGCTTAAAAGCCGAAAGCTCAAACTAGCTTTTCCTATCAAATTCAAAACTTCAACACAACAAATTCACACAACAATACATCCAAAAATCAGTCAAGGACTCATTACAAGCATACAAAACATAAGTCTAAACTAAGTTCTCATGTAACCGAAACTTATAACATAGCAAACTTTAAATTTGAATATCTCGATCTATACTTAATCTTTTCACCTAAAACCAATTTAGTTCATCTTATAATTCACCTACAACCAATTCTCAATCTTTAAACTACACAAAACTACTCGATTTAATATATTGACTTTTGCAACATGTTTTATGGCTATTTTCCAAAAATTCATTAAAACTCAAGAATTCTTTAAAAAAAAACTTCAAAGTAAGTTTAAAAACATTCTAATCATGTTAAAACAAGTTGAAAAACACTTTAAAATCAAGTTTTTATCCACAAACCTGAAATCCACCATTAATGACCAAAATTTTGACTTTTATCTAAAACATGTGTTTTAAGGGCTAGAAATTTGATTTGAAAGTCTAGATAACATTTAAAACTAATAGGAAGATGATTGGTTATCTTGAATGCAAGAAAAATGAACTTTGGCGAAATTCCAAAAAATCCACCCTTAAAGAAGATGATGAAATTAATAAATTTTTGGGTGTTTTCTTAGTTTCAATGGAGATTTATAGTTCAAAGGATGATGGAAATCAAGAGGGATTAGGAATTGGAGATCAAAAGCGATTGGGAGAGTTGTGAGAGCAAAAGGGACAGTACAATTAGCAAAGAAGAAAGAAATAACATGAACATGCTACAGATGGGGTTTTTAGGTTGATTTTGAAATTCTGGTTTAATACCTTTATAAAAACCCCCAGTTTTGACTATTTTACAATTCAGTCTTATTTTCAAAATCAAGAATATTTAAAACTCATTTTTAGAAATTGACTTGATTTTATGAAAACCATTGTCGAAAACATTATCAATTACCAAACTTATGAAATTCCGAGTTCATATAGGCCAAAATTCTTAAAATACCCCTAAAACTCCTAAGCCCTATTTAGAGGTGTGACACTGACTGAGTGAACCGACCTTCATTGTAACCACCCCTTTCTCCTCTATGCTCCTCCCTTTTTGTACACCGTATTAACAAACTTCAAAAGATGTAAGAATGTCCACTTCAAAATCCAAATGTTAATATTGTTTCTCACTTGGTAAACGATAGAAAGGCTACTAAAAGAATGATCGACTTTAATCCATAGCTATTGAATTTGAAAATAGAAGGAGAAAATACTACTACTGGTGAGTCGACTATCCCCTATATAGGGAAAAAAGAAAGGTAGGGTTCTATCTTATCAAAGGATTGCAAATTTTAATAGCATTAGAATTTATCTTGATCAATTAGGAGTTTTAGTTGAGATGAATGTGAACCATGCGAAAAAAAAAGCACAACACACTAGCATGGATGTAGTTGGTGGACTTTGATTCTCATTTGAACTAAAGAAACTGCACTTCATCTTTATAAAATAAATCCTATTTAAACTATAATTCAAATTATATTATCAAAGATAATAGAATGGTTTTCGGTTCAAACACGATAAGCATAGATTAAATCCATGGGCCAAAAACAAAGCATGGGCCGAACGACATGTAAGATGTTTTACCATCTAAAAATGGTAAGATTTATAATTTAATTTTTTTGAATTATAAAATTTTAAATCATATAACAATAAACTAGAAATTTTAGAAACAACATATTTAGAATATACAAGTGTATAAAAATAATATACAATAAATAATAAAATTTATTGTATGAAATTAATTAATAATAACACAAAATATTTATGATATTAGAATGAAAAAATTAGATTAAATGATGAGTAAAATAAAATTTAAACATATAAATACATCAAATTAAGAACACCAAACAAATACATCGATCCTAAGTTGGTGTCAAATTAATTTGTAACACTAACTCAATCAGCAACATTATTAATATATATAATTGATGGAGTTAATAAAGTGTGCATAATAAAAATTAAAATGTATAAAAACATTTAAATAGAACTTTGGTTAAGTGGTAAGTTTATGGTTTTATCAATGTAATTGATATGGGTTCAAATTTTACAATATTCATATTTTTTTTATAAATAAAAAGACTAAAAAACCCTCAAATAATATAATTATTTTAAATACGAAAAGATATTTTTATAATTACCTTAATCGAATTAGTGTCTAGTTAACTCATGCTACCAACTCAATCAAAAACTTAAATAGTAACATAAATTATATTTTAACTTTTAAAAAATTATAACTCAGTTTTGAACTGAAACAATGAGAAAAAAAAAACCTTAAAATGAGCATTTTTATTTTATTCTTTAACTTTTGTTTTTGGAGAAAAAATTTAAAAGTTTGTAAATGGATCTGAAAATTTTTTATTAACAAGTAGAATAAAATATAATATCAGTATTTCTACTCCAAATAAATTTAGAATTTAATTTATATATATTTATTTTTAAAAAATTCTAAATTTTTTATAGTTTAGATTTTAAAATGAGCACTTTTATTTTTATTTTTGAGAAAAAAAATTTAAAATTTGGTATATGGATTTGGAAAGTAGGATAAAATATGACATCAATTCTTGTACTCTTAATAAATTTAGAATTTAGTTCATATATTTTTATTTTTAAGAATATGGATATAAATTTTTGTTAAATTTATTAGTGTGATATTTTATAAAGGGAATATTCACTTAATTAGAATATACTAAAATATGAAGAATTAAAGGAAAAAATGGTATAAAATTAAATTGAAAGTATGAGTATTTTAAGTTAACAAGTAAATTATATTTTGAAGTAAGAGTGATATGTGAGTGCATGGATTGTGGGAGAATAGAATGATTATTGCATACCATATATCAATTTTATAGCATTATTCTAGATATTTTATCCCATAGAGGAGACTAATTGATGAGTTTGAGATTTGAAGGAATGACAGGTAAAGCACGAATGAGAGAAAAGGTTACCTTACATTTATTTCTAAAAATGACGCACAAGAATAAGAAAATTACAATAGTTGGAATGAGCAAATCAAATTTGTTCAAACAAATTAAAATTTACAGTTGAATTATGATATCATTATTTTCTCTTATTGCTCACCACAGAAAAAGGAAGTTGGTTAGGGTGGAAAACAAATGGTTTTCCACCTTCCTGCCTAAATTCACTAAAAAACAGCTGCATAGAGTAAACTGTTCCAAGTATCCGGCACACCTGGAAGGCACCAATGGCTACAGTCAGTCCCGCCGTCCATGCCTCTGTATGCCGACGGGTGTGCATCTTTTCGGTACTGAGAGAGTCCGGTAACGTCGAGCAAAAACACCGGTTTCTTAATCCTACTCAGGACCTTCTTCACAACAACCCAAGCCATGGGTGTGCCTCCTGGGTATCTCATCCCGAAGAATGGTTGTGTCTGTCCGGAGCAGGACTCTGTTGGCTTGTTCCAATCCTTTCCCCTGCAATTCACATGTTTCATTTTTATTTAAAGATGTATACATTGATAAAAGATATAGAAAGTGTTGTTGGTTGCTTACTCATAATGGGTTGGAGAAATGCCCTGGAAAAAAACCTTGGTTTTCAGAGGATCCACATTGCGGTTCACCCATCTAGCCCACGTTGTTAATCCTTTGTAAAAAGCAACCATACGGTTCATGTCTTTCCATGTTTTCCCACCGTCTTCTATGTAATCAAATCTGCACCAAATCCGCATCACATTGTTTACCATTATCTTTTATAGTCTTCTATCATTGTAGTTACTAAACTAGATTTCAGGCGTTACTATCATAAATAAAATAATGGCAACACAAGGACAGGGTTGGTGTTTTATTCCCGTCCCATATAGACAATGCACATGTGTTATTTTATCAACATCAGTCTTTTTTTATTCTGGTTGAAAGGAAAAAAAAGGATCTTACGGTTGGGTTCTTCCAGTGTGGGTCCACCAATGCCACGTGTTAAAGATCAGCATGTCCACTCCTTTCCATGAATCACCGCCCCTGATTGAGTCCAGCTTCAACACTCTTCCATACTTCTGGTTCACTATGTCAACCAGGTACGGCGTTCTATACAGCATTATATTCACATCATAATCCTGACCATAATTCAAATTTCAGTTTTATTATTTAGAAAATTAAAAATAACATTTTTCAATAATTATTTCATTGGTGATATGGAACTTGACTATCAAATTCAGTTGTATACATGTACATTATCATTTAAATATAGCAACTAAATTTTTAATTTTTCAAAATATAGGGACTAATAACAAAAGAAAAAAAGGTCATCCGGAAATTGAAATGTTAAAATAAAGGAAGGGTGCAGTAAACTTAAGAGCTTGACATGTGATGTCCCGGTCTAAAGTAGGGGCGTCCACCAATCACGCTCCACTTTTAATGCACACTTACCTATCTCCGTTATTATTTTTCAACAACAAAACAGCTACTCCTCAGATTTGTCTTTTCCTAAAACTAATATATTAATCCTCTACTAAAACATTTATGTTCAACCATTTTTAACATTCAGAGTGAAAATCTATATAATTTTGAAGCCTCCAAAATAGAGTCGTAGCAAACTTTGACAACTGTAGCACCAAGTTTATGGGAAGTACTCTTTTGTCCTATAAATCAGGTTTATAAATATCTACTTCAATTTTACTTTCAATGTATTTATCCTTAAAAGTTTTAAGTAGTCAAAATTTTACTGCCCATTTTAAACCGAGGATTATAATTACTATTCCCTTCCACCCATGCACCGAAAAAAGGATTTGAACTCCAAGAAAATCAAAAGGCAACAAGATTGAAAAAGATAAAGGAGATGACAGACATGAATGCATGCCCCAGCCCAGATTCAAAGCAATCATTGTAACTAAAAAAAAAAAAAATTCTAAGTGTACAAGAAGCATAGCAAGAAATCAAAAACTGACCAGAAAGGTAACTGAAGTAAGACCATCTCGTTTGATGTATGAAATCTGGGAATTTGGAACCCAGGCCTGAATCATACATGTCAAAGACTGGAATTGATTCAAGCTGAGTGAGTCACCCACGAACATGATCTTCTTTCCTCTCCATTTCCTCAAGAAATACAGCCCATTGAACCTAATATTCCAAACTTTATACTCCTATATACATATAGGGTGTAATTGTAATTATAATGAATGGTAAGCAGGCTGACCTGGGGAGACTGCAGGAGAAGGGTTGCCATCGGTATTTCAGATACGTGTTATCAGGTCGACCATATTTTTGGCAGTCGAATTCACCCTCGATGAAGGGGCACTTGTAGGGGTCGTAGAGAGGATAGGAAGGGTCATAAACCCACTTGCCTCTGAACCAGTTGCAGTTAGAAGCTAAGCTTCTGGTTCTGCCACTGGCATTGGTATTATTTATGGCATTGAAATCCTCACCTTTTGTTGGTGAGTGCTGTAAAAGAAAAAACAATAAGACTAAGAGAGAGAAGCGGAAGAGGAGCACTAAACCCATACCCAGAGGTCGGGTTTTGTTGGGTTAATTCGCTGCCTCTAACTGTTAAGGAGAAAGGGACGAGTGGTGAAGGAAAAGTTGTCTGCCCATCACACCTTATATAAAGAGGGAAAGAGAGAGAAAGAAAGTATTGAAAAAAGAAAAAAGCTTCACATGGAACAGTACTCAAACTCAATGTCATATGTGCCAGAAGTTTTTTTTTTAGTTTTTAATTAATTAATTTATTTATTTTTGGATTATCGTGGATATTTTCTTTTAGGTAAATCTTTGATACTTAGGTACATTACCACTTGATTTTTTTTTTTTAAATTCTATATATCTAATTAAAAATTATTGCATATTATATTTTAAATTGTCAGGTATTCACATTAATAATTTAAATTTAAATCATAGTTATACCAAAAATTATTATTACATATCCAAGTTGTTTATATATGATTTCCTAAATCTAAAATGAATAAATGAATATATTTTTAAAAATTTTAGATGAAATAGATTTATATGCATCAATAAGTATTTAATGTAATTATAAGATAAATTATACTTTTAAGGAGAGAATATAAATTTAAACTTTAAAAATGATATTATTATTTAGAATAAACATAAACTGTAAACATAACTTATCAAATAATTTTATTTTATTTCAATAAAAAATCTATTTATCTTCAAAACAAGAATAGCGAAATGTTTGGATGGATTGTGTTCCCTTGCGTCAGGTGGGGATAGATCCAAACACTTTGAAAAATTAGGAGGTATGGCATTATGAGATTATTAAAAATAATGGAATCACACTTTTCCCTACCATAGAAGACAAAAGTATAACAATACAATATTAATCCCTCTGCCTTCAGAGGTTTCTTTTTTTCCAAGTTGATGATACAAAGTCACTTTTCTTATTCTCTTCCATTTTCCTATAAATTGTTCTTTACAAACAATCAAAATCTAAAGACACCTCAACAAAATAAAATAAGATATATGAAAAACCATCATTACTACATCCTATTATGGTTTTCTACTTGCATACGTCTCATTGTTAATTGTTCATTTAATGGAAAAAAACTTGTTTGGTAAAATATGCCAAAGTGCAATTCCTATAATGTAAGAGCTGTATCACTTTTATCCTCGTTAAGACACCATTGATTGTGTCTTCACATCAACTCCATCATGATTAATTGTTAGTTTTTGTTCACCAGAAAAGGGAAAATGTTAGTTACAATGTTCATATATATTCACAAATAAAGGCCCAACCAGAAAAGGCATTAATTACTTTTGTTACTTCCTATTATCGATCTGAAATTTAAATATAACTTGAAATGTCGACCCGCGACTCGAGTTTGCTTCCTACAAGGTGGATACATTAAAGACTCGCAGGGAGGGTTCGCAAGCCAAGTTCACATGTTCTTGGGTGTTTGCAGGCGGAGGCTGTGAAGTCAAGTGAGTTAACTGACAAACATGTATTAAGTCTAGGACAGTATACGTGTCAGCGTGATGGAGCTTACTTAAGACGTCATTTCAATGAATAGTAATTGTATCTTATAAATGCTCGATTCTTCCCATCATGAGGACACACAACAAAAACACTCAACAATTTGTTGCGATGAACGTGAACAGACTTCTGATCATCAAATTTTCTTTCAGTTTGTAATAACCACAATGGCTTACTAGAAACACAAAAATTTACACACTTTTTCATACCTTTTTTAACTTAAATTCATGCGAATTCGGTTAAATTATTGTCGAAAAATAATTAATTTTTATAAAATAATTAAAGTGAACTTAAAATATGAACATGTTGACTTTTAGTTAATTTCATAATTATTTTTGATGAATTTTGGTTATTTTCGACAGATTTGCACAAATGGCGAAAAATGGCTCGGCAGACACTGCTAGAAGCACAAAACCAAGAAGCAATTTGAAGTATCAAGGCGAACTAAATTTCAGCCTAAGACGGTCCAAAATTATATGTATTTATTCAAAATATAATTAATTTTAATTTATATCTAATTTAATTTGGGTTAATAAATTATGATTAATTAATTATGAAAAAGTAGCTGATTGAACCAAACTGAGTAAACCGAACCAGCCAAGAAAAGGACAGCCCAAAACCGTCCAAGTGCTGACCCAATTCAGCTCATTAGCTGATTATTTAAGCTGCAAAGAAGCCCTTGAAGACTTGTTCAAATTGCAATTAAACCCCTCCACAATTGGTGGCTTTGTAGATTTGCCCCAAGCCATATTTAGCAAAGTTGAAGCCATCAACTTTTCCATATAGGAGGCCGGCCAAGAGGTGGCTCTTTGGATGCTATTTTTAGCAAATTTCAGCTGCTACATTCAGCTATAAAAACCCCCCTTGGCTGATCATTCAACACATCCCTCATTTACTCACAATTCTCCTATCCTCTCTCACTTTTTCTCTTATTTTTGCCACTCAAAGTTCTTTGCTCTTTTGCCGATTTCTTCCCTTGGAAAAGGGGTGTTCTTCAGCCATTTTGGAGCAGCATTGAGTGTTCATAGCAGCCTTGATCAGCGAGGACAACGGAGAAGGAAGAATAGAGCAGCCTAGTCAAGCCACGGAAAAACACCGAATTTGATTCTTGTTCCCTATCTCTTAAATTTTTTATGTTTTTGTGATGAACATATCTATGAATATTTATGTTGTTGGAATGGTTAATTTAATCATCTTAGCTTGAATTTAATTCGTGTTGGGTTGATTGCATTTCGTCCTCTTAAATTATTAAAATTGTGTTTATGCTGTTATAGGCCTCGATAAAATGCTTGATTTAGAAAAATCATGCCTAAATTATTCTTGCATTATAATTGTTAGGTAACTAATGAATTAATTATTTAAACGGATTGAAATTGTAATTAATTGACGCACTACTTAATTAGTGCATGTTTATTCTTCTAAGGTAGCTGAAGGTTAAATTAGCAATGTATTTGGTGATACACTTGCCTTGCATAACTTGCAAGATTATTATGATTAAACTGTTTTAAGGTAAGGAAACCTTGTTACCTCACATAGTCTTTTATGTTCTTATTAGATTTAATTAATCGTTTGAATTGACATAGGAATATGCAAGAGATTAGTTCAATTTAATGAGAATGTGTAACACCCCTAACCCGAATCTGTCGCCGGAGGGTTAAGGAATATCACCATACAAGCGCGAAATTTCATTTAACTTTAATCAAATAACTCCAATTGGCACACTTATAAAACCGAATTCCAAATTGTTTTTCCAATTATACTATATAGAATAAAATCATCTCAAGTTGATAAGTACATTGATTCATTCTTAAGTTCAATTTATATCAAAACATTGAAAACACTAATCGAATATCAACCACACATTCACATTATCTATGTGAAACACATTTAGTAACTTAACAAGCCATTTTCGCATGGCTATACATATATACATCATCAAAAAGATACTTATTTAACAACAAAAAGTCAAGCCTATACATGCCATTATTAAAGTTCAACTACAAAAGTACCGAATGGCTTAGATAGTGTGGACGACTTCGACTTTGAGATCCCCGAGACCGTAGCTAACGAACAAGATCTATAAAACAGAGAATTAAGAGCAACAGAGTAAGCATTTCTATGCTTAGTAAGTTTTAAGCAATACAAACAATTAAAACTTGTCACTTAAAACGGGCATTTAGTATCACAAAACTAATATTCTAGTTAATTATCACTAGGCCGAATATATATATAAATACGTGAATACACAAAGAAATTTCAGTATGTAACTTTACTTTACTCATAGCTCATACAGTTGATTTAAGTCAAAGACTTTCTTATAATGTCAGACATCGACCAAATAAGCCATGCTTTAGTCGTAGATATAGTAATCATTCACAAACATATATCGTTCTTTGATACTAATAATTCACCTTGTAAATCAATTCACATGCGAGTACATAATACGTACCTGACTATCACAATATCATACATAATCACTATTAGTTTATCTCGAACCTTCAAATTCATAATCTTACTTGAATTACTGGCGTTAAACCTGCTAGGTTTGAAACCCGGATCCAGTCATCAGTACAAAACCTACGAGGCTTTAAGCTCGAATATAATACTAGCGCTAAGCCTGCAGGATTTAACCCGGATATAATACCAGCACTAAGCCTGCGGGATTTAACCCGGATATAATACCAGCACGAATGCCTTTGAGGCTTAGCCCGGATATAAATCTCACACAAGGCCTGCGGGTCTTAGCCCGGTTGTAATCCCAAATTATCATGCACATATATATATATATCATAAAACGTCGGCATTTCATTTACATTACTAGAACACAATCACAACATGCTTATCAACCATTCCACTTTCGGCTCAATAGCCACATACGAAGAGCACGATTTCGATTCGCTATCCAACATTATTTCTATAATCATTCGGCTACAAGTCATATGCACAAATCATTTATTTCACTCGTAATTCAAATAGAACCATTAGGTCACAATTTATTTATTATGCTTATATATCATGATTTTATCAAATCATAAGCTAAATTCCATTATAAAAAAAAACTTACTTCGGATATTTTTGAACAGTTGTGGATAGGCTATTCGATTGTTTTCTCCTTTCTCGTATCAGATCTAGCTCCTCTTTGCTCTTGAGCTTAATTTAAACCAATGAATTTGTTTAATCATTTCGAACATCAAAGGCAATTTAAAGCACTTAACCCTTATACTCAATAATGAAACCAAACCGTATACTTAATTATTTTAACACATCACCTCAAGTGCATATATTGGCTAACATATACCCATTTCACATGCCAAGTTACCATGAATAGAAATACACATATATACCACTAGTAATCTAATTACCTACTCGATCATATAGGGTAACTTCAATGCATCATAGTTATACAATTTGCCATACACATACCGCATATTTAACAAGCCGAAATTACTCTTACATATTATCCATTATAATCATTTCAATATATATATAACAAAGCTGAATATTCCTTAACATAAATGCTTATAGTGACACTTTAGTAAAATATAACAACCATTTCCATATGTATATTTTTTACTCATGTAAAGACCATACCCAAATCAACCATAGGTAACACCTAAATCATCAACATTTTAACACACCTAACTACATAAACTTAACCTTTCATACACTCATATCTAATGTCATAAGCAATGCCGAATGCCCAATTTAACCAAACTTAAAGATTTAACCTTCATCACTTTAATTAACTACAACCTATTCTTCAAGACTTCAAATACAAAGTAATTAACACTTATACTCTTATACCGAATTAGCTAACACTTATAATCCTTAGCCGAATGTTATTAAACTTAAGCCACCATAATATTTTTACTTATCACCTCATACCATATTATCAAAATGAACTAATTATAGTTATATAGATACTATCAAAGCTGAAACCTATGCATAACATTACTTATATTATTCAAAATTATACCTTAAAAATCATATACATTGCCGAATCTTTTGATAATTAAACCTCTAATTATTTCATTCAATCACCCAAACGGCATTTTCTCACAATTAACACTTAAATACAAAACAATTGTTCAAGACAAAAATCTCATCTCCTCTCTTAACAACCACAACTGAAAGCTCAAATCATGATCCAAATTTCAAAGTTTTGACATGGGCTAAGTATGAAACTAGCTAATTAACTTAAACTAAGCTTAAAATTTCAAAAACTAACATAATTTACTAACCTTCTTCAAGCTTAAAGTGACTGAAAGTTTTTTCCCCTTTTCATTCCTTCCATTCGGCCAAGAAGACAAAGATGAAGCTTTGTTTTCTTTTCACCCCATTTTTCCCTTATTTTTATTTTATTCATCTATATTTTAAATTATAAAGCCATTTAACTAATAATTACTACATATATTTAATATAAAAGCTTCATCATAGCCGGCCACTAATAATAAAAAGGGATATTTGACATGCAAGTCCAACCTTTTGTAACACGCATTAATAGGCCACTTTAAAATTAATCTATCACATTTCGCAATTGCCTCACATAAGTCCTATTTAATAAATTTCACATACAAATGACAAAATTAAAGCATGAAACTTTCACACATGCATGTACACATACAATAAGCATAGCATATAACAGTTAATTATTTTTATGACTCGGTTTTGTGGTCCCGAAACCACTTTCAGACTAGGGTCACATTAGGGCTATCACAGAATGTATGTGCAATAACATGTTTGCTTATTAAAATCTGTTTAATCGTTTGAATTGACATAGGGATATGTTAAAAGATGAATGGATTTGTGTAGGTGAGTATGTTCATAAGTTAGCAAATTTCTGAGTTACCGTGAATTTATTCGTAACAACATAAACATGAGTTTAATAATTCTAAGTTAAAGAAATGTAATTAATCCAACACAATTATGTCATCTTGATTAAATCATATTTTGAAATCGTGCATTAGAACTTTTATTTTTATTTAGTTTTAAATTTTATATTTCTTAATCACCCTCTTCAAACAAAATATTTTTCCTCGCCAAAGTGTTTTAGATAGCATTCATAAATAATTCTTTTCACAGTCCTTGTGGGTACGATAACTCGACGTTTACTTGTCACTTTGTTACTTGTTACGATTGTGTACACTTGCACATTTTTGTCGTTCCACTTACCCAGACAAAAATTTTCTTGTCAACTTTTCATCAGGACAAGCTAGAGCTTCGGGGGTAGGTGGTCAACCCACTAAAGCAGACTTGTTTGTCGGTTGGTTTGCTGACCAATCAAAAAATATGGGTAACGTGGCCCACCCAAGGGCCTCAAACTCCTTTGATTTGAATTTTCCTTCAGGCTAGGGGTTACCATTCTCTTCTAGTTAAGAAACATCATCGCAATAATTTCTCGCTCTTCTAGAGAAAATGGCCCTACAGAACGTGAGGTTCGAGCAGCAGCAAACATTTCATCAAAAACTCTTAAAGCAGAATGAAGAGCTCATAAGAAAGGTACAATTTGACAACTCTGATATTCATGACAATGTAGCCATGCAGGAGGAAGGTACTGGCATGCATGTAAAGGAGTGGCAGAGTGAGATGGATGCTCTACGATAGAACGTAACTATTTTGTAAAAGCCCGTTTTTTAGTCGTTTCAGGGCTACAAGTCCGACGAGTAAGTTCGTATAATTAGTATTTAAGTTATACAAGTCAATAGTAATTTTGTAATAAATTTTGATATGAGGACTTTTAACCAATAGAATTAAAAGTTAGTATAAGTGGTTTGGTTCAAAAGTTAAGTGGTTATTGAAAACGATGTATTAGGACCTCGTTTCCGTAATTTAAGGTCGTAAATTTTTTTATTAAATATTTACAGAGTTGTATTATATATGAATTGAGGTTTGGTCTAGTAATTTTGATGATTTATTGCTTAATTGCGGTAAAAAGATTAAATTGTAAAAAAGGTCAAAGTTAATTGCTTTTGATTTAAAATAGTAAAGGGACTGAAATGGTAATTAAACCATGGTCAAAAAGTCCTTGTGGTGGATATGATTAAATCCACTAGCTTTTGGGCTATTTGCTCATTTAGTCTTAATTAGATAGGATTAAATTGAAAATAAGTTTGTTTAGTTAGAATTTAATAAAATTGAAGGACCAATTATGCAATTAAACTCTCCTTGAATGGTAAATATACCATTAGAACGGATAGTGGATGGTATTAGGCTTATAAATGTTGAAAATTATGAGTAATTAGGAAGGGCAAATTAGTAAATTGATAATTAAAAGAAATATAATAAAGAAAACAAGCTAAAATCATTTTTAACTTATCATCTTCTTCATAATTTTGAACCGAAACCCTAAGAAGCCATAGGAGGGAGTTCGGTTACCTTTGGTTCTCATATCGGGTAAGCAAATGTTGCCCATTTTTAGTAATTTTTATGTTTTTAAGCTCGTATTAGCTTAACTTAACTAACTCGATGACTAACTTGTATAATTTTCAAATGTTGAGGATTATTCCATTAATGAAATTGAGATGTTTATGAAGTTTTATGTTAGATTATTAAGCTTGGTTGTTAGATAGGACTATTTTGTAAAGTGTTTTTTTGATGATTTTAACGTTTAAGGACTAAATTACTAAAGTGGTAAAACAGCATGTACTATAGGTGAAATAATTGCAAATATGGACTATTGGGAGGTCATAGATGGTTCGACTGAACTGGGTTCTAAGAAAAAAATGGTTAAATTGCATGTTTGGGGCTTAGGGTCTAAATTGAATAAAAGTGAAATATAGGGTGCAATTTCATAAAATATTAAAAAGGAATTTATTGCATAAAATAAGTTAATTTTACTGTTTAAATTATTTAATTGAATGAAAATATTATTTTAGATCAAGAACGAGTGGAAAACCAAAGAAAAGAGAAAATTATCGAATAATCTTTGTACATTTGTCATTGCTGCAATTTAGTCAAGTAAGTTTGTTCGTTTTAATTTTAGTACATTTTTAAGTTTAATATATGAACCTAATTGCATAATGTTAGATTATATTGATGTGTGTAATTGAAAATGAAAATAATGAACTGATATTACGTCAATCACTGATTGAGATACCCAAAGCCATTACTGCAAATTAGTCCTGTAAGTTCATTTAATATGAACTCAATTATATTTCTAATTGTTTATGAATATTAGAGCTTAAATGATGTAAAATTAGAAACATTAATTTGATTTTTTGATAGAACAGGAATTGTAAAAAGTTACGAAAATGATAATTTCCTGATATCAATAGAGACAGGTTGCATTCGCACGTAAGACCATAGCGAGGCTATGGCAATTATTCAAATGTAACACCATGGTTGGACCATGGCAGTGTTTATATGTAAGAATACAACTAGGCTATGGCATTCTGATGATAAGACCATAATTGGGTTATGGCACTATTGTAACACTCCCAACCCGTATCCCTTTTCGGAACCGGGTTACGAAGCATTACCAAAATTTATCAATCAATGATAATACTCTAGAACAACATATTTCATGTGCTAATTGCATGGTTATTTTGAGTATGATCCTACTAACTTGGATTATTTTGTGGTCTTTTATCTTTTAGGGACTAAATTAGAGGCAAGAGGAAATTTAAGGGCAAAAAGTGCAAATTTGAAGATATAATGGGCCAACATGCAAAGAAAGAGAGAAGTGGTGCCAAAAATGCAAACATGGAAGACCCAAGGACTAAAATGCAAAAGAAAAGATTTTATAGCACAAGATTCTATTTTAATTTCAATTATATTAGGATAATTATTAAGGATTTTTATTTAGATTTAATTTTAGGATTTAATTTCATTTATCTTTATTTATCTTTAATTATCTTTAATTATTTATTATTTATTATTTAGAATTTCATTAGAAATAGACTAGGTTTTCTAGTACTATAAATAGGGGATGGAGTGGCACATATTTGACATCTCTTTTTCTGTAAACACTCCCTCTCCCAAAAAACTCTTTTGTTCTCTCCATATTTTCTTCAATGAAAATCTCATATCTATTTTATTTATTTCTTTCCCAGAAATCATGAGCCACTAAACCAATCTAGCCGAAAGTTGTCAAAAATCCCCAAAAAGGTTCATGAGGCTTAGAATCCGCGCTTAGCCTCGTCAACATGGTATTCATCGCCTTTCCGTAATACGGGGCTGACGCTTCCATCCATGTCCCTTAATAGGTGATCTTTTCAACTTGTGCAAGGAACGGGCGCTTTGTACATTTTGGGAAGGTTGCATAATCAGTTCATTGGCTTTCTGCTTTAGAGGTTGGCGAATCCAAGAGACAAAACGGCGTGGTATTCGCCGTTGGAAAGTGATGATCTAGCAGAAGATAGTCTCACAAAAGCGATTATTGGCTAGAGTCGAGCTCATGAAATTTTAAGTCTAAATCCTTGGAGCTGGTGGTCGTAGGCGTCCTCTTCCACTATAGCTGGCTTATCCTGCTCAAGAAGGGTTACTTAAAAGCCAAGGATTGAACCCAAGGCGGAATGAGATAACCGAAGGCTGGAATCTTGCCATATAAGAAACTTTCTCTTTTCTTAACTCTATTTATTATTATATTCCTCATTTTAATTTCTACTTTATTTAATTTCGCAATTTCAATTCACTTTAAATTTTGTTTTTATTTTTCCAGATTCTTAATTCTATTTTTATTTTTCAGGAACATAGGTTTTCTTGGCCAAGAAATTGTTTAGGATTTCAAGAAACGAGCATTCGTACAATTCGGTCCCTGACGATTTGACCCTACTTCCCCTTTACTGTTATTTTTACTATTTTACAGGGAATAGGATATTTTTGGTGCTTTCAACGACACATCAAATTTTGGCGCCGTTGTCAGGGATCGGTAATGTACTAATCTTGTTTTTGTTTCTTATGACCAGATCTGCTCTAGGAACTCTTGTGTTTGATTCGGAAATTGAAAAGACTGCGAGAGTTAATCGCAAGGAAACAAAGCTAAGAAAAAAACAGTCAGCGGTGGTTGGGACTCAAAGTAATCCACTGCCAAAAATCAGAATCGACAACGAAGCAGAGTCTAGGGTTAACGAAAACCCTACTCAAACTTTTGAAGGCAAAAAAGTAGAAGTCGATTCCCCAGAAGAAGTGCTTAACGCTAAGGTTGACAAAAACCCTACTTTAGCACCTCAACCTATGCTTAGACAATTCGGTAACTGGCCGAAGTGCCGACGGAACAACTGCCACTATGCATTGTGTATCCTATTATGGATACTGATTTTGAATTAAAGTCAGGCTTGATCCAGCTACTGCCAACTTTTCAGGGGTTACAGAACGAAAATCCCCACAAGCATTTGAAAGAATTCCATATGGTTTGCCTTAGTATGAAACCTCAGGGGGTAACTGAGGATCAAATTAAATTGCATGCTTTTCTTTTTTCCTTAGCAGATTCTGCTAGGGAATGGTTATTTTATTTACCTCCTGGATCTGTAACGACTTGGGCTGATCTGTCTCGTTTATTTCTCAACAGGTTTTTCCTAGCGTCGCGTGCAGCCGAGTTAAGAAGAGAAATTGTGGGAATAAGGCAAAAAGACGCAGAGTCTTTGTATGACTATTGGGAGCGATTTAAAAAGTTGTGTGCAAGTTGCCCACAACACGATATAACGGAACAGTCTTTGCTCCAGTACTTTTATGAAGGCCTAAAACCCATGGAGATGAATATGGTAGACGCCGTGAGTGGAGGAGCGTTGGTCAACATGACTCCACAGCAAGCAAGAGACTTAATCTCCACGATGGCTACAAATTATCAGCAATTTCAAGCCAATCCTGAACCCCCTAGAAGGGTTCACCAGCTAAGTAGTTCAACCTTAGAGGATAAAGTTGACAGACTTACTAATATGATGAATTCTCTTATTGTAGAAAAAACAAAAACAGCCCGATTATGCGGAATATGTGCTACTCCTGAACATACAATTGATGCATGTCCCAGTTTTAATGATGATACTATGGCTCATTTAGATGCTGTGGGAAATTTTCCTAGGCCACCACAAAGGCGATACAACCCTTACGCCAATACCTACAACCCAGGATGGAGGGATCACCCTAACCTTAGTTATGGGGCCAATCCACGATATAACCAGCCATACCAAAATCGAGTCCCATAACAGCCATAAGATTCAGGTAATTCTCTGGAAAATTTGGTCAATAAATTGGCAACTAATGTCCTTGATTTTCAATAGCAAACACTTAATTTCCAAAAAGAAACAAAGGCATCTATAAGAGAATTGACCACATCAATTGAGAAATTGAGTTCTCAAGGGAAGCTGCCATCACAAACAGAACCAAACCTGAGGTAAAATGCTAATGCAGTAACGCTACGAAGTGGAAAGATGCTGAAACCAATTCCTGGCAGAAATCTTGCCCAAGAAAACGCCCAGGAAAACCCTGAATATGACGAACTAATTCGAGTAAAACCTCTACTGCCAAAAATCCAACCTCTATTTTCAGGACGATTAAATCAGTGTCGAAAAGGTACGGAAAACAAAGAAATCCTAGAAACATTCAGAAATGTCGAAATCAACATACCACTGTTGGATGCCATTAGACAGATTCCAATGTATGCCAAATTCCTCAAAGAGCTTTACACCAACAAACGAAAATTAACAGGTAATGAAAAGGTAAGTGTTGGTGAAAATGTTTCCGCAGTATTACAATGAAAAATGCCGGCTAAAAGCAAAGATAGGGGTACGTTTGCTATACCATGCAAAATAGGGCATTTAGGAATTAAAAAGGCTATGTGCGATTTAGGGGCCTCCATAAATGTTATGCCTTATTCTGTTTATGAATCACTTAACGCGGGTTTTTTGATGAAAACAGGTGTTATAATTTTGCTGGCAGACAGTCTATTGTGCACCCTGAAGGAGTCCTCGAGGACGTACTAGTAAAAGTTAATGAACTTATTTTCCCTACAGATTTTTATGTGATAAAAATGGAAGAGGACAACACTTCTGGATCTTCAGACCTCCTATTGGGCCGACCTTTCCTTAATACCACTAGCACTAAGATCGATGTTCAAAGCAAAACTCTTACGATGGAATTTGATGGGGAGATCGTGAAGTTTAATGTTTACGATGCCACTAGTCATCCAAGCGAAATTTTGAGCGTAAATTGTGTCGACATAAACCACTCATTAGTAGATGAGACTTTTGAGTCTATATATAAAGATAAAACTGAATTAATATCTGATGACTATGAATCTGTTAATGTGTTATTATCTCCATCAAATACTAAACTTTTACTTTTTGTTATGCAGGCTCCAGAATTGGAATTGAAACCGCTTCCCGAACATCTTAAGTATGCGTTTTTGGGGAAAGATAATACCCTACCAATCATAGTTTCCAACAAACTCTCTAAGCTCGAGAAAAAAAGTTTGATCCAGGTACTGAAAAGTCATAAGGACGCGATTGGCTGGACTATTGCCGATTTGAAAGGAATAAACCCCTTGACATACACACACAAAATCTACTTGGAGGAAATTCGTAATGATGCCTACGAGAATGCTCGCATTTATAAAGACAAAACAAGGCTGTTTCATTATAAGAAAATAGCTCAGAAGCATTTCTCGGTAGTGCAAAAAGTTTTACTTTATAACACCGTATTAAAGTAATTTCCAGGTAAGCTTCGATCTCGGTGGCAAGGACCTTTTATTGTGACCCAAGTAGTCACAAATGGTGCGGTTGAAATAGAGAGTGAAGGAATAGGGAAGCGGTTTGTAGTTTATGGCCAACGGTTGAAGCCATTTTACGAAAATTTTCAGGCCCACATGATCGAAAAAATTCAGTTAGAGCCACCATAAAACCATTCACGGCGTCGAGCTAACGACGTTAAACAAGCACTTATTGGGAGGCAGCCCAATCTTTAATTTTTAATTTTATTTTATTTTATTTTTGTTTTCATGTTAATAAAATTCTCTTCTAGGTAAATCAAAGACACGATAGGGAGAAAGGAGGAAAGACACACCTGCAGCCAAATAGCTCCTATTCTAGCCTTATTCCAGCCCAAAATGCCTTATTCCTGCCCTATACTACCCCTAACCTGCAACCAAACAGCTTTACACTAGCAACCAAACACCACTTTTCAGCAACTAAAATACCCCAAACCTTAGCATTTTTCACCCAATTTTCCTACATTTTTCCCATAGCCGCTGCAACACTCTCCCCCACCCTTCACCGCTGATTTACTGTCATCCATGGTGCGCAAAAGGAGCCGTACTGCCACCGAGCCCTCCTTCACCGTAAACTACCACCGGCGACACTTCTCTGCCCCTAAAGCCTTCGATTTGACTGACGGGGCGTCGTCCTTTTCATCTTCTCCACCACATAACCCTCTCCCACTGCCGCCGAACGCCATGCCCTTGGTCTCTTCTCTTGACCTGCCACACGGTACATCAACACTGCCATCTCTGCTGCAATAGCCGACCGAGCTGACTTTCTCTTCATCGCACACTATGACGCACAACGGTGCGGCTTCTCCTTCCCCTTCTCCGCTTCGCGCGATGCCAATGCCATCCCCATCTCTATACGTCGAACCCATTCTTTGCCTCACACCACTAACTCATCTGACATCGAGCGTCAACCACTCTCCGAACCCGAGTCTCCCATGCCACCACGACGCTAGAATCATCAGCGTCAACCACGTCAATCGGTTCAACCATCCGAGGCGCCCACGGAATCTTCCTCTGACAGTTGAGACGACCAACAACCCTTGCCCACTCTTTGACGAACCTACCGGTCTCGTGCATCTGTTCTACCACCCAAGTGCCATTCACGCGGTAACTTAATCTTCGATACTACTAGTAGCCGGAATAGGTATGATCATCTACGCCATAAACAACTCCTACCTTGCAAGTGTTTATCATTGCCTGTTTTGGATGCTTTACGTATTGGACCTGATGTTACCAATTATTTTCGCAATGTTGGTTGGACTGGAAATTTTGATATTTTCACTGTGCATGTCATGAATTGGTATTGGAATTTTACTCCACATTTCATTTTTAGCGACACGGTAATATTTCATTAGATACACCTAGTGTTGCTCGATTTCGATTACTAGGCACCTTACATTGCTTTCCATTACTGATTTTAATATTGCACTAAATTTTGTGACTGAGGATTATTCTATGTCCACTGCTTTTAAAGATAGCCTATGCACTTTTCCTACAGATTTTAGAGCTGACGAGGCCTTTGCATTATTAACTGATATTTTCGAATCCACATATAGCCCGAAAACCTCAAAGGATTTATGGTTTCATAACCCCGCCTTATGTTACATACACCGTTATTTGGCTTATAATTTTTCAGGCCGACGAGATGCTTCGGCTTATACCAGTCGTTCGGTAAACTTGGGCTATTGGTATGCGCTTCAATTCGTACATGTTAGAAATGCAAAGCAACCTCTAATTTTGGGCTCTTTTATTACGCAGTTGTTTTTTTCTCTGCATGGTACTAATGCTCATGTTTCAGAATATCATGTTGCTTGTCAAGTCGATCCTTTAGATGCTCGATGTCTCGACTCGATGGGACTGGTTCTTAGCACTCCATCCTCTTTCGTTTTGTCCCTCCAAGCATTCGCACCGCACCAACTGAACGGGTCTTTTGACGGCAAAATCAAAACAACGCACCCACTCAAGCCCAACCTTCGATTACCATTGAGCAACGCTTAGAGCGCATCGAGGCTCGACTCGACACTTTTGGCCAGCAACTAGCCGAACTCATTTCCATTATCCGTAATCAGCAATAATCACATGGTGAGTTCCTCTTAACTTTTCCCATCTATTTATTTATTTCATTCCACATCGAGGACAATGTGCTTTAAATAGGGGGGAGGTATTCCCAATTATTTTTGCCGTTAAACATATTGTTTTCATTGTTGCTACTATTTTTGTTGTTGATGCCGCCCATATTTATTTTTTTAAGCATATTCTGCCTCTTTTCATGCCCAAGAATTTGACCACGACTTGCCTACTGTTTGACCCACATGCATGATTCTTATCTACTGAGTTAATTATGATTTTGCTTGATAGATTTCATCTCCACTGTTTTATTTCTTTTAGTTTAAATAATTATGATTAATAGAGTTAACCATATCTTAATTTTGGTAAATTTGATTAAGTCCAAATACAAGAGGACACTTAATACAATTGCATGCTTAAAATATGTTCATGACTATTAAGGTAGTTACTAAAACTTATTTTTGACACTTAATTGTTTTTCCTAAGTCCTCCAAAATTAAAATTTCATTTAATAATAATAATGTTTCCGTGGTTATGAGTGCAGCTTAAGACGTGACTACCTGAGTAACCGGGGTAGGGTGCTTGGGTTGTCATCCTATTTCGCGTCAAAAGGTTGTGTGACGTGCTAGGTAAAAATCCACTAACCGAAATTAATTTTTAAGAATATGTTGGGCTGAGTAACCGGGGTGGGGTGCTTGGCTGTCATCTCTCTTCGCGTCAAAAGGTTCGATATGTTCTTAAGAAAAATAAAAATTAGGAGTATGTTGGGCAGAGTAACCGGGTGGGGTGCTTGGCTGTCATCTCTCTTCGCGTCAAAAGGTTCAATATATTCCTAAGTAAAAATAATTAAATTAAATTAAAATTCTATTAAAAAAAATAAAAAAAAAAAAAAAGACATATTAATAAAGTGCGAGGACTAAAGGTAGAAACGAATAGGGTGTTTTGATAGGTTTGGTAAATTACCTAATTTTCATGAAATAATCCAAGTCGATCCTAACTTTTGTATGTGTTAATTGGAACACTTTTTCAATTTTATTTCAATCAACCTAAGGGTTCTCTTTATTTTTCGTATGCATTTTTTTTAAAATTTTTATAAAACTTTGGAGTAGCATTTCTTTCATGGCAGGATTTAATTTTCACAGTGGACACGAACCATACTTGAGGGCAAGCATGGGCTAAGTAGGGGGAATTTGATAATACTCTACAACAACATATTTTATGTGCTAATTACATGGTTATTTTGAGTATGATCCTACTAACTTGGATTATTTTGTGGTCTTTTATCTTTTAAGGATTAAATTGGAGGCAAAAGGAAATTTAAAGGCAAAAAGTGCAAATTTGAAGATATAGTGGGCCAACATGCAAAGAAAGAGAGAAGTGGTGCCAAAAATGCAAACATGGAAGACCCAAGGACTAAAATGCAAAAGAAGAGATTTTATAGCACAAGATTCTATTTTAATTTTAATTATATGAGGATAATTATTAAGGATTTTTATTTAGATTTAATTTTAGGATTTAATTTAATTTATCTTTAATTATATTTAATTATTTATTATTTATCATTTAGAATTTCATTAGGAATAGACTAGGTTTTCTAGTACTATAAATAGGGGATGGAGTGTCACATATTTGACATCTCTTTTTCTGTAAACACTCCCTCTCCTAAAAAACTCTTTTGTTCTCTCCATATTTTCTTCAATGAAAATCTCATATCTATTTTATTTATATCTTTCCCAAAAATCATGAGCCACTAAACTAATCTAGCCGAAGGTCGTCAAAATTCCCCAAAAAGGTTCATGAGGCTTAGAATCCGCGCTTAGCCTCCTCAACAGGGTATTCATCACTTCTCTGCATTACGGGGCTGACGCTTCCGTCCATGTCCCTTAATAGGTGATCTTTTCAACTTGTGCAAGGAACGGCCGCTTTGTACATTTTGGGAAGGTTGCACAGTCGGTTCGTTGGCTTTCTGCGTTAGAGGTTGGCGAATTCAAGAGACAAAACGACGTGGTATTCGCCGTTGGAAAGTGATGATCTAGCAGAAGATAGTCCCACAAAAGCGATTATTGGCTAGAGTCAGGCTCTGCCAAATTTTAAGTCTAAATCCTTGGAGCTGGTGGTCGTAGGCGTCCTCTTCCACTATAACTGGCTTGTCCTGCTCGAGAAGGGTTACTTAAAGCCAAGGATTGAACCCAAGGCAGAACGAGACAACCGGAGGCTGGAATCTTGCCACATAAGAAACTTTCTCTTTTCCCAACTCTATTTATTTTTATATTCCTCATTTTAATTTCTGCAGTTTATTTAATTTCGCAATTTCAATTCACTTTAAATTCTGTTTTTATTTTTCCAGATTCTTAATTCTATTTTTTATTTTTCAGGAACGCAAGTTTTCTTGGCCAAGAAATTGTTTAGGATTTCAAGAAATGAGAATCCATACAATCCGGTCCCTGAGGATTCGACCCTACTTCCCCTTTACTGTTATTTTTACTATTTTACAGGGAATAGGATATTTTTGGTGCTTTCAACGACACATCAATCAAACAGACATAAATTTCAAACATTTCATATTATATAATATTCAAGTCATAAACCAATCAAACTCATATATATTCTCCCTTATTCGAGCCCTCGAGGCCCAAAATACATGTTAGAAACAAATTGGGACTAATTCGGAAACTCAGAGAATTTTTCAAAAAATATTAAAAATTTTCAAAGCTGTAGGGTTCACACAACCGTGTGCTAACCGTGTGTCTCACACGGCCGAGTAACAAGCCCGTGTGTCTGGCCGTGTGGAGTCAAAATGTAACTTAAACAACAAGTTTACCATTCCCTGCAAGCTTGGACAGTAAGCAACTCAAAAACCATTCATTTAACCAGTTCAGAACGCAATCAAGCACATCCCAAACATGTCAAAATAATCATCCTAGGTGCCTAACCAATGTACCTTCATTGGTACCACAATTATATCATCAAAACAAATCATCAAAGCATCTAATTTCATCCATTTTACCTATTATATGAATATTTAAACATCAATTTAACATGCCATAATAAAACTTCAAAAATAAACACATGTTTATATGTATATACCAAACCAATATTAAACTTATAACTTCATTTACAATCAAACCACAAAATAATTATTATTTAAACACCCTAGGTACATACAGACACAAAAGATAGACATCACCACATTTGAGTTCAAGATCGTTGTTGGATGCTGAATCGACGATCAAAATTATGTACCTAACCTGCGCACGAAAAACAAAACCATACGCTGAATAAGACTCAGTGGTATTTCTATAATCAAAATATTTAAAGACAAAATAATATAATAGGCACAATTAAATTTTAAGCACAATTGAATATTTAAAACCACATTTATTTATAAATTACATATTTTTATACCACATTCAATTCTCATCACTTGCTATATAATAGCTTTTCACAATTTGATCCACATATCATTTAAACAATAGCATTATCAATTTCATATTCAATTCATGAGTATATAACTCATATATTCCATGTATTTACAACATATTTCACTTTCCATTTTCAATTTACTATATCACTTCTATTTCTCATACCATGCCATTTCAATATCAATTATAGAACTTTATTATTTATTTACCCCTATTAACACGACTCCGACTCGGACGGATACACAGATCTAACCATACACACCAGTTTGGCAGCTAATGCCTCATCGGATAATTCGAAGCAGTAAAATTAACACCCAGTGTCTCATCGGTTAAACCGAAGTAAATTGGCACTTAGTGCCTCATCGAATAAATCCTAAGTAATAAATTGACACCCAATGTCTCATTGACTCGAAGTCGAAGAAATCCCTGAACACTTCCAATCCTATGGCATGCCATCTATATCTGACTCAGCCCGATACAGTTAATAGTGTTCCAATTCACTTTTCAAATACAACCAATATTCATTTCAATTCAAATAATCAATATATTCAATATATATATACCAATCCAATCCATTCAATCAACTTAAATTCACTTTAGTGGCAAAGCGTCAAATACTCACCTCAACACTTACTATATGCATTAAATTAAAAATACAATAATTAATAACTAAGTTCAGATTATAGAAATACAAATTAGAAATTCCGAGCTATTCCTCATCGACTTTATCTTTCCCCTACTTAGTCGAGGATTTCGGTATGACGTTAGCTACAGAATTAAAACAATTAAAATTCATCAATACAATACAATTTAATTCCATATTGAAAATTTCAATTTTTACTCAATATTTGCCTAAATTCTAATTTAGTCCCTAAACCGAGACTAATTTTATTTCTTCACAATTAATCTTATATTTTCATACAAATTCCACTTTAAACTAAATTTAACTCCCTATTTTCACTTAAATACTTAAATCTCAAATTTTTCACAATTTATCCCTATTACTCAAAATTTACAATTTATTCTACAATTCAATCCTTTTTAATTTCTAACTTAAAAATTTATCAATTTAATCCCTAATATTAAAATTATTCAATATTAACAACACTTAAAAACTCAATAATTTCTAAAATTTCGGCATGGATCGCGTAGTATTTAACACCAAGATTCCAAAAACATAAAAATTACAAGAAAAATGGACTAAATTAACTAACCAATTAAACTTGGAAACTTTGAACCCTTGTCTTTCTCCTTTCTTTCTTTCCCTTTTTCTTTTTTTTTCCTTTTTTTTTCATTTTAGCTTCTTTCTTTCTCTTTTTCTTATTTTGTTTTATTATAATTTTATAATATATATACTTAATTCTTAAGGTTTTATATTATAATATATATTTTAACTTAAATTTTATAATAATATTACACCTTATGTCCCTCATTTAAAGGAAAATAGCATAATTGCTTCTTTAATCCCTTTAATTTTTCTTTAATCTATAATTCCACTTTCACTATATATGCAATTTAGTCCTTATACCTAATTATTCTTAATTCATGCAAATTCACTTAACCAAAACCTAATTAACTATACAACTGACTTCGTAAATATTTATTATAAATATTTACGAGTCTGATTTATGAAAAATGAAATCCCAAAAATGCATTTTTTGACACCCATGATGATCGATTCATTACAACTATGGACGTAAGACCATGGTTGGACAATGGCAGTAATTATATGTAAGACCACGGTAGAACATAACTGGGTTATGGCACTATGGACATAAGACCACGGCAGGGCCATGGCACTATATATGTAAGACCATAGTTAGACTATGACATAATAGGAAACGTGTACCGAGGTTTCAATCGTCTTTACAATATTCATTGGATGGAAACAAATGAGGATCTAAATGTGATGTGTGAAATGATAAGCGGTTTGTAATAGTATATATGTGTAAAAGTGGTAAATGTTGTATTATTATATGTTAAAAAGATTATGCATTGTGATTGTAAGAAATGCGAATGTTATTGAAATGTGAAATTTGATTTGAACTAATGTTTGAGCATTACTCACCTGTTGGGAGTTGTGATTGACAGGAATTTTTTATAATAACCTTGTTGACAGAAAATCTGTTCATTAATCTTTTAGTTGAATTATTATTATATTGATTCGGTAAGTTTTACCGTTCAATCGACGAACTTACTAAGCTTTATGAAAGCTTACTCGTATTATTTGTTTTATTTCTTGTAGATACGTTTTGTGGATTGAGGGATCGAATCAGCTCGAAGAATCATACTATCCGAGAATTTTTGGTAGACTTAGATTTTGGTTTGGTATATATGGCATGTAATAAGACCCTTTTTAGATATGATGCATAAGTATTTGGTTTGTGCAAACTATACCTTTAACTTGTGTTTTGTGTTTGGATAACCTATGTAGGTATGCATGTTTTACTTAGGTAGAATTTGTTGATAAAGAATAAACTACAATGACACTATGCTGACTAATGATGTGAAATGATATAAATGTAAGATTTTGATGTGTTAGTTGTGCTTTGTATATGAAAATATATGTCTATAATGACATATTGGTTAGACTTAGGATTGATTATATTACATGAGTAGATTAATATTGAATGTCTCAAATGACCTATTTGATTGTATGTTTGAGTATGTTTAGTTATGTATGTACATAGGAGAAGAAAAGAGCATGTTTTGGGCTAATTTTGGATACACACGGCCTGAGGCACGGGCTGTCACACGGTCATGTGTCACACACAGGCAACCCACACAGGCATGTGCCTTGAGCATGTTTAAGCGCAATATCCACACGGTCTGAGACACGACTGTGTGAGGGTATTTTAATTGTTACACGGGCTAGCACATGGCCTGCAACATGACCATCTGATTTCAAGGTACTGAAGGATATGTTTGAAGGAAGGAGGGACTCACAAGCTCACTTTATATAGTACAATGACTACATGAATATGTTTTGGGCTTCTGATTTCCCGAAGTGTAAAGCTTTCTTTACGATGCTTAAGGGGAATGTGAAAGATTAGTATTTGTCTCTTCCCCAAGGGTCCATTTGAAGTTTCTCTCAGTTGGGTTGTGACAACCCGAATTAGGGCCTAATCGGAATGGTGATTTCGTGACCACAAATCCGAGATAGAAATAATTATTTTATGATTATTTTGAGGTTTATGATATGATTTCATGAAAATTTCGTGATGAAATTCTATGCATTGAGCGCTTAAGTTGAGATTAGGGACTAAACTGAATAAATTGCAAAACTCGTGTTTTAGAAGTTTTTAATATGAAAATTGCTTTAGGATATTAATTAGGAGGTCTTAAATAGCAATTTGACCAATTCCTAAGTTATGGACAAAAGTGGGACATGGAGGGAATTTTTTGGAAAGTTTAGTAGTAAGGGCATTTTGGTCATTTGTATATTAAATGAAATAAAATGGGAAAAATAACACAAATTTGGCCATCATCTTCATTAGTTGCTGCCGAAATTTGCTCTCCTCCATAGCTAGGGTTTCTTCAACTTTCAAGCTTCATAATAAGTGATTTCAAGCCCCGTTTTTAATGTTCTTTACATTTTTGAAATCCTCGTAGCTCGATTTACCTATTTCTACCATTCTTTCGAGTTAGGGTTTATGTTTAAAAATTTACCCATGAATGATAGGCATCTATTTTGATGTTTGATGGTAGAATATGAATGTTTGAAGTTAGGAGAACGATCTTTTCTAAGCGATTTTTAGCGAAAAAGCAAAAGCGGCATAATCGATAAAAATACCTATTGTTCATAACTATGTGTTAGAGTGAGAATTTGATGTTGCCATAGAAGAGAAAAATGATCAGCATGTTATTAAACATAATAATAAGGGCTGAAATTAAATTTCCGAGCCTTGGGGAAAAATCATAATTTTGTAAAAGTTAGGGGGCAAAAATGTGATTTTTGTATAATGTGATTTTTGGATTGAAATAAATGTTTCAGGTGTTAAATGAGCTAAATGTGTTGTTGTAGATCAAGAAAGGCGTGGAATTGACCTCGAACGGGGGAAGGAAAAAGTTTTAGACTAAATTGCAAAATTCCCATATTTTGCACCGAGGTAAGTTTGTATGTAAATAATACATTAATTTCATTACATTTTTATATTTCAGCCTACATTATATATATTAGCTAATGTTGAAGCATAAATCGACTATTGGAAGAATGGAAATAAGTAATAGAGAGAGAAATCCCGGTTGAACATTCGGAAAGATCGAATAAAATACATGGAGCGTAGCTAGGTCACATGTATGGTGCTGAGTGCACATCATGTGTACAAGAAAGCTACGAGAGACTATGTGGTAGCTAGGTCACATGTGTGATACGGGATGTATCCCATGTAGACAAGAGAGCTACGGGAGAGATAAATGTAGCTAGGTCGCATGTGTGATTCCAAGTGAAGGACACCATGTAGACAAGAGAGCTATGAGATAAATTGGCTAGGTCGCATGGGTGGTACTAAGTGTTCACCATGTGTACAAGAGAGCCGAATTAAATGAAATACGATGGTGGGGCTGTGTGCTGAAACCATTAAGTATCGAGGATTGATCCGAATTGTTCAACGGGATGGCTTTGTGATGACATTGTAATCATGGGACTATACTCGTGATGTATGAAATGTGGTGAAAATGATTTGTGATATATATATATATATATATATATATATAAGTTAAAATGAGGTTAATACAAAGAAAGTGTGAAAGAGTGAATTAGCACTTAAACTGTTTTGGACAGTAGCAGTGACGTGAATTTGAAAAATCACTATAAATAGTAGGAATTTAATTAAAGGCTGAATGAGATGTGAAATTAAAGCTTAATGAGTCTATTTTCATATGAAAGAAACAGAGTAAGCAAAGGAATTCTATATTTTAAGATATTTATAATTGTGTGTGACTTGCCCAGGATGACTATGTGATCCCTTGTTCCAACTTTAAAAAATAATTAAAAATTGTAAAAAACAAATTAAGAAACATAGTTTATATTTCTAAATTCTTTATTGATTATAGTTTTAAATGAAACAGGTTTCATGGTTATTTGAATTGTATACTGGGAGAAATTAAATTCGTAGTGAATAGAGGTCAGATCAGTCAAATGAGTACATGTAACAGGGAAACTTTAACTAATAAACTGTACTAATTGGCTCGACCAAAAATTCTAGAAAAAAATTAGTAAGAATTTTATGAGTCTAGATTCAGGAAAATTTTACGGATTTGAATTTCGAGTTTCGTAACTCGAGTTATGATTTATTTAGTGATCATGACGCAGGAGGGACAGCTTGATCAAATTGGAGTGAATAGTAAAATTAAAAATATGATATAATTGAGTTATGTTGTAAACATATTAGATTCCTTATTTGTTATTTATATACTTACTTACTAAGTTATAAGCTTACTTTCTTTTCCTCTTTTGTCTTATAGTGTCGTCCATTTAGCACAGAGTTAGAGATCGTTGAAGATCCGCCGCACTATCAATACTTTTGGTATTTGAACTCAACATTTTGAATTATGGCATGTATAGTAGACTTAGTTATTTTGTTACGTGTCATAATTGCCTAGGTCTAAAATATTAATTATAGTATCAAACAAATCATTTTGTACGAAGTCTTTGAAATTGGCTTGTATTGTTAATGGCCTATGTTGTAATGATTCATGATCAAATAGCACGCCATATTTTTGTCTCGGTTTTGTTTAATAGTATGTGTTATAATTTGTTAATACCTCGTACCCTGTTCTGGCGACGGATACGGGTAAGGGGTGTTACATGGGTCAAATGTTCTTAGGATAGTTTAGGGCACACAGGACAATTATGAGCACTGTCATGGGTTTGATGTCTATGAAACAGAAGGAAAGAGAGTCTTTACAAGATTATGTGAAGTGTGTACACGCAGCAACATTGAACACTAAGAACCTTCAAGATCAATAGGCTATTGATGCCTTCTTTATAAGAGTACAGAATGAGCATGTACAGTATTCCTTCACTGATAATAGGCTTCAAAGTTTGGAAAATTTATACAAGAGTGCCCACAAGTTTATGGAAGCTGAGGAAATAAAAAGAGCAGTGCATGGCAAGTTCCAGAGGGATGACAGGCAATTCAGAAGCAGAGATAGGGTTCGCAGTAGACAAGGGCCAACTCATCAGTCTTTGTGTGTACAGAATGAGAGACAATAGAGAGCACAACCACAAAATGAGTCACCTAGGGCATCTCAAAGAGCCCAACCAAAGCACACGAAGAGGTACATCCCCCAAGGTAAGTTTGAAGCTTATACTCCCCTGAATTCTACTTGTACTTATATTTTGAATTAGGTAAAAAGCCTGGGTATATTGCCTACTCCTTCCCCTATGAGGCACAAACCAAGAAGGTTAGATTTGAGAAACAGGTGTACTTTCCACGACGATAGGAGGCACAAGACTGAAATTTGTTTCTCTTTAAAAGATGCTATTGAAGAAGCTATGAGGAATGGCCAGCTCACGGACTTTGTGGCTCAAAGTGTCGCTCAACAAGGCCAAATTTCGCATACTAAGGATAAGGGCAAGCAAAAGGTAAGAGGGACCATACATGTAATTGTTGGTACAGATGAAGATTGGGCAGCCTCTAGTGCAAAGACGAAAGCTCACCTAAGGAGTGTAATGTCAGAGAATTCGCCTAAAAGATTGTGTCAGTAGGGGAAATAGAGAATCGAATTTAGCAACAAAGATGAAGACCCTTCTTGAGATTAGATCCTGCGTAATTGAATGGAGTTGCATGCAATTTTAGAAATAGGATGACATAAATCTACCGAATTAGATTCAAATTTAATAGGGGGATCTATAGAGCAAATTAATGCAATAATATGTTTTTTAATTAGGAAAAAATTTCAATTAATCAACCTAGATTTAGTTGCTCTTGTGCTCAAAAGAGATATTAGCATAAATTAGGGATTTCTATAGATCAAAAAGCTAAGAACAAAAATTACATAAATTAGATTGAGAACTATAGATGAAATCTAGGTGGATTCTTACCTAGGTATTTTTTTGTCACTTGGTTGATATTTGATTATTTTTTGTGTTTTATTCTTTGGTGCATTCATTAGCTAATTTAGATAGTTTGATTTAATTTTAATTAAACTCTTGAATTATTAGGTTAAATAAAAGAAAGATGATAATTACTAGTAATTGTAGTCCTCGAGGGAACAATATTTGTGCTCACCATAGCTATACTATTGATTGATAGGTGCACTTGCCTTAGTCAATTTATTAGTCAATTTATTAGTTAGTTTAGTGGACATCAAGAAGTTGATCAAGTAGATGATCCCAACTATTACAAATACACTATTTAATTAGCCACCATCTCTAGAAGTGCGTTGCGTTGAAAGAGAATATCATACAACTCTAAGAAGAAGGGAAAATCAGGTTTGAAAATGAAACATAATTAAGCTTGGCATTAGCCGATATGATTTCTTAAACCAATATGATGAATAGAACCATAAAATTCTACTCTTTTTATCTTATTACACTAATTCCATGCACAATCAAGATGATGGATTGCTAAGGGACTAAGGGCAATTTTTTGTTTCCAAGATATCAAAATAAATAAATAATCATGGTTGGACATTAGTTACATCCAATAAAAAAGCAACACTCCTAGGCACAAGATTAAACTATTATATTTCTCCTAAACACAAGATTAAACGGTTCATCTCAAAGAAAACAAAATGATGATGCTCTTAAGCACGAGCTTAACTATTCATCTAAAAAATAATTCTCGAGCTTAAATTGTTTATCCAAAATATGATCCTCAGAAGCACGAGTTTAAATTGTTAAACCCAAAATATGATGCTCCTAAGCACAATCTTAAATTGTTTATCCAAAAAAAACGATGCTCTTAAGCACGAGATTAAATTACCATCCAAAAATACTTTCAATTACGTCATGACTTGATCTTTCAAAATACGAGTGTATGTAGGCTGCATGGTTTCATTGCCAAATTCAATCCAACTAAAAAGAAAATATTCTTAATGGCATCATTAGAATCTTGTAAATCTTGACAATTAGCTTCAAAGATGAATTTTGACATCAAAAGCAAATCAAATTTCTAGACTTGCCTACTTTCTACACTTAACAAAAGTTGTGTTTGTGACTAAGTCTTGAGGGGACACTTGTAAAAGGAGAAATTTTGACCAATCAGAATTCAGCATGTGTCATTATTGTTGATCTCAAATTAATAATGAAAGGAAAAATAAAGAAATCAAATAATTTTAAAACACTTTTTGTAACAGCTCGTTTTTAGGTCAAATTGGAATAGTAGTTTCGGGACCACAAATTTGAAGTTAAAATAATTATTTTATTATTTTAATAAGTTTTACAGCATGATATAATTTTTATGTGAAAGTTTCGTAAAGAAATTTTACTGTTTGAATGCTTAATTCGGTAAAAAGGACTAAATCGCATAAGGCGTAAAACTTGTGTTCTATTAGCTAAAAGTGTCAAATAGCTATAGAACATTAAAGTAAAGAAGTGATAAATAGGCCATTTATGGTTAATGGGTGATGATAGCATGGCAATTGGTGTAGTTTATTATAATTTTAAAGGTTAATTTTGTAAATGGGTAAATAAGGTTAATAAAACAAAACAAAAATTTCCTATCATCTTGTTTATACCATCTTCCACTGAAAATTGAAGAAATAAAAGCCATAGCTAGGGTTGAAGTTTGGCCAAGCTTGAATTCTTAATTAAGGTACGATTTTGTCTCGGTTTTTAATGATTTCTACGTTTCTAAGCTCATTGCAACTTAATCTAGCTAGCCCATACCTTAATTTTTGAATTTTTTCATGATTTTGCAAAGTTCCATTGATGAATACTTGAGTTCTTTGATGTTTAAAAATAGATTATGGAAACTTGATGATAGTTAAACTAGTTTTGTTAAGTTATTTTTGACAAAAATGTCAATTAGGGATTAAATTGTAAAATTGTAAAATGTGATAATTAAAAGTGTGAATAAAATGAAAATATGGGCTGCTAGTAGTATATAGGAAATTCGGCTACCATGGGTTATGGTCTAATTGTGCAATTTTGCATTTTTATGTGTTAAGTAGTCAAAAGTCTAGGGGTAAAATTATAAATTACCCAAAATAAATGTTTTAGGCTAAATTGAATTGAATGGAAGTTTGAATGAGTTAATTTGATATTATATAGATCAAGATAAGCAAATATCGAAATTAGATCAGGGAAAACGAAAAGTGGACAAATAGCTGATAGTTTTATCCGAGGATATAAGGTAAGTTTGTATAATTTGAATCGAACTTTTATATACTTGTAATTATTGAAATGAATGTATATAATGGAAATACTTGAAGTATGAATGCCTTATTGATGTAATTTATATTGTTACCGAGCCCTATTTGAACTGTATGAATTCATAGGATACAAGTGACTTGTCACTAGGGTTATCGATTTGGTCGAGCTCCTGCATTTGTTGCGGACTCACCACAGCTCATATGAGCTTACCGATATATCAGCTCGTAAGAGCTTACTGTTTTCAGCTCATTGGATCTTACTCCATTTCAGCTCAATAGAGCTTACCGTTTCAGCTCAATATAGCTTACTGTTTATCAGCTCAGAAGGAGCTTATTGATTTTGGCTCGAAAGAGCATAAATGATAATGAATTAACAGATTACTGATGTTATTCACCAGAGTATCCTTTGAATTTCTAATAGGTTCAACGGGCATAAATACTATTTATACGGATGAGTTACAGTTTATAAATATTACTAATGTTATGTATGAAATTTGGAATGATGCAAAGTATTATATTAATGGATGTTTTCATGTAATTTTACAATGACTAACATGTGATGAATACTTGGGATTAGGTGTTTGTTAATTGAATTGGTTGCACTTTAAGTATTCTTTGATTTTGTATAAATGGTAAGTTTAATTCTGAATTATATGGGCTTACTGAGCTATAAAGCTTACTTTGTTTCTTTTTCTATGTTTTATAGAGGCTCGTTAGCTCGCTCGTTTGGAACAAGTTAGAGTTGCACATCACACTATCCAATTTCCGATTGGTACTTTTGAACTTGTGGATATTGTAAATATGGCATGTATAGGCTAGTTTAAAAGATGATAACTAAGTTACTTGATATCATGGTTTTGGTATATTTTGTATATGAGTTAAGCCATGCGATTTGACTTATTTTAGTATCATATTTGGTTGTGTATAAGTGTTTAATTATGGCATGTTTTGGCTAGGTAATGATGGAATGAAATTATGCAAGTGAAGTTTTAATATGTAGTTGTTAAATGAATGGATTATGCATGATGTTGAATAGGTATTTGGACTTGTAATTGTTAGGTTTTGGTATGGAAATAATGTGTATGGAAATGGTTATCTTGGCTGCCTATTGAGTTGTAAAAATGTGGTTATCTATGCTTATGAATGCTTGTGTTTTTTTTAGGTTGGCAAAATGGCTTTACAAATAGCCTATTTTTGTCCACACGAGCAGAGACATGGGCGTGTGTCTCAGCCGTGTGCGACACATGGTCATGCTGCACGACCGTGTGTCCCCTGGGGTACCCTTTCGAATTAAGTCAGTATACCCTACAGTTTTGGCACGGCCAGATACACGGGCGTGTGTGGCCATTTCGTAGGGTACACAGGCTAGACACATGGATGTGTGGTTGGCCGTGTGACCCAAGTTAGTATCCTCTCCAGTTTTCACACAGTCTGGCACACGGGCGTGTCCTCAGTCGTGTGATACAAGTCAATATGACGGTTTAAGACACGGGCGTGTCTATTAGCCGTATAAGGCATACGGCCTGTTCACACGAGCTTGTGACACTTGAAATGTTGTAATTTTTCTAAGTTTTCAAAATTTTAATATGTTAACGATTTAGTCCCGAATGTATGTTTTAAGCTTTGTATGCTCGATTTAAGTATATATATTGAATTTGATTGAATGATAGTTACATAAATAAGATGTTAATTGATAAATGATTGTTCTGATTTGAGATACAAGTCCAGTAACGCTTCTTAACCTATTCCAACGATGGTTACAGGTTAGGGGTGTTACACTTTTATAAAGAAATCATATTCTTTAAAAATGATTTTATTTCTAATTAATTTAAATTAATAAATGATAAATAATAAATAAAAGAGTTTAAACCTTGTAGATCACTCAAATGAAGAGTCTATATATTCCATAATTTTTTTTACTTGATTGACTAACACTATAGAAATGGGTCATTTCTAAGCCATTTAACAGAGCTTCTAAACTTCACAAGTTTAGAAATTGAAGCCTAAAGAGAAGATTTTGAAGACTAGAAAGTTTCTCCAAAATCACAAGAAATCTCTTAAGAAATGAAAAAAAAAACTTCTAAAGAGTGTCACCCTAGTTTTGAAGAAAGTTGTTATTCGTTCCCAGTTAACAAACATAAACGAGGTTAAACTTGTTTTTCAAGGTCAAGCTTAAAAGGCCCTTGAAGTGGAGTCATCCATCCAATATCAAGTTTAAACAGCCCTTAGATCAAAGCTCTCCCCAACTCGGTTGCATAAACACAAAGAAGATAAACTCATTCGTCAAGATCAAGTCTAGAAAACCTTTGAAGTGGAGTAATCCATTTAAGGTCAAGTCCTGTAGATCTTTGGATTCAAATTCTCCTTAAACTTGTTTTTAATATCAAGTCTCAACAACTCTTAAAGTATATTTTGATTCAAAATCAAGTCTCAAGGACCCTTAAATTTAAATAAAATCTTCAAAAATGTATCTCTCCAAATCTAAGATCAATCCTAGATGATCGTTGTATTAAATCTCCATTAAGGAAAGAACCAAATGATTTATTTAGAGATTGTAAGTCAAATTTTATAAAATAAAATAGATTTAATTTGTTCTAAAATTTCAGCAGGGGTATAGCTAAGAGCAGGCAATGGATTTGGCTGAATGGTATTATCATAAATTTTTATTGTCTCCAAAATGTAATTTGTTGAATTTAATGTTTTTAACTTTCTTTTAAATGGAACAATTGTGATTCTAGGCTTCTCAAAAGTTTAAAATTCCAAATTAAGTCATGTTAATATAACTTTTTAGTCCTTTTTTTAGTTTTATCTCGACCCGTATCACATAAATTTTAACTTGGGTTTTATTTTGACTTGAAGTTTGTGTATTGTAAGTCTTCAAAATTTGAATTTAAGCCGGAGTGTAATGACATTTTATTGGTAATTAGTACATATTATTAAATTGAGTGATAATTATTGTTTTAAGAAAAACAAATTATAATTCAATCTAGAAAAGTAAAGAAAAAGAAATTGACGTAATGCCCCCCTAATACGACTGTGGCAGCTATGTTGTCGGCATAATTTTAGTTTATTAGTTACCATGTGAACATATTGACTTCACATCTATACCACATATTTCTATGATTTATTTTGTATAAAATTTCTCAAACATTTATTTCTACTTTTTACCCAGAATTTAGTGGAATAAATAAATTAATATTATCGAATTATCATCATTTTATGTGTATTTTTTTTCATTTATAATTATTCGCTTTACAACCCATAATAAGTTTTTTTTTTTTAATAAAAAAAATTAACTAATTGAAGCTTTACGGGCATAGTTAAAATACTAAGAAGTGATACAATAGATAAACGGGTAAGTTATTTGCAATAGAAACTTCACCCAAATTTTTATAAAACCTCCTACCTTTTTTCTATTTAGTAATTTAATTCCACAGTTCTATAATTATTTTTAATTCACAAATAACTTAATAAATTTATTTTCAATTACTTACGAAATATTTCGTCTTATTTTTTCGTAAAATTATGAAATTAATATAAACATTTTGATCTTCAATAATTAATTTATAAATTTTATTATATTTAAATATTAAGAAATAATTATTTTTAATTTTAAGTAAACATATACTAAATTAAATTTTAAGTAATACATATTAAAAGATATATTTTGTAATTTTAAATAATTTGTTTAAGTAGTTTTCTAACACATAATATAATTTTAACATTTAATATTTACACCAACCTTATTCAAAATTATACATTTAAAATAACACATGAATAAATTAAGTATTACTATATATAATCCATAAATGAATAACATTAGCATTTGTTAATGTTTATTTAAAAATTTTAGCATCAAATTTATTAATTTTAAATTAACATTATACTTTCATATAATATTTTTAATAATCAACTGCTATTCTCTTTGAAAAAATTTAATAATATATCATTATTCTTTGACTTTAAATATATTATCAAAAAATATTAATTAATTCAATTTTATTTTAAATACTATTTTTAGCTTATATTGATGATATTATAAATTATAAAGATTTAACATTAATATTATTTTGTTTTTATTTTCTAGTATTTCTAATTTTAAAAATTAAATATATTATAATTTAATTGATACGTACTATCATATTTGTGTATCAACCTGATTACGGGTCAGGCTGGGTTGGGTTTGGGCCGAACCGATGTAAAATTTTAGGCCCATTTTCTAATGTTTGTGTTGAAAATGAGCCTAAAATTCTGCTCAGGCCCGACCGAGATTAAAAATGTCAAACCCGAGCCTTACCTACCCCACTCGTATTAATTTTCTTAGATTATTTTTTTATACAAAAGCAATTTAAAACATATAATACATCAATTCACTAAAAACATTAAAATAAATGTTTTCCAAAAAATTAAAAATACATTAAATAATGGGATTTTTTACCCAAATAAAATAAAAAATAATTAATTACGAAAAATGTATAGTAAACAGAATAATTATGAAAATAGTCATTTGTTATAGTGTTCTGAAGGTGCCGCCTAACATATTGGCAGCACTAGACTAAAATGTGATGATCTAAAAACTCCAGGGAGCTTATATGGAAATTTTCCTTTTTAATTGGCAACTGAAAAAACGCATGAAGGGTGCCGCTAGAGGTGTGCATGGGCCGGGCCCATAAAAAATTTTTGGCCCGTTTTCAAGGCCCGCCCAAAATATGGGCTTAGAATTTTGTCCAAGCCCGGCCCGAGAAAAAAATGATAGGCCCGAGCCTGGCCCGGCCCGACCATATTAAAAAATTTTTTACTTTTTTTATTAAATAAAAAACTTTAAAATATAATAAATCAAATGCATTTAAAACATAAAAACAAATATTAAAAAAAATGGGACTAAAATAATTCTTAAAATAATATATAAATTAAAAATATAATAAAAAATAATTATATTAAAATTAAAAAATTGAAACAAATTAGAACTAAATTAAGAACTAAATTATATTAATAACAACAATTTTACAATATCAAAATAACATTAAAAACAATAAAAAAAACTAAAGTTACTTAAAATTTAAAATAAAAAAATTTTAAAAAAATTTAATATTAAAATCAGTAGAAGTTTAAGTCGGCCAGAGAAAAAACGCCCTAAAACGGGCCTCTTTTTTTGCCCAAGCCCATTTTTTGGGCCTATATTTTTACCTAAACCCTCCCATTTTTCGGGCAGGCCTTCGGGCCTGGCCGGGCCCGCCCGTCCCATGCACACCTCTAGGTGCCGCTGGCGTCACCAAAGTTTAAAAGGGTAAATTGCGCCCTAAACCCCTTGTTTATTATTAATTTTTATTCTCCTTTAACACCAAAAATAGATTGACCTTTAATCAATTCGTCTAAAATGTTTTTCTACTAAAAAATATTTTTATAAGTAAGTCAATTCTAACTCAAAATAAATTTTATTTATTTTTCAAAAAATATTTTTATTATTCAAATTATGTTTGATATAACAATTAACGGTATTTATAGTAGTTTTCTTTTGCTCTCATTATATTTGGAAACTATAAATTTAACTAATAATTATAATTTATACATAATAAGATTTTTTTTAAAGCTTTTATAATTATAATTTATACCGAGCCCGTAAATCAAATTGATAATAAAATTATAAATATTTTTTAAAAAATAAATAAAATTTATTTTTAGTTGGAATCAACTTACTTACAAAAATACTTTTTGGTAGAAATTTTTTTTAGATTAATTGGTAAGAGGCAAATCTATTTTTGGTGTTAAAAGATGATAAAAAATAATAATAAATAAGAGGGGGTTTAGGCCTTAGGGTGCAACTTATTCTTTTAAAGTTTGGTGGTGCCATACTTTTAAGCACCCTCTAAGTGTTTTTTCAGCACCTAATTAAAATGGGAAATTTGCATATAAGGTCTTTGGAGTTTTTAGATCATCACATTTTAGTCTGGTGACACCAATATGTCACGCGGCATAATTAGAACAATGTAGCAAATGCCTATTTTTGTTACCTTTTTCATAATTAATTAATTATTTTTATATTATTTGAGTAAAAAACATTAGGTTGTAACTTAGTAACAAAATTAACAATAAAATAAAAGTTATACAATATTCAAATAAGAATAACAAAATAGTAGCAAAACAGTAACGAAACAACAGCAAAACAGCTAATTCGGCCTGAGCTAAAAAATCTTACCCGATGCCTGACCTATATAGAAAACGGGTCTTATTTTTTATTCAAATCTATTTTTAGACCGAAATTTTTGTCCGAATCTTTCTACTTTTGAAGCAGATTTCCAAGCCTAAACAAGTAAATTGTAATAATATGAGATTAAAATTAGTTTTATATATTATATGGATAATTATTTATTAATTTCAGTTGTGGCTATGCGTAAACTGAAAAGGAATGTAAAAGTGTCCCACCTTTGTATTGTTAGGTCAATTAAGACGGCTAAAGCCACTCAAATGTGTATCTGAATTTGCTTTATTGATTTTTTGTTTAGATTGAATGTGATGACAGGTACATTATTATTTTATGTAAATCATCCTATATGATATATTTAAATAATAATAAAAAGGTAATTGGTGTCAAGAAAATTAAAAATATTTTTAACTTTTCATTTTCATAAAGTATTTTTAGTTAAAAAATGAAAATATCATTTTCTAATTTTCCATATATTTTTATTTTTAAATTTTAAATTTTTTAAAAATTTTCAAACAAACACGTTTTTTTTCAAAAAGACAAAATGAAAATGACTTGTCTTTTATAAGATCAAACAGAGGCTAGGTTCGGATTTTATATATATATATATATATTAGATATAATGTCTAAAATTAATTGTAACATCTCTTCAACTCATAATTAAGAGTATAATATATTTCAACACACTCAAATTATGTCTTATACAACTTATAAATAGTATTTTATTTTGAAATTAAACAAAAATCTAAAAATATAATAATGTGTAACATATATCTTTCCCTCTTTTGTCAGAACTTGCTTTCACCAAAATTCTATATTTCTATTAAAGATGATAATATAAAGAGGGGACCAGAGTTTTAATGGGCTTTGTCATTATCTTATTTTGGAATCAGTTTATATCGGCTTTAAATGTTGAGTATTAATATAAATTATTCAACAATCCACTCGTATGAGTCAACTCAGATTTGATAAATAATTCAATTTGCACAATTCATTCAAATATATAATTACAAATTTAAATATGCAACGATTTATGAGTGGATGTGGGAATAGACTTTTTTTAATATTTTATTTTAAAATTTCAAATTGAATCATTTTTTATTTAAATTCCTTTTATAAACTGAATATTATTTTAAAATAATGAGACTATTAATAGAATTTTTACACGAGGTTGACAAATATTTTATAAAAGAAAATAATTATTTTAAAGCCGTTTATGAAATCTAAAATCTTCTGTTATAATATAGCAAATATTATTTCTTCAAAAAAGCAACTTTAATGAACAAAAAAAATGCATAAAAGAGAAATTGTTAACCTAAAAAAATTATAATAATAAATCTATTAACAATATTTTTTTGGAGGGTATAGCTCTATAATACTTTAAACACTAAGAAACATTTATCCAATTATGTATTTTCTTTTAATTATAAAATTTTATAAAACGGTCACTTAATTATTAATTTAATTATAAAAAATTACAAAATGATCACTTAATTATCAGTAAATTTTTTTCGTCATCTTGGACTTTAGAGTATTTTCATTTTTATGTTAGCCACCTGGTGACAAAAAATGAATAGTTGAATATCTAACTTGTAACTTTTCATAGTTAGATGATAAAAAAAATTACCAATAATCAGATGACCATTTTGTAACTTTTGATAATGGGGTGAGTTCTACAATAATTTGTCCTATTTTGTATTCATTGTTTCCCGCCCGAGAAAGAAGCGAAGAAAAAGCAGGTGTCAACTGTTAATGATGGAAAACTATATTATAAATGATTAAAATTGAAATCTATTAGATGTGGTTGGGTTTTTTTTTTTTTTTTGAAGTAATAGCATGGAAGTCGTAGGTTGTGTTGATCCACAGAGGCTATGGGATGAGCTAAAGTACGTGGCCGGGGATGAGTTAGTAACATCACAAACCACATGCTGTCCCCCATATTCTGTTTGCACATGCTTCGCCTTTATACACAAAATCAAATCCATTTCATTGCTTCTCCTAAACTTATATTAAATGCAACTCACAACATTTAATTTCTGATCTAATCTCATTTCCATATACGTTAGCTTTGAAATCTATTACACGTGGTTTTCCAAATTTAATATACAATCATAAATGTTTTTCTTCTTTTAAATTTAATTTATTGTTATTAGGTTATTAAAATGAGACTATTTATCTAAAACTTATCAAATCACTCCAATTCCAAATTGAATCGCCAATTACTAAATTAGTACAAAAATCTAGCCAAATTTGCCTTAATCCCATCAATACATTTTGACAAATATATAAATAAAAGGTTAAATTTCACTATTAGTTCTCGTGTTTTGTGAAAGTTGTGGATCCATGTTTATTAATTTGATTAAGTTTAGTCTCCTACTTTTTTAAAAATTTAAAATTTTAATCCTGATCCAAATAGTAACAATTAAATCCATTTGATTAAATTCAATTACTAGTCATGCATTATGCACAAAGTGATAGATTCAGTCCATATTCTTCAATTTGATTATTCTAAGTCCCCTATATTTTTTTCAAATTTTAAAATTTCAATCTTGATGTAAATGATGGGCATTAATCCATTAATTAGATTTTTAGTGAGTAATATGATAGTATGTCTGCCATATCATATTTTCAAAATAGTAGAACTTAACTTAATAAATTTAACAATTAGTCTTCGGTGAAGACTGAAATTTAAAAATTTAAAAAACTATAAAGACTAAAAATAATTAAATTAAAATATAAAAATTAAATTTATAACTTTTGCGACTGCTAGTAGAATTTAACCTAAAGAAAAATATAATCCTACATTTCAAAGGCAAACTTAACCTTGTTAACTTTTTTTTATTTTATTTTATTTTCTTTTTATTTTTCAGCCATAATCTTATGTTGTTTTCCGGACATAGAGAGGTGAGGTGAATAAAATAAAATAAAATAAAAATGGAACTTTTTTTCTTAAGGATGTGCGCGGAACTTAAATTTGAAAGTAGAGATTGGTATTCAAATGGTTTAAATGCGGAAAGGTTTTTGTATTATTTCAAAATTTAAAATTTAATCCCTAACACAGAATCGTTATACTCTTTTCTATTTAAAACATTTGGTCTCTTTCTCAATTTTGCCATTACACTTGTAGACGTGGCTGTTATAAAAAAGATAGAATATAACTTTTTTTATTCTTCAACATTTCGAGTTTCATTTTTATCCTTACTCTTTAAATAATTGTAAAATATATTTTTAAAATTATAAGTTTTTCTATTTCCAATAAAAATATAAAAAAAAAACTGTGAAAATTTAACAATTCTTTAAAAATAAAAATAAAAATTTCCATAAATTCAAACAATATGTTATTTAGTCCATGAATGGTAAAAAGGTCTTTCCAAACTTTCAGTCATTTCTTTGATTTATAGTAAATCAATTTTGAACAAGTTTTTCTTAAATCAGATTAATTATATATAAAAAATTGTATGTAAATTTAATTGTAAAGTATATAAAATATTAATATAAAATAATTTTTAAATAATGATACAAACTTTCAGTTCATATTAAATTTAATATCATTTTTGGTTCAAAATACATTATATTTAAATTTAATTCGAATCTATTTAGAGTTTGTATCATTATTTAAAAATTATTTTTCAACTAATAATTTAAAAAAATTTTAAAGGTATTGTCATTGTTGTCTATGTAGGAGAACGTGGGTTTAAGCGCGCTAAAGCACGTTTATCCTCCTATTGAAGGGTTAAGGAGGGACTATAGGTAGTTATAAGTGTTTGTATAAAAAATAAATTAAATGATTTTTTTAAATATATATTAATTTTCTAGATTATTTATTTTTTTAATTCCTTTTTAGATTATAAATTATAAATTTTTATGTTTTTATTTAAAATATGAAAATGAATAAATTTTAAGTTTTTATGTAATTTTAAAGAATAAGGACTAAATTAACAAAACATGTAAATATTGAGGCTAAAAAATTATTTTGCCACTGCTACACCAATAACTTTAACTACAAGTTAGATGGAAGGATTAAGATTTTATTTTTTAAATAGAAGAACTTTTAACATTTCAAAAAATTCGAGTACCTCTATGATATTTAAACCTATTCAAATTAATAATTTGCATAAATGTGGATGATAGAATTAATAAAATTAAGAATATCTTTATTATTTTCAAATCCATATATTTATAGTGTAATGGTAAAGTTGATATTTGGAAAGTTTAAAATTTTGGTTTGGATTTTTATCATGTGTAAATCATATTCGTAAATTATTAATTTAAATTTTAGAGTTAGTTGTATAAGGTATCTTTAAATTATATTTTTTATTTTAAATTAATCCATAATCTTCACAACATTTTAATAACATTTCAAGTTGTCGATATTATATTAATCAGGTCCTTTCATTATTAAAATTGTTATTTGATCATTAAATGACACGTCAAATTTTATATAACATAATTTGAAATAAAAATTTTAAAGAAAAATAAAATGTTTGCAGATAACTTTTAAAAGTAAAAACTAAAAAAAATAAAGTAAAATAGAAAATATATATCCATGTTCGATAAAAGCTTCTATAAAAGTTTCGGAAACCTCAAAACCAATATTTTTACATCCTCCATATTTAAAATATTCATTTTCTTTAAAAATTTCATTTTAAATTATGCCACCTAAGATCTGATGTCTCATTTAACAGTTAAAATAACAACTTTAATAACAGAAGGACCTTATTGATATAACTCGATAGTTTGAAGATGTAATTAGAATGCTTTGAAGTTTAGGGACCAATTTAAAATGAAAGTCATAGTTTAGGAATCTATTGTGCAATTAACTCTAAATTTTATTATGGTTTAAATCACATCATGTGTAGAACTTTGATTGTTATTATACGGATATATTGTTTATAATAATAATAATTACATTTGATTATATTGGTTGATTCTAATTTGCAGTTATACAAATGTATATGTAATTATAATTTTAAATTTTAACTCGATTGATATTGATATTGTTATTAATGTAGAAAAATGTAAATTCGAGCATATTGAAATGGTTTATTTTTCCTATTTAAATATCGAAAGAAATTATAATTAGTTCTGATATAAAAAAAAAAAAAAAAACATTTGTAAGCATAAAAATTACATGGACAAATTGAATCAAGCTTCAACTTCATTTATATTTATCTAATAACGAATTCAAATTACAAATTCGCGAGCTTTAATAATGTTAGGCTAAGGCTGAGTTTAGATGAGCAGTGCGGTACGGTGTGGTGCGGTACAGTACGGTATATTTAGTTTATTTTTTGTCTCACGTTACAATATCATTACAATATTTAATATCATAAACACCGCTATTTTTTTCACTAATTGTAAGTAAACTCACCGTCTATCCAAACCTACCTTAAATATTTATAAAACAAATACTAATTTTGTGTAAAGATGTGACATTGATGCGATGTGACATCATGGATGTTGGAGAGGACTTTTACTAGAAAAACCATATACGTAAAATATTGGCTTTAAAAGATATGCTAATACTGGTTAAACAACCCATATGATTACGTAAATATGATTAATTAGTGGCATAGAATTTGAAAGTTCAACACCCAAATTGTACATTTCATTTCTTATTTTTACTTTTCTTGAAAATTCAGCGGAATGATCTCAATTGGAATTTCTCGGTATATTCCTAATATGTACATGAATCTTAACTTATTACCTTTTAGATTATACTTCTTTTCCTTTTTGGGAAAGAAGGTAAGGTTGCAATCAATTGAATACAAATTTGTATATCATACTATATAAATATTTTATCGTTAAATTAACACCTTGTTAATTAATTAATGTGTTAAGATGACTGAGGATAACGAAACAATCGATTGAAATGAGAGAACAATCAATTAATCAAAGAGAATAATCAATTGAAATAGTAAAACAATCTATTCAAGAGTAAAAGAATTTCTTAGTCGATTCAATCCAATAAGCTTACAATAGTTGAATTACACACACCATTCTACTAACAGTTTACTAAACAAACTTGTTAAATATGACTCATATTTTCAGTCAAATTTGAGAAATAATCTTTCAGTTGAACTCTGTTTACTTGTTTTAATCAAACTCTGATTAGTCTAGATTATTTTTTTATTATTTGACCTATGAATTTAGCCTATAAATAGTCTCTTTTACAACCTTAGAAAATACACCCATTAGAGATTAGAACTCATAACACATTTAGAGAATTTTGTGTTTACGTTTTGAGCGTTCTTTATTTTCGGGTTTTCGGGGTTTAGTCTTTATCTCGATCTTTTGTACTCTTCGTTCTTTTGCCATTATAATAAAATTATCTTTGCCCGTGGTTTTTTATCCTCTTTGGAGGGGTTTTTCCACGTTAAATTTGTGTGTTCAATTTCTCAATTTATTCTGCTATTTTTTTCTTATTCGTTGCTTAATCGGGTCGATCCTAACAAGTGGTATCAGAGCTAGTTCGATTTTCATAGATCAGCCCATTCAGATATGGCAGCAACAAGGTTTAAAATTGAAAAGTTCGATGGTGAAACAAATTTCAATCTGTGGCAAGTTCGGATGATGGCAATTCTAGTTCAATCAGGCTTGAAAAAGGTTGTTACCGAGAAAAAGCCTGAGAACCTAAATAAAACAGAATGGGGAGAGCTTGATGAAAAGGCTTTGTCTGCAATCCAGTTGTGCCTCGCGAATACGGTATTGCAGGAGGTATTGATGGAGAAAACCTCATCCGCCTTATAGAAAAGGTTAGAAACTCTTTATGCGACTAAGTCTTTGGCTAATCGTTTAGTGTTGAAACAACGTCTATTTACGTTTCGCATGAACGAAGGTGAGCTTCTTAGAGATCACATTAGTCAATTCATTACTCTTTTAAATGATTTAAAGAACGTTGAGGTTCATATTGATGATGAAGATCAAGCTATGCTATTATTGTGCTCTTTACCTCCTTCATACAAGTCTTTCAGGGAGACCTTGATTTATGGTAGAGACAAACTCTCGTTCAAAGACATGAAGGGTCATTTGTTGAGTAGAGACAAACTTGACAATGAGCTTCATTTGGATAGCAAGACAGATAGGCAAGCTTCCGTTTTGGTAGCATCAAAGAAACGAGACAAAAGATGTCGCTATTGTAAAAAGTTAGGTCACGTCAAAGCAATTTGTTATAAACTGCGAAATAAAAGAACTGCTGAGAGTAATGAGGAAGATGTAGCTGGTGCTAATTTGGCCGATGAAAACGGTGATGATTTCTTATTAGTGTCAACGAGCAATAACTCTAAACTCACGTCCGAGTGGATCCTAGATTCAGGATGTTCTTTCCACATGTGTCCTAATAGAGAATGGTTCTCCACATACAGTCCAGTTAAAGGTGGAGTTGTGCGCATGGGAAACGATTCATCTAGTAAAGTAATTGGTATTGGTACTGTTAAAATTAGGATACACGATGGGACGATTATGACACTCTCAGATGTCAGGTATGTACCTGATTTACGAAAGAATCTCATCTCATTGAGTATTTTAGACTTGAAAGGATGCATAATTAACATCGAGTCGAGCGGCATTAAAGTATCTCGTGGAGCTCTCGTTTTATTAAAAGGTAAAAAAACCTGCAGTCTTTATATTCTAGAAGGTTCTACAGTGACTGGTGAAATCGGATGTCCTTCATCCGTTACGGAGTCGAAGTCAACTCGTTTGGAACGGAGGCAACTTGGTCATATGAGGGAAAAAGGTATGACTATTTTGTTGAAGAGAGTTTCTCTTTTGGATGTAGGTTTTGAAAAGTTAGGGCACTGTGTTTGTGAAAATTAGACCCGGGTTAGTTTTGATTTGGTAGTGTACAAGTCGAAGGCTAGAAGTCTTCCAGTTTCTAAGCACAAATTCGACTCAGTTAATTCCCTGCATAGTTCAAGATAGGCTCGTGGCGGGCTTTGGCAAAGATGGCGTTGTGGAAATATGAGTCAAGGTGGAGATTTGTTAAATATGACTCCTATTTTCAGTCAAATTTGAGAAATAATCTTTCAGTTGAACTCTTTTTACTTGTTTTAATCAAACTCTAATTAGTCTAGATTATTTTATTATTATTTGACTTATAAATTTAGCCTATAAATAGGCTCTTTTACAACCTTAGAAAATACACCCATTAGAGATTAGAACTCATAACACATTTAGAGAATTTTGTGTTTACGTTTTGAGGGTTCTTTATTTTCGGGTTTTCAGGGTTTGGTCTTTATCTTCATCTTTTGTACTCTTCGTTCTTTTGCCATTATAGTAAAATTATCTTTACCCGTGGTTTTTTATCCTCTTTGGAGGGGTTTTTCCACGTTAAATTTGTGTGTTCAATTTCTCAATTTATTCTGCTATTTTTTTCTTGTTCGTTGCTTAATCGGGTCGATCCTAACAAACTTAATAACTACTAAACAAGCTTAATAACTACCTAACTATATTTACAACTTCTACACTCCCCCTCAAGTTAGTTGATAAGAGTAAAATAAATCTTTCATACCCAACTTGCCAACTAAGTGTTCATGTTGTGGAATTCCAAGTCCTTTTGTTAGAATATCTGCAAATTGATATTTTGTTGACACATACTCAGTCTAAACCAACCTTCTTTGTATTTTTTCTCTCACAAAGTGGCAATCAATTTCTATATGTTTTGTTCTCTCGTGAAGGACAAGATTATTTACTATTTGAATTGCTGTTTTATTATCACAAAATAACGTTGTTGGTTCCTTGTCTTTAACACCAAGCTCGTCTAATAAGCCTCTCAACCATACAATTTTAGATACTATCAAGGCCATGCTTCTGTATTCAGCCTCAGCTGAAGACCTTGAGATGATGTTTTTTTTTTCACGAGATCAATGAATCTCTCAATTTTACACCATATCCTTTTACTGACTTTCTCGATATTGGAAAAGATGCCCAATCTGAGTCACAATATGCTATTAATTGTGTGGACCCATTTTTCAGAAAAAAAATAACCCACTCCCGAGATCTTTCTTCACATATCTTACTATTCATAATGTTGCCTCATAGTGTGACTTTTTTGGTCGTTGCATGAACTAACTTAAGTGTTAAACTGCAAAAGCAATATCCGACCTTGTGTGAGTCAAGTACAACAATCTCCTAATAAGTCATTGATACATTCACACATCTGATAACATTTCATCACTGTGATTGACTTGTACTGTTTCATCATATTCAATGGAAGTTAACTTTTGATTTTATTCTAAAGGAGTAAAAACTACTTTCCTTCCAATAAGCCCTATATCTAAAATCAATTGAAGAACATACTTTCTTTGATTCAATATAACCCCATTCTTTAATTGAAGAATTTCAATACCAAAAACATATTTAAGCTCTCCCAAATCTTATAAATACCAACATAACCAATTTATTAAATATAACAAACTCTTACAAATAAAATAATGCATTAAATGTGTGTTGTGTTTAGTCGATTGAGTTCTAACTTAGTTGACATCGATATTGTTATTAATGTAAAAGGATGTGCGTTCAAGCACACTAAAACACATTTATTCTCCTATTTAAAGGATTAAGAAGAGGTTATGGCTTATGAATAATTCAAGGCATTGTATCAAAAAAAATGTTGTCTAAAAGTGCTTATGGGCCAAGCCACAATCAATTCTAAAAAAAAAAAAATTAGGCTTAAGCTCGACTCATCTAAATATCAAATTTTATTATTTAGAAATAATAAAAATATAATTTTATATTAATATATATTAATATAATTAAATTTAAATAAAAAATTTAAATTTAAATTCAAATCAAACAATATTGATCCGGAAATATTTTATTTTTACCCAAACCCAAATACCAAATATACCAACATGCAAACTCAACACCAAGTCACAAATACTCTAGATACATGTCATATAACCCAAACTCATTCATACATACAAAAGAGGTAATAAAGTATATCTCAAGCTAAGTTGTTGAGTTGGATGCTTGACCTCTTTAAATCTAGTCTGCTCACGTCTGAGACTTATGCACGGAAGCAAACAAGTTCTTGCCTCAAATGGTGTAATACAAATATAGTATAACAAAAATCATATAAACAACTAAATATCAAGCATAAACATATTAATCAACAACTAATTCAATTTCAATATCCTTAGCATGTATACACTATTAAATCAATGATCCATTATTAATCAAGCATATTTATTTCATATAAATATTCGTTTACGTAATATAATCTTTTATGAACCTTTAGGGTATTTGCACCTAATTTATCATATTCAAACCATGCATCATTCAACATTTTTGTCTCATTTTAGTTACACATGTATACACAATAAACAATACTACATATTAATCCTTATTAACAGAATCGAATATCTTATTACACATCATATTCAACTCATTAATTTAGCCCTTATTAACTAACTCAGATTAGAGGATGGATACACGGATCAATCCACCAACACATCGATATACACACTGAAGTGCTAGCCAGGAATAAAAGCATCGATCCCACCAACCACATCAGTATAACATGCACAAGGTGTTGAATATAACATGCATATAGTGCTAAATGTAACACACGCAAGGCGCTAATATAACCCGCATAAAGTGTTGAAACTCTCACTTATCAAATGGACCCTACGGCATGCCAACTATACTCTAGACTCTATCCGACAATGTTAATAGGACAAATTCATTATTAATGATCATGTATCACAAAGCAAATAATTTATATACAAATTACATAACAATGATCACAACCACATAGTCAGGTATATACGTACCTTTCAAATACAATCGCACTAATAATTTACCATTTTCGAACATTTAACGAGTTGACCTATAATAACCTGTTTTTAGTGAAATCGGAATAATGGTTTTGAGACCACAAATCCGACGTGGAAATATTTATTTTATTATTATTTTAATGTCTATAGTACGTTAGTAATATCGTAGAAAAATTTCGTTAAGAAATTTTATCGTTTGCATGCTTAATTAAGTGAAAAAGACTAAATCGTAAAAGGTGCAAAAGTAGAGTTCTAATAGTTAAATGCATCTATTAGCTATGAAATTAAACTGTTAAGAGACTTATGTATAGAAGTAGTAAAATACCATGATGAAATTGTGAATTGATGCTTTGTTTGGGTTAATATGAGTCCCTAGAGAAACCGGCTAGCATGGTATGTGGATAAAATTGCATGAATTTCAATTTATGAGCTAAAGGACTAAATTGTAAAAAATTTAAAATAAGAGGGGAAAAGCATAATTTTTTAAAAGTATGAACTTTGGACTGAATTGAATAGAATGAATATTAAATGAATTAAATTTGCTTATTTAGATCAAGTTAAGCCTCGTACGGATCTAGATCGAGGGAAAGATAAAGTCTCAGATTAGTGATCCTATTTCGTCATTTTTGTATTCGAGATAAGTTCGTATGATTAAATAACATTTTAATATTATTTGATTTAAATGCTATCATGCTATTCATCATATCATGTCACTACAGAAATCCAACGAAGTTACGATGACTATCGAGCCCCGTTTGAACCTTAAGAATATATAGGATACACACGACATGTGATTAGAGTTACCATGTTTCGAGTGCTAGTCCTGAATGTCCTACCGATGGTTGAGTTTCGGCATTTATTGCTGATACTCGTCAGCTTGTGTGAGCGGCATCGTGTAGCCACATTCTGACCGTCAGCTTGTGTGAGCAGACCCATTTATGGCTTGAGTGAGCATCTATGTAAAGGAAAATGAATGGTTTTGACCATGTTTTAGCACACTTTGTGTGAGCTTCCCGCGTATCCGATATTATTCTAAGTGGTTCAACAGGCATGAAAAGGGAAGGAAGGGTAAGTGTTCCAATAGCTAACTTAAAAACTTATGAAAAGGTATGAATTATTTATGATCAAAGTATGTATAATCATGTTCATGAAAAGTATGAATTCAAGTATGCTATGTTCATGATGTTTATCTTACCATAAGATGATTTTGCTAAATTAAACACTAACTTGTGTTGTTGATGATGCTTAGGCATGTGCCAAGCTATGTTGGATTGATTCATGTCTATTTTTAAGATCATGCATTGAAATGGCATGATTTACGAACTTACTAAGCATTATATGCTTACGATATTGTTCTTTTCTATGTTTTATAAATTATCGGAAGCTCGATCAATTTGGAAGCTCGTCGGAGACCTATCACACTATCCAGAGGTTATATAGATAGATTTTGATATTTTGGTCATGGTTATAATGGCATGTATAGGAGAATTGTTTTTTGATGAACTAGTTGTTTTGTTTGACTTGTAAATATGGTAATTCGGTTGGTGTGCTTTTGGCACTTTGATGCTGTAATGCTTAATGTTTATGTGGTCAAATTGATGTATGGTTTTATGTCCAAAGTGGTAAGTGTTGGCATGTTTGAAATGTGGTTAATTAGGTTATGTTAGTTATAGACTTTAGTTGAGTTGTTTTGGTATGGAATTAAGTAGTTGTATATGCTTGAATTATGGATAAATATGCTTATGTTATGACATGATCAATGGTTGTGATTGAGGTGCCTTTTGGCATATTGGTTGCATGGATATTTGGTATAGAGATGTGGTCATTTTTTGCATGCTTTAGACATGATTTAGGGCATTCGTTATATGTGCAAATATGTTGTAGGTTCATGCTTGAATTTGGTGAAAGAAATGGCTTGATTTTGGCCTATTTCTTGGCCACACGGCCATACGACAAGGCCGTGTGTCCCCTGTAGGTTTTAATGGTTATTTTTTGAAAGTTACATGGCCTAGCACACGGCCTTGCACATGGGCGTGTGAGGCCATTTCGAGAGTTACACAGCCTGACACACAGGTGTGTGGCTTGGCCGTGTGACCCAAGCCAGAGAGTTACATAGGTACGAACACGGGCTAGGATACGGCCGTATGTCTTTATTTCAAATGTCACACGGCCTGAGACATGGGCGTATGTCTCAGTCGTGTAAGGCGCATGACCATGTGACCCCTGCAATGTGAATTTTTCCAACCTTTTCCTTAAGGTTTCATATGTTCCCAATTTAGTCCCGAATCATTTCTAAAGTGTTTCCAAGGCCTCGAGGGCTCGAATAAGGAACGATATGCATGTATTTGAATGGATTTTTCTATGATTATAAAATGTTTGAATATTGATGATTTTAAGTTATGTTTTTATGGTAATGCTCTGTAACCCTATTCTGAAGACGAATTCGGGTTAGGGGTGTTACATTTAGTGGCTTGAATAAGGGACGATATGCATATGTTTGAATGGATTTTGCTATGGTTATGAAATGTTTGGAAATTGATGATTTTAAGTTACGTTTTTACGGTAATGCTCTGTAACCCAATTCCGACGACGAATACGGGTTAGAGGTGTTACATGACCATATATATATAAATATCTAGTCAGTGGCGAAGCCAAGGGACTAGCAAGTGCCCCGACCCCCTTAAAATATTTTTTTTTCCATTTAGGCCCTTTATAATTTATAAAAGTTTAAATTAGTAATGGTAAAATTACCCCCCCAAATGATAAAAAATTGATTGAATCCTTTAAAAATTATAAAGATATAGACTATTAAAATGGTGAAATTATGTTTTTACTATCGTAAAAATATACAATTTAATTCCCCCAAAAAACTTTTTTTTGACTCCGCCACTATATCTAATGAACTTGAATTATGTGAGCACAAAACAGATTAGTTATTCATCGATGGATTTATTTTTCCCTTTACTTTTCGATGTTTTGGCATCATCTTTAGCTACGTACGATAATTTCAAATATGAAAAATTCATTAGATATATAATTTGGACATAAAAATTGTAACACCCTTAACCCGTATCGATTTCCAGAACAGGGTTACGGAGTATTACTGGAATAAATAAATCAAATATAGACATTTGATATTATTTAACATTCATATTAGATATTATTCATAAACTTCCTTAAATGAGCCCTTGAGGCCCAAAACATACATTAGAAACAAGTCGGGACTAAACTGGGTAATCAGAGAATTTTTCGCGAAATTTAAAAATTTTTCCTAAGTGCAGGGTACACACGCCCGTGTAGTTAAGCCGTAAGGACATTTGAAATGGGGCATACGGCCGTGTCCTAGCCCGTGTCTGTACCCGTGTAACTCTCTGACTTGGGTCACACGGCCAAGTCACACACCCGCTTGCTAGGCTGTGTGTAGGTGCAGGTGTCACACGGCCATGCCACACGCCTGTGTGTTAGGCCGTCTGATCAATTCTAAACATTCTATTTTGAAATTTTAAAGATAGAGGGGACACACGACCAAAACACACGCCCATGTGATAGGTCGTGTGTCATACACAATTGAGATACACGCCCGTGTCTCTGCCCGTGTGGACAAAATAAGGTCATTTCCAAGCCTTATTTCTCACCCAAACTTGTCTTTCACCTATATTAACACTTAAACACATTCCCAATCCAATCTAAAACATTTGAATCAATCCATAACCAAGTCTTATGCATATCATATCATCTTATATAATCAAGTATCCATGCTTAACCATCTGATCACTTACATATATATATTCATATCTATACCAACTATACCAACTCAAGCAATGTTACAATTTGCCTATTAGTTAACCATCAATCAATTATACCAAAACACATATCAATCATGATAAGACCATATACTTATATATATCAAAATGTATCAAACATAAGCCATTCAAATGGCTAATCATAACAAAACATTTACATGCCATCAATGGCCAACTTAACCTATACATGCCATTATGCCAAAGTTGATTTAATAAATATGCTGAACAAGCTTCCGGCTTACTATAAAACAAAGGAAATAAAATAAAGTAACATTGTTTAATAAGTTCGTATAACAGGAAATTAACTTATCATTTATTTCACATTTAAGGTAAGCTAACTAAACATGTTCAAACCGATTTGACCAATTGCCTAAACACATATCCTCATCAAGCATGTTAGTCATATAATTCACATAAATACCAAGAAACATGAATGAGCTCATCAATATTCAATTTCCACATACATGTATTTATCACTTCAAGTATCCGTGAACATGTACATATCATATCTTTGTACTTCAAATATTTCTCATAGTAATTCATCTTGAATTCATTTCATCTCATATAGGAACTTTACCCGTTGAATCATTTAAAATATCGATGGATACAAGGGTAGTACACATGAAGTGTACGAATCTAAAATTTGTCAATTCATATTCGGGGGTGTTCATTAGAGCACATAATCGGGAAGCCCTCTCTCGAGCAATATAACAGGAAGCTCCTGAGAGCCATTAACGGGAAGCTTATCTGGGCTGTATAACGGGAAGCTCATAAGAGTCATAATCAGGAAGCTCATGCGAGCTAATAACGAGTAGCTTTAAAAAGCCATTAATCAGGAAGCTCTAAATAGTCATATATTGGGAAGTTCAAGCGAGCCATATTACGTAGCTCTAGAGAGCCATTAATCAGAAAGCTCACAAAGAGCCTTTAATCAGGAAGCTCACGAAGAGCCATATAACAGGATGCTCATAAAAGTTGCGGTGTGCCCACAACACATGCAAGATCACGACCGATCAGAATGCTCTGAAGAGCTATTAACGGGAAGCTCACAAGAACCATATAACGGAAAGCTCGAGAAGGCTAATAACGGGACGCTCTTTCGAGCTATGGTGTGTATGCAACATATGCAAAATCACAACCAATTCAGGAACCCTATATCCATCGAATTTCATTTATTCAATCGGGATTTAATACTTATAGAGCATTATTGAATATGTGACCGATTTTCATACATGTAAATTATACAATACACATACATAAAATTCAATTTAAACAAATAAATATATACAATTTAGTTATACGAACTTACATTGACAAGTGTTCGTTGATTTGTTGTCTACTAATCCGACACTTTCTCTTTTCCTCGATCTAATTCCGAATTTTGCCTATCCGGATCTATACGAGTAAATTTAACTCAATTTAATACAATTCATATTCTATTCAATTCACATCTTAGGCAAAATACTTTTAATTAATGATGATTTCGTCTCTAGGCTCAGGAAATGAAATTCATGCAATTTAATCATTATTCCAAGCCTAACCGATTTTTACATGTAACATTAACAGCCCATGTATTTCATAAAATTCAAAATTTTTCGATGAATTTTACATTTTTACAATTTAGTCCCTAAATCACAATTTCATAAAAATTCACTTTACAAAAGTTGTTTATCTATCAACAACTTTTCATTTTCTACCATAAATTTCATAATTCATGCATATTCATCCATGGAAAAACTTTAATACTTTTATAACTTTACAAATTAATCCCCGAGATAACTAAATTAAGCTATTACGATCTCGGAAACATAAAAATTACTAAAAACGGGACAAGATTACTTACCCAATTAAGCCAAGTAAGCTTGCTTGAGTTATCTTCTCTTAGTAAGGGTTTAATTTTGGGAAAGATGATATAAATGATAATATTTTCTTTTATTTTATTATTTATCTTCTTTATTTTTCATCTTTCTAATTTTGTCCTTTTCTTTATTTAATTTTTCATAGATGAATCATCATACTTATCAACTAACCCCTCTTAATGGTCTATTTGCCATATAAGGACCTACAATTTTGAATTTCATAGCTATTTGACAATTATAGCTACTAGAACTCAACTTTTGCATTTCATGCAATTTCGTCCTTTTATTAATTAAACATGTAATCAGTAAAATTTTCCTAAGGAAATTTTCATACGATATTTCTATCATAATTTAGACCATAAAATAATATTAAAATAATTTTTCTTTTCAGACTCGGATTTGTGGTCCCGAAACCACTGTTCTGATTTCACTGAAAATAGGCTGTTACAAAAATATAATAATTAAACATGAATGTACTTTATTCATTTTAGTTCCTAATAGCCTTAACTTCCAAAATGTTCATATCTCACAATTCACCCTATCAAACTTAAATTCAACTTTATAAATATAGTACAGGAAACTCCTACAACCATTATTTATTATTAAACCTCAAAGCTTTCATTCCCTACAATTAGGTCATTAATTACACAAAATTTAACTATATGATCTATGCACCTTACTTTTAACACTTTTCACTAAAATTTGAACATATAAAACTATAATCTTAATTACTATCAACATGCATGAATTTCAACCTTAATTTCTTTAAGTTTTTCATTAATGAAACTTAAAATTAAATTCACTAAATCACTTAATGAGTTGTTAACATCTATCATAATTTAACTAAAATTTAACTAAGGATTCGATGGTAACTCACCAAATTTTCCCTTGGCTATATTTGGCTATGGAGGAATTGAAAGAAAAATTTTCTTCTTTTGTTTCCTTAGGCAATCGGTGATGAGGATGAGTGAATAGGTGATGCTTTAACTCCACTTTCTCTGTCCCAGTATCTTATGCATATATATAACTTGCAAGTAATTAGCTTAGTTAAGGTAAGTGATCAAGTTAATAGTCACTAATTTACTTATTAAGTAACCATTATATAAGCCAGTGGAAAACGACGAGAAGTGGTTTATTTAAGCATTAACATAACTTACGAAAATGGTTTAATTGCTAATAGAACCTTAGTTTAATTGCCATTTAAAAATCAATTTTTCTTCATTTTAGACACTAATCAATTTAGTCTCTATACTATTTTTATTAATCGATTTAATTCAATAACACCTAATAATTTTACCTTTCCTATCCATACTTTGACTCGTAATTATTCTACTTTATTACTTACTAACTCAACTCAACTAATTCGGTCTAAAATCGAATTTTACAACACCGTTAAAAATCGGGTCATTACACAATATAATAGGTCAAATTTTGCTATTAGACCCTTTACTTTGAGTAGGTTGTGGATTTAGTACCTATACTTTAATTTAGTCATTTTCAATTCCTTGTACTTTTAGAATTTTAAATTTCTAGTCTTAACCAAATAACAAATATCAAATTAATTAAGTTCTATTATTTTTAAAATTTGATGTGTCAAACATATTATCATATATATAATGTCATGTCAGCTTGTCATCTCTACATATTACTCACAAAAAACCAATTAATAGATTTAACGACTGTTGTTTACATTAAAACTAAAATTTTGAAATTAAAAAAAAAATAACGACTAATAATGATCTAGTTGGAAAATATGAACTAAATCTCAAACTTTACATGTAATACAAGAATAATAATACAATTTAACCAAACAGATTTAACAGCTACTTTTTGGTCAAGACTAAATTTTCAAAATTTAAAAATGTACGGAAACTAAAATTAATCAAATTAAAATACAAGATCTACAGCTTATATAAAATACATGGTCTAATGATAGAATTTGACCCAATATAATATTACATAATATAAAAATACAAATTACAATATCAATGGCTATGTATCATTCATTAAATTAATATATTACTAGAAATGTATATGACTAATAATATGTAAAATATTGTTAAAATTTTAATATTATATAATAATATTAATTATGTATATAAAATTAACACATATTAAGTAATCATAAATATTGCATAAAATATACACTTTAGTTATGATATATAAAATATCTATTATAATAAAACATCTTTATAAAAATTTATATTATTTAGGAAGCGAATATGAATTTGTTCTTATAGAAATAAAATATTGTTTTAGAGTATAAATAAAATATTTATAATTTATAAAACATCAAAATTATATAAATTTGTTTAAATCTACTTGACTCAAATTGATTTAAATACGAATTATTTGATCCTAAAATAATTCGAATTCAAAAAAATATACTAATCTAAACCTTAAATAATCCAAATAGAAAGACAACTCAATCTCAACCTTCTTAAAGCTATCCATTTGCCAACTCTAATCGCTAAGTGATAAGGTTTCCGAATGCCCCCATTTAATTACTCAACCATCTGTGTACACAGCCCAAGACGTTATCAACTTTAATGTTTTGTTTGGGTATTAATGTAATAACATAAGGAAAAAGTTTATTTATTATATATATATTATCATTTTTTTTAGTTTTTCTTGCCAATTCAAACCCTCTTTCTATTGATAAAAATGTTCCTAACAAATAAACAAATTGGGCCATGAGTTTTGCTCTATTACATATACTGTATATCGCCTAATTGCTTCAAGGAATGCTTTCTCTATATTGTAGTTTGGCCCATTCATGACAACAATGGATCATTTACGTACTCAAATATAGTGAACATATACAGATATATCGCAGGGGATTACATATAGGTATTTTAAGGTCTTGTACTTATCAGACCATTGTGACCTTTCGATATTACACTTGTTGTCCTTTAGCAACATTATTGTAAATCTTATTATAGAAGTGTAAGTTTGGGTACAATTTTATCAGCATTTCAGCAAGGTTTTACTTAAAGATGTACACAAAGCTGCCATCCTCCACTTAAAGAAGCTCCCACTCTGAATCCAACAAATCTTGAGTTGATGATCTCCTCGTAGCCTCTCTTGTTTGTGCAGACATTGAGCTCCCTTTGGAGTCCTCATCACATTTTCCAACATCCCCATACCATTTAGCAAGTTGTTTGTACTCCATTTTCCTTGCTGACCTCATTCGTGAAGAAATAGCATCACGAATCTTTTTCTGGAAGAAGAGGGAATCATCAACTGAATATCACAAGGGGGGCAGGAGCAGCATGAAAAAACAAACAGGAATGTGAAAGCACCTGGTAAGGTCTGTGTTTGCCTTGCCTATGAGGATGACAATGAAGTTCAGCTTCATTCACAATGATACAACTTTCATCAACTCCTGTTTTATCCAATGGTGGAACTGTTCCACTTTCTTTCCTACCAACAGCACTCCCTGAGCTATCCATGGTCCAGTTATTTGATTGTCCTGCAAAGTTCACGACACGAATTATACCATACAGCTTAGCAGAAACAGACAAAGATAAAAAAAAACTTGCATATATTACTTGTGTAATAATTTCCCAAGAATTTATATATTTAAAGCTGACTCAATGAATACATTTAAAGATGATAATACAAAAGATGTAATAATTGAACAAGATACTATCTTACTGTAATATTTTTGTTATTTATTTTACATAATAAATATTTAAAACTATTTAATATGAAGCAATTTTTGCATTTTCACAAAACAATTTAGAAACTGGAAATATTTTTTTCTGGCCAAGATTTGTAAAGCTTAGTGCTAGTAAGCAGATTCAGTAGCCTATTCATCGCATTTTCATTTTTGTTTTACTTCACTGGAATAATCCAATAGTTTATGACTTATTCCCTTCTATCCACTGCAATATTGCAATAGAGTACATTAGAAACTAGGATATTGGTAAAAGGCACACATAAGGTCTGGGGCTAGGCTTGGAGCTGAGGTGGGTACCAATCATAGGATTACCTCTACCCGAAAACCTCAACAGAGACTACCTCCATTGACTAGACTGAAATGAGTTCCTTCCATGACTTTTATACTTGGACCAAAACTGATGCCCAAAGAAACAAAAAGAATAAAAAAAAAAAAAAAAAAAAAAAACCCTCTTTAATAACAGAAGTCAAATTTCTAAGAGCATCTTCCCAACAGTGAAAAGACAAATGAAAGCAATAATTCCATCCTCAAAAGTCCAAGCACACAGAAATGTAATTTATTTTAACCAATGAAAGCCCTTTCAAACATGCTTTTGGACCAAGTAAAGCTTTCAACCAAAATAATCATAAGTAAACCTAGATATTTCTAACGGTTCTTTCCTGCCAAGTGAAACCACAAAATCCAGAGTCGCAAATTACTACCAGCTTCAGGTGATTGAACTTTGAAGCCTTATTGGAGATCCAATGCATGAAATGATAAGCAAAAGGAAATAATGGCACGGTCTCAAAGTTTGATCATGCAACATGATAAAGTGTATGATTAGCAGCAGGTGGTGGGAATAAAGGCAACATGCTATGGGGATGTTTCATTGCAAACTAAGGAAAATAGCTTATGTTTCTTCTTGGTGCAGTAAAGAGAACACCTCAAATTTGATTGAAGCTAACCTCAAGATGATCAGTAGTTATAAACAAATAAAAGAAGGATTTAGTCTGAGTCATTTTCAAGACTTTATCAACTTTAAAAAATGCAAAGAAGTAATGCTCAAATTCCAATACTGAACTAATGAAACAAATACAGTTCACAAATTGATGCATAACATAGATTGAACTATTGAAAGGACTTGAACAAAGAATGCAACAACTAAGTAAACATAGTGGAGAATCACATAAGAAATTAAAAACCCAACATACGGTACATATATCACAGCCACCAATCATAAACAAATTTAGATATACGGGACTCACCAAGATGCAATGCAACAATCGCAATTTAAATTGGTAAAACCAGTACTAGGAGGCTCTAACATAACAAAACCTGTAAAATTGAATACCTTATCTTTATATGAGTTCCAGCATACAAATTCCACTTCTACCATGACCCATTAATAAATAAAAGTTTCTCAAATTATAAAGAAAAGGTTGACAGCAACTAGTACATAAAAGCTCCAATTGCAAACAAAGAGAAAGCACCAGATAAATAACAATGTCATTAAGCGAAAATGGAAAAAGAAAAACATATTTAAGGATTTGATACCAATTTTATTCAATGTTCAGTAAAAGGGCAGGTGGAAAGAGAGCAGGTAGGCAGGGAAAAGACTTTCAAAACTAAAACCACACCTTATTCTTGAACACCTGAATTCAACATGACCCATTTTAGAAAGGTGTTGCCAAACCATTTTAGCTAAAGCTTGTTATATATAACATAACTTTATGTATAATCCTAAAAACCATGAGGAAAAATGCTTTGAAGTACTCTTATAAGCTCGAAGTCAAAGGTCATAATGCATAAATAGGATTTCTCTATACATGGAGACTTCGGTGTAGTTTGATAAACTAGGAAAAAGATTACTCAATTATAATAACTAATTTGTCCTAAAAGTATTATTTGGCATGTTAATAAAAATTAAGCACCAAATATAATTTATATTGTTGATAACTGTACTTGTTGAATTTTGAAAATTAATCATTTTATGTTTTTAACCTTATTAACATAAATTTTATATTGTTATTGATAATTCCAGATAAATTCAAAGGGCTGATTTCAATATCTCATGTTTTGTAACTGAAAAGAAGAGAAAAATTAGTTCAAACATAGATTATTTTATTTAACATGTTCAGCATTAAAATTACTGACTTATCCTATTCAACATTTTTTCTTTTTTGAAATTTTTTATTAACAATTATATTAAGATATTGAACACAGAAAATTTAACACACCAAAAATTTTCCTTATCAATGCATTATAAAAGATGTCCATTAAACTAGTTGAGATTGTACTAAACTATAACAGCTACAATATAAAACATTTAGCAAAAATAAATCAAGGACAAATAGAGCAAGTATCATCTGGGAAACTATATCCTAGAATAGCCAAAAAAAGGGTACCCCAAAAGGGTTAACAAAAAATATTGATAAGAAAAAGGAAATTGGCATGGCTTTAGAAGAAACAAAGATGGCTTGCCATTGTTAACTAATGGTCATGTTCCAAAAAGAAAACACTAGTAGCGGAATTGCTGAACCTTTTGGAAGAATTTCACTAAAATCATAGTTACCAATGCCAATAAATAAACTTTTCTAATCTTCTTAACAGTAAAGTTTATGAACTGTAGCTAAATAATATATAGATACTTGGACAGGAAGCAAAATCAATTTTATAGGAAATTCCTCTTCTTGACTGTCACTATTCAGTGAGCATCCTATTAAAGAAATCATTCCAGCATTTGAACAACTTCCTGCAGTTGCTAAATCTAAATCAACAATAGCAACAATAACGTAGGAAAAATTTTAATGCAATAAAGTTAGGAATTATCACCATTTGTTTCTGCTGATCCAATTACCGAGGATGAACATCTCCCATCCATTTTTATCCCAATCGATTCAAACAACTGTAAATCATTGTCTAAAATTTCAGGCACAGACTCACTTGCAGATTCAATTTCATTACAACTTTCTTCTATTGAGTCACAATCATCTTCTCCAACTGTAAAACGGGTTGATGTTGTGGGTATCTGCTGACATGACTCTTCAATGTTTGCATTAGCATTTCCAGAAAATGATGACAACCTGCCGACTTCATTCCCCATACAAGCAACTTCAGAAATTGTCTCAGCCCCAGCTGCAGGTAAATTTTCAACATTTTCCTTGACAAGCATGCTCCTGTTGTTATGCTCCCTAGAAAGAAAGTAAGAGGATTCTCTTTCCATAAAACTCCGAGGGCAAGAGTGAAATATGTTATCTACCATGTGAAGCTGGCAGGACGAAGGCACATGGGCAGCATTTTCAATAACATCAGAAGTTACTTCTGAATCTTCAATTAAGTGCTCACCCTCATCCTTCACAGCAGCCACCTTTAAACCTACCTGAGGCTTTTTGAATGTCCCAGCATTTTTCTCTATTGCCGTGTCAGAGGCAGCCACTGCTTTCACAGGCTCCAATGAAGATGGGAGAAGCAAATCCTGCATCACATCCTGCATTACATCTGAGTAGAACCTTTTGACAGTAGCACCTACAGTCTGCACCTGATCCTCCACATATTTAACTGTGTCCTGTTCCCAAAAATAATGAGTCAATGGAATTCTGTAATAAACTTATATGAGAGTACACAGGACTTAAGGGGGTGGGGAATCAAAGGCTACAAGTGAGTATCAAGCACATCAACATGGCATAACAAGGAAGGCTCTATACAGATACAAGTTAACTGAAATAAGAAGCCCAAACATAGTAATACATAATTTTGCAAGAAAGCTGTGCCAAAGACAGTTACTTATATGGAACACAGCAAAAACAAGGGAAAAAGATCAAATGCTGAGAAGGTGTGACAACATTCTACCAGGGTTCTCATGAATTGAACGCATAGAACCTCCTTTGGACATGAAAAAGGCTGGGGAATATACAAGAGAAAGATTATCGAATGGAGCATACCTGGTACATAATTTCTTCTGCCTCTAGGCACATGGCTTCAAATTTCTGATATACATGACCAACCCAAGTTATACCTTTTAAATCCATAATGACCATCAATCAACCTTAGCAGAACAGCAGTTGGATTTCTTCCACTGTCTTCTGTTTGCAATTACCTCTAAACACTTATCTGAACATAAGTAGATTTAAATTACTAATCTCTTACAAGAACAGAACCAACATTTTAGGAAGCTCAGTTTAGACACACACGCTAATCACAGCCCAACAGGGATATGCTAAATAACTTAAATTAGTATAATTAGATTTAGTAATTGCATTCACATGGTGCCAACTCTGACATAAAGGAAAGAGTTAATCGGAGAAGGCCCTTAATCTAATTGCTCACCTAGGTGACCTATTTGAATGAACAAGGCCTTATACTACTACATTTTCAAAAAAAATCATTTAACGCCAAGACATACCAAAAGTCACTGTCTGAATCTTATATAACTTACATTAGTCTCTTCAGAGGCCACCATGTGGTCTCCTTTCATGCTCAAACAACATCAAAGTTGAGCCAAAATTTATAATTTAAAAGGTAAGCAAAACAGAAAAAATCATGGAATCTTCATTGATACTCAATTTGTCCTAATTTCCGCTCTTCATTCTGCCAAGCCTCAACTAGATGCATAAACTTGTTAAGTTTTAACCAAAAGACACAAAACATGAATCACAGGAAAAGGTAGAAGACTTTTTTTGGTGGAACCAAGGTATCTTTCATGTCTGTTTTATGGTCCATAGAAACTAATCCCACTGTTTTCTAAACCAGACCAGTTGGATTGGGAACTGGCTGGGGTAATGGTCCAAAAATGGGGTTGGACTAGTTGACCCACAAACCGGTTTTTTTTCCTATTTTTTAATTTTTTATTCAATTGAACCTGATAAACTGGTCAGACCAAGAACCAGTGGTTTGACCGGTTCGATCACTGGCCCAGTTCTGAAAACCTTGACTAATTCATGGTTGACCCTTCCAACAATGTCATCTCGGAGGTTTGAACTCAAGTCTTCCCCCTTGTAGTGCAATGTGAGTTGGTAAAGTGGGAGACACTTGAGGAACACCCAGGATTCCAATACCAGGAAACAATTATACTATGAAACATCAATTCTATAGATGCAATCAATGGTAAAAATGACACATAGTAAAAAAAATTATAAATATCAAACCCTAGAAAGATCAACAGAGTTTAGAATCAATAATTTGAAGCGAACAAATTACTGTTTTAAGCACACAAGGCCCATTAAAGCATTAACAGCTTCAGCTAAAATTACATAATTCGACGCCATACCATACACTAAACTAAAACGAAAGATCATTTTAATCCAAAATGATAATAAGTTTTAAGTTAGCAGGCAAGCCAAAGGACATTAAAACCAGAAGCAAGACAAAAAATAAAATACCCAGGAAAAGAAGCAAACCCAAAAATACAAAACAGAAACCCTTGATGGAAATTAATTAGATAGTGAACATACGTATAGAAGGCGAGAGAAAGTTTTATCTGAAATCCCCCTTCCAGTTTCCTCTTAAAACAATGGATTGAAGGTGGAGAAGATGGAAGAAAGCAGAAGCTAAATGATTGCTGGGTGGGAAAGTTAAATGGATTACGTTGTGTGGTCGGGAATCATAAACACCCAAGCCAATATATTTTGTTTGTTTTATTGTTTAAAGCTTTGGGTTGAAGGAAAATGGAAGAAAGGCAGGGGAAGTGGAGAGAGTTTTGATCACATGTTACTTAGTTATTGGTAGAAGCGTGTCCGTTCCGTTCTCTCAAAACCATAAAACTAAGGTTTACTAATGCCAATTGTGGGCCCATCCCCAAAAATATGTCTTCTTTTTCTTTAAGTTGAGAGGGATGTAGACCTCTCCATTTTCGTTCCACCTGTTATAACCTTTTTTATTTACTTCATTTCTTTTATTTTAAAATTAGATAAATTAGAAATTGACTTTTCTTCCTTTAAAAAAATTCATTTATATGGATGATTTGACTTTTTCAATTTCTTCAAAAAGGTTAAATTGCTTCATAACCTTTTCCTTTTTACTATTTTATTTTATTCTCCTTCAACACATAAGTTTATTAGCAATTAAAACTGGAAATAAATTTTATTTGCTTTTCACAAAATAATTCTTTTTGTTAAATTATTTTTCAAAATTTTATTCTAACCTGAATAAAATAATTTGAAATATATATATATTTTTTTAATATAAATAAATGAAATTTATTTTCAGTTGGAATCGAATCTTTTACAAAAAATATTTTTGGTGGAAAAAACTTTTGGACTAATTGATAGTAGGCTTCTCTATTTTTTGAGTTGAAGGAGAATAAAAGAAAATAGTAAATAAGAAGGGGTTATGAAGCAATTTAACCCTAAAAGCTTTTTTTAACAATCAATTAAAATGGAAATTTTGCATATTAGGTCCCTAAATATTTTAGGTCATCACATTTCAATCATGTGTCGCCAATTTGTCAAGCGTCACCCGCAGAACACTGTAGCAAACATACTATTTTGGTAAATAATCTCATGGACATACTAAGCTATTAATTAATTATTTTATATTATTGAAGTAAAAAAGCCAAATTTATAATATTTTTTTATAAAATTATTAAAATTTTAACAGATTTTAAATAATTTGCTATAAAAAATTATAATTATTTTAAAAAAACTACATTCATGATGAATATAGATAACCTCTGTCCATGTTCAAATGAACATGGACAACAATTTGTCTATGTTCATCTTAGATAATTTTTAAATAATTATTAAAATATATTTATTTTTTTAATTTTTAAATATTTGTTGATGTGGTAAAATATGGCACACCAAATATCGTTGTCCGGTTGTTTCACTAGTCATGTCATTGCTTAAAAGTAGAAATGCATGAAATTTTTAATAGAATGACCAAGTCACTATTTGATCTAAATTACAAAGACTAATTTGCTCATTTTTTGAATAGAGGGGGCAAAATGCAATCCGGCTCCTCAAACAAGGGCCTCCATGGTACTTTTGCCTAATCCTACTCATCCTTTAGTTTCACTCACTTGCATTAAAAAACTTTAAAAAAAATTCAGATAATCATTCAATAGCACGTATGGATGGAATTTTTAATTGAATGGTCAATTTGAACTTTGTTTAACTTATAGGGAATAATTTACCAATTTATTGAATAGAAGAGACAAAATGCAATCCGCCTTTTAATATAGAAACCTCTATAATATTTTTACCATATAATTATCTATAATCTATAATATATATGTAGGAATTTAGAGAAACTTTTTAGTCAAAATAGATACCTTTTTTTTTTTTTTGGTGAAAGAAAATGAATTACATCAATTACAATAGCATCCATTGTCATTTTCTTCTTGTAATAAGACACTTAGTTCCTTTGAAGCCTCATTAAGGACTTGAAGATTTGTTTTCCAACTCAAGCTGAGTTTAGCAAGACAATCCGCAGCCAAGTTTTGAGATCTTGGAATGTGTTTGATCTGCCAATTTCCTTCTGTCTTCATGATGCGCTGAGTCCTTTGGAGTACTGCAATCCTAGACTCTTATAAGCTCAAATCACTCAAAATCTGGGCAACTTCGAGATTATCATCGGTTTGAATAATAACTCGTTTATAGCCTTTAGTAAGCAAGATAAGGATTCCATCAAGAATAGACCAAACTTCAGCCTCGAAAGGGGAGCAGACTCTTAAAAAACTGGTGTAACCCAATATCCAAGTTCCGTCTCTGTTTCTGATCACCCTCCCAAAAGCAGCGTGTCCTGATCCTCTATCTACGGCCCAATCAGTGGAAAGAACGATCCATATATCGTTCGAGTTGTCAACAGGAGTCGGCCTAGCCTCACTCCTTTTACTGGTACATATACTGCATTCATACTGACGAGCCCAGCAACTAGAGACTTTGATCACTTCAGTAGCAGCCCACGAAATATTCTAAAAAATGAAAAGATTTCTATTCTTCCATATGCGCCATGCAATTAGTCCAAATAAAGACAACCAAGTGAAGCCATTATCCTGCATTCTTTCATGACAACAAAGATTAAGTACTAACCAATTTGAAAAGGAGATAGAGAAGAACCTTTGTTTAAGATGTTGTGGAAGAACAAGCAACCACACATCTTTCGCGGAAAGGCAGTCACAAAGAAAATGAGCCAGATTCTCAACCTCACAACCGCATACAGAACAAGAACTATTGTGCCCCATACCTCTTCTTACACGCTCTGCATTAGTAAGGAGTCTATTCTTGGAAGCCAACCAGAAAAAGACTCTTACCTTTTGTGGTCCAGAATGCTTCCAAATAAGTTTCCAATGTTCTGCTTTAGAATTTCATGTGTCTTCTTTAATTGCCCAATAAGCACTACGAACCGAGAAGTGACCAAAAAAGGACCAAGCCCATATCACCCTATCCTAACCAGAATTTAGGTGAGAGGGAGGGAGATTTGTAATCCTACAAATGACGTCTTCCGAGAGCCAAACACGGAGTAACTCCAAGTTCCAACTTCCATTTGGACTCACAAATTCCTTAACATAACAATCCAAGTCAATGTTAGAAAGAGATGGAATTTTTTAGATTAAAGAACCCATACTTGGAATCCAAGGATCCTTCCAGCAGCGTGCAGAGGCACCGTCTCCAATGGACCAGATTAAATTCTCTCGAAGCATAGGCCAAATTTTAGAAAGAGATCTCCATAGGTGTGAACACTAATTTCTACTAATGGAGTCTGGAAGATGATCTTTCCGACCATACTTGGACCGAAGAGCACGAACCCAAAGCGCATTGCTTTTAGAGGCAAAGCTAAACCTAATCTTCATTAGAAATGAGGTATTCTGATCACACAAATGTCAAAAACCTAAACCATCCCGAGCCCGAGGCTGACATATGGAGTCCCATCCCACTAAGAACATTTTAGTGTGCCCTTCAATGCCTCCCCAAATAAAACTCCTGACCAATTTCTCAATCTCAAAGCAAATACCTTTAAGGATCATCAAGGATTGCACAAAGTAGTTGGGTATGGATAAGAGCATTGACTGAGCCAAGGTAATCCTCCCCGCAATAGATAAGTTCCTTGCATCCCAATTTTGTAGTTTTCGTCTTACCTTCTCAACATTAAAGCTCAACGTATTGCTAGTAATTCTTTCATGAAGTAGGGGTACTCCTAAATAAGTGCCAAGATTTTGAACTTCCTGAAATCCGAACATCCGTGAGATTTGACTACAGATACCTCCTTCAGTAGACTTGGACAAAAAGATATTACTCTTTCTACCACTTATTCTATGTCCCGAACTATCATAGAATTTCTTAAGAATAAAGTCCAATAATCTAGCTTGTTCCATTTGCGCTTTACAAAAGATCACCAAGTCGTCAGCAAAACATAAATGTGAGATCTCTAGACCGGCGCAGGATAACCGAATAGATTTCCACAAGCCACTATCCCTGTTAGCTCGAATGCTATGACCCAAACCCTCCATACAAAGAACGAAAAGATAGGGTGATAACGGGCATCCTTGGCGAATTCCTCTCTGCGGTTTGAACTTCCGAGTAGGCACTCCGTTTCAGAAAATTTGCAAAGAAGAGGATGTTATGGCTGACATGACAAAATTACTAAAAAAATAGGAATCCCAACCGCAATCAAAGCCTCAAGAATATAATCCCAACTCACTCTATCATAAGCTTTCTTCAGGTCTAACTTAATGGCCATCCAATTTCTCCCCAGCCGCTTATTACGCATAGAATGAATAACTTCCTGTGCGAGAATAATATTATCTGAAATGCTCATACCCGCAATAAACCCTGCTTATTCTTAACATATCAACTTGGGAAAAATCTCTTTAAAACGGTTAGCGATTACTTTCATTACCAACTTGTAAAGAACTAAACACAAGCTGATAGGTCGGAACTGAGTGAAATCTTCAGGGCTATCTTTTTTGGGAATAAGAATAAGCAAAGTGTTGTTGAGCTCTTGTTCAATCAGACATCCAGCAAAGACGCCTTTAACCCAAATGCACACATCTTCTCCAAGGGTATCCCATTGACTTTGGAAGAAATGAGCATGAAACCCATCGCTACCAGGTGCTTTCAAAGGCGCTATATCAAATAACGCTTTTTTGATCTCCTCATTCGTGACAGCCTTTTCCAAAAACTTAATCTCTGTAGGATTGAGGTTAGGGAAATCAAAATTCGGTCTACTACTCAAAAAAGGAAGGGACTCACCCTAAAGCTACTCAAAAAATTCAACCGCCTTTAATTGTAAAACATCTTGGTCAGAACACCAATCCCCATTAACCAAATGTAGACAAGTAATACGATTGAATTTCCTTTTCTGTATCGTGCGATTGTGGTAAAACTTTGTGTTACGATCCCCCAGTTGAAGCCAATCACAATGAGCTTTTTGCCTCCATAGCAGGTTATCATGCTCTAACACATTTTCCAACTCATCTCGAATATCCATCTCTTTTTTAGCTAAATGACTAGGGGGAAAATGTTTAAATGCCTTCTGGACGCTGCACAGTTCTCTCTTGAGAAGCCGCTTATGAGTGCCCAAAAAACCATATACATTCCTGTTCCAAATTTTAACAAAAGAAGTGAATTCACTCAAAGAAACAACCATATTACCTGAGAAGTTCCACTTTTCTTTAACAAAGTTGGGGAAAGTGTTATGCATCGTCCACCCAGCAAGAAATCTGAATGGTCTTCTAATATCCACCTTAAACTCAGGATTAGTAGATAATAAAAGAGGTCGGTGATCGGACTTAATACGAGTGAGATGATGAACTAGGCACTATAGGAACGAGGACATCCATTCATCATTAGCTAAAGCCCGGCCCAATTTAACAAAAGTTGTAATATCCCGAATAGGGGCCTAATCAGAATAGTGGTTTCGTGACCACAAATCTAAGATAGAAATAATTATTTTATGATTATTTTGAGGTCTATTACATGATTGCATGATTGTGTGAAAATACCGTGAAGAAATTTTATGCATAAAGTGCTTAAATTGAAATTAGGGACTAAATCGAATAATTTGCAAAACTTGCATTCTAGAAGTTTTTAGTATGAAATTGCTTTGGAATTTTAACGAGGAGGTCTTAAATAGAAATTTGACCAATTTCTAAGTCTATGGACAAAAATTGGACATGGATGGAATTTTTGGAAAGTTTAGTAGTAAGGGCATTTTAGTCATTTGGTAATTAAAAGAAATAAAAAGGGAAAATAAAGCTAAAATTGACTCATCTTTTTCATGAAGGCCGAAATTAGCATGGGCGAAACCATGGCTAGGGTTTTCAAGCTTTCCAAGCTCAATAGTAAGTCCGTTCTAACCCCGTTTTTCAAGTTCTTTACGTTTTTGGAATCCCGGTAACTTGATTAAGCTTATGCTAGCAATAATTCAACCTAGGGTTCGTATTTGGAAAAATACCCATAGGTGAAGTTTGTGTATTTTGGTATTTTATGATAGAATATGAGGTTTTAAATTATGTTAAACAACTTGTGCTACTCGGTTTTAAGTGAAAACGAGTAAAAGGGCTTAATCGGTAAAAATACCTAATAGTCATAAGTACATGTTAGAGTGAGAATTTGATGTTTCCATAGAAGGGAAAAATGATCAGCATGTCATAAAACATAGGAAAATAGGATGAAGTTTAATTTCTGAACCTTGGGGCAAAAGTACAAATATGCAAAAATTTAGGGGTCAAAATGAAAATTTGTAAAAATATGATTTTTGGAGCCGTATGAATAATGTGACTAATTATTAGGCTAAATGTGATATTATAGATGAAGGAAATCGAGATTCGGGCTTAAATCGAGAAAATACAAGGTTATGGACTAAAATAGTAAATTGTCGTTTCTGGATCGAGGTAAGTTGGTATGATAATAATACTGCAATAATGTTGTAATTTATATTTGAAAGTTAAATTTAGTGAATTAATTGAATTATGTTAAATTAAATGTTATGGTGCTAAGTTTATGAATTGATTTAAAAATATGTCTATGGTACATGAAGTGCATTGAATTATCATACATAAATGTGATTTCTATGATTATGGATATTATGAGCAATTGTAAGTTCCTATGATTTTTAATAATGCAATGTCTAATTTAATGTTATTGCCTTGATATTAAATGAGATGTAAGTAATATATCAATTTTACTTGTATTATGATATTTTATAATAATATTGGAAATATGTTTGTTGATAATTACTTGATTGGTGAAATTGTTGGAAAAGAGAGAAATCCCGATTGAACCTTCGGAAAGATTGGATTATACAGATGGTATGTAGCTAGGTCACATGTATGGTGCTGAGTGCACATCATGTGTACAAGAGAGCTACGAGACATTATGATGTAGCTAGGTTGCATGGGTGATACTATGTGTACACCATGTAGACAAGGGAGCTACGGGATATATGTAGCTAGGTCGCATGCGTGGTTCCAGTGAAGGACACCATGTAGACAAGAGAGCTACGAGATAAATCAAGCTAGGTCACATGGGTGATACTAAGTGTTCACCATGTGTACAAGAGAGCCGAACTTTATGATGGGTGGAGCTATGTTCTGAAACCACCAAGTATCGAGGGTTGATCCAAAGCGCTCAACGGAGACTTACTATGTAATTGCTTTGTGAGTTTTGTGATGAATAAGTGCAGAATTTGCTTATGTGAATGATGTGTTCATTAAGTGACTGGGATGTGGTAAGGTTATAAACAAGTAAGTTATACATGAGGATGATTTTATGGTGACCTTGTAATCATGGGCCTATACTTGTGATGTCTGAAATGTGGTGAAAACGATTTGTGATATGTATGTTAAAATGAGGTTAATACAAAGAAAGTGTGAAAGAGTGAATTAGCAATAAAATTGTTTTGGACAGCAGCAGTGACGTGACTTTGAAAATTCACTAAAAATTGTGGAAGTTGAATAAAAATGCAAATGATATATGAAAATAAGCTTAATGAGTCTATTTTCACATGAAAGAAACTGGGAGAGCAAAAGAATTCTATATTGTGTGATATTTGAATTCTTGTGAAACAGGGTTTGAATGAATTTGAGATCCCCTGTTTTGACTTTAGAAATTCACCATAAATTGTAAAAAACTTATTAAGATTCATATTATACATGAATTGATTCCTTATTTAGTATATTTTTAAGGGAAATAAACGTCATGGTCGTTGTAATTCTGTACAGGGAGAAATTTAGTTCATAGTGCACAGAGGTCAGAGTAGTCGTACTCTAAAATAGGGGAGACTTTAACTAATAAACTGTACTAATTGGCTAAACCAAAAATTCTGGAAATTTTATGGGAGAAAGATATATGAATCTAGGTTCAAGGAAAATTAACGAAACTAAATTTGGAGTTTTGTAGCTTCAGATATGAATGATTTAGTAACTGTAACTCGATAACACAGCTTAACCTGAATATGTGTAATTGTACAATTATAGTGTTTTATCTTGAAAAGCATGGTAGTAATTGCTTATTATTTTCATATGAACCCATCCTCTTCATTTCTTTAATATTGGTAGGTTGGCTCGGGGTTAGAGATCGTCGGAGGCAAAATCACACTATCAAACTATCATTTTTGGGAGAATTAATTCAAATATTAGAAATATCAAGTGAGTGGCATGTATAGGAAGTTGGTTTGTGATATGTATTTTTATTATGATTTTGACCATACGTATTAGTCTGCATTGAGTTATCGTATATGATTATGAGATGTGGTCCTTATCCATTATGGTTTATAAGTTTAATTAATCATGCTATGTCATATGTTTTGATGTAATGATATAGTTAACTTTGTTTGTCATGCATATGTTCGAAAAGTTTTGAATTAAATGAAATTTTATGGCCCGGTTTTTGTCTATGTGTATTGTTAAGTCCAGTAATGCCTCGCACTACTCCTACCTTAGATACGGGTAAGGGGTGTTACATTTAGTGGTATCAGAGCTATGGTTTAGTCGGTTCTCGGACTAACTTAGCATGTGTAAAAGTCCAGCTATACATGCCACTGATCCGTGATAGTGTGATGTCTCCCGACGCGTATGAACACCGTCTTGTTTAGACAGAGTTACTCTCCAACTGAACTGCACTGACCATGTTCAATGTGATGCAAAGGTGTTTGAATAGAATTATGATTATGATGAGTCTCGATTTAGAAAAGTATGAATAAAAATTTATGATATATATATAAGTGATAACACGTGAGATGAGAGGTCATGTTGTAATAAATATCCATACATGCTTGATGCTCATATGATGTAGTGTTTTTGATTTACTTGATAAGATGAATGGGATAAATAGAAATTCGTTGAGGTATGAGTAAAAGTTCCTAATATTATGATATGAATAAAAATGTCATTGTCTTGATTGAACATTGAATGTTGATGAATGTCAATGATATTTTTTATGAGATAAATAATTATAATGAAATTAATTTATCTATGTTAAATTGTTTGGACTGAATTATGTGATTGTAATGATATGTATATAATGATGCACGAAATGAAGGTTGCGATTGTGATGCAAATATCTATGTTTATTTAACACTTATATGATGTCATGAGCATAATTTGTTCGAGTAGATGAATGGATAAGTCAAGCTATCCAAAAAACATAGGATGCATACATAATTATACTTGACTAAATGAGATACTGGAAAGTGGGCATTAAACCAATATGAATGTTAGTTACTCGAAATGAATGACATGATTGAGATATGATTGCTATGATGAAAACTGTGTTACATGTATATGTATATGAGAGTTGAGTCAGAGGCCCTACGACCCTTTCCCCCTTATCAAAGTGGTGTTTTGTAATGGAATTTCATGAGATTTGTACTGAATAAGTTTCCGGTTGAGAAACCAAAGAGTTCAATGCTAGAATAATTATAAATATGATTAGAGATTGAAGAATGAGTTGATAAGTAAAGTCAAAGCTAGAAAAGTATCAGATTGGCATAAGGATTATTGGAGTTATGCACTGTTCCAGTTAGAGAAGAAATTTATTTTGATAAATCGAATTACTAAGGTATAAGGTCGAGAAAAGTGCAAATCAAAATTTATTCAGAACTAGTCTTCTTTAGTGAAAAGTAATATGAAACTTGTGATGACAGAAATAGTTGGGGAAATGATATCCAAAATGTGTAATATCTGAGTGTGACAGTTACGGCTGGACAGATTTTAGTAGTTTCTTCTAAGATGTTCTATGTGTTTATCCATTCCCAGAAATATTTCTATGGTTATTAATCTTTTGAAGAAATTCTTGTTATATGGGGATGTTTTCTAATCCTGATGTTAGACGAAAGCATTGGTAGCCTGACTGGTTTATAATTTGTATTGCTCTATTCCTTCGGGCATTCTATTATATTCTGCCTGATAAAAAAAGATAAGAGAATATGTATGATACTATGATTTTGTTTCTTCTACTTGATGCTCCATTTAATATGTAAATATGTGAAGATGCATTGTTCTTGTTGCATTTGATTCCAGTGAGATTAAATGATGTTTTCTACTGGATTTCTTTTCTCTAAGGAATTATCGGGATCCTCTATATTTTCCTATGAGTTTGGTTTTTGATTTTTCGGCATAGTATTGTATCTTGGGTTTCTTTATTCTGAATTTCTTTATTCTGGGTTTCTCTATCTTGGATTTCTTTATTTGGTTTTCTTGTTATCTTTATTCCGTAATTTGTCAATTATGACTCATGTTTGGAGTGCATTCTTCAGCTCGTGATAATCATGTCAAGTATGACTATACTTCTGATTTGATTTGGGTAATGTGGTGATTTCAGTGTTGGGATTTTTCTAATTTTCGTGTAAGGTTTGACAACAGTAAAGGCATAAGTGATAAAAGTGCGAGTTTCAATCGGTATGGTGGATTACTTCTCTCAAGTAAGTCAATTATAGTTAATGTCTTCAATTGAGATACTTTGGTTACTTGAGCTAATGCAATTGAGACAGTTTTGATTAATGTAAGGAATGAATAGTAAAGGATGGCATGATGAATTGTTTTGTAACTAGAAGAAAGGATTATTTTCGAGGCTATATCAGAATTATTTCCGTAGCGGAAAGAGGAAAATGTGATAGTGAGTAGTAAACTAAAAGAGTATAGTGAGGATCGACTTCTGACGTTAAATTTCAGATTGGATCTGATTCATGGTATTATTATTCCGAGGCTTATACAGAAAGAATTGTATGAAGCTCATAGTGTAAATTTGCCTATTCATTCAGAGAGTAATGACGTGTACTGTAATTTGATTCAGACGTTATTGGATTGTGATTTATTGATGATGAAAATCTGTATGATTATTTCGGAAGAGTGCAGGTCCCTTTGATTGTTGGATTTCTTGGAATTCTAGTCTCCATTAACCAAATTGAGATTGACAAAGGAAACGGAGAAGGGTTGAAAATTTAAGAACAATTGAGAGATGAGTCCGTAAGCTTTCAGAATATATGAGAAAATTAAATAGATATATTGGAGGCACCACTGAGTGAAAGTTCTTCAAAGACCGAAAGTCAAATTTAGGAATCTAAGTGAAGACCACTTTTTCCTAAAGATTTTCTGGGACGAAAATCCCTAAAGGAGGGAAGAGTTGTAATATCCCGAATAAGGGCCTAATCGAAATACTGGTTTTGTGACCACAAATCTAAGATATAAATAATTATTTTATGATTATTTTGAGGTCTATGATATGATTTCATGATTGTGTGAAAATATCGTGAAGAAATTTTATGCATAAAGTGCTTAAATTGAAATTAGGGACTAAATCAAATAATTTGCAAAACTTGCATTCTAGAAGTTTTTAGTATGAAATTGCTTTGGAATATTAACGAAGAGGTCTTAAATAGAAATTTGACCAATTTCTAATTCTATGGACAAAAATTGGACATGGATGGAATTTTTGGAAAGTTTAGTAGTAAAGGCATTTTAGTCATTTGGTAATTAAAAGAAATAAAAAGGGAAAATAAAGCCAAAATTGACTCATCTTTTTCATGGAGGCCGAAATTAGCATGGGCGAGGGTTTTCAAGCTTTCCAAGCTCAATAGTAAGTCCGTTCTAACCCCGTTTTTCAAGTTCTTTACGTTTTGGAATCCCGGTAACAATCAAGCTTATGCTAGCAATAATTCAACCTAGGGTTCGTATTTGGAAAAATACCCATAGGTGAAATTTGTGTATTTTGGTGTTTTATGATAGAATATGAGGTTTTAAATTATGTTAAACAACTTGTGCTACTCGGTTTTAAGTGAAAACGAGTAAAAGGGCTTAATCGGTAAAAATACCTAATAGTCATAAGTACATGTTAGAGTGAGAATTTGATGTTGCCATAGAAGGGAAAAATGATCAGCATGTCATAAAAAATAAGAAAATAGGATGAAGTTTAATTTCTGAACCTTGAGGCAAAAGTGCAAATATGCAAAAGTTTAGGGGTCAAAATGAAAATTTGTAAAAATATGATTTTTGGAGCCGTATGAATAATGTGACTAATTATTAGGCTAAATGTGATATTATAGATGAAGTAAATCGAGATTCGGGCTTAAATCGGGAAAATACAAGGTTATAGACTAAAATAGTAAATTGCCGTTTCTGAATCGAGGTAAGTTGGTATGATAATAATACTGCAATAATGTTGTAATTTATATTTGAAAGTTAAATTTAGTGAATTAATTGAATTATGTTAAATTAAATGTTATGGTGCTAAGTTTATGAATTGATTTAAAAATATGTCTATGGTACATGAAGTGCATTGAATTATCATACATAAATGTGATTTCTATGATTATGGATATTATGAGCAATTGTAAGTTCATATGATTTTTAATAATGCAATGTCTAATTTAATGTTATTGCCTTGATATTAAATGAGATGTAAGTAATATATCAATTTTACTTGTATTATGATATTTTATAATAATATTGGAAATATGTTTGTTGATAATTACTTGATTGGTGAAATTGTTGGAAAAGAGAGAAATCCCGATTGAACCTTCGGAAAGATTGGATTATACAGATGGTATGTAGCTAGGTCACATGTATGGTGCTGAGTGCACATCATGTGTACAAGAGAGCTACGAGACATTATGATGTAGCTAGGTCGCATGGGTGATACTATGTGTACACCATCTAGACAAGAGAGCTACGGGATATATGTAGCTAGGTCACATGCGTGGTTCCAGGTGAAGGACACCATGTAGACAAGAGAGCTACGAGATAAACTGGCTAGGTCACATGGGTGATACTAAGTGTTCACCATGTGTACAAGAGAGCCGAACTTTATGATGGGTGGAGCTATGTTCTGAAACCACCAAGTATCGAGGATTGATCCAAAGCGTTCAACGGGAGACTTACTATGTACTGCTTTGTGAGTTTTGTGATGAATAAGTGCAGGAATTTGCTTATGTGAATGATGTGTTCATTAAGTGACCGGGATGTGGTAAGGTTATAAACAAGTAAGTTATACATGAGGATGATTTTATGGTGACCTTGTAATCATGGGCCTATACTTGTGATGTATGAAATGTGGTGAAAATGATTTGTGATATGTATGTTAAAATGAGGTTAATACAAAGAAAGTGTGAAAGAGTGAATTAGCAATAAAATTGTTTTGGACAACAGCAGTGACGTGACTTTGAAAATTCACTAAAAATTGTGGAAGTTGAATAAAAATGCAAATGATATATGAAAATAATCTTAATGAGTCTATTTTCACATGAAAGAAACTGGGAAAGCAAAAGAATTCTATATTGTGTGATATTTGAATTCTTGTGAAACAGGGTCTGAATGAATTCGAGATCCCCTGTTCTGACTTTAGAAATTCACCATAAATTGTAAAAAACTTATTAAGAGTCATATTATACATGAATGGATTCCTTATTTAGTCTATTTTTAAGGGAAATAAACGCCATGGTCGTTGTAATTCTGTACAGGGAGAAATTTAGTTCATAGTGCACAGAGGTCAGAGTAGTCGTACTCTAAAATAGGGGAGACTTTAACTAATAAACTGTACTAATTGGCTAAACCAAAAATTCTTGAAATTTTATGGGAGAAAGATATATGAATCTAGGTTCAAGGAAAATTAACGAAACTAAATTTGGAGTTTTGTAGCTTCAGATATGAATAATTTAGTAATTGTAACTTGATAACACAGCTTAACCTGAATATGTGTAATTGTACAATTATAGTGTTTTATCTTGAAAAGCATGGTAGTAATTGCTTATTATTTTCATATGAACTTACTAAGCGTAAAGCTTACCCATCCTCTCCATTTCTTTAGTATTGGCAGGTCGGCTCGGGGTTAGAGATCGTCGGAGGCAAAATCACACTATCAAACTATCATTTTTGGGAGAATTAATTCAAATATTAGAAATATCAAGTGAGTGGCATGTATAGGAAGCTGGTTTGTGATATGTATTTTTATTATGATTTTGACCATACGTATCAGTCTGCATTAAGATATCGTATATAATTATGAGATGTGGTCCTTATCCATTATGGTTTATAAGTTTAATTAATCGTGCTATGTCCTATGTTTTGATGTAATGATATAGTTAACTTTGTTTGTTATGCATATGTTCGAAAAGTTTTGAATTAAATGAAATTTTATGGCCTGTTTTTCGTCTATGTGTATTGTTAAGTCTGGTAATGTCTCGTACTCTATTCCAGCCTTAGATATGGGTAAGGGGTGTTACAAAAGTATTCCCCCTTTGCCAAGTGTAGGGAGGTCCGCAAAATCCTATGTCCTGCAATTCACAAGAGTCAATAAAATTTCTAAAAGAAACATATCGCTAACCAATAGTGTAAGGGCTCTTCTTATTCTCAGGAGACAAGATGGCATTGAAATCTCCCATAATTAGCCAAGGAATAGGCTGGGTGGGGGAGACAGCTTTTAATCCTTCCCATAGAGATATTCGTTTCGATCTGTCAAGACTTCCATACACAAAAGATATGAGAAAGGATTTATTAGGAATAAAATTATCAACACATAGAGAAATAAATTGCGGATGATTTTTAATAATACGAATTCGGAACGAATCCTTTCAAAGCACCCAAATACCCCCTGAAAATCCAACAGAATCCACCCGGTGAGAAAAATTGAACCCTAACTATTCAATAATAAGATTAGCTTTTTGACCGCTCACTCTAGGTTCCACCAAACAAACTATACCAGGATTGTGTTTAGCCTTATAATCCCAAAAGGCTCGAATAAATTTCCTGTTCACACACCCTTGACAATTCTATGAGAAAATTTTGAGATTTAAATCCATTAAAAAAAAGAGAATTAAAAAACACAAATAAAATTCCAAAAATAATTTCAAAATAAACAGACTACATAAAAGAAACAAAAGTCCCTTACTGTTCGGGGTTACTTACACCCCCAAGGCTACTATCAGCTTTGGTGAAGGCTCCAAAATCCAAATTTTCTTTCGAGAAAATTGCAATGGTTTCAGCAAGTTGTTCTATGGATGTTTTTAACGATACTTTCCGAGAGCCCGAGTTCTTAAAACGGGTGTTACTTCCGTGAAGAGTTTTGCAATATTTGTTAAGGTTATAGGGTCTTTTAATTTTGCCCTTTTTTCCAAAATCAATAGCCTCTTTCGGGTTCAAAATTGAAAGAAAGTTTGTATGAGATGTATTCCTCCGATGAGTTTCACTTTATTTTCTAAAAAAGTAACCGCCGAATGCCGATCAGATTCCATATTTCCTACAACCACCACCACCATTTTGGGCTCATTTCCTTTCGAATTTTGAACAGGAGAGAGAGGGATCGAGGTTGCGCCTGAGACTTTGTGCAAATTAATGTCGATAGAAGTGCTGAAAGCATATTCCATAGCAATAGGTCGCCCGTCGATTCCAGTAGCAGCACGATAAGTCTGTACTATTCCCTCCCGTCCGATCTGCTCCAACTGCTCTCGGGTCGTAGAAACACTCAGGTCCAAACCCGTGTTGGGTTCTTTTGAAATTTGTAAATGGGTATAATAAACCAGGCTCGGTCTCAAAACAAGCCCAGTATTATATTTATTACTCGGCCCAGGGTTCATACTAGAGCCCACTCCCGGAGACTTGTTTGATTTGGCCTTGGCTGCCAATAAATTAGGTTGACCGTTGGGATTAGCCTCGGCTTTATGACCCTGACTATTTTCATTAATGATCTCTTTTCCTTTGGAGTTTCGAACAACACTGATATCTCCCTCATTATTTTCTTTCATATAATTCTTATTATTATGCCCAGTAATGGAAGAGCCTTCCTTATCTTTCCCATAAAATCCGACAGTCTTCTGACCGTTATCCCTTTCCCTCCGCCTTGGTTTCCTCTCTACAATCATCCACGGCCCGTAACTCTCGTCCTTCTTCTCCGATTCTTCTCTGGCCAGTTTTGAATTTTTCGAACTCACCTCCGGTGACTTATTACCCTTCTCAGTCGAGGACTCAACATTTCTAAAAGGACACATATTATCTACATGACCATATCTCCCACACATAAAGCAGATGGTTGATAATGACTCGTACTCCACCTTTTGCGTTCGGCAATTGATCAGAACTTGAGAAACCAGAGGTTTGTCCAGATTGACGTAGACTGCCATTCTAGCAAAGCGTCCCCGTGATCTACTATCTGTGTTCATGTCTAGTTTAACCACTTTCCCGACTAACTCCCCAATTTCTGTGATAACTTTGAGATTATACAAATAAGTAGGGAGCATAGGGAATCTAATCCACGCATTGACGACGTAGGCCTGGACAGGGTCAAAAGCCCTCGTCCATGGCTAAACGGTCAAGTACTGACCAAAAATGATCCATGGTCCTTCAGAGAGAGCCTTTTTGCAATCTTGTTTGTTCTGAAATTTGACTAAAAAATAGCCATTCTCAATGTCCATCATGTGAATAGGTGCTGAGGGTTTCCACATACTATAGATTTTATTTTGCAACACCGAAAAGCCTATATTGCGACCAAGTAATTTTAATACCACAGTGTTTTCCATGTCCTGAAAGAGAATCTGATGTATCCTGTCAGAAAAGGTAATAGAAGGCACTCTATTTACAAAGGTCTTCTGAATGTCACCCTCCAAAAAATCAATGTCTTCCTTCTCATCCGTTTGTTTCGAATCATCTCCTACCTCAGAGCCAAAAAGCATATCTTTCCAAGAAATGGAGTGTGTAGATGGCAAATCCACCTTCATGTCATCATTCGAACCACCATCCTTGTCTCTAAATCTAACTTTTTTAGGGATCAACTCTTCCACAATAGAAAGGTCAGAACCAAGATTTTCAGAGAGAGAATTCTCCATCAGGCTTGACCTAAAATAAAATAGATACCTTTTATTATTCATTACATTACAAAATCTATATTGAAGTGACTCTTTACACGAAATCATATAAATATTGAATTAGATTTTGTATTAGCATTAAATTGCATTTATTATTTTAAATTAATAATTAATATGATAATTAACTTCTTCTTTTTTACTTTTATCGTCACGTTCAACAAATATGATACATCAATCTTACTCGCATAAAGGAAAAGACCTTTCGTAGAAATATTGAATAACATTAAACACTTAATTATAATTAAATAATAATAATTATTATTAAACTGGAATTAAATAAAATTTATTAGATAAAATTATATCAATACTGAATTAGATATACATATTTTTTAGACTATTTATCACTTAATTAGTATTACAGTTATATAGCAATCAAAATTAAGATTTAACATTATAAAATATATGTATTAACATCCAACACTGACATTTTATGAAAAAAATAGTTTTTAGTATTATTTGATAGGTTTTACTTCCTTTCAAATGATATTTAATGAAAAAAAAATTTTAATAACTTTTACTTTTATGAAATATTGACTCATATTCGAATGATAAAAGCTTCAAGAAAATATGGTGATGTTGAGATAATGGCCTCAAAAAAAATGAAACATCATTTTTAACAATGATGAGCTAATATTATAACCTATATTTTAAATTAATTTTTTATTCAATTTATTTTTAAATTTCAATAATTAAAATCAAGTTGTGATGTTGAATCACATTTTGAAAAAATCTTTTTCTTTCTATTAATTCAAGGGTGTAATTAGGGGGTCGAGGCCCCCTAAAATGAAATTTTTTCATTTAAGTCTTTTAGAATATTTAAAATTTTAATTAGTAAAAGTAAAATTACACTTTGACCCCTTAAAAATGATAAAAATTTGACTTAATCTTTTAAAAATTATAAAGATATAGGCTATTAAAATGGTAAAATTGTATTTTTACTATCGTAAACATTACAATTTAATTTCGCTCTCGTAAAAAAATTTCTAACTTTGCCCTTATATTAATTTTAATTTTACTTTATACTATTTTTTAAATTTTATTATATATAATTATAATGTTATGAGAAAGTTCGCTTTACAATGGTAAGTTGTTATTATTTACTATATTATAGTTGTTTATTAAATTTGTAATCTTAAAGTAATTCATTCGATAACAACTTTATAAATTAATCTAAATATAAGTGGTAAAGTCAGGGGTCGGCAAGGGCTCCGATCCCCCTAAAATAATTCTTTTTTATTTAGGCCCTTTATAATTTAAAGTAGTAATGGTAAAATTGCATTTTGATCCCTCAAAAATGATAAAATATTGATTTAACCCTTTAAAATTTATAAAAATGTAAGTTTTTAAGATGGCGAAATTACATTTTATTGTTGTAAAAATATACAATTTAATTCCACCAAAAAAATTTTTTGACTTCACCCTTGCTAAATATATTCAAATGAAGCGGACATTTTACCACCCGTTTGCACAAGCAACACAAGTTACCTTGAGAGCTATAGTTGACTAATAAGAACCCATGTTGATCGAAAGTTGTGACAAGGATGATAGATTGAGACTATTTCAATATTTTTTTGTAATATTTTTAAAACTTAAATCTCATTTTAATTGTTCTTAGAAAGTTGAAGTTTTTAATCTGTCTAAATATAATTTTATGTTAATTGTTTTTACAATGTATTTTTTAAAATTTATTAAATATTATTTTTAGAATATAATTGAATATATTCTCAAATTTTAATAAATTTTAACCAATTATGCTTTAAACTTACTTTTAAATATATATTTTTTAATTTTGATTAAATATTAATATTTTAACATTAAACTTAAAAAAATAATAGTTAATTTAATACTTTTTTACATTAAAATAATAATTATTGTGTTAATCACCAATTGCAATTAAATGAAAATGTGAAATTTGTATTCAATTAAGTGTAACAAAATTGAAAGGTTCAATTTTTTAAGTTTAGGAAAAGTTCAAATATAAGATGAAAATGTATTAAGTTAGACAAAGTGGATAAGGATTATGTAGAAATGCTATAAATTTAGCCGAGAATCCCAAGCCTAATTAAGATATTTGCTTGATTCAGATAAAAGGATGAGATATTGTGTAAAAGTTAGAGTATGATCCGAAGATGTCCTAATTAGATAAGTATATAGATGTTTATGTAATTTGGACATATTTTGGCCTAGTTGATTATTAAGTGTTCAAAAAAGAGAAAGAGGTTTCTTGTTATAGGGATTTATTTTGCAATCAAATTTGGCTTTTTCGAATTACTAACAGAATGATTTTGTGGAAATTTGCTTGAATTTTTGAACTTGGGATTAAACATTTTAATATGATTATAACAACCTCAAGGTGGTGAAATAGAGCTTCACTTGAACTCGGTAAGTGAATTCTATTACCCTATTGCAAAATCATGTATTTCAAATAATCTAAATAGTTAAAGTTAAATTGAAATTTCCTATATGAACTTTATAGGAAATCAATAATAGCTTGTTTATTTACAAGGATGGATTTTGATTAGCCCTTTTTAGGTGATAGAAATCCAGTACACTTAGTATTTTGTAGAATAAACCCAATTTGTTTAATAGATAAATGAATTAGTAGAGGCTTGGTTCTAAAAACACTAAAATCGACATATTAGTAAAGCCCAATGGAGGATAGCCAAGTTAAATTGTTTAACCTAACTTAACCTCCGAATAACCAAGTGTATTTGTAACACCCTACACCTAACCCGATTGTCGGTCCGAGCTACAAGATGTCACATTCGTCGTTAGAGCAACTACGGTCAATTTTATTCAACTTTAAACCATTATAAGATTTAACTCAATCCAATGAGCATTAATCACAATAAGCAATCATTTACGGGATATATACGAGCTCACAAAAGCTCCAAGAACTAATCCAAGGTTGAATATGGACCGAACATCCATCACATGTACCAAATTCAACAGGAGCATTCACTTAAGAACAAACCAAATTAGACTTAACTAGGTACATGCCAACTTAGAATAAAAACACGATATACAAACGTTGATGAGTTCAGGATTGTTGACTGGATGTTGAAGTCAGAGTTCAAAATCTTGAATTATACCTAACCTGCGCACGAAAAACAAATCGTATGTTAAGCAATGGAACTCAGTAGTATTTCTATGATTCAAATAAAAAAAGTGTAAGTTAAGAAAATTGTAACATCCAACTAATATGTCATTCATATCATGTGGGAAACTAATTCATTTAGCATTGCAATAAAAGTGATCAATTTCATTTACATGCCAACACTTATCATAAAGCCTTTTTAAAACTCAATACAAATCATGAATCAAACACTTATATCATTAACATTATAACAATCAATTCCATGTTCATTCCACAACAATAAACCATTTAAGAATCATTCAAGTCTCTTTCTACAGTCTGTCGACTCATTCATATTCATTTAGCCTCCCCCAAGGCTCGTTTCCAATTTATTCACACAGAATTTCATATATTTCCTTTATCATGATCCACATATATATGCACAATTGATTCTATAGCATTATACTATTTCATTTTGATATTTTCTATCAAGTCGCAAACTCATACCAATTCACATAACTCATTTCATTACGATATTTTATTGTCAATCTATTTCATTACACTTTCAAATTTCCAATTCCAATTATAATATCACGCCCGATGGAACCATTCATATTTCTACATATCATATCCTATAATTATTTTCAATTACATATCGTACCCTGAATTCAGTCGTATTTGTATACTCGTACCTTGTGCAATGTTCTTATCATATGACAATGATTTCATTACAACTCAATCCAATTTATAAATATATTCACATTCAATTTCAGAATCATAATTCAATTCATCATCAACACACAATGTCTCATGATAAATGTGTCTTATGAATCATCTTAAAAATGAACGAACAACTAGGTTAGGAATATATTATATTAACATGCTAGTTCTCGACATGAATCGTTGAATTCGTCACAATTTCATATCAATCTTCTAGACTTATAATTTTAGTTTACAATTTTTTTTTTACATTTAACATTATAAATTTACATATTAAATCCTTATTAACTTTACCTGTACACTATAATACCCATAACTCGTTTCTGTCACTGGAATAAGGTTATAGAGTATTACCATACATATCGAAACTTTTCATTTCAATTAGCATCCAATCATAAAAATAATTTCATAAATTCAAATAAGATTCAACATGAAATAAATCAAATACCTACGGGCCTTAAATCGAGCCTTTGAAGCCCTAAAAATAAGTTACGAACATTTAGAGATCAAATCAGAACAAATTAGAATATTTAGGGAATTTTTTAAAAAAAAAATTCAAAACAGGGGTCACACAATCGTGTGGCCAAGCTGTGTGGCACTACTCAAGCTGTGTGGTGCAGGGACATGGCCGTATGGCCAACCGTATCCCAGACCGTGTATTATTCGAAATGAATCCACAAGGTCGTATCGCAGGCTGTGTGCTAGCCCGTGTAACAAGAAATACTTTCACATGGTCGTGTCTCAGACCGTGTGGATACTGCACTTAAACACGCTCAAAGCACATGCCTGTGTAGGTTGCCTATGTGTGACACACGACCTTGTGACAGCTAGTGTCCTAGGTCGTGTGTATCCAAAATTGACCCAAAACATGTTCTTTTCTTCTCCCATATGTATACATACCTAAACATACTCAAACATACAATCAAATAGATCATTTGACACCTTCAATGTCAATCTACTCATGTAATATAATCAATCCTAAGCCTAACCAATATGTCATCATAGATACCTCAATATTTCATTACAATTCACTTCCATATTTTCATATACAAAGCACAACTAAAACATCAAAATCTTACATCTATATCATTTCATATCAAGTCATTGAAGCACAACTTTGAATCAATCATGCATACTACATATAGTTGTTCAAACAAATTATATCAAAGCATAATACTTACAACCAAAAATAAATTATGAACCTTTGCAAGCATAGCCAAATTATCTTATTACATGCCATATAAGCCAAGTTAAATTTCAAAATCTACCAAACAAATCCTCAGATAGTGTAATTCTTCGAGTTGATCTGATCTTCCGACCCACAAAACGTATCAACAAGAAATAAGACAAATAACACGAGTAAGCATTATGGTTTAGGCATGAAAATTTTACCAAAATGTGAGATTTTTCACTTTCTAGAAAAAAGCATCAATACTATAGATTGAAATATTGGTACTTTACCAAGTGAACAGGATTTTAAAACAACGAAATTTCAATTTGGTATCGATACCAGAGTAAAGCATTGATACTTAATAGTAAAGAACGATACTTTATAAAAGTATCGATATGAATTGACTTACATCCAAAATTTTGAAAATGGCAGAATGCCAAAATAGTGTCGTTACTCAATTTGGTATCGATACGTCCTAATAGGGGTATCAATACCTTATTCCAAGTATCAATACTTGTGTATTTTAACTTGATTTTAAAAACATCGAAGCTAATGATTGTATCGGTACATTACCTGGGTATCGATACCTATGCTCACATTTTGAAAAGTTTGCAGTTTGGTCCTTATTCATGCTCGGGCTAACTTAAAAGCTTTTGTAAGCTCGATTAAGTTTCGGTTTTGCTTATATGTTGTAACATGCATGCATTTATAATTTGAATCGATGATTTAATGGATTGTTATTGAGAATTTAATATGATTTGCTCTGATAACAAAAGTAGCATTTCGTAACTTAGGTCCAACGATCGGGCTGAGTGAGGGGTGTTATAATGCTAGATTTGGTTGAACTATATCCATAATATTAGGTCGATACTGAGAATCCCCCATCAATAATAAGATCCTTATTTTTTCTCTAAAATTATCAATCTATGCCATCAACACAAAGTTTTTTTTCTTTATGAAATATGCTTTTTCACACCCCTGAATCATTGGAATTAGGGTTTTCTTTGAGGAATATGTTCTCTAGTAATACTTCATTTCCCAATTTTCAAACAGGAGCCAATTATCATTCTTGATAAGCTTACATACCTAATTGGTTAAGAGAGCTTGGCTCATGAATTCAATTTTCCTAAAACTAAGGCCTCATTTATTTTTGGGGAGGCACAATTTGTTCCGATGGTATGTCATTATTTCTTTCTACTTTATATTCACTAGAATTCATACCAGCCACAGGGTGAGATACTAATCTCTTTTAATAATAATAATAATTTAAAATACTTTTATGAAAAATCAAAATAATTATACGTTAAAAACTTAAAAAGTTAAGTAATGATTTTTTTTTTTGTTATGGTAGCTATTTGTTGTTATAAAAAAATATTTTAGTGGATAATTTTTTCCAAAGTAAATGACATATTTATCCTAGTTATATACAAGTATATTATAATAATATTTTGACTGTTTTCGTGATTTTATTGGTATCACTAAATCGAAGTGACATTTTAATTCTCAATAAGTGAAATTTTCAAACTACAAAAACAAAGTTAAAAAGGTAACACATAATTTAGTGCATAATAAAAAAAGAATTAAGAAATACAAAAAATATGTTTTAACAAGTTTGTAAAATTAAAGAACTTTAACTACGGAGTTAAATGAGATGATAAGAATCTCTCCTACCATAATAAATGGTCGAATGTTTGACTCTCTTTCTGAATATATAGCAACTTTAAATTTCATGTCAAACGTTTATCCCTTAATAAACCTAAGCGAAAAATTAATCATTTAACTCACTCAACTAAATACTTGGAAAAAAGAAAAAAAAGAGGAACCCTATGGACAGGAAGTTTGCTTTAATTTATCAGGCACGACTCTTTGATCAATGTCACCTTTCCAGTCTTCTCAGTTTGCAGAGCCAATGAGATATATGCAGGTTTGTAATCAAGTCAAAAAGTCAAAACAAGGTCAGAGTAAATCTCCAACCATTTTAAAGCAATTCATATTTTAAGCAAGTTATATATTTAAAACAATGGATTTCTATGGTGTAACTAGTTAGCTATCATTCTTTGTGTGGTTACCCAGTACTGAACATCAGAAAAAAAGAAACCTGAACATCATTTGGTCTTCACCACACCCTCAATTTCTTCACAGTAGAGTCTCCCAATGAGACTAAAATTCATGATGACACTGGAAAGAAGGTCTTCAAAGGTTTTCGATCGGTTCGAAGTTTGAACTCATAAATGCTTTCCTTTTCAATGGAAAATACTCAAACATGCTGATGAGACACAGTTGCAGTCATGGTCATGTGCCTGGGATCAGTAAGCAATGTTTTCATATTGACAAAGCCAGCTTCTCTCAATCTTTCTTCCAGATCAGTGAGGTAGTATTCGTTCAAGAATGGTTCCGTACTCTTCATTAATGTGAAAAGAGCTGGAGACAGTTCCTGAAGGATCTTAGACTTGGGCTGCAAAATCAACAAAGTTGAAATGAGAATGAGTTGTACGTATAGAAGCAGAAATGAAGGTATTTATTTGTAAACAAGTTAGGTTGTAGTATGTTACCGCCTGGTCGGTTATAGCAAGTGTGCCTCCAGGTCTAAGCAATCGGAATGCTTCATTCACTAAAGCTATTATTGCTCTTTCAGGACATTCATGGAACTGCAGGCAAACATCCCCAACAACATTTTAACAAGCTGTTTAAAAGGAATGACTTAAGCAGGCTGAAGAAAAGGCCATACCACATAAGAAAAAGAAACAAGATCGAAGGATTTGGATGGCAAGCCAGTGTTTTCCCCGGCTGCATGTATCCATCTGATGGGGTTCTTTCGAGGGGGTCTTTTCTTTTCCTTATATTGAGCTACTGAAAGGAAGTAGGGTGACAAATCCAGACCCTGCATGCAGTAGATCCGATCAGCATATATATTATATATGTTAGGGATTATAAAAACGTGTTGTGTTGTGGTGATTTATATACTTGCATCAAATCCATGGTGGTGAAGGAAGATGTGTAATATAGCACTTACAGTGACTTTAGCAGAAGGAAACTCATCGGCAAGAAATCTTGTACTCACACCAACAGAACATCCAATGTCTACAATATTTTGAATCGTGAGATTTCCTGAATGCTTCATGTGATGTTGTTTGATTGCTTGAACCCAATTCCCACGCATTTCTTGAGTTGCTTCCTCATTTGATGGAGCATATGGAATAGCTCGTCTTGTCATAGACATGGTTGCCACCTCCGCTTCAGCTGCTGCCTGCCATTCACTATTTTTAATTTGTACGGCCAAACTATATTGAAAGATTAAGCTCCTAAGAAATGAATCGGCTATCATAGTTATGTATTTTTCATGGACAAATTAAATCAATGATTCAATAAGACTGTATGTCAATTATTACACTAGCGTTTTTCTATTTGTAATTTGATCCATATGTGTTAAATATGTTTCATATCATATTTGAGCTCGTATTTAATGCCCAGGCTAATAACGAGATTGATAGAAAGATTTGATTCACTTATTCTTTGGCGACTCAATTAAAACTTTGAAGTATGGGGACTGATTTAGAATCCGGGCATAGTTTGGGATGTATGCTGGAATTAACTCCTGTAATCAGCCCATACTTGACCCATAGTTAACCCGTGATTTAACCCATTTGGAGATTGAACAATCTTGGGCCATTTCTGGATTGATAGTCCAAGAACTTAACCCTAAATTCTATAAACAAGTATTCATAAACTTCTGTATGGGTTAAAGTACCTGATAGGTCCTTGTATTATAGGGACTGAATCAAATTAATCCCTTCATTATTAAATAGATCAATTTAGTCCCTATACTAATAAAAAAAATTAAATAAGTCCAAGTTGTAACAAATGTAATATTTACTATATAAAAAATGTCTTAAAAGTTATTGCAATTCAATTCGAAACAAAATATTTTATTACAAAACGATAAAAACCTTAAAAATATTAACTCATTTAAACTTTAAAGGTTAAGTCTATTATAATTTGGTCTTATTGTATTCTTTGTTATGATATAGGGACTAAATTGATCCATGAGGCTAATTTGTTTAAATATCAGATTATAATTTTTGGAATTTGGTGATTGCAAATTAAATACATGGTGAAAGCATTAAAAATAAAAACAGGGGAAAGCTAAATTGGATACTTACCAGCCATGAAAGATTGCCCTCGTCATATGCATGAAAAGGACTCAGATAATCTGTACACAATAATATAGCTTTTAATTTGGACTGAATACCTTAAAAATAAGCAAATAAATCCCAAGGTTTCATAAATCATTAAAAGAAGATGAGAAATGCATACAATCAGGGTATTGAAGAGAGGTGTTCTGAATGGTGTTGAGCTCCTTATATACGTCCGATTCCAGAATCTCCTTCGTCATCTCCCTCCATGGAATGTTGTTCTTCTCCGCTGTACTGTTGGAATATTGTATTCCATTATTTCATATAGACATATACATCAAAAACACACAGACACAAAAAAAGAAAGAAAGGAAGGAACCTTATAAGGACTTGTCGGGCACCAAGCTTAAGCAGGGAGTAAAAGGGCTTAAATGAAATGAGAGCTTCAACAAGGCGAGAGAAAGGGGTCTCATCTGCCCATTTAGGCCTTTCACGATCTCCCTCCTTGTAGGCTATTGATATAGTCTCCGTCTCAGCCTGATCTGTCATCCCAACATGAACTAAATCTCTTCTTCTGCTTCCCATCCTTCTTCTTGTTGCAGCTGAAGACGCGAGGAAAAGCTTCTCAGAAGACGAGCAAGAAGTTGCCCACAGCGCCATTTGTAGATGATTAGCAAACACTTGGAATGAAGGTTACAAATCTGTAATCTATCAGGATTCTGTTTCAATGTGAGTGAGATTTGAGACCAGAAGCAGTTTTGCATTTTCTTTTCTTAACCTGAATTTTCTCAGCCTATTGCATAACTCCACGTGGATGATAAGACATCAAAGTTTATCTGCTTGCTTTGTTTCCCCTATAATATTTGTTCTTTCTTCCTTGATAATTTATATGGATAATGACATCAATGACCCCTGTATTTTGGGGTTTGTTTTAATGTGGTACTTAAAGTTTCAAAACACTAATGTAACACATTCATGAGCTTAATGACAAGGCCAAGCTTGACGGCAAGAGAGATGGTGTGGCCGTGGCACTCGTTGATTTCGTCTTCCATCTTGGCAAGGACGTAACCAACGATGCGGCCGTTGTAGTGAGAAGGGGGAAGTGATGGAGCCAAATGGGGAACTGAGGGCCAAGTAATTTGGCTATACGGGCTATCAATAAGTGCTAAATGCAGGGCTGCCAGGCTAGTGCCGAATTTCCTTCACCCTGTTACCGAAAACTCTTTTTCCCAAAAGTCGAAAACCTTTTTGTTTTCTTCCTTTTCATTTTGCCGATTTCTCCAAAAGCTGAAAACCTTTGTTCTCTTTTTTATTTTTCTTGTGCCGATTTTTTTGTTTCACTTTTGGGTTTAGCCGATTCTTCTTCCTCTCTCTCTTGGTGCCGAATAAGCAATTGTGCCATTCAGATCTCTAGAGCCAAATACTCTTTGACCGAATCTAGTGTAAGTGTTACTCTTCCAATCGGTTTTCTTTGCTAAGTATCGAATATTGTCTCTTACTCTTTCTAATTGACTGTGGTAGGGAATTAGTATCGGATCTCGGATCTTAGCTCTCTGCCGAAACTGCTCTTTAGGTGTTCGCGATCTTGGTAAGTATTCCTCTCCCATTGGCTAAGGTGGCCGATTGTTTATAGTTAAGGTAAGGGGACTTATGTTGGATACGAGTCACCTATTATTCTGTTTTAATAGTTAAGATTCGTGCAGATCTGGGAGTTGATTGGCCACGAAAAGAAGCTAAGGCCATGAGTTGGTGTGGTAAAAATACTACTTCATTTGGTAATCCTCGAGACGGCAAAGCAAGTTGCAAGTTTGCATCATTGATGGTGGCCTTGCTTATGGACACCATTGTTTTCTTCGATGGACTTGTTGTTGCCGAATGGAATTAGGGCTTTTGATTTTTGATTTTATGTTTTATGGTTGAACAAATACAAGATAATAATGAAAATAGAGGTTTGGGTTTTTTCTTTTCATTTTCTATATTTTTTTCTTCCAAGAGATGACAAGAGCGATAGGAACATGAAGAATTTTAATTTCTACTCTTTTTTTCTGATGAAAAGAAGGATATGAAAATTTCTTGAGAATTTTTAATTTTTGGGTTTTTCTTCTACTTAAGTATAAGGGTTTTATGAGAAATTGGGTTTTTTTAGATTTTTTGAGAAATTTTTTCGGCAAAATATTTTTAAAACTTTTATCCTTTTTCTTCTATTTTAGTTAACATTTAAGGAAAAATGCCACATATCATTATCACAGTAAAATAATAGTGTTAAATTCCAGATTAATTAACAAAATTAAACTTCAAAAATCAAATTATACATACCTTAAAATACATGGGCCACTGGTGCCATTTCTTTTTATGGTATTGTTTTTTGGGTAAATTACATCAACAGTCACTCAACTTTGGGGTAGCTGACAAAACAATCACCTGGGTTTCATTTCAGTCACTCAACTTTGAAAAAATAACAAACAGTCACTAATGTTATTGGAAAGTGACAAATCAGTCACTCATTAACGTTTTCCGTCACAAGCTTAACGGAATAGCTGACGTGGAAATTAATTAGCTGATATTGCCAGTTAACTTGTCAAGTAGGACAAGTAGTCAAAGGGTCAAAAAAAAGATGATTGGACATTCTCTGCATTTCTTCTTTTTCTTTTCATCTTTCTCTTCATCTTTTTCTCACTCAACCTCTTTCTCTTTATGCTTCTTTCTCCCAGGATCTCTGCAACAATTGACTTTGGACCGAGACCACCGTTGTAGATCTTCAAGTACATAAACACGAAATAGAAGGAATCTTAAAGTTATACGCTAAGGTTTTAATTCATAAAAGTGATCAAAATTGCACTTGCCTTCTTTTCCGGTCTTGGAAAGACCGGCAAAGTGTTTTGATTTACTTCTTTTATCTTTGATAGATGAAACGATCGATAGCCATTTGAAAGATCATTGTACACCATCATCCAATTCGAAGCGACTACAGATGATGTTGATTACGAAGAATTGTTTACTTCATTTCGAGCCTCTCAACCGAGACTTGCAAAGCGAGATGGCTTTCTACGACGGTATGGAATCGCTTCTTGGGGCTTTGAGCCAATTTCCAGAACACATACATATTCGAAAACTTCTAAATTAAAGGGTTAAGTAGCATATATAAAATCTGAACGAAATTGAATGGTGGAATTAGGAAGATTCACATTTATTTTTTGACCAGTATGCATTCATTAACCAAGATACCTCACGATTTATTTCAACCTAGTATCGAGTGCTACATAAAGAGTAATAATCCCAATAATATAGATATTTCAACCCTATCAAGGATACATTCAAATTATTTGACGGTGATCTGGTTCAACCAAATTGTAGCAAAATGGATAGAGCTTTCTGGTAGTCACCAAGTGAAGATTCAATGTCCTCTAAAGAAGCATATCAGAAACAAAAACCAATATTTTAGATGAAATAAGATGCTTAAAGAAAAAGCTATTATCAAATCGGTAGAGGGTTCCTCCCCCCACCTATCCCCAACAAATATACACCAAGGGAGAAAGAAGATGAAAAGAAAGGAGAAAAGACAAGAAAAAAAAAGGAAGCATAAGGAGAAAGAGGTTGAGGGAGAAGAAGATGCACAGAGAATGCCCAATCATCTTTTTTTTTTGACCCTTTGACTACTTGTCCTACGTGGCAAGTTAACTAGCCATGTCAACTAATTAACTGCCACGTCAGCTATTCCGTTAAGCTTATGACGGAAAACGCTAATGAGTGACTGATTTGTCACTTTTCAACAACATTAGTGACTATTTTGTTATTTTTTCAAAGTTGAGTGACTGAAATGAAACCCAGGTGACTGTTTTGTCAGCTACCCCAAAATTGAGTGACCGTTGGTGTAATTTACCCTTTTTTTTTTAATTTCTTGAGTTTTTTAAATTTAGAAAGCATAAATGATTCGGATCAAACATATAACGTGGGTTAGTCAATTAAAATTAATTTTAATAATTCTCTCCTTTTTATTTTGCTCGGCTCGAAAGTTTGTCACTGCTCATTTCTTTCACCCTTTCACTAATCAACTCTTTCTTTTTCTCTCCATTCATTCACGTGTTTTCTCTTTTTTTAGTTTGCTAATTTATTTTTTCTCCTCATTCATTTTATGTATCTTCTCTCTTTTCAGTTTGTAAATTTATTTTGTGGGTATTTTTATTGTCTTCACAAGTTATGATGGATAAATGATAGTGTATGTTATTGCTGAAACTCCACCGACCACCAACAGTTTCTCTTAGAAAGTGGGTGGCTCTTCGTCAACTTCTTAATATGTTTCTATTTTGAGAGTATTTCAAAATAATAAATGATTTCATGAATCAATTTGGACCTGTGTTGTATTAAGTTTTATATGTTTTCCTTTTGTTTTTCATTCTTTAATAAGTCTTCATTTTTAGAAGTTTTGTATGCTCTTGTAGCACGTTTTTTAGTTTTGCTTATGCATATAGCCTTGCTTTTGCAAATGATTTTAGGGATGATTTTGTCGTCCTCTCCAGTTTAAGGGATGCTCAGTTTTTTTGTCGATTTTTACTCGCCACTTTAGAATATCTAAGGTTGTTTCCTTATCATATTAAGTATTTGCAATCACTCCAGATATGTAATGCTCAAGTTGTAATAGAGTCAATTGTCGACATGTCATAATATTTTATTAATGTTGAGACTAAAACTTTTGTTGTGTTAATAGAACTTCTCTTTTATCGCTTACAACGGATGTTTTTTTTTTCTTTTTCGAATTATATAATCTCAATCATAGAATAAATTAATTAACATCCTTTCACAGGAAAAAAAAAGCATCAATGATACATAATTTTTATTCAATATTTCATTTTCATTAATGATATTTGGAGGTTACATTAACCATTCATAACTTTTGTTAATATTTCATTTCCATACATTATCTTTAAATTTACATTTATCATCTTCAAATTTTCATTTTTTTTTTTGGTAAAATCTTCAAATTTTCATTTTCATACATGACTTTTAATAATATTTTATTTTCATTCATTATTTTTTTTTAAAAATAATAGCTTAATTCATTAATTGAATCGTAAATTGTATTTTTTTTCCCCATTTTGGTATCTAAATTTTTTTTTGTCATTAATGGTATCTAAATTATTTTTTTCCCAAGTTGGTACCCCATTAGTTAAACCATTAAATTTATTTTTTTAAAAAGGCTTAACCTATAAATTGATACCTAAAACTATGTATTTTTTTTCTCATTTTGGCATCTAAACTATTCTTCTGTTGTTCATTTTGTACAAAAATGTTATATCCATAAATAAACAAAACCCAACCAATAATAATTTGCCACATTATATAAACTGTAAAAACAATTTTTTTATTCTTTTTTCTTTTATGCTCGAAATTTGCCCTCTTGAGATTGAGATGGTGATGATTAATCCTATTTTCGTACTTCATCACCTACACGCTCAACTTGAAGAGATCAAAAAAGTTATTTTATTGTCCAAAACCAAAGTTTTTTTGAACCGAATTGAAACGACCAATTGGAACTGAAATCAATTGGGGGTACCGGTTCAAAGATAGGGTTGAACCGATTGTCCTGCAAATCAAGACAAGTAGGTTGAACCAAACTAATAATAACAATTTAACCAAACCGAGAACTAGTGATTTGATTTCTTTGGCCATAAGTCCAGTTCTAAAGAAATAAAATAAAAGAGAAAAAATAGTTTTTGAAGTGGTTATCATTTAAAAAAAAAATAGACTTAAAAGTTTAACTAACAATTGAGCTAACAAGTATCAACTTAGGGAAAAAAATAGTTCAAGTGTCACTTATAACCAAAAAGATGTTTGGGTAAAATGAAAAGAAAAAAAAACAAAATTTAGATACTAATTATGGGTTAAACAACAATTGGACTAACAAATGTATCACCTTGAGAAAAAGAAAGTTCAAATACCAAGATGGGGAAAAGGTATAATTGATGAATTAAACCGAAAATAACAAACTTGTTTTATTTGTTTCCTATTCCTCTTTTTGTGTCTTAATTTGTCATAAAGCTTGTAATTTGCCTTGGTGTGGTTTTCTTAGTGAAAATAACAAACCAAGGCAGCTCGAAAACACTTGCAGAAAGATGCATTAATAAGTTGACGAAATTAAACATATATATGCAATCCAACTCAAAAGTTCAAATAAATACATCTTGCCTTCGAAAAAGCATTTGCCTTTTCTGCTTCAAAAAGGAAAAAATTCGACTTAAACTTGCGTTTCGATCTAATCTTAGGAGAGGATCCTTACAATACTAAGAAAGAAAGAAGCAACAATCAGCGGTTGCCTTAGCCAAGATTGAGCACTGCTATGAGAAGCACTCAGATCTGCGGTATCCGGTCCCATCCCCAGTGTTCCTGTCGACTGAGAAATGCTTGCATTGTTCACTGTCTTGCTGTATTACAAAAACATGCATCCACTCAATTGAACTAGTAGGTATTGCTGTTTTAAACTTTCAATCATTGATTGAGAGTTTCGAAATTCAAATTATTAATAAGCAAAAGCATTACCTGGAAGGAAACTTGCAATTTCCATAGCCTGAAACAATATATATATATATATATATATCAAATGAGCACTGTATCATCAAATGAAATGAAAGAGTTTATTGGAAACTCTGAAGTCTGAACTCACTAACTGGCCGATATTTAAAAAAGGAAAAAGAACTCACTAGGGTCTAAAGATGTGAGAGCAGCATTGTTGGAGAAGGAGCAAGCATCGTCAGTCATGCCGTGCTTCAAGTAGTAGTCATTGAAGGCATAAGACGCCGTTTTCTGGACATCAGAGGGGTCGTAACAGGGTCCGCCTTGCTGGATCCGACTGCAGTCCGTTCCGCCAGGACCGCAAGCCCAGTCCAGCGCTCCCTGCAGCGCCGCGTCCTCGGCGTTGTTCTTTGCGACACACCAAAGCTCCGTGACCACCGTTCCGCCGCCGTGCTGGGCCAAAGAACGCGGCAGCGACACGAAAATGAGATAGAGAAAGAGAGGAAGGAAGTGATTTTGGGACATGGTAGGAGGGAGAGAGGCGGTTGATGATTTGGAATGTGCGGGGGATTGAATACTAATTAAAAAGGGAAAGTGTGGGAAGATCGATGGAAAAGCGACCGTTGGGACACTTAAGGGTATAAGTATTTGGGAGATCTAAAAACAAAAAGGCCAAGGCAAAGCAGAGAGGAAAGATCTGGGCTGGGGATACGAAAAGAGTAAAGTTTTTAAGGCAGGAGGAACCCTTCTGCACCTTGTCGCTTCTTAGCTAGCGTTGCTGTTACCTTTCGCCATTCTATCAATACTACTGTCTATATGATATTATTCAAGTATAGGCGTAAATATTAATATATTTTAAATAAATTTATATTTTAGTTTTTCTCTTTTTTATTAATAATTAATTAAAATATTGCAAATTTTATTATTCGAATTCGTGTCAAAAATATTTAATAATTAATATTTATATATTTCAATTTTATTTTACAAATTGATTCCCACGTTGTTTGTATATTGATAATGTCGTTACTTAATTTGGTGTCACAAATCAACTCAGTAAATTGTTTATATATTGATAATATCGTTAATTGAATTGATGTCACAAATCAACTCGACAAAAACTTAAGATTAATGAATTTTTTTAGATTAAGTCACCGCTCTCCTTATAATTCAATTGCGTTATAAATATTTTATAACTTTCTTTTTATTAATGTTGAATTCTTCTTTCATCAACATGATGACATTTTAATGTGTTATCACTAGTAAATCTTGGCATTAAGTTTTTTTCTTGGAAGGCTAATTAAAATTTTTTGAAATTTCAAAGGTTTTAATAAAAAATTTCAAAAAAAAGTATCTAATTGAAATTTTTAAAAACTTTAATAAGTTTAATAAGAATTTTTAAAAATTTTGAAGGGTTTAATTAAAATTTTCAAAAAAAAAAAGAGTGTATAATGAAATTTTTCAAAATCTTTGAGAGGAGAAAGGCTCCTGAGCCTCAATTGCCATCCACCTCTTCGTGCTATAGAAAAATAGCAATAATAGTAAAAATAATAATAATAAGAATAAGAATGCACTTAATATTCTTAATCATAATTATTTACCTATTTAAATTTATTTTTGTTCACAATTTAAATTATTTTATTTTATTTTATTTTCGTAAATACCGTTTATATGTTTTTATTATTAGTTTTAAATCATATGTTTCATTTTTAATTGAATGTTATTTGCAAACGTAAATCCGTATTCTAAATACATGATTTCCACATACATACATGTGTGATAGAATTTTTAGTATTATATTTTTATGAAATTATTTGATTTATTATCAATAATTTTTAAGAGTTCACAAAACTCTTATTAAATCTCTATACTATGTGTGCAAGTTGTAAATTTAATTTATATATTTTAATTGAATTATTTTTAGTCTCTGTATTTTTTAAATTATCAATTTTAATATGTACTTTTTGAATTTAAAAATTTTAATCCTAACTTTAATGGTAGCAAATAAATCCATTTGGTTAAATTATACTATTAGCCCTATACTATATGTGAAGTTATAGATTTACTCCATGTTCTCTAATTTAATTAATCTTAGTTCCTATATTTTTTGAATTTTGAAATTTCAATGTCGATGCAAACAAAAATCGATAAATCCATTAGTTATTTTTTTAGTAATATATGGAAATAGAAAAATAACAAGACATTATTCATATGCTAATATGTTTACACATAAAAATTTGGAAAAACCATACCTTAATGGCTATTGCCTGGTCAATTTTGAAATTGCAAATTTCAAAAAATAGAAGGGATAAAAATAAACAAAGTAAAATATAAGGATTCATTTAAAACTTACGGATAGTATAAAGAGTAATAGCAGAATTTAACTATCAATTAAATTATCAGCGCAGTGGGAGTGAAACAAATTTGAGTTGATTTTATTTCTATAGTTAATATCTATACTATATTTAAGTGTCATATTGAGTTTATGGCACGAACCATTCAAATTTAGTTGAAAAATAATTAAAATTTATTTTTTTACAAAGTAACAAATCTATAGTATAGGTATTAACTATAGGGTTCGAGTCATGTTGGTTTGTGTTGAAAATAATTACACAAAAATAACATGACTCAAACTCAATTGAAAAAAATTAACATTTATCTTTAATAATGGTATACATGTTGAAAATAATTACACAAAATTATTATTAATTTCATTAAAACATATAATCAGCCTGTGTGTCAGACGGGTAAAAAAACTAATTAATAATATATATCTAAGAAGTTTTCACCCACATAGTGACCTGATTAAATTCTGACTACGACTCAGTTAGACCTCAAATTAATAATGGAATATTGATTCCAATTTCTAACCCATTTTATCAGACTCCACGTCTTGTTTTAGTTGCCAAATGCCTTTAAATATGTTTAATAAATTAAAAAATTAAGTGTTATATTTAAGTTTTAAAATATATTTGATATATTTCTTTTTTGGTGAATTACAATGACAGGATAAAGTTTGAATAATAAACGCGATTAACGCAACTTGAATCCAGACCACATATGAGGCAATGAACACCTTTAACCATTAGGCCATTACATGGGATAAAATATTTGATATATTACTTACAATGAAATAAGAAATATAATTAAATTGTTTGAAAAATATAAAATTTAAATTATATAAAAAAAAAGGTTATTCTTCATATTACCTTTAATTTTAAAATATTTCACTGTATTATAAATAAAATCAAATTTTAAATGTAAAATCTTTATATGATATTATAATGTTAAAATAAAACTAAATTAATTAAAAGTATTCTCAATTAAATGATAAGTAGTTTTTATTTATTTATCATTTTCGACATTTTTTATATATAAAATTTATCGCGTTGTTTTTATATAAAAATATGAAAAAAGGAAAAGAAAAAAAAAACACTCTCAATTGAAAAATAACGAAAGTTTAATCTATTCACAAGTTCTAATGATTTAATTTAATTGGAGCTATAGATATATTTATCGTAACCTAAAAAAGGAGAGAGTAATGAATTTTTTTAAAAGGAGCTATTTGTTCCAGGGCGGTAATTTTCTAAAAAAAAATAGGATTTTTTTATAAAGCGGACAATTCTTTTTATAAAGATATAATATATTATTTTTAAAAAAATATATACTTTCCATGATCATGGTTTCAAGAATAGTTTTTTTTTAGAAGAGAGATTTCTTTTATAGAAACTGGATAATTTTTATGTTTAAATTAAATTACATAATTACCTTTATATTTTACTATTATTTCACTGAGTTTTTAAGAGATGAATGTTTTTATAAATTTAATTATCAATTTAGTATCACTTAACTCGTGACATCAAGCTTAATTAAACATTTATAATAAATATATTAAAATTTTATTTTTAGTATATAATATTTAGATGAATTTAAGGATACTTAAATAGTTTATTGTTTAAAAAATTATTTTGACCTTGTAATTTTTTTAAATAAAAAAGAAGAAACCACTATTTAACTATAAAAACTTCTTAATTGTTTAGAATCTCGCATCACTCATGCACACATATCATGTTGAATAGGGAGCCACTCTTACATTAAGCCTTTTAATTGCTCCCTTGGCCACTTGAATCCAAGAGAAAATTTTATGGGTGAGCATCCTTGACCACCAAATAATTATTAGGAGTCCAATGTGTCATAATCGGGTTTTTTACTAATTTAATACAAAAAAATACTAAAATAATACAAACATAAAATTATGTACCAAAATGGTACATGCAGGGTGGTCACGGGTGCCGCCTCTGGCAGAGGCGTGACCACCCTGCCTTTGCTACTAACTGTTTAAAAAAAAAAACAAAAGCAGTTAAAAAAAACAAAAGCTGAAAAAAAAAAACAAAAGCTGTAACAAAAAACAAAAATTGATGTGATAGGACAGGGCCTACCGCAGGCGGCACAGGTGAAGGGTCTGCCGCAGGCGGCACCGATGGTGGAGGTGGCAGAGGCGGCATCGGGACGATGGGACTCTTCATGCAGGCTATTTGTTTTTTCTTTGTATATGGTCCCCAAGTTCATTTCGGCTAGAGGAAGGAAGAATGAATGAGAAGAATAAAAGAAGAGAAGAAGAAGAGGGAGAAGGAGGCAACACTGGTGAGGGAAGAAAAAAGAAAAAGAAAAAGAGAAGGAGAAGAAGAGGGAGGGAAGCAAAAAGAAAGAAAAAGAAGGAAAAAAAGGTAAATTTTTTTTATAAATTGAGTAATTAATGTTAATTTAAGGAAATAATTTATTTATTTTAGTTGTTATTATTATTGTTGTTGTTGGTTGGTTGATTTTGATTTCATTCAGATTTAATTTTTAAATTTAATTTTTTGCAAGGTATTATTTGGTTAAAAAGGAATATTAAGGCATGTTTGTATTTATTTTATATTTTCATTCATTTATAATTTATTTTAAATTTTTGTTGAAGTAAAAAAGCCTATTTATGTTATGTACATATAATGTTTTATTATTATTTTATGTAATTTATTTTTTAAGTGTGTTTTAGGTTAATTAGATATATTTTTTATGAAATTTATTTGGCATGTTATATTCTGATTATATATATTTTTATTTTTTATGTGATGGGTTTTTTTTACAAAAATAGTATAAAAAATAAAATACTAAAAAAATATCTTAATGAAAAAATAAAATACGAAAAGAAATAAAATACGAAAAAAATAATTTTTTGGGGGAAAGTGGTGCTGGCGGGTTTTTTTACTAAAATAATATAAAAAATAAAATCTAAAAATAAAAAATACAAATAAATGGTCAAAATCAGGGTTTTTTACTAAATTAATATAAAAAATACTAAAATAATACATTTGAAATATTATGTACTAAAATAATATAAAAAAATAAATTACAAAAATAGTATATTTTAAAAAATAAAATCCAAAAATAAAAAAAAAACCAACAAATGGCCAAAATCACCGAATAAAAAAAATAAGAATATTGCAACATAATCCCTCATTGTTTTCTCATCTTTTTTTATTTCCCAAAGAATTTAATTACATATTATAATATATTTTAAAATAATATTGAACTACTTATCATGTTTTTTAATTATTATTACATCACTCACATTATTATTAAATAAAAATTAATTTAAAATATATTGAACTACATGCCGGGTATATTGTATATATTATATTTTAAACCAAAATATTTTACTTATTATCATTTTAAAATAATAATAAAAATATTTGTATTTGAGTTGGATATATTTATTTTTTTAATGTAGTATAGCAAAAAATATGTTGTCGAAAAAACTGTTTGGTATTTTTTTGTAATTAAAAGCAATATATAAAATTTAGTTATTTTGATAAATATTTAAAATCCATCAAACATTGAAATTAATAACCGAAATTTATTTTGAAATTACAGGCATCGCAATGGCTTTATTTATTACAAAATATCCTCACATATCTAACACAGTTAATAATATGGTAATATATTGTTATTTGTTAATCACGGGTTCCATTAAAAAAATTTACGTAATTTATGGAAATAAATTATGTTATTATAAATATTTTATGTAATTTAACACTGTCAGGGCCCGTACTGCGCATTAAGGGGCCAGGTGAATGGTTTAAGATATTCCCCGGATGCACGACTGATGCCTACTTGGAGCTAGCTAGATTCGGGTTAGCATCATTGATCCAGACGTTTGATTTGCGGTACGATTTAATATCCGCATTGGTCAAGTGTTGGCGCGCGAAGACCCATACTTTTCATTTGCTGTGTGGGGAGTGCACCATCACTTTGGAGGATGTTATATTGCAACTTAGGCTCCTAATTGACGGGAGTGCCGTAATGGGCGTAAGTGTGATAGTTGAGCCGGCTGCACTTTGTTATAGCCTACTAGCAGCCTCACCCAGCGATGATGAGTCTAATTTTTCGGGTTTAAAATTTACATGGCTGAAAGCCAATTTTGAGCATTTATCAGTTAATGCCACTGAAAAAGAGTTGATGTGCGCAGCTCGAGCGTACATTATGCATATTATAAGGGGTGTACTGATGCCCGATGCGAACAACAACAGGGTTCATCTCCAGCATTTACCTCTATTAGTTGATTTGCATAATGTTCACTCGTATAGTTGGGGTTCCGCAGTTCTAGCTATGTTGTATCGTGACCTTTGTCAGACAACAAAGCCTAATACAGTAAACATAGGCAGATGCCTTGTATTGTTGCAGTCATGAGCTCTTTATCGGATGTCAGTCTTGGCATCAGTTAGTCATCAACCATACGTATTTCCACTAGTTAACAGGTGATAAATTTTAACTTGTTATTAATCGACAATTTCTTTATAACGATACTATTCTAACGATACTACATTTACTTGAAATTTGTTTTCATAGATGGAGCATTTATCCGGGTATCAGAAGGTCGTACACTATCCCGATATACCGTCTGATGATTGAACAACATGCCGAAGAAGGGGTAAGCTATTCCAATATTCGTGACATGTAATTACTTTATATATCTTACTCGAACTGTATTAAATTTTAACCATAGTATTAATCGTGCAGTTTATATGGATGCCATATCGTAGACTAGAAATTGCGACTATTATACCCTCGTCTGCCTACATTCATTCTCAATTATGGTGCACTAACGCACCGATTATCAATTTCAATGTAGTCGAGTGGTACCACGGGAATCGAGTACTACGATAGTTTGGTTGCATTCAGTATATCTCGGATCCGCCAATGCAGGTGGGGAAGGTTCACAGCATCAACAAGAGAGGAAAACATTGAAGTCATTGGGGGTTGTTCACCGAAAATATATTGCCCTATGAGATAATCAGATGGCTCGAAGACCTCAGATGGATATGTCTTCTGATTTGCAACCATCGTTAGAGTACGTATAATGGTACTCTAATATGGGAAAACCATATTTACTTGGTGGGGAGTCGACTATAGTCCCCCTGCACGTGCATCAACCTGGGGCATACGAGCCAGTGGCCGATATAGAGGCCAAGCCAGAGCCAGATCCCGAGCCCGAGCCAGAGCCGGAGTTAGAGCCATAGTTGAAAGTTGAGTCCGAGCGATTATATTCATATTCGGCTGGTAGTTCTTATCATCCGAATTTACCCGGTAATGACTATTTCTCGGGCTCGTCAAGGGGCAGATACCAGTACGGGTTTGATATCTTTGGGTCGTATCCATCGCAGTACAGCACTACCCCTAGCCCGTATCCACTGCAGTACTCCACTCTTCCTGGGTTGTATCCACCATAGCATGGCACTCCTCTCGACTCAAGTTCATCTATGCCATTCGAGCCATATAGTTTTTCTTCAATGTCTCAAACACTCTCACCTGCAACTGAAGAGGATGTTGGTCATCGCAATCACTTACAACGTGATCGTTGACCTCCGCAGAAATATACCCTTAGGACCACACCATCGAACCATCAATTTTATGGGTTTCTTGGGTTTTGATATTAAAAAGTTTGTATTTTTTGTGTATATATTTAATTAGATTAATTAGAACTTTAAAAATTGGAATAAAATTTGACTATAACGTAAATTAGATTATTTTGAACATTAAACACTAAAACTTGTAACAAACTTAGTCTTGTAATATATATTAAATACATTACAACATTAATCTAATTGGAATAAACTTTGCAATATAGTTTTTTTTATATAAATTAAATACATTACAACGTAAGCTCAATTCTTACCCGATTGTGACGATTGTCTAACATGATAGTTTTGCTATGAGCATTTACTCCATTTATAACCAGCTAACTTGCATAGTTCACAATGCTTACCGTCGGATTTTTCCCTAATGTCCATTTCATTACGGATTTTGGATGATTGCGGACGACCTCTCAGATTCCTATGTAGCCCTTTGTCTGGGACAAACTCGAAGTCACCGGAGGCACCTCCCATGTAGACAGGTCAGGCAGAACGGGGAACTCATTTTTCCAGACACGCAACGTGTGCTCGAGTGTGTACATATCATCGAAAAATTGTTCAACATTAAGGTTCACTTTAGCACACGCTACCACGACATTCGCACATGGATAATGAAGTGTCTGGAACCTTCTGCAATCGCACCGTCTGTTCCGAAGATAAACTTCATAGGACCTAAGTAGTATACTGGGTCGACGACTGATGGTTTTTGTAACTCGAAATGTTTCATAACATCGTGAATATATTTCTACATTCATCGACCTCGCCATCCGACAGTTTGCAACCATTGTATCCCTGACATCTTCGACAAACACGTATCCTGACTCCATCTGGTTAACTTGTTGCTGGCCCATTCTCGGCACTAAGGTAGCCAACTTGTAGAATGTAGTCGAGAAGACAGATGAAATCGGAAGATGTCATGTTTTCAACAACACAGCGTTGACCTCCTCCACTAAGTTTGTGGTCATTTGACCATAACGAAAGCCCTCGTCAAAACTTTGAGCCCATTGCCACGGCTCTATTGTACCCAACCACTGTAAAAAAGATGTGTTCGTTTGACCCTCCATATCACTCTCAAGTCTAGTCATTCTTTGGCAAAAAATATGTGGCTCTAACTAGTATACCGTATATGTATTAAGAAAAGATGAGTTACAGTAACTTGATAACATAAAACATTACAACTTATATTAAAAAGATAAGGTTATCCTTTACCCATTTTTACTACTTGTCTCTTCCAGTCTGCATTTTTATAATCTCGATGGAAGTTAGTCGCAATGTGACTGATGCAGTAAACGGATATCCATGGCACACTAGAATGCCTAATTACGGCAATTAATCATTTCCCTCTATCAGAGATGATGTAAATATTATCGTTGCTAATAACATACCTCTGCAGGTTGGTAAGGAAGAATTCCCAAAATTCTATGTTCTCCTTATATACGATAACAAAAATTATCGGGAGCACGTTCTTATTGCCGTCTTGAGCAACCGCAATGATTAGGATCTGTGTATATTTTCCATATAGCCCAGTCTCATCCACTTGTACAAATGGCATGCAGTGGGGAAATGCCCGCACGCATGAATCAAACGTCCAAAACATCCGATGGAAAATTCTTTTTCCCGGTTGTAGTTGGTCATTCGGGCTGTAATAAGGTTGTGTCTGTAACTCAATGACAGTCCTTGATATGTACTCGCACATAGCGACTATCCATCCCTATAGCTCGTTATATGATGCATCGAAATTCCTATACAATTGCTCCATTGTCATCTGTTTAGCTATCCACGCCTTTCGATATGATACTCGATATTGAAATCGTGCCTGCATTTTGGCAATTAGTACCTAAACTTTAATGGTCAGCATGTCCTTCACTATTGGCATGATACACGTATAGATAGTTTTGGAATCAAGTTTTCGATAATCTTCTGTCATACGTGTTGTTATGCATGTGTAAGGCCCAACAAATTTGCGTATCTTCCACATCTGCTAATTTTGAATAAATGTAGCTCGTACCGCCAATTGCAGCCTTCCACCGACTTTCAACACTCTCTAATATATAATGTCGATTTAGACACTGCAACTTTGTAATTTATTGATATATTCATGCTATACCGCTTAATAGCAAATACGCACTCTTCTTTACTTTCGAATCTTTGGCCTACGAACAACTCCTCAGGATCAGAATTTACGGACAGCCGGTGAGCAGGAAGTATTTCAGGGTACGAGAACTCAGCTTCATAAGTCGCGTTGCGGTCTATGAGCGACATGTGTAGCCCAGGATTATTGTGTATCACAATACGTCGCATCTGGTTCTCGACCGAAGACGCGTTAATATTTCTATTGTCATTCACTTCTTTATCGTCAATATCATCAGGGACATCTTCCACATCGGGATCACTATCACTATCGACCTCTTGATCACAAAGATCACTACTGTCGTATCCATCATCACCAACCACATCAATATCATGTGTAACATTAAGATCGATATTGATCCCACGTATAGTCGATTCACTATCAACGTACAATATTAGAGCCACCATGCACAGTTCTTGAGCTCCATGTTCTTCACCATATGCAATGAGATCTTCATTTTGCTCCATATCGACTAACTCAGCAAATAAGTGAATCAGTGCATTTTTGTCACTCCCATTCCTACAGTTAAGAGCGATCATTGTCTCTACGTCTTCGTTGTCTACAAGTTCTATTTTGGTGAATTTGATGGAATCTGTCAAAACTGGAAACTTGTAGAAAAGTTTCGAGATCCTTTTCCCACAATGTCTAACAATTTTTGCATTAATCCTTCCCTTCATATCATCCAACAAGACATTTCTATCAAATCTCATTGATATTTGTTGTCGACATTCAAATATGCATCCAACGGTTGTTTTCAAGATGATTCCATCGAAATAAACTCATATGAAAAACTGATTATCCATCTTCAATACTCAATCTGTTAAAAAATAAACAAAATTTCTCAAAACAATTTCGAACAGAAAATAAATTACTTAAATAAAAATTTAATTAATTAATATGCAATTTTTTTCATTCATAAGCTCAGACTTTTTCAGTTTCTATTTTGTACATGAACAACATTTATCTTTACATTTAACCACTTAAATTCAGTTCTACGTTTTCTTTCATCTCCGATCCTGTATCTTTATATGAGAAATTCTCTACAATCCAATTTAGAAGTTCTTAATTCTCTTCATATTCATCTTCTACAATCCAATTTGGAAATTTCTTGGGATCTTCTAGCTCTTCAACCTTTATAACGGGTATTGAATGTACAAGTTCTCTTGGTAATTTCCTAACAACTAATTTATCCATCCATGGTTTTTCAAACACATTTTGCTTCTCAGCCAACTTTCGTGAACCTATACTTTGTCTCGCTATTTTACTTGCTCCATAAGATATTATAAACTTCGCGAAGTTTATAACTAGATTCCAATAGGTTCGTGGTACGGACGTCTTCCAAAGTTCGTTTAAAATGATTTGATGCTCCTGTTCTATTAATGTCCCTCTAAGGCTTAAGTATTGCACTTTATTCTTTCTAATCATTTCATGACCCTTCCACAACACTTTTTGCATCTTTCGATTTACGGTAATAAGGTGTTGAACAATGTCTTCTTTAGTTTCATTCTGTAATCTTGCACTTCTCTCATCATCTTATCAACTTTCTCCCTTTGTGCTAAAGTTATTATCTCATCAGAAATATTACCAAATATGTTGCCATTTCTAACAATATGTATAACAGAAATATTTTCAGTTGTTATCACTAATTAACAATTACTTTATAATAGTTTTACTAACATAAAAACTTTCAAATATATTAAAAAAATTTAAAACATAACATTAACAATAAACATGTAATTAATTTAAATACAAAACTTACTAAAAAATCACAATAAACAAAATAACTTTTAAAACAAAACATAAAAATAACACTGAACAAACTATATAATACTAACAAAATAATTTTTTCTTATCATAATCTATTCTATTTAAAAATAACCAAAAAGACTGTAACTGTTAACGGGTAAATAAATACTTAAGTCAAATTTAATCTTAACTCGAAACATGTAAATGTTGAGGTACTTTTTATATATTTTGTAGAATTTTTTTCTTAACATGCATGACACATATTAGCATGATGATCATTTAATATCATCGTGAATTCAAGACTTATGAATGTCAAGGTAGTTAAAAAAAAATGCATCCTATTGATAAATAATAGACATAAAGATAAATTTAGCCCGTAATATTTACACATTTTGCCAATTTGACCATTGCTCTTTTTTTAGTTAAATTTGACCCTCAACTTTTTAAAATGTGTTAAATTTAACCATTAAACTTTTAAAAAGAGTTGAATTGTTGTTTTTTAAAGTATAATAACTTATTTGGCCTCTAACTTTACAAAAAAGAAGAAGACATTTTAGCTCTTCATTTAATTTGTATCGTTTGTCTTATCATTCCAAAATGGCTGAAAAAATTAACTTCTGTTAACTTTGCTAACATGACATACATGTGGAGGCATCCTTGTTGCAATCCACGTATATGCCACATTAGCAATTATTTAATTTAAAAAAATAAAAAATAAAAAATATTTTTATATTTATTAATTTCGTTATGTTTTTTTTTAAATTTTTTTAAAAAAATAATTAATTGTTTGGTATCTACATGTATGTCACATTAGCAAAGTTAGCATATATTAAATTTTTCATTCAATTTTTGGTGATTTGACAAATAGTGCTAGTTTAAGGGGTAAAAGAGACAAAATTAAATGAATGACTAAAGTAATTTTTTTTTGTAAAGTTAGAGGGCCAAATAAATCAATATGCATTTTTAACAGAAATACCAACTAAATTATTAAATTTTTAAACATGACAGCTTAAATGACAATTCACGCATGATATATAAGATAAATTGTGTCATATTAACATGAAGTACATGCGAATTGACATGCGAATTATCACACTAATATCGTTAACAAATATTAATATTCAGTCAAATTTAACTTAAAAAGAATAAAGATTAAATTAAGTAAACGTTATTCCTAAACATTATTAAAATGTGGGTTTTTATCCCAATATTATATAAAAAAAATTTATACACGAAAATGAGTTGTCAACCAGATTAATTACGAAAATGGTATAGATTTTGGGGTCGCGCCTACCTGACAGGCGCAATACTATTTTTTAATATTAAATTTTTTTTGTTTAAAAAAATTATTATTATATATTTTTAAATATTTAAAATAATATATGGGTAAAAATACGGGTTTTATACGGATTGGAAATACCCGAAAGTGGGTCGTGCCTGTCAGGTAGGCCCGACTAGGTAGGCACAACACCCTTGCCCCACTCGCCCGTGGTCCTGCTGCCGCCCTACTGTTTCTCCATGCATGAGCCATATCACTCATGGGAAAAAAAAACTTAATGGGGGGCCTTATAAGCATGGTTCCCCCCAAGTTGAAGTAGACACCGATTGTGAGAAAGAAAGGAGAGAAAGGAGAAGAGGAAGAAGAAGAAGAAAGAAAGGGTAATGTTTAGTGAGTTTTTAGCAATGTAATTTTTAAAAAAAAAAATTGTATAGTTATTTTGTTAGTAGTTTATGATTAGGTTATAAATTATTAGTATTTTGTATTTTGTTATAGTTATTTGTTTTGTTAATAATTTATGGGATTAGGTTACAAATTGTTAGTGTTTAGTGTATTAGTGTATTGTGATTTTTTTTAGTAATAATATATTTTTTTAAAAATAATTTTATAGTTATTTTGTTAGTAATTTAAGATAAGGTTATATAAATTGTTAGTGTTTAGTAGTTTAGTGTATTAGTATATTATGATTTTTTTAGTAATATATTTTAAAAAAATAATTTTATAGCTATTTTATTAGTAATTTAAGATTAGGTTATATGTGTTTAGTGGTTTAGTGTATTAATGTATTGTGATTTTTTTAGTAATATATTTAAAAAAATATTTTTATAGCTATTTTATTAGTAATTTAAGATTAGGTTATATAAATTGTTAGTGTTTAGTGGTTTAGTGTATTATGATTTTTATTTAGTAATGTATTTTTTTAAAAAAATAATTTTATAGTTATTTTATGTTAGTAATTTATGATTATAAATTGTTAGTGTTTATAGTTTAGTGTTTTGTGATTTTTTTAATGTAATTTTAATATAATGTAATTTTATATTATTATTTATTTATTTGATAATTTTTATTGATTTATTAAAATGTTGATTAAATTTGTTGTTATATAATTTTATAGGTTATTTAGAAGTTCTTCTAATTAGGTATGTTTCTAGTTCTTTTTTTTTTTTTAAATTTGTATGTTTTTTATATTTAGATAGTTTATATGTTTTTAATTATATTATTATTGTTATCTAACATAAATTTTTTTATTGTAGGTAAATAATGGGAAATTATGAGATATTTACCGTGTTTGTTTCTAAAATTTGAAATAATTTATTGTATCTTTTGAAATAAGAAAAAATGAATTCAATTTTTTTTAATTGCAGATTTGCAACAAATGGGTTCTTTGATTGATAATACAAATCACATATCAAGTACCATTAATGAGATGGTAATAAAATTTTTATTTCATAGTTATGTTATTTGTTGAATTAAATTATATTATATTAACTATTTTGCTAATATAATAATGTCAGGAGCCGTACCGCGTATTAAGAGGCCGTGTTAATAGTATAGGGTTTTAGCCAGATGAACGCCTAATACCGTTCTTGGAGTTAGCCGGGTTCGGATCAGCCGCATTGATGGACTTTTGATCTGCATATGACTTGATTTCCGCTTTAGTCGAGTGATGGCGTTCGGAGACCCACACATTTCATTTGCCGTGCGGGGAGTGCACCATCACTCTAGAGGACGTTGCACTATAGCTCGGGCTCCCCATCGATGGGAACGCAGTCACGGGCGTAAGTTCGATCTCCAGGCTGACAACATTTTGCTATGAATTACTTGGCCAAGTGAGGGGAAATTTGCCAGTTTGAGGTTTTCATGGCTGAAGGCCAATTTTGAGTATTTGCAGAGTACTGCCAATGAATGGGAGGTGATGCAGGCCGTTCGAACTTACATTATCCACCTTATAGGTGGTGTACTTATGCCGGATTTTCAAACGATAGTACGGTTCACTTGATGTACTTACCCCTATTATCTAATTTGCATAACACCCGTTTCATACAGTTGGGGGTCCGCAGTGTTAGCCATGTTGTATCGCGAACTTTATCGGACGACAGATCCTTCTGCGATGGACATAGACGAATGCCTCATACTACTGCAGTCGTGGGCACTTTACCGGATGTCATTCTTGGCATCAATTAGTCACCAATCATATATATTTCCACTCGTTAATAGGTGATAAATTTTTATGCGTTATAATAATTAGTTGACTTTTTTTCGGATTATGTTGTTCTAACAATTTTTTTCGTATATGGAGCACAAATCCAGGTATCGGAAGGTCATACATGGTTCTGATATATCGTCTGATGATCGAGAATCATTCTGGAAAGGGGGTAAGTTTTTCCAATATCAATTTTATTTTATTATTTTATTTCATTCGACCTGCGTTAATATAAAAATGTGATTAATTGTGTAGTTCATTTGGATGCCGTATTCTGTTCTAAAAATTATGGCGGTTATTCCCTCGTCTGCCTGCGTCCACTCAAACTTATGGTGCATTAGTGTACCCGTTATCAATTTTTAGATAGTGGAGTGGTATCATGACGATCGAGTACTTCGGCAGTTCGATTGCATACAATATATCCCGAGTCCACTAGTACGATTGGGGGATATCCATGGGATGACCAGGAGGGGGAAGCATGGGCTTGATTGGGGAGATGAGCATGAATAATATGTTACGATGTAGAACAACCGGTTTGGGAGGGTACCTCAGATGGATCGTGGTTTAGATCTCCAGCCCTCGTTACAGTACCTACAGTGGTACTGTGAGATAGGGAAACCATTTTTGTTTGGTGGGCGGTCGATGGTAGTCCCTCCACATACGACACGAATTGGGCAACATCTTTCAGATCCACATCATGCACCAGAGCCGGAGCCAGAGAAAGAGCCAGAGCCGGAACTACACTCTGGAGGTAGTTCTTATCATCCAGATTTAGGGGGCGATGACTATTTCCCTGGATCCTCAGGCCACGGATATCATTCAGAGTTTGATATCTTCAGCCCACTACCACCTCAGCACTCCAGTTATCCCAGCTCATATTTATCTCAGTACTCCGCTCCTTCCGGCCCGTATCCACCCATGTACTCAACTCCTCCAGAGCCGTATCCACCGCCGTAATCTACTTCTCCCAGCCGTATCCACCGCCGTATTCTACTCCTCCCGACTCAAGTTCATCGATGGCGTTTGATACATATGATTTTTCGTCTATGTTTTGCACATTCACATACGGAGGAAGAGAACATTGATCGCCGTAGTCGCCCGCAACGTGAACGTCGGGCTCCACAAAAATATACCCCTAGAACCACACCATCAAACCATCAATTTTAAGGGGTTTTGTAATATAAATAACTTCAATTTTATGTAATAAATTTTTTGGCATTTTATTTATCAATTTAATTTATTTTTGGCAAATTATGTAATGATTATTTATGTAATGAGTTTTTTTATCATTTTATTACAAAGGATAGTCATCATTCCCCCAGTTGAAGAACGTAATTATAATAGTAAATGAAATACATAATAAATCCGGGTTAAGTATGTATGAACACAAATAGTCATGCTTCACCCGGAGTAAGTATGTAAATTGTATATAAACATGTGCTTTGAAGGCGAATTTTAAATTTGCTTAGGTTGAAGTACATAATAGCAAAAAAAGATGAGTATTAAAAACAATCAATTTTAAAATACTTAAAAAATCCATTTAATGCTATTCGGCGGGACTTTTTCTTCCAACATGTAATAAACAACATCTTAATTTCTATCCGATCGCAATTATTATCCAATATGGTAGTTTTGGAGTGGGCATTTATTCCGATTATGACCGGGTAATCTGCATAATCCACACAACTTCCCATCAGATTTCTCTCTAATGTCTATTTCGTTACGGATTCTAGATGATTGCGGACGACCTTTTGGGTTCCTACGCAACCCTTTGTCTGGGACAAGCTCTAATGTCGTCAGAGGAACTTCCCAAGTAGATAGGTCAAGAAGCACGGGAAACTTATTCTTCCATACACGCAACGTGTATTCGAGGGTATACACTTTATTTAATAAATTGATCTACATTGAGCAAGACTTTAGCACAAGCTGCTACAACAGTGCACAAGGATAATGAAGTGTCTGGAACCTCATGCAATCGCACCGTCTATTTCGGAGATCAACTCCGTAGGACCTAGGTGGTATACCGGGTCAACGACTGATGGTCTCTGTAACGTAAAACGTTTTATTACATCGTGAATATACTTTTACATTCATCGACCTCGCCATCCGACGGTTTACAACCATTGCATCCCTGACATCTTCGACAAACACGTGTCCTGCCTCTATCTAGTTGACTTGTTGCTGACCCATTCTTGGATCAAGGTAGCCAACCTGTAAAATGTAGCCGAGAAGACAGATGAAATCGGAAGATGTCGTGTTTTCAATAACACAGCGTTGATGCCCTCCACCAAGTTTGTGGTCATTTGACCGTAACGAAAGCCCTCGTCAAAATTTTGAGCCCATTGCCACGGCTCCATGGTACCCAACCATTGTCGGAAAGATGTGTTCGTCTGACCTTCCATGTCATTCTCAAGTCGAGTCATCCTTTGTCGCAAAATGTGTGGCTCAAGCTCGTACGCTGTGTATGTATTAAGAAAATATAAGTTACAGTCTCATCACAAAACATTAGGTTATATATTGAAAGGATAAGGTTATTCTTTACCCATTTTCACAACTTGTCTCTTCCAGTCTGCATTTTTATAATCTCGATGGAAGTTAGCTGCAATGTGCCGTATGCACTAAACAGATCTCCATGGCACATCGGAACGCCTAATGGCGACAATTAATCCTTTCCCTCTATCGGAGATGATGTAAATACTATCATTACTAATAACATACCTCCGCAGGTTTATAAGGAAGAATTCCCACGACTCCATATTCTTTTTATCTACGATGACAAATGTAATCGGGAGCACATTATTGTTCCTGTCCTGAGCAATCACAAGAAATAAGATCTGTGTATATTTACCGTATAGCCATGTCCCATCTACTTGCACAAACAGCTTGCAGTGGGGAAATGCACATACATATGGATCAAACGTCCAGAACATCCGTTGGAAAATTCTTTTTCCTGGTTGTAGTTGCTCATTCGGGCCGTAATAAGGTCGTGTCTGCAACTCAATAATAGTCTCCTGTACGTACTCTCTCATAGCGACAATCAATCCCTGCAACTCATTGTATGATGCATCGAAATCTCTGTACAATTGCTCCATTGCTATCTATTTAGCTATCTATGCTTCCGGTATGACACTCGATACTGGAATCGTGCCTGCATTTTGGTAATCAGTACCGAAACTTTAATGGTCGGCATATCTTCAACCATTGGCATGATGCACATACAAATAATTTTGGAATCAAGTTTTCGATGATCTTCAGTCATACGTGATGAAGTGCATGTGTGAGGCCCAACAAATTTTCGTATCTCCCACATCTGCGACTTCTGGATAAATACAGCTCGTATCCGCCAATTGCAGCCTTCCGCCGGCTTCCAACACTCTCCAATATATAATGTCAGTTTAGACACGACGACTTTATAGTCTACTGATATATTCATACTATACCACTTAATGACAAATATGCACTCTTCTTTACTTTCGAATCTCTGGCCCACGAACAACTCCTCGGGATCAGAATATACGGCCATTTGGTGATCAAATTGTATTTCAGGGTACTTCGAAAACTCGGCTGTATGCGCCGCATCGGGGTCTATCCGAGACATGTGTGCCCCAGGATTATTGTGTATCACAATACGACAAATCTGGTTCTCGACTGAAGACGCATTAACATTTACTTTCTCATTCACGCCTTCATCGTCAATATCATCCAGGACCTCATCCACGTCGGGATCACTTTCACTATCGACTTTATGATCAGAAGGATCACTACTATAGTATACATCATCACCAACCACAGCAGTATCGGTTGCAGCATTAAGATCAATGTCGATCCTATGTATAGTTGATTGACTACCAACGTATGATACCAGAACCACCATACACAGTTCTTGAGCTCCATCTTCTTCACCTAATGGAGTGGGATCTTCAATTTCCTCCACAGCAGCTAACTCAGCAAATAACTGAATCGATACATTTTGGTTGCTCCAAGTCCCACAATAAAGAGCGACCATTGTCTCCACGTCTTCATCGTCTACAAGTTCTATTTCGGTGAATTTTATGGGATCCGTCAAAACTAGAAACTTGTAAAAAAGTTTCGAGATCCTTCTCCCACAACGTCTGTAAATTTTTTCACTAATTTTTTTCTTCATATCATCAAAAGAGATATTTCTATTGAATCTCATTGCTACTTGTTTGCGACATTCAAATATACATCCCACGCTTGTCGTCAAAATTTCTCCATCGAAATAAAAGCATACGAAAAACTGATTCTCCATCTTCAATATTAGATCTGTTAAAAAAATTTTAAAGTTTTCAAAATAGTTTCGAATAGCAAAAAAGTTACATAAAATTTTTAATGCAAAATTTTTCATTCAGAAGCTAACAAAATTAATAATTTAACAAACTTTTAAATAATAAAATTTCTAACAAAATTCTACATTCTATTTAAAAATAAATAAACTAAAATACCTTATCATTCTTCTTGCTTTCCTTCTTCTCCGTCTCTTCTTACTTCTACTCTGCTGCTAAATTTTCTGTATGTTCTTCATCTAATTTTTGGGAGAATACATAAGGAAAAAATTAAGCATGCGGGCCCCACTAGTTGCGCCTACCAAGAAGGCACAACTAGTCGCGCCTGTCAGATAGGCTCAACTAGTTGAACCTGTCAGATAGGCGTAACCTGTATGTTTGCTTTTCTTGTACATATATTCGGATTCTATACTAACCCGATAAAAAATATAATAATAATTTTTTTAAAAAAATATTAAAAAATAGTGTTGTGCCTGTCAGGTAGGCGTAACCCCAAAATCTATACCATTTTCGTAAGTAATCTGGCTGACACTTCATTTTTGTGTATAATTTTTTTATAATATTGGGGTAAAAAACCCTTAAAATGTTTAATATAAAAGTGAAAAAATAAAAAAAAATTAATATAGAAAATATTAGAATTTGGTACAGGAACATTATAGCAAATGTTTTTCTATTTTTTTATTCTAAAAAAAATGTTTTGGAAAATGGGAATAAATTATGGGTTTCAAATGACTGCAGTTTTATTTATTGCTTCTTAACTAACATACGGTAATATTTGTTTGTATCAAGGTTGGGGTGTGAAAGGTTCAGGGATGAAGTCGTAAATCGTCGCTTCCGTCTCGTGTAATGCCAGTTCCTATTCCCCCAAGTCTCAACCCAACCTAACCTTGTGTCTCTGATCTCATCTTTGATTCAACCCCAAGTCCACCTTCATCCCCATGGCCTCTCCCAGTGACTGTCCAGATCAATCCCAACCAGACCCCATCGAAAACCCTAACCCTCCCCAGGAATCGCTCCCTGAAACCCTTCCATCCCAAGACAAGCTCGATGATCAAGAAGATCTACTCGAAGATGAACCCAACGCTGACTATCCGGATCTGTCTGTTCCTTCTTCTCCACCCAACACCGACCTCCATGTCACCACCCCCACTGGCTCTCGCCGTGGTGGGGGTCCTAAGCGGAAGAAGGCCGCAACCAAGAGACGCGCTCAAGAGAAGAAGGCCCAGAAGAAGCTCGAGATGCTGACTGAAGTCTTCAATCCCATTCCCTTTCTCCCCAACAAAACCCTAGATTTTTCTTCGCACGAAAACCTCCTCAAGCGACTTGGTTTGTGGGATTTTGTTCATTTGGATTTCGATGGAAACCTTCGAGCCGATCTGGTCGCGCAGTTAATCGCTACGTACAACCCGCAATCGCGCGGTAGCTACGTTAATGGCTATCGCATTGGGGTCAACCGGGCCGACTTAGCCCGTGCTTTGAATTTATCTGTGAAGAAGGATAAGGATAAGGATAGCATCCTTGATATTGAAGAGTCAAAGGAATCGGTAGGCTTTCTTGAGGAATTTGTGTCAAATTGGGTGCTTTTGCACGAGGATACGTGGATGATGCCAGCGGAGGTGTTGAACTGGACTAAAATGATTAAAGAAGGCCATTTCGAGAAGATAGATTGGGCTGGTTTGATTTGGTTTATGGTGGAGAAAGAGCTCACGTCTGCCCCTAAATTAGGGAATTGTTACTATGCCTCGCACATGCAGTGTTTGATAAAATACCAGAAAGAAGAGCTGCTGCTGGAGAAACCAGAGAAGGATGCTTATGAGGCAAAGGAGGAAGAGGAAGAGCATAACGTTCCTGAGGATTTCAAGACGTCTGTTGATTTGGTTGATGAATCTCACGGGGGATCACAGTTGGAGGAGCATAATATAGAGTTGAGTCTTGGTGGGCAGGATAATTTGATGAATAAAGATGATGCTGAAAAGGAGGCTGCTGTAGGGGATGAGGATGCTATGGATTGTGAGGAAAGTAAGGGGGATGGGCCTCAAGACGTACAGTGGAATTTGGATGGAGACAGCTATATGGATGTGGGTGGGGAGAATTTCTTAAGACCGTGTAATATTGGTGATGTTGATATGGTGGAAGAAAGGAAACAAGAGAAAGGGGAGGAAGGAGAGATGGAAAAGGGAGAAGGAGGAAATGTAGAGGAGCAAGAGGATCACGAGGAACAGGAGGTACAAGATGAACAAGAGGAGCAGCATGAAGAAGGCTTTACTATTTCCCCAAAAGGTGACAATTTGGAGGCTGTGCACTCGGCAAATCTTCTTGAAGGAATGGAAACTGCCGATGTCCCTTTTACAACTGGCTTGCACATTCGTGATAACTCATCTGGGGAATTCCTTGTCTCCAGGGTCGATGCTCGGACAGTTCCTGCTGTCTCATCATTTCTGAGTAATGGTAACAAGAGAGAGATTGGTCATGAGAATGATATATCTCATAATTCCTTGAATCTTAGCAATAAGAGGTTGAGAACTGATGAGCAATGGGATAAGTCATCTGATTTTGATACGTGCATGGAACAAATGCAGCATTGGATGGACAAAGCAAGAATGTTGTATGCTGCGAAAGACCAGGCTTGTGGAGATTCGAGTATGCACCAACAAGTGTTGCTCCATGAGTTGCAACGGAGGGATACCCTTATCGAGCATTTGCAGAAGGCCAAGTTTGAAGAGCAGCAGAAGAGACAGATGGAGGTTTATAGGCTTGAGCGCGAGCTCTATTTGATGGAAAACCTTTTAGATGGATACAGAAAGGCTTTGAAGGAAACAAACAGAACTTTTGCTGAGTATAGAGCACGTTGTCCCCTGCCTGATGAACCACTTTACAAAGATGTCACTGGGTCTGGGGGCTTAGTTCTGAGCACCAGGGAAATAGAAAAGCTGCGTCTGAAACAAGAAGAAGAAGACAGGCTTAATAGACTGTTAATTGAGAATAAGATAAAGGATTTTGAAGCTGGGTGGATAAGGAAATTCGATGCACACAAGGATGCAGTTTCTCTTCTGAGTGACAAATTGACTGACGCAGAGAATGAAGTTAAACTTCTCAAAGAGCTTTGCAACCGAAAGGTTTCAGCAGGTACTCCAGAATGTGTTCCAAATGAATCTGGAATGTCTAGTCAGTAAGGTATGTCTAGTAAGTTTTTATGTAGTGCAGAACTACTCTTATTTATATGTTAAACAATATGCATCATGCGCGGCATCTACGAATGGAGGCTTTTGTTCTAGTTGGCTCACCATATGGCAGATTTGATTTGCAAAGTTAGGAGCAGCAGGTAGTTTAGGTTCTCGAAATTTTTTGTGTTTCATATTAAGAGGTCCATACTTCATTCTGATTTACCTGCTGGAAAATGCTGAGAACCGAAATGGATGCTTCAATCTATCTCTTCAGTGGATAAGTTAGATGAGGACTCCGCTGATTATATGTCTTGTTATGAACTGGTTATTGTGCTATAGCAAGTCTGTCAACAATGGGGATTTGGGCAGGACATGGTTTGAAAGGTTTCTTTTTCGATTAGTCGGTTTCTAATTCAATTTTAGTCTTCTATTAGGGGGGAACTTAGTCTAGCAGAAATTTGAGTTGATCGAGGAAACTACTGAAACCAAAGTTATAATATATATAAGTTGTAATCCAATGAAATGAGATAAAAATTGTTCTTAAAAATACTTTGTACCTGAACAGAGATTTAAACCCAAAGCTTGATTTAAAGTTTTAGGGATACATGGGGTTCACTTGATGAGTATAGATGTTTATTCACTAAATCTCATGCACGAGACTGGTTAAAATATGTGCAGAAAATCCTGTTCAAGTCTGGTCCGTTTTATTAACACCCTACCCAACTCTAAAATAAATTGCTTAAATTTAGACATTGATCCATCCCTCTTTAAATGGGGGTACATCTTTCTTCAGAAATTTACAGTGTCCATCCCATTGATTCTCTTAAAAGATTTGTTGTATTGGATTGTCGTGGGTCTAAGAAAAAAAAAAACTTGTTTTTATTCTTGGTTTAAATTCCAGTACTATGAATGCTCTTGTATTTAAGAGAGAAGATTACATTTTATTAAAAAGTGGATAAATTAGTCTTTATATATGTTAAAAAAAGTGTAAATTGACCCGGGTTAAAAATTTTATCCATATCAGCTGTTAAGTGATGATTTGTTTATTTTTTATGTAAGTGGTGTGGAATTAAAGGATGGGTAGGATTAGTCAAAAATATCATGGAGGCCCAGTAGTAGGAGTAGGGTTGCTTTTTATCCCCTCTATTAAAAAAAGAGGCAAATTAATATCTATAAGTTATATTAAAGAGCAAAATAGTTCTTTTGTTAAAAGATCTATCAATTTCTAATGTTAAGTGATGACATGGATGGTGGAGCAATCAAAAAATATAAGATATGTCACTTGTATTTTATGTTGACGTGGTGTTTTGTTATGCCAGTAAATATTTTAAAAAAATTAAAAATCCCCTAAAAAACAATATTTTTAAAAATCATGTTCAAAATGAACTTGGAAAAAATTATAAAAATATATTGGAATTATTAAAAACGTTTGACAAAATAATTATTTAAGAATTATAATAAATTATAAATTATTATTAAACTTTTAAAAATTAATTAAAAAATATTATGCAATGTTACTATTATATGTGTATTTAATTATAAAAAAATAATACAATAATACTCATCAACTTGATTAACTAAAAATATTAACTTAATTAAGAATATATATATATTCTTTAAACATGTATGTGTATATATAATTTTTACATCTTAAAACAATTTTTTATATACTTATTGATTTTTATAATTATTCAAAAAATCATTTGTCTAGGTTTATCTTAAATGTGATATTTTTAAATAATTATAATTTTTTTTATTTTTTAGGATTTTTTTAATTTTTAAGTATTGCCACAACAGCATAAGGTACACGTGACATGTCACGTGTCAGTGTCTGATTGGTCTTCCAGCCACTAATACTTAACAATAGAAATGGATGAATCTTTAATAGGACTACTTTATTCTTTAATTTAACGTATAGTGACTAATTTGCCCATTTGTTTGAGTAGAGGGGGCAAAAATGCAATCCAACTCCTAATACAAGGGCTTACATTGTACTTTTACCTAATCTTACCCATCATTTATTTCTAAGTCACTTGTATAATTATTTTTAAAAAAAGTTAAGTCATCACTTAACAACACATAGATGGATCTTATAACACAAGTATCAATTTACACTTTTTCTAATGTATAGGGGTTAATTTATCCATTTGTTTAAAAGAGGGGATAAAATTTATATAAACTAATTGTTAACTTCTTGTAATTATTTAAATATAAAATAACAAATATGAGAAAATATGAATTGTGAACTCTAATATCTCCTCGTATTGTTTCATGGTGATATATTATTTTGTTTAATTACATAACGATATTCTGTTTTAATATTATGGCTAAATTAGCCTTTAAAAAGTCATTTTTTAACAAATATTTGAGTGAATAGGTCGATTTCTGGAATATTTATTGGAATAGGCTGATTTTGGAGGACATCTTTTCATTTTCCTTTTTCTTGATAGGGTTTAGGGTTTTTAAGGGTCTTAAGGTTTGTTTAGGGTTTTGTTTGTTTAAGATTTTGTTTGAGGGTTTTAGGGTAGTAAATATATTTTAGGGTTTGTTAAGGTTTTTAAAGGTTTAGGATTTATTTTTGGGTTGTAGGTTTTAATGTTGGAAATAATGGAAGGTCGATTTATTTGTATTTGTGTCTGAGGTAGACATTGGAAATAATTGGAGGCCAATTTATTTGTGTTTGTGCTTGTAGGTTTTAGAGTTGCAATACAATAAGCATCTAATGCAATGGTTCCGTCTCGACACGATATATGAAATGTAGGTCTCGGAGCGCAACTGCATCATCGTGAACTCAAATACACTTTAAAATTAGCACACACTCTCCCTTAAACAGAAAAATCTATCCGTCGAAAAAATTAAAAACTTGAAAGTAAAATATAAACAATGGTGTAAAGAAGATTTTAGGGGTGAGGGGGGGTGGCCAAGAAAGTTGAAGAGGAGCAAACCCCCATTATATAGGCAATTGGGTGGGCAATGAGTAAAAAAGAAAACAGCATTGTGCCTTGGTTAATCTGAAAATATCTTGGGATTCCTAGGATATTTGAAAAATGAGGATCGAGAATCTCGAGTTCTAGAAACTTTTTAGGGGGATGAAAATGGGAGAGGGAAAACACGTTGCCCAGGTGCATCAGTTGAAAATGCGTCCAACAGGGCGGGCTTTCAGTGTATCTTTCTGCCACATCACTAAAAGCGCGCGCCTAACGGAGCGTTTTCCCTCTCCCGTTTTCAGCCTCCCTTAAAAAGTTTTTAAAACCCGGGAATCCTAATCCTCATTTTTTAGATATCTTGAGAATCTTGAGGTATTATTTTCAAACATCCCAAGCTACATCTATTGTTTTTATTTTTAAAACGCTTCTAACAACACACATTTTAAAAAAAACTCTCAGAACTGTAATGTTTAAATTGTTCTACCGATGTTAATTTATATTTGATATTTGGGGTAGTATTTTCTATAATGCAAGTGGACATTCTATTAGAGACGTTCCGAAGAGGTTATTTGGTTGAAAATGAGTGGACGAGTTAATGCTGTTGTTTATTACGATGGTGAAATTCGCGACACTGAGATTAGGGTCATTTTTTCTTCAGCCTACGCAACACAATTGGCTTTCAACCCAAACATTCAATTATCAGAGCCCCGGTCAAGAATTAGGCGGAAAGTGGGAAATCCTAGCTGTAGAATATCGTTGTTGAAGTATAGAAATTTAGTGTCAGAGAACCCCATGAAATATGAAATATCTAATGTTAGAGGCCCAATGGCAATCAATGTAATGGTCCAAACACATCATGCTATTGGATCACCTATACTTGAGTTATATGTTGAGTTTGTCGACGTCGATGAAAGTGGTCGGAGGTCGACAACTGTTCTGGTTCATGTTAGAATGGAACAGGAATCTGGAAGTCCAACTACACGTTTGTGTGGTAGGTTCTCAACTTTTTTAGAAAGATCCCATTATGAAATCTTTGAATCACCAATGGGAAAACATTCATCGGTTTCAGCCTAAGATTTCAATTTTGGCACACAGTCCATCCACCAGTTGGGGTTTGTCGGTAATCGAAACTTTGACACCTCGGCACGACATTCTGTTAGTGTTTTTGATTTCAACTTCCAAACGCCGATGTTTTATGCTAGAAACACTTATACAAGTATGTCATCATGTTACATCGGTTGACAACCGTAAGTGATTTTGGTTGTAGCGAAAGGTATACAAGGCGGGATGATGTAGTCTCTACAACTTGCATCGGCGAAGGGACATCTAACCTTGGAAATGCAGCTAGGGTTGACATCGAATTAATTTTAACTTGTTATGAGCGAGAAAGTATAAGGGTAGTTCGCTCGGTAACGTAAAAATGGTAGCCGAAACCATGCCCATGACTACAGAAGAAGTGTCCAACCACTAATTTTTATTTTTTGTGGTTGCATCGCCCGTCACATTTCTCGGTACAACATTGCCAACACGGCTGATCCCAATTGAGTCGACCCACTTCTTTCAAGTCGACGAGTTGTAATAGCCACCTTAAATGTACGTTTGGGTGTGTTGTTCTCTTTCAAGGGGACTTGAACTCTCGTGGAGAGAATCAAAATTTTCTTGCAATCGTTTTATCTTTATCAAGCTACCGAAAAACCTGTTCGACACATTGCCTAATAGTTGCTCGAAAACGCTAATTCAATCCCCAACGACCACTAATCCCGTAACAATTGGCCTATGCACTGGTAAATCGAGTTGTAATTGAACGTCCTCAAGTGTGATTGTACACTCACCGCATGGAATGTGTATTATCTTAGGCTTCCATCTTTCGACCAACATGCTGATAACTGTGGGGTCCAATTTATACCTTTGAGTATATGGGACACATGCAAAAATCTCACATTTTTCAAATAGGGTTCAATCATAGGCAATGGCCTCAAAGATAGATTGTATATATATGTCTTTAAAATTCGATCTTCGGCCTGATTATAAAAAACAAATTAATCTTTTTAACAACTTAATAATGAATTTTAAAAAAAAATTATAAAAATTAAAAATATTTTCTTACCATTTGTAATTGGAACACGGAAATGTGGTTGTCATCCAAAAGAATAAGAGTATTTGCCATTACAAAATTTAATTAAAACAAATAAAAATCGAAACACAGAATTAAATCAAGATTAACTTGAGCGAATTTTAATTAAAATTTTAGAACAAAAATCTTGAGAGACTTGAGAGAATTGATAGAATTAGATTTGAATGAAAAAAATGAGAAAAATGGTTGGGTTTATATACAAATAAAACTAGTTGTCTTATGGTCGCTGGGAATTCGACCGTTGGAGAATTTGACTGTTAGGGGATATTATCATTGGGGAAAAATGCAACTAGCTGGGCAAGTTTTTACCCTCTCTCTCCAAAATCGGCCTGTTCTCTCAAATTTTTTTTAAAACAGGCTTTTTTTTTGGGCTAGTTTAGCCTAATATTACATATGTATATATAAAAGTGTAAATATAACTATGTAGTATATAATAATATATAAAGTTTATAGTAAATATAAGGTTAAAATATGTCGTAAGTTCTTGTACTTTTTGAAAATTTAGAATATAGTACTTGTATTTTTATTTTCAAGGTTTTAATCTTTTATATTTTCAAAATTTAAAATTTAAGTCTAATTATTAACACTGTTAATATCTTTTGTTAAACTCATATTCATTACATCTTTTTTTATCTACATTGCTATTAAGTGAGGTTTTTTTTTTTTTTAATGTCACACCAATAAATTTAACAAAAACACTTAACAGTTGAACTTGATTTTTAAAATTTGAAAAGTAAAGAAACTAAATTTTAAATTTTCTAAAAGTATTGAGACAGTTGCAGTTACTATGCTTAACACTATAGAACAGAAACAAAAATGCATTTTAAAAAATATTAACCATGGCTTTTAAATTTCCAATCTATAATTTTTTATTTATTAATTTGATAGTAAAGAGGCGAAACAAGCATCTAAAACATGATGACTTGTAAGCAGTTGTTTGCAAAATAATTGAACTTGGATGAGTTGTTACTGCTAACTTAGCAAGGCCGTCATTGGAATCCCTACTCACCTGCAGCTCCCGAACAAAGTGGCTGGATGATACGCAAAAATGAAGCTACCCCTATCAATAAATCATGTATTGAAGTTAAATAGTAGATTACGCAATAAAACTGTAAATAGTACGTATTATTTATCTGTACATATTATGTATATAACCTTATATTAAAGTTATCCCATGCAGTGAGATAGGATTTTGATGGCTTCAATTTTAACACAACTAAGCAATGGATTTTTTTTTTGAGTGTAGTGGGGTGGTTAACGTTGGAAAAATTAAGTATGTAACAGAATATTTCTTTCATTCTTTATACATTAATAAGAACACACAAAATTTTGTTGACGTGGAAAATCTAAACGGGAAAAATCGCGGAACTCTAGTCGAGTGTAAATTTGCCTTCTACTACTATATGACTAGGATTACATTCAATATCTCATCTGTTGGGAAATGTGCCCATATTATAGTAAACATGTAACTGTTTTCTATTTATTTGAATGATAAATAAATAAATAAAGTTAATTTCACATTTCACTATTATGTTTTTTATATTTTTTGTCTTTTATATTTTGCATGTATAGCGAAATTGTGAGAAGCAAATATAGCTCATTAATTATCTAAAGTTCAAACTGAAGATAAGTGGCATTGTAAAGAACGTTTACATTGCGAGAAACATAACTTACTTCAGTAGATAATCTAAATGAGTCCGTAATTTCGTAAAGAATCGAAGTCAGCATTTGATTCAAATACTGAGAAGGATTATTATGTCGTCTACAATTCCAATCGGGGTGATGGTTAGCCTTGGCTATTAGAGCAGTTGACTACACGAGTAGAGATATAGATGTATTCATTGGTAGAATGATACATTAGATTGGACCCAAGATGAATTAATTTTGAATCCGTTTGTGAACTAATTCACTTATAATGTTCATAGTGTGATTTACCTAAATCTTAAGTTAGCCACTGACCATACATATACAACTCATGTGCTTTGATATAAGTGGAGGCTTATACTCTAAAGATGATCGAGCCCATAGCCGGTATGTTGGGTACATGACTTGTGTATGGCATGACTTTACTAGCAACAGTGGGATTCATAGCTCAATTAAAGAGTTAATAATATCCTCTTAATGACATTGTGTGGATTGATAAATATGAAACGTGGTCAAGGGTTGCTCATTTTCGAAAGAGCAATTTATCACAGTCATTTGTTGACAGTGATCATATTAATTATTAAGAAGACACAATGGTGACAATGAGATAAAATAAGATTGTATTGAGTGAACGGATTTAGCTTAAAGGAATCAGTGATATCATATTAGGGTAACACACACATGACGAGGTCATTGGACAAAGTAGTTGGATGAATTATTTTCGTAAAGAGTATACATAAAGGATTTTTCAATCATGGTACTTATTGTGGATTGACTCCATGATTATGTAATTGTGAATTATCGGAACGATGCTTCTAGACATAATTGCAATCACTAGAGCCTAACTGTATATGTCCGATTGGTCCCTTCGCTAGTTCAACAAAAACTCGATCGAATTGCATTTGAATTAGAAGAAAATTCTATGACTTTGGGAATAATTTAATTGAGTTAATTTATTCGATCTGGAATTAAATTAGGTGGTCGTGAGAATTGTTCAACTAAAGAATTTGATTAAAGAATTTTCTTGAAAAATTAATTTGGAAAAACTAAATGATTTTTGGGAAAAATTAATTTTGATAAAGTAAAATTAAATTAATCAAATCAATTAAAATTAATATGATATTTTTGGAAGTTAATTTTCAAGTTGGACAAATTGGTCCAATGGATAATTTCACTTGAAAATTGGGCCTGATATCGTAAATTGGGCATGAGAGCCCAAAACAGAGACCAAGACCCAAAACCTAGATGAATCGGGCCAAGTATGTGAAATAGGGCCAACGGTCCAATTGGTAGCTAGACCAGACCGATCGGTTGGTCATTGACCCAAATCGAATTGACAGCAGTCGAATCGACCTGGGATGTTGTAAGGGTGTCGCACCTGCATCACCAGAGACGGCGATGGTGGTGGCCACGACGGCGGCGTCCCGATGGCCGGTAACAGTTGGTCTTTGGTGTTTAAGCAGTGGAAGAGTTACACTCCTATTGGGACTCTACTAGGGAATTTGATTTCAGATTAATTATTCCAAAAAAATATTATTTTAATAGTTTAATATTAAATTAAATTAAATACTTAACTTAATATTATTTTATTAATTTAGTACTAAAGTGATTAAGTTTAATCATAGTTGAACTCTCTAAACTCTCCCTATATAAAGAGAACCTTGGGTCATTATTTATACACACTTGAATTTAAGAGAAAGTTGTAGAGAGAAAATTCTCTGAAGAAGTTATTCTAAAAAAATTCTAAAGATTTTTTTTAATTTACAACTTGACCCAAAATTTTAGAAAAATTATTAAATTACCCCACGTGAATAATTTTCTAATTTGAAGCGAGCCCACACTCGACAGACGTGAGCTTGAGGATAGCGGAGAAGACTACTCGGTCAAAGTGCTTATCCTAGACGAATCGAAAAGGTACAATTTTGATTAAGTGTTTATTAATTTAGATATCACAACCAAGAACTTATTTTGGAAAATTTTTTAAAACTCTTGTTTTTTCGTAAATTTATTTTCTGCTGCATTTTCAAAACCCGTTTTTCCAACATCATCTAGTTAGGATGGTTTACAATTCTCACACAATGGTGACTTTCTCTCTCTCTCTTGGTGAAACTCACTTGTGATTGTGCTTGATGCTTCTCCTAACCTAAGCCTTCCCAAGCCTCATATTTATAGTAGAGCAATAGGGTTCCCAAAAAACGTCATTCATAGCACAATAAGCCACTTACATGACTCTCCTTACCAACCACCAAACACACTGCAAACCAACCATCACGTCGAACAAAACATGTTTAATCAAGTAATTTTAAACATACAAGCCTAAAACATGTTTTACCTACCATAATACAATAAATTATAAACAAGAGTAAAATAATCATTTTGCATAGTGTAAGCATAAAACACGTAAATTGTAAATTTAGTCCAACTAGTGTCCTGGGCATTATATTTTAAGCCATTTGTGAAAAATTCAGCTCAAAACGACATTTAAAACTCATTTAATTTCAAAATGAAGTTTAAGGACTAAAATATAAATTTTACGAAATATGTAGGAAATTTTTTTTAAGAAACTAAAGTTAACATTTTGGAACTCAATGTATAAAACCATCTCATGTAAATTTTCAAAGCATTTCGAGTTATTTAAGGCCTCCAATTTTATTATACAAAAATCAAGACTTATTTGCGAAGGTTTCAAAACATGCCCAGTTTACTTATTAGCCACGTCAAGACAGCACAATTTGTCATGTTCCGGCGTGGCCTGGAGATGTGCCCTCATCTCGATGATGCGATAAATGATGTCTCAGTGTTAGTTCCACATTGCAACGTCACTAGGCCACGTCACGACGACACACTACAGTTTATTGCAAAAAACTTGCAGCACTTACTAATGACACTCTGACACTCAAACACACATACCATTTTGTGATTTCATGTCATTTTTCCTATTCTAACATTTCATATAGAATACTTAAATCATGTAAATCATGTTCAAACACACAAGATCATACATTAACATGCTTTGGCATCCAAATCAATCATTTATGCTAACACGCTTTTCTATAATCTCAAACCAATTTACTCAACATACCAAATTTGCATATAAGGAAATTTAAAGTGCATAAATGGCACAAAACATACCAAATGGTTATTTTGAACTTACCTCAATGCTCAGCAAGCCAAACTACAAAATAATCACATTAAACATGAATTAATATCACAAAAATATTAAAACACAAAATAAGCATACATAATTGAGAACAAGAATTAAGTATTTATCGCGTAAAAACAAAAACAAAATAATAAGATTTATCATAGGTTTCATCCTCCCTAGGTATATAGGGAATTTAGTTTATGATCTTGAATAGAAACATCTCAAAGTTAGGATAACCACAAAACATAAAGAAACTCAATAAAACTTTGAAAAAAATTAAATAGAGATCTTCGATCTTGAGGGAAATCCGTTTCAGTGTTGATTCTGATGGCGATCTTCGATTGTTTTCTTCGATATTCTCTGATTGCCCCCTTTGGTCTTATTCTAATAGGAATTTATAGACTTTAGAATACTCAAAAAGCCTAAAAATTGGGTTTTTCGCGTATTTGGGAAGCAGGGTACGAAATCAACACTGGCTGGCAAACGAGTGTGTGTCCAACTAGTATGGAAATGCCTAGCCCGTGTGGATCCTGAAAACAACTTTTTTTGTTTGATTTTGGCTCATTTTTTGCTCCTTTCGCTCTCAAATGCTCTTCTAAGTATAGAAACATGAATTTAAAGGATTAAGAGCATCAAATTCACTTATTTACATAATTAATCATCCAAAAACGCATTAAGAATGAGATTAAAATATATTATTTTATAATTTATCAAATATTCTCACACTTAAGCATTTGCTTGTCCTTAAGCAAAATCCTCGACTGACATTAAAATTAATCTTTCTCAACTTGTAATTCTCATCAATAGTATTTCGAAATAATTCGTAAATAATCATACATTAATAGTTCAACTGAAAGAGCACTAAAGATTAAAAAAATCCAAGTCAAAAAATTTTAAAGCACGAAAACATAGGTATTTCCCCTTATCTAAGTAATTACTTTTAATTCAAAATCCACAAGAATTGACATCTTCATTAAAAGTTCATTCAAATCACTAAAAGTGTTTAAGGTTCAAGAATAAGCATTCAATAGTCAAATAAGAATTGACACACGGCTTGTCCCATTGGCATGTGGTCCAACCGTGTGTCCCCTGCATCTTAAAAATGAGAAACATAATGCTCATAATTGGGCACATGGGCAGAGACACGGGCGTGTGTCTCAACCGTGTGATTGACACGGCCTTGGACACGGGCGTATTACACAGCCAAGTGAAAACTGCACCTAAATTTCAAAAATAAAATTCACCACTGATCGTGATTTTCCTGTGATAAGTTTTATAAATTTATAATGAATCGTTCTTGAAACTAACTATTATCACGACGTAGGCAAGTGTACCTATCGAACAGTAGTATAGCTTTAGCAAGACTAGATTGTCGAACCCAAAGGACTAGGAGTACTAGTAATGACTGTCTTCTTATTATCTAGCCGAAGAAAAGAGATTTGTTTTAACTAACTAATTAATTAAACTAAGAACTTGCAGCAAATAGAAGTTGGGAAATTACTTTTGGAGAAGCAATTGATTGAGACAATACCTAAGGAAAAGTCTACCTAGACTTTTACTTGTTATTCTGGCTCCGAACCAGACGATTTATTCATTTAACTTGTTCCGTAGAAATCCCTACTGTATATTATTATCCCTCTCGAGACTAACAACGTCTAATCCCTAGGTTGAATAATCGAGAGTTATCTCTAATTAACACCTTAAGGTTGCATTAACTCGATCTATGGATTCCCTTATTAGGTTTCACCCTAATCTGGTAAAATCTTGTCACCCTATCTCTAGGCGCGCAATCAACTCCGCTTGATTATGACGAAGTTACTCCTAGTCAGGGTCTATTCCTCCTCCAACTAAGAGTAGTAACTTGAAATGATATCTTGAAATACCAAAACAAGAATTAAAAACACATAATTAAGAACAAGTCAAATATTTATCATACGATTCAAAAATAATAACAAGGTTTCATCATAGGTTTTATCCCCCTTAGGTATTTAGGGGTTTAGTTCATAACTAAACAAGAAAATATCTCAGAATAATAATAAATGCAAAACAATAAGAAAACCCAAAACTCCTGAAAGGGAAGTTGAGGAGAGATCTTCAGTCTTGATAATGGCTCCGGCTTCTGAGATGGATCAATCGGCTTCCTTGGAGTAATTTCTTACTCCCTATTCTCCGTCTCCCTTTTCTTCCTCTTTTGGGGTGTATTTATAGGCTTTGGAGTGCCTAAGAACCCTCAAAAGTGGCTTTTTTTGAATTGGACAAACTTGGGCTCGGCAGGGACATGCCCGTGTGCGATAACTTTAGGCCGTGTTTGAGGTACACAGGCGTGTGTTATACCCGTGTGAATCGTGCTTTAATTTTGCCAAATTGACACGGCCGTGTGATCTACCCGTGTGAGGAGCTCCAGGCCGTGTTGATTTCGTGCTTTGGCCCATTTTCTCCATTTTATGCCCGTTTCTCGTTCCTTTCGTTCTCCTATGCCTACCTGAGAATAAAACATGAAATTAAGACATTAGGAGCGTCAAATTCACCAAATCTAAGGAGAAATCATTCATAAAAGGCGTTAAGTATGGGTTATAAATATGTATAAATTATGGTTTATCAACCACACAGCCTAGCACACGGGCATGTGACTTGGCCGTGTGACTTCAATTTCTTTATGCCTTATAAGTCAGAGAGTTACACGGGTTAGGGACACGTACGTGTGTAGTCACACGGCCCGATCACACGGTCGTGTCCTTAGACCACACGAGCGTGTGAGCCCTGCAACCTTGAAAAATTTTTAAAATGTTGCGAGAAATTTTATGAGTTTCTGATTAAGTCTTGACTCGATTCTAATGCTCGTATTGGGCCTCGAGGGTCCAATTAAGGGACGTTTTGAAGGATTTCGATAAATGAATGGTAATTTACAAGAATTATCTGTAAAATGTTCTAAATTTTCTGGTAATACTCTAAAACCCTATTCCGACGACATATATGGGTTAAAGGGTGTTACAGTTTATCACACACTTATTTTCTGGTTTATGCAAACTTTTACATATCAAGTTCATAACACTTATCACATTCGCAATTCATGCACTCTCAAGTGCATTCACATTGCTCATTGAGCCACATACACAATAGTCTCAGTTCTGTACATAAAACTAGCGGATCACAAGTTCTATTTTAACATATTCACATCACATATATTCGCTTAACACACCACATACGTACCTCACCACATTGAAGCAACATTTGCAAGTTAACATAAGTATAGGTAGGAACACTTACTCTTGGAACTTAAGGTAGGAGATTAGGCTACCTAAGCTCCCATTTAACACACTGAATTGTGCACTACTGATAGCACACCAGACCACTCACCTTGCAACCTTTGCTTCAATGACAAAAGCTTAAGTAAGCTTTTGTTTTCCTTTGTCCTTGCTTGTAGAGGCTCCCAAATGGGTTGGCACTTTACATGTACATCAAATACAATAAAAAGGCATTACAAACAACAAAAAACAAAATTAAATCACTTTAAAATCACAGATCAAAGCCGCTCAACCTCCATACCGAGAACTTATCTAGTTTTACCAAAATAGCAATCTCAACTCAAATCTCGTTTCTAAACCTTAATTTCAATTCCAATCCTCCTAAACATCATCTAATTACATACTCAAACCCTTAATTTTTCCAATAACATGGATCCTATTTTTCTAGAAAAATCAATCTTATGTGATCAATAGAAAGAGGAAAATCTTTAATTGGTTAAAATTTCTTAAAGATTTATTACATTAAGATCAAATACATTTTAATTAGCTCAAAATAAGTTAGAAATCACTTTAAAAAAGGAGTTTAGCTTAGTAATATAAATATACCATTTTCAAGCAAAAAATCAACTTAAAATCAAGTGATCTATTGAAATATTGATTTAACCGATTAAAACTCAATTTGAAACAATAACATACTTAGTTTAGTGATAAAAATTCAGAATGTTACCTCAATTTGACGAGATCGATGAGCTACAGAGCTAATTTGGGTTTGAACATGTGAAGAACTTTAGAGAAATTGGATATGAAAACATGAGTATTCTTTAGAATTGAAAGAGAATTTGTATTTGGAGAGTTTGAAAATCACAATGGAATAACTAATTTCAGGAGAGAAACATTAATATGGCGTTTGACAAATTTTTTAAAAGGATGTTAAATGAGAGGGAAGGAGATGTAGGTGGTTTAAATAACCAACCAAGTCTAGTCAGTCACATTTATGTCTCTATCTTCTTGGAGTCATCCACTCTGATACCCAAGACAAGGCATCTCCCTAATTGGACTTGATAGATGACATATTAGTCTTTTAATCAGTTTGCTCATTTCCAATTAGACTAAGGACATGTTTAGGTTTGCCTACTAATATAAGTTATTTTTTCGTATTACGATCTGACTACTTTTCGTATTATGATCTGACTATGTAAAACCACTTAATATTAGTTTAAACATCAGACAACCAGTGAGCCAATATTTGCTTCTATTTTGCTTTGCATACAAAAACCACATGAGTACAATTATACAAATTATATTAATATAATCCGTGAATTATTTTATTAACCAGTCTGTTTGAAAAAATTACAAGTTTGCAAACGAATATACTGTACTTAGGGCAGCAGATCCAACATGGTGCTAGTTATGTAAATTGAAAAAGTTTTCTTGCATTATATTGTGGAGGTATGATACCTTTTGAGGGAATGGTCCTAGACACAAGCACCACAGATAGCTCACGAACTCTTTAATATGAGACATTCAAGGTTTCAAAATGTGGTTGAGAAGATATTTATTATTTTAAAACAAACATTTCTCATATTAACAACATCACCGTAGTAAAGCATAAAAAAAGGTTTGATTGTACTAGCATGTTGCATATTTCGCGGCTTCAATTACAGGTGGAATAAGACGATTCATACTTTGAAGAGTACATGAAAAAAGGAAATCTTGATAATCTTAAATATGCATATTCAAATTCAGATGATGATAATGAGCATATGTTAAATACTAAAGACGGAATAATCCAAAAAATATTCACTAGAACAATTAGATAAAATTGTACATGATGTTTATTTTTCTTGCTATTCTTATTAGTAATAATATTATCAACTACTTTTTTACACTAACATAATGCAAATTACGATTTGATTTAAAATTTTGTTACTTGTTTAGAAATTACTTTTACCATATTAATATTTTTAAAAATATAAATTATATAATTGTGTAATTACAATTTGTACTACCAAACATGACATAAGAAATTACGATGTGATAAATAGAAAAACTTTAATATTAAGACAACTTATAATATTCAAAATTATTTAAATCCAAATTTATCTTTGATTTTTAGACTTGTATGAACATATTAAGAATTTAAAAGTTAGTACTCTATCCAGTTTTTTTGAAATAACAGTTGGCATCCATTGGTAAAATAAGGGAGGAGGAAAAGCAAGGGGAACCAAAACCTTACCCCAAACAAATATTTGCTAACAACAACCAATAAAGAAACCCAAAATAAAATTAAAACCAAAACAGTTCCTAAAGAAAACAAAAGAAAAAATTTAGCAGAAAAAGAAAAACCAAACGACACAGCAACTTCCCCACTTGAAACCTCAAAGCCATGGATCCAAATGAAAGTCCTCTCTAAAAATCTTGCAACTACATAGTTGCATGAATCGTCTGTAAGTTTTCTTAGAGAGAAAATCTGGAAGCATCATCGGAGTAAAAAATAACATATTACGAAACCCAAATAGAGAAATCAAGTCTACAACTTCGACATCCAATTGGACCAGTCCACAGCCGTCATTCGTTCCACCACCTCCGGCGCCTCTTCAACCCAATATCGTTCTTCTGAGAATCTGCGTCCTTCCTTAGCCAATACGTGAGCTGCAACATTTGCTTCCTTTTTTGCATGCAGAAGGATAATCTTGTTAAAAAACCCCAAAGTTCCTTTTACGTCTTCGAGAATCGGGCTTAGTAATGATCTATCAACTATTTAGGAATTCATTTTTTTGATAATCGTCAACGAATCCCCTTCAATCTGAACATGTCGAAACCCAAGGTCAATCGCAAAGAAGACTGCTCGTTCAAATGCTCTGGCCTCAGCAACAAAAGCATCTGGAATATCAACATGTCGGTAAGTACAAGCACCATAATCTGACCCATTTCATCTCTTGCTAGGATTCTCGATATGTAAGTTTTTAACACTACATTATAAGAGGCGTCGAAATTTAATTTTATAAATCTCAAATCTGGTGGTTTCCAGAATGTTTGCTCAGGATAAAAATTAATAGATTTCGCAAACTCTAGGGCATCAATTTCTTGCAAATATCCTGACATGAACCCTAATAACTCATTCACTGTTTTTCGGATACCCTCATGGACCAACCTATTTCGTATAAACCAGATAGCCCAGAAAACAATTGCCAATAATTTTCTAGTTCTATTGTCTGTATTATGAAATGTCTTGACTAAACATGTTTTGTAATTTGAGTATTTCGAGACAGGGAGCACTACAACCTTTAGGACGTTCAAGATTTGGCATGTAACTGAACAGAACCGCAGCAAATGGTCCACTCTTTCCCCTTCCTCCTGACACAGAGGGAAAATATTTATAATATGCATGTTGAATTTGTTTAAGTTACCAAACGTCGGAAGAAGATCATTGTACATTTTCCACAGAGCTATCTTTATTTTTCCTGGTATTTGTAATGCCCACATTTCTGTATGGAACATTGCAATAACTTTTGTCAGATGGGTAGGATAAGCTCCCAACATTTGTAACTTTTCACGAAGCAGCAGCTTGTACCCACTTTTAACGGTGTAAACACATGTCCCTTCATGCCTTCAAACCATAGTGTCTGGTGGTTTCGACTTAGAAATCGGGATAGCCAGAATTCGTTCAGCTTGATCAACATCAGCAATGTCTCGAATCATGTCTTCCCACAAGGTACACGAATCAAACTTGATTAAATAAGCCACCTTAGAATACCTTATATCAATGGTTTGACAATTAATTCTTCCATCACTAGGTCTAGGAATCCAACAGTCGTTCCAGATTTTCACTGATTCACCAGTACCAATGCGCCCACCTAACCCCTTTTCAAGTAATCCTATTGTGTTCAGAATGCTTCTCAAAGTAAGAGAAGAGTAAGTACCCAATCTAGCTGATTGAAACTTTGTCTACGGGTAATATCTTACTTCTAATACCTTAGCTAACAAGCAGTCTGGCTGAGTCAATATGCGCTAGCATTGTTTTGCTAACAAAGACACCTTAAACGTCGCTAAATCACAGAAACCTAAACCGACATTAGATTTCGGGAAACATAAGCGTTGTCAAGTACTTCAATGAATTCCTTTAAGCGATTTATTATTCCTCCACCAAAAATTATTAAGGACTTTTTGTAAACTTATTACACAATGTTTTTGGCAAAAGGAAACACTATATAGCATAATCTGGAATTGACTATAAGTCAGCTTTGATAAAAACCTCTTTCCTTCCCATTGATAAGAATTACATGTTCCAACTCTCAAATTGATTCTGAAATCTGTCCACATAATGCATAAAGACCCTTTTTCATTCTTGCCCACCACACGAACCCCAAGAATGTTTCCCACCAGATATTTCTCACAATCACCTGCGTTTACACCATAGTATATAAGCGACTTATCAAAATTCACTTTTGTCCAGAAGCTTTTTTATACTCGGAAACTACTTGGCGGACACTTTCAGCTCCTTCTTTTGATGTAATGCCAAAGAGGATACAATCAGTAGCAAAAAATAAATGGTTAATTGCCGGTCTTCCTTTCCCAATCTGAACCCCTTATTAAATTCGACTCCCTAACCTCATCCAAAAATAGTGGAAAATCCTTCTGCACACAATAAGATGTAAGGACTTAGTGGATCACCCTGACATAAGCCTCTTGTCGGAATGAAACTTGCACTACTCCCCCTATTGATTCCGATCGTGTAAGAAACCGATGCAACACACCTCATGATTAATGTCTCCCAATCAATATGGAGGCCCAAACATATCATCATCCCAGCCAAAAAAATCACATTCCACCCTGTCGTACGTTTTGCTCATGTCAAGTTTGAGAGCAAAATTCCTTTTCTTACCTTATCTTCTAACTTTTAGCGAATGCAAAATCTCATAAGTAATTAATACATTGTCAAAAATCTGCCTTCTTGGTATGAAAGCCCCTTGAGCTTTTTTAATACAACAATTCAGAAAACCGCTCATTTTGTTCACTATCACATTGACAATAATTTTATATAAAACAATGCATAAACTAATATGTCTAAATTGCATAATAGTCCTCGGCTTACTAACCTTTGGAATCAAGACGATGTGTGTCATATTGATATCTTCCATTGCTATCTCACGGCTTCTTTATAAAACTAACCCCAAAAAATAATTAATTACTTAAATAACCAATTTTTTTTATAAAATACGAAATTAATCCAAAATCTGCAGTAAAAGTTGGTGGAGCCAAAGTGTTTGGCGCCACCAACATGCCACATCAGCAATTAACATAAAAAAAATCAATTTTTTGGTAGAGCCATGTAGAATGACGCTACTTATATAAATATTAAGAAAATATTACTATTTTTAAAAAATGGGGGGGTTTTAAGCAATTTTACCTTTTTCTAGTTGAGCCCAATAATTTGACGCCACCAGATTCCAAGACCGTGGCCTATTTTGTTGCCTATTCAAACAGTCTGAATTTATTTTTTCATTTGTTCCTTTTTCTGATTCTTTCTTTCATTTTTTTTTCATTTTGTTTTTCTTTATTTACTTTTTCAGTTTTTTTATTTGTCCTTTATTTGTTTTATTTATTTGTTTATTTTTGAATTTATAATATTTTAAATGTGTATTTTAAATGTTTTATAATATTAATTTTTAAAATTTTAAATATTTTTTAAAATTTAAATATTATTTTTAATATTATAAAACATTTAAAATATATTTTTTTAAAGATATGACCCTTCAAATTTATTATTTGGTTTACAATATTTATAATATATATTTTAAAATTTTTAAAAATTATTTTTTAAAAATTATTTTTAAAAATTATTTTTAAAGATATTGAAACTTTTTTTTAAATTATATTTAAAATTTTAAAAAAATAATATTTTATTTTTTTGTCCTTTATTTTATTTATTTGTTTTTAATTTGTTTTATAATATTTTATGTATATTTGTATATTTACTGTAGATTTTAGGTTATTTATGTATTTTATCAAAAAAAAAGTAATTTAATTAATTAATTAATTTTGTGGGTTAGTTTTATAAAAAAAGCCTATAAATAATTTCTGTAATGTGAAATCAAGAAAATTAAAGGGACATTTTTAATGGAAATAAAAAAAACGAAGGACCAAAAAATTAAAAAAATGAGAAAAAAAAATGAAAATTGAATTGATTGGAAAAAAATAAAAAAAGGTTTATTTGTTAAGAAAACTATGACTTTTTAAAAATATATATATTAAGAAATTAAAAATATATATTATGATTGGTCACATCGTGTTAGTAACATTAGCGATATGACTAGTTATTAGCCTAATAATTGTTAGTTTGAAAAAAAAAGAAAAGAAAAGCGTCCTATTTAAGAAAGTGGGGTTTTAGTGCCCTTTTAAATATTTTGTAGAAGGAAGAAAAGAGGAAAAAAAATAGTAAGTTATTTATAGTTTGTATTTTGTATTTTATAGTTATTATAATATAATAATTAATTATATTTAATTTATATAATTTTTTAAAATTATGTAGATATCAAAATATCTTCTGGAGCAAATATGGATCACACTTTATCGAGAATCAATGAAATAGTAAAATTAATTATAAATTAAATAAAAAAATTGCTTTAGTTTCTCCTTTTTTCTTGCTAAGCGCTACTTTACTCAACGTGTTTTGATTGCATAAAACCAATCTCTATTTGGCTGTTATTATCCCTTTTTAACTCTTTTTGCATGAAATTGATCTCTATGTGTTAGTTATAATTTTTTTTTTAATTTAAGACAAATTCATAAATTTATATATTAATTTTTTTAATATGACGACCTTTCTGCTTATTGTTACTGTGTTTGGTTCCATTTGTGGGGTACAAAAAAGTTACATTTGTCTTTAATGAGTGAATATATATTTTTTTTATAAAAATTCTCGTATGTAAGATAAATTTTTGAGTTTGAATATGCCTAGTTTATATTATATGTAAAACTCTATATATTATTATAGATATCAGTTCAATAAAAATAAGTCTTTTTTTATTTTTATACTTACTCATACAACCTACGTTTTTTTAGGACATTATTGCTCTTTTTTTTATGTACTTTTTGTAGTTATATGTCTTTTGTTTTAATGCTTAACTATGATTAGGATATAATAATCACATTTGATCTCTACGTGTTATTATTAATATTTTATGACAAATTTTTATTCTATTATTAATATTTTATTACTCATTTAATTTAACTTAAATAAAAAATACTTAGAATGACTATGTTAGTATAGTATAACTGTGATGTTTTTGTTTTTTCAACCTTTTAGTTTTACTCTTCAATATATAGTTTTATATTTAAATTATATAGATAATTGATTTATCATAGTTTTATAAAAATTTTACCATACAGGATGGGTATCAGGTTTTAAGGTTGCGGTTTCATTTTCCCAAGTATGATCCGGACGAGTGGATCATGTCATACTTAGAGTTGGCGAGATTTAGGGATGTCGCATTCTTAGTATCCGCCTTGGTTGAAGGGTGGTGTACGGAGACCCACACCTTCATTATGTCATGCGGGGAGTGCACTATCACATTGGAAGACGTCGCTATGCAACTTGGGTTACGAGTTGACGGTATTGTGGTCACGGGCCGAAACAAAGTGTTGGAACCTTCAGTACTATGCCACAAATTGCTTGGATGGTCCCCTAGTGATGGGGAACAGAATTTCACATGCTTGACATTGACATGGTTGAAACCAAATTTTAAGGAGTTATCGAGCATCGCCACTAAGCATGAGGTGATGTGTGCTGCTCGAACTTATATTATACAACTGACCGGGGAGTACTTATGCCGGACAACACGTCTAATAAGGTCTACTTAAAGCACTTGCCTCTATTGGAGGATTTCTCTCGTGCCGATACTTAAAGCTAGGGATCAGTAATGTTGGCCATATTGTACCGCGAGCTTTACCGAGCAACAAAACATGGGGTTAGTAACATGGCTGGTTGTGTGAGTCTGTTGTAGTCTTGGGCTCTATACAAGATGTCATTTCTAGCGTCTGTTAGGCACCAACCATATTTGTGGCCATTGTAAATAGGTAAAAACAAAATTATACTTAACATTTAACGACTCATAAGTGTGGATAATATTTTCCCAAGTTTAACTGTTAACGTGTTTGTTTCGGTTTCAGATGGGCCACATCTCTGGGAATTGGTGCGAGCCAAACATTAATCATTTACCGTAAAATGATGGAGGCGTTCGTCGGAGAGAAAGTAATATATATTAATATGATTTAAGTAACATTGATTTAACTTATCCACTTGTAGTATGTGATGTGACTTGACTCATTATGTTATATTGTAAAGTTTTTATGGATGTCGTATTCTACACCGAACATTGTAACTCTTATTCCTCAGTGGGTTCACGCCGAAGCCCATGTGTGGTGTATTAACACGTTGGTGCTTAACTTCTCAACCATTGAGTGGTACAACACTGATCGAGTTATGCAATAGTTTGGGTGTAGGCCATTTATGCTGCTCGAGCCACAACAATTTGCTGATGTCCACGGTAAGACCATAAGAGGGAAACATACAAAAGATTGGAGCGTGAAACATCAATGTTATGTAGCACTAAAGAATACCCAGTATGACAGGCAGCTTGAGATACACTCTTACATGTTTGACTTTAGTCCATCGACTGAATACATGCAGTGGTACATGACTCGATGGCGAGTTTATTTAAATGGTGGGCAATTATGATAGTACCAGATCACGGCTACAGACGTGGAAGCTAACCTATGGGGGAGATAGAGGATCAATATATGGTAGAGCCTGACTCGAAGGGCCAACCTTTGAACACATCGAACCAATGGGTTGACGTTTTCTGTGATGGGTCGCAAAGCAATTCATATCACCCGGACATGGGCAGTTTGAGTTCATATCACCCAGAGCAACCACTGATATCATTTGATATGTTTGGTAATAACATGTACTTCACCCCACTTCACGTCACGTTCGATCTAGTTTTTGGTTCTCCTGATGTGTACAGTACACCCTAACGTCTACCCCGTCAACAAAGGCCCGTAAACCGCTATACCCCTATCGACGATACCATTCCTAGTTCTTTTCAATTTTGAGTTATGTAAATTTCAAGTGTTATGTAATATTTGTTGTATTGGTTTATAATTTCACAACTTTTATATTAGTCTTTTTTGTATAATTTTATTATATCTTTTAAAGTATTAAAAGTTGTAACTATTAATTTTAAATAAAAGCTTAGCACTAAAGAATACAAAATTTATTTCTAAAAGACTATAAAATGAAAACATCGGGTACAAAATTTAATTTCCTTTAGACCGTGAAGATTGACTAATATATACGTTTCCATGGGGACACTTGCTCCGATTGTGGCCAACTGTTTTACATATAGTACAACGCTTTGGATCGACTTGTTCTCTGATATCCATGTCGTTTTGAATCCTCGTTGTTATCACTCGACCTTTGACTTTCCTACGTAATAACTGATCTGGAAACATCTCAAACGTAGGTGGTTGCACTTCCCATGTCGATACATCCCTTAATACGGGGAACTCGTTACCCTAAATACGCAACGTACTTTTAAGTGTGTACACATCATCGATATATTGTTCGACATTCAAACTGTAGGTAGCACACGCTACAACCACATGCACACATGGGTACTGTAGTGTTTGAACATCCCGCACTCACACTGTCTGTTTTGGAGATCACCTCCATAGGACCGTGGCTGAATCCCCGACTGATGATTAATATACTCTGTCACTCGAAAAGTTTCCAAGTTTTGAGAATATAGTTCTGCATTCATCGACCTAGCCTTTTGAGCATTCTTTTTCATGGCGTCCTTAATATTTTCGACGTGCACGTGTTTTGCCTCCAACTGTTTTGCTTGTTTCAACTCTATTTTTAGCATTAAGGTTGCTAGCCTGTAAAATGAGGTTGAAAAAACCACTGAAATTTGCAAGTGACATGTACACCTCAAGATGGAGTTAACGGCTTCAACGAGGTTGATCGTCATATGACCACATCGATTCCCTTTGTCAAAACATTAAGCCCATTGCCACGGCCCTATGCTACCCAACCACTATCTGAGAGGAGGTTTGAACCCCGCCATATCAGTTTCTAACCTCGGTAACTTATGTCTGAATCGATGTACTTTCAGCTCATATCCTACGTATGTATTCTGATAAAACACGTTACCATCCCAATTAGGAAATAGACTCGAAATATTTACAAATATGAATTTAAATATGATATTTTTACTCATGTTCACGATTCGTTTCCACATGTCTTTGTTCTTGTATTCATTGTGGAAGTTGAGAATGATGTGATGAATACAGTAGATGGACCTCTATATAACCTCAGATTGCCGAATCACAACAACATGACCCTTTGATCTGTCAGAGATAATGCAAATATTGTCTTGCCTGAAAACATGCCTCCGCAAGTTCCAAATGAAATATGCCCACAATTCAGAGTGTTTCTACTCTACGATGGCGAAAGTGATCAGTAGTACATTTCCGTTACTGTCTTGTGCAACCACAATTAAAAGTATCTACATGTATTTTCCATAAAGCTATGTTCCATCAACTTGCACTAGCGATTTGCAGTGGGAGAAGACCCTAACTCATGGATTGAAAGTCTAGAACAGTCGATGGAAAACTTTTCTCCCCAGTTCCAATTGTCCATTCGGGCTTCTATAAGGCAAGGCTTGCAAGTCCACGATAGTTCCTAGGACGTACTCCACCATTGATGAAATCCAACACTGAAGTTCATTGTATGACTCATCTCAGTTGCTGTACAATTGTTGCATGACCATTTGTTTTGCCCACCACGCTTTCTTGTACGACACTCTATATTAGAATCGGGCTTGCATGTCCGCAATCAATGCCAACACAGGAATGGTTGAGCTATCTTTCACTAGTGGCATGATGTAGTTGTAAATACTTTTGGCATTCAATTTTCGTTGGTTTTGAGACATACGTGCGACAGTGCATGTATGACACCTTTCTAATTTTCATATTTTCCATTGTTAAGTCATCTGTATAAATGCAGCCTGAACCCGCCAACCACAAACATCGTTGGCTCTCTAACATTCCTTAACATATAATGTCGGTGTAGACTTGGCAACCTTATAATGAATCGAAAACTTCATGTCAGATTGTTTGATGGCAAACACACGATCGCTTTGTTTTTTCAATCGCTATAACGAATGTAGCTCTTTCAATTGTAAGTTTGTTGCCAATCTATGAGCAGGTACTATATCGGTGCACTTAGGGAACTCGGATGCATGCGTTCCATCTGGATCTACATTTAACATGCCACATCCAGGTTCATTTTGTAAAAAAATTCCACGACTCGGTTACTAAATGAAGGGTCGTGAACATTATCAACCTCTTCCGAGCCTTTATCATCGATATCGTCTGAAACCTTATCAACATCGGGGTCACTAAAATCTTCAACGTTCTGATCAGAATCTTCACCATTATTGGTCCTTTCTTCGATGTCTGCCTCTGTGCTTATTATCACTTCCGGATGTATTTGTAAATGGGGACCGGTGGTAGGGTTGTTATACGAACTTCCACAATAATTTGGATTTTTTGGGTATCTACGATGTCCTTCCTCATTCTAATTGGTTTGTCCATCTGACATTAAGATTAAAGTCAAATTTGTGATGTTGACTTATTGGATTAACATTCTCAACAGGTTCTAATTCCGCTAACTTAGCAAATAACTCAACTGATTGAGGGTTCTCACTCTCATTCGACCACCATATTTCCATCACAGTGCCCAAGTCATCATCATCTAACAGTTGCATCTCACAAAATTTCAACAGAGTTGTAAGATTGGAAACTTGTAAAATAATCTGGACATCGCTCTTCCACAACGGATAGTTATTTTCGCACTGATCTTCCTTTTCATTTCTGCCAGCTTCACATTTTTTTTCAATCGCAACCCTACTCTTTGCCGACCTTGAAATACACAACCAACATCACATTCTATAATTTCACCATAAAAAGAACATACACTAAAAACACCTCGTGATTCATCTTGAACAGAATTTTTGAACTCTCATACTAAACACAACACTTTCACCATTCTATATTTGCTAGAGAACCAATAGGTGGAGAAGAATGGCTCCACTAAAATAAAATATTAAATATTAAATTTTTATATTAAAAAAACATATTTTAAAAAAATTACACTTATAATAAAGTGGTGGAGCCGTTATAAATGGCTCCACCAAATAAAATATTATTTTTTTAAATTTTAAATATAATTTTAAAAAATGTTTGAATATCTTTAAAAATAATTTAAAAATAATAATTTAAAAATAATATTTAAAATTTTTAAAAATAATTTTTAAATTTTTTAAAATATACATTTAAAATATTATAAACCAAATAATAAATTTGAAAGGTTATATCTTTAAAAATAATATCTTTTAAATGTTTTATAATATTAAAAAAATAAAATTTAAATTTTAAAAAATAATTTAAAAAATATGTTTTGTTATAAAATAAAGAGAGATAGGGAGAACAAAGAATAAAGAAAATATGAAAGCAACAGAGAATATACTTTATTGATCAAAAGGGATAATTACAATGCTTCATCGTAGGGGTGAGCAAAACTAGATTCGACTCGAAAAAATCGAAAAAAAATTCGAATTTCGAGTTAAACGAATCGAGTTATTCGAGTTAATCAAGTTATTCGAGTCAACTCGAATTTTTTTTTCGAATTTTTTTTTCGAATAATTCGAATATCAGACTATAATATTTTACATTTTTACCCCAAACTCCCAAACCTTTTTACTTTTCCCTCAAAACTTTTACTCCTTCCCACTTTCCCCCCAAAGCTTTTACTCCCCTTTCATCCCAACCCCCCAATCTACCCAAAATCCATTTCCACCAAAATTTTACTCTCCCATTTACTTTTTTTCAAAATTTTACTCCCAAAAACCCTCAAAACTTTTTATTTTCCCCTAAAATTTTTACTCCCTCCCACTTTCCCCCTAAAATTTTTACTTCCTTCCCATCCCACCTCCCATCTACCCCAAATCCACCCCCAATTTTTTTAATATTTTCCCTCCAAAATTTTACTCCCCCTATTTACTTCCCCTCAAACTTTTATTCCCCAAAACTTTTTATTTTCTCCCTAAACTTTTACTTCTCACCTTTCACTCTCAAATAAAAAATAAAAATTATCCAAAAAAATCACTAAACATAAATAGTAATAATTTTATTTATATCTATTATTTATATTATTAAATTAAATTTCACATTTTATATTATTTATATGATTGAATTGTTTAGTCGTATTGAATATTTATATTAAAATTGAATTATTAATTATGCCATTAAATATTCATGTTAAAATTTTATATTGGTATCAATTTCACATTTTATCTTTAAAATAACTTTTATTAAAAAATCACATTTTTACATTTAATATATTTTTTAATTCCAAAATACATAGTGACAAGAATTTGAAGATAATTGAAACAACTAAGCAAACAAAGAAGCTAACCCGCATATAAAAGAATAATAAATAAATTATGAGGTGATGAAAGTTAATAAAAATTTTGATTAAGGTGGAAAAATTTTATTACGATGGGTGACAGTGGTTACAAGGACCCAAAATTATTTTATAAAATTTAACTCGAACAAATATATCCGATTCGATTCGATTCGAATTCCATCTCACTCGACTCGATTCGAGAAAATTTCAAATAAAGTTAGGATGATAAAATAATATTCGAAAACTCGATTAACTCGAAAATTTTTGATTCGATTCGATTCGATTCGATCGAATGCTCACCCCTACTTCATCGAGTCTCTATTTATAGGCATAAGAAGTATAATAGAAGTAGAGATCTAATTCTAAAAATATTAGAATTTAAAGTATATTAAAACTTTATATTGATCATGATAGACATCCACTTAATAAGATATTCATAACACTCCCCCTTAGATATCCATTGATAGACAATGTACCTTGTTAAAACCTTATTAGGAAAAACCCTATAGGATAAAAACCTAATAAAGGAAAAATAGTACACAATCTATAATACGCATAATATGCTGCCTTAATAAAACATTACCAGGAAAACTCAATGGGACAAAACCTCAATTAAGGGAAAAAGAGTGCAACACGTATTTATTCTCCCTCATGAAACCATCACATATTTTCTTATATTCTATGTATTCAATCTTGAATACTAGCTTTTCAAATGACTATTTGAATGTATTTGATGAGCATTTATATTACCATTCTTTTAAAAGTCATGAGTGAGGAAAATTTGGGAAAATGTATTTTGATCTCTTCAGGAGATTCAACAATAATCATAATAAACTTTAATCATGATTCTTTTATAAAAACATAAATAGCCATTTTGGATCATTTTATAATTCTCCTTCAACTACTATTCACTAAATCAAATTTACCACGTATGTTCAAATTATTTCAATTCATATAAATGAAAAATTTCTCGAGAATTTCAATATGCTTCTAGCATCCTAATCCTTCAAGGATTTTAATATAAACTTTACTATATAGTGATTCATAAAAGGTTGTAACAATAACCATTAGACACAAGTTAAATCTTTTATAAATTGTCAATTTAATAATATATCTAAATGTTATTGCATCCACCATAAAAGAATATTTTATCTTTTCATAATCAATGCCAGGACTTAGCGAAAAAATTCGTATTTTCTTTCGCTTTTGCGAAAGAATTCGTATTTTATTTCGCTTTTGCAAAACTACTTCAATTGCACCCTCACTGGCTTTATACCTTTAGATATTTGGATTACTGGTCCAAAAACTCCACGAATTTAATTGTACTTGAGTTGCGTCTTTCTATTTTGATCAATTTATTCCATATCTATATTTCTCAAGAGATTTATTCAAAATCTTCCTTTTATTTCATTATTACAATAATAATATTGCATGCAAAATCATTGTCGACCACTTTTATTATTCGGTTCCACATTTTCTCGAATTGACATAACTTATCGAGATCTCTTATTTTTATTATTTTAAAATTTAGTTTAGGTACCTGAATCTCTTCTGGAGTTTTACTTATTAGTTATGTCTTGGGTCTTTTCTGGAGCACCCGCCTCCACTATATGACCATCTAGAAGAATTTTCATCTTTGTAACTGATCAATCTATTATTTATTCTAACTGTTTGTCTTATTGGAACTTTGGTTCAAATTAAAATATTAACTTGTTATTCTCATTAATTTTGTAAATACATTTAATAATTAACTTGTAATGAGTTATCATTGTTGAACTTTTGGTTCAAATTACTCTCCCCCTAACTCATTACAAGTTATTATTTCTCTCCCCCCTAATGTCAGGAAAACTATCGAATCAAAATTGTAATCACAAATAATGTCATAATTGAATCTTGAATACATTCAAAACATCTAATAATATATATTCCCAACTTTCTTTATGGATTCACTCATCTTTGTGCGTTGTGGTGGAGCAATTGGAACATATACGCACATATAAAAATTCAAAGATGAGAAATATTTAGCTCTTGATTAAAAACCAATTGTAATGGGGAGTGTTTATAATTTATTGGTTTGATGCGTGCAACACGTAAATCAACATAATCTCATGTTGAAATAGGAAGTTTAGTTCTCATAAGTAATGGTTTAGACATTAATTAGAGGTGTTTAATAAATAATTTCTCTAAACCATTAAGCACAAAATTTTACAAAAGTTTTTCAAACTCAATCAATAAAAAATTGAGATATAAACTCATCAATATTAGCAAGATGAATTGTCTTAATTGTATGATCTGAAATTAATTATTTAAACAGGTAATCTTGCAAACGACAGGTTGCAAGTTGATAATACATACGTGATTATTTTGTAGAGGCATATACCAAAATCATATAAAACCATCCACATGGTGGATGAATGGGCGAATATTCATTTCAGAAATGCAAGATATTAAATCTCAACTTTAGCTAGTGAATTTCTTATAAGCAATTTCCATTGAGAACAAGTAACCAATAAGAATTCTTTAAATTAAAGAATCTTCTGGTTCTTTAATGAATGTCCATATGAATTCTCAATTAATTTTCGTATTATATATGATCTAGGGTGGTCTAACTGGTCACGCCAAGTAGTAAATGTATTTGTATCAGTAAACTTTTGGTTTACTTTAACATGTGTTTAGGTTGTACTAAATTGTAACAAATTAATAATTTTACTATCATTCCTTTTACTTTGTATCCTCATATAAGTGCTATTGTGACATTTACTACTGGAAATGTCTAAATCAATGTGAATATTATAATGTCACTAAGTCAACAAAATAAATATAATTTCCAAACAATTATATGCAATATTCGCTTTAGGGAATATGCCAAAATCTTCAAATATCTTGAAAAAAAATTTGCAACTTCAGGTGCATCCAACCATAACGAGCTTTAGATAGAATTATCAAATTTTATTGCTCATAAATGGATCTTTCACAGTCAAATATTTTACTTCCAACCCCTAATGGGGATGATGACAAAGGAAGATCACAAAGATTATAATATAAATTAATAACCTAATCCTCTCTTTTTCATCTTTTCAAAATAGATATTTATAGCAATAGTGATTCATATGAAATATAATATTTTCCTCATTCACAATCTCAATATAAGATACATTATAAATATCTTTTAAAACCAATGGATTGACCATTACAAGATATTAATATATTAGCTCTTCTAGAGCTTTCGACTAGTTTTGTACTATCAAATATTGGAATAATATTTATTTGTTTTAGTACCAAATAAGACAAATACTTTCTATCTATAATGATAGAATTTATTACTACATTCTCATATCATTCCTCAAAGAATATTAACAAAAACAAAATATTTAGGCATATGCCACATATGTGGCCAATAACATTTCATATCACATTGATAACATAAGTTATCTTTACTCTTTGAAGAGTTATCTTTAGAACTCTCATTGTTCTCTTATTTATTACTATGTTCCCACTTTTAGTAGTCAATGATTATATTTATTATTTTCTTTATGTTTGCATTCGCTTCAGGGAATGCAATAAATCTAGTAGGATAGGCTTCTAAACGGCTCCATTGATTTTTTTATTTCATCTCAAATTTTACACTGATATGAAATTATCATAGACAGGGTGAATATTTCAAAGTTCATGACAAGTAAGTATTTGTACTCACATTTCGCAATAATCATATATCTTAATCAAAACCAAAATTAAACCAATCAATTCTATTAAATATGAAAAAAATATTTATCTCTACATAAAAATCCCAATAACTAAATGCGTGAAGGGTTTTATAAATTCATAGAGATACGGATAGTGAATTATATAAATTGAATTTTTTAATATAAATCAAATCAAATTTCAAAAGAAGTTGATTAGATTGACTTACGTTACCATGGATGAGAAGTAGTGATTATAAACATCCTTTGTAATGAAGAGAAAGAGATCATCCCCAAGCAAATATCAAAAACCAAACTTTAAGAGTAGATCTTATTTCTCGATTTCATATAGATAATGGTATCAAATCTTTCACCATCCTTAAGAACAAAAAGTAAAATAAGTTAATCAAAACATTAATAACGTATAATGAAAGAAGAATAAAAATAATAATAAGATATAAAACATTAAATAAAAGAAACTTCCTGTAAAAACTTTACATCTTTCCATCAAAGATATTGAAAATCATGAAGTATAAATTTGATCGTCTATAAAAGAAACTATCAGTTCGAGCAAGATCGTGCTGATAACGTGTTATAAAATAAAGAGAGATACGGAGAATAAAGAATAAAGAAAATATGAAAGTAACAGAGAATGTATTTTATTGATCAAAAGGGATAATTACAATGCTTCATCGAGTCTTTATTTATAAGCATAAGAAGTATGATAGAAGTAGAGATCTAATTCTAATAACTATTAGAATTTAAAAATATATTAAAACTTTATCTTGATCATAATGAACATCTACTTAATAAGATATTCATAACATATTTAAAATTTTAAAAAAATAATATTATAAAAAATTTAAAATATACATTTAAAATATTATAAAATCAATAATAAACAAATAGATAAAACAAAAAAGGACAAATAAATAAAAAACTAAAAAGTAAATAAAGAAAAACAAAAAAAAAAAAAAAAAAAAAAAGACAAAGAAATGAAAGAAAGAATCAGAAAAAGGAACAAATGAAAAAAAATAAAAAAATCAAGCTGTTTGCATAGGCAGTAGAATAGGCTAGGGTCTTGGAATCTAATTTGGCGCCATTAGAAAAAGATAAATTTACTTAATGCCCCCCATTTTTTCAAAAATTGTAGTATTTCCTTAGTATTTATACAAGTGATGTCATTCTACATGATTCCACTAAAAAATTGATTTTTTATGCAGATTGTTGATGTTGCATGTTGGTGGTGCCAAACACTTTGGCTCCACCAACTTTTACTGTAGATTTTGGGTTATTTTCGTATTTTATCAAAAAAATTGGTTATTTATGTAATTAATTAATTTTTTTGCATTAGTTTTATAAAAAAAAGCCCTATCTCACCTTTAAGCACAACAGAGAAATACGACATGACATCCATTCCAAAAATATGCCAATATTTTTTATAAAACAAAGTCAGGAAACCTTCAATTCCTGGAGCTTTAAGAGGAGCCATATCTTTGACAGTAGCTCAGATTTCTCCTCTCTAAATGGGTGCATTATATTGTCACTCATATAATCTGAAATCCTCATGTTAACAATACCGTATATTCTCGATGCATCCCCTGCTTCTTTAGTTGTGAATAAGTTGCGAAAATAGCATATGGCCAGTCTCATAATCTCATCTTCTTAAAAAATCCAACGCCCTACATCATCCTCAAGGCCCTTAATAGCATTACGTTGTTTCCTCTCTGTAGCCATATTATGAAAAAAGATAATGTTCCGATCACCATTAGCAAGCCAATTGATGCGTGATCTTTGTTCGCAAAGGATTTCCTCCTTGTCCGTTTCTAGATTCAAACCAAGTTGAATTTTTGTCAATTCAACAAGAATATTTTCATCTGGAATTTTCGCATATAACTCTTTCATTTTGCCCTCTAACCTTCTTTTACGGGCCTTTCGTTCTCCTTTAATTGTACGACTCCAAATTTGTAGCTTCTTTCCCAACCCCTCAAACTTTGCCGACAAGTTTTCTGTTACCGATGCCTAATAATCCTGAATTTCATTCTCACACGACCCCTTTAGACACCAGCCTGCATCGAATCTAAATTTCATTTTTCCTTTCCCATGCCTTGTGTTACTTCGGCCTCTCGTGTCCATCAAAACCAGGCAATAGCCAGAAAAAGAACGGCTCAAATGTGCAATACAAAATTCTGGAAACTTACTCCACCACGACGAGTTTGCAACCTCCTATCAAGTCTTTCCCTAATATTGTTTGCAGCAAATTAGCCTCTCTCCCAAGTGAATTATCTCCTTGTAAAACCCAAATCACTAAGATCATAATCAAGTAAAGCAGTGTGAAAGCTTCCATATTTTTCTCCGCACAGATACAATCACCCTTCTTCTCAAAAAAGAAAGCAATCTCATTGAAATCCCCAACAACTAACCACATGAGAGTTTAATCTTAACCCAACTGACAAAGAAGCTCCTAAGTGTTACTCCTGAATCTTTCATCTAGATGCCCATAAAAACCGGTAAAATGCCACATCAAATTGTCTTATTCTTCATAAACCACTACATCTATATGGTGCTGTGAATAACTCTGTAAAATGACCATATCATATTGCCTCCAACCTAATGATAAACCGCCTTTAGATCCCTCAACTCTTGCATTGATGCCATTTGGAAAACCATAATTCATCCTAACATTTTCCATCCTTCTTGCACTGATTTTGTGTTCTATTAGAAATAAAAGTTGGGGACAAACTTCTTTCAGTTTATTCCTGAGACGATGAACTGCCCATGGCTTCCCCAACCCACGAACGTTCCAAGTAATAGTTTTCATTGTGGCCAACTACCCTACCTAGCAGAGCCAGCTGATGCCTTTTCATTGTCGTTTGGCGCTCCAGTTTCTCTTGAAAGCAAAACTTTGGATGTGCTTCCCAACGTCCGTTGTCTTTTCTTCCCATCTTCTGCTTGGACAGGACTAGTTTCATCTGATCATATCTCCATAAGCCCAGCAACAAATGGCTCAAAACCACTAGGCCCAAATCCCTTCATAGTAATGCCATAGATTCCCAACAAATCCCTTCATTAGTGGAGCTTGATTGATTATGATTGAGATTAGGATAAAGATTTCTTAGAAAATCCCCAAAATTGCACAAGATAGGTTCCCTTTCCTTATCCAAACTCTGACTCCTTGTTCCATCTAATTTGCGTATGTTCCCTTTCCTTATCCAGACTTTGACTCCTTGTTCCATCTAATTTGCGCAACCAACGGCTAACTCCCATCGAACCCCTTCTTGTTAGAGCTCACAAAGTAATATCCCATCTGAAAACAATCTATGATGAATCCACCCTTACCCTCACCAGATAGAAACTTTCATTGTGACCAAGTTTTCCACAGATGAAACAAAATAGGCTAAGTTTTTCATGTTGAAACCTAGCATAAAACACTCAGTCACCCAACGTAACCTTCTTTTTCTGTTTAAAGGCCAATTGCATATCTAAGCAAACCTTTAGCCTCATGTACCACTTCATCCCTAGAGAAAGAATCCTTGTATCATAGACCAAAAAAGAAAAAATCCCCCAAGAAAGATCCAAACCTTCGTGCCATTGTTTCTAACATAAGGCTTGGTGACAAGTCATGGATTTGGACCCAAAACTCAACATGGTTGAGAGGCAATGTTAGCGGATCCTCTCCTGTCTGTAACTTGTGCATCATCAATAAATGGTTATTGAAAAACCATGGCATTCCTTCTATAACCCTATTCAGATAAACTTCATAAAAGAACTTAAACAAATAACGCTTCTCACCTAGATCAGTAATAGCAATGCCCCCAATAGGGTGCCATAAATCAGCCATGGTGTTTCTTAAAGACGGAAAATGGACTACGCTATCTGTTAAACAACTGCCAACCAAACAAAAGCGAAAGTCTTCTTTAGACTCAGTCGTTTCCTCTTGAAAAACCTCTTCCTCCTCCTCATCAAGATTCAGATTCGCCATCTTATCCTCCATTGATGCACTATCTCAATTTGAAAAGCCGAGAAAAAACTAAAAAGAAAAAACTAAAAAACCGTGTCAACAAAGACAGATGGAAAAACGTGCTAAAGAATCGCGGATGAATTTAACGGTTGTTTAGAAAATATCACTTTTATAAACTTTATTGTTGTTTAATCACTCTATCCATAATTTTAATCTTTTAAATAACAAAAAATATTTATTCTATAAAAATTTCCATTAAATTTATAATTATTTTGGGTATTATATATTTATATTTTTTTCAAATTTAATTAAATCATCTTAATTGATTACTAATATACTAGGAGAGTCTAAAAACAGATGTAACAGCCCAGCAGTGTAGAAGGAAGCCCAAATGATGAGAGACCGTCGTTTCCCTTCAGATCAAGGGACGTCTGAGAACGATAATCCGTTTTTCAAGAAACCTTCCCCCAAAGTTTCTGCCTTGATGTTGACCCAGTTCCGGTCCAATTAAACTAAACCAGAAAGTCCAAAACACCACTTGTATCCTTCATCTTGTTGGCTTCGGTCTATCTCAGAACATCCTTATAAAATGTGAAGCATAGCTTTTCTTATCTTTCTTTTCTAAGTTTTGAACTCTAGGTTTATTTTGGCGAATGGAGAGGGAGCTGGTGGATTTGTTCGAAGCTGCCAAGAAAGCGGCTGATTTAGCCGCTGCCTCCGACGCCGTTTCCGAGGTTTCCCGATGCGTCGATGCCTTGAAGCAGCTCAGGGCTTTCCCTGTCTCTTACGATATTCTTGTTTCTACTCAGGTATTTTTTTTCTCTTTTCACCCGCATTCCATTAATATAGATTTCTTTATTTATTTGAATTCTCATGAATCAACATTCTTATAGCTGGGCTTTTCTTTGCTTTCATTTTGTGACAGTAGATTAGGAGAGAAATTTAATTCCTTTATCTGCATGGTTGGCATTTTCTTTTCTCTTGAAATGGTAGCAAACAAGCAGTGCAGTTTATAATATTTTGATTTCGGCTTTTAGATTCTGGGACAGATGAATGGCGCTGCTTCATTTGCTAAATGTAGGAGCATTTAAGATGTATATGGTTATCCCCAGAGGAAGGTTCCTCTTTTATGGTAGAGAAGTGTAGGGGATAGGGTTTTCTCAATTAGTCAAATATATTTATTTTAATCAAAGATTAGGGAGGTCATAGTGGGAGGATTGATAGTTAAGTATAAAAAAACCAATCAAATCAATCCTGGCTTGGTGGGCAAATCACATGCCATCACATTTCGTTTCTTCTCACTTTTCTCCCTAGGGGCGGAACCTCATGCCCCCAAATTTCCCAAAATTTTTATTATACACTTTAAAATTTTCAAATATTTTAATTAAGCTTTCTCAAATTTTTTATAAATTTTAGTTCAATCTTTCAAAGGTTTTAAAAAATTTAATTAGAGCTTCCAAAATTTTTGAAAATTTTCATTCATCTTTAAAAAAAAATTAATTAAACCCCTAAAATTTATAAAAATTCTTATTAAGCCCCTAATTTTTTTTTTTTTTGAAAAGTTTAGGTAGGCCCTCAAACTTAATGGCACGTTCTGCCACAAGTAAGTTAGTAATGTGTTTCTTTCCTTTATTCTCCATCCACCTTTTTAGCATCCTATTTTGTTAACTATTGAGCCTGTTACAAGCTATTCTGTCTTGTAATTTTAGAATTTTAATGAATGAAAAACAGGTTTGTTTGATAGCTTTACGATCATGGTTTCGATATAACCTTCTTCTCCATGTTGTTACGTGTATGTCGTTGAATCTGTAAATTTAAGAAAAATTGATCCCCTATATATATTACAGGTTGGGAAAAGGCTTCGATCTCTCACTAAGCATCCCAGGGAGAAGATTCAAACTGTGGCTTCTGACTTGCTTGAACTGTGGAAAAAGGTTGTTATAGAGGAGACTACCAAGAGTAAGAAAAATGGCACCAGTAGTGCCATTAAGTCGGAGAAACTTCCAAAGCCAAGTGCCGTGAAGTCTGAAAAGCTCTCCAATACAGAAAATGTAAAGGCTGAGAAAGTATCTAAAGATAATTCAGTAAAATCTGTCAAAGTTGAGAAGAGGGAAGCAAATGGAGATGTTGCAATGGCCAAGAAGACAGATCGGGGAGAGATGGGCAAGGTTGAAAAGATTTGTAAGGATGACAAACAATCACCGAATGTCAAGAAATCATCGCAACCACCTGCTGGTCCACCAAAGCTGACATCAATGGTCAAATGTAACGATCTTGTGCGTGACAAATTTAGGGAGATTCTTGTAGAGGCCTTGTCTAAAGTCCCGAGTGAGGTTGATGGGGACATGCTTGATCAAGTGAATGCTTGCGATCCCATCAGAGTTGCTGTGTCTGTAGAATCTGTGATGTTTGAGAAGATGGGTAAATCAAATGGGGCCCAGAAATTTAAGTACAGATCTATAATGTTCAACATTAAGGATCCAAACAACCCAGATTTAAGGAGGAAGGTTCTTCTCGGAGAAGTGAAACCAGAAAGGCTTATTACAATGACCCCAGAGGAAATGGCAAGTGAACAAAGGCAACGTGAAATTAATGAAATTAAAGAAAAAGCTTTATTTGATTGCGAGCGAGGTGTTGCGCCAAAGGCCACGACAGATCAATTTAAGTGCGGTCGTTGTGGTCAACGCAAGACCACTTACTATCAAATGCAGACAAGGAGTGCAGATGAACCTATGACAACCTATGTTACGTGTGTCAACTGCAACAACCATTGGAAATTCTGTTAGTGAAATCCAGAGATGTAGTGTTGATCATCTTGGTTGCTTCACTCTGTTTATGAGGAGTTTGTGGTCATTAACTTTAGAATTCATCTTTCATTCATATTTTTCTGCTATTGGGACTTTGATAGGGATAACTTTGAGGGATGATTGTGCAAAAACCATAACTCAGCTGTTCCACAACTTAGGTGCTTCCATATCTCTCACTCATCTTGGAAACCGAGGCTCAGCTGGTGGAAAGATGAGCTTGGATGGCATGAGACATTCATTCATGTTAAGTAGCTAATGCTTGTTCTTTTTCTTTTATCAAAACAACAACTGTAGTTTTTATTTTTTTCTAAAGGGTAGGGAGAATGGTAGTTGTAGAATTTGGCCTGCTTAATTTCTTATCGTACCAACAACGTTGTAAATGGAGGCTCTTATCGTACCAAAGGGTTTTGGTATCATTTTCTTCCGCTTTGGCAAGTTGCTTGTTTATGTGGCTTTATTACCAGGAAAGGCTGTGGATTGTGGAGCCCTAACCAAAAGAAAAAAGGCTAAAAAGAACAATCTTAAAGTCAAACTTAAAGAGGAGCGCCTCTGAATTTGAATTCCCATCAATAATATTAGTTTACATTATAGTATTTCCTTTCAAAATGACAAATAAAAAGAAATGATGAAAAGCAAAAAGCAAAACCATACAGCTGAGATAGCTTTGATTTGGTTTGGAAAGACATGATTAATCATTATTATTCTCTCCAACAAACTCAGATGAATCTGATGGAGTTGGGCTCTGCAATGTGTTTTCATCCATGGATTCTTCCTCCCATTCTGCAGCAGCTTTTATATCCTGAAATAGAAGATTGAAAGAAATCACATTCTGGGCTTCATGTTTATCGTTTACTCTGTTCAATTGCTAGTTTTAATCAAATTCAAAACAACTTACCAGTGATTGCACTTCATTGTTCTTCCTGCCACCCTGTTGTCTCTCCCTCAGTGACTTTATTGGAGATATCCTCTGTTTCAAAATCAAACCATGAATTTGCAAGGAAAAGAAAAAAAGAGAACTATTTGTTTTTGTTAGTTTCTTTAAGGCTGCCTTGGTTTAACTAGTTACCATGCAATAAGATTTGAGCTCCTTTAATCTGAACAATCTATCAACCTCGATTTCGAGCTGTTTCTGAAATTGACCTCTGTCCTCCATCTCCTTCAGTTGTGAATCCAAGACAGCTTCCCTCTCTCTCAACATCTTCTCCGTCTTCTCCTTATCCAACCTCAACCGCTCCAGCCTCTTCCTCATGGCGCTGAGCTCCTCCGCCAACGACGAATCTAAATCCAAGGACGCCTCCACCTTCTTCTTCTTCGTGGGTGTAGCGTAAACGGTCACGGGATGATGATGGTGGTTCAGGTTCTCCTTGTTTGAAACATTGTCCAGGCGGTGCTCTTGCTTGGGCTTTGACTTTACTTGCTTAGTCTTTGAGCCTTCCTTCATCACGACTACGAAATTGACATCGGCGGCAGCTGTATTCTTTGGCTGGAGAGGTTTACGTGCGCTGACATGAATCTCAGGCGTCGCCATTCTTAGAGATTAGGGATTTTGTTTTACCAAAAAATGAAAGCAGCAAATGGGAGTGGTGAGAAAAGGAAAGGGAGAGGAGACAGATATAAAAACAAGGAGGGTTTGAATTTGAATAGAAGCAGGCGCTAACGGCTATTACTTTATTTACATATATAATTAGTTGGTAAACTTTACAAATGGTATACAAATTATGCCTGGGTGACTTTAACTTTAAAAAATTTCAATTTAAGTACTAATGTTTGATTTTGTTTTTATTTTGGTCATTCACAGTTAAATTGATAAAGGAAATTATTTTTCTAACTGGTATAATAATACATTTAACCCTTAATATTTACATATTTTATTTGATCCTAATTCTAAATAATTTAATAAACTTAACCTTTCAGATTTATAAATTCTATTAATTTAGTCTTCAAACTTCTTAACTAAAATTTTCAATTTTTAAAACAGAGACATTCTACGTCTATAAATTTGTAAACCCCTTCGCCTAAAAAAAAAAACAAAATCTCCACTAAAACAAATGGTAAGAGGTTCTATATTAGTATCAAAGTAACCTAATAAACCTTTTTTTTTTCTTTTAATTTATAATACTCGAACTTAAAATTTTATATATTAATTGTTTTATCACTTAGTCCAATAAGTATACTGTTTTTTTTTTTTTTTTTTTTGGCAATAAGTATACTGTTGATAAGCAATAAAATTTACTTTTATTTTTATTATTTTAATATTTTTAAAGAGTAAAATAAGTTATTTGAAGGGTGAAATTAGACAGAACCATGCCTTGATTTGAAATTATTTTCATATTCACCTCTAATTTTAATTTGTTTTTGAAATGAAATCTGAATTTTAAATAAATTGCTGCGCAACAATAAAAAACAAAGAGCGCCTAATTAGATGTATTTGTCTGCCTCTGCCTAACAGAGGGAATGGAATAATAATAGGATCTGATAACGACAAGCATTTATTCTCTTATATATAGTAATTTGAAAAATCCAAGCAATTGGCCTATTAGCTCAGCTGGTTAGAGCGTCGTGCTAATAACGCGAAGGTCGCAGGTTCGATACCTGCATGGGCCAAAAATTTTGTTTTTTCCTTTTTGCAGAAATCAGAACGTGGATGCACAAATTCATTGAACACCAAATAGCATTAGGCGTTTCCCACGATGCCTACAACTTAGGAGTAGTTATTTCTAAAGGTCTCAAAAAGAAGAACAAGTAACAACCAACTCATGGATCAAAACACATAGTCATCATATGGATATGGGATTCTTATACTCTACATATATGGACAACCCGATTCAGTTAGTCAAAGACAACAGAAGCTACATTGTCCCAGCAGTAGAAAAGTTGTACGGCTATATTAAGCTTTTTAGCCTGATATTACTGTATCAGCCATAACTTCCAGCACATCCTCAGCAAGCAATGCCTAAGTGCTCACCAGGAATCGTATCTGATTATGACAGTGAAATTACAGAACTTGAATGAATGATCGAAAGAATCCAACTCAAGAGATTCAACAGCCCCTGATTTAATGTTGAAAGTATAGCCCCGCACCTAGAAACATATGAAATAATAAGATCATATAAAGCACAATGAAATAAGCAGAGAGCTTCTAGTGCATAAAGTATGTAGTCCCCCCTTCCCTATGTTTTGATGTCCTGGAGATACAACTTTGTATCCTACGTAACAAACATCAGAAATTAAGCTCTCAGATATATATAATCTAAGATATAAAATAAAGAAAAGAAAAAGCAATTTCTAATAACAATAACAAAGGGGAAATTTTGATATCTGATGAGAATTTAGCATATCAACCTCATTCATCCATAAATCAATAAAACCATGGAAAGGGTTTCTAGTGCACAGTCAACAGTTGCAAGCTGGGCTCAGATTGCAACTCACGTCTCTATATCAAGGGACCATGTTCTAAAGCAACTGAAACTTGCAAGCTGAAACAATACAACTCTATTTCAAATGAGCAACTAGTCATAAGAATTTCATAGGATCAAACAGCAGAAATTTTGCAAAAAAGCACAATACCAGGCAAGAAAATTGCAACTTCAACATGGGGCAGAATAATCAACAACTTATAACGATAAAAATGATGAGATGTACATCGAAACAGTGAAATAAGATATTTGTGGAGCAAAACCTATCAGACTCTCAAGTCCAATCATTCTCTATCACTGTCTCATCTTCAACAAGCCCAACATCACCAACCTTTAAAAGCAAAGAAACATAGTTACATACTATCTGAAAAAGAAAACTGCTAGTGAAGAATTACAGGGCAGGGAAAGTAAGTTGAAATAATAGTAAAAGCAAGCATAACCCTTGACCTACAGACTCAGGCTCTATTTTGGTTAAAGACAGACTTATAGAGACATCAAACACGAGCCAGAGACTTGATTGTGAATAGCAGTATTTAAATGCAAAATACAAAAAACATAATCTATTACCTTGTCAACATCTTGTCAAAGAAACCTTTCTGATTCCCCAGAAAGCAAGCTTGGCCTCACCTCCACAACCAATACCGACCACGGAAACAACAGCATATGTATTAATAACTTGCACAAATAGCCTTGGTTCACTTCTGATTGTAATTTTTGATACATACTTTTGTTTCCTGAAAAATTGTTAAAACTCAACAAGGCAAATAATAAAAAGCCCCTAAAAATTCAACGATTTGGCTAAAATGCAAATCATGTTCAAGCACAAATTTTCCATATGAAAAAGAAGATACATACTTTTTGGCATTCAAAACGTTAAAATTTCAACTTCTAATTCCACAGAAAATAGTACTTGCTTTTCTTATAGAAGTTTATTTTTTTGGCTTTATGCTTTATGGGACAAAAATGTGAATGGTAAAAGCAATATTAACAAAGGAACTCTGCAGTAAACTGAGATACTCCTAGAAATGAAATATTGAAGGATATATAATCAACCCCAAGATTCCAAATTGAGCTGAAAATTGGCATTAAAACAATAATAATAACAAGAATGTGAAGAGCAAAGTACCGAAAGAGGTGGTATCCACCCATAATTGAGACACAAAGCCTAAGCTTTAAGCAGATTGGATGCTTATTACTTGCTTTGCCACCATATTTGACCTCTTCATCACTTGCCTCCTCCTCCTCTTGCTTTCCTTTTTAACCAATTGTTCCCCACTTTTGTCACTCCCCTTTGTCCTCGTTAATTTTGTCCAAGCCAGTATGCTAATTTTATGAAGATTTGATTTGCTCTCTTAGAGTCAGATTCACATGTACTCTTGAGTATTGCTGTCCATGACTGGGTTGCAGTTCGGGTTTAAAAAATAGTTGTATTAATTATTTTGGACTGGACTTATTTTACTGTTGATAATGTTAATATAAAAATAGAAATGCATTTTTATATTAATATTCATATATTTTTAAAATTAAATATATATTTTGAATTATTTTAATCAAATTTGACTGAGTTGATTTAAGGCAAGAAACTTTTTATCCTTTACAGGTAATTTTACTTGTTGGGATGAAGAGGTCACATTGACCTTGGAGATTTGAAAGGGTTGTTGCTTGAGGTTTTGTCTTGCTTGTCTTAAAAAAAATTCATATCTTACAAGTTAAAAGTAGAAAATAATTATTGTGATAATGTGTCTTTTAAGTAGTTATGTACGAATAAATTATTTTATGAATAATTAAATAAGTGCATTTCTTTTTCATCATAGATTTTAAATATGTATTTCATCTAATTAACTCACTTAGCAATTAGTGGTATTAAATAAATCTCGTGGATTAAGAGTGTTTTTGAATGAATGGTTGCTGTAGTACGGTAAAATTTTTTACCTTATAATCACAATATTTAATGTTGTCTTTAACCTTATAGAAAGTAAACGTACTATTCATCTAAAATCACCCGTTCAATATAAAAAGTTAAGGGTTCGACGTATAGTGACCATTATTTTCATCATTTATAGTGCCACCGCTAGTGGACTCCGATTATCTTTTGCTGTTCAATGTTATTAGGTAGTATACACTCCTCATTTTACGTGAGATTATTGGTGAATGCTTTCTCACATTTCTTGTGTTGTGTTGGATGGGTATTATAATGGATTGGATGGATGAATTTGTGCATTCTTAGAAGAAAGTTTTTAATTACACACAACTTTCTTTTTTCTTTTTAGGAAAAATAAATAAAAATAAAATACCAATATTAAAAAGCAATCCCCAATGCTTGAGAATCTCAATTTGGGATTTTGAAGTAATACTCTCTTCCCACATAATAGATGTGAACTATTATAATTGGGCGGTGTGTTGAATACGACTTTCCCAATATTAACTTTTTTAGTGTTTGTTTTTCCTTTAAATTAACACTCATAAAATATTTATGTCTCAATTATCAATATATCTTTATTTATGTGCTCACATCAATTTATGATTTTTTTTTATTCTTATTTTCCTAAAAATTATGGAATTCCTCGTATTTCAAATCGTGGGAGTTGCGTGTAAATTAAAAATATATACATTTATATAGAATTTTGTATTTAAAAATATATCTATTTTTTAGAGTTGAAATTAATATAATTTGGTCCGTGAAAGCATTAATCATTTAGTGGCACATATAAAAGATTAAACAGAAGGGGGTTTGCGGTGGAATTGGGGTAACACTGGCGGCTGCCAACGCAAAAATTTCGTTATGCCAATCATAAAGTATATAAATAAAGCATATTCCTATTCCTATGAACCACTCAGAAGATGCGGAGAGTTGTATTTTATGCAACGCAAGTCTATTTACAGCACATTATTAATATTATAATAAAAACGGCGGCGTCTCCTTGTTTCAACTTTCAACTTAAATTCTTTTATCTATCTATGCTTCCGCTTTGCCTTTGCCCTTCGCCATCCTCTTCCCTCTCCTTTTCTCTCTCAGGTAATTTCTTTTCACGTAAACCTTTTCTCTCTCTTTCCAAATCTTTTTATAATCAATGGCGCTTTTATTTGTTAAGATACATCGTCTTGAATTATTGGATTTTTTTTTTTTGAATTTATCAATATTTCGATCGTCAACTACTTGATTTCTCTGCATGCTTTTCTGTTTCTTTAATCTTTATGATCAAGTTTCACTTCATTGATTCATCTTAGATATCTATAACAGAAGTTTTGAGGCCAATGATTTGTTCATTTTTCAAAATTTTAGTTTTCTGGAGAATGGGACAACTCTAAACGTTTTCTCTTTCCATTATTCCCTTTTTTTTTATTCATCATATTTACGTAAAACGTTAAAAGCAGGGATTTCAAATCGTAAACATTATCCTGACTTCAACAGCTATTGAAGTTTTGATTGTTATCAACGTTTAAGCCCTTCCTCCCCCCCCCCCCCCCCAAAAAAAAAGAAAAGGACTTTTTTAAATGATTTGGCATGCTTCGAAATTCCAACTCTGTTTACATGCCGAGCGTTTTGTTTTGCTATTTTGATCTGGTAATTTTCTTTTCGTAAGTCTTGATTTTCATTTGTCTTTATCATCCAAAGTTTTGAATTTTTTGTTTCCAACATTTAAAATTGAATCAATTGTTTGATAATAAATATATTTTTTATTATTTTGTTGTTGTTGATGTTGCTGCTACTTTTACGATCTTCTTGTGAATTTGAGTAGCAGATATTGTTGTATGATCTTCATGAGTTCAAGAACCACTGGAGTCTTCACTGTTTCCTGCAAACCAGGAAACAAGAGCAGCTTCTTCTTCTGGCTATTGTTTTGCTTGCTTCCCAAGTTTCTTGGAACTCCTATCGCCTTTATCTTGTTCAAGGCCATTGATAGGAGTCCTGCTGTAGTCATCACTTAGGTGACATTTCAGGGGGGTCATCAATCGTGTTTTTGTCGGCCAATTTGCTTCTTTGGTAACATGGTCTCCTCACAGTTATCTGGTTTGACCAAGGGTCGTACATGTAAACCGTTTGATGCTCGGCTACTATTTACTGCAAGCCCACCGGAAGCTGTTTTAACTGACCAGGTTGAAGTAGATTTTTCTGATGTGTTTGGCCCCCTGCCAGTTCAGGTTTCAATAGAAGATAGTGGTGGTGAACCAGAGAATACTGTTTCAGCTGCGGTTGTGACTGAGATTGTTTATGATGATCCAGCTATTGTTTACAGCCGATCGCATTCTTTGCTCGGCCCTTCTTCTCGTGTCAGTCAATCCTTGATAAGCAAACTCAGTTTTTGCGAGATAGGCGATTCCGTGGATCTAGTAGAAAGTATTAAGGAAGAAAGTATTAGTGAAGTTGAGGAGCTCTCTGTTGGAGATGATGATGATGATAAGAAGTCCCTTAAAGATGTTAATGGAGATCACATGAAGGTCATCAGCATAGGCATTGAGGATTTTGAGGTTTTGAAGGTGGTTGGGCAAGGTGCATTCGGAAAAGTATATCAGGTAAGGAAAAAGGGCACACCCGAAATTTATGCAATGAAGGTTATGCGGAAAGACAAGATAATGGAGAAGAATCACGCAGAGTACATGAAAGCTGAGAGGGATATTTTAACGAAAGTTGATCACCCTTTCATTGTCCAGCTCAGATATTCATTTCAAGTAATTCTAGCTCTTCAATGAATCTAATCTTTGGAATTTATTTTTAAATGCTTGTAGCAGACATCTAAGGAACTAAAATTTTATAATGCCTTAGAGCTTAGGCTAATGATTCTTATCTGTTCTTTTACAGACCAAGTATAGGTTGTACCTTATTCTGGATTTCATTAATGGCGGGCACCTCTTCTTTCAGCTTCACCATCATGGTCTTTTCAGGTATCATTGTAATCTTTGTCTTTTGTTATTATAATATGGCCAAGAAATGGTTGATTAGTAGTTTTCATTGTTTTTCAGAGAGGATCTGGCTCGTGTCTACGCTGCTGAGATTGTTTCTGCGGTTTCACACCTTCATGCAAATGGCGTAATGCATAGGGATCTTAAACCTGAAAATATTCTTTTGGATGGTGATGGCCATGTATACATTTTCTCCCTCTCTATCATATATATTTATTTGTGCTTGCTGTAACAAACTAAATCTTTATCGTGTATTTTCATTTTTTTGTTTAGGTAATATTGACAGATTTTGGCCTGGCCAAGCAATTTGACGAAAATACAAGATCAAATTCATTATGTGGAACAGTGGAATACATGGCACCAGAAATAATTACGGGGAAGGGCCATGATAAGGCTGCAGACTGGTGGAGTGTTGGTATTTTATTATTTGAAATGCTTACTGGAAAGGTAAGTGCTATTTAAATATATATATATTTCTGCTTCCTTCTCTTTGTATCAAATGTCACTTTGTTGAATGTTATAATGCTTACTTTCACTGGTTACTTACCATTTATTATTTGCCCTTTATGTTCCTTTAGTTTCTTCTACAAATTTTTGGTACACTGGGTTTCTTTTGGGTCCTTAATGTTGACATTAATTAACTTAATCATGATGAATTTTATAAAGAACTGATGGTATAGAGTACACATATATTGCATGTTTCTGATGTTGGTGTTAGATGATGCATGGATCTGAACAGCCTAGTGCCTACATTAGAAACTAGATGAACATTTAGATATTTTAGATAAGCGTGTCAAGGTATAAGGATAGTGATTTCTTTGGTTGACTGCTGAAGCTAAACTTATTGTGAAAGTTGGTAGCCAATGACTTTGTAACATCTATGTATGACCTCTTAGGCCTTTATATGGGATTGCAAGTCTCTAAAGAACATATCTCAGCAACATAAAAAATATATGTTTAAACATTTTTAGGTGCATCTTGTGAGCTTTCTTGTGATGGCAGTTGTGGGAATTAAAGATTAACTTCTGGTGCTTTCTGTTCTTGCAGCCTCCTTTTACTGGTGGAAACAGAGACAAAATTCAGCAAAAGATTGTTAAGGAGAGGATGAAGCTGCCCAAATTTCTTTCTAGTGAAGCACATTCTCTGTTGAAAGGGGTAAATATTCAAAGCCTTAATTTATGTTTTGGTTCTTGAGTCTCAAAAGTTATTTGCATCTTTCTGGTTTAATTCATGATTATAAGCCAGGTTGTTGGAATCTCCTTCCATAAAAAATTCACATAGCATGGAATGAATGTTCATATCTGGTCTAGAACTTTCCCTTTTATTTTATGATTCAAGATGAAACTTGAATGGCTGATCCTTGCTAACCCTTATTTTGGTAACAGGCGATTTTTTTTAGGAACTGATTATTATTGATAATTGGTTTTCTGCTATTTTAGCTGCTGCATAAAGATGCTTGTAAGCGCCTTGGAAATGGACCTGGTGGAAGCGAGGAAATAAAGCGATGCAAATGGTTCAAGTCAATCAACTGGAGGAAACTAGAGGCAAGGGAAATTCAACCCAGTTTCCGTCCTGAAATTGCTGGGAAGCATTGCATCGCCAACTTTGACAAACGATGGACTGACATGCCGTTGACGTTTTCTCCAGCGTCTAGCCCAAAGACCAATGCAAACCCTTTCACAGATTTCAATTACATAAGGCCAGCTGCAACCCTTCTATCAGAGTAGTTCCTTACGTTAGCTTGAAGGCTCAACACTCAGCATTGTACTCGAATCATGATGTTAATTTCACTTCAAGTCTTTCCTTAATGATCATTTTAGGTGTACTCCTATGCTTATTTTAATTAATAGTTATTATACATGTGCATTTTCAAAGTTGATTTGAAATAGCCGGCAATAGAGTTTGCAGGTGAAGGAACTAAGTAGTGTGATTAGCTGATATAATCTGATAATCATGTTGTGCCACCACACTTAAACAAATATATTACAACTCCACAAAGATCTTATTTCTTGTTTTCTATTTCGTTTCTCATTTAGCATGTATAATAGAAGCTTCCGAGGTCCCTTTGCCAATAAAAAGTTTTACAGATCATCATGGTAGAGGAATGTCTCCAAAGAATTTTTCTTCCTGCAACCCCAACGGCATTTCCAAGAACACCTGGAGTTAAAGATTGCGACTCTCGTAGAATGAAGGGATATTAGGTTTGATGTTGAAGGAGACTTTGCGAGGACAATTGCATAGCCGTCATCCATGTAGTCTGTCCCATCAGGGAATAGCTGCCATAAGAGGCTCCCAGCTCCGCTCCCTCCTTGCTTTGTTGAGTTCAAGAGTGTCTTGTACACTGTGCTGATAAGAGTGTCTCGGTATGATGAGTTGTAGCCAGGGTCTTTTCTCGATACTCCAAACTCGGAAAAGATAACAGGCATTCCTAGGTATTTCTCAGCATCTTCTATGTGAGCCTCCATCCATGATTTTGTGAATTCGAGATGAGCATCAGATATAGTTGGTGAAATCCTACACAAATCATTTAAATAACCTATTAAGAAGTCGCTATACGTATAATATGGAGAAGAGTGGACAAATGAGCAAAATCACAAAAGTATATTATGATTAACAGAAGAAAAGTGAGACAGACATGCGTATTCTGGAGTTTTTTTAATATGTCATCAATGTTAACATGCCTGTCGAATTTGCATGTCTGTATAAATTTATAGCAAGTATAAAATGTTCACTGTACTTCCAGAACAGGTGATAAATTTTACCAGGAATCAGCATAAATGTGAACAGATGCGAAATCAACGCCAAGTGCCTGATGGTTTCTTATAAAGTCTGTTCCAACTTGAGTTGCATATGAATTTGGGTTGAACTGAGTCCTTGCAGGTGCTGAGGGTCCGTAAAATCCTTCTAGTCCGATTTCAACCATGTGCTTTGCATCAAGGCTTTTCACGTATGCTGCCATTTCCGCTATCCATGACTAGAACACAATAGTATAGAGGCTTAATATATGATCATATACAAAGCAAATTTCATTTGTCACTACTTTTTACCCAAAAAAAGCCAAACCTGCAATGTATCCCCAGAGGGATCTGAGGTGCATCGAGGTTCATTCATCAGTTCCCAAGCAAATATTGTAGGGTCATTCTTGTAAGTTATGTTTGTGAACGTATTGACTCTATTTAGCACTGCCTACATTGCCAAAAAAATTAACAGAGAAACAGAAATGTAATTGCTTAAGTAGGAGTTCGTAACATGCCGATACAATATGCATGCAATGAGATGCACTGTGTCAAACCATTAAGAATGTATATCAGCAAATTGAACAAACAAAACTGTTAAAATATAGTTGAAAAGAACTTACCTTAACATGGGACTTGTAGTAACTTCTAAGAGTTGGATGAGAGAAGAACTCGTCATCCGAAGTCAAGTTGAGGCCAGACGCATTCCCCCACTTAACATATTGTGCCTTACCACCATATGCATCCCAGTTATTAACCAATGACAGTATGAGCCTGATCTTGTATTTCTTTGCCTCACTCACCACAAAATCCAATGCCTGCATTAATTTCCAAAGGAAAGTGTTAATTATCTGATTATGATGAATGCCATTGCCATATGCCACTAGTTCAAAGCTGACATTTTGTGGTGAAAAACTTGGTAACAATTTGGACAGCAACACCAACATTCAGAGTGAAATTAGTACCTTAAATACTTCCTCATCATAAACCGAAGGAGACTTTTGAAGAGCTCGCCATTGGCCATCGTTGAAAGCCCAAGTCCTGCATACAGTTAGTCCTACTGAAGATGCTTGTTGAAACAATTCAGAGACCTTTCCTCTTGTAGATTGATCAGCTGCGAATACCATCAGCCAGTAGGTATTGAATCCGTTGACATAGAAAGGTTGACCATTAACAACAAACTGGCTCCCTTTGGCCTGCACCATTTGCCAGTCATCATCATCATCTCCCACCTCTTCCACATCATACATCCTGAACACAATGAACCATGAATACAGTAGATGTGAGTGTTCAAACTTGAACAATATTAGGAGATTCCTAAGAAAAAAAAATTGTATGCTATCGAGATTGTTTACCCTTGTGTTGTGGTAAAATGTGGTGAATGATCGAGGAAATCCTCCACCGTGGTTTCAATCTGCTCTTCCCCTTGAAAACCATGGACATTGGTCCCCAAATCTTCAAAGAAAACCATGAAAAAGACCAAGGAAAGAATGAAGCATCTCTTGCAAGTATCCATGGCAGTGAAAACTAACCCAAAAGCCGGATTTTGAATCTTCCGAAGATGACATATTTATACACGTGGCTTGTGCTACAATGTCCATGACCACCCAAACATACTAATTAATGCACTAATACTCATTTACAAATCTGAAATTGTGAAACAAGAAGAGTATGGAAGAGGGAATGATATCTCTAGCTTTGAAGCCAAGAAAAATATTGTTGCTTTGGAAATGCATTCAGCCATTGCCTTCCCTATATGATATGCAGATAGGGTAAGATCATAGGCTGATATGGAAGCCACTAGAAACTGATTTTGAGGATAAGCTTGAGCTAGGATATCTACAATTTGCAAGGACATGGGATAGAGCTTAAAATTTGTGACTCCCAAGTTAAGTTATTGAATTGGGTCCAACCAGACTTTGAGGGTTGAGAGACCGACAAGGATTAGTTGAGATGTGAATGTCATGGGATTGCATTTCTTGGGGTACAATCGAATGAACTATTGTGTCCATCAATAAAACTACTACTCCACAATATAAAGCAAGCAATAGAAAAAGAAATTGGCACTCACTGTGTCTGCAAATATGAAAAAGTAAAGAGTCTTCAGCATCTGATAAATTATAAGAAGAGAAGAGAAGAATCCAATCGGTTTGCTGGTTCAAGTGACTGCAGGTATGGAATTTAGTCTACCGTTGCCTTTCAAATTCGCTTTCGGAGCAAAAGCATTGTTGGCACTACAAATAAACAACGTAGAAAAAAGAGAGCTGATTTTGACACTATCTCAGTGGGAGGTTGTTATTTTGGTTTGGTTTCAAAATAAATTATCTGTTCTGGTATCCGTAATTTGATCAAATTACTCAATGCTTTTATTTTTTATTTTTTTCATGTTCTAACTCAAGAACCCTAGGGACGCTTATTCTTTTTTGTTTTCCATTTCCAAAGCTGTTTTCCATTGTCACTGTTGTCATCTTTTGTCTTTTCCGATCTTAAATTGTCCATTCAAATTTCAAAACCTTGATTAGATTTTTTTTTTTTTTAAATTGCGAGCTCACTACGAAAGTTTTAAAATTTTTATGCTCTCACCTTCTAATCCTGTTATTTATATGGTTTGATTTTGAGATGTGTTTCGACTAGAGTTATTAAATTAAAAGGGAAAAGATGGAGAAAAGGACATGAGAGAAAAAAAAAAAAAGACTTTTTTTTTAATTATGGAGCTGATTGAGTGTTAGCTCGATTGACGTCAGTATTGTTGCCGGTGTAAAAAAATATGGGTTCGAGTGCATTGAAGCGTATTATCCTTCTATTTACGGGTTGGGAATGGGCTATGCATAATTCTAAGCATTGTATCAAAAATAGTAGATATTATAAGAATCTATAATGAGATTAATGTTAAAAAAAAGTTAAAGTGACTAATTTGATCAATTTCTTTAATAGTAATGATCAAATTAACAAAAAAAAAAATTGATTACTAAAATAAGAACAACCTAATTTTAGAGTGACTAATAGAGGAATTTACCCTTAAATTTAAACTCAAAAGCTGAAAAATATGCTTTTTGGCTTTTGAATATAAAATTATCAACCAATTAAAAGTTTAATGGATTATTCCATAGTATTTATTTTTACATAGCAATCAAATATTTTTTTAGCAAACAAATATATATTTCTTAAGTTTTAACTTACCACAAAGTAATTAGCCTACAGATTAATAAAAGAAATCTTAATTTACTCTAGTTTATTTTATCTATTAAATTAAAATTTACAAATAATTTGTATTAATTGCTTAAAATGTATTTAAATTTTATATTTCAAATTAATTAATTTTTAACATTTAACAATATTTTTTTATAAAAATGTAAAACAATTAAATTAACAAACCACACTTTTTCACATAATTGAAAAGAATTTTTCAACCGCAACAATAATAGCTAATATACCTTAAAATTTATTACGGAGTTTATCAACTAAGTGCTTTTTAAAATAGGATAAAAAATATCTTTTACTAAAATTTGATATATAATAATAATAATAATAATAATAATAATAATTTAATTAAAATAATAAAGTTTAGATATTAAAAGTAATGGTAATTTGGGTTCAAATTCTATCATGTTTAATTTTCTAAATTGTACATAAAATATAAAATGATAAAATTAATTTTGCAATAATATTTTTTATTTTATAAAAGGAATAGATTTTTTATAACTTTTTCACCTTAATATAATATCCGATTAATTTATGATACCAGCTTAGTCAACCCATTAAATAGTAGTATAGATTGAACAAATAATTTTTAAAATTAAATGCATTTTCAAATTGAGAAAAATACTTTTAAAATTTTTTAAAATGTAACTTTTTTTTTAAAGCTAAACTATTTATTTCTCTTCATTTATTGTCACTAAAGTTAATATTTTCAAAAAAAATATTATATATTATTACATATTTAAGTTAGTTTTGTTTCTTGTGTGATGTACAGATTTAATGTGTATAATAAATTATTTATGATATAATATATTTGTAATATTTTGAATACGTTACATGCATAAAGATTGTGGAATACAAATATTAATATTAATCAAATTAAATATGCGGAGATGAAATTATAACCATACTTTTTTTATGTCTAAACCTTACTTTAGTATATACATGATATGTAAGATGTATACGATATGAGTAATTTAAATAAAATTTGGTACACTTAATTGAAAATATTTAATAATGAATAAATATAATTACTTATTGTTGTCTAATTCCTAAAGGCATATTTGTGCCTTTTTGGAGAAGATGATTCAACTGAACCAAATTGATTGAAAACATTAATTGTCGTATTTTCTTTGAATTATACTAAATAATGCTAACGTTATAAATAGGTAAATTTGATTAAAAAAATGTTGATTTAAAAAAAATATTTAGGATTTTAGATCTTTTTTTCAATATTCAAGGAAATAGGTCGATTTTGGAGAGAGAATTAGAAAACACGTCCTGTAGGACATATTTTCAGTTTGGGTGCCAAGAAAGCATGCCCGACGCATTTTCTGTTTCTCTTGAATTTTTTTTTGTTAGAAATTTGGGGAGAAAGATTTATTGGTGTTTGTGTTTGAGGTAGACATTATAATAGTTTTAAGGTATATTAGAGTTCATGGTGATGCAATAGCGCTCAAAGACCTACATATTTCATCTGTTGTGTCAGGATGGAACTATCACTTTAGAAGCCTATCGCATTTTAACTTAGGCTCCCAGTTCACGGTGGTTCTACGATCAAGGGTTGAAGTATAACTAGGCCTCCTTTGTTGATGGTGGTTATGTGCTCATAGGTTGGAGTATAACTGGGGAGCCCAGTTGACAGTGATTATGTGGTCACGGGTTCAAGTTTTATGATACTGGAAGAGGATGCTTTATAAACCCCATACATAAGTTTGAAACCATAATCATAGGGAAAAACAAATGGGCTTTTCAATATAATTAACTTATTATTTTTTTCCATCTTCACCAAAGCAGTATCCTAACCTAATTATCTGAAATCTATGACAGGTTGGGGGCAAAAAGACTTTTAGGGGGAGTGACTGTGGTAGTGGAAAGAAAGCTAAAACTCGAGTCGGGATAATTACGGTTGTAGCTATTAATGAGCTCTTTAATCACAGCAACCGCTGCCGCCACAAAAGGACTTTCAGCTTTTCTACAGCACCACAATCATTCTTCCCTCTGAAAGTCCTCTTGCCCCTAACTCTGTCATAGGTTTCGAACAATGAGGTTAAGGATACTGTTTTGGTAGATATGGACAAAATGAATTAAGTTGATTATACTAGAAAGCCCCTTGGTTTTTCCTTATGATTATGGTCCCAAACTTATGTATAAGGTTTATAAAGCATCCTTTTCCGGTATCATGAAACTTGAACCCGTGATCGTATAACCACCGCTAACTAGTGCTCGAGTTAAACTTCAACTCGTGACTGCATAACCATTGTCAATTGGGAGCCCTAGTTATATTTTAACCTGTGACCGCATAACCACTGTCAATCAGGAGCCCTAGTTATACTTCAACTCGTGACCGTATAACCACTATGAATTGGGAGCCTGAGTTACAATGCGATGAGTTTCTAAAGTGATGGTTCCGTCCTGACACGACAAATGAAATGTTGGGTTCTCCAAGCACTAGCACATCACCGTGAACTCAAACATACCTTAAAACTATCACACTTTCTCTTTCGAACACAAACACAAATAAATCTTTCCGTCCAAAAATTTCAACACTTATAAAAAGAAAAACAATTTAGAAGAGAAATTTTTATTTTGTAAGGGACGGTAGTCGAGAGAGTTAATGGAGTAGGGGGAGCAAAACCCCCTATATATAGGCAATTGGGAAGTAAACATATCTTGGGATTCACGGGATGTCTGAAAATTATCCCAAGATTTTTAGGTTTTGATTTTTTTTCATGGGTTAGGGTTGAAAATGGGAGGGAAGAAACCGCCTTTTACAGGAAGTGTTTTTAGTTGAGGTGGCAAAAGGGACTCTGAAAGCATGCCTTGTACGACATGTTTTCAGCTGGAGTGGCTGCCGTATAGGTTGAAAGCATGACCTATAGGGTGCATTTTTAGTGTTCATTCTGTCACCTCAACTAAAAACGCATTCTACAATGCGCGTTTTCTTCCTTCCCATTTTTAACCTAAACTCTAACACGTGAAAAAAATTCAGAATCGTAGCCCTAACCCTAAACTAGAGATTCTCGGGTCAAATAATCCTGAATAAAATTTAGACATCACATTCCAAAATTTTTAAAAACGCTTCTAACGAGATACGTTTTTTAAAAACTATTCAGACTTTTTAGGAAAACACTTCTTTTTAGAAGCATTTTTAAACTTGTCATGTTCAATCCTTCCCAACATTTTGAAGTTATGTTTGATATCTGGGGTAGTATTTGCTATAAAATGAGCCACCATTCTATTGGAGAACTTCCATACTGAAATTTCAAGTAGATTGTTTTCATAAGGAAATTTGCATAAGGAGAAGATTGTTTATGTTAAAGACCTGAATTTAAAAAATCTACTCAACAAAATAAATTAGTTCAAGTAAGTTTCGTTGTTAATTTTTTTGGATAACTTTTACTCTCTTTTCTATATAATGTTTTGTTTTAAACATGTGAAAACATGTTATTCAGTTGAAGATGAGTAGACGGATTAAAGCCGTTATTTATTATGACAGTCAAATTTGTGACATCGAAATTGGGGTAACTTTTGTATTAGCCCAATCTACAGAATTTGCTTTCATCGGAGCATAAAATTGCATGAGCTTCGGTCAAAAAGTAAGAGGAAAGTGTCGACTTCAGGCCAAAGAAGAATTTCAAGCTTGAAATATATATATGATATATTTGAGCTCAGAACCGACATAGAGGTCAAGGCAATGCTCGATTCATATTGCTCTAGTAGATCAATTATATAGAATTATATGCCTATTTTTTCAACATCAATGAAGGTGCTCTGAGTTCGACAATAGTTCTAATTAATACTGGAATGGCATAAAGTCGAACCATAAGTTGTGTGGTAGGTTAACAACATTATTACAAAGCTCTTATCATGAAATGCCAGGATCATCAATGGGAAGGCATTCATCAGTTTCAGCCTTCGATTTCAACTTTGGCACACAAGCTGTCCAGCAGTCGGGGTTTGTTGACAATTGTAGCACTCTATATGGTGCTAAGGATAGAGGTGGTGCAAAAAATACACCTGTAAAAAGTGTTGATACTTGGTACGATCGTGCATAATGTAGTGCTTGTGTAAAAAAAAAAGGATTAGTGAAAGCACCGGAATAATATGAACTATACTGACTGGGAGGTAGTGCACCCCTCGGTGCCTCGTATGGGGTTGGAGTTGATAATGACTCTATCGAGACATGTACTCTCGACCTAGGATTCATGCGAGGTCGTTTTGGCCTCCTATGATGACGTTGCCTAGTCCTTTCCTCCTCCTATAGTAGATATGGATTACCATAATGTCTAAACCATGTCCTGTAACACGGAGAGGTTGCCAAATCCGGTGCGAGAATTGGTTTGCGCATAGGTATGAAATCGTATCTATGCTCTAAAATGTAGATATATTTGGCATGAAATTTTGCCCAATCTTCGTCAGTTCTCCCCTGCAAGTCGACCTTATGTAGTTCTTTAATGTCTTGGGGTGATGACAGAATACTTTGCCTAAACCTCAATTGGCGCATCACTTGACCGAATTCATGCATCTCGATCATCGCGAAAACTATCAATAACACCTTAACGTGCCAGATATTGCGATTGGCCAAAAATTTAGTCGAGATGCATTCTTGAATTATCGAATCAGCATATGACATCTATTCAAATAATTAGTACGAAATTATAAATTAAGTACCTAATATTGTAATAGCCGACCTTCAATAATGTAAGGAATAGTGGTTTGAGACCACTAAATTCAAAAAATAAGCTCGTAAATTTATTTATTTAATAATTATGAGCCAAATGTGATTTTTGAGAGATTTTTAAATTAGTAATTTGTGTTTTATAAAGATTTATTAAGTCAAGAAATTGAAGAAAATATTTATCGAGACCTCAATTTTATAAATTGAGCCGTAAATATTTTTATAAATATTTATGGAGTATCAATAAGGTAGTATTAAATTTTCGTCAGAAAATTTTAACGTTTGGGTGGCTAGTTAAATAAAAAGGACTAAATTGAAAAAGGTGTAAAAGTTGCTAAAAGGATTAAATAGCTCAATTGTCAAATAAGGAAGGACCTAAAGTGTAAATAAGCCCAAAGGAGATATTTTGGGCAGCAATAGATGAGAAAAATCAGGAAAAGGGTGAAATAAGGGCAAAATTGGAAAATTGCCAAAATTAGCTAAATGAAAATGGGACCAAATTGGAATATCTAGAATTCTCTTCATTTTTATTTATTTTCATCAGCTGAAAAATAGCCATGGAAGAGGGTTCAAGCTGGTTTTCATTCTCTAGCTATATGTAAGTTTAATTCTTGCTTTCTCCTTGAAATTTCTATGTTTTTGGACTTTTACAATTAGGTCCAACTTACTATTTCATTAGTTTTTGATTTCATGGCTAATTTTTAAAGTTATTATGGACGATTGCTGGAATAGTATGATGAATAAATATAAAATTGAAGCTTTAATTTTGATATATGATAATTTTATCAAGTAAAATTGATGGAAATTAATTTTTGGACCTAATTGTGAAAATGTTTGGAATTAAAGTCTAGTGCTGAAATTATGATTTCCAAAAGTTGTAAAGTAGTTTAAAGTGATAGAATAAAGTGTTAATTGAGAAAAATCAGCTCAATTGAGAGGCTAATTGAGTAGGGACGAAATTGTTATTTATTAAAGCTTAGGGGAAAAAATGGTAATAAACAGCTTGCACTAAAACAATATTGGACAGCAGCAGTAGACTAACTTTGAAAAATCAACATAAATCGTAGAAATCGAATTAGAAGATGAAAAAACTATTAAATTTAAACTTATTGAGTCTAGTTTTTCATAGAAGAAACAGTGTAAGCAGTGGATTTGTAAATCATGAGATATAATGAATTTTGTGAGACAAGGTCAGAATGAATTCGGGTTCTCCTGTTCTGATTTTGGAAAATCATAAAAAATTGTATAAAAATAATTAGAGGCTTAAATTTATATATTTATAATCCCGAATGAGTTTATTTTCAAGAGAAATAAACAGAAACATCATTAAAATTCTTTACGAGGAGATAATTAATTTTTAGTGAAGAAATGTCAGAACTGTCAGGCAGCAGAATAGGGGTAACATCAAAGAATAAACTGTACTTATTGGCTAAACCAAAAATTATGAAAATTTTATGGTAAGAATATATATAAGTCTAGTTTCAGGGAAAATTATCGTATCTTAATTTGGAGTTCTATAGCTCCAGATATAAATAATTTAGTGACTATGACACAGATGGACAGCTTGAATATTCAGAAAAGTAAATAATAAAAATTATAGATGATGTTACTTACAAGTGTGTTATATACATTAAGGATGTGGAATGGAGAGGAGTAGGAGGAAAATATATATGAATATTCAGCTAGCATGGCTAATTTGCATGTTTTAGGCTTAAGGACTAAATTGAATAAAAGTAAAACTTTAGGGGTAATTTTGTAAAAATGTCAAAAATGACCAAATTGAAGGGAATGAATTGTTTTATTATCTAAATTAATAAATTGAATGAAATTTTCAATTTAAAATCGAGTGAAAATTGGGAAAATGGTAAATTACCAAAATGTCCCTGAATCTTGATATTTCTGCAATTTCGCTAGGTAAGTTCGTGTAACTTGAATTATATTATTAAATGCTTGAAATGTATGTTATTGATGTGAATATGATTTGAATGTTCATTGTATGAAAATTGATAAAACATTGATATATTTGATATAAGGGGGAAGAAATCCTAGTTAAATGAAAGGAAAATTCGATGGATCTCTGAAAAGGAATTAAATGTAAAAAGGATCTAGCCCGGACGGGTGATCCTATCCTGATGTAGCCCTCCCGAAATATACGTGTAAAATTGATTTAGCCCGGACGGGTAATCCGAATTAGGGTTTGAGTTTAGCCTGGACTGGTAATTCAGATCCAAGCTCATTAGAGTAATTGTCGTTGCAGGGGATTTACCCTGGACTGGTAATCCCGACAATACTCTATGAGTTTATATTACAGGGGATTTAGCCTGGACTGGTAATCCCACTGTAAGGATGAGGTTCGTGGGAGTGTGCTCTCTGAAATGAAATGTGTAAGACCATGGTTGAAAGATACCTTGGCAACATGATATGAAATATGTAAGACCATGGTTGAAAGATACCATGGCAGTGTGACATGAAATGAATAAGACCATGGTTGAAAGATACCATGGCAGGACATGAAATGGATAATACTATGGTTGAAAGATACCATGGCAACGTGGCATGAACAAAACCATGGTTGAAAGATACCATGACAACATGACAGAAAATGAGTAAGACCATAGTTGAAAGACACTATGGCATCATGTCAAAGATAAATAAGACCGTGGATGGGAGACACTATGACATCTATTGAACAATTGATATTCAAGTAATATGTATCAAATGACGAATGGTTATATGAAATGGTTGTGTGAAATGTTTACAGGAACTGGTCATATGGAAATATATGTACAAAATAGTTGTATGAAATAATTATGAAGATAGATAAACAAAATAAGTATAAGTACATGGAATATAATTTATGTTAAGTTTGACATGAACTATTACCAGAATAAATATACATAAAATATATGGAAATGATGGAGCATGAAATATTGATATAATGAAATGAATGATATATACTTATGAAGAAACGGTAAGAGAATGATATGTTTCATGACATGTACATATATGATTATCTTTGATATGTTGATACAAGGAAATTATGTAAGTAAAGACAATTATTAAACTCAAGTATGACATGTTGAGAAAATAAGTATATCAATGTTGAATTTATATGAAATATGTACTAGTATACTAACAATGTTGCTGTTTGATGCTTATACAAGTGCCAAGCTGTTGATTGAATGGTAATATATTTATTTATATGATGCATTGAATCGGTAAGTATTTAATTAAATTTTTTTAGGTGATTTGCAAATTCTAGTAATGCTCCGAAACCCTGTTTCGACGGCGGATACGGGTTAAGGGTGTTACAAATATAAATTTCAAATCCTTATATAAATATTCTATAATTTAAAAATTCAAAAACTAATATTGTCTTTTGATCATTGATCTAACAGTAGTTGGATATCTTCGAGCTTGTCACTATACCCACATGGTTTGCCTTATTGTTCCACCTATTCAAATAATATGTTATTTCAAAAATATAATAATGAAAAAAATATTATGATAACTATATTATTAAATGAACTTTACCTTGTTACGAGTGAGAATAAATGAGGGGCATTTACTTGGGGACGTAAAAATGGTAGTCGGTACCATGCCCATGACTAAAGAATGAGTATGCAACCACCGATTTTAATTTTTTGTGGTTGCGTCGCCCAACACATCTCTCAGTACAATGTTGCCAACACAGTTAATCCTCGACTGGGTTGCCGGCTTCTTTTAAGTCGACAAGTTCTAGTAACCACCTGAAATGTACCATATTTTGAGATTTATCGGGCATTAGAAGACCCTCGATTAACCTCAGGATGAATGCTAGGACGTATTATTCTCTTTCATTGGCAGTCACAAAGTTGTCGATATAATTGAAATTTTCTTCCAACCATTTCATCTCTATTCGACTACCAAAAATCTTGTCTGACACCTTAGCTAATAGTTGCTCACAAATTACACTCCAATGGTCCACGCCCACTACCCCTGAGTTGTAAAGCTACATCCTCGAGTGTAATTGTACACTCATCACACAAAAGATAGAATGTGTGTGTCTCGGGTTTCCATCTTTCCACTGAAGTGCTAATAAGTGCGGGATCCAATTTAGTCCCCCTGAGCATACAAGACACATTCAAGAATCCTACCTCTTGCAAGTGTTGTTCAATAACATGTGGTGCCCTCGTAATTAAATTGTGTATGTACGTCTCTAAAATTTGATCTTAGGCCTGATTATATAAAAATTATAAAATTAACAATGTTAACTTAATAATGAACTTAATTAAAATTAAAATTTTAATAATATTCTCTTACCATTTGTAATTGGATGTAGGAAATGTTTGTCATTCAAATGAATAAGTGGGTTGTCATTATAAAAATCTATTAAAAAAATTATAAAATATAAAATTAAAACAACAAAATTTTGAGAGAAAATGAATGAAAAATTGAGAATAAAAAAGTTGAGAGAATTGAGAGAATGAGATTGGAATGCAAAAGGAAGAAAATGGCTTGGGTTTATATAGCAAATAAACTAGCCGTTGGAAAAACTTTTGTTGTTGGATTTTTTTACCGTGGGGAAAGTTATTGTTGGCTGAAAATGTGTCTTGTAAGACGCGTTTTTTATTTCTTTCTCCAAAATCGGCCTAATTTCCTAAATATTGAAAAAATTAACCTAAAACCCTAATTATTTCCTAAAAATGACATATATTTCTAATTTATCCTTTATAAATAAGATAAAATTATTTTTACAAACAATAATAAAAATGTTTTGAATATTTTAGTTTTAAGTGGATGTTTATCAAGATCAAGTTAAGTTTTGATGTACTTTAAATTCTAATAGTCATTAGAAGTGTATAAATATAGACTTTGTAGAAGCATTGTAGACAATTCCCATTTATCAATAAAATACGCTCTCTTTTTTGCTCTCCCATTTTCTTTATTCTTTACTCTTTGTCTTTTTATTTTATCATACATTATTAGCACAATTCTCTTTTAATTATTTTTCTCCATAAGTTTTTTTAACAAGATCACACACATAAAAATATCCCAAAATCATGCAAAGAATTATCCTCAGCCACTGCCACTTGAGCAAGGGTCCTTAACCACTAATTTTCCCATTTTTTTCCCTTTCACGATACTTTACCTCTTTCAAGTAGCAATCAATGCAATAATCGGTTACTCCAAATTTACTGCTCAAGTTGTCTTTGATTGCCTTCTAGAGCTATTGCTATTTCAGTCTTCAATTAAACCATGCACACTATGGGTAATCATTATGTAAAGAAATTTATATAATCCTTACGTAGTATGTTTTTCTCCTTTGTTGATTGATTTTTGGTAAAATTATTTTATGAAAAAAATATTATTACTTTAAGGTTTCTTTTAAACTAAGATTCTTTTATCAAATTATATTATGCATGATATTTGAATGATTAAAATTTTTAATGATTAAATTGTTGTTATTAAATATGCTTGAAATTTGATCAAAATTGTGAGAGAGTATTATTAATCAATTTCCTTTGATTAAAGAAAAAAAAAGTAAAATTCATTAGTATCTAATTGATTCATTAATTTGTTATTGTTGAATGATTGTATTATACCTTTTAGATTGAATTATAAAGTACAAATAATTTATTAGAACATCATAAGATTCTATAACATATATGTATAGTCCTTTTCTTTATTTAATTTTTCATGGATGACTAAGCATACTTATCTACTAACTCCTCTTAATGGGCTGTTTTTCATATAAGGACCTCCAATTTTGAATTCCATAGCTATTTGATGCTTATAGCTACTAGAGCTCAACTTTTGCATTTTATGCAATTTTCCTAACAAAATTTTCATATGATATTTCTATCATAATTCAGACCATAAAATAATATTAAAATAATTTTTCTTTTCGAACTCGAATTTGTGGTCCTGAAACCACTATTCTGATTTCTCTAAAAATGGGCTGTTACAGTTTAGGTGTGGTGCATGCGAAAAATAACTTTTCACTAGATTAAGAGTCTATAAACCGTTCTCCTTAGGTAAGTGGCCGATTACTCGGTTGAAGTTGGTTAAATTCCCTGATTATTTAGGGGTCTAATACATAGTTCGGTTTTAAGTATATTTTGTATTAATTGATTAGGTTCCAAATGTTGACTACAGATTTTGGAGCTACAGTAGTGTCAACATCCCGGTATCAATTAGGTGTGTGGTGTTAACTCGAAATTTCGTAAAACATTGAAAAATCAAAACTGTTGATGCCACACAGTTGTGTATGCCCATTTTGAGTAAGTTTAGTTAGAGCTTTGTTTTGATTGCGTATTCGAGGTCAACGATTTCGTAGGCTCTAATGAATGATATGTATGTAGTTTGATAAATGAAATATGATGTTTTTGTTTTGTGTGCATATTTTTTTAAAACTTGTTAGCCATATAAATTGTATATCTGATTTTGAATCTGAAAGTACCATTAGCGTGTTTCTGATCTAAAATGCTTAAAATGATCATGTTTAATCTGAATGTAAATGTAAATGTATTATGTCATTTTATTTGCATTGGGGTGGGTTATGATAATGTGACAGATGAAGTTCTAGCAGACTACAATTTGCATTTCTGGCGGTAAAATCGTAATATTTGTATCTGTCAGTTAAAATTGAAATATCTAATTTTGGCAGATTTTCAAATAATATTTGGTAGCTTAGCTGCATATTATCGTACAGTGACATATTATCACTTTTTGGTGTGTTGGATTAGATGAGTAACAAATATCCTACTTGATGTGTTGGGTTGGATGAAGTTAGTGTGTAGCGAATGGGGGTAGGATATGTTCTGTTTTACATTTTGCATCATTAACATGCCATATCATTTGTATATGCTCTATTTATTGTAATCTGTGCATTAATCGTTTTGCGATATGTTATGTCGGTGGGCCAAGTCGCACACTGGGCTTCTAGCTCATCCATTTAATCATTTAAGGTAATCCACGGACTTAGGATTGTGCGGCGTTTGGGGATCGAATTGGTCATTCTAGCATTGAACGGTTTAATTTGATTTCACAATAATTCTTGGACCTTTTAGACTTTTGGATAATTTTTAGACATTACTATTGGTTTTGGACTAGTTGTTCAACTTTAATAATTTGTTTTTTTGAAATTGCAAATTTTTGCATTTTCATATACTAGAATCATTATTTTGCAAAATTGACAACTCTGGAGTTTTTCACTGGAAATCCAAATAAGGAAAATGAGTTTTCTAGATAATAAACAAGCTAACAATGTGGTCTTAAACTTATTCAAGTGGAAGTAAATGAACGATTTTGGAAACACACATGTATTGTGGTTTAAATGAATTAATCTCGAATTTTAAAACAAATAGAAGATGTAACCCTCAAGATTCGATCATAACATTTAGGTAGGATTGAGTTGTTGCGTTTGGTGGTATCAGAGCCAGGTTCAAAACTTAGATTGTGGTATTTTGGTTTTAAAAAGTTTGCATGTGTAAATTTAAAAAAAAATTATTTTAAGGAAAATTTTTTAGAATTATGATACGGGCAAATTTCTATAAAATTTATTAAGATTTCAAAAATAAGAATTTGAGACTCCAACGCCGATTCAAGTAAGAAACTTTTTACTCTAATTACTACACTCTAGTTATTATACTTTAGTTACTTCGTAAAACTTTTGAACTTTAGATATTGTAGGATAAAACACTCTCTACTTCTGATTAGTCACTTTTGTTAAACTTTAGACTTAAGATTTTTAATAAACCTAAGCTAATCTATAGAATTTTTGAAACTGTAGATAAGTATAATGAGTACTCATGGTACACGTGGTCGTGGTATGCGAGGGTGAGGTGGGTGTCGTCGTGGGGCTCGAGTTGAGTCTTCTTCTTTGGGTAATATGCCTAATTTGGAAACAAGTGAGACAGTTGAGACGCCGACTATTGAGTTTGTAATCAAGGTGTATGGGACAATGTAGTGTCCCAAGCTATGCTTAGAGTGTTATAGAGGGTCATTGGGGCCTAACTGGGATTTAGGGGTCGAGTGTCGATAATTAAGCGACTCCGGTCTAATGGTGCTGAACTATTTCAAGGTGCCGCTAGGATTACCTCAATAGTGATGTGTTAGACTGAGGCCATCGAAAGAATTATGGATGATCTAGACTGCACCCTAGAGAAAAAGTTGAAGGGTGCGGTATCTTTGCTTCGTGATGAGGCATATTAGTGGTGGCAGTCTATGGTGCGGGGCAAAAAGGCTGAACATGTGACATGGAGTTCTTTTAGAGTGCCTTCCAGAAGAAATATGTGGGGGCGAGATATATTAAGGCCCGTATGTTGGAGTTCATTAGACTTAAGTAGGGTGAGATGACTGTGGCTGAGTTTCTAAGGCTGAGTAGGTATTCTCAAAGTTTTATGGCTATTGATTATGATAAGAGCATTCATTTTGAAGACAAAATATGTTATGATTTGAAGGTTCTGGTAGTTCCACAGCAGAAGCAGATCTTAAAAACTTTGCTGAAGAAGACTAAGGTTGTGGAGGAGATTAAGTGTGTGGAGCACGAGAGGAGAGAGCAAAGCAGGAATCATAATTAGAATAAAAGGGAGACATGTCTTTTAGGTTCAGTTTCGTGGCCTAAGAAACGAGCCAAAGTAGATAGGCCTCAGCAGGTTAAGGCAATAATGGATATTGGTAGGACTCAGATTTTTGCTGGTTGTGGTAAGCGCTATCTGGGCGAGTGTTGAAGGAGGATGGTGGCATGTCTACGATGTGGGTCTATAAAGCATCATATTAAGGATTGTCTACATTGGGCTTAGCAGATCCAAGCTCAAGTTCATGATCGGGTTCGGCCTCAAAGTGTAGTTCAGCAGCCTCTGAGACACTGTTGTCAAATTAGGGGTGGTATTAGTGGTGGTCATAGGCAGAGGTGTTGTCGAGGTTATATCAGGTACTTTCACTATTTATTCTTGATAGTATTTTGCTCTAATTGATATCAGTTCCATGCATTCATATATTGCTGGTTGTGTTTCTAGTAATTTGAGAATTTCTGTTGAGGATACTATGAGTGAGGTCTCTATAGTTAGTCTATTGGGGTAGTCTGTGCCAATTAGTAAGGTTTATAGGAGGTGTTCATTGGAGATTCATGGGTTTTTGTTTTTGGCTAATTTGATGGAGTTACCATTTAGGGACTTTGACATGATTCTGGGCATGGACTGGTTGGTGGAACACCAAGTCAGTCTGGATTATGCTTTTATGAGGGTAACTCTGAAAATGACTGACGGTGGGGAGATTGTTATGGTTGGTGAGCGCCGAGACTACCTCTCTATTGTAATCTTCACTATAGTAGCCGAAAAAATAGTCCAAAAGGGGTGTGAGGTGTATTTGGCTTATGTTCATGACACAAGCATTGGGGATTCTGCTGTAGATGGTATTCGAATGATTAAAGACTTTCCGGATGTCTTTCTTGAGAAACTCTTAGGGTTACCACCAGACTGAGAGGTTGAATTTGGGATTGAAGTTCTACTCGAGATAGCTCCTGTCTATTGCTCCCTATCGTATGGCATCGAAGGAACTAAAAGTCCAACTTCAAGAAATTCTTGATAGAGGGTTCATTAGACCCAATATTTCGCCTTTGGGAGCATCAATAATTTTTGTTAAGAAGAATGATGGTACTGTAAGAATATGTGCGGATTACCGATAATTGAATAAGTTAACGATTAAGAATAAGTATCCATTACCGAGGATTGATGATTTGTTTGATCAATTTTGAGGGGCGTTTTTGTTTTCTAAGATTGATTTTTAAGTTCTAGGCACCATCACTTAAAGGTGAAAGAATCTGATGTGCATAAGACTGCATTTAGGACTTGTTACGGATATTACAAGTTCCTAATTATGCTTTTCGGTCTGATTAATACTTTGAACGCGTTCATAGATTTCATGAATAGGATTTTTTAGCCAATTCTAAATTAGTTCGTGTAGTGTTCATTAATGATATTCTGGTATACTCTAATACTGAGGCTGAAGATGATGAACATCTTAAAATGGTTTTATAGATTCTCAAAAAGAAGAAGCTCTATGCTAAGTTGAGTAAGTGTGAGTTCTGGTTAAAGGAAGTCAAGTTTTTGGGACATGTGGTTTCGATTGAGGGTACCTGTGTGGACCAAAAAAAGATAGAGGCTATTCTGGAGTGGAAACAACCTAGGAATGTTTATGAGATTCAGAGTTTTCTCGGTCTGGCAAGTTATTATTAAAGGTTTGTGGAAAGGTTTTCTTTAATTGTTGCACCTTTGACTAATTTGTTACGTAAGAATGTTCCTTTCAAGTGGACTAATGAGCATCAAGTAAGTTTTGAAAAGCTTAAGTTAGTTTTGACAAATTGACACATTACACACTGGTCACGATTATGTTTTGATGCAAGAAGGAAAAGTAATAGCTTACGCTTCTAAACAACTCAAGCCACATAAGGGAAACTATCTGATGCTTGATCTCGAGTTAGCAATAGTTGTATTTGCTTTGAAAATATGGAGGCATTATCTATATGATGAGAAGTGTATAATTTACATGGGTCACAAGAGCATCAAGTATATTCTTACCCAGAAAGAGTTGGATTTTAGGCAATGTAGATGGATTGAGTTGCTTAAGGATTAAAAGTGCAGTATAAAGTATCTTGGTAAGGCCAATGTGGTGGTCAATGCTCTTTGTAGGAGGTCGATAATCGAGTTAAGAGAGATGTTTGCTCAGTTAAGTCTGTTTAAGGATGGTGTGTTGTTGGCTGAGTTACAAGTTAAGCTGACTTGGATTGATGAGATCCAAGATGGGTAGATTCTAGATGAGTCTTTGGTTCTTTAGGTTCAGGAGATCGATGAGGGTAAGACTTCAGATTTTGGGTTTGTAACAGCCCGTTTTTGGTCAAATCAAAACAGTGGTTTTAAGATCACAAATCTGAAGTTGAAATAATTATTTTATTATTATTTTAAGGTCTACAACATGATAGTATGTTTGTGTGAAAGTTTTGTTAAGAAATTTTGTCGTTTGAATGCTTAATTTGATAAAAATGACTAAATCGCGTAAAGTGTAAAAGTTATGTTCTAATAGTTAAAGGTGTCTAATAGCTATGAAATATTAAAGTAAAGGTCCTTAAATTTTAATTAGGCCATTAAGTAGATAGTGGATGATAATGGCTTGGATTTATTAAAATTTTGAATTAATAATAAGTTTAATTAAGTAAATTAATAAATAAATGAAAGTTAAATAAAACAAAATGTTTTAATTGTGTTCATCTTATTCAAAAGAAAAAAACCAACCGATTTTCTTGAAAGAAATATTGCTAGTTCGGCACTCTTATTTCCATCAATTAGGTATGTGTTTTTTTTATCCATTTTTAATGATTTCTATGTTTTTGTGATTGTTGCAACTAGGTCTAGCTATCCCAAGGACTATTTTGCAAAACTGTTAAAGGTTTAGGGTTTTTCCATTGATGAGGTTGGTCTGTTTTGATGTTTAATGGTAGAAAATACATGGTTATTGTTAGATAAACAACATTTGTTAAGTGATTTTGAGTAAAATGTCCAATTAGGGATTAATTTGTGAAATGTTGAAACTTTGTGATTAAAATGTGAAATAAATGAAAAATATGGGTTGCTAGCGACCTAATTGAAATTCGGTTAGCATGGGTTTCAGTTGAATTGCATGAATTTGTGTTTTTATGAAATAAGGATTAAATTTTAAAATTTTTAAAATATTAGGGGCAAACGTGTAAAAGTGCCTTAATGTGAATTTTGGACTAAATTGAATGGAGTAATGATTAAATAAGTTAATTTTGATTATATTTAGATCAAGAAAGGTGAAATACGGACTTAGATCAGGGAAAGAACAAGGTTTCGAAATAGTTGACTTGTTTTGCCGTTTTAGCGTCTGAGGTAAGTTCGTATGTATTAAGCATTGTTGTAATTATGTTTTTAATTCTTTGATATTGCATGAATTGTGAATACGACTCTACGGGCACGTTTGATCACAATTTGTCAAGTGTGAAATCTCGGCTGAACCTGAGGAATAGATTAGGATACAAATGGCATGTCATTAGGGGTTATTGTGACTATGTGATCCGGGTGCTGGTCCTGTACGTCCTACCGGTGGCTGAGTATACCAGCATGTGTTGCGGTTACTTGATAGCTTGTATGAGCAGCACCGTGTAGCTACGTCTTGACTTATAGCTTGTGTGAGCAGGCCCGTTAATAGCTCTAGTGTGAGCAGTTTATGTGATACGAGATTGAGATAGCTTCAGCTATATATGGCACTTAGGGTGCGAGTTTCTTGAGTATCCGATAGTATTCCGAATGGTTCAACAGGAAAATGAAAGACGTGGTTGAGTATGAGATTGATATGAGATGGTGCAGGTATGTACATGAACCGTATAAGCTTTAAATTGAAGTGATTCGTGAATATCACATATAATCTTATGATTGAATAAGTGAAAGGTTTGTTAGTTAATATGAGTTACATGATGATATATTCTATTTGTTGAATTGTGTATTTATGATTATATTGAGTTTATTGCACATGAGTTTACTAAGCTATAAAGCTTACTTTGTTTATTTTTCCATGTTTTATAGTGACTTCAAAGCTAGTTCGGATTCGGGGATCGTCAGAGACTACGTCACACTATCCTACTATCACTTTGGTACTATTGAGCTTATGTTTTGAGTCTATGGCATGTATAGGGACATTGGTCATTTTGGTTATGAGTTGATAATGATTTTGGCCATTTGAATTGGCTTGTAAATGTTTAAAGTTTGGTTTGTATATAGCCATAAAAGTTGATTATTTTGGTATGTTGGAATCATGTATATATATATATGTTTATGTCTTGTGTGATGTGTTGGATGATGGTTGTGTGATACTGTAACACCCCTTACCCGTATCCGACGCAGAAACAGGGTACGAGGTATTATCGGACTTGAGTACTTGTAATCATTTAAAACCGAGACACAAAATTTCATCAATTTTAAACTTTTCAAACATATTTAAGACTATCTACATTAAATGACTTTATACAATATAGACCTTTAAATAACATAGGTCAGTATTTTAGGCCAACTCCTAGCAACTTAATAACAATTAAACGAGTCCCCATAAATGCCAAAGACTTAAAAATGCTTTAAAACCTTTATATATGGATCAATAGTTTGATAGTGTGATTTAACCTCCGGCGACCTCCAACTCGAGCTAACATCTGTGACACTATAGGAAAAAGGAAAGGAAGGGAGTAAGCATTATTGCTTAGTAATTAAATATGTAAATATCAATAAACGATACATTATCATACATTAAACAAAGTCACAATATGTTCCCGTAATATTACCATCACAAATACACATATTTTCACTATTACAATTATAAACATGTTCAAAATAAGCTGTCTAGCAGAGTACCAGCAGCTAAATTATTTATTGCTGGAGCTACAGAACTCCAAATTACAAACCGTTAATTTTTTTTGAAACTAGATTCATGTATATTTTTACCACAAAATTTTCAGAATTTTTGGTCTGGCCAATTAGTACAGTTTATTCATTGAAGTTACCCCTGTTTCACTGCTCAACTTCCCTAACCACTCTTCACTACAAATAAATTTTTTCTTCGTACAGAACTCATATTATGTTATTGTTTATTTTATTTGAAACTAGACTCATTAATAATTTCAAACATACAAATTATATCCCATAATTATTTTTGTACAATTTTTAATGATTTTTCAAAGTTAGAATAGAGGATCTCAAATTCATTCTGACATTGTCTCGCAAAAATTCAAATATCACATAATATAGAACTCTTTTGCTTCCCCTGTTTCTTTTACATGAAAATAGACCCATTAATATTTAATTCCATTATTTATTTGAGATTTAATTCAACTTCCATGATTTTTGGTGAATTTTCAAAATCACGCAACTGCTGCTATCCAACACTGTTTTACTACTAAAATTCACTCTTACATAATTTCACTTAATCCATTTTGTCTTATTGAAGTTCACTCAAATATCGAGCACATTGCTCATAATTTTTTCCATAAACATATATCTGCACTTATTCATCACATAATCATGTTCACATGTATTTTTACTTAATCGATTTTCCCGTTGAAATCTTCGGAATAATAACTGATACTCGGTTGCTTGCACATATTTTCACACTTGTAGCCAAGGCTATCTGGTACGCATAGTAGCCTGTACATAGTACTACACATGCGACCAATTATCCGGTACACGCGTGTAGCTTTGCACTTAGTACTACACACGTGATCGAAGTTATCGGGTACGCATAGTAGCCTGCACTTAGTACTACACATGCGACCAATTATCCGGTACACGTAGTAGCCTGCACTTAGTACTACACACATGACCTCACAATAGATCGTTCGTATCATTCCTATTCCGAAGGCTCAGCTGGGAAATTCCTCACTTTCCAATATGTTACAAATTTATTCATAGTTTTTCTTTTTTTTTTTCAATTTGTAATTTACAACAAATAATCATTCTATAGGCAGCCACATTCTATATGATAACAAAATATAATAAAGTAAAAAGAATCGATGAGTTATTTACGTACAAACTTACATACTTTCTCATTTCCATGTCGAATTAATATTGAACATTTAAATCATTATAATTATACTCACTTTCAACACCTCGGCAATCATAGTAAATATATAAGTTTTACATTAAAACATACATAAATTAATGCTTATTATACATATGAACTTACCTCGAGACTAAAACAACTATTTTACCAACTTTCTCGATTTTTGATTTTTCTCCTATTCCAGGTTCAAATCTAGTTTTTCGAGATCTAAAACATCATATTTTACTTATTTAATTAATGTACTATTCAAAACAGTCCTTAACTCAAACTTTGGCAAAATTACAATTTTGCCCCTAAACTTTTGCATATTTACACTTTTGCCCCTAGGCTCGGGAATTAAACTTCATCCCTTATTCTTATGTTTTATGACATGCTGATCATTTTTTCCTTCTATGGAAACATCAAATTCTCACTCTAACACATAGTTATGGACAATAACAACTTTTATCGATTAAGCTGTTTTAGTCATTTTTGCTTAAAACCGCTTAGCAAAAGTTGTTTAACATAATTTCTGTAACATCCCTAATCTGACCCTAGTTGAGAAGTGGTTTCGGGACCACTAAACCGAGCCGTAAAAATAATTAAATGTTAAATTTCATGTCTATTATATGTGAAATTACATGTGTGAAATTTTGGTGTATTGATTTTGTCATTTAGATGTGAATTTTATTAAAGGGGCTTATATGTGAAACATTGAAAATGTATGAGGTTAATTAAAAGGGCCAAATATTTGCATGATTTAAAAGATGGGATTTGCATGTCAAATGCACCATTTTAATTTTAGTGGCTGACCATGATTGCACTTAATTTATGTGTATATGTATTTTATATTAAGTAAAATGATTATAATAAAAGATGGTGAGTGATAAGAACATAGGGGAGACTTCATTGTTTTTGGGTTCTAGCCGAAACTAAAGAAAGAAAAAGGGGAAAGTGACTTGGGAATGTTCGGTCTTTTAGAGGCCAATTTCTAAGGTAATTTCATTGTAATTTTGTTAAATTTTGATGAATACGAGCTTCACTTCTTTATCTAGCCGAAACCCATTTGCTAATTTTGGTCTAAGTGGCGTATTAAGTTCGGTTCATGTGTTTTTGAGCTAGGGACTTGTTTTTTAAGTTAAAAGTTGCTGGATAAGTGTTGGATGGACTTGATAATGTTAAAATTATTGAGTGTGTAAAGTTATAAGTTTAGTTTATGATTGGGAGCTTAAATTTAGCTCAAATTTAACTCAATTTCTTACATTAAGCATTTCGACTATGGTGTGGATTGCATAAAATTTGAAGTATTTGATGTTTGAGAGTTCTAAATAGTTAATTATTAAGTGAGGCTTAGTAATTTTGTGTTAAAGATGAATTTCATTACTAAAAGTGGTATTCGGCTATGTGGCATTGTGTTAAATTTTGGATGTTGTTTTTTTAATTTTAAATTGACTATTAAGTAAGCTTTAAGGTTGTTAAATGGTAAAAGAGACTTGAGAGTGATGTTTAGGTAGCTTTACGGCCTTAGAGTGAATTATGATTGTTAAAGGATGGACTTAAGTTGTGTATATGGGATTTAACCTTGCCGATTATGTGTTAACAAGGTGAAAATGGTTATGTTGCTTTAATAGAGTGCCGAATGTGAGTTTGGTGTTAAGCTATATTTGAATACTTGGTTGAATGATTTTTTTTAGTAAATGAAACTAATAATTTAGTTAAGACTAAGGTTCTTATGATAGTTATATATATGTATATGCCTTATGTATGTGCTTTGTAAATATAGAGACATTCGGCTAAATTTATTTAAGAGCTATGTGGCATATAGTCATTAGAAAATTTATGTTTAATTTGATATGTGTTTAAATAGCGAAAAATGAAAGTACTGTATGTACTATGTGAATAAAATTATCGGAATTTTTTTTTATTTAGATGAAATATGATAAGATGTTAATATTTGATGTGGTTTTCTAGTAAAGAGTATATGAATTCCGAATGTAATGATAAGTGAATAATTATACTTCTTGTTTTGAATGAGTTTTGATATACCCGAAATAAGGTGCATGAATTATGGATTAGTAATGATTTGAATTTGTTTAAATCTAGCTCAAGAACAAAGGACACCAACTTCGGATAGGGGAAAAGAGAAAGCAGTTGAATAGCCGATTTGTACTAAGTCGATCAAATTCGAGGTAAGTTCTTAAGTGTTTGAACTTTGGAAATTTAAGAATAAATTGTAATAACTCTGCTTAGGATAGCAGCAGTAACGTGAATTTAGAAAATCACCATAAATTGTTGGAGTTGAATTAGGGGCTGAATAAATTATGTAATTAAACCTTAATGAGTCTAGTTTCTTATAAAATAAATTGTGTAAGCAAAGGAATTGCTGATAATGAGATATTTAAAGTTGCGTGAGACAGTTTCAGAATGACTCCAAAATCCCCTGTTCTATTTTTAGAAAACAATTATAAATTGTACAAAAATTTTTATAAGACAAACTTTATATTCTTAGACTCCTTAATGATTCTAATTTCAAATGAAATAAACAAGAACATATTTTAAATTCTGTACAATGAGGAATCTGATTCGTAGTGAAGAGTGGTCAGTATAGTCAAATAGTGATACAGGGGAAACTTTAAGAAAAATCTGGTATTGATTGGCCAAACAAAAAATTCTGAACATTTTATGGATAAAAGATGTATGAGTCTATTTTTAGGGAAAATTAACGGCACTTCATTTTGAGTTTTGTAGCTCCAGTTACGAATAATTTAATGACTATTGCTCGGGAAAAAACAGCTTGTAGTGAATTTGTGATTAAGTAGTAAACATTGATAAAACTGTTTGAGTTGCCTATAAACTATCAATTAAAATTTTAATCAAAGTACCGAATCCGTATTAAAGTGAGGCTATAAGCCGTAAATGACTAGTATACCTAGTCAATTTTGTTATGATGAAATTGATGTACAAGATATATATATGTGGTAAAGCCAAATGGCTAATGTGAAATATGTATGAGATGTGTATATATATTGTGGCCGAATAACAAATTGTGAAAGGTGTGTATTAGTAGATATTTGATGAGGCAAATGAATTACAAATATGATAGTCGATGTGAATGTTGTAACATGGGATTAAATGTACATGAAACTTGGAAATATATTCCTGGTAAGACCCGATGACTACGTGTGGAGATTATGTCCGGGTAAGACCCGATGACTACGTGTGGGGATTATCCGAGCTAAAGGTCTTGCTGATGATTCGAGTAAAGCGTAAGATTATATTACTTCACAGTAACAATTGTTAATAAATACGTTCAATGCATTAAGTTGGACAAGTATGTATTCTGAGCTTATATTTAAGCTTGATTTGAATTAAATCACAAGGTTGTTATGTGATGCATATGTGAGTAAAACAATAAGACTGTTTCTATGATTATTGCGCATTTGGTCAATGTGAAAAGTTAGGTGAAAATATGTAATGTACCTATGTTTATAAGAGATCACTATCAAGTGAGAATTTATCTGCTTATTGTGTATTACGTAATTGTGTATATTCGGCCAAAAAAGGCAATACCTAGAAAGAGGTTATATGAGAATTAAATAAGATCGACTTTAATTTGGTTGGTCGGGCATGTGATAAATACTTGTACATGTTAGACCCATCAAATTAAATCATGATTGTAAAGTGGAAAGCAAATATGAAAATGCCATATGAATATGTGGGTATACAGTTATGGAGAAATATTATAGGATATTGGGAGATATACATTTTGACTTGACCGATGAGGGTAACTATAGATATGAAATGAAATGTTATATATATGAATCAAATAAACAAATTGGTTATATTTGAGTTCAAGAGTTTTTTTTTAAATTTGCTTAAGACTTACTAAGCTTATAAAAGCTTACTCTATTGTTATGTTTCTCTGTTTTATAGATTGTTGAATTTGGCCTTTTGCTCGGGGATCGTCAGCAACTTGTCACACTATCACTATCCACTGCTTGGTACTGCTATGTTTGGATTATCTTATGGCATGTATAGAATAGACTAGTGGCGGAAGAATATTTTGGTTAATGTATATAAGCCATGCGAAAATGGCATCTTTTGAAGGTTTACTTAGAGAAGTTTAAATTTTATCCCTGGCTGTGCTTAGTACTTATTTAAATGAATGATCTTTATTTCAAGAAAAAGTTCAAAATTTTACTGTTCTGACATGTGTTACAAGTCCCGTAATGCCCCTTACCTATTTTGGCGACGGTTACGGGATAGGGGTGTTACAATTTCAGCCTTCATATTCTACCATAAAACGCCAAAATAAACACATTTCACCTATGGGTATTTTTCCAAATATGAACCCTAGCTTAAATTATTGCTAGAATAAGCTAAATCAAGTTACCGGGATTCCAAAAACGTAAAGAACTTGAAAAACGAGGCTAGAACGGACTTACTATTGAGCTTGGAAATCTTGAAAACCCTAGGCATGGCTTCCCCCATGCTAATTTCGGCCTCCATGAGAAAGATGAGTCAATTTTGGCTTTATTTTCCCTTTTTATTTCTTTTAATTACCAAATGACTAAATGTCCTATTCATGCCCATTTTTGTCCAAACAAAATATACTGGTCTAATTAAAATTTAAGGACCTCCTCTTTAAAATCCCATTTCAATCAAGTACTTATGAATTAGAACACATATTTTGCAACTTTTTCAATTTAGTCCTAAAAGTCCAATTAAGCACTTTATCAGTAAAATTTCTTAACGATATTTTTACACAATATTTTAATCAATAAATAAACCTTAAAACTTAATCGAAATAAATTTTTTGCTTCAAATTCATGGTTCTAAAACCATCGTTCCGTTTAGGCCTTAAATCGGTCACATAAAGAACTTCGCAAATAAACCCTAATAGGCAAATTAAACATGCAATCTATAAAATTTCTTATCAATACTCTAACACATGCATCTAATCACTCGGTAAATCATAAAAATTAATCAAAATAAAATTTTCTATCTCAGATTTGTGATTTCACAACCACTATTCCATTTAGGCCCTATTTCGAGATGTTACAGATACTTGATGGTAATAGGTATTATGAGTATCAAATGGTTGAGGTATGGATATTGGTATATGTAAACTGAAAAATATATAGGATTTTTCCTATATAATTTATCACCTTTTTTACTTAAATTCGTTGTTAAAACTAAGTAATTGTTTAATAAATTAATGAAATATGTGAAAAATATGAAATTAGGACATAGAAATTATTAAAATGTGATTTTATGCTTTATTATATAGTTTTCATGCATAAAATGGCTTATTTTATATTGATTTGAGCATATTATATTTTTAAGACATAAAATGGGCCATGCATGATTAAATTAAATAATAAAATATGAAATTATATTTAATACTTCATTTTAAAATATTTCATTAATAATTTGGGTTTTAATTAATTATTTAAATTGGTTAAATTTTGTTCTTTGATCCTTTAACTTATTATTTTACTTTGGACAGGTCTGATAGCTTTGTTAGATTACAAAACCGTCCAAATTGACAACCAAGTCAATCCAAATTCAGCTACACATGGCTGTTATTTTAAGCAACTTTTTGGTTTAATTACACAAGGTCCTTGCATTGTTGAAGAAATTAGAGATTTGTCCGAAGATTTACGATTGACCGAGTCTCAGTCCTAAGTTATTATGACATTTAATTTGCTTAAAAATCAAGCAAAAATCAGCTCAAATTCCACTAATTGTGGCTGGCCATCCAAGGAAGAGATTTGAAGAGACTAATCCTAACTATGTTTAGCAAACTACCCACCTCTCTTCACCTATAAATATGACCCATTCATTCCCTTATCACCCATCCCTCATCATTCATCATTCTCTCTTCTCTCCAAATTCTCTTAGCCTTTTCCATCCCCCACGCCTAGCATCATATCTTCATAGAGGTGTTAGCAATTAAGCCTCTTAAAGAGCTCTTGGTCGGCCACCCTGGAGAGCCATCAGCAAAGGAGCAAAGTAAAGAAGCGAAGGAGCCTAGTCAGTCAGAGTCATGGGTGACAGCCACTTTGATTTGGGTTTTATCTTTCATTTCTTTAATTTAATCTAAAAATGTTTGCTATGTGTTCTTTGTTCTTATTTACAACAATGTTAGCTTAATTTTATTTAAGCTAGGATGATTGCTTTGATTAAATAATATTTATTTGATTCATACTTATAATGTTTGTGCCTCAATCAATCATGTTTTCAATTAAAATCAAGTCTGTATATCATTTATATGTGATTGAAATGCACCTGAATTAGCTAAGCGATTCTAACCAGACGACGGCTAATGGACGCATAATTGAAATGTGGATGCTCAATTTAGATCCTAATTCGATTAAGTTGCAGGTTGCATAACAACTCTAACCAAGCTCTATTATCTGCATAGTTTTTAGATTTGTGTGATTAAACTGTTTCAAACCTAACACGTCCCTATTACCTCACATGAATACTAAGAAACCCTTAGTAAATAAGGATCATTAAAATGCGTATTTACTAAGTAAAGGATTTCGAAAGGACCTAATGTGGTTTCCAAACTCATGAAAGATCGAGTTGCCATGAAATGTTTTTCTAAATGTTATTAAGCATGTTGATAATAAGTTGAGTTTAATTAAAGTAATTGTCGTAGTTTATTTATGTTATAATTGTTGCAAATTGTGTTTAATTTTGCTAAAATCTATTTCATTCATACAGTTTGCATACTTAGGGTAATTTGCATTAGGGATCATTGCATTTAGTTTAATATATTTTAATCATCACTTCTCAACTATATTGTGTTTTTATTTACCAAATTGTTAATATAATTTTACAAATTAGGTGACTTAGCATAAATACAATCCCTGTGAAGACGAAACTCAATACTTACTTATTACTTGATAACGATTGTATACACTTGCACAAACCTACACGTTACAGTATACTTGTAAGATTAGGCTAAATAATGCATATTTGAGTCTGGTCATTTTTTTTATGTTTGAGTAAGTGAAATTTGGTATGAATTAGATGGCATATTGGGATATTGTGTGTCTTGTATATTGTTGGTATTGAAATGGTATAAATGAAGCTTGGTTAAGGTTGATTTAATGTCTTTTTATGCCTTGTTTTAGTGCCATTTGGTTTAATGTAGGTGTGCACAAGTTTGGGTGGCAAAATGGCTTGGTAAATAGCCTATTTTTTTCCACACGGCAGAGACACGGGCGTGTGTCTCAGCCGTGTATGATACAAGGTCATGTACACAGCCGTGTGTCCCTTGGTGTTGAAATAGAAACCAAGTCAGTACGCTCCGCACGGCCTCACACACGGGCGTGTGACTTGGCCATATGGCATAAGTTAGTATGTCCTACAGGTTTGGCACGGCCTGGCACACGGGCGTGTATGGCTATTTTTAAAGTACACGGGCGTGTGTGTTGGCTGTGTGACCCAAGTCAGAGAGTTACATGGGGTCGGACACAGATTGGGACACGGCCATATGCTTCCATTTTGAATGTTCACACGGCCTGTGACACGGGCGTGTCTTTGGCCATGTGAGTCACACGGTCGGGCCACACGGGCGTGATTCCCCTGTTTTTGAGAAAAAATTTTCTAAGTGTTCTAAGAGTTTGAAAGTTATCGGTTTAGTCCCGAACCACTCCCAATGCATATTTAGGCTAGTAGGCTCGTATTAGGGACAATATAATTGGTTGTGATTGAATTGTATTTGAATTGATTAAATTGTATGTAAATGTATGTTTAAATGTGTAATAAGTTCGGTAATGCTCTGTAACCCTATTTCGGCATTGAATATGGGTGATAGGTGTTACAGGGTTTAATAATGAGCGTATTTTATGTTTCTAGGCTCGAGTTTATGTGTCGAATGATAGTGAACTGAGATAGTCTATTTTGCGTGAAGCGTATAGTAGCCCCATGTGCTATGTATTTTGACGAAAAAAAATGTACCATGGTCTTCAGAAGTTGTACTGGTGGCCCTGTTTGAAATGAGAGGTGACTGATTTTATGGATCGATGCCTAACGTGTCAGTAAGTTAAGGTTGAACACGAACTTTCTTCTGGTTTGTTATAACCCATTAAGATTACTTGATGGAAATGGGAACGGGTAACTATGGATTTTGTTAGTGGGTTGCCATTGACACCCACAAAGAAGGATTCTATCTGGGTTATTGTGGATCATTTGACCAAGTCTGCCATTTTCTTCTTATTCGGACTGATTACTTTTTACAAAAGTTAACTAAATTGTATATCTTTGAGATCGTAAGAATTCATAGGGTTCTTGTATCGATTATCTCTGATTGAGACCCTTGTTTCACATCTCAGTTGTAGAAGAAATTACATTAGGCTTTGGGTACTCGGTTGGACTTTAATACAACATTCCATCTGCAGACTGATGGGCAGTCCGAGAATTACCATGTTTTGGAGGATATGCTACGGAGTTGTGTTATTGATTTTCGTGGTAGTTAGGAGGAGTTTCTACCTCTCGCTGAGTGGCTAATAATAATAGCTTTCAGTCTAGCATTTAGACAACTCTTTACGAAGCTCTATATGGTCGTAATTGTCATACATCGTTGTGTTAGACCGAGTTGGGCGAGAGGAAAATTATGGGTTCGAATTTAGTTATTAAGACTGAGGATTAGGTCAGACTGATTCAGGATTAGTTAGAGGCAGCATCCGATAGATAGAAATCCTATGTAGATCTTAACAGGAAGGACATTGAGTTTGATGTGGTTGATCGGGTTTTTCTCAAGGTATCTTCGTGGAAAAAGGTTCTCCGGTTTAGACGTAAGGCAAGTTTAGCCCTAGGTTCATTGGGCCTGATCAGATTTTGAGACGAGTAGAGACAGTTGCTTATTAGTTAGAGTTACCTCCAGAGTTAGATAGCATAGATGATGTATTTCACGTCTCGATGTTAAGATAGTATCATCTGATTTAACTCATATTGTGTCTATTGAGGAGATCAAGGTAAGGTCAGATTTATCTTTTGAGGAGGAACCATATAGATTTTGGATCATGTGGAGAAAGTTTTGAGATGGAATATGATCCCTTTGGTTAAGGTTCTATAGCAGAATCAGTTTTGAGACGGAATATGATCCCTTTGGTTAAGGTTCTATAGCAGAATCATGGTGTCAAGGAAGCCACTTGGGAACTTGAAGATTCAATTCGTCAGCAATACCTTCATCTATTTGAATCAGGTAAACTTCGAGAACGAAATTTCTTTTAAAAGGGGAGAGCTGTAACGCCCCAAATTTCCTAGTTTTAAATTGCTTAATTATGTCAAATAATTTGATTTGGTTCAGTGGTCAAGTGTTTGGTTGTGTGCTGAAGATCTTGTGTTCGTTTCCCATTTCTAAGGAATTTCGCTATTAATTTTGATTCTATATCTGATTTGGTTCGAAATGGTTGTTTTTTTTTTTGTAAGTCTACTTACAAGAATGAGTCTACTGGTTCAGTGGTAAGACTTTAGCTTACCTATAGGTCCCAAGTTCGAATCTTTTTAGTGTAAATGGGGGATTCTTTTCACTACTCCATGTTTGTGTCGCCCATGTGTTAGAGTGTATGTCAGATTCAAACTCTGAGCCACCATATTGTGATAACGAATAATCTGATAGGTTAGGATTTGGTGAGATTTTATTTTATTTTATTTTTAAATTTTAAGAACTTTTTTTCCTAAAATCTCTCATTAGTTTGTAGTCCCTTCTTTCCTCAATTCTCACGTTCATTTTCTTTCTCATTTTTTTTCATTTTTGTGATAGTAGTTTTCTTTTTTTGCAAAATTTTACTTGTTTCCCTTCTTGGCTTTCCGTTCTTTCTGTTCCTTCTATTGATCCCCTCATATTGCAATTAGCAGCCTTATATTTCTTCCACTTGTCGTTCCTTTCTCTATCTGGTTTCCATCCATTGATTTTGTGCGGTAGTTTTTTATGCTTTTGCGTTGCTTGTGCATGATCAGAATAAGTTTAATAATGTGTTTTCATCTTTTTGTAAGTACTTTCTATTATTTCTTAAGGGTGGTTGATTCATTTTGGTTTCATGCTATAAGGAGGTAGTTGTTGTGTTGGTTGAATAGTGTAAGTTTGTAAGGTTTGATCACCTTGTGTTTCAATTTAGGTGTGGTCCATGTGGAAAATAACTCTTTAGTGGATTAAGAGTCTGTAAACTACTCTCCTTAGGTAAGTGGTCGATTACTCGATTGAATTTGGTTGAATTCCCTAATTGTTTAAGGGTCGAATACATAGTTCGATTTCGAGTATATTTTGTATTAGTTGATTAGGTTCGAATGTTGACTACAAATTTTAGAGCTGTTGTTGTGTAACACCCCAAACCTGGCCTGGACGTTATGGCTGAATCTGACGTGTCACACACAGTTTGAAAATCTGTGTTTTGTTTTATTATCTAAAAATCGACTATTGATGGCTAACTAGAGTGAATGGAGGTGAGCACCGTGTAGGTAAATCAAACAGAGGAGGTGAGCCATGAAGGCTGCTTAAGTACCAAGCTCTTGTTTGGATCCAATCCTAGACATGCCCACAACCATTGCCACACTTTGGTAAACTGGTTGAAATTTCCTTAAAGTGGTTATCTTTGTTATACCCATTATGTGCATCGTTGTGTTACTTTGAAAACAGGTATCACTTTGAAAACGCGTCCTAAGTCTAGCCCATTTTAATTATTATCAGAAAATATAGAGTTATTTTAAAGAGAATCCCAAATAAATAGTTAAAATGGCCTTATTACAACCCAAATATAAATAATATTAAAAGTGAAGATAAACTAAAAGAAAAACCGTTTATTCGTTGAAAAGTCCAAACGTGATCATCATGGCCACCCCAAATCCCCTCCGGCTCCAAGTCCTCATATCAAGGCTCACTTGCAAAGAAACTTAGTGTGCAACAAGCCCCCTTCAGAGCCCAAGTCAATATCACCCTCTCGGGCCTAAGCCCGTCGCTATTACACATATCTTTGGTAGAAGCCTTTATTTGTTCATATCTTCGGGCCAAAGCCTTTATTTGTTCATATCTTTGGGCAAGTCTTTTCATTATTCATATCACCGGGCCAAGCCTTTTTTCGTAAATAAATAGTATGGCCCATAGGCCCATTTCAATATCACATGTAACATTCATGCAAGAATGCAAACCCATTTGGGGAGACTACTCAACCCATCATCCGCTACTCTCCACCCGTACCAACCAAGCTCTCTATGTGGGGAATAACTCAACCCACCCAACCAAACTCTCCACTGGTAGCATAGCTGCTTTATCATATAACTGGAGGCCTAGCCTCTTTAAATAACTGGGGCAAAAGCCCTTTTCGGTAAACTGGGGCAAAGCCCTTTTTCACTTCCTCCATCCATATAAAAACCCAACCCAATGCATTTATGAATACATCATGTGCATATCATACTTATTATGTGCATATCATACATATCATGTGCATATCATACATGTCATGTGCATATCGTACATATCATGTGCATATCATATCAATCATGTATATTAAAATCTCATATATCAAATTCAGAATAACTAAACCCTGGGGTATAATGGTCATTTTTACCTAGGGGCAAAATAGTCATTTTCATATGATAAAGGTAATTTCATAATTTTACCAAGTATTAGGGTTTTCCATGTTCATTAACAGTTACTATCAATACATAGGTTTTATACCGCGATTCTGGCCCATTTTTAGCGAAACCGTGTTATTGGGCCAAAACCCCTAATGGGCCTACATAGTCGATTTAGTCATCTAGGCCCATTTATCCTATATTCCATAATAGTATTATTAGTCTCAACGTGCAATTTAAAAAGGTTTTCATTTCCTACCGAATTTACCCAAATGGGCCCGAAAGCCCATTGGGCCCGATTTTAACCCCTCGAGGCCCAACTTACCGTAAATGCCAAACATCATGCTCTTACCTTTTCCAACGTTCACGATCATCGTTATAGAGGATCTAATTAACCGATGAGCGTTTGCTTGCTCACAAGTCCTTAAAATGCCAGAATTTCGGCATTTCGGCTTTTCGGCATTTATTAAGCTACAAAAGAAGGTTCGTAACACACCTGTTTGGCGATATTCCTCAACGAGATCTCCTACACCATTTCTCCTATAATCAACCGTTAATAAATCAGCTTCCATTAATTAAACCAAAACGAGAACCATCTATTATCAACACTTACACATTCGGCCACCATCCATAATGGCCTTAGACTCCATACCTTTGCTTAAAATTGATGACTAGATCTAATCACTCCGATGATCCAAGCTAATCCAAACCGATACTCCAAACCTTCTCGCTCCTCCAAAGTTGTCTATATCACCAACATATATTCACAATCAAATCCACAACAACCACACAAATCCAAGTCGGTCACTTGCCACAAGGGCAAAATAGTCATTTAACACCCTAAGGGCAAAATGGTAATTTTACCCACAAGGGTATCTCGGTAATTCTACCCTACAGGGGTATTTCGGTAATTCTAACCTACAAAGGTATTTCGATAATTTTACAAACCAGGGGTATTTTGGTAATTTTGTAAACCAAGGGTATTTTGGTAATTTTACAAACCAGGGGTATTTTGGTAATTTTGTAAACCAGGGGTATTTTGGTAATTTTGTAAATTGAGGGTAAAACGGTAATTCTATAAATCGGGGATACTTTGGTAATTTTACAAGTCGAAGGTATTTCAGTAATTTGGTGAACTAAAGTCTTCTAAACAGGGATAACAATACGAGTGGGACTAAAGCCCTCTCTCGGCCCAAATGGGCCCACATGCTCGTGTGGCCCTTTTAGCCCAAATCTAGCCACAGATACGAGATTCACCTAACCTAGTCTAATATTTACTACACAATCAAACAACTTATCCAATTGGGCCCGTAGGCCCATTAGGCCCACATGGCCCCTTTCGGCCCATCGCGGCCCGAAGTAGCCATCCTATAGCTAGAGTAGTGAGAAATACACACTTGATAGGAGACTGGAGTTAATCTACGCTCTGAGCACTCTTAGCCGATGCCCAACCCAAACGAGCACGCCATAAAGCGAAAGGGATCAGCCAAGAAAGGTACCTTTACTCTCCTCATGGTTCTCTCTATTTAAAGCCAGCTTCACATCCACTCTTATGTTAGCTTCCCGATGTGGGATCCCTCCATCATCAGAGTTTAAATTCAACACTAACTCTTGCCGCCCCCTGTTAGCAAAATAAATGCTCTTTGCTTGCCATGAGTTTGAACCACTGACCTCCTTGCCAACTCCATGACGCCACATTCTCGCCTCTTGTGTGGCGCTACTTTGCCACTAGACCACAAGGCTTTTTGTGTCACAACTTCTCCAACAATATTCTTAAGGCCTACCTACTACACCTGGTGGTTTGATTCACCTTAAACCAAAATTTTTGCTAGAGTCGAGTTTGAACCCAAGACTTCTCCAAGACTTCTCAAAGACAGATTAACCACTAAAACAAGCCTTCATTAATGAAATTTACATACACAATGAAATATTATAAACTGCCTTCAACCGCTCCCATGCTCAAGGCCCAAAACTTCTAAGCCCAAATTCAGGGTGTTACATGTTGTGTCAATATCTTGGGATCAACAGGTGTGTGGTGTTAACTCAAAATTTAGTAAACCAATGAAAATTCGAAACTGTTGACGCCACACGGGCTGTGCCAAGTAGGGCGTGTGGGCCTATTTTGAGTAAGTTTTAGTTAGGGTCGTGTTTTGATTGCATATTCAAGGTCAGTGATTTTGTAGGCTCTAATTAATGATATGTATGTAGCCCGATAAATGAAATTTGATGTTTCTATTGTGTGTGCATATTTTTCTCAAAGCATGTTAACTGTATAAATTGTATATCTAATCAATGAATCTGAAAGTAACATTAGCATGTTTCTGATCTGAAATGCTTAAAATAAGCATGTTTAATCTGAATGCAATTGTATATGTATTATAACGTTGCATGTGCTTTGGGGTGGGTTATGACAATGTGACAGAGGAAGTTCTTGTAGACTACGATGTGCATTTTTTATGGTAAAATTGCAATATCTGTATTTGGTAGTTAAAGCTGCAATATCTGATTCTAATGGATTTCCGCATAATATCTGGTAGCTTGGTTGCATATTATTGTACAATGACATATGACCACTTTTTAGTGTGTTGGGTTGGATGGGTATCAATTATCCTAATTGGTGTGTTGGGTTGGCAGAGTTGGTGTGTAGCTTATGGGGGTAGGATTTGTTCTGTTTCACATTTTGCATCGCTATCATGCCATATCATCTGTATATACTCTGTATGTTATAATTTGTGCATTAATTATTCTGCCATCTGTTATGTCGATGGGCCAAGCTGAACACTAGACTTCTAGCTCCCCCACTTACTTAATCATTTCAGATAATCCATAGACTTAGGATTGGGCAGCGTTTGGGGCTCGGATTGGCCATTCTCACATTGAACGATTTAATTTGATTTCATGATTATTCTTGGACTTCTTGGACTGTTGGATAATTTTTGGACATTATTTTTGTTTTGGACTAGTTGTTGAAATTTAATATTTTTTTTCGCTAAACTGCAAATTTTTGCGTTTTCACATACTAAAACAATAGTTTTCCAAAATTGACAACTCTGGAGTTTTACTCTGCAAATCCAAATAAGAAAAATGAATTTTCTAGATAATAAATAAGCTAACGATGTGGTTTTAAACCTATTCAAGTGGAAGTAAACGAATGATTTTGGAAACACACATGTATTGTGGTTTAAATGAATTAATCTTGAATTTTAAAACAATTAGAAGATGTAGCCCTCAAATTCAGTCATAACGTCTAGGCCGAGTTTGTGGTGTTACATGAAAGATCTACTTAAATTATGGAATAATATAAAAGAAAAATATGAGCAATAGAATATGGTCGTTCTATCTAAAGCTCATTATAGTTGGATGCATTTGAAGTTGCAATTTTTTTTTTAAAAAATGTGAATATAATTATACAGTATTTAGAATAAGTTCTCAACTAAAATTTTGTAGAAAAATATTACTGATGAGAACTTGCAAGTGAAAACTTATTCAACTTTTCATGGTTTAAATGTGCTCCTACAGTAGGAATATCGTGAAAAAATATTCCAACAGTTAGTATCATGTTTACTTATGATTGAACAAAGGTTTTAATCACAAAACCTAACCATTCCCTGAAGAGAATGTAACAATATGTAATAAATTTGAAAGATATAATCTTGGACGTGGATATAGTAAGTTGGACTATAATAATAGTCATATGTGATGGTCGTAATAAGTTTTCTCACCACTAGAAGAGGAAAAATGAAGAAAGCAAGAAAAGAAAAAGAATTCTCAAGAACTCTAGAAGAGAGACAACTTATGTATGAAAAGTCATTGGTTATGTACCTGTTGTACACTTGGAAAGTAAGACCCACTCTTAAAGTTTGCCAATAATAAATTTTGGTTGGATTTAAAGTCTACTATTGGAGTTTAATTTGCTTACTTCTTGATAAAATCGTTAAGACCCAACGTAAAACAAAAAAGGTACATACTTAAATATTAAATCGACTTGATATATGGTTTAAATATTTGAGATGATCTTCTTTTTATGTTTTGATTACATGGGTTAGATATTGTTTTAAATATCTCATTTATTTATTAAAATGAATATTAATTGATTTATTTATGTCACTATAGTAGGTTTTATAATTAAATAATATATTTGACTAAAACATATTTAGTATGCAAATTTGTGTTAATAAACCAATGAATTTTATGGTTATTCAAATTTGGTTTAGTTCAAAGAATTGTTAAAGGTAGTAGTTCATACGTTTTACATTATTCCATTAGTTATTTATTTAGAGAAATGACATGAGCAATTGTAAATGAAAAGTTCTATGAGCATGAATGGTTGGATTTTGAGTTAAATTTCATACATGTTTACGATAGTGATTATGAAAGAAAAAAATTGTTAGTTTTTCATTATGTCATATTTTTATGTTTGAGATGTGACTTTTATTCATATATTTAATTTAGGCTTGTTTTATATATAACCTAGCTAGTTATTCTTTGTAGTTAATTGATTATGCAAGACTCTTGTTAAAAGGGTTTTAAAAATATTTTGAATTGATCTCATATCTCCTTATGGCTAAATAAAATAACGAGTTATTTGTTCCACCAGTTCTTCTTCATTCCCCAAAGTGAATATAGTAGTACATAACAATTATGAAAATTTAACTTATTGTCATTATTGATAAATAGATAAGGAGAAGATGGATGATTCAAAATGTTGCCAAATTTTTGTTCTTACTACAAAATGCTCAATGATTTATACTAATTTATCATTCTTTGAAGTAGATAATGTCTATATAATCTGATTGGTAAGAAATATGATATATGCTTACATTATTGTCTGAATTACTTTTTGCACATACCTTGAAGTGATTGTTTTTTTTTTTTTGGACATTTGAATATTTTGACATATTCCTTGAAGCGAATATTGCATATAATTGTTTGGAAATTATATTTATTTTATTGATTTAGTGGCATTATAGACTTCACATTGATTTAGACATTTCCAATAGTAAATAACAAAATAGTACTTATATGTGGATACAAAGTATAAGGAATGACAATCAAACTATCAATTTGTCATCATTTATATTGACATTATTCGTACAATTGAAATGCATGTTAAAGTAAACCAGAAGTTTACTAATAAAAATACATTTACTACTTGACATTACAAGTTAGACCATTCTAGATCATATATAATGCCAAAATTAATTGAGAATTCATATGGGTATTCATTAAAGAACCAAAAGATTCTTTAACTTAAAGAATTCTCATTTGTTGCTTGTTCTCAATAAAAATTGATTATTAGCAACTCACTAGCTAAAGTTGAGATCTAATGACTTGCATTTCTAAAATGAATATGAGCTCATTCATCCACCATGTGGATGATTTTGATATTATATGATTTTGGTAGATGTATCTACAAAATAATCACATATGTGTTATCAACTTGTAACTTGTTGTTTTGCAAGATTGCTTATTTAAATAATTAATTTCAGATTATGCAATTAAGACAATTCATCTTGCTAATGCTAATGAGTATATATCTCAGTCTTTTATTGATTAATTTTGAAAAACTTTTGTAAAAGCTTGTTATTTATGCGAATAATGGTTTAGAGAAATTATTGATTGAATGCCTCTTATTAGTATCTAAACCATTACTCATGAGAACTAAACTTCCTATTTCAACATGAGATTATGTTGATTTACATGTTGTATGCATCAAGGCAATAAGTTATAAATACTTCCCATTACAATTGATTTTTGGTCAAGAGCTAAATATTTTTCATCTTTGAATTTTTGTATGTGTGTATAAGTTCCAATTGCTCCACCACAACGCACAAAGATGAGTGAATCCTCAAAGAAAGTTAGGAATATATATTAATTAAGAGTCTCATTGTATTATTAGATGTTTTGAATGTATTGGAGATTCAATTATGACATGATTTGTGATTACCATTTTGATTTGATAGTTTTCTCGACATTAGTGGGAAAGAAATAATAGCTAAATGAAATCACTACTTGTAATGAGTTATCATTATCTAGATCCCTATAGAGAGTAATTTGAACCAGAAGTTAAAAAATGATAACTCATTGTTGGATCTGGTGCCCTGAGTGTAGTATTTTCATCTAAGTACACTTGTAATTTATTAAAACAGATTTGTTAATAAAATTATTCATGAATTAAACTAATACTTTGTATATTGTCCTCACATGGTTTTTTCATGCAAAGCAAATGTGCTCATTGGTTGTCTAATGTTTAACTAATAATTAGCGGTATTACGTGGTCGGATCGTAGTACAGAAAGACAACTTGGTAATAGTATACGAACCTAAATATATCCTTAGTCTAATTGAAAATGAGAAAACTGATTGAAAGACTAATATGTCATCTATCAAGTCCAATTGGGGAGATGTTTAGTCTTGGGCATCGAAACGGATGACTCCCAAAAGATAGAGACATAGATGTGACTAACTGGACTGACAGTACATCAAACAAAACACAAGAAGAATAAATCCTGAATCCGTTTATGGATTTATTCACTTGTGACATTTGTAGTGTGACTCGTACACTTTGATGTAAGTAAAACTCTGAGTTCAAAATAGATAAGGAACCGAAAGTTGGTGCGTTGGGTGCACGAATTCTATAGTATGTGGCGTCATTCACAATAGTGGAATTCATAGCCCAAAATATGAATAAATCATATCCTCTCATTTGCATTACATGGTTGATGAAAAGTAAATGTGGTCATGGATCGTCCATCTTTGTGATGGATGACTTGATCACTATTTGATAGTGATTGACTTTTCATGAAGAAAGATGTAATGGTTACCATGAGACAAAATAAGATCATATTGGGAGAACGAATATTATCCTAAAGAGATCAAAGATATCCTATAAGGGTAACACACTAATGGCAAGGTCATTGGACGAGCATTGAGTAGTTATTTTCCTAATGGTATGTCGTTGAGGAGACCTCAGCGATGATACTATAGTGGAATGACTTCGTGACTAAATAAGTTTATAATTAAAGGTGAAAAGCCAAAACTTAATTATAAATCATTTAAGCATCAACTACATATGTCCAATCAGTCCTTACACTAGCTCGTTGAAACCAAAAATGAATTGCGTGTTTGAATAGAAAAGAACAGAATGAATAAAAAAAAGAGAAATGGGAAACATTCAGGAATGATTATGGTTTTCTCCAAAATGGAGATATAGAATCATTTGGAAATGAATGTAGGTTTCCAAAAATATAAATGAAAATGGAAACTTGCAATCCTATATAGGATTACTTAAAAATTTATGAAAGAATGAGTTTATGTTTTTAGACTATTTTGAAGCCCGAAAATGAAAATATACCATTTGGTCATAATGAACATGTTGAGTTGTGACATATTGAACGGTTTTTCTCGAAATTTTATCGGAGGTAAAATCATCAAAATTTTACCGGGAGTAAAATTGTCAAAATCTTACTGGGGTAATGTAGCGCCCCACACCCGACCCTTGAGGAGGATCCAAGAATGGCGGGTTACAGCCTTACATCCTTTCCCTTTTCTCCAAACACAATTTGAAAACACTAAATCATGAAGTAAACCATTACAAATCCATACCATAAACGTCATTACAATAGTTAGGGAAAAAAATTAATTTGACGAATACAATTTTAGTTACAAAATATCGTTCTTCAAAATTCTAAACCTTAGCGCCACCCCCGTTGTCATGCATAACACAGAATCATTAGAGGTCTTACAACATGAAATATCCTCTGGCATGGTCCTGAGTGATTCATTTACTTCTTCAATGATCCTGAGAAGGAAAGGTTGTAACACCCTTAACCCATATCCGTCTCCAGAACAGGGTTAGGGAGCATTACCGAAATATACAGAACAAATATAGTCATTTCATATTTTTTAACATTCATGTCATAAATTATTCATAAAGCCACTTATTTGGGCCCTCAAGGCCCAAAACATATATTAGAAACAAGTCGGGACTAAACCAGGTACTTAGAGAATTTTTCACAAAATCTCAAATTTTTTCCAAGGTGCAGGGGACACATACCCTTATGGTCAGGCCGTGTGGGCATTCGAAATAGGGCACACGACTGTGTCTCAGCCCGTGTCCGTACCCATGTAACTCTCTGACTTGGGTCACACATCCAAGTCACATGCCTATGTGCTAGGCCGTGTGTAGGTGCAGGGGTCACACAGCCAAGCCACACGCCCATGTGCCAGCCCGTGTGAAAAATCCTAAGCATTCTTTTTTAAAATTTTAAAGATGCAGCGGACACAGGGCCAAAACACATGCCTTTGTCTCTGCCCATGTGGACAAAATAAGGCCATTTCTAAGCCATATTTCTCACCCATTTGGTCTTCCACCTACACTAACATTTTAGCACATTCAAAAATCAATCCAAGACATTTAAACTAACCAAAATCAAGTCATAAACATGTCATACATCCTCATTTCTCATCATTCAAATTTACCATATGAAAACATCTATTTGTTTACTTATACCAACTATACTATCTCATCTCATATGCTTATAATCCATCACTCAACCACATCAAACACAACAAACATGAAGAAGCCACATAATTATATACTTAACAAAAGTATGTCCAACTCAAGCCATTCCAATGGCTATTTATAACCAAACACATATTTGTCATCAATGGCCCAATTAAACCTATACATGCCATTATACCAAAATTTAGTTCGTTACATATACCAAAATGAGCCGAAGGATAGTGTGATGATGCTCTGACCAGCTTCCAACCACTTTGAGCTTCTGTATTACTACAAAACAGGAAAAAATAATATAGGGTAAACATATTATGCTTAGTAAGTTCGTATAACAGGAAATTAACTTACCATTCATTTTTATTTAAAGTAACATGCAAAATTCATCTTGGCAATTTGCCTAAACACATATAATCTCAAGAAACAAGTTAGTCATGTACTTCATGTGAATATCGAGAAACAATAATAAGCTCACCATGTAAAAATTTTCATATATATATATATATATGTTTTCCACATCATATATTCATATAACATGTACACTTCCATAATAATTCATCTCAAGTTCAGATTATCCCATGTCGGAACTTTGCCCGTTGAATTTAATTGAAATATCGATGGATACACAGGTAGTACACTCGAAGTGTACAAAATTGTAATTCGTCAATTCATATTCGAGAATGCTCATATAAGCACATAAACGGGAAACTCTCTCTATCTCGAGCAATATAATGGGAAGCTCATGTGAGCTGTATAATGGGAAGCTTTCTAGGCTGTATAACGGGAAGCTCATAAGAGCCATAATCAGGAAGCTCATGAGAGCCAATAACGGGTAGCTCTGAAAAGCCATTAACGTGAAGCTCCGGATAGCCATATATTAGGAAGTTCAAGCAAACCATATCGGGAAGCTCCGAAAAGCCATTAATCAAGAAGCTCACTAAGAGCCTTTAATCGGGAAGCTCATGAAAAGTCATATATTAGGACGCTCATAAGAACTATGGTGTGTCTACAACACATGCAGAATCACAACCAATCGGGATGCTCCGAAGAGCTATTAACGAGAAGCTCGCAAGAACCATATAACGAGAAGCTCGAGAGGGCTAATAAAAGGATGCTTATAAGAGTTAATAACGAGACGCTCTATCAAGCTGTGGTGTGTCTGCAACATATACAAGACCATAACCAATTCGGGAAATCTTGTATCCATCGAATTTCGTTTATTCAAACGGGACTTAACATTTATCAGGCTTTGTTGGATATGTGATTAATTTCATATACATGGCAATAATACAATCACATACATACAATTCAATTCAAACATATAAATATACAATTTAGTTACACGAACTTACCTCGACAATGTTCGTGAACTTGTATGCTACTAATTCGTTACTCTTTCTTTACCTCGATCTAGCTCCGTATTCGGTCTATCCGGATATATACGACTAATTTAACTCAATTTAATACAATTCATATCTTAGGAAAAATTACCATTTTGCCCCTATAATTTTAATTAATTCTAATTTCGTCCCTAGGCTCGGAAAAATAAAATTCATGCAATTTAACCCTTATTCTAAGCCTAACCTATTTTTACATGTAACATTTGCAGTGCATGTAATTCATAAAATTTACAATTTTTTCATAAATTTTACATCTTTACAATTTAGTCTCTAAATTACAATTTCATCAAAATTCACTTTACAAAAGTTGTTTATCTATCAACAACCTTTCATTTTCTACCATAAATTTCATAATTCATGCATATTCATCCATGGCAAAACTTTAATACTTTGATAAATTTAAAAATTAATCCCCGAGATAGCTAGATTAAACTATTATGATCTCGAAAATATAAAAATTACTAGAAACGGGACAAAATTACTTACCCAATTAAGCCAAGTAAGCTTTCTTGAGTTCTCTTATCTTAACTAGGGTTTCCATGTATTTAATTTTGGGAAAGATTATATAAAAGATAATATTTTATTTTATTTTATTATTTTTCATCTTTCCAATTTTGTCATTTTCTTTATTTAATTTTCCATGGATGAATTATCATACTTATCTACTAACCTCTCTTAATGGTCTATTTTCTATATAAGGACCTCCAATTCTGAATTCCATAGCTATTTGATCCTTTTAGCTACTAGAATTTAACTTTTGCATTTTATGCAATTTGGTCCTTTTATCAATTAAACACGTAATCGATAAAATTTCCTAACGAATTTTTTATATGATATTTCTATCATACGGTAAACCATAAAATAATTTTTTAAAATTTTTTCTTAAGGACTCGAATTTGTGGTCCCAAAACCGCTATTCTGATTTCACTGAAAACGGGCTGTTACAAAGGTAATGGAGTAAGTTCATAGAACTTAGTGAGTTCCAAAGCAGACACTAAGATAACTATACATACGTTAAACAAATAAACCTTCCTAAATCAGTGGAATACATAGTTCGCCCATTGGCGAATACAATACCAAGCAGACTTCATACAACTTGCCTATTGACGAATATTATACACAAGCAAACTTTATACAACTCACCTATTGGTGAATACTACATACAAGCAAACTTTATACAACTAGCCCATTGGTAAATACTATACACAAGCAAACTTTACAACAGACTTTGTTCCTTTGGCGCATACATTACACCAATGCATTCATACAGACAACTTTCTTCGTGTTAGCCAAAAACCCTAGTCCGTGTTTAGAGATCATATAATTCGTGCATTTTTTTTCCTTTGTCATGCTCTGCCAATCTGGGTTGCGATTATGCTTGCCCTACCAGAGGCCGCATAATCATTCTCATGTATCGCGATCTGCCAGTTCAATGCTCATATCATTGAAGGTAACATCATGATTTCATTTCTTTTTTGTTCATACCATATGGTTCCTTTTAGAGTATGTGGGTATTAACCAACATGAATCAAGGCCCTTATAATGTTTACATAGATATGCCAAACAAGACCTTTCATAATAAACATTCGTTACTTTGGTGCAAACACTTTACCTTTACAGGACAGGTAAACTTACCTTGTACCAAGCATGAACAAAAACATAACGCACTCTTGGAGTATAAAGGAACTCACCAGACAAGTTGTAGAAAAGCTTAGACAACAGGACCCTTGCCCTTATCTCGGGAGCTTTCAGGAGTTTCTTGATCTATAATATTAAGGGTTATCTTATCAGTTCATTTCACTAAAAGCTAAGCAAGTTTTAACAAAAACATTAACAAGAAACCTAGAATCTGAAAGTTTCCCCCTTGTTTCCCTTAAACTAACCCTAGGGCCTTTTAAATAACCATGAAAATAACTTGAGTTTCATCGATATTTACCAGGTACTAATCATTGGTAAAGTTTGTTAAATACAATCAACTTGGTCCTTCAGGCAAGCCTTAGTTCTTGAGTTTTTTGGGAAAATGTAGAAAAAGTTTTTGGAGAGAAAATTTTAAGTTTGCCAAAGAAAACACAAAACTTGGTCAGGACGCCAAACGTTGGCTTTATACAAGTGCACACGAAAAGAAAACTTAGTGGACAAGCTTATCCTCCTACTACCATTCTTTCGGTACCTGTGTTTAATAACAATCTTTCTCATCTTAAATGCATATCCTTTTAATATCAGAGATCTTGTCCCATTCTAACTAATACTCTTTAGGCCAACTAGATGGTTCCAAATAAAATAATAATAAAGTCAATCATTCTTTTAAACTAAGGGCTTAGCACTTAAGGAATAAACATCAAAATTTATCAGCCGGGGTGGCGTATACCCTGTGAGGGAGTCCACCAGACCACCAAGCTTACCTTAATAAAGACTTCGCCTAAAGGTGCATTTTATAGTCTTCGAGCATTTAGTCATATCTAGTACCATATTCACTCAGAACCTATTCCATATTTCTTACATCTAATAATAGTACTCAAATATTGTGGCTTCGTCGGGTGGGATGTTACAGGTAAAATTAGGGTGAGAAAATTATTTAATATGTAGATATTAAAGTTTATTTTGGGAAATAAAAAAACTGAATCGGGTTGGATCATATTACAGAGTACTAGGTCAAAAATGTTCAAGAAGCACTTGTAATTGGACCCAACGTAAGAGATGCCCAAAACCTGTCATTTAAGGAGGTGGAACGACAAAACCCTAGTATCATTAACTAGGGTTGCCACCCCTTGTATCTTAGATAAATTAGGATATTATTTTTCTAGTGGAAATAAACTTCTACAACTCTATAAAGGTTCTACCTTCTCTTCTTATAAATAGATGGAATTAGTAGAACTATTTACACAACTTTTGAGAGATTGTTATTTTGTCAAAAAATAGAGAGAATTTATTCTCAACTTATAAACATATTTTTTAATAATAATAATTTTACCCGTGTCTATTAAAGAAGAGATAATTTTTGCTTTCACCCCAAAAGGAAATGTTTTTCTAGTTCTATATTTTGATTCAATTGATTTAAACCTACACTCAAAGCAGTTCGTGGTACGAGAATAACGGAGAAGATTATTTGGTTGATAGCCAAAAAAATCAAGGATCCACTTATCCAAAAACACAAGTACGAATTCGGTTAAGGTTTATTACTATAAATATCACAAACCAGGTCGGTTTTCAAATTTTTAATTTCCCGCTTTGCAAGAAAACCATTTTCAAACCGGATTTTTTCCAACACTCATTTTATTACAAGTTAACTGCCAGATGTATTTACAAACTTAATGAGAATAACCAAGTGTTATATACCATCTAATATTTTAATTCGAATCAAAATCTAGTAGGACAATCGATTAGAATAAATGATAGATTGATCGGTTCCAAATATGAGATTTCTTCTAGATGATCATATAGTGGAGGCGGGTACTCTAGAAGAGACCCAAGACATAACTAAAACTCCAGAAAAGATTCAGGTACCTGAAACTGAAGATTAAAATAGTGAAAATAAAGACATCTTGAAAAGTTATTTTAATTTGAGAAAATGTGGAACCGATAATAAAAATGGTCAACAATAATTTTGCATGCAATATTATTGTTGAAATAATGAAATAAAAAGAGAATCTTGAATAAATCTATTGAGAAATATAAATATAGAAAAGATTGGTCAAAATAGAAAGACACAACTCAGGTACAATTAAATTTGTGGAGTTTTTGGACCAACAGTCCAAATATCTAAAGGTATAAAGCTAGTGAGGGTACAAATGAAGTGGTTTTGCAAAAATGAAATAAAATATGAAGTTTTTCACTAAGTCCTGGCATTGATTATGAAAAGATATAATATTTTTTTTTGTAGTAGATATAATAACCTTTAGATATATTATTAATCTGGTAGTTTATAAAAGATTTCATTTTCATCTAATTATTGTTGTTACAATCTTTTATGAATCACTATATAGTAATATTTATATTAAAATCCTTTAAGCATTTAGAATGCTAGAAGCATATTGCAATTCTTGAGAAATTGTTCATTTATATGAATTGAAATAATTTGAACATATGTGGTAAATTTGATTTAGTGAATAGTAGTTGAAGGAGGATTATAAAATGATCCAAAATACCTATTTGTATTTTTATAAAAGAATTATGATTTGCTATGATTATTTGATTATTAAAGGAGGATTATAAAATGATCTAAAATACCTATTTGTAATTTTGGTAATGCATGGTAATGAATGGACCAAAGTTAATAATATACTAAGGCCTAGTTTAGGAATGCTCAAAAAAAATTTGGGAAAAAAAACTTTTGGGAAGAAGCTAAAATTTTCAGATTCTGAAAAAAGTGCTTTTTGGCCAATTTTTGGCTTAGGAGAAGCACTTTTTCTTTTTCTTTTAAAAAAAAAAAACAGCTTGTTTAGGAATGCTTTTGTCCCAAAAATGTTTTTTTTGTCCCAAAACCACTTTTGAGAAGCATTCCTAAACTAGCCCTAAATAATATTAAATTCGCTGTAAATCTATTGATAAATGGATGTTCATAACCCCCCAAATTTATCCTATTGTAACCCCTAAAAGATGAATGTTCAAAACCCTTAATTTCATTATCTTGTATCATTTATAGGGTACCTTAATATTAGTTCTTAATGCTTTATAACTTATGAGTTTTGAAACCCTATAAATAGAGGAGATGTACAAGCTTATTGGATGCCAATGTGAAAGTTGTAACACCGCAAACCCGACCTAGAAGGTATGACCGAATCTAGAGAAATTACACTGACTCGTTTGAAAAACTATTTTTAATACGTATTTAGCAATTAGAATCTAGCAACCAACCATTAAAAATAATTACTCGTTTACAAACACACTTACGAATTTAATTAATTTACAACGGAAAATCTTTTCAGAGTTTTCAAATTTGAAAACCACCAGATAATGTAGATCATTAAACTGCTAGAAACTTCCTTCTTTCACATCATCCCAAACCTCATGCAATGTGTCATGGCAAGCATATTCAAAATCAGAATGACAAGTATGTAGGACATGCTGTCGTACAATAACAGAAACAGAAGGCATGAGAATCCACGTTTTGCATAACAAATTGATCAAATCTTAATGAATCATAATAGATTTGTCATTAGGGCACATGCATGGTTACATAACAGAATTAGTACCAACACAACAGCTTATTCAGATGTCACATGTTCACAACCAACAAGGTAACATAGAACGAACCATCGAAATTAATAGAGCATAGATCATACTTAAATAAATCTCATACCTTAAACATGTCCTAAACAAAAACATATTATACTCTAACATATCATGCTTACTTAGCTTATATCATGTCAAACATACATACAAATAACGGATTATACATCAACAAATCATCAGAAATTAAGTTTTATAACTTGTTTCAAATCAGATAGACCCCACAGTACGTTCGATCCGAACGACTTTTTGGGAAGTTTAATTCATTTTTAAAAAAAATAAAAATAAAAGCCAACTTACAAGTAGCATAAAAAATGTTTTCTTATTGCTTTCGTAGAAATTCATACACAAGATCAGAAGGTATACATAAGCTTAACCATTGAACCAATAGGCTCATCATTATCATCAACTGAGCGAAAATAATATATATACCAAATGCTCAAGAATAGGGGTTTAGCTAAAAGTAGCAAAAATTCAAGTTAAAGGATTCAAACCTAGAACCTCGCACACACAAACACAATGCTTCACCATTGGACCAAATTAATTCACTTGTCACAATTCACAATCTTAACTCAAACTTAAGACATAACTACTATTGGTTTCTCTAACCCATTTCTTCTAACCCGATTTTTAGGATGTTAAAAAAGTTGAATTATCCTTTCATATTCTATTCTTCTTTCTTGTTCATTCTATATTTCTTTTAAGTTTTATAACATGTTATCAGCACCAGACTCTACAAGTTCATAGTGAAGTTTATGTCATTGCGATTAATATAACTTGCCCGCAAAGCTCCTGTTGAACTATATACAGTATACATATTTTCATCATTGTTTTAATTTGTTCATCATATTTTTATAGAAAGAGAAATATTTAAAGCATACAAATCAATTTTTCTTCTTTTCTAAACTATTTTGGTTTATTCACCATTTTTTTAAAGGTTGCTAAAAGAAATTTCATTATTTCAATTTGTTTTAAGTTGTTATTTTGATTATTTCTCTTTATGCCAATATTTGTTTTACAAATTATTATTCCACAAATTTGGTATAAATAATTGTATTGTTTTGCTATTGAGAATGTTTATTATTATGATCTTTCTCAAAGTGATAGTTCCTTTTATCGATTATCAAAATTACCCTCTATTATTTCCAATATCTTAGATGACAAGATGCAAAGTTTTTACTGGAAGTTTCTTTTATTTAATGTTTCATATTTGATTATTTTTTTAGCTAATTCAGATCAATTATAATTGTTTTGATTAACTTATTTTATTTTTATGATCTTAGATGGATGGTGAAAGATTTATTATTTGTATGGATTTTGATTTGGTGCTCCTGACATTGGGGTGTCTTAGCATCATATAAGTTATTTTGAAATAAAATTTTTCTATCAATGAGTTTTGGGTTTGATTACTTTTTGATAAAATCATCAAGAATCAACGTTGAACAAGAAAGTTGCTATTAAAACTTTCGTAGAAGAAAAGAAATTAAGGTAAATTTCACTTATCACATTACATGCTTATATGTACCTGTATTTTTGTTTATAAAAATATATTTTTCTTAATATATGCTATTTGATAATTACTTGGTAATTATATCTAAATGGTAATAGATTAATTTTAATGTTATAACTTAATCAATTTTTAAATCATGATTCATAATATTATCGATCATTTTTATTAATCAAGGCCTAAGGTTCATCATAATATGCGACATTACATCGGTTCTTAGTCATCATTAAACTAGTTATTTTATATGTTTATTTGATGGTTTCAATTATATATATAACTTTTCTAAATTCTAAACATCATATGTTTTTGGATTTTGATATTGTTTAAAATTCTCTTAATCAAGAATGATTAAAGTTATTACATATATTAATAAGATCAAAATTCTTTCACACCAAACAATCAAATATTATTTCACATCAAACATGTTTATTTAAAGTCATTTTAGTGACAAATTTAGAGGAATGTCTAAATTGATTTTTGGGTCGATTCTAATATAGAATTTCAAGTATAGTTGTTGTCATTTTTAATTCTTGAATTATTTTGGTTAAAAACATTTTTATAAACTTAAAAATGAAAGTTAATATATTAAGTTAGCCATTGGCATTTCTATCGACCTTGTTTGTATTAACTAATTGTTGTTTGATAAGAAGCATAAAAAAAAGGGTTGTGTGGTTTGATTTTGTAAATGACTTTTATTTTTCCAACTATACAACCCTAACAAACTTGTTACTTTTGAGAGATGTTAAAGGTAGTTCATACGTTTTATATTATTCCATTTGTTAATTATTTAGAGAAATGATATGGACAATTATAAATGGAAAGATTTTAGTGAACATGAAATGTATTATTTTGAAGTAAATTTCATGTATGTCTACAATGGTTTATGAAATTTTTGCTAGTACTAACATTATATCAAGTTTAATATTTTAGATTTCAATTTTATCCATATATTTGATTTACAATAAACTTCATGCATGACTTAACTATTTCTTTCTAGTTAATTAAAGATGCAAAACTCTTGTGAAAATGTTTTTTAAGTATTCTAAATTGATCCCATGCCTTCTTACAGCTAAACAAAAAAATGAGTTATTCGTTCCATTGGTTCGCTCCATTCCCCAAACTGAATGTAGCAATACATAATAATTATAAAAATGAAACTTATTATCATTATTGACAAATAAAAAAAAAGATGGATGATTCGATATGTTGTTACATGTTCATTCTTAGAATATAATGATCGATGATTTATACTAGTTAATCAATCCTTGAAACGGATTGTAATAGCCCAAATCTGACCGGGCTAAAAACCAAAATTAAAAAATAATAAATAAATGTTTATTTATTAAATAGTGCTTTTACAGAGCCCAAAAGTCAAATACCCTGTAAGCCTATCCTATGCCCATTACACCTTTGATCCAATACAACGGCCCAAAATGAACTAGGCCCAAAACCCAAAATTTCGAGCTAGGGTTTCCAACCCTAGCTCTTTCCCCTCGCGCCGCAACTGTTTTTGGAAGGTTCGAGGAGTGTCTGTCCAACTCCCCAATCGAGGCCATCACTCAAGGCTCTACCTCCGTAATCAGCGCCTCACCGACACCACCACCAGACTTCAGGCCTCCATCAACGCCAGCGACCCTTCCAACGCCGGATTTTTTACAAGTACCTGTAAAGAAAGAAAGAACCACAGCAACAAAACAAATATAGAAGGAAAGAAAAAGATTTATTTCCAGAAATGTAATGATAACAGTGGCTATAAAAGCCCGAATCAAAACAGTTGTAAGGGACACATCTTTTGTTACAAAGTAATGCCGTTTAGACTAAAGAACGCAGGGGCAACATACCAACGAGCCATGGTAAACTTATTCCACGACATGATGCATAAGGATATTGAGGTATATGTTGATGATATGATCGCCAAGTCGAGAACAAAAAAAGAGCATATTGAGGTCTTAAGAAGATTGTTCTTAAGGTTGAGAAAATTTCAGTTGAAGCTTAATCCAGCAAAGTGCACCTTTGGAGCCAGATCGGGAAAGTTATTAGGCTTTGTAGTCATTGAAAAAGGAATTGAAGTTGACTCAGACAAGGTCAGAGCCATACGAGAGTTGCCTCCGCCACGTACTCAGAAGGAAGTTCGAGGATTCCTAGGAAGGTTGAATTACATCGCTCGGTTCATTTCACAATTGACCGAGAAATGTGATCCTATCTTTCGCCTCCTTAGAAAACACAATCAAGGTATTTGGGATAAAGAATGCCAGAATGCTTTTGAGAAGGTCAAGCAGTATTTTTTGAATGCTCCTGTGTTATCTCCACCTAGCCCGGATAAACCATTAATACTGTATTTATCAGTGTTCAGTAATTCTATGGGATGTGTACTTGGTCAACATGACGAGTCGGGGAAAAGGGAGAAGGCAATTTATTATCTCAGTAAAAAATTCACTGACTATGAAATGAGATATTCACCAATTGAAAAGTTGTGTTGTACGCTAGTCTGGACCACTCGAAGATTAAGACAGTATAGGCTATACCATACCATTTGGCTCATCTCAAAATTGGATCCATTGAAATACATGATGGAGTCAATGGCTCTAAATGGGAGAATGACGAGATGGCAAATTTTGCTTTCAGAGTTTGATATAGTTTACGTAAGTCAAAAGGCTATAAAAGGAAGTGCAGTAGCTGATTTCTTGGCTAGTAGAGCTCTAGAGGATTATGAGCCATTGAACTTTGATTTTTCAAATGAGGAATTAATGTGTATAGCAATGACTGAAAATTCTCCATGGAGGCTCAATTTGGATAGGGCTTCTAATGCAGTTGGGAATGGAATTGGGGCAGTCTTGGTATCCCCTAATGGTGATCATTACCCATTCACGTGCAAGTTAGACTTTGATTGCACGAATAATATGGCTGAGTGTGAAGCATGCATCATGGGACGTCAAGCAGCCATAGGGTGAGGTATAAGAATCCTAAAAGTATATAGAGATTCGGCGTTGGTAATTTACCAGCTTAGAGGTGAATGTGAGATAAGGGACCCTAAATTGATCAATTATCGAAAGGTAGTTTTAGGGTTACATGAGGAGTTTGATGATATCACATTTAATTATCTACTACGAGATGAAAATCAGATGGCAGATGCTCTAGCAACCTTGGCCTCAATGATTAAAGTAAATAAAGAGGAAGAGATAAGGCCAATTCAAATGAGTGTCTATGAAGCTCCAACTAGCTGTTGTAACATTGAAGAGGAAGAAAAGGATGATAATCCTTAGTATCAGGATATATTGCGATATATAAGAGATCGTAAATATCCGGAGCAGGCAACCGAAAATGACAAACGAACTTTGCGAAGGTTAGCTTGTGATTATGTCTTGGACGGGGATATGCTGTACAAGAGAAGGAAAGACCAAGTACTTTTGAGATGTGTTGATACTGTGGAGGCTAAGCTGATTTTAGAAGAAGTTCATGAAGGTGTATGTGGGGCGTATGCAAATGGGTTCATGATGGCCAGACAAATCATGAGGTTTGGTTATTATTGGACCACTATAGAAGGGGACTGCATCAACTACGCCAAAAAATGCCATAAGTGTCAGATTTATGGGGAAAAAATTCATGTACCACCCTCAACTTTACATGTCATGACTTCTCTATAGCCCTTTTCCATGTGGGGCATGGATGTCATCAGACCAATATTACCGAAAGCTTCGAATGGACATCGGTTTATCTTCGTGGTGATTGACTACTTTACAAAATGGGTAGAAGCTGTTTCTTACGCAAATGTTACTAAGTCAGCTTTAAGTCGATTTTTGAAGAAGGAGATCATTTGTCAGTATGGAATGCCTGAGAAGATCATATCCGACAATGCATAGAATTTGAACAACAAAACGATAGTAGAGGTTTGCGACCAGTTCAAGATCAAGCATCACAACTCTTCATCCTATCGTCCAAAAATGAATGGGGCAATGGAGGCCGCCAACAAGAACATTAAGAAAATAGTTGGCAAGATGACTGAGACCTATAGAGATTGGCATGAGAAACTACCGTTCGCACTCCTGGCCTATCGAACATCTGTCAGAACCTCTACTGGGGCAACCCCATTCTCGTTAGTTTATGGGATTGAAGCAGTGTTATCTATTGAGGTAGAAATACCTTCTCTCCGAATTTTAACAGATATAAGGTTAGATAAAGCTGAATGGGTTCAGTCCCGATATGACCAGCTAAACTTGATTGAGGAAAAGAGGCTGAAAGCTATCCGATATGGTCAGATGTACCAGAAGCGTATGAGGCGAGACTATGATAAAAAGGTTCGTCCAAGGAAATTCCATGAGGGGGACCTTGTGATAAAGAAAATCCTTCCCATTCAGAAGGACTTTAGAAGAAAATGGATGCCAAATTGGGAGGGGCCATACGTTGTGAAGAAGGCTTTTTCTGGCGGTGCATTAATTTTGACAGAAATGGATGGAAAGAGCTTACCCAATCCAGTGAACTCAGACTCAGTCAAAAAGTACTTTGTCTAAAGGAGAGGAGAATCCAAGGTGAAAACCCGCAAAGGGCGCCTTGAATTTTTGGCAAAAAAAAAATAGAGAGGCCAAGGTGAAAACCTGCAAAGGGCGCCTTGTGGCCAAAAGGGTTTTGAGTTAAAAACCCGAAAAGGCAGCTCAAATTTTGAAAGGCATGCACTAATTTGGCTATATTTGACTCAACAAAGAAATAAAGCACGTTGCATATTGGGGTATCAACAAAGTACTTTGGGTCTTTTAAACACATGTCGAACTCAAGAAAGATTTCATGGAGCTGGTGTATGGACGCTCAAGCGGCGATATCTGGAGCATTTAACTGTTATCCTGTTTGCTATCTTTAGATTCTATTTCTTCTCGAAGATATGCTATCAGATTCATTTCCTTTGTATTTTTGATAATTCATTCAAATTCAATTATTCTTGAAGTTTTATTCATATTTTATTATGTTGCATTAAATAATGATATATGAACTAAAATATTTTCACAAACGAAGTTTTGCACATTACTTTGAAATTTCTAGATAATGCAAGAAACTAAAACGGGACAATTGTTCGAGAAATTCACGTAAGTAAGGGATGAAGGAACTTGAGGAATTTCTTTATTCCAGTCCAAAAGGAAAATGGACAAAACCAATGATTCAATTCTTACAGACATCCTCAGTAGGTCGTAGTATTGGAGGAAGGCCTACAGGCTGAGCAAGAATGAAATTTTGAGAAAAGAAAAGACAAATGAAGGAATGAATGGTGGCGCCTAGGATAGGGGTCATATTCACAACACTTTGCATCATAACATGTTTAATTAGGGACATTCGACTCACTTTGAGCATAGCATCCTAATTATCAGGCATAATCATTCTACAGGTTATCGAAGACGGCGTACTTTAATCCCCTAAACAGTAGGGTAATAGGTCGCAGCATAGCAGATCTGACCTTCAGACGATTAGACTGGAGCAGATCCAAGATGATTTGGCATTCTTGTGTTTACAAGGAACAAATCGAGGACAGAGCAGATTTGACTCTCAAATGTTCTCGAGATATAGCGAGATCTAGCCTTGAGATATTTATCTTTGAAGCGAGATCCAAGATGGTTTGGTATTCTTGTGTTTACAAGGAACAAATCAAGGACATAGTAGATTTGACTCTCAGATGTTCTCAGATGCATAAGTAGATCTGACCTTCAGGCGATTAGACTGGAGCAGATCCAAGATGATTTGGCATTCTTGTGTTTACAAGGAACAAATCGAGGACATAATAGATTTGACTCTCGAGATGTTCTCGGACACATAAGCGAATCGACCTTGAGATGTTTATATTTGAAGTAGATCCAAGATGATTTGGCATTCTTGTGTTTACAAGGAAAAAATCGAGGACATAGCGATTTGACTCTCGGATGTTCTCGGACACATAGCAGATCTAACCTTGAGATGTTTATACTGAAGCAAGATCCAAGATGATTTAGCATTCTTGTGTTTACAAGAAGCAAATCGAGGACATAGCAGATTTGACTCTCAAATGTTCTCAAACAGACTCAAGATGGTTTGGTATCCTTGTACTTACAAGGAACAAATCGAAGACATAAGCAGATTTGGCTTTCACTTGTTTACACTGAAGCAAATCTAAGATTAACTTAGCATTTCTGTATCATCAAGAAGCAAATCGAAGAAGCAGATTTGGCATTTCTGTATTTGGCGAAGAGAAGATAGAAGATATCAACAGGACAGTCATAGGTTTACAAGAAGCAGATTGAAAGAACCGGTCAAATTTAGTCTTGCTATGAGTCTTTGCTCAATTCCTGTTACACAGCAATGAGCAAAGAGGGGCAGCTGTAATAGCCCAAATCTGACCGGGCTGAAAACCAAAATTAAAAAATAATAAATAAATGTTTATTTATTAAATAGTCCTTTTACAGAGCCCAAAAGTCAAATATCCCGTAAGCCTATCCTATGCCCATTACACCTTTGATCCAATACAACGGCCCAAAATGAACTAGGCCCAAAACCCAAAATTTCGAGCTAGGGTTTCTAACCCTAGCTCTTTCCCTTCGCGCCACAACTATTTCTGGAAGGTTCGGGGAGCGTCTGTCCAGCTCCCCAATCGAGGCCATCACTCAAGGCTCTGTCTCAATGTCGGCGCCTCACCGACACACCACCACCGGACTTGAGGCCTCCATCAACGCCAGACCCTTCCAACACCGGATTTTTTGCAAGTACCTGCAAAGAAAGAAAGAACCACAGCAACAAAACAAATATAGAAGGAAAGAAAAAGATTTCTTTCCAGAAATGTAATGATAACAGTGGCTATAAAAGCCCGAATCAAAAACAGATTGTAAGGGACACATCTTTTACGAAATAAAAAGATACTCATAGTTATTCATTCAAAATACCAACATGATCTCTCAACAGTGATCGAATCGCATATCTCATGCTTTATTTTTAACATATATGAATTATTCTAGCATATACGAGTAAGGAGCTAAGGAAAAGAGATTACCCGTGGAAGGACGAAGGTTTTAAGCCTTGAGACCACCTATACGACGCGCGTGAGCGTGTGTGCGAAGCAACACTTGCACGTGGCCGAGAGGCGGCCGGGGACCTCTCTTTCCTTCTACAGAGCATTTCAAGACTTTTTTTTTTTTAAAGAACAGACACAAAATGATTTTTAAGCTTAAAAATTGGCTTATATAGCCTCCTTGAAACGACATCGTTTCTGCTTAACTTAATAAGCTCGAAACGGCGTCGAATTAAGCCATAGGATCCGCGTGTTTTTTGAGGATTGGGTTAATTACCCGGGGAGGATCTGCGTGTTTTTTGAGGATTGGGTTAATTACCCAATTGATCCTTCTACCTTTTTTGTGTTTACAATTAAACTTTATTTTATTTATTATTTGGCCCTATTATTTTGTTTTAATTTTAATTTAGTCCTAACGGTTATTACACACTGGAAACAGCGTCTTTTAGGATTAGGGTAAATTGCCCATTGAGTCCTTTGTCATTTAAATCTTGCAAATCAGGCCCAGAACTTATATTGTTTTGCAAATTAGCCTTATAATTCTATTTAAATTCAATTTTATCCCTTGTTTTACTATTTTTAAATTTTGTTATTTTATATATAATTTACTTATTTTTTTAACTTTATACATATATTATTCTTTATTATCTATTACATTTCGTTTATATATCCAATATTATATTTTAACAATATATTATTTCTTATTTTTATATATTATTTTTCACAAATTATTATTATTTTATTATTTTTATATTATTATTATATTTTTACTTGTATTATGTATTTATTAATTATTTATATATTATTTTCACACATATATACTTTCATAATTTTATAGCATGTTATTTTTATATATTTCTTATTTCCTATATATATTTATGTTTTGTTTTATTATATAACATTTATTTTTTATTTTTATACTATATTATTATTTTTTATATATGTTATGTATATCATATATTATCTATTATGTTATTTATGTTTATATTATTCATTATATTATTTAAAATTTGTAAATTTGTAAATTAAATTATATTTTTAACTCATATTATATACATATTATGTAACGGCCCAAATTTCAGTGATACCGGAACAGTGATTTGAAATCACTAAATCCGACACGTGAGCTTAGATATTAGTAAGTAAATGTTAAGTGTGGTTTTAGAAATAATTTTGAATTAGTGAAATTATGTAGTGTATGAAGTTGTAGATAAAACAGAATAAAAACGAGGTATCGAGACCTCGAATTCATAAACCGAGCCATAAATATTTTTAAAAATATTTATGGAGTGTAAATAAGTTAGTATTAAAGTTTCGTTAAGAAATTTTAAGGTTTCGGTAGTTAATTAGGTGAAAAGGACTAAATTGAACTAAGTGTAAAATTGTGAGATGTGATTAAATAGCTCTAGTAATAATTAAAAGAGAACTAAATAGGCAATTAGACACCTATTATTGGGCTGGACGGCATGTGTGTGCAGGAAAATTAAAAATCAAGTGTGAACAAGGGGCAAAATTGGAAATAAGGTAATAATTTAATTGTAAAATATGATATATTAGGTAAAATCTAGAGTTTTCTTAATTTTTCTTCATCTTCATCAGATAAAAATACCATTAGAGAGTTTTTAAGAAGCTGGTTTTTATATCCTACAGCATGTAAGTTCAACTCTTGATTATTTCTTGCAATTTTTGTATTTTTGAGACTTTTACAACTAGGTCCATATGTTTAATTCATTAGTTTTGATAATTTTGAAAGTTGCCATGAACAAGTGCTGAAATTATATGATGATTTATTATGGAATTGAGGTTTTAATTTTATTATATGATGATTTTGTGAAGAGATTTTTGTAGAAATCACTATTTAGGACCTAATCGTAAAAGTTGTGAAATTAGGGTTTTGTGATGAAACTTTGAATGTCAAAGGCTGTGAAATAGTTTATAATGTTTAAATAAAGTGTTATTTGAGAAGAATTAGTTCAATTGATGAATAAATTAAGTAGGGACTAAATTGTAAAAAAATTGAAAAGTTTGGGGTAATAGTGTAATTTCACAATTTTAAGGGCATAATTTGTGAAATAGAATAGAATTGTAATGGATGCTAATGAAGGAATGATTTTATAATTATAGATCAAGAAAACAGAAGTGAATCGTGGAAAGAAGAAAATTCAAGAATAGTCACGAATTTCTACGACTTTTGCAAATTAGCCTGAGTAAGTTCATATGGCAATTTAATGTTTGATTATGAAGATATTATGATTTTTAAGTATATTATTGTAGATGAATACTATCAATTTGTAACAAGTATGAAATAATAGTTAAATAAAAGTACACATTAGTTGGAACAATGGATTTGAGTGCTTTCATTCTGTGACCATGATGAATTGACGGAAAAGATGTGATAAGTACGCCCGTCTAAGACCATAGCTGGGCTATGGCATCGGTGCAATGTGATATGTGATTCCGTATAAGACCATAGCTGGGCTATGGCATCGGTGAGATGTGATAATGTGATTCCGTATAAGACCATATCTGGGATATGGCATCGGCATGTGATGTGATCCGTGTAAGACCATAGCAGGACTATGGCTTCGGTGTGTGATATGTGACAATGTGCAAGTCCATAGTTTTCTATGGCAATGTGTTAATGAAGCACTCAATTCCATTAGTTCTCAATAAATTGTCAATGGAAATAAATGAAAAAAAAAAAAAAAAGGGGCCCAAAGAAGTTAAATTTGTGAATAGGAATATGAAAATTATTCAAAGGAGCTTAATAATGGATTTGTGATTTACAGGGTAAAGTAGTTAAATTAAAAGATATATGATTGTGTACAATGTTCGGTAAGATTTGTGTTTTTATGCCTATGAGCTTACTAAGCTTCAATAAGCTTACTTGTGTATGTTTGATATTTTTATGTAGATTGAATTAAAGTGAAGTTGGTAGATCGGATCAACACAACAAGGCACACTATCCAGATCAATTCCGGTAGCTTTTGTTTTATGTTTAAAGATTTATATGGCATGTATAGAGTTTGAATGAATTAAAGTAAAGATGTTATAAACTAGTTAACAATATTTTGTACTAAAACAGTTTTTGGTTAGTAGCAATAGTTTGACTTTGAAAATTCACCATCAAATTATGAAAATATAATTATAGGTTGAATGAAATATGAAATTAAAGCTTATTGAGTCTAGTTTCTTATAAAAGAAATTATGTAAGAAATGGAATTGTAAATCATGAGATATAATAACATTTGTGAGATAAGGTCAGAGTGATTTCAAGCTCCCCTGTTCTGATTTGTAAAAATCATTAAAAATTGTACAAAAATATTTAGGAGTCATACTATACATGTATGGATTCCTTATTGAATCTATTTTTAATAGAAACAAACTTCATAGTTATTTGAATTCTGTACAGGGAGAAATTTGGTTCGTAGTACACAGGGGTCAGAGTAGCCGAACCCTGAAACAGGGGAGACTTTAACTAATAAACTGTACTAATTGGCCCAACCAAAAATTCTAGAAAAAAATTAGTAAGTAGATATATGAGTCTAGATTCAGGGAAAATTTACGGATTTGGATTTCGAGTTTCGTAACTCGAGATATGATTTTTTTAGTGACTGTGATGCAGTTGGACAGCTTATATGGAAAAGGTAATATAAATTGCCTGAATTTGTTTATGTGCTCAAATAAGTTTAGTAATGCCTCGTGCTCGACTCCGGCGACATTCTCGGGTAAGGGGCATTACATTTATTGGCATATCGAGCTTGGTTTAGCGATTCTCGGAATATGTATGATGTGAAAAGTGTCTAGAATTACATGCCATATAAATGCATGATAGTGTGATGTGTATGATCCGATCTAATCCTTGCTTTTATTATAGATTATCTTCGATTTGAAAAGATGTCAGATAGACCAGAACAAACTGAGCAAGAAGAAGTTAACAGCAGAGTACAAACCTCTGAACAAGGAACAAGTAGTGAAGTTCCAATTTCATTGATGCGAGAACAAGAACTCAAAAATATGATTTATGGCTTCATGAATCAGTGGTATATTGAGAATGTACGAGAAAGAAATCGAGACTCCATAACCTCCTCCCCTATTTCAACATCGGTAGTACCCCCGGTTGCTCCTCCACCTCCTTCGATAACTGAATCTGGTAAACGTTCTCCATTTAAAAAGCTTAGAAAACATGGGGCTGAAGAATTTCGGGGAAGAACAAATGATGATCTGTGAAAGTGAATATTGGTTACAAAGTATAATGAGGGTTTTTAAGCAAATGGCGTGCTCACCAAATGATTACTTAATATGTGCCGTGTCGTTATTGAAAGAAGAAGCTTATAAGCGGTGGGAAACAATAGAAGGCTGTTGTCTGGTGAGAAGATCACTTGGGAATTTTTCAAAATGAATTTAAGAAGAAATATGTCGGTAGAAGATATCCGGATAAGAAGAAAAGAGAATTTCTCGACTTGCGACGGAAAACAAGTCGATGAGCTGAATCTGAAAGAGAATTTGTTTATCCGAGCAAATATGCTCGAGATATAGTACCCAACTCAAGAAGAAATGTGTATCGATTTGAAGAAGGGCTTAATGATGAGATTAGAATGATGATAGGGGCCAATGAGATCACGAGAATTTGTTGTTCTATCGGATCGTGCTCAAAAGCTTGAAGAAGTATATAATAGAAAGATGCAACGAGATAGAAGAAGTAAAGAATCTTTCAAAGAAGTGCATCTAAGTCATTTTCGGCTTTACTCTGGTGAAGAAATCTAAAGAGGAATTTAGTCGAGCCACTTGAAAGACCTGGAAAGATCAGGAAAGAGTAGACTAAGACAATCTGATTACAAGGCATCTGACAGACCTGCTGTTAGTGTGGGTAGTGTACAAAATACCCAACGGCCTAAGTGCCAACATTGTGGAAGAAGTCACCCCGGTGAATGTAGAAGTAAGTTAGGGGCTTGTTATAAATGTGGGGCCACTGATCACTTTATTCGTGATTGTCCCCAATTACAAGTAGAAGAAGTGGAGCAGAAGGAGAAGCAGAAAACTCCTCCTCAAAAGGAAGACGCCTGCAGTCGGAGCGGTGCTCTGAGGGCTACTCGTTCGGGTATGGAAGATCTTTGCTAGTCGATCGGAAGTTAAGGCCCCACTCGTGCTTATGCCATTCGAGCAAGAGAAGAAACAACACTCGGATGTAATTGCTGGTACTTTCTATCTTTATGATGTTCTGTGTATGCTTTAATAGACCACAGGTCTACTCATTCATATATTTGTCTTGTGTGCTAGCATCCGAAAAGAATTTATTTGTTGAGCCTCACGATTATGATGTACAAGTTACAAATCAGTTAGGTCAAAGTGTGGTAGTTAATTTAATATGTCATAACCGTCCACCAAAGTTAAATTTTGTGATTTCCCACGATTTGATCTTTGCTACCCTTTCGGAATTTGATATTATCTTGGGCATGGATTGGTTAATGAAACATGACGCGTAGTGAATTGTCGAGAAAAAGCGAATTAGTTTGAAATGTCAAACAGGAGATATTATTTTGGTTGAGTCTGGAAATTTGGATGATACTGGTTAGAATGATTTCCTCTATGTCCTTTCGAGAAATTGTTGCGTAAAAGGAAATGAGGCATATTTAGCCTATATTCTTGATACTCGAAGTTACGAATCAAAGTTAGAGCAACTATCTGTTGTGAATGAATTCATGGATGTATTTCTGAAGAATTACCAGTTTACCACCCGATAGAGAAGTTGAGTTCGTGATAGATGTGCTTACAGGAGCAGCTCCATATCGCAGTGTACCCGTATAGAATGGCTCCAGCAGAATTAAGAGAGTTAAAAACGCAGCGATTTGCAAGAGTCATTAGACAAAAGGTTTATTAGACCGAGTATGTCGCCATGGGGTGCACTGTCTTATTTGTGAAAAAGAAGGATGGTTCATTGAAATTTGTGCATAGATTACAGCGACTAAATAAGGTAACGGTTAAAAATAAATATCCTTTGCCTCGTATTGATGATTTATTTGATCGACTTAAGGGTGCTGCTGATGTTTTCAAAAATAGATCTCGAATCTGGGTATTATCGATTAAAGGTAAAGGAATGTGATGTGCCAAAAACGACTTTTAGAACTCGGTATGGTCATTATGAGTTCTTAGTTATGCCGTTCGGTTTGACAAATGCTCTCTTTGCTTTTATGGATTTAATGAATCGAATTTTTCAATCTTACCGGATAGATTTGTGGTTGTGTTTATTGATGATATACTAATCTATTCAAAGACAGAATCCGAAAGCATGCTCGGCGACTTGAGAATTGTGCTCTGATTTTAAGGAAAAACGATTATATGCAAAATTTAGTAAATGTGAATTTTGGCTTCATGAAGTAGGATTCTTGGGTCACATTGTGTCGGTTGATGGTATACGAGTAGATCCGAGTAAGGTGTCACGATGATTAATTGGAAAACTCCAAAGAATGTTACGGAAGTACGAAGTTTTCTTGGATTAGCTGGTTACTATCGTCGATTTGTGAAAGACTTTTCACCGATTGCTTCACCAATAACCCGATTATTACGAAAAAATGTTGAATTTGTATGGTCCGATGATTGCCAACGAAGTTTTGATCAATTAAAGAAAATGTTGTGAGAGGCTCCAGTGTTAACTCATTTGAATCGGTATGCCATATGTAGTGTATAGTGATGCATCTCTCAATGGTTTAGGTTGTGTACTTGATGCGATCGAAAAGTTGTAGCATATGCTTCTCGACAGTTGAAACCACATGAGAGGAACTACCCTACACATGATCTTGAATTAGCATTGCCATAGTATTTGCTTTAAAAATTTGGAGACACTACCTATATGGAGAGAAATGTTATGTGTATACAAATCATAAAAGTTTGAAATATTTAATGTCGCAGAAAAGAGCTGAACTTGAGACAGAGGCGATGGTTAGAGCATTGAAAGATTACGATCTTGTCATTGATTATCATCCGGGTAAGGCAAATGTAGTGGCGGATGCACTTAGTCGGAAATCGTCATCGTTTGCTCTTGAGCGTTAAATGCTCATTTGTCTGTTAATGAAGATGGTTCTTTGTTAGTTAAATTAAAGACAAAACCGGATTGTGTTTCAACGAATTCGGAGTTGCAAGATGAAGATCCGAAGTTGGTGTTGAAACGACAAATGGTTCGGGATAATTTGAATTTAGAGTACTCTATTGATAAAAGTGGTATGTTATACCATCGTAATAGAATTTGTGTTCGAATAATTTAGAATTGAAGAAGGATATTTTATCGAGGCTCATAGTAGTATGTACTCGATTCATCCGGGTAGTACGAAGATGTATTGTGATTTGAAGAAAATGTATTGGTGGCACAGTATGAAACGGAAATTTGTGAATTTGTGGCCAAATGTTTAATCATCAACAGTAAAAAGTTGAACATCAAGTGCCTACTGGTTTGTTACAACTTTGTAATGATTCCGAATGGAAGTGGGAACATGTGACGATGGATTTTGTATCCGGGTTGCGGTGACTCAGAAGAAGAAAGATTCGATTTGGGTGATAGTAGACAGTTAACTAAATCGGCGCATTTTATACACGTCGAAACAGTTTTTAAACTTGATAAGTTAGCGAAATTATATGTGTCGGAAATTGTGAGATTACATGGGGTGCCGAAATCAATTATTTACGATCGAGATCCGAGGTTTACTTGAGATTTTGGAATAAACTACGGAAGCTTTAGGAACTAAGTTAAAATTTAGTCTGACTTTTCACCCTCGGTGACCGGGCAATCGAGCGAGTGATTGATTTTGGAAGATATGTTAAGGTCTTTGTATACTCGAGTTCGATGGCGGTGGGAAAGGTACTTACCTTTAGCTGAATTTGCTTATAATAATAGTTATCAAGCTAGTATCAAAATGGCACCGTTTGAAGCTCATGCGGAAGGAAGTGCGAGAACCCGTTGTATTGGTCGAATTAAGTGAATCGAAATTAGTCGGAGTGGATTTAATTCGAAATCAAGAGAAAGTTCAGATTATTCGAGAAAGTTTGAAAGCCGCTCTTCCGATCGTCAAAAGTCGTATCTGATTTGAAAAGAAGGGATATAGAGTTCAATGTGGGTGATCATGTGTTCTTGAAAGTTTCTCCATGGAAGAAAGTTTTACGGTTTGGTAGAAAAGGAAAGCTTAGTCCACGATTTATCGGACCATACGAAATCATTGAGAGGATCGGTCCGGTAGCTTCTGATTGACCTTGCCTCCGAACTTGAGAAAATCCATAATGTATTTCATGTATCTATGTTGAGACGATATAGATCAGACCCTTCACATGTGATTCCTCATACTGAGATAGAGCTACAATCAGATATGACTTATTCGGAAGAACCAGTGAAAATATTAGCTCGGGAAGTTAAAGAACTACGGAATAAACGAGTACCATTAGTAAAAGTGTTATGGCATCGACATGGATTGGAGGAGGCAACTTGGGAAACGGAAGAATCTATGAGATCACAGTATCCGCATTTGTTTTCAGGTACGAAATTTCGAGGACGAAATTTCCTAAGGGGGGGAGAGTTGTAACGGCCCAAATTTCAGTGATACCGGAACAGTGATTTGAAATCACTAAATCCGACACGTGAGCTTAGATATTAGTAAGTAAATGTTAAGTGTGGTTTTAGAAATAATTTTGAATTAGTGAAATTATGTAGTGTATGAAGTTGTAGATAAAACAGAATAAAAATGAGGTATCGAGACCTCGAATTCATAAACCGAGCCATAAATATTTTTAAAAATATTTATGGAGTGTAAATAAGTTAGTATTAAAGTTTCGTCAAGAAATTTTAAGGTTTCGGTAGTTAATTAGATGAAAAGGACTAAATTGAACTAAGTGCAAAATTGTGAGATGTGATTAAATAGCTCTAGTAATAATTAAAAGAGGACTAAATAGGCAATTAGACACCTATTATTGGGCTGGACGGCATGTGTGTGCAGGAAAATTAAAAATCAAGTGTGAACAAGGGGCAAAATTGGAAATAAGGTAATAATTTAATTGTAAAATATGATATATTAGGTAAAATCTAGAGTTTTCTTAATTTTTCTTCATCTTCATCAGATAAAAATACCATTAGAGAGTTTTTAAGAAGCTGGTTTTTATATCCTACAGCATGTAAGTTCAACTCTTGATTATTTCTTGCAATTTTTGTATTTTTGAGACTTTTACAACTAGGTCCATATGTTTAATTCATTAGTTTTTGATAATTTTGAAAGTTGCCATGAACAAGTGCTGAAATTATATGATGATTTATTATGGAATTGAGGTTTTAATTTTATTATATGATGATTTTGTGAAGAGATTTTTGTAGAAATCACTATTTAGGACCTAATCGTAAAAGTTGTGAAATTAGGGTTTTGTGATGAAACTTTGAATGTCAAAGGCTGTGAAATAGTTTATAATGTTTAAATAAAGTGTTATTTGAGAAGAATTAGTTCAATTGATGAATAAATTAAGTAGGGACTAAATTGTAAAAAAATTGAAAAGTTTGGGGTAATAGTGTAATTTCACAATTTTAAGGGCATAATTTGTGAAATAGAATAGAATTGTAATGGATGCTAATGAAGGAATGATTTTATAATTATAGATCAAGAAAACGAAGTGAATCGTGGAAAGAAGAAAATTCAAGAATAGTCCTGAATTTCTACGACTTTTGCAAATTAGCCCAGGTAAGTTCATATGGCAATTTAATGTTTGATTATGAAGATATTATGATTTTTAAGTATATTATTGTAGATGAATACTATCAATTTGTAACAAGTATGAAATAATAGTTAAATAAAAGTACACATTAGTTGGAACAATGGATTTGAGTGCTTTCATTACGTGACCATGATGAATTGTGAGAAAAGATGTGATAAATGCGTCCGTCTAAGACCATAGCTGGGCTATGGCATCGGTGCAATGTGATATGTGTTCCGTATAAGACCACCATAGTCAGGGCTATGGCATCGGTGAGATGTGATAATGTGATTCCGTATAAGACCATATCCGGGATATGGCATCGGCATGTGATGTGATCCGTGTAAGACCATAGCGGGACTATGGCTTGGTGTGTGATATGTGACAATGTGCAAGTCCATAGTTTTCTATGGCAATGTGTTAATGAAGCACTCAATTCCATTAGTTCTCAATAAATTGTCAATGGAAATAAATGAAAAGAAAAAAAAAGGGCCCAAAGAAGTTAAATTTGTGAATAGGAATATGAAAATTATTCAAAGGAGCTTAATAATGGATTTGTGATTTACAGGTAAAGTAGTTAAATTAAAAGATATATGATTGTGTACAATGTTCGGTAAGATTTGTGTTTTTATGCCTATGAGCTTACTAAGCTTCAATAAGCTTACTTGTGTATGTTTGATATTTTTATGTAGATTGAATTAAAGTGAAGTTGGTAGATCGGATCAACACAACAAGGCACACTATCCAGATCAATTCCGGTAGCTTTTGTTTTATGTTTAAAGATTTATATGGCATGTATAGAGTTTGAATGAATTAAAGTAAAGATGTTATAAACTAGTTAACAATATTTTGTACTAAAACAGTTTTTGGTTAGTAGCAATAGTTTGACTTTGAAAATTCACCATAAATTATGAAAATATAATTAGAGGTTGAATGAAATATTAAATTAAATCTTATTGAGTCTAGTTTCTTATAAAAGAAATTATGTAAGAAATGGAATTGTAAATCATGAGATATAATAACATTTGTGAGATAAGGTCAGAGTGATTTCAAGCTCCCCTGTTCTGATTTGTAAAAATCATTAAAAATTGTACAAAAATATTTATGATTCATACTATACATGTATGGATTCCTTATTGAATCTATTTTTAATAGAAACAAACTTCATAGTTATTTGAATTCTGTACAGGGAGAAATTTGGTTCGTAGTACACAGGGGTCAGAGTAGCAAACCCTGAAACAGGGAGACTTTAACTAATAAACTGTACTAATTGGCCCAACCAAAAATTCTAGAAAAAAATTAGTAAGTAGATATATGAGTCTAGATTCAGGGAAAATTTACAGATTTGGATTTCGAGTTTCGTAACTCGAGATATGATTTTTTTAGTGACTGTGATGCAGTTGGACAGCTTATATGGAAAAGGTAATATAAATTGCCTGAATTTGTTTATGTGCTCAAATAAGTTTAGTAATGCCTCGTGCTCGACTCCGGCGACAGTCTCGGGTAAGGGGGCGTTACATATTAAATTATTAATTATTTATTTATTATGTATTATTTTAAAATGATATTTTTATATTATGTGTTATTTTATAAATTCTTTTACATACTTTTATTTTATATTCTTTTAAAACCCAATATGTTTTATCATTCTTTATAAATATTTTGTTATTATGTTTTATATATTGTATAGCAAATACTATTTTAAGATTATTATTAAGTATTATGTCTTTATTTGTGTTATATGTATATTTTGTTAACGATAACTCATTTCATTTTTTTATATATATATTGCATATATCATGTGTTATATGTTATTTTATATTATTCGATATTACATTTCATGAACATGTATATTGACATTGTATTACTCTCTTTTTGTATGTCATGCATTATTTAATTATTACTTTGTATATTTGTATGTTTTGCTTATTCATTCTCAATATACGCTATGTATATATCATTGTATGCATATTGTTAATATTTGCTATATATTATTTTTAATATGCATGTATCTAATGCACGATCTTTATATTATTGCTATCATTTTATTTAAATGCATGTATTATTTACCTACTACAATAATATGTAATTATGTATGATTTATAATGCAATACAATTCCTCATGCATCATTTTTTTAAAAAGAAAACGAAACTTCAAAGTTTTAATAAATAAAAAGGCAATACTTGGTGCTTGGAAATTTTGAGAAAAGTAGTGCCCTAACTTATTGGGTTGCAACTTTTCACGTTGAATTCGAATAATCAAGTACCCTTCTGAGTTTTTAAAAGTTCTCAAAATGCGAGCAACTGTCTTGGAATTTCAAAGTAATATGTCCTAACTTACTGGATGTGGCGTTTTGTTGCTTCAAGATAGGGATTTCCAAAAAGTTAAGTTAGTATCAATATTTTGATACGAGTGAACTACAATTTTCAAAATCAAAATATTTTAAAGAGGATTATATCTTAAAATTTTTAAATTTTCGACATTAAAGACACTTGATAATCAATTAGGTAACAATTTTTGGGCACTACAAAGGTGCTAATCCTTCCTTGTACGTAACCGACTCCTGAACCCGTTCTTTTGATTTCGTAGACCAAAACCAATGATTTCAAAACAAAAATGTTTTAAAGGTGATCCAATCACACCTAAAAAGATTGGTGGCGACTCCCATTTTCATTTTTAAAGTCGATTCCCATTTTCCAAAAATTAATTTTAGAGATGGTTCCGACAGCTTGGCTACTCCGCTGGGGACAATAAGAGAGTCAAGCTGCGTAATTGATTATCTCATGTCTTAATGTCGGAAATTAAAAATTTTAAAATTTAATCCTCTTTGCATTACATGTGTTCGTATTATTGCATGTGTTGCTATATTTTGATACGCATTGCATTTGCATGACCGTTGTGGTCACACCCTTAAGTGGGAGTGAGAAGCTACGCCTTCGTGAGGTTTTCGCCTCCGTGCAGGATAGTGGATCACTTTCGGAATACATCCGTACCAATGGTTTCATGAGATTTTCATCTCCGTGCAGCCATAGGGAAATGTATTCCCTTGAACTAAACTCGATTCACATGAGCCTATAATGGGTGAGGATCGAGGAATCTGCTAGTTCAGGTACCTCAAAACTTTAGAACCAACTTCATATAGAAAAAAAAACCGTAAGAGCCCAACTTAGTTAGGGTTAAACCTTAGATATTACCTTTATTATCGTCGAGATTTATTGACATCATGTGATACTGACTATGTCTTTTCTTTTGTTTGCATGAAATTTTTTTGCATTTACAAAGGTATCGATTCACGCTCAGTCTCTAAGTTAGGAAGTTTTGTTATGGAGAACGGACTTCTTGATAGAGTGGAGGGCAACGCCAACGTCCATAGATGGTCTAAGCAAACTCAACTAGAAAAGGGAGATAGTATAGCTGTGGGATATATGTCGGAGTTGTCAGAATATGCTCGTATTAGCGTCACGCAGAACAACCTCTAGGAGCTCAAGGAAATTTGGGATCAGTGGGGCAATGAGTCCAAGCAGTTATTCTACGGTAATTATGGAGATTTACCTTACTTACTCGATGTTCAGGTAGATGAGCGCTTGTTCCGAGCCCTTGCCCAGTTTTAGAGTCCAGCATATAGTTGTTTCACTTTTGGGGAAGTAGACTTGGTACCTACCGTGGAGGAGTACATTGCCTTACTTCGCTGTCCTAAATTTCAGATTGATAGGATCTATTCTCGAGCTGCTAGTGTCCCTACCTTTTGGAAAAAAATTGATAACTATTACGGGGATGAGCGAGCAGTGGATCACTGCCAGAATTAAAGAGAAGGGAGAGTGCAAGTGCATTCCGTGGGACGCTTTGAAGGGTCTGATTTTGACACACCCTGATGAAACAAAGAAGGTAGATGTTTTTGCCTTAAGTTTGTATGGATTGATAGTATTCCCTAGGGCTTTGGGATATGTGGATGAGGCAACCACAGATCTTTTCCATCGACTCGATAAGAGGGTCACTTCCATCTCTGCGATTTTGGCGGAGACATTCAGGTCTTTAGGCACATGTAGGAAGGCTGGTGCAGGCAGGTTTGTTGGTTGTGCCCAGTTACTTCTAGCTTGGTTCTATAGCCATTTTCGATTGATAGATAGGTCATTTGTCAGGTTTTCTTCGAGGATTATTCATTGCTGAAGGACGTAGTCACTTCAACTAAGAGAGTTGATGTCACAGAGGAGAATTGGATAGCACTACTTCAGAATCTTCAGTCGAAAGATGTTGAGTGGAGAGCTCCATGGATGATTCCTGGTGAGATTCTTTACCAATGCGGTAGTTTCGATTGGGTCCCTCTATTGGGAATTTGCGGTGCCATTGGTTATGCCCCCTTGCTTGTGTTGAGGCAATTTGGTTTGAGGCAGTTCGTGCTAGCAACTCATGGGCTGGCTCAAAGTGAGTTCGTATATAGAGGAGCCGACTACAAGAAGAGGGTCGGTGAGATCTCTAGTGCTTGGAACAAGACGTATCGATTGAAAGGAGTAGCTATTACCCCTGCTACGACTCCAGAGTATGTTGAATGGAGAGGCAGAAGGATTAACGATAACATCCCTGAGCCAAGCGTGGAAGGAGCTCGACCGATGGAGGAATATTTGCAAGTGATACCCTCAAAGTTGGAAATTAGAAGATCCCTTCGTTGGCATCGTAGCCATGATTCTACGGTCGAGTTAAAAGAGCTTAAAAGTAAAGTTGACAATTTGGAAATAGCATTGCATGAGGGTAAACTTCGGATCGAGTAGCTCGAGGCGCAAAAAGATTATCTAAAGGGAGAGCTTCATCAGTCTAGAGGGCAGGTCAGAGAAAGAGATCATGTTATGGGAGAAGCCATAGCCCAGATTTGAGAGGTTGCTGAATATGTGCAGGACTTGGCAGTACGAGCCGATGTATTGAGTCTGATGTGTGGGTCGTCGTCAGACATAGGACGAGAGTTAGCCCTTTTATTAGATAAAGTTAAAACTTTGGGCATTAGGGCGAAAGCGTACTTGTAATCCATTTATATGTAAAGATATTCTTTTTCTAAATAAAGTTTTCTAAATGAGATTGAATCGAGATTGATGCCTTTGTTGCATTCATGCATTTGCATTACATCATATCATATGCATTCAAGGTTATAGAAAGACCCTAATTAGTTAAAGTTTCTTTATAAAGGTAGAAAAGAAAATCTGGAAATCACACATCCTTACAGCACTCGTACTAAAACTAAGAACATGGATCAAAGGTTTGAGCAGTTGCAAAAAGATATGCAAGACCAGTTGCAAGAGCAGTTGGCCAAAATGCAGAATGAGATAAGGGAGCAAATGTTGGAAGCTCAGAGGAACATGATGGCCGAAATGACTCAGTTACTGAGAGCCACTGATAAGGGGAAGGCTCCTATGGCTATCACTGAAGAGGAAAATGAGGGTCTTCCTCCAGGTTTTACTCCGTCTCATGTGCCACTACAAACTGAGGCACCTCCTAGAAGGCCATTTGTCACGGTGATGCCTCAACATGGGCTGAATGATGCTGGTATCCATATGAACTTCCCGGCTGGTTCATGATTCAATTTGGGTGACAATCCTACTAATCCTCTCGTTCCTGATTTAGATATGGTGGAAAAAGAGGATTTGAAAGCTGAAGCTGCAAGGCAGTTGGATAAACGCTACAGATGGCTAGAAAAAAAGTTCAAGGCTTTGGAAGGCACCAGCAATCATCATGGGATTGATGCCAAAGATTTAAGTCTAGTCCCAAACCTAGTGCTGCCTCACAAATTCAAAATGTCAGAGTTTGAAAAGTACAATGGTACTACTTGCCCGGAGGCCCACATCACAATGTTCTGCAGAAGGATGACGAGGTATGTAAATAATGATCAGCTGTTAATCCATTGTTTTCAAGATAGTTTAGTGGGAGCAGCAGCCAGGTGGTACAATCAGTTGAGCCGGGCCAGAATAAATTCGTGGAGGGATCTTGCACAAGCCTTTATGCAACAATACAACCACGTGACTGATATGATGCCAGACAGGATCACACTTCAGAATATGGAGAAAAAGCCTAATGAAAGTTTTAGGTAATATGCACAACGATGGAGGAAGGTGGCAATGCAAGTACAACCACCACTGTTAGAAAAGGAAACCAACATGTTATTTATCAACACTTTAAAAGCGCCGTTCATCACTCACATGATTGGAAGCACCACGAAAACTTTCGCGGATATAGTTATGACAGGGGAAATGATTGAGAACGCCATAAAGGGTGGTAAAATTGAGGGAGAAGTGGCCAAAAGATCGGCCCCAAGAAGAAAAGACAATGAGGTGAATAACACAAGCAGCTTCAATTCGAAAGCAATCACGGTTAGCCAGCCCAAAGTAGTCATAGTTAGGCAACAGGGCTCTCAAAAGTAGGAATCTAGCACCAGGCATGAGAGGATGCAATTTACACCTATACTTGTGACGTATCGGGAGCTCTATCAAAACTTATATGATGCGCATGCTATAGCCCCTTTCCATTTGAAACCATTACAGCCTCCGTATCCTAAATGATATGATGCAAATGCCAGATGTGAGTATCAAGCTGGAATATCGGGGCACTCAATTGAGAATTGTACTGGATTCAAGAAAGCCGTAGAGAGGTTAATCAAGATTAAGGTTTTGAAATTTGAGAGTACCCCAAATACTGAGAACCCTTTGTCGAATCATGACAATCAAGGAGTGAATGCCATTGTTGAAGCTGGTGGAAAAGGGGGGAAGAAAAATATTGCTGAGGTGAGGATCCCTTTAAGGGTAATCTGAAAAGAGATGGTGAAGAGAGGGATGATAACCTCTAAGAAAGAAAGTGAAAGAACGGGGAACTACTGTGAGTTCCATGGGAAAGAGGGTCATGAGACCCAAGGTTGTGAAGAATTCAAAGCCTTGGTGCAAGGCTTTATTGATAATAAAGAGCTACAAATTTTTGAAGGTAGCTCTTATAAAAAAGAAATAAATGCACTGGAAGGTGAACAACAAGGAACTAGTCGACCGAGAATTATTATTTCCTTGCCAGGAAATAATGAAGTAGGAACGCCAGCAGTGCCCAAAGTCATTATTCATAAACCCACTCCTTTCTTCTATACAGATGACAAAATGGTGCCATGGAGTTATGACTGCAGTGTAACAGTTCCTCAGGGAGAAAGTGTAGCCAGTGCGTCTAAAGACGCAAGACGAAGGTTCCCATACACGATGTGGGAGGCGTTATGACGGGGGAGGCATTAGAGTGGAACCTACCAAAGCAAAAGATGAGAAGGAGAAAAAGATCGAAGTACCCATCAATGAGCCGGTAAGGGAGGAGGAGGCTAAAGAATTTCTAAAGTTCCTTAAGCATAGTGAGTACAGTGTGGTCGAGCAGTTGCGTAAGAAACCAGCACGTATATCAGTTTTTGCCTTACTTCTGAGTTCCGAAGTGCGTCGGGATGCATTGTTGAAGGTACTCAACGAGACATATGTCACTCACGATATATCTATCAATAAGTTGGATCGGTTGGTAAATAACATCAGTGCTGATAATTTCATCTACTTCAATGATGATGAAATTCCACCTAGGGCATAGGATCAACTAAGGCTTTGCACATTACTACTCGATGCAAGGGATACACGCTTCCAAGTGTACTTGTTGATAATGGGTCTGCTTTGAATGTCCTTCCATTATCCACAATGAACCGACTACCCATTGACAGCTCGCATATGAAAACATGCCACAATGTGGTAAGAGCCTTCGATGGAACCAAAAGGAAGGTGATGGGGCGAATTGACATCCTCTTGGAAATCGGGCCAAATACATATGAAGTCGATTTCCTGGTGATGGATATTAAACCCTCCTATAATTGCTTATTAGGGAGGCCTTGGATACACTCAGCACTCGGCAGGAGCGGTGCCCTCCTCATTGCACCAAAAATTGAAACTAGTGACAGATGGACGGCTAATAACCATCAACGCGGAGGAGGACATTATAGCAACAGTCACTAGTAAGGCCCCTTATGTTGAGGCAAATGAAGAGGCTACTGAGTGTTCTTTTCGCTCCCTAGAAATTATCAACGCAACCTTCACTCTGGAAGGAAGTGAGGTGCCAGTACCCAAAATGTCTGGAGCTACAAGGATGGCACTACAAATGATGATTGGAAAGGGAGCATCACCGGGAAAAGGACTAGGAAAATAGTTGCAATGAGAGATTCAAGTCCCAAAATTTATATAGAAAAAGGATCGCTTTGGTTTGGGTTTTAAGCCAGACCATAAACACAAGAGGCGGCAGATTGAGAAGCGCCAAGCAAGAAGGAAGGCGCGTTTGAATGGAGAAGAAATGGAGTGGGAACCGATGGTATTCCCACCTATATCTAAATCTTTTAAGTCAGGAGGATTATTGATGGAAGAAATTTGTCAGATCAACGCTGTACATAATGAGAGGTTGGAGCAGGAAAACCTTGAGGGTATTCGCCCTTACGAACTGGGGAGCTCTCTGAATAATTGGACTGCGGAGGACCTTCCTGTAGTCTTTAGGAATTTTTCAGAGTAATTCTCGAAACATGTCTATAGGAGTAGTAAGATTACATTTTTGAAAATAGGCTTATGTTCATCTATTATTATTTAAATAAAACATAACTTTTATCAATTTAAATGAGTATTGTTTCACTTTTTTTATCAACCAATATTCCTTTAAATTCTGGCAATTCTTATTCTTTTATTCATAGCATATAAGTGATCATTCTTAGATTCATTCATTCTTTGTATATTCTTTCATACCACTCACAGGTCTCTAGATATCAATGATATGAGCATTGATACTGCTGCTCCTAATTTCTTTTGCGAGCAAGACATGTGTTTAGAGGAACCTCAGGATTTTGAAGATGTTCAAAATGGTGACGTGTCTCTCGATCTGTTAAGAATGGTAAAACAGGAGGAGAAATAAATCATGCCATATGAGAAAAAGGCAATAGAGAATATAACCTTAGAGGAAGGGAAGGAAGTGAAAATTGGAACACTGATCACCAAGGACACAAGGCGTGGCTTGATTGAGTTGCTTCAGGAATTCAAGGATATTTTTGCATGGTCTTATCAGGATATGCCCGGATTGAGTACCGACATTGTAGTACATCGTCTTCCTATAAGACAAGATTGCAAACCACTCCAACAGAAGTTGCGGAGAATGCGGCCAGATATTGTTCTGAAAATAAAGGATGAAGTCAAGAAGCAGTTTGATGCAGGATTCTTGCAAGAAGTGAAGTACTCCGAGTGGGTAGCTAACATTGTGTCTGTTCCTAAGAAAGACGGGAAGGTACGAATGTGTGTTGATTACAAAGATCTAAACAAAGCAAGCCCAAAGGATAATTTTCCTCTGCCACACATTGACACTTTAGTGGACAACACAGCGGGATATTCGTTGTTCTTCTTCATGGATGGCTTCTCAGGATACAATCAGATAAAGATGCATCCAGAGGATATGGATAAAACTACTTTTATAACCTTGTGGGGCACCTTTTGTTACAAAGTAATGTCGTTTGGACTGAAGAACGCAGGGGCAACATACCAACGAGCCATGGTAAACTTATTCCACGACATGATGCATAAGGATATTGAGGTATATGTTGATGATATGATCTCCAAGTCGAGAACAGAAAAAGAGCACACTGAGGTCTTAAGAAGATTGTTCTTGAGGTTGAGAAAATTTCAGTTGAAGCTTAATCCAGCAAAGTGCACCTTTGGAGCCAGATCGGGAAAGTTATTAGGCTTCGTAGTCAGTGAAAAAGGAATGAAGTTGACTCAGACAAGGTCAGAGCCAAACGAGAGTTGCCTCCGCCACGTACTCAGAAGGAAGTTCAAGGATTCCTAGGAAGGTTGAATTACATCGCTCGGGTCATTTCACAATTGACCGAGAAATGTGATCCTATCTTTCGCCTCTTCAGAAAACACAATCAAGGTATTTGGGATGAAGAATGCCAGAATGCTTTTGAGAAGGTCAAGCAGTATTTGTTGAATGCTCCTGTGTTATCTCCACCTAGCCCGGATAAACCATTAATCTTCATTTATCGGTGTTCGATAATTCTATGGGATGTGTACTTGGTCAACATGACGAGTCGGGGAAAAGGGAGAAGGCAATTTATTATCTCAGTAAAAAATTCACTGACTGTGAAATGAGATATTCACCAATTGAAAAGTTGTGTTGTGCGCTAGTCTGGACCACTCGAAGATTAAGACAGTATATGCTATACCATACCACTTTGCTCATCTCAAAATTGGATCCATTGAAATACATAATGGAGTCAACGGCTCTAAATGGGAGAATGGCGAGATGGAAAATTTTACTTTCAGAGTTTGATATAGTCTACGTAAGTCAAAAGGCTATAAAAGGAAGTGATGTAGCTGATTTCTTGGCTAGTAGAGCTCTAGAGGATTATGAGCCATTGAACTTTGATTTTCCAAATGAGGAATTAATGTGTATAGCAATGACTGAAAATTCTCCATGGAGACTCAATTTGGATAGGGCTTCTAATGGAGTTGGGAATAAAATTGGGGCAGTCTTAGTATCTCCTAATGGTGATCATTACCCATTCATGTGCAAGTTAGACTTTGATTGCACGAATAATATGGCTGAGTATGAAGCATGCATCGTGGGACTTCAAGCAGCCATAGGGCGAGGTATAAGAATCCTAGAAGTATATGGAGATTCGGCGTTGGTAATTTACCAGCTTAGAGGTGAATGGGAGATAAGGGACCCTAAATTGATCAATTATCGAAAGGTAGTTTTGGGGTTACTTGAGGAGTTTAATGATATCACATTTAATTATCTCCCACGAGATGAAAATCAGATGGCAAATGCTCTAGCAACCTTGGCCTCAATGATTAAAGTAAATAAAGAGGAAGAGATAAGACCAATTCAAATGAGTGTCTATGAAGCTCCAACTAGCTGTCGTAACATTGAAGAGGAAGAAAAGGATGATAATCCTTGGTATCAGGATATATTGCGATATGTAAGAGATCGTAAATATCCGGAGCAGGCAACCAAAAATGACAAATGAACTTTGAGGAGGTTAGCTTGTGATTATGTCTTGGACAGGGATATCCTGTACAAGAGAAGGAAAGACCAAGTACTTTTGAGATGTGTTGATGCTATGGAGGCTAAGCTGATTTTAGAAGAAGTTCATGAAGGTGTATGTGGGGCACATGCAAATGGGTTCATGATGGCCAGACAAATCATGAGGTTTGGTTATTATTGGACCACCATGGAAGGGGACTGCATCAACTACGCCAAAAAATGCCATAAGTGTCAGATTTATGGGGACAAAATTCATATACCACCCTCACCTTTACATGTCATAACTTCTCCATGGCCCTTTTCCATGTGGGGCATGGATGTCATCGGACCAAGATCGCCTAAAGTTTCGAATGGACATCGGTTTATCTTCGTGGTGATTGACTACTTTACAAAATGGGTAGAGGCTGCTTCTTACGCAAATGTTACTAAGTCAGCTGTAAGTCAATTTTTGAAGAAGGAGATCATTTGTCGGTATGGAATGCCTGAGAAGATCATATCTGACAATGCATTGAATTTGAACAACAAAACGATAGTAGAGGTTTGCAACCAGTTCAAGATCAAGCATCACAACTCTTCACCCTATCGTCCAAAAATGAATGGGCCAGTGGAGGCCGCCAACAAGAACATTAAGAAAATAATTGGAAAGATGACTGAGACCTATAGAGATTGGCATGAGAAACTACCGTTCGCACTCCTGGCCTATCGAACATCTGTCAGAACCTCTACTGGGCAACCCCATTCTCGTTAGTTTATGGGATTGAAGCAGTGTTATCTATTGAGGTAGAAATACCTTCTCTCCGAATTTTAACAGAGATAAGGTTAGATAAACCTGAATGGGTTCAGTCCCGATATGACCAGCTAAACTTAATTGAGGAAAAGAGGCTGAAAGCTATCCGACATGGTCAGATGTACCAGAAGCGTATGAGGCGAGCCTATGATAAAAAGGTTCGTCCAAGGAAATTCCATGAGGGGGACCTTGTGATAAAGAAAATCCTTCCCATTCAGAAGGACTTTAGAGGAAAATGGATGCCAAATTGGGAGGGGTCATACGTTGTAAAGAAGGCTTTTTCTGGCAGTGCATTAATTTTGACAGAAATGGATGGAAAGAGCTTACCCAATCCAGTGAACTCAGACTCAGTCAAAAAGTACTTTGTCTAAAGGAGAGGAGAATCCAAGGTGAAAACCCGCAAAGGGCGCCTTGAATTTTTGGCAAAAAAAAAATAGAGAGTCCAAGGTAAAAACCCGCAAAGGGCGCCTTGTGACCAAAGAGGTTTTGAGTTGAAAACCCGAAAGGGCAGCTCAAATTTTGAAAGGCATGCACCAATTTGGCTATATTTGACTCAACAAAGAAATAAAGCACGTTGCATATTGGGGTGTCAACAAAGTACTTTGGGTCTTGTAAACACATGTCGAACCCAAGAAAGATTTCATGGAGCTGGTGTATAGACGCTCAAGCGACGATATCTGGAGCATTTAACTGTTATCCTGTTTGCTATCTTTAGATTCTATTTCTTCTCAAAGATATGCTATCAGATTCATTTCCTTTGTATTTTTGACAATTCATTCAAATTCAATTATTCTTGAAGTTTTATTCATCTTTTATTATGTTGCATTAAATAATGAAAGATGAACTAAAATATTTTCACAAATGAAGTTTTGCACATTACTTTGAAATTTCTAGATAACGCAAGAAACTAAAACGGGACAATTGTTCAAGAAATTCACGTAAGTAAGGGATGAAGGAACTTGAGGAATTTCTTTATTCCAGTCCAAAAGGAAAATGGACAAAACCAATGATTCAATTCTTATAGACATCCTCAGTAGATCGTAGTATTGGAGGAAGGCCTATAGGCTGAGCAAGAATGAAATTTTGAGAAAAGAAAAGACAAATGAAGGAATGAATGGTGGCGCCTAGGATAGGGGTCATATTCACAACACTTTGCATCATAGCATGTTTAATTAGGGACATTCGACTCACTTTGAGCATAGTATCCTAATTATCAGGCATAATCATTCTATAGGTTATCGAAGACGGCGTACTTTAATCCCCTAAACAGTAGGGTAATAGGTCGCAGCATAGCAGATTTGACCTTCAGACGATTAGACTGGAGCAGATCCAAGATGATTTGGCATTCTTGTGTTTACAAGGAACAAATCGAGGACAGAGCAGATTTGACTCTCAAATGTTCTCAGATATAGCAGATCTAGCCTTCAGATATTTATACTGAAGCAGATCCAAGATGGTTTGGTATTCTTGTGTTTACAAGGAACAAATCAAGGACATAGCAGATTTGACTCTCAGATGTTCTCAGATGCATAAGCAGATCTGACCTTCAGACGATTAGACTGTAGCAGATCCAAGATGATTTGGCATTCTTGTGTTTACAAGGAACAAATCGAGGACATAGTAGATTTGACTCTCAGATGTTCTCAGACACATAAGCAGATCTAACCTTCAGATGTTTATACTGAAGTAGATCCAAGATGATTTGGCATTCTTGTGTTTACAAGGAAAAAATCGAGGACATAGCAGATTTGACTCTCAGATGTTCTCAGACACATAGCAGATCTAACCTTCAGATGTTTATACTGAAGCAAGATCCAAGATGATTTAGCATTCTTGTGTTTACAAGAAGAAAATTGAGGACATAGTAGATTTGACTCTCAGATGTTCTCAAACAGACTCAAGATGGTTTGGTATCCTTGTACTTACAAGGAACAAATCGAAGACATAAGCAGATTTGGCTTTCACTTATTTACACTGAAGCAAATCTAAGATTAACTTAGCATTTCTGTATCATCAAGAAGCAAATCGAAGAAGCAGATTTGGCATTTCTGTATTCAGCGAAGAGAAGATAGAAGATATCAACAGGACAGTCATAGGTTTACAAGAAGCAGATTGAAAGAACCGATCAAATTTGGTCTTGTTATGAGTCTTTGCTCGATTCCTGTTACACAGCAATGAGCAAAGAGGGGCAGCTGTAATAGCCCAAATCTGACCGGGCTGAAAACCAAAATTAAAAAATAATAAATAAATGTTTATTTATTAAATAGTCCTTTTATAGAGCCCAAAAGTCAAATACCCCGTAAGCCTATCCTATGCCCATTACACCTTTGATCCAATACAACGGTCCAAAATGAACTAGGCCCAAAACCCAAAATTTCGAGCTAGGGTTTCTAACCCTAGCTCTTTCCCCTCGCGCCGCAACTGTTTCTAGAAGGTTCGGGAAGCGTCTGTCCAGCTCCCCAATCGAGGCCATCACTCAAGGCTCTGTCTCCGTAATCAGCGCCTCACCGACACCACCACCAGACTTCAGGCCTCCATCAACGCCAGCGACCCTTCCAACGCCGGATTTTTTGCAAGTACCTGCAAAGAAAGAAAGAACCACAGCAACAAAACAAATATAGAAGGAAAGAAAAAGATTTCTTTCCAGAAATGTAATGATAACAGTGGCTATAAAAGCCCGAATCAAAACAGTTGTAAGGGACACATCTTTTACGAAATAAAAAAGATACTCATAGTTATTCATTCAAAATACCAACAGTCTCTCAACAGGTGATCGAATCGCATATCTCATGCTTTATTTTTAACATATATGAATTATTCTAGCATATACGAGTAAGGAGCTAAGGGAAAAGAGATTACCTGTGGAAGGACGAAGGTTTTTAAGCCTTCAGACCACCTATACGACGGCGCGTGAGGCGCGTGTACGGGCACTGCACCGTGACTGGAGGCCAGGGCCGGGGACCTCTCTTTCCTTCTACAGAGCATTTCAAGACTTTTTTTTTTTTAAAGAACAGATACAAAATGATTTTTAAGCTTAAAAATTGGCTTATATAGCCTCCTTGAAACGACATCGTTTCTGCTTAACTTAATAAGCTCGAAACGGCGTCGAATTAAGCCATAGGATCCGCGTGTTTTTTGAGGATTGGGTTAATTACCCGGGGAGGATCTGCGTGTTTTTTGAGGATTGGGTTAATTACCCAATTGATCCTTCTACCTTTTTTGTGTTTACAATTAAACTTTATTTTATTTATTATTTGGCCCTATTATTTTCTTTTAATTTTAATTTAGTCCTAATGGTTATTACACACTGGAAACAGCGTCGTTTAGGATTAGGCAAATTGCCCATTGAGTCCTTTGTCGTTTAAATCTTGCAAATCAAGCCCAGAACTTATATTGTTTTGCAAATTAGCCTTATAATTCTATTTAAATTCAATTTTATCCCTTGTTTTACTATTTTTAAATTTTGTTATTTTATATATAATTTACTTATTTTTTTAACTTTATACATATATTATTCTTTATTATCTATTACATTTCGTTTATATATCCTATATTATATTTTAACAATATATTATTTCTTATTGTTATATATTATTTTTCACAAATTATTATTATTTTATTATTTTTATATTATTATTATATTTTTACTTGTATTATGTATTATTAATTATTTATATATTATTTTCACACATATATACTTTCATAATTTTATAGCATGTTATTTTTATATATTTCTTATTTCCTATATATATATATATTTATGTTTTGTTTTATTATATAACATTTATTTTTATTTTTATACTATATTATTATTTTTTATATATGTTATGTATATCATATATTATCTATTATGTTATTTATGTTTATATTATTCATTATATTATTTAAAATTTGTAAATTTATAAATTAAATTATATTTTTAACTCATATTATATACATATTAAATTATTAATTATTTATTTATTATGTATTATCTTAAAATGATATTTTTATATTATGTGTTATTTTATAAATTCTTTTACATACTTTTATTTTATATTCTTTTAAAACCCAATATGTTTTATCATTCCTTTATAAATATTTTGTTATTATGTTTTATATATCGTATAGCAAATACTATTTTAAGATTATTATTAAGTATTATGTCTTTATTTGTGTTATATGTATATTTTGTTAACGATAACTCATTTCATTTTTTTTATATATATTGCATATATCATGTGTTATATGTTATTTTATATTATTCGGTATTACATTTCACGAACATGTATATTGACATTGTATTACTCTCTTTTTGTATATCATGCATTATTTAATTATTACTTTGTATATTTGTATGTTTTGCTTATTCATTCTCAATGCACGCTATGTATATATCATTGTATGCATATTGTTAATATTTGCTATATATTATTTTTTATATGCATGTATCTAATACACGATCTTTATATTATTGCTATCATTTTGTTTAAATGCATGTATTATTTACCTACTACAATAATATGTAATTATGTATGATTTATAATGCAATACAATTCCTCATGCATCATTTTTTTAAAAAGAAAACGAAACTTCAAAGTTTTAATAAATAAAAAGGCAATGCTTGGTGCTTGGAAATTTTGAGAAAAGTAGTGCCCTAACTTATTGGGTTGCAACTTTTCACGTTGAATTCGAATAATCAAGTACCCTTCTGAATTTTTAAAGGTTCTCAAAATGCGAGCAACTGTCTTGGAATTTCAAAGCAATATGTCCTAACTTACTGGATGTGGCGTTTTGTTGCTTCAAGATAGGGATTTCCAAAAAGTTAACTTAGTATCAATATTTTGATACGAGTGAACTCTAATTTTCAAAATCAAAATATTTTAAAGAGGATAATATCTTAAAATTTTTAAATTTTCGACATTAAAGACACTTGATAATCAATTAGGTACCAATTTTTGGACGCTACAAGGGTGCTAATCCTCCCTTGTACGTAATCGACTCCCGAACCCGTTCTTTTGATTTCGTAGACCAAAACCAATGATTTCAAAATAAAAATGTTTTAAAGGTGATCCAATCACACCTAAAAAGATTGGTGGCGACTCTCATTTTCATTTTTAAAGTCGATTCCCATTTTCCAAAAATCAATTTTAGAGATGGTTCCGACACGGATGATATCTATATAATTTTATTGGTAAAAAATATGATATATGCTTACATTATTGCTTGAATTATTTTTTGCACATTCCTTGAAGTGAATGTTTGCAATAAATATAACAAATTTTATAATCAATTTTGATCATTGAAGTTAATTTGGGCATTTAAATTTTTTGGCATATTCCCTGAAGTAAATATTACAAATAATTATTTGCAAATTATATTTTTTATTGAGTTAATGACATTATGGATTTCATATCGATGTAAACATTTCTAAAAGTAAATGTCACAATATTACTTATATGTGGATAAAAAGTAAAAGGAATGACAACAAAATTATCAATTGTCAAAATTTATATTTACATTATTAGTACAATTGAAAAGCATGTTAAAGTAAGTCAGAAATTTACTGATACAAATACATTTATTACTTGGTGTAACCAGTTAAACCATTCTGGATTATATATGATGCAAAATTTAATTTAGAATTCTTATGGATATTCATTAAAGAACCAGAAGTTTCTTTAATTTAAAGAATTCTCATGTGTTATTTGTTTTCAATGATAATTGATTATTACAAACTCACTAGCTAAAGTTGAGATTTAATGTCTTGCATTTTTGAAATAAATATGGCTCATTCATCCACCATATGGATGGTTTTGATAATATATAATTTTGATAGATGCATCTACAAAATAATTACACGGTTATCAACTCGCAATCTGTCGTGTGCGAGATTGCTTGTTTAAATGATTAAATTTAGATTATGCAATTACAAAAATTCATCTTGCTAATGCTGGTCCAAACTTTCAATAATATTATATGTCAATTGGGATAACAGTTGAACATCCTATAGCTCATGTTCACACATAAAATGGTTTAGTTGGATCATTTATCAAATGCCTCTGACTAATAGCTAAACCATTACTTATGAGAATAAAGCTTCCTATTTCAACATGAGATTGTGTTAATTTATATGTTATATGCATCAAGCTTATAAATTATAAATACTCCCTATTACAATTGATTTTTGGTCAAGAACTAAATATTTCTCATCTTATAATTTTTGGATGTACGATTTATGTTCTAATTTCTCCACCACAATGCACAAAGATGGGTCCTCAAACGAGGTTGGGAATATATGTTGGTTATGAATCTCCTTTTATAATTAAGTATGTTGAACCATTAACCGGAGATTTATTTACTACACGATTTGTTGATTGCCACTTTGATGAAACAACATTCCCAACATTAGGGGGAGAGAATCCAAATTTCGATGAATAAAGTACTTGAAATAAATTATCATTGTCTAAGATCCTCGTACAAAGCAATATGAACCAGAAGTTCAGCATATAATTAATTTTACAAATCAACAGTTACATTCATTTACTAACCTAAAGAGAATTACAACGTCTCACATACTAACTGAAAATGCTCCAATACGAATTGATGTCCCAATAAGGCAAACTATTACAAAAGAAAGTAACTCATGCTTGAAGTGTGAAAGACCAGTTGGTTCCAAAGATAAAAATTCTCGTAAAAGGAAATGAGCAAACATTCAATATGGTTATATAGTGGAGGCAGCGGTTCCTGAAGAGACCCATTACATAACTAATTATAAAACTCAATAAGAGATTCAAGTACCTGAAAGTGAAAATGGAAATTATAAAAATAAATAGATCTCGATAAGTTATGTCAATACGAGAAAAAGATGGAACTGAAAAAATATAGATGTTGACAACAATTTTACTTATAATGTTACTATTGAAATAGCAAAAGAAAATGAGAATCCTAAGGTTAAAATTCAAGCATAATTCAAATTTCTAAACATGAGGATATAATGGACATTTATATGAAAACGAAATGAGAAAAATGAAGTCGTAAGATATAAAACACGACTTGTAGCACAAGGATTTTCTTAAAGGCTCGACATTAATTAATAAGATACATACTCTCATATGGTACATGCAATCACGTTTAGATATCTTATTTGTTTGATAGTGGAATTTATATAAAAATCCCTAAACGATTTAAAATCTCAGATGGATATAGAGTTCCCTAGAAAAAATTCTCGATAAAAAATGATCCAATTTGTTTATGTGTTTTTATAAAAAGATTTGGATCAGATTTTGTGATTACTTCTGTTTATGTTGATGATATAAATATTATTGGAACTCCTAAAAAGCTTCAAAATGCAATAAATTGTTTAAAAAAAGAATTTGAGGTGAAATATCTTGGAAAAATAATTTTTTGTCTTGGTCTGCAAATCGAACATTTAAAAGATAAAATTTGTGTCCATCAATCAACTTACACGAAAAAGATCTTAAAGAAATTTTACATGGATAAAACAGATCCATTGAGTATCTCGATGGTTGTACGATCATTAGACGTGAATAAAGATCAATTTTGTCCTTACGAGAATGATAAAAAGTTTCTTAGTCCTGAAGTACCATATCCAAGTGCCATAGGGGCATTGATGTATCTTGCAAATAACATGAGACTTGATATAGCTTTCATTGTAAACTTGTTAGCAAGATTTAGTTCATCTCCAACACGTAGACATTGGTATGGAATTAAACATGTATTCGGATATCTCGAAAGAACCATTGATATGAGATTATTTTATTCAAATGATTCAAATCCTAATTAGTCGGCTATGCTGATGTTGGATATTTATTGGATCCACATAAAGGTTGATCTCAAATAGGATATTTATTTACATGTGGAGGTATTGTCATATCATCGTGTTCAATAAGGAAGACATTAACTGTTGTCTCTTCATATCATACAAAAATAATTGCAATGCATGAGACAAGCCGAGAATGTGTTTGACTAAGGTTATTGACCCAACATATTTAGAAGATATGCAATCTGCCTTTACAGGAAAAGATGTCAACTATCTTATACGAAGATAATACAACATGTATAGCTCAATTAAAGGGTGGTTACATCAAAGACATTACCAGTCACAAATGTTTGAAAGACTAGTATACAAGATTGAATATGTTTACTCAAATATGTAATGTGACGTTGGCATTGGAGGGAGTCTAAAACACTGTTGTGCTCTTTTTCTTTAACTAAGGTTTTGTCCCACTAGGTTTTTTTGGTAAAGATTTTTAATAAGACAGCTTATAATAGGAGATTGTGCACTATTTTTCCTTCATTAGGTTTTTATCCCATAGAGTTTTTCCTAATAAGGTTTTAATGAGACGTATTTCATTGATGGACATTCAGGGGGAGTGTTGTAAATCCAATGATAAATGGATGTCCATACCCCCTAAATTTATCCTGTTGTAAACCCTAAAAATAAGTATCCATAACCCTTAAATTTATTATTTTATAACCCCTAAATCATTTATAGAGTAGCTTAATATTGGTCCTTAATATTAGATGCTAATGTGAAAGTTGAATCATTTTTTTTTTTTTTGTTCTTACCTCTTGTTGATTTTATATTTCTTTTAAATTTTATAATAAAATTTCAATAATAATAATTTTTTGAAAGGAAATTTCGGTAATACTATTATTAATGATAATCTTACAAAGTACATGGGAAAAATTAAATATAACGCATGAATAATGTCTCACCAAAAACAAATAATGCATTAATTGCAATGAAAATGCAAATGTATCACAGCTGAGGTGCATGATCTATGCAAATACAAACAAGTTGGCAACGGAAAGGGCAAAACTGTAGAAAAGAGCGCCTTACAAAAAAACTCAATCAATCAATGTGTCTGATCTTATCTCACTGTCATCCGATCTTCAAACCCTCATCTGTAATATTAAAACGCGTTCAAGGCTGTTCTTGTCCTTTCCACATGTGTTTTCATCACCTCCGCTAGCTGCCTAGCTGTAGGTTGTAGCACTACGAACTTCCCATTTCAGATACACACCATAACTCAAATGTTGGTTCACTCACCTACTATCTTTCTTTCTCCAATTATTAAACAAAATATGACCTAATATCTCTCCCTTACCATCTTCTCCCATTTCACTCACTCAGTTTCTTTCTTTCTTCGGCTTCCAAAAAAGGTAAAATGGCTTGAAACTCTCTTCATTTACACGGTATTTCACGACCAACTTTTTTTTTGGGGTGTTTGCCTTTTTGAGGTAGCTAGCTTGTCCCTTGGATCTCAAATCTTTACGCTCTTTTAGCTAAGGAATTCTGGGCTTGCTTTCATTTTTTCATTGCCGCTCAAATATTAAGTCTTTACTTTTTCTGTCTCGGATCCCGCATTATGAACTCATGAGGAACTCAGCTGATCCCTCCTTTCCGATGTCTGTTATAATTTTTGTGTCCTTGCTGTTGCTGTTGTTTCAACTTGTCTTAGCTGCTGATTATGTACCAACTGAGAAAATCCTCCTAAATTGCGGCGAAAAATCAGAGCTTACCGACAACGATAATCGGAAATGGACCCCGGATTTTGGGTCCAAGTTTCTGGTCGGAACTGGGAATTCCGTCATTTCCCGACCTGCCACTCAAGATCCCGCGGTCCCCGAAGTTCCTTACTTGACTGCCCGGGTTTTCCGCTCTAACTTTACCTATAGTTTCCCGGTCGTAGCCGGTCGGAAATTTGTTAGGTTGTATTTCTATGCTAATTCATATGATGGCCGGAATTCGAGCAATGCTTTGTTTTCCGTCACATCTGGTTCTTATACTCTTCTTAAGAATTTCAGTGCTGCTCAAACAAGTGAAGCTATGAATTATGCCTTTATTGTTAAGGAGTATTCCATCAATGTAGATGGTGACCGCTTGAACTTGACATTTAGTCTCGGTTCGACCCCTTCCAATGCGTATGCGTTTGTCAATGGGATTGAGGTTTTGTCAATGCCTGATATTTATAGTAATACCGATGGGATAACGATTGTGGGGCAGAACTCACAGTTCACCATCGATAACAGCACAACTCTCGAGAATATTTACCGGCTGAATGTGGGTGGAAACGATATCTCGCCTTCTGGTGATACAGGTCTGTTTAGGTCTTGGTATGATGACCAGCCCTACCTTTTTGGGGCTGCACATGGAGTTTCAGGAGCTGCGGATCCGAATGTGACAATCGATTATGGAACCATGCCGAGGTATATTGCACCACAAGATTTGTACACCACTGCTAGATCGATGGGGCCAAATGCTCAAGTGAACTATAATTATAATTTAACGTGGTTGTTCAGTGTTGATTCTGGATTCTCTTACTTGGTTAGGCTACATTTCTGTGAGTTTACGGATAACATTACGAAGGTTAATCAGAGAGTGTTTGATGTCTTCCTTAACAATCAAACTGCCGAGCAAGGCGTTGATGTGATTGGGCTGGCAGATGAAGTTGATGTTCCTGTGTTTAGGGATTATGTGGTCATTGTTCCTGGAGGGAATTCACAGCAGGATCTATGGCTTGCATTGCATCCAGACCCAAGTAGCAAGCCCCAGTATTATGATGCACTCTTAAATGGTGTGGAGATATTCAAGATAAGTGACCCAAAAAGCAATCTAGGAGGGCCCAATCCAACCCCTGGTCCAAAACAGAATGTAGTTAATCCATCACTGGCTTTGCCATCTAGCCAAGGTCATTCGAAGAACCAGAAAGCAATTATCGCTGGGGGAGTCAGTGGTGGACTGGTTCTAGCTCTTGTTGTTGGTTTCTGTGTTGTTACTGCATCACGTCGTCGAAGGCATGGAAATTATACGAGCCCGAGTGATGGGCCATCAGGATGGCTTCCTCTTTCATTGTACGGAAATTCACACTCAGCAGGTTCAGCAAAGACAAATACTACAGGGAGCTATGCTTCATCCCTCCCTTCAAACCTTTGCCGCCATTTCTCATTTGCCGAGATCAAGTCTGCCACAAACAACTTTGATGAGGCTTTAGTCCTTGGGGTGGGTGGTTTTGGCAAAGTTTACAAAGGAGAAATTGATGGCGGGACAACTAAAGTTGCAATCAAGCGTGGCAATCCGCTATCTGAGCAAGGTGTGCATGAGTTCGAGACTGAGATTGAAATGCTTTCAAAACTTCGACACCGCCACCTTGTTTCGTTGATTGGTTACTGTGAAGAGAATTGTGAAATGATTCTAGTTTATGATTATATGGCTCATGGAACATTGCGTGAACATCTATACAAAACAAAAAAGCCACCTCTTCCTTGGAAGCAAAGGCTTGAAATATGCATCGGGGCTGCTCGCGGTTTGCACTATCTCCACACCGGTGCCAAGCACACTATCATCCACCGGGATGTGAAGACAACAAACATTCTTCTGGATGAGAAGTGGGTGGCGAAAGTTTCTGATTTTGGATTATCAAAAACTGGCCCCACATTGGATCATACTCATGTGAGCACTGTCGTGAAGGGTAGCTTTGGCTATTTGGATCCTGAGTATTTCAGACGGCAGCAGCTAACTGATAAGTCTGATGTTTACTCTTTCGGGGTTGTCCTCTTTGAGATCCTGTGTGCATGTCCAGCATTGAATCCTGCACTGCCGAAGGAGCAAGTGAGCCTTGCAGAGTGGGCTGCACATTGTCACAAGAAAGGCATCCTAGATCAGATTATGGATCCTTATCTGAAAGGGAAGATAACCCTGGAATGTTTCAAAAAGTTTGCCGAGACAGCAATGAAGTGTGTGGCTGATGAGGGAATCGAGAGACCATCTATGGGTGATGTGCTGTGGAACCTTGAGTTTGCCTTGCAGCTGCAGGAGAGTGCAGATGAGAGTGGGAAGGGAATTGGTGAAATGGACATGGAGGAGGGGAGCTATGAAGGAACCTGTAAAGGGAAGAAAGATCCTAATGCATCCCTGGGGTTTGATGGTAACATAACTGATTCTAGGAACAGCGGGATGAGCATGAGCATTGGTGGTCGCAGCCTGGCTAGTGAAGACTCAGAGGGTTTGACACCTAGTGCTGTTTTCTCACAGATCATGAACCCTAAAGGGCGTTGAGATGAGAAGCGCACAAGTGATTGTTGCATGACTTGAGCATGGCATGGAATGGAATATAGGAATATTGAGTTTTGTTGTGGCATTCATTTCACTTATAATTAGTATAATCTGCTTTACATATTCACTCTGATAATGTGTTATAATCCAAGTGGGGTTGTTGTAACTTGCATGTAAAAGAAATATAAGAAAAAGGGTGGTCCTATTATGTAAACCTCTAATGGTCAATAGTCCATGACATGAGAATCACTTTTATTCATCCCTTAGAAATGAAATATATTTGAATTGTGCTGAAAAGAAAGAATGAGCTGGCATTGGCATCGCAAGAAATTAGAGGGGAAGGCCATCTGCTAAAGTGTTTTCAATTAAAATAAAGTGATGTGATAGGAAAGTAAGATCATTAAGGTATTTTATTTCAAACAAGGTTGATTCATTATGTTATAAAATTGTGGCAGTAGAATACTTCTTTAGGGTCCACACTCCACTATGGAATGGATGGGATACGTTGAAGACTTGCCACCGAATGCCCCACTTTTTAGTATAAAGGAAGAAATGGGTCCATCCAGGCTCTCCTCTGACACCATCCTAATTGGGATCTTCACTTTTCCTTTAACAAACCAAAAACACCAAAGCATATATCACTTTCTTTTTAAAAAAAGATAATTACAATAAAATGTTGAAATCTGAAAATCTGAATAGTTAATTACAGCTACTTCAACCGTCTGTCTACTCTACATCTATATGAAGCTATTTATTATCATACCTCATAAAAATGTATATTTCCGTACAGATTAATAGTTTCTTTTTTCTTAAAAGAAAACCATATACATCCACCTATAGTGGAGTTACTAAGTACTTGTGTTCGAATCTTTAGTTGCCATCGATCCTGGATTTGATCGATAGACAATCCCTATCCCAGACCACTTGTCAAAAATATAAAAAGAACAATAGGAAGAGTAATAGCATATCACAAATCACATGGATGTGAAAAAGAAAAAAAACCTTTGAAAAATAGAGTGAATGAAGCTGCACAAACTTAACAAGGTCATTGATAAACGAGGGTCGTTGATGCAACCAGGCATTGCAAATATTACACTTATATAACAAACAACAGTTTACAAATACACCACATTCAACCAAAGCTCACAACAACACAAACAGAGACACAAAAGAAGGTACTGCCAAGTCTTTGAAACTGGAAACCTCACAAATGTCATTTCCCATGATTCCCCACCGAATCTAAAACAGCAGTAAGCTTCTTCTGCAACTCTGGCTTGTTTGCTCCAACAAGCTTGTCTGTTTGCTGCCCATCTTTAAGAAAGAAAAATGTAGGAGTGGCTTTAATATCCCATGAGGTGCTGAAATCCTGTATCACCAATCAATTTGGCTACTTTATAGTAATGATAGTAGTATAAATAATCGACTAAAATGTCACTTTTTTTGTACATACATACATATATATAGATTTATCTCCCCTAGCTATATGTGGAGACTGACCCACTGCTCACTATTATACAACCCTAAACTTTTTCTGCATGATTCGAGCCTGCGAGTTATCAAGATAAAGCTAGTAGCATGCTTGCCCGCTTGGGATCCTATATATTTGCTACTAAACCTGTCATTGGATGGATCAGGTTTGCTTTGGGTCGAATCAATCTAGTTCGTGCCAATTCAAGTTTTAAATTTTTCGGTGATCTTAGTTCAGGTCAGTTTTAGGTTCAGATCAGATCATTAAGGGTTAGAATCATATCAGGTTTTGGTCACTTTAGGCTTAGGCCATTTCGGGTGAGTCGTTGGCTTTTTATGGTCAAATTGGGGTCATGTTTGATTGATCAGGTTGGCTTGATGGTCAAGTCCACATGAACAGGTCTATTTGCTACTGATAGTTGAGTGAATGACTGCCACTCATGTATATCGAGCTAAATTTGGTTTTTATGCAATGGGGCGAAGCTGTTGATAAGACAATTCCACTGACAGTACCAAAGAGTAAATTGTCAGGATACAGTCCATATAGCAGACCACTCTTTTAATCACTAGACACAAATGAAAAAGAATATAACGCATACAGAAACACACATGACATGCATATATAAAGTTGGAGGTGGCAGATAGACGTTTCAATACTTACAGTTAGTTCATCAACATCTATCAACAAGAACATCAGAGAAGGGTGCTTCTCTGAGAGTTCACAATAAAATGGTGCAAGCATTCTACAAGGCCCACACCATGTCGCACTGAAGTTTGCAATAACCTGATAAATCATTAGGCTTTAGACATTAGATAAATCAAGGGAATCATAAAAACAACAAATTCTCAAGTAAACATGCAAGGCTTATGAGTGAACTCAGGGCATTTAGTCTTTCCAGGAAAAGGCAAATTAAAGGAGAAAGGAATCCATAAAGCAGCTACGGCCATCCTAGATATAGCTATTCACATATAGAATTTTCATGTGTGAGAACATATTAAAACGGATAGGGTTTTATTCCCAAGGGTATAGAAATTAAACGAAGGGAGGTTTGAGAAATGATGGGAAATCCTCTAGCATCGTTACTACTGCCCTGTTACCTTGCCTGAGTAGAAAGTAATAAGAAGCTTACAATCTTGCCATCTCTCTTTGCTTCAGACAACTTCTGATCCCAATCCTCCTTAGAGGTAACCCGGTGCACATTTCCACCAACAAACTCAACAGCCTGTTCTGAATCAGATCCGTCAGACTTATCCTACAAGTAACACAGGTATCAAACAACTTTAACCAGGTAGAACTGATAACCCACGCAGGATTGCAGTAAGTGTTGAGACAAAAAAAAGTCGGTAAAGACTAAACCATCATCTTTGTTAGTTAAAAGAACACATCATTAACAAAACCATTGAATGGCTTTCTCGGACCGAATCCCATTCCTGAAGGCAAGACAGTAGAATCTTGAGGTAGGCATTAGACTTATCAGTAGTATGGTAAAATGTCTGTTTTCTTTTTTATAAATAAATGTTAAACAGAACTTTTACAATAAATAAATGATACTTAGTCAACAAAGAGGTCTAGAAAACAAGCTCACCTGAGAAACTATATAGCAAACACATGTATATATATTTAAAAAAATAATTATGGTCTATTATTAGTGTGAACAGTTTGCAACAAACACTACCAAAAAAGGAACAAAATCCTGTAGCTATATAAGAACATATAAACGGTAGGATCTGCATATTCTTCAGCTCAGTGTTCTTGCATTTTTAGCTTTTTTATTTAAAGCTGTCGAACAATTGTCATCATGACTTTTGTTGATATAGGTCTAGGTTGTGGAGGAGAAGGGTAGTTCACACAGCGATGCTAAGAGCTGCGTATGGTGGTTAAGAAGCTAGGAAAGGTGCTTTTGGGTTTTTGACGGTATTTTGGCAAAGTTCGGGCATGTAAGTGTCTTTCACAATTCCTATAAGGCTTGAATGGGATGGCCTTATTTGCTATCAATCCTCATCAATTTCATCATCTTCACAAAGAAATTTTTATATCCTCCCGCATCCTTTCTCCATTCCCAGCATTGTCAAACCCATCAGCACTAAAGATGATTCACTCATTAGATTTTTCTTTGCTTATCAACTCAACACCTATGTTTCATCGTAATTATTATGAATGGCCCTTTATCACCATCATTCAGCCCATTCCCACAATCACCAGTTCCCAAAATTGTCAAACCCATGAGCTCTAAAAATGCTTCCCTCATCAGATTTTTCTATGCTTATAAACTCAACACCCATGTTTCTTTTACCATCATCATTTAAGCCCATTTCCACTATCACCAAAACCAACTTCCCTTGCCATTGTTGACACACTCATTCCTTTCATATTCACTATTTCACCTTCTTGCTTCTCTTCACTTCTACCATCCCTTCTCAAACACATGAAGTTGGACAATTCCTTCTTTGTCAACATAGCTTTCATTCTCAGCTGTTTGAACTGGGCCACTTGTTGCTTGTACCAACAATAAGGTCAACAGAATTTACCCATATAATCAAATTCGAGTTTCCAAGTTATGCACACCTCATGGAAAGCAATTGGGCAGCCATCTTTGCTGCAGACCAAAACCTAGCCACTGCTGCTATTGCATTTAATACAATACTCTCCTTTTAACCAATCACCAACAATGCAGTCTCCAGCATGGTTTCCTCTTGCACATCTATCCACCATGTTGACAGAATCAAGAATTAAAACATTATCACTATCATCATCATCCTACTCACCAACACCATCACCCACCTTGTCATCAACATCTACATGGACATCCTTTCTTTGCTGTTGCTAATATACTTGCTCCTTTTAGGTTTTCTATTTCATCTTCCTCTTCCTGCACCCTTTCTCCATTCCCAACACTGTCAAACCTCTAAGCTCTAAAAATGCTAAGGATGCAAGTGGATGAAGATGAAATGGTAAACCTGGAAGGAGCAAGTGTATCAGCAATGATAAAAAAAAAGTGAGATTTGATGATTGTAGAAATGGGCTGAATGATGATGATGAGACTACTGATCGATGAAATACAACAGGGTGTTGAGTTTATAAGAAAAGAAAAATCTGATGAGGGAAGCATCACTAGAGATGATGGGCTTGACAATGTTGGGAATGGAGAAAGGGTACAGGAGGACCGACGGCAAATACGACCATCTAGTTCAAGTCTTGTAGGAAGTGTGGAAGACATTTAACTACCCAAAATCTGCCAAAAAAAACTCCTCTCCTAGCTTTTGAACCAGCATATCGGGCTGTAAGCACCACAATGTAAACCACACTTCTCCACAACCCAGACCTGTATCAACAAATGTCATGCTGACAACCGTTCAACAGCTTTAAATAAATGGAAGAACTCTGAGAAGTTTAAATTGGATGAAAAATGTTTCAGAACAAATTTGCATGTCCAATAATGGAAGTAAAATATCAGCAAACTTTAATTTTGAAAAGTTTCAGAACATTTTTTGGTTTATTTAATTAAAGATTCATTGCATCTTGGCCAACATAATTCTCTCATCAGATATATTATTAAGTCATTAAAAACTCAAAAGACCAAAGGATTATACCCTGTTCTTGCGGCAGTACAGTTACTAAACCTATCAAAATGTTATTCACTAATAGATAAATAAATGCAGAAAACCCGAGAACCAGAACGATAATTATTAGGCGAGAAAACCAAAATTGCATGCTATAAAATAAATAAAATGTGCTAAGAGCACTTACCTTAGAGAAGCAATGTCCCATATTTGAAAAATGCCAAAACGCCAACTGCAGCAATGTATCAGTACCCCTGAAAGTTGGGAAGATATCAAAGTCCAGACATTGCAGACTAAGTCCATGGTAAAGAAACAATTTTAACTATCAATTTATACACAATAATCAATCTTAAACAAGTTAAAAGTAAATCCACACTACTTCCACACAGGCAATAAACTTCAAAAGGCATAATAGCTGTATTATTTCCTAATAAACAATACTTGGATAAAACCCTAAGGGTATGTATTTACATTTCTGAACAAGTTATAGTCCATCCTGTTTTTCAAACCCAAAATTATGATATACAAAACCAAATCATGCTATTTGCTTTCTCAAATCCTTGCCAATAAAGCAAAAGAAAATCCTCCAAAAATGAAATTCTCATTCGATTGAACAAATAGTCAAAATGCAACAACAATTCCAACGACATTTAGACATAGCTTTTTCACTTGAATTATCAGAATTTTAACAAATACCAAGAAAGGAAACAGAAAAGTAAAAGAGTAATCTGAAAGTACTCTACAAATGGAAACAAAGAGAAAAGCAAGCTAGGAATGCAAGCTAAGAAGATTAATAGAACACCCGTCAATTACCAACTTAGAACAAAGCGACGGCTAATTTACCTGTAAAGATTAAGGCTTGATTTTCCGATTAGATTGGTGACAACAAAAAGAATCCAATACTAGATGCGAAAATTAAAGTAACCTTGCGGTTTAAGGAATCTAATGATGTAGAAATTAAATAAAGAATGAGTAAGCAGAAAATTTTGGGTATGAAAAGCTTCTGAAAAATCAATGAAGGAAACAGAGTAGTAGATTAGAAACCCAAAGTCTCAAACAGAAACAGGAATAGAGTCAAGCAGGCTCAAGCTTCGAAGGACTGACCTGTTCTCTGACTGTTTAGATCCTGGCCTTTTGCATCTCAATTTACTCATATACCCCCATGTTTTTTCGCTGTTGCCAACAGGTTGGTTGATCCAATATTTTGGATTTTTCTAATTTATATTTGGGTAAAATATATCAACAGTCACTTAATTTTGACTAACTGACAAAATAGTCACTTTAATTTTATTTCAGTCACTCAACTTAAAAAAAATGATAAAACAATCATTTCCGTCACAGACGTCACGATAAAGTGACATGACAAATGACGGTCTCCAGTTGAGCGGTTATTATCAATTTAACAGCCCTATCAACATCAATTTAGGGTTTGAGATTAAAAAAAATGATAAAACAATTATTTTCGTCACAGACGTCACAATAAAGTGACATGACAAATAACGGTCTCCAGTTGAGCGGTTATTATCAATTTAACAGCCCTATCAGCATCAATTTAGGGTTTGAGAAAAGAAAAAAAAAAAGAAGAGAAGAAGAAGAAGAGAAAAAATAGAGATGTGTCCAGTTTTCAAATCAACGGCAACCGTTGCTGTCGCCAATAGCTTCCCCTACGCGAGTCTTGAAACTGATATCCTCCTAATCCGACCCTCTCCTCGCTAAAGAAATCTTCGATGTTGCCACCACCCAACCCGGTTTTTGTCATTCTTACTCTTCCTTCCTCATCCTCATTCTCAAACTCGGTGGTTCCAAGCACTTCTATCTTGTCAACAACCTTCTCGTTCGTCTCAAATCCGATCAAAATCTATGTCGACTCTCTTTTCTTACGTCATCAAAATCTATGCTGAAGCTGATTTATCCCAGAAAGCTCTCAATGTGTTTTACAAAATGCTTGAATTCAATGTTAAGCCTTTACCCAGACACTTAAATCATATCCTCGAGCTGCTTGTTTCTCATTGTGACTTCATCATGCCTGTTTTCGACCTTTTCAAGATTGCCTATAAATACGGTGTTTTCCCCAATACCAAATCTTACAACATTTTGATGGGTGCATTTTGTTTGAACGGGGACTTAAGTATTGCGTACAAACTGTTCAAAAAAATGTTTGAGAGAGGTGTTATGCCTGATGTCGAGTCTTATAGGATATTAATGCAAGGGGTATGCAAGAAGAGTCAAGTGAATAGAGCTGTAGATTTGTTAGAAGATATGTTGAATAAAATATTTGTACCAGATTCATTGAGTTATACTACTTTGTTGAATAGTTTGTGTAGGAAGAAGAAGCTTAGAGAAGGAAGAGCTATGGATGCTGTTAAGGTTTTTGCACAGCCATTACAGTGGAAGAAATCACATCAACTGTTGAGAAATTTTAGATTTCAGGATAACTTTAAGCTTGGATATCAATGGTATCGCCCTTGTTTGTACCACTGCAACTTTAGCTGCTGCTACGACAAGTTGCCTGCCTGTCATCACTTTTTTCTTGGCTGTGTTACTCGGGTAAATTACACCATCAGTGGCCGATGACAAGAGACGAATTTTGGGTCAGCGGAGAATCATTATTAGCCGACCAAACAAGGGCGTTATTTCTAGATGTGTTGTAATACCATACAAAGAAAGTGTAGAGATTTGCAGAAGAACTCATTGACTTAAACCCAGCAGCGAAGACTTTGTTTGAACAGATAAGAATTTTTTTTTGAGATGGAGTCCATGGGAAATCCAAGAAATTGAAAGATCGATATTACCGGGACAACAATGGCGGAAGGTTAGAGAGGAAGAGGCAAAGAATCAGACCCTGCCAAATTAGGCAAAGAAGATTTTTTTTTTACAGTCTCTTCTTTTTCTTCTTCTTCCCTATTTTGTTAGCTGCCCCAAAGTTGAGTAACTGTTACTGCAATTTATCATTTTTATTTTATAATTTTATATTTTAGAATAATTAAAAAAATTTTGATCAAAATATGCCACTAATTTCTAACATGTTCTTTTTCCGACTAATCCTTTATTACAACTATCGCAAGATTTAGTTATTTTTATTTATATAATTAGTATTTTTTTTAATCAAAATTTACCTATTAAATACATTCATACAAGCAAATTTGGAAGCAAAAAAAAGTAATGGGTCAGTAATTCAAAAAAATAAAAGATTTAATTTTTAACTTATTTTAGTACTTAAATGCAATTTCAAACTTTCGTAAGTAAAATAATTAATGTTGTGGAACAAGAAATTTTCTGTGCTGAAATCCAGTTGTTCCATTCAAGTATGTATAATTTAAAATTAATTAAAGACATTCTTAAGCTTGAAGCTATATCAACAACCCTATTATGAGCTTGTGGTTAAAGTTTTCACCTAAAGTTAGGCAACTGTTTTCAGTTGCCCTAAGGGTTGGGTTGTCCATTTATGGATATAATTATTTGATATATAAACATGATGGTTTCGTATCTCAACTTTTGCATTTAAAGAGCTCATCAGTCCCTGCACTTTTCAAAAAATTTGAAATTCAGTCTCATACTTTTTTTATTTTTTAAATTTTGACCCTGTTAAATGTTTTTTTATTAAACATATTGGTGTGAAATTTTGAAATAAAAAAAAAATTTACCTAACAACCATGTAACTAAAAAAGTGATATTGTAATGAACTTGAATTTAATAAAAAAATTTAACAATTTTAACATAGGGACTAAATTCCAAATGTTGGAAGAGCACAAGGACTGATGGCATATTTTTAACTGTTAAAAATTTTATCGTCAAACCATAATCCTCCATTTATAAGCATGAAAGCTTTAGGAAATGCTTCATCATATAACAAGCTATAAAAAGACAAGGAATGGAATGGCATTCTCTCTTACAACCATAGACCCACCTTTGATATAAGATGTCCACATAATTCAAATCCAAATCTAAGCACAATCACAGGTTCCTTCCCAAACCAAAATATATGAAGGTTTTAACACATATATGGCATCGTACAAAAGCCAATACGTATTACACACTAACCACCATCATCCCATGGCATACTTCTGGGTCCAGCCACGTGCTGTAGCTTCGTACTTTGCCCGATCAGTCTTATACATGTGTGCAATCTCCGGAACAAGTGGGTCATCAGGGTTTGGATCAGTCAACAACGAGCAGATCGACAGCAGAACCTGGTTTTGCATTGGAGTTAACACTTTTTTTTACCATGTTATCTTATTCTAAGACAAGCTCTAATGATATTTAAGACCAAAAATTACTTCAATTTCCAAGCAGCAGCAGAAGCCAATCCAAAGAAGGATAGTAACAATGACAATATAATGGTTCATCTTCTAAAGTGGCTAAAGTTGGTGCGTATTGCCAATGATATTTGATCAAGGTTGGTCTTTCTCTTCTGATATTAATTATTCAATTCCCAGAAATAAAATTAAATTCGGGGAGTAACGGTAGTGATTGTTCGTGTGTTGGAAACGCATACAAACTCGTAAAATGCAAGTCTAAACTTATAACCAATAGAAAGTAATTTTACCCAAGGATATTGAAATCATTTAAAAGTGACACCAGATAAACTTTTGTGCAGCCATAGTCAGCCAAAAACCGAGATTCTGCATGTGTATGAAATACCATAAGTTAGCAGGAGTAAGATCAAACCTTGGAAATGGTTAGGGCTGGACTCCACTGTTCTTTTAGGATATCAAGACAAATGCTCCCATTGCTATTGATGTTTGGATGGAAAACCTTGGTCCTAAATGCAACCTAAACATGATGGCAGCATTATCCATGAAAAGAGTACGTACCACTCAAACAACATTTTACGCACACAGAAAAGGGATAATAAAATGATCCAGCTGAAGCAAACTACCTTAGGGGGCTTGAAAGGATAATCTGGAGGAAAATGAATACTAACTAAAAATACACCTCCCGCATAAGGGCTATCGGAAGGGCCCATGATTGTTGCTTGCCAATGAAACATGTCTTCAGCTACAGGACCTATCACAGAAAAAAGTGCAAGCATCCCGAGGTTAGTGACATAATAGAGCATCACATGACAAAGTTAGGTCTAAAGAATGTGACTCGAAAATTTTGTAGACTAAAAACTTAGGGACTTCGGACCCATGCTACTTTGTTGAGGGTCACTAGCCCAAGCCGTACCCTGGCTCCCTCAAGGACTTCTAGGTAGTAGAGGTCTTGAGTTCGAGCCTTGCCATTAGCTTGCTTTTCGGCAACCATGGCACCATGTGCTCGCTCTTCAGTAACTATGGCTCCTGCCTATTCAGGCATCCCGAGACGCGCACCTCCTTTGTGAACCCATCAGCGCTCTCGACAGAGAGACAAAACCTCGACATGTTGAGGGTCCAACCCTCAGCATCCATGGTTAAGGAATTTCACCGATAAGCACTGGGGATGGACAAAAGCAAGCTTGCTTGAGCACAGGTTATACGTATACAGCCAAATACATATAATCCTAAATGGAATTCAATACATTCATGGGTATATAAATGACACGTATTGTACATGAAACCAGAGAAAAGAAAAATAGACAAAGTGGTATAAATGAAGTTATTATCAGGAGGGGCATAAAATTTATGTATGTCCAGAAAAAGAAAAGGGACCTGCACTGCAAGAAGTGGGTGGATCCTTTTGCAAATCCTTGAGTTCCTTCAAAATCCGCTTCGAGGCCATGACGCTTTGAACAGACCACAAGAATCCTAAGAGGACAGGAAGGAACCTGAAGGCAAAATCAGAAAAAACCATCACATGAAGAACAATATATAGCAACCACGGTGAAAGTAAAGCTTGAAGAAGAAAGTTGTGAAAAAAAAAGAAAATATACCTAGAGCAGAAGAGAGAAATTGGGGATTAGATATGAGACGGGAAAGTTTGAAACTTTGAAGCAGATTCACCTTTTTATCTATCTCTCTCTCTTCCTCCTTCCTTCCTTGGCCCTCAGCGAGCGCGTCGTCTCCACCGGCAACCCCTTGATTTTGCACTCAAAACAGAGGGAGAGAAATAACAGTTTTTTATATAAACAAGAGGAATCTTATCACACGCAAACTTAATATTTAAAATACAAGTATTAGATAAATCATCAGTGTAATTTAAAATTAATTAATAATGAATATGTATAATATTAAAGTAGAAAAAAACTTAAATTGTGAGTAAATAAATTTAAATAATAAATACTTCATATTAAAAAAATACTAAATGAATTATAACTATACATTATGTTATTATTAGTTAGTATTGAATTGACTTTTGATACCAACTCAATCAGTAACATTATGAATGTATATATATATATATATATATATATATATATATAATTGATTAAAGTAATAAATTATTATAATACAATTAAAATGTAAATATCATAATATAATAAAAATTTACTTCAGTTATAAAATTAATGTTTTATTGACATGAATAACATAGGTTTAAATCCCACCATATAATTTTTTTTTACTAAAGTATCTTCGAATAATATAATTAATTTTAATAACAAAATCACATTTTCGTAATTTCACTAATTAACACTAACTAAAATAAGAACTTAAATAATAGTGTAGATATACAATTGATAGATGTAATAAGTGTATATAATAAAATTAAAATCTATTTCAGAATCAAAATAAAGTTTTGGTTGAGTGGTAAAATATAGTTTTATTAATGCAATTAGCGTTGGTTAAATAAAAAGACTAACGTATTTTTAAAATAATATAATTTATTTTAAATACAAAAGGACATCAAAGTAATTTTCTTAATTGAGAAGCGTTCAATTGACTTATAACACCAAATCAAAGATTTAAATTATGCCAAAAAAAAGTATAGATATATAATTTATGATGTTAATAAAGTGTGCATAACAAAATTAAAATGTAAAAAAGTATTAAAATAAAGCTTTGAATGAATAGTAAATTTAAGATTTTATTATTAGAATTGACATGAGTTCAAATATCATCATATTTTATATTATTATTTTTTAAAATAAAAGATTAAAATACCCTTAAATAATATAACTTATTTTAAATATGAAAAGATACCAATGTAATTTCGTTAATCGAATTAATGTTTGATTAATTTGTGACATCAATTCTTATTAATAAATTTTTAAATAAAAATAAATACCCTTTAATTAAATTCAAACTTTGAGTTAGACATGTGCTCCACATCCAAGTAATGAGTTAATCTCACTTTCAGACTCAATAACCTTTTCCGGACAATGATTGAGTTAATAATATTGTCTATTTTATATTTATATAATAATGACTGAGTTAATCTTCTTTTTAGATGGAACGTAGAGATAATTAAAAATAATATTTATATAATAAAAAACCAATTTTAGTTTCTTCTTATTTGTATTTTAGCATTTTAGAAATGAAAGTATATTTAGGTATTAATTTAATCATAATATAAATAAAACTAGTTTTTTATACGATAAAATTTTATTTAAAATAATTTTATATATGTTAAAAGATATATTATAATTTAAAAAAAAATCGAAGTCTATTAAAGAAAAAAATATAAACAATTTTAAGAAAAATATAATGTATTTAAACAATTTTATTTTAAGTAGATATTATCAAATTTATTTTAATTTTGATCTCTAGAGTTATACATTAGATAATTTTCTAAGTGTGGAAGTTAAAAAGTGTAAATTGAAGAATTTTCACGTAATAAATTAATAAAAACATTTTATTTTTAAGAAATATCAATTAAAAATAAAACTCATATCATACTAATAGTCAAAATACTTAGGTGTCAATTATAGAAGGTGTCACTTTCCGCAATATAAAATACTCCACAGAACAAAACATTCATAAATGTGTCTATATAATATATTAGTCTACATACCTTTTGTATTATATGAATTGATTGTATTTATTAATTAAAATATTTTTATATTAAGTTATATTTATTTTTATAAATTGTACGTATAATACGATAAAAATGCAATTTAAAAAAAAAAAAATCAATCAACCAATATTACAACATGGCTGAGCATTAAAGATATCAATTGGAAAAGAAAAGAATTTTAACATGTAAATCATTTATTAGATTAAAAGATAAATATAAAATTTTTAATTATATTATTGTTAAAAATTTAATTAATTTAAACAAAATTGATATATAATAAATGGGACCCATATTGCAATTAAAGTCAATTTGTTAATATGTGAATCAATTAAAAGTTACACAATCAAAAAGATAAATTTATTAATTTATTCAATGAATGAATGCATATAATTTAGGGTGAAAAATAACAAACACTTATGGTAGATAGTGAAGGACAATTTCTATCAACATAACAAATATTTTAACCTCAGCATCAATAAAACATCATGACACGTTGACAATTGGCTTGTCACAACTCAAGCATAACATATCTCGAGTAATTATAAACACTTAATACGATAAGAAAATCAACCCTGAATAGTCCAAAGTGGCAAGCAAAAATCGACAAAAGAGTCGAGCATTTACCAAACTAGAGAGGACAACAACAAAACCGTCCCTAAAATCACTTGTAAAACTACGGTTACATGCATAAGTAAGACTAAAAAACGTGTTACAAGAGCAAACAAAAATTTCTAAAATTGAAAAACTTATTAAATAATAGGAAAACAAACAAAACACAAATAAAACTTAAGACAACATGGGTCCAAATCGACTCATGAAATCATTATTATTCTGAAATACTCTCAAAATAGAAATAGATTAAGAAGCTGACGAAGAGTCACCCACTTTTCAAGAAAAATTACTAGTGACCGGTGGAGTTTTAGCGAACAATAGGTGCTATCATTTGTCCATCACAAATTGTGAACACAACAAACATACCCACAAAATATATTTGCAAACTGAAAAGAGAGAAAAATGTAGAGTGAATAAGAAGAAAAAAGAAGGAAAATGTTAGTGAGAAGGAGAAAAAGGCGAGAGATAACAAATCTGGAGGATGGCATGAAATGACCTTAATTGTTTATATATATATTAGATAACTTGAGTGATAGAGCAACCGCAACCAATATATATATATATATATGCAGTGGTGGTGGTTTATTAATAATTTCAATCAACATATTTATATGTATACGTACTTAAACAATAAGTTGGGAGAAAGGAAACCAAAAAATAAAAATAAAAAAATAAAAGCAATTGAAGGATAGGTATAGAGGTCAATACTCAATACACATCTTGTCAATCATTCTCTACTAATCCTAAAATAATCACATCACACGTATAATGGACGGAGGCCTTGCAAATCACAATAGCTAAGCAACTTCTTGATCTGATGAAGACCGGTTCTCAGAGTCAGATGGTCGGATTTCTTCAATCGTCCTGGTTACTTCCTCCATGCTAGGCCTCACGTCCGGCAACCTTGCCACACATGCCATTGCTATCTGAAGCATCTGCACCAGCTCTTCTTCAATGTCGTTGTATTTCATCAGCTCTATATCGAACACTTCGGCAGTCCATTCCTCTCTCACAACTGACTGAACCCACCTCGGGAGGTCCACCACATCCTCATGCCCTGATGGTTGGACTGCTGCTGCTTTGCCTGTCAGCATCTCTAGGAGAAGCACACCGAAACTATAGACATCACTCTTTTGTGTAAACTTTCGAGTTTCTATCGCCTCGGGAGCTCGGTATCCTACCGTTCTAGAAGGAACGGTTGGGGAACTCATTAGAGAAGTCAATCCGAAATCAGAAATGCAGCCATGTAAGTCTTGAGTGAGGAGGACGTTGGAGGACTTTATGTTGCCATGGACGAATTTTCCACCTCCAGAAGCATGGAGATGGGTGATGCCTTTTGCTGCTCCCAAGCATATTTTTAACCTTGTATCCCAGTCTGGTAAGGGACGTCCACTTTCCCTGCTTCCTGCAATGAAGTTTCAAACATATCTAAATTTAACTTTGTTCATCAAATTGTCATGATTGTAATGTGATGTATGGTTCAGATAAATGTACCATGCAATAATGAGGAGAAGCTGCCAGCTGGTATGTAGTCATAGACCAGCAGCTTCTCGTCCTTGGAATAGTAATAAGCACGGAGAGGTACAAGATTTGGGTGGTGACCAAGCCTTCCCACATTTTCCATTTGTAGTTCAAATTCTCTTTTTACTGCAACTACTTCTTTCAATCTCTTTACAACCATTGTTGTTCCTTCTTCCAATATGGCCTTATAGGTTGTACCATAGCTTCCTTTTCCAAGCACTTCAGCAGAAGCTCTCAACAAATCCTCTAGATCGAAATTATACGAGCAACCTTCAAAGAAAACCAGCTTGTTCTTCTCTGCCTCTTGCACCCCACTACCGAAATCTTCCTTCGGTTTTTCGGTCCTTCCACCATTAGCTTTTGATGTAAAGCTGCCTTGAAAGTTCTTTCTAGTTAAACACCACAGCACTAGGAACAGAAACAAGAATAATACTAGTGCTGAACCCCCAACTGATATGGCAATTATAGCACCTGTACTTAGTTTCTTATGAGAGTTCCCTGGTTTTGCTGATGGGGGTAAGTGAGTAGGGGAAGGAGAAGGTGAAGAAGGGTTGATTGTAAGACACTGGTTCAATGGCGGCCCACATATATGGTTTCCTACAAAAGAAGAAGCAGGGAAATTGTGGAGGGAAGATGGTATGGATCCATTTAAATTGTTGTAGCTCAAATTCAAAAGCTTAAGCCTTGGAAGGTTGAAATTGGGGATCTGTCCTGTAAGGGAGTTATTTTGAAGCTCTAAACCAGTGAGGTTGGTCAAGTTTTGAACTGTGGCTGGAATGGTGCCTGTCAAGGAGTTGAAGGAGAGATCAAGGAAATTCAAATGGGGAGGGAGAGATGGAGGAATGTGACCTGAAAAGTTGTTGTGCTGAAGGTATACGTAACGGAGAGAAGGAAGAGAGAGTAAATCCGTTGGAAGGTTACCGCTAAGACTATTCAACCGGAGGCTGAGTATCATGAGAGCATCCAACTTTCCAAGTGTATTGGCTGGAATTGGACCATGTAGCCCAACACCAGGAAGATGGAGAGCCATCACACGGGATTGATCCTTGGTGCAGTTGATGCCAACCCACGAAGTGCATACCGGAGTAGCAGAGCTCCAGTTAAGTTTCCGACCATGTGGAACCCTGGCGGAAAATCGCAGGAGGGCTTGCTTATCTGAGTCTAAGTCGGCAACGTTTACTGAAAGGAAACACAGAAACAGGAAGGCAAATGTAGCAAAATAGGAAGGCAGCTTCATCTCATCCGTCTTCATTCATTCCCCTGGCAAACCATTGTGAAATTTAGAACATGTACTTTTGTTAATAATGGCAGAAATGAAAGAAGTTGTGTTATGTAACACATGCAGTATTGGTGTGACACAAAGAAGTAAATACATGATCATGACATGTAAATCCAATGCCTAACAAAATTTTCATCATGCATTTAGTTAAAACATCAATTTAGCCTAAAGCTTTCTCTTGCTCTTTCGCTTTCCTTTTGCTTTTCTTCTCTTTTCTTAACAGTAACAAGGGCTTTTTTTTCCATGACAGACAAAAGATTTAAATTTTCAGAGAGAAATATAACTATGGGAATGTCTAAACTTGAAATCTGGGAATTAGCAAGATTAAAAGAATGATCACCTTTTTCCATACAGAAAACAATCATATTGAGGCATAAATGGGTCACTAAACAAGGAGATGAGCAAAGAGAGTAATATATCTTAGGGAGATTAAAAAAGAAAAAAAATTTGTAAGCATAACGTTATGTAAAGTGAAGTCGTCACCAAAAAGGGTTCAAAAGCATAATCCTTTTTTCAGTAAAGCTAAAGCAATGAATTGTAAAGCTAGCAAGCAAGGAAGCGATACAAAATCGTAAGACTATGGCATTTTCAAATTTTAAAATGTATATATATCCATCATAGTGAAAAGAAATAATGAGAACAATTGAACAAATATATGTTTACCAAAATAAATTAAAATTAAACAATAAAAGACAACATTGGTTAGTCAAAGTCCTCTTTTTCAGCTCAAAATATAGGTAAAAAAGAACCCAATGTCAAAGCTATTTACTTTGAATTAATCAGAGGTTATTGAGTGAAGCTTTTTAAGTGGGTGAAGAGGAGAGGACGGCAGTTTATCATAAGCGGTTTTGCTGCTTTTTTATGACCTTTAACTACAATTAGTCTTTCATTGAAATGCTAATTCTATTCCTTGATTCCAAGGAGTGGTAGTATTGTAGACAAAGGACTCGAATTTTTTTAATAAAAAAATTATAATCATTGGAAGCTCTAAAATCATCATTTATTGTTCATTCTTTTCAAAAGGAAAACACAGAAAACTTGAAGTTGAAGAACATAGTGCCGAAACAACTATAGAATGGAACATATTGGAAACTGTAAAGAAAAAACAGAGCAAAGCTAAAGAATGGAAGATAAAAGAAGACCCACTTCCAGAAGTTGGTGAATTCAAGGAACAAAAGACATGGAATTGCAGCAAATACAAATGCTATAAGAATATAATGAATGGGAAAGAGAATAAGAAGAGAGAGGTGAAAGAAACAAACCTTTAGCAATGGGGGAAAGGGTAGGAAGCTGAGAGAAGAAGGGACGAGGGCGGAGGGGGTTGAGAAGAGAAGAAGAAGAAGGTAAAATGGCAAATCTTGGATTCCTTTTAACGGCATTTCGTCACCAATACGCTTAACTAAAGAAGAAAAGAAACCAAAGCTATGTAAGTAAAAGTAGTTAAGTTGTCATGTTTTATGATATGGGATATAATAGAGGAGCCGACAGGTGAGGCTTGTCCGTTAAGCTAACGTGGTTCTTAAATCTCCGAATTGCAGATCTCGAAGATTCATATCTACGTCCCGTTGCTGCCTGCAGTCGTCTTGATCTTAGATTCCCAAGCAGGCACCCACACTCAGTGGACTAACAAAAACAAAAGGCAAAGCAAGATGAATATGAGCTGAAGTGACGCAGAATCTTATTCAGGGAAGCACAATAAATGATGGTTGTTCTCAAAGTTTAATTAATTATTATTATCACGAAAGCAGAAGGATTAGCGTCCATTTAATTCATAATAAGAAAAACTGACTCAGAATATGATACCCTATCTCGTTCATTAGGATTAATTGAAGCACAAGAAGTGATGGGCTGGTGTCAATGCTTTATTTAGATTGTAAAAGAGACATCAAAAAATATATATATTATTTCTTGTAATTATTAATTGAAGGGGTAATATAATTTAAAATAATATTTGATGCAACATTAATACATAAGTTTCATGCGCTATCAATAAATAATAACAAAAATATATGAAAGATTTATAAATAAATATTAATAATTTTATTTGAATATAATTAAACATTAATCACAACTATTATATATAAATATTAATAACTTTTGGATTTAAGATCTTGAGTTTAAGGGTTTAGGATTTCGAGTCACGAGTTTTAAGGTTTTATCATTTATTTATAATTAATTATTATTTAATTATATTCAAATAAAGTTATTAGTATTTATTTATAAACTTTTTACTTTTATTTTATTTTATTTAATGATGAGGTGTCATGTTATTAGCATCAAAGATTATCTCATATAATTTTTTACCTATAAACTTGGCAGCTAGGTTTAGTTTGATAACTGTACTTTTTTATTTGATAATTATACTTTTTTTTATCCACTTTGATATCTAAATTTAGCAACTAGATTCATGTTGGTTCCTTGACTTGAAAAGAATATAAAAGTTTGATGATGTAACATTCTAAAATTGTGCCATATCTTTACATGAAAATTTTTAAAAATTATATAAATTTTCAGGCGATGATATTGTACAATCTTACAGTCTCACATACAGTGTTCTAATAATCAAACCAATGGTTGCAATGATCAGACCACTGGTTCCCAATTCAATCGTTTGATCGATTCAACTTATAGACCACCAATAATTAAATAAATAATTAAAATTTATTGAAAAATATAAAAAAAATTATTAAACCAGTTCAACTATTTATTTTTGTCCTAAATTTTTTTATTTTTACTATTTTCAAGTAGTTTTCGATTCAGTATTCAAGCCCTTTGTTTGGGCCAATATATCAGTCGATTCTCAATCTTATTGGTCTCACCAACCAATCCAATCATGTTTTAAGAACACTGATCACATCATCAAATTTTGACGGAATCCAAATTCAGGGATCAAAATGAATTTAGTTGCCAAATTTAATACCAAAATGAACAAAATAAAGTACAACTACCAAAGTGAATCTAATTGCCAAATTTAAAAGCGAAAAGTTATATTATCCCTTTTAAGAGAATAAAGGTTTTGGTTGCTTATTATCATATTTTAAAGTTGATGACTTAACCACGGGGGCTAAATGATATGGCAAGGATATCTCCTACTCAAGGGCAAAACTAGGAGGGGGTTGGCAAGGGCCTCAGCCCCCCTAAAATGGAAAATTTTCGACTTAGGCCCTTTAAAATTTTTAAACTTTTAAATTAATAAAAGTAAATTTGCACTTTGGCCCCCCTTAAAAATATAAAAATTTAATTTAATCCTTTAAAAATTATAAAGATATAGGCTATTAAAATGGTGAAATTACATTTTGGCTATCACAAAAATTACAATTTATATAACATCCCTCGTCCGTCTCCATCATCGGATTAGGATTTCAAGATGCTACGAAAAATAAACAATCAATAATATGCAATTTCAATCCAAAAATTCAATTTAATCATTCATTAATAGATAAACATTCAATAATCATACTATTAATATAAAACGATACTTAAATCGAGTGTAACACCCCACACTTGTGCCCTATGCCGGGACGGAATACGAGGCGTTACTAAACTTAAACACATGCATTCAAACACTTCCGAGTCACTAAGACTTGCTCAAATTTAAAACTTTTCCAGACTATATCTAAACTTCTTTAACGTGGGCTTACGAGGCCCCAAACATCCAATAGAAACCACTCAAACTAGCTCGGGTCCTTTAACCAACTATATAACAATGACTTTTGAAACAGGGCACACACCCATATGAAAGGGCAACACGCCCGTGTGGCCATTATGACATGGCCGTGCTGATGGCCCGTGTGGTTCACACAGCTTAAGCACCTAGGGACACGCCCGTTTCCTACTACCTTTGTGGATTTATTTTTCAATTCAAACCTACAGGGGTTTTCACATGGCCTGACACACGCCCGTTTTCATTGCCTGTGTCCCTCACACAACCATGACATCCTCGTGTTTCAGCCCATGTCTAAAAACCTTGACATTTTTTTTCTGACGTCAGTACCCAAATAGGGGCACACGGCCAAGGCACACGCCCGTGGCCAGAGGCCGTGTCCTCCACACGGCTGAGACACATGGCCGTGTCACTGCCCATGTGTTTACTACCATGCATACTGACTTGCAATTTTTACATGCAGGGGACACACGGCTAAGCAACACGCCCATGGGGCTGACCGTGTGTCATACACGGTCTAGACACATGCCCGTGTGTCTGCCCTTGTGGACAAAAATGAGGTTATTTACCAAGCCTCTTTTCCACCCTTACTTGCCCCAACCTACACAATCATCTAACCTGACAACCCACACAACAATACAAGGTCTAATCAACCATAAAAGGCATTAACTCATTCATGAAAATATCATTATTTACATATGTCGATGATAAATATTAGCCATTATTCAAGGCTTTATACAAAATGAAGGGTTTATCTCAAGCCAACACATTTGGCCTTAAAACAATGAATCAAAATACAAAAGTCTAAGTCCCTATACATGCCATACTCAGAATAATAAAACTAACTATACCAAGTGCTTCGATTGATAGTGTGATCGATGCCTCCGACGTCCGTTGATCCACGAGCTAATTAAGCGGCACTATAAGAAAATGAAAATGAAGTAGGGTAAGCATAAAACTTAGTAAGTTGCATGAAAATAAACAACAACCACTTATCATAAGGCAATATGCTCATAACCTTTCATAGCTTATTCATGAATACCATAAATAAACGTAAGTACAACTTACTCATCACCATCCAATACAACTCATATTGCATACATTGAGCCCATATCTTATACATTTCAATTAGGTACTTGTACCACTCATCACATGATCATAAATTTTCTCATTTCGATATAAATCATAAACCTTTTGTTGAACCATTTGGAATACTACCGGATACTCAATAGCCCTAACATGGGTTAAGATGCCAACACCATGTCCCAGACATGGTCTTACACTGGCTTTCATACAGCGATGTCGATGCCATGTCCCAGACAGGTCTTACACTGGCTCTCATTTATTGGTGTCGATGCCATGTCCCAGGCAGGTCTTACACTGACACACAACAAGTTGACGCCATGTCCTAGACAGGTCTTACACTAGCTTGTCTATCACGAGGCTGATGCATGTCCCAGACATGTCTTACACTAGCTCTCATCTTAATACCGATGCATGTCCCAGACATGTCTTACACTGGCTTAAATATCTTGAGGCCGATGCATGTCCCAAACATGTCTTACATTGGCTCTCATATTGTGGCCGATGCATATCCTAGACATGTCTTACACTAGCACACAATCACCCAATATCAAGGTACCAATATCCAAGTTTATTCCAAATGTTCAACGAAAGTCTCTACTATGTTAATTTCTCAACATGTATTCTCATATTCAAAATCAAAACAATTTATACCATATCAATTCAATTTCACATCATAAAGATATAGTTGCATTATTAACATACAACTTACCTTGGTACTCAAAATGTGACGACTAGTTGGTTTAATCTACTTGCTTGGCCTTCCCCTGGTCTAGGTTCGGATTTTTTATTTCTTGATCTAAAATGACAACATTTAGTCATTTAATCATCAATTAAATCTAAACGCTCAATAATTTATAATTTGGGCAAAATGACCATTTTGCCTCTAGACTTTTACAAAATAACAATTTTAGCCTTAGGCCCGAAAAATTATTTTTATCGAGTTTCCTTATTAGTCAAGCCGAACCGACCATTTATCTCTCTTATGAAAACCCCAAATTTCTAATATTTCAACTATCTATTTTACAAACTTTACAAAATGGTCCTATTAAGCTTTTCATGAGAAGTCCCTTCACAAAAGTTGTTTATTTCACAACCACGATTCATTTTCTTCCATAAAATTTTAGAAAACAACATGAAAACTCTCATGATAAAACCCTATACTTTCAACCATTTTGCAAAATAGTCCTCTCATTTGAAAGCTCATGCTATAAGGGTTCTAAAAGTACAAAAATCAACAAGAAAGACCATCAAAACCACTTGTAGAGAGACTAAGTGGCTGAAATTTTAAGCTTCAAAAACTCCTATAATGGCTGCTATTTTTGGTGGAAAATGGAGAAGAAAGATGACCCCTTTGATTTTATTTTAATATTCAATTTGCTAATGTCATCAATTACCAACCCTAGTCATCTTTTGACTTTTTGACCATTTTTGTCTCCTATGGCCGGCCATGCCTCTCTAAAGGGTCTAATTGCCATTTAAAGGCCTCTAATTTAGGTTTTCTAGCTATTTGACACTTTATGCGATTTAGTCCTTTATCTCAATTAAGCTCACAAACGTTAAAATTAATTCACCAAAATGCACCTTTATAAACATGCCATCACACATAAAATAATATTAAAAATAATTTCTCTAACCTCGGGCTAGTGGTTCTAAAACCACTGTTCCGACTAAGCCCAAAATCGGGCTGTTACATCGAGGTTTTAAAACTCTAAAATTAATTTGGAAATAAGTAGGGACTAATTTGAAACAAAGTAGAAAATTAAGGTAAAAACATAAAACAAGGGTCACATGGCCGTGTATGTTATGGGACATGGTCGTGTAGTTCAACCGTGTATGAGGACTAAAATCGTGTGGAAGGAGACACACGGTCGTGTCATCCATCCATGCAACTAACTGTGGTCGTGTGTGCAAAATGAAAAAAAAATTACACAGATCACACAGTCGTGCCAAGAACTTGTGTATGGAACACGGTTGTGTGTTAAGCGGTGTAACCTGAAATGTATCTTCAATAGCAAGTCAAACATTTCATGCTTACTTAAGCTACAAGTATGCCATGTACTTATCATTCAACTTGTTCAAATTACACCAAAAACATATCAAAACATGTCATTTGCCTAGTTCTAACCAATATGCCATAGGGCATCATCACAAACAACAATCCCAACTAACATCCAAAGTTATTTCCTAATCGATTCAAGCTTGCCTAACAATGTTATACAAAGTGTCAAAGACACCAATTCATGCACATCCAACAAACCATATATCAAAGTATATAAGTAGACATGTATTCAACAATAGTTATACCAATTCACCTAATCAACAAAAATATCCCAAATCAACAATTAAAGTACCATGTCATATCTATTAATCATTAAACAAGTAACCAAAGACCAACTATATCAACCATGCAATTTAACTTTCAAAACCATTTCCACCATTTTAGCATCACATACCACATTAACCATAATCAACTACATCATTATATTAACAAGTTCACATGGCTAGAAAGTCTCAATCATACTCTAAAAACATCAAACACTTATATACATAACTTCACTCCTATCACATGTCATATGTCCCAAAATAAATGTTTTCAAAATCTACCGAAAGATATTTGGATAGTGTGATTTTTAATTTGATCCGATTTCTCAATTTCGCAAAATGATATCTACAAGAAAACAAGAAAAAACAACACAAGTAAGCTTTAAGAAACTTAGTAAGTTAACAGGTTAAAACGATATAACTTACTGAATTCATTGCTTAATAATTAACAAACTCTTTAACTAATATTAACCCTGTCAACCACAAGCATTCAACAAGTGAAAATCATATACACAAGTCATTTGATCATCTCATTTGAACAATATCAACATTATCAAGTCACAATATGGTACTGGAAATCATGAAAATATATACAAGTCATTAACAAGGCATCATAACCAAATGTCAATTGCATATTATCACCATGTCATTTAACCATTGAAAATTTTCCCGATGAACGATATAAACAGATACGAATACTCAGTTATCCACCCAAGACACGCTAGAATGCTCAACCAAGCCAATCCAACCAAGAACACACCTGGACACCAAGTGCCTAGCTCGTAGGCTAATATCCCTCCAGAAACATGCCTAGGCACAATTGCCAAGCCCGGCTTTACATCCACCCCCAGAAACATGTTAGAATCACTGTAAATATAACTCGACAATTCGTAATAAATACTAGACTCTGATATATTCAGTGTATAATAAAAAGTCAAGAATCATCATCTCATCACAAGTCAATCCAGTTATAACATCCCACCTAGCGAAGTGTTAGAAATTTATTAAGTATTTAAGGTCTGCAAATGTACCCTTGGACGAAGCCCTGATTAAAGCAAGCTCTGAGGTTTGGTGGACTCTTCGATAGAGTATATGCCTGATAACTCTTGGAATGAGTTATATTTTATGCCTTTAGACTTGGTTAATTGCCTCTACTTAGGTGATTTTAGTTGCATTTTAGGATTTTCCATTAGTGTTTTTAAGAAATTACATTGAGGGGCTTGGACTATGCTTATGTAACACCATATACCCAGCCTGGTCGCCAAGCCCGAATACGGGATGTCACACCACCGTCTCATGTCACATACATCAAGTAGAAAGCTTATTGTAAATAAAACGTCCATCATTTTATTGTTCGTATAGGTTTTAAGTCAATCATTCAAGATAGTTACCATTGCTACATACTAAATTTACAATAATTAGTCTTATAAACAATTTTAAACATGCATAAGGTCCATTTAGCAAAATTCCCAAAACATGTTCGTAGGTATTGATATTGACACTAGGGTATCGATATTTTCTCTAAATGGTATCAATACCACCTAGAAAAACGATACCAGACTTGCATTCTATTTTTTGATTAAAAACCTAAAGTCTTAAAAATTATTGGTACCTGTCATGAAATATCGATCTTTTAACCCCAAGTATCGATACTTGAGCACAAGTATCGATACCAAATATCTATTCTGACTCCCTACACGTTTCAAAACCAGAGGTATTGATTTTAAAACTCGATTATCGATACTTTTAGTCCATACCTCAAAAATGTAGCATACATAAGAAATTAATCCTTTCCAACTTAGTTTCTAAACATCATGCATCAATTACTTCAACACATAATCATTTAACGACCTAATTAACAGTTCAATATTGCAAAATAATGTTCGAGCAAGTAACGTTAACCCATCCACATGTTTATGAACCTAAGCATAACAATAACATGTAATCATTATAAACCGAACCACAAACCAGCAAAATGTTTAGGAGTTAACGTAGTTATAACAAGTCTACCACATTGCCTCATTTCCCAAAACGTAAATAAATATAGAACACCTACGAAATAATAAATAGACTTGCTTGGATCACTTTTTGGAAACCACACCACTCACACAAGCTCCCTACTAATCTGCAAGGGTTTAAAAAGAGTGAGTGAGCTTAACAAGCTCAATGAATGCTCAGAATAACCACAGTGCAAGCAATTCATCAAACATTAACAAAACAACATATAACATAACCTCAACAGGTCCAACTCTAGTGTCACATTATACCTATTCATGCATTGTTACTAGTTCTTTTACATAGTAAATATATTCACTTTTAAGCATATAATTACATAATGTTCAAGCGCATATAGCAATACTCATATAATCGCATAACATTCAAGTGTATATCACAATACTAAAAAACATGTTTATAGATAAATTGCATAATGTTCACGTGTCATATAAATACATATCACAGTACACACATATTCAAAGTTTAAGATAATTTGGAACTTGAGCTATGAAACATAAAAGTGAGCTCTATTATCACTCATCGGATATGCGGATCTCCAACACACCAAAAATAGACTCATAGAGTCAAACATGTTCCAAAAATGAAGCATAAAACTAACACTCTCTTTATTTCCCTTCACATGTCCCATTGAATGGAGCTTAGCTCACATTCCTTTATCCGTCCAACATGTCCCAAGGCCTTAACGCCCAAAATCACTATACATATAGGTGAGTATTCACAATTTTATGGCATGCCAACTATATCCAATAGTTTCAAGATCATAAGGCCAAAATATCTAAAATTAAACACATATCATGTCAAAACTAGTTGAAAAGTACTTTGAAACCACATTTTTACTCAAAACCCTGAAATCTGTCATTAACGGCCCAATTTTTGGTTTTATTTAAAACATGCAATTTAATGGCTAATAGTTTAGTTTTTAAAGACTAGATAACATTAAAAACTCATAAGGAATCGAATCGTTACCTTTGATGATGAAAAATGAAGTGTTTGATAAAAAACTCAAAAAACTCAAAAGCTTGACAATGGAGAAAACTATGGTGTTTTGGGTGCTTTTTTCTTGGTTTTTATAGAGGTTTATAAGTTAAGAGATGATAGAAATCAAAAGGAATTAGGATTTGAAGTTCAAAATGATTAGAATAGCAAGAAAGAACAAGGGACGACAAGCAAAAATTTTGGGGGTTATTTTTACGTGAAATAACTTGGAGAATGGACGTTATTTAGCTTGGATTTTAAAATCTGGTTAAATTGCTTCATAAAAACTCTTAATTTTGACTCTTTTACAAATCATCCTATTTTTAAAATTAAAGGTATTTAAAACTTATTTTCAAAAATTGATTTAATTTTCCAAAAACCATAATTGAAAACATTATCGGTATGCCATATTACAAAATTCCAAACACTCTAAAGTTAAAATCCCTAAAATACCCCTAAAACTCCTAAGCCTTATTTTAGGGTGTTATAGCTTAAATGTTATTATATGTTACTTTGTTATTTGCGGGAAGGATTTGTTTGTTGATTGAGTGGCAGGTGCAGAATGAGGAAAAATGAATAAATGATTGAGAGTTTGTCATGGCAAGAGGTTGGACAGTTTGCCAACATGAATATCGTGGCAATTCTAGGAAGATGCCTAGTCAACACTAACAAGAAGCCAACAAAAAGGAGGAAAATCAACCTGGAAAAAAGGAAAAAAATCATGGGATCATGAGATCATGGGATGATGGGCCTACTCTAAAGGAAGAGGTATAAAACCCAATAAGAAGGAGGAAAAAAATTGGGGTAGACAGTTAGAGAGACAATTGGAAAGAGAAATCCTTTAGATGAAAATTGAGGGTAGCAGTTACGACAAGGGCAGAGACGCGAAGGGGAGAACGAATGCAGTCTCTCCTAGTCACCAAAAGACACTTCATAGCCAAAATTGTGGGCTGGATAGGCGAAAACTATCTTCCTGAGTTATACCTTTAATTCTTTATTTTCTGTTCCGCAATCTAATTTAAGGAAATGATGTTGAATGCTATTTTGAATCTAGATTTTATTTACCAAGACTTCATTACCAAGGCCCTAGATACACACACGACCAAAAAAGAAAATCAAGATTCACTATCTTGTTTTCAAGAAAATCAAGAAACTGAATCTTGGTCCAATTTTGTTATTTCAGACAACTTCAAGAATCAAGAAAATTAAAATTTTGAATCTTGGAAATCTTGGTCTAAAGAACCGAATCTTGTAGCCAAAGTGCATTAGATTTTATATATGAGCTTGAACGAGCCAATTTCGAGAGTAAACAGATAACAAGACCAAGTTCTTGAAAAAATGGCACATTAAGATGTCTACAAACCCATCCTGAAGTTTCGAAAGTAATTTAATTAAATATCAGACCACATTATCAAAGTGGCTCAAATTGTAAAATAATTAAACTATGTGTCCAATTTTATTTTAATAAGTGGATCATCATGTAAAAATTCAGCCCAAGGAGCCATTTAATTCATTTGGTCGAATTCCCATTAAAAGTCCACACTTAGAATTATTTTATTTTTTTATTTGATGAGTTGTCATGTTAGTTACTCTGTTAGGGTTAGGAAAACTTATTTTGGGGGTCTATAAGTAGCATGGATGTCCACCCTTATAGAAGAACAATTGATTTTTTTTTAAGTTAATAATAATTCTCTTTGATTTTTTCTTCAAAAATTGCTATTGAGTTTCTTTTAGAAGTTGTTTTAATAATATTTTAGGTTGTGGGAATCATCTTCAAGCTTTTTCTTGCCAAGATCTCTTTCTTGGAGAGGGAGTTGGAGCCATTGAAAAGGAGTTGTGGATTCTTAGTGTTTCCAAGGCCTTTTAGGACATCATCTTCACTTTTCTAGCCTTAATTTATCATTTCTTATTTATTTTAATCTAGTTCTTGCTGTTTTGGCTTACTAATTTTATTGATTTTCATTCTATGTTAAAATTATTTCAAGAGAGACGTTCTCTTATCTTGTTCCATCAAGAAACACATCAAAATTTAGAGTTTTAATCTTTTTTTGTTGTTCCAAACATTCTTGCATAAAATAGTTTGCTTTTATCTTTAAAATCACTTCTAACAAATCTATTTCATGTTTTGTTTTTCTAGATCTGATTGGGGCGTTTTCTTGAGGTCCAAGGATAGTTTCTTTCCATCCAAGAAACCTTAATTCGTTCTCTATTGGACTCTTTACCGTTAGCTTCATTTTTCTTTTGTTTTAATTTCGTTTGACTCTCTTTTGTGACAACTAATCTATTTTCGATGTTGCTCATTTCAGTTTATGTTCGTCTAAGGATCTAGGTTAAATCCACAACTTAGACAAGCTACGATCACGTTCCACATGCGTGTTGTATCATTCTTTATCATTAGATCATATGTGAAGTTTTTGAAATCGAAGGTTATTCCTACAGTTGGTATAAACATTGAGAAGTTTTGAAAGTAGACATGCTAATGAACTGAGAAAACAATTTTTGGGCTAATTGATGAAATGGCCAACATGATGGACTTGTTGATGGGTTCATTGTGGCAACTAGGAACGTTAAAATGGATGCCAATGGGGAAAAGATCATTGAGATAAATACAAATATGTTTGAAATAAAAATAGTAGACAGTAATGACATAGATGTTTCTTTGAATGATACATCTTACGTGCATAAACAGAGGCGGATCCTTGTTAGGGTTTAGGGGGTTTAAGCCCTCAAAATTTTTAAAAATTGTAATTAGACCCTTTAAATTTTTTGAAAATTATTATTAAACTTTTGAAAAATTTTAAAATTTTCAATTAAACTATTGAATTTTCTTTTTTTGTAAATTTTCATAAAACCTCTAATTTTTTTGAAAATTTTAATCAAACCTATCAAAATTTTGAAAATTCTAATTAAATTTGTTTAGCATATCAAGACTGAATATTGTTGAACCAATTTCTAATTTTTATGAACATGAAGTTGAGTTCGACAAGCAAGTCTATGCGTTTAGAACTTCTAAACCTGCATCCCATGCCAATTCATTGAACAACCCTATATCATTTTGAACTTCAAGACCTTTTCGAAGTAACAGGGTGTATTTGATTCGGTTTTTAGACAAAAGTTAAACTGAACTGCTCCATTCAGTTTTTGACTTTTGAAATTAAATTCATATTGAGTAAAAATTGAAATATTCGACATCGATAATTCTAGTTCGATTCGACAATTTTTGACAAATTTGGGCTTTGTTTATAAAAACACAATATTACATTGTTTTAGGCCCAAAAATTCTAATATTGCAATGCAAATTTTTTTTTCACATCAATCACAATATGTGCTTTAGATTCATTTCTACATTGATAAACTAAATTATATAATTACATTTATATCATAGCAATTCACAATATAATTTTTAAAAAATCATTTTAAGTTGAGTTATTAAGATGATAAATCATTTAAAATTGTTAAAAGGAAAGTTAATACATAAATAATTAGTATATATAATGTTTTACTATGGCGTTTCTTTTAATTAATTTAATTAGTTGTTAACTTTAATTAGTTATAACTTAGTCATTATGATATCTCATATAACCAATTAAATTCATAACTATCAAATACATAATTGACAATTTATGATTAATTGTTTTATTTATAAATAAATTATTATAAAGTTTCACAAACTATTTTTTTAAAATTAAAATTATTATATTTAAGAAATGGTCCACTTACACTAATATAAAACTACACTTTCACAACTTTTTTTTTTTTTTTGTGAAACACTTCCAAAACTTTAATTTTTTGTGTCATTACATCCTCCTCTATGAAAATTCAATTACTAACAAATAATAATTAAATCATTTATCTTTAAAATAAATGACCCATTGTAACATCCTTAAAACCCCTTAAGCCTGGAATAGTGCTAATACAAAACTAGATGTGTTAAAATTTTTGAAATTAATAAAATAGGAATTGTTGATGTTAAATAGGAAGGTAGTTGGATACTAGAAGGAATTGAAAAGAATTGTGCATTGAGAAAAATAAATTTGAGGTACTGACTAAATTGTAAGAAAGTGAAAAGTGTTGGGGAAAAGGTGGGAAAAATTAAAAGATGAAGGATTAAATTGAATTGAAAGTAAATAAAAGAAGGATTAAAAGTGTAATTATACCAAGAAAATGTCATGGATTAAGGATGGGATTGTAGAGAAAGTTCAAGGGAAAAATGGACATCTCATAAACAAATATTTATGAAAAAAAATCATAAATTGTGGTACATTCTAAGCCTTTGGATTTTGATGAAAATTGTCAATAAATATGAGCCATTAGATGAAAATGATTATGTTGAGATTTTTATGATATATTTTAATATTTTAATTAATTAATTAAAATAAATTGTATGAGAAAATATGATAGAATTCTCTCAACCTTTCTTCTCTTCCAACACCATCATCATTTTAAGAAAGGAAAGTTTTCTTTCTATTACAATTTGGTTTTCTTCATTATTTTAAAAGTTTTCATAGATTTTTAGTGAAATCAATAGGGAAACCTTATAACAAGCTTGGTTTCATGAGAAGAGAGATTATGTTCATCTTGGAGGAGAGAGAAAAGTGGAGAAAGGGTTTGAAGTAAAGAAACAATGTAAGGATAGTGAGATTTTGTCATGGATTCCATACTAGTTTCATTCAAAGTCTATAAAAATAATATTTAATCCTTGTTTTAACATTAAAATTTGTGTGTATCTAGTATGTTAATAAACTGAAAGAGGAGAACTGATTGTCAAGGGGTTGATGAAGGAAAAGAGGTAGCAAATGAGTGAGTGTAACAGCCAAATTTTTCAGTGGTGTTGGAAACAGTGATTCGAGATCACTAAATCCAACGAGTAAGTTTAAAAATTTTAATAAATAATAATTATGGGCCAAGCGCGAATTTAAAAGAATTTTTGAATTAGTGAATTTTGCGATTTTAAAAGAATTAATCAGGTAAATTGGGTTAAAAACGAGGTATCGAGACCTCTGATTCATAAACCGAGCCATAAATACTTTTATAAATATTTATGGAGTGTTATTAAGTTAGTATTAAAGTTTCGTTAGAAGATTTTAACGTTTGGTTAGTCAATTAATTAAAAAGGACTAAATTAAAAATAGTGCAAAATTTGTTAAATTGTGATTAAATAGCTTAAGTGATTAAAAAGGAAATTGGATCCAAATTGTATGGGCTGGACGGTTGGGCAAGAAAATCAGCAAAAAGACAAGGAGAAACAAGGGCAAAATGGGAAATTTTGCAAATTAAACATATAAAACAAGACAAAATTGAAAAATCTAGAGATATCATCATTTTTCTTCAGCAAAAACGCCATGGGAGGTCTGAAAGTTTCTGGTTTTTCATAATTTGACATATGTGAGTTCAATTCTTGCCCTTTTCTTTGAGATTTTTATGTTTTTGTGACCTTTACAATTAGGTCCAAGTGTTTAATTCATTAGTTTTTGATTTTATGGACAAAATTGAAAGTTACCATTGATAAGTTTTGGCTGTTTATGATGAAATAAAATGAATTTGAAGCTTTTATTTTGTTGTTTGATGATTTTATCAAGTAATTTCAATTGAAATTGATTTTAGGACCTAATTGTGAAAAAGTTGTGAATTAAGGTATAGTGTTAAAATTCTGATTTTGAAAGGTTGTGTAATAGTTTAGAATGATGGAATAAAATGTTAATTGAAAAAAATTAGCTTAATAGATGGGCTAATTGAGCAAGGACTGAATTGTATGACTTGTGAAATTTAGAGGAAAAATGGTAATAAACATCTTGAACTAAAACAGTTTTGGACAGCAGCAGTAGGTTAACTTTGAAAAATCACCATAAATTGTAGAAATCGATTTAAAGGATGAAAAAAATATTAATTAAAGCTTATTGAGTCTAGTTTCTCATAGAAGAAACAGTGTAAGCAATTAAATTGTAAATTATGAGATATGATGAATTTTGTGAGACAAGGTCAGAATGAATTCGGGTTTCCCTGTTTTGACTTTGGAAAATCACAAAAAATTGGAGAAAAATAATTATAGGCTCAAATTCATATGCTTAGAATCCTTAATGAGTCTATTTTCAATAGAAATCAACAGAAACATTATCCGAGTTCTAAACTGTGATATAATTAATTTTTAGTGAAGAGAGGTCAGAACTGTCAGATAGTGAAACAGGGGAAACTTAAATGAATAAACTGTACTAATTGGCTAAACCAAAAATTTTGAAAATTTTATGGTGGAAGGATATGTGAGTCTAGTTTCAGGAAAAATTTACGGATCTTAATTTAGAGCTCTGTAGCTCAAATTATAAATAATTGAGTGACTATGACTCGTGTGGACAGCTTGATGTGAGCATTAATAAGTAAATTGTGAAATTGTACTTACAAGAATGTTATATACATTAAGGATGTGGAATGGAGAGGAGGAGGAGGAAAATAAATGATATATGTTTATAGGAAAACAATATAAGAATGATACATATCATGACATGTATATATATATATATATATATATATATATATGACTAGTTTCAATATGATGCTTGTTAGGTATGAAGTTGGATTGAAATGTCTTAGGCAAGTATTTTATTCTGCGTATCTGAAATGTGGTATTTTATAAAGATATGATCTAGCTTTAAATATGAATGCTTGATGATTAAGCTGAAAATATTTGGTAAGATGATAATCATGGTATAAAAGTATAAGTGGTACCATAATAGACAAGGTAAAATGAGTATGAGAGACAAATGTATAATGACATACAAATGCTATGTTTGTAATTTAATTGAGATTGTTTAATTATTAAATGCATACCATGTTATATGCTTTTGATTTTGTATAAGTGTGTAAGAGATTAAAGTTGACCAAGGCTTGGAAAATAGCTTAGGTATTGACCACACAGGCAGAGACACAGCCGTGTGTCTTAGCCGTGTATGGAATACGACTTTAGGGCACGGGCGTACGATGTGGCCGTGTGCCCCCAGATTGATGATGATGTCATAAACAGAGAGCTCCACGGACAAGGGACACAGGCATGTTGCAAGCCATACGGGCGTGTGGGTAATTCACAAGTAAAACTTTTAAAATTTAAGCGAAAATTTTTATGAGAAATTGGTTGAGTTCCGACTTGATTTTAATGTTCATGTTGGGCATCGATGGCCCAAATAAAGGTCGTTATATATATGTTCATAGAAAGTGAATAGTAATGTTTCGATTAATCTGTAAATGTTCTGTATGTACTGGTAACACTCTGTAACCCTGTTTCGATGACGGATACGGGTTCGGGGTGTTACAGTGAGAGAAGGAAGAGAAGCAAATTTAAGCATTTAAGTGTAAATACTTCAAGAATTTTGTTTTACCCAATTAAATCTAAGTGTAAGATATATTTAAGTTGTTACAAAAATAATTGTATGATTAAATTATTTAAGAATATGATATTATTTATTATGCAATTGAATAAGAAGTATTATTGAATTGAAAACAATTTCAATGATAAAGTGAATATATTAAGTGTAATAGAATTTTGGTAAAAAATGGACTAAATTACCAAGTATACAAAAGAATTTACAGGTAAAATAAAATAATATGTTAGTCGATTTAAATGAAGTGTTATAAGGTAGTGAGTTAAACTCAAAGAGATATTGAAGTGGATTTATAGTTGTTATTGAATTTCATATTGCCATAGACTAAATGGTAAAATAATCAAAAGGGACCATGTGCCCAAAAATATGAATAAAATATTTACATGAAGAGATATATGAAAGTGAAATGTATTTTGAAGTGAGAATATAATGATTATTAAATTATATGAAAGCAATAACTAAATTGAAAATATTGTAAAGTTAAATGTAGTGAAATTGATGTAAAGAGGACTAATTTGCAAAGAGAGTAAAAAAAAACTAGAAGGTGAAATAAAAATACTTGAATTGAGAGTATGAATGAAGTATTTATGATAGCAAATTTATTTCTATGTGATATTAAAGTGATAATTTAGTGAATATTTATTTTCATGAAAATAAGGAGTAAAGTTTTATATGCTATTAATTGATAAGCGACGGGTGATGAAAATGAAAATATAAATACCCAAATAGATAAGATATGAACATGTTTGATATAGATGACATGCTATTAGGAAACTTTCAATGCACATAGTGACAGTAACACTTCAGTACAATTAAATGATAGTGGCGCTTCAGTGCAATTTAGTGATAGTGGCTCATTGGAGCATTTCAATGATTCTGTGCTTCGGTGCATTTCAATATTCTTTTCGCATATCTTGCTTGTTCTACTATAGGCAAAACGAAAAGGGTTAAGTGAAATCGATAGTGAATCAATAAGTGAAATATGGTAAGATTGTAAGTGAAAATAAACATTTAATGATTATTTAGCTAAATTCAATATGTTATATTTAAAGTATTGACATGTTAAATTTAATTAAGGTAATGATGAATTTAAATTATTGATGTACTTACTAAGCTTTCATAAGCTTAATGCGTTATTTTCTAATACATAGGTGAAAAGATTAATTTGAAGCACTTTAACGAGGATTCAATTTCAACATATCTCATCACACATTAATTTGAAGCACTTTAACGAGGATTCAATTTCAACATATCTCATCACACCTTAAGGTCTAAAATTGAGTATAAAATATTTCTTTTTGAATTAGTTATGGCATGTACATATGTATTGTTAGGTATATTTATAAGTACTAGTGAAAAATGCATAAAGAAGCTTAAATAATATGATAGTGTAGGGAATTTAGTTGGGCTATGCCTTGAACATATGATGATATATATGATAATTTGAGATGTTTTATGGTTTAAATTGGTTGATGGATGTTTGGGAGTAAATTGGATTGATCATGGCATGAAAATGAGTGTTTTGGGCATGATTTATGGTCACTTACAAAGAAGTATCGATACTTGTATAACTTGTATTGGTACAAGTATTCAAGAGAGCAAAAATGAACAATGTTAGGGGAGTTGTACTAATACTTGGAAGAGTGAATGTCGGTAAAAGTGCCCAATTTGACCCTGTTTTTGCTTAATTTGGCTTGAACAAGCCCTAAATGACCTCTGATTTCAACCAAAATTTAGAGCAAGCTTAGAAATGGTTTGATAAGCCTTAAATAACCTTTAAAAGACCTAAAAGATGAATATAAATTGAAGGTATAATTTATAACTAAAGTGAAGTGATCGATTTGTAAATGTAGCATTCCTTGGTCGGGTTTAGATATGAGTTTGGGTAAAGGGTGTTACACCCGAGGTCATGTTACTTTCTATCTATCATGTAATGCAAATGGGAGAATATCATTTACCATTTATTGGGCTATGAATTCTACCATTTCAATTGAAGCTATGTCATGTAGAAGTGTATACCCAACATACCAACTCTTGGCTCTATTACCAATTGAACATAGACTATCAATACATCAAAGTATACGAGTCATGCACATATAGTCAGTCACTTACTTGAGATTTTGGTAAGTCACACTATGAATGTCTCAAGTGAATAAGTCCATAAACATATCTAGGATCTATTCTACTTTGGTCCCATATGATGTACTATCAGTCCAGTTAACCATATCTATGTTTTTATCTTTTGAGAGTCGCCCGCTCTAGTACCTAAGATAATGTATCTCCCTGTTTGGACTCGATAGGTAACTTATTAGTCTTTTAATTGACTTGCTTAATTTCGATTAGACTAAAGACATGTTTGGATTATCTACTAACATAAGTCGTCTTCTCACATTACGATCCAACCACGTAATGTTGTTTAATATTAGTTAAACGTTAGATACTTAGTGAGCCAATATTTGCTTTCATTTTGCTTTGCATGCAAAAATCTTTAAAGACAATAAACAAAAGATAATAATGATAATGGTGAAGTTTTATTAAACCAGTTTATTAAAAAAATTACAAGTACATAGATGTAATCACTACACTGAAGGCACTAGATCCCAACAAAACTTTCGTTATTGATTTAACAACAGAGCGACTAAAAAAAATCTAATTTCGAAAACCTTAGTGAGTAAATAAAAAAACCTTATAGTTGAATGACCCAAATAGAAACACTTTCATAATTGGGTGATCATTCATGTAGTTTACCCATTTTTTATAATAAGAGAAAGATAAAAAGTGTTTAAGAATTGAATCCAAGATATAATGTTAATCAAAATTTTATTTCAAAAAGTCCTTTTGCTATTACATTATGAGGCACGAGCTTGGTTGACAATAATAATAGTGTTGATGTAAAATGATAGTTGAAAAATAAAATATTATATATTAATCTATCTATGCTTTATATTTAAATTTTTAATTGATTTGGTGTTACGAGTTAGTCGAACACCAACTCAGTTGGAAAATTATTAAAATATTCTTTTATATACAAGATAAGTTAAATTATTATGAGAGTGTTTTTGTCTTTTATTTTTTTATATAAAATAAATAAAAATTAAATTATAGTGAGATTTGAACTCACGACACAATGAATTTTAAACATTTAATTTCACCATTTCAATCAAAGATTCTATTAATTTTTGATAACGTTCTAATAAATATATTTATTGTATAAATTTTTTCAACCACAATTGGGCTACAATTTAGTATCATTTACTAGTTTAAAAATTTAGGTTAAAATATAATATAAGTTTTTGTACTCTTTACAAAATTGAAATTTAATCCTTGTAATTTTATTTTAGGAATTTAGTTCCTCTAGTTTTCATATTTCAAAATTTAGGTCTAACTTTTAACATTATTTTTTTATTAAATTTATTGGCGTGACTTTTTGAAATAAAAAAAAGTACTCATTTGATAGTAATGTAACTAAAAGATGGCATTGTAATAAACCTGAATTTAATAAAATAATTTTAACAGTACTTAGTTGGATTTAAATTTTGAAATCTGAATAATAAATGAACTAAATTCCCACATATAAAAGTAGACGGATTAAATTTTAAATTTGTAAAGAGTATGGGGACTTATGTCATATTTTAACCTAAAATTTAATTAAAGGGATTGTTAAAAGTTGAAGAGCTGTTGAAATGAAGATGGAAGGCCCATTTTCATAATGGTTGGGTTAAATCCCTAGACAAAACAAACAGTTTATCAGTCCTCACTCAGAAAATTGGGAGATTGGAAAAAGAGAAATAGAGAAGAGAAAGAATGGCTTGGATATGGTTGGAAGCAGCACTTCCCCTCGGAATCATAGCTGGAATGCTCTGCGTTATGGGCAATGCTCAGTATTTCATCCACAAAGCTTATCACGGCCGGGTCTGTTTTCTTTTTTCCCTTTTTTTCCCCTTAAAATTTAAAATTATGGATCCATTCCTTCATTGGGTTTTAGCTGAAATCATTCAATGAAACTGAAATTGAAACAGCCCAAGCACATTGGGAACGATATGTGGGACGTCGCCATGGAAAGAAGGGATAAGCAGCTCTTCGAGAACCTCTCGTCCTCCGATTGATCCCTTTTTAGTTTTCTTCTGGTAATTGCTTTTCTTTCTAATTTAAATTCGCTTATTTAGTTTTACTCATTCTTTTATCTTTATGGACATTTTTCATTCCTTGATTTCATCTGAGCTCAATTTGTTAGGGTTTTAAGTTCAATTTCCTTTTTGCCCCATTTTTACTCATTGTGATTTCAATTCATTTTCCCAATTTTCCCCATTTACTTCAGAATCCTTCTTGCTAATCAATCATTTTTTACCAATTTTCTGTCACTAAACGTATAATCTTAAAATATTCCTTCCCATCTTAGTGCATTAATCGATGGACTAAAGATCTGTAACTTAAAGTTAGAATAAGAAAAGTTGTAAATGCATAGCTGAATTTGTTAATGAATTTTGGAGTAATATGTTATTGAACTTTTCTCCAGCCATTCCCCTAGCTCACCTCTGGTCTCTAAGGATGGTAGCTTCAATCCTGTAACGAATTGTTCACTGCCAAGATTAACAAATCTAGACCTGATTTTCGATTTCGAATATGTTGAAATGCTTGTTTTTATCTCATGAGCTGACTACTGAATATACATGATATATATGTGTATATATGTATGCATGTGTGTAGGAAAGCTTCCTGTCTACCCACAAGGGCCTGCCTTTAGTTTCAAATGTTACAATTCCATTTATATTTATGTCTTAAGTGAATATGAAAGAATGTGCATTCTATTCCATATTGACTGAATGGTTTGACTTGAATTATTTTTACATGATTTTTTTAATGATAGTTGCAAAGTTTAACAAGTTAATCCTTCTGAATTTTACTTTTAGTGCTGCATTTGGTTTAATTACTTTGCATATCGTGCAATATGAAGGAGTCTAGCATTGCCACAAGTCTATGCTTCTTGTGCTATTTTTTTTTGTTGTTGTTTCACATGCATTTAGTTGTGTGTGAATGCAGTTGAACACATCTCGAGTGACAGGTTTCCCAACAGTCTCCATGCACCAATACTATATATTTGTTACAGAGATAGATTATAACAGCTGACACCCATTTTATTTCTCTCTACGTATTTCTTGGTAAAAGCAAGGGAGAAAAAAAAAGGAAAAATATCTTTCCTCCTGCCTTGTTTAGATATATCTGCTCACTTTGCCTTTCTTTGATCCTCACATAGAAGCTCATGCAATTTGTTGTTAAGTGTAGGAAACTTGGTCGATGGAGTGAGAGAAGAAATAAAAAGTGCTCTATGATATTCTGTAATGCTGAAGAAGACTAAAGAGCAGATGAACTCGAGTATTTTCTTTTTAATTGTAATGTTAAGCATGAACTTCTGAAATGTTGCACTTTTGACAACACTTGCTAATGTTTACGCTGGTGGTGTATTGGAGATTTGTTGCTTCCAAATTCCTTGTGATCTTCTATTTGCAGGTCTATGAATTATTTTGGATTAAATCAAGAGTTTGATTTTGAGTTTTGAATTTAAATTGGGGATTGGTTAGCCAAGTCCGTATACTCTACCATGCTCATCACAATCCTTCCATCTTCAGACAAGCTCTCCATGACCAACTTGAATGTGCCCATCCTCAATCATACTGTCCTATGCTGTTTTAGCAAACAGGTTTCTGACGTTTCCTAAGGTAGCTTTCAGTCGGCAACTGGTAAGGATTTGCATCTTTAGGCTTCCCTTTCCTACTTTTGATCTTTAGAAATTCAAAAAACGAAACCAGTAGTATCCAGGATGCCTTCATCAGTTGTCCCCCCAAAAAAGCATCTGCTTTTCCTGCCCAACAATATTGGCACAGATACCGAATTATTGGATTATAACCACTAGCTTTCATGTCCAAGGAATTGTGGTCTCAAGAAAGTTCCTTTATTAGTGAAGAGGCCTATGAATATTAACATTTAGAGAAGAGAAAGATCTAGATTGAAATGAAATCAACATAATTGCCAGGATAATAAGCAGTTAGTTTGACAATACTTTTGAAAAGTGTTTTTGAGAAATGTTGTGGAAAAGTGTTTTTGAAAAGTTTGGTTTAAAATATGAGTTTTTAATATTGCTGTCAAAAAGTGCTTTTGAAAAATAAAATGTCTATTTTAGACATGTTACTATCAAGTAACAAATATGTATTTAAATAATATTTAAATTAATTAATATTGTTATATTTTAGTAAAAATATAAAAAAATTTATTATAACTTGTTAATATTTTAATATATGAAATATAAATTTTAAATATTTTTAAGCAATAAATATTAATTATTTATAAAATTTAATTAGAATATATAAATTATATTTTAAATATTTAAATATAACCATTAAATATTTATAATTAGTATTTTTAAAAAATATTTTTATTTTTAATTAATGATTTTAACACATTTATAATTAATCATCAAGAAAAAAAAGAGAAAAAGTATTATATTATTGGAGGGGTGAGAAAGTAATTAAGCATTAAAAGTGTTTTTGGGAGAAGAAAAGCTAAAAATTTTAATTTTTATTTTCCAAAAGTATTTTTCAAAAGCATTTCTGAAAAGTTAAAAATTTCAACCAAAAGCAGCTTGTTTAACATAATTTTTCTTTCAAAAGTGTTTTTGGAGCCAGAAGTTTTTTTTTTTTCTTTCAAAAGTGCTTTTAGGACAGGCCCTAAGTGATATCGGTTTGGTTGAGTTTTTTTTTTTCTTGGATTTTCAATATTAATTTTTTGTTTTGGATTTTTAGATTTATTTTAATAAAATGAGTTTTGTTTTATAGCTTTTAAATATTATTTGAGGAAGTTTTTTTCATAAATATTTTTAGAAAACAATAATTTTTAAAGCACTTTTAAATTATTGTACGGATAAAATTAAATTTCGAAGTTTATTTTTCATATATTTACAAATTTTATGTACAGTGAAAGGTAGGTTATGCTGTTCATGTTTTATGAAATAAAATTATTGAATTTATAAATTCATTCCGTATCTTCAAAGTGAAAGAGTAGACTGGGCGACCCTCAGTTTCTTAGAAGGCATGTTTTTTTGTATAGACCCATTTTAATTGCTTGGGAAATCTAAATTAACCACTTATTTCTATCATTATATTTTGGGATGGTTTTCTTTAAAATATTTTTTTTATATTTCTGTTCATCTTTTAATCTTGCTTATATATTAAATATTTTTCCTCAAAAAGCAAAATTATTTTTTGGATCGTTAAAGGTTTTTTTTACTTGCTTCAGTCTCTAATATTATTAAATATTTCCAATTCTTATTAGATTTTTTGGTTTAGTCCTTTAAATGTTAAAAGAAATTATTTGGGATATCTAATCAATCATATATTGTATGTTAATTCTATTATCTGAAAAAAAACCTAAAAGATCTTTTAAAATTATAAAAGAAAATACAAAAAAATTATTAAAAAAATATAAATAGAATTATAAAAAATCCTATATAGTTCAATTTGACATAACTTGGTCCTTTTATTTTTATCATATCATTAGTTAACTTGGATACTTAATAATCTTAACTATTGCGATTAAAATGCAATTTTTTTTAAGTATGCAATCTCATTTATCATGTCAAAATATGGTTTTTTTTTTTTTTTTGTGTGTGTTAACAGGTGTTAAGAAAAAAATGTCAACATTTTAACAGAGTAGTCAAGGATATTATCAACTAATTGGACTAACTAATGTCATTGTAAAAGTAAAGGATCAAATATGTTAAATTATAATATAAAGATTAAATCCCAAATGTGAGCATAGTAAAAAGATTATCTTATAATGACTAAAGAATAAAAAAAATAAAAAAGAGACAAGTTGACATGTGTCATGTAAAAAAAAACCTTTGTATATCCCTTTTGTATAGTGTTAGAAAAGTGTTTTCTAAAAAAAAAAAAATTTGTGTTTGCAATTTAACTGGAATAGTTGTGCAGATGTTAACTATATGGATTAACTAATAATATTGTAAAAGTAAATGATTAAATTATGTCAAATTAAAATATAAAGATCAAATCCAAATGTAAGCATAGTAGAGGGGTCAAAATTAGAATTTTACTACTATCTTGGCATAAAAAAAAAAGGTGACAATGTGTCATGAAAAGAACCCCTATGTATTTGGTCATATTATGTTTTTGACCCTTTTATTACGCTTAAATTTGAGATTTAGTCCATATAATGTTAATTGGTATAATTTATTTTAAGTGTCTTCAATCATATTATAGTTATGGTCTCCTTACAATGTTTATAATTGAGATTTAGTTCTATTTATAGGGTACCAATAGGGGAAGAGATAGGGAGGAGGATGTGGTGGTGTTGAGGAATGCCGACTCACCCTAGTAGGGCGAAGAGCCAGAGAAGGTATGTAAAGTATTGAGGAAGGAGCTTGAGAACTCGAATAAGGAGATTGAGGACTGTAGGGTTGTTGTGGGTACTTAAGGTTTGATCCCTTTTTCATCATGTTGAAGAGTATATATAGTGGAGGCCTTTTGTTCAATAGCATTGACGTGGTAAACTTGCTACCAATAGGCTATCATCATAGAACGCTTTGGGGAAGTACGTGATGGGACTTATTCTGTCATTCTTTCTAAATTGTTCTATAGGGTTGTTACAATTAGGTAGGGTCTAATGATCTAACAATACGTTTGGTTCACTGTAATGGAATAGGGCTGTCATTGAATAGAGCTGTAATGGAATAGAGCTGTAATAAGTAATTCAACTGTTTGGTTGAATGGAATGGAATAGAACTGTAATAGTATTCTTGTGTTTGGTTGAATGGAATGATGTTGTAATAGCATAAGGAAAAAAACTAAAATGACCAGAATACCCTTAACAAATTTTTTTTTTAAGGTAGATGATTATTGTTATTGTTATTAAATTTTAATAAGATTATTATTAAAAATAATTTAATAAAAATAATAAATATTTTAACCATATTTTAACATAATTATTATTAAATATAATTTAATAAAAAAATATAATTTAATAACATTCTTTATATAATTATTATTATATGAATTAAAAAATCAAAATATATAATACTATAAAAAATATATATAATCTACTTTATTATTTTTAAATTGCAATACATATTTAATGTGCTAAAATATCATTACTGAAACAAATAATTTAATTATTCTATAAAAATAATAATTAAATATTAGAAGTAATAAACAACTCATTGCTAAAAAAGTAATAAATAACTTGAGAATTATATTTAATAAATTAACAAAAAAGTTACATGATTTCATTAGTTTATATGTCATAATTCATATGTTTTAAAATTTTACAACATCAAAAAGTTACAACATTGTAATGATATTCTATCATGTCATTATACCATCCAAATATTACAAACACAAAAAGTTACCAAAATATTAACACAACCATGATTTTTAATGGTCAGCAAGAAATCTTCTAACCCATTCCAATCGCACAGCAGAAGGTAAACTAAAGAAAATGAGAATTTGCATTGGGTGATCTGGAATTTTGCTCAATGCTCGATAGCGTTCATCTTCAGTTAAACCTTCCACTTCACATAATGTTGGATATAATTTCAGAGCACTTTCTTGAATGGTCATTTCTGACTTTTGTTGAATTACCACTTCGGAGGCAATACTCTTACTGATTTCAAGGCCAACGGTTCGTATATTTTCCGCCAATAAACCCAACCCAACCAAGTATGATCCCAGTCAAAACCCAATCCTCATCCATCCACACAACAATTCACCCTCCAAGCATATCCAATTGCTGCAGCTCATGCCTCAAAAACAAAACTAACAATAATGATTAAAAATCAACCATAAGCGGTAAACCAACCAAAATGATAGTCGTAAATCCTAAACCTATTTAGACAACAACACCCATAAAATCCAGGTTTATTTTGGAAAATGGCGGCCTCCCATGAATCATAGGTTTATAGGAATATCGGTGATGGAAAGAGAGCCAAAACTGCAAAATACCAACAGTAAATCATGTTGCGGCGCCAATTTAAATCCTTGAGAAATTCATATTTCTACTGTCCGTAAGAAGTGCTTTATGTATTATATTAAGGTTTTTGGGGTCGATATATTATATATTTTTTGTACCGTAGAAAAAAATTAGAAATATAAACATGGGTTATTCAAAAAAAGGAATATAAACATAGGTTATTCAAAAAAATTAGAAATATAAACATGGGTTATTCAAAAATAGAAACCATCTTTCAAACAGGAACATAAATGTGTTCTTCGATTGAACTCCAAAAGAGCAGCATCAGATGAGAACAAGGCTTCACGTACCACTCTTGTTGGCCTTCACCTAAAAAAGAAGGGCGGTGCTTAAAAATGTAACCAATGTCGGCGATGACACTTTGTACATGAACTGCACAAATGCAACTAAAAATCAGCTGAGAAAATCAAATTTCTTTCTTTTTTTGTTGTCATGGAGTTCAATCAAAAAATTTTCAGTGTACCAAATATTATATGCTTGATTAATATACATATTAAACAACTGAGAAGATTAAGTCCATCACTTCATCCTGATAAAGGCCACAAGTGGAGGAATGATTTTTTCTTCTATTTATTCTCCTAGCAACAAAATACTCTTTGCTTACTATGTGTAATCTAAACTAACAGTGCCTGTTGATATTGCTGGTTGACAGATCACCAAGCAGACCATTACAGACCATAATGAGAAGAACACAGAAATGTTTGAGGATATTGCCATGGAAATCCCATCAGCTGAAGAGGATGTGAAAACTAAATTAGCTGATTCCTTATTGAAAATAAGGATGGTGGAAACGCAAGAAATCACTTTACCAGTAATACCAGAGGAAAGAGAATTACTGAAATCTTGTGCAAAAGAACGTGTTATCGCAGATGCAATGCCTCCAAAACATGTTACTGAAATGGATGTTGAAGTGCAAAGACATCAGAAAATAGGTTTGTGCTTTATTTAAAATTCTCCATGTAATGGCATAACTCTATTTGAAAATAAAACCATCGAGTATCTAAGAAATGTCTTACCTCCGTTTTGGAAGAATAAGGTGTCAATACTGCTCTAAGGTTAATAGGCAATAAGAAAAACTATTCTGTTTTTGGATTAAAATGTTTATTCATGTTAACGGACGGAACCCTTTTGTGAAAATTGGGCATTTTTATGAGTTTCATGATAAATATTAAACTGGCTAATATGACACTAGTATTAGTAGAGTGGATAACCTCATTGTATGTATGGCTGTGTAGAAGTCACGTTGGTAGTTAGCCCTAAAAATGTTGCCTTTGATTGGATAATGCAGATCAAAACGAGGCTTACAAGAAACTAGCAAACAAAACAGCATCAAGACAAAAAACAAACTTAAAAGACTCCCACCAACATCACAAATAACTCCTAAACCCTCACAGCAACCACATTAATTGCCAATAAGATAGCCCTTCCCATGACCTTCCCAGCACAATAATCAGAAAATAAACCCAAACAGCCATACGGAAAAAAGACCACCCTCGAAACGGCTTGCAATCAATACCTCATTACACGACTCACACACAATAAAAATTATCCCAGCAGCACATCAATGAACCCAACCCAACCAAGTATGAACCCAATCAAAACCCAATCCTCATCCATCCACACAACAATTCAACTTCCAAGCATCTCCAATTGCTCCAGCTCATGCCTCAAAAACAAAACCAACACCAATGATTAAAAATTAACCATAAGCAGTAAACCAACCAAAATGATAGTCGTAAATCCTAAACCTATTCAGACAACAGCACTCATAAAATCCAGCAGACAAAACAACATCAAGACAAACAACAAACTTAAAAGATTCCCACCAACATCACAAACACCCTTTTCTTTCAGCCATTCATACGCACACTAAACCGAAAGTAGACAACCAAAAAGCCTAACCAGTCATCAACAAAACAAAAACCACTCCTTAAAAATAACTAAGGTTCAAGGACGATGGAGAACTTGGGGATCTGGGATAGTTAACGAAAAGGGGGGTCTTAATTAAGACAAACAAAATTTAATACCTTGTCAGCAAACTGCTTCACTCGATTTAGCACCGATTTAACATCTAGGTGTTGGATCGTTAGCCCTTTCCTCTCACACCAAAGTCGAATTTTCTCGAGGAAACTGAGAAATCTTGGATAGGGTTGGAAATGATGCTTCAGACGTGAAAAAGAGGGAAAAGGTTGAAGGAAATGGGAATCAAACTGAAAAAAAAGAAGAAAATGCTTAGATGTGAGGAAAAAATGAGAAGGGTAAAGTGGAAAAAATTTCACACTGAATTGGTATTCCCTTGGGGGAGTGCTGAATTGTAAACGGTGAATTTGGCTTGAATAAGGCTGTAAGGAATAGGGCTGTAATAGCTCAGCCAACCAAACAATGGAATAGAGTTGGGCCCACTGAATAAGGCTGTAATGGTTTAGCATTACAGCCAACCAAACAAGCTGTAAATGGTGTGTTCACATTAGGAAGAATGTTCATAATAAAAAAAGCGAGTGCTTTAAGGAGCTAGCGGCCTGTTTACAAAGACAGATAGATAAGGTCCTTTTTGAAGGGAGCGGGTAGTCTGTTTGTAGGGTGAACGGCTTAACCTCCAAGGCCCTTCTGAAGAGATAATTAGGAGAGGGTTGAATGGAGGTAGGCTGTCCTAGATGTGGGTCATTCGATGACCATTCGAGCAACGAAGAGCTAATTGTCAGTGCTTCTCAAGTGGTTTGCTATGTTGATATGTGTCCAAAGTCAGGTGGGTATAACAAGTTCTTGTACTTTTATTTGGTAAAATTGAGTCTCTATACTATTATAATTACATTAGTTAATCCAAATAATTAACATTTTAACTATTTTTTATTAAGATGCCGATGTGAACTTTTTCTTAAGAACATTCATTCGAACTCATTATGATAAAATTTTTTTTGTTGAAATAGTGTTTAACATCAACATTTTAATTGAAATAATTAACCATATTAACCATTTAAACTAATTACCAATATTATAAAAGTAAAAAAAAATCAAATTATAGCGGAATGAGTTTTAGCTCGGTTAGCGTCGACATTGTTGTTAGTACAGGAGGACGTGGTGGGTTCAAGTGCACTAAAGCATATTATCCTCTTATATAAGTGTTGGGAAGGGGTTATGGGTAAGTTTTAGACCTTGTATGAAAAAAAAATTAAATGTGGTCCTAATATTGTATTTATGAGGTTTTTTATTTCTATTATTTATTTATTCCGAATTTTAGGATATTTTTAAGTATGGTAAGTTGTTTAGAGGTTGTTTGTTTTTTAGTAAAGAAGAAAGTTTAATTTCTCCAAAACTACTCGATTTTGTTCAAGGAGTCACGGAAATTATTTTTTATCCTTTAATTTGCCAATGATTACATCTTAAAAGGGTTTAGTTAAATAACTCTCTTTCATCCATATCCATCGTTTTATTCGATCCCATCCTCAACATTTTAATTTCTGTTTTCTTTATTTATCTATATTTTGAATCTTTATGTTTTTTTACTGTTTTCGTTTTCTTTCTAAATCTATTTTTTTTTTCAAATTAGATCTGAACATGTTTTTGAATTGAACAAGACATGGTTAGAGTAAAATTCAATACGTGGAGTCAACCAAGATGATTATTTTTATTATACTCTAATCTTTGCTTGGATGGCAGTGCGAGACCTAAGCTAATTCCCATTAGATTTTGCTGCCTTGCCTAGTGCTCAAATTTCCACAATGTACGCCATCTTTATAAAATTCCACTTCATTTCATTGCAAATGCCTTGGCATTTTTTAATGATGATACCGGCCCAGCCAATTGGAAAGAGCCAAGTTTCATGTCGACATCATGCTTCTTGTTCACGCCATATTTTATCTATTATTTCATCACCCACCAAACCAACCCCCCATCATCTCCATCTTTGTCTTCGGACCTTCATGTCTCACAATGGTGATCTCCATTTTTATCTCCTTTTCATATACTATTTCTTTCAAATTTAGTTATTTAATGAATATCCCTTTCAGTTTTATTTTTTACTGAGATTTACATGCAAATGAATATCACTATGACATCTTTAATTTCTTCCATCATCTCACTCAATTTGCTTGGGTTGTGTTTTTGTTTCCTAGGAAGGGTTTATAATTTCAGAAATGGCGAAGCGGGTGCGAGACATATTATCCATGTTTGTCTTAGCAATATTCTCCAAGGTAATTGGCACAAAGCCGTACTCGAGAAGGAGCGCACCAGCTGAGCCTGAGAGTGAGGCTAACGTGTCCTTGAGCTGGCGTCTGGCGGTGGAAGCTAACAACATGCCGGGATGGAGCACCGTTCCACTTCATTGCCTTAGCCATGTTGAAACTTACATGATGGGTGGTCAATACGAGCAGGACGTTAACTACATCGTGGAACAAATAGAGAGTTACGTTAGCCAAGTAGTTTTGAAAGGCGATGGCTGCGATGGCTGGATCCTGGATATTGATGACACCTGCATCTCAAATCTCTTTTACTACAAGGATAAGAATTACGGGTACCATTTATTCTTGTATTTTCATCTATATATGTATAGGTGTTTATATGGTTTAATTACAATATGTGCGTATGTATAGGTGTGACCCTTTTGATCCTGGGGGTTTCGTGGCATGGGTAATGAAGGGAGAGTGTTCAGCGATTCCTGCAGTACTTGGATTGTTTACCAAGCTGGTGGAGGGTGGATTTAAGGTGTTCCTGCTTACCGGGAGAGACCAACAGACCTTAGCCCCTGCCACCATAGCTAATTTGCATAACCAAGGATTTATCGGCTATCATAGGGTGATTTTTAGGTAAGATTAATTAGTACACCCACTTTTACTTCTCATCTCATCTTATAATAATGAAGGGGGTACTAAATATATAATTTCTTGCGAAGAAGTATTCATATATACATATGGTGATTGGTGATTATTTATGATGACGAGTAATTAACAGGAACCAATCATTCAAAGGGAAAAGTGCAGTGGTGTTCAAGTCAGAAGTTCGAAAGCAATTAGTGGAAGAAGGGTATAGGATATGGGGGAATGTTGGGGACCAATGGACCGATTTGCAAGGGGAATGCTTGGGCAACCGCACTTTCAAAATCCCTAATCCTATGTATTGTGTTCCTTAGTCCCTAGAATTTAGGGAAAGAAAAATCAAATGTACAGAAATAATAATGCCTCGTAATTACTCTGCAATGAACTTGTCAATATCATTTATCATAACCCCAAAGATTTTATTTGTAAAAAGTGGTTGTTAGTAAAATTAGGTGATGGTAGTTTGTTGAATAAATTGTACAAGCGTTTTTGGCATAGGTTCTTCCTATTTGGAATCTCATCCAAAATTTATGTACATATTTGTACAAAATTTAAGGTTAGTAAGTTATATAATTTATTCTTCTAAATGGTTTAAAATTCAAATTTTGAAAATAATTATATCCCATTCAAAAATATATTTATTGTGACTTTGTTCATTAGATAAAATAATAAATTACTTTGATTTACGAAAATATAAATTTTATTATGCCTACAGTCTCAAAGCTTAATTCTCCTCCTTAGCGGCCAATGCTTCTTTTTTCCTCTCTTCAAACTCAATTATATGAGATTTTTTGTTTTACCATAGAAGCTTTAAAGCTTTCGATGGATTATCACTTCCCTCGTTTTCTCCTTGCTATTGTTGTAAAAATTATTTAATGTTGCTAGATTGGAGTGAAGCTAATTTTTTTTTTGGAGTGACATAATCGAATTATAGATTTTTTAAGAGATTTAAATGTAATTTTACCTTGTATTGATTTATAATTCTATTATTTTTAGAGGTACTAAATAAAAATTTTTCATATTTAAGGGGGAAAAGTATAATTTTACTGTAGATTAATTTACAATTTTATTATTCTTAGAGGTATTGAACTAATTTTTTTTTCAGGGGGCAACCTGTAACTTCGCCTCTGCTGCTAGAGAACTCGAAAGACATGACTCATTTTTTACCTTGTATTGTTACTAGTGTTGTTGTGACAAGAATTAGGTAATGTCTTGAATTTTATTGATAGACCTCAAAGGTATATATATCTATATAGTAGTAGTTACGTAGAAATCAAATTGCTAAGAAATAGTATCCCATAACATCCTATAATATCCCATCTGAAATCAAATTGCTAAAAGATAATATTCCATAATAATATCCTAATACCCACCTTCAAGTTGGAGCATACAGATCATAAATGCCCAACTTGCTGAGAATATATTCAAATTGCGATTTACAAAGCGCCTTTGTAAAAATGTCAGCCAACTGAACGAAGGTCGGAACATAAGAAAGTGCAATCAACCCATCCTAGATTGCACCCCTAACAAAGTGGCAATTCACTTCAATATGTTTAGTACGCTCGTGAAATATGGGATTCTGTGCAATATGTAGCACAGATTGACTACCACAAAATAAATGAATTACTTTAGGATGATGAACACCTAAGCTCGATAGCAAGACCTTCAGCCACTTGAGCTCACAAGTGAGGGAAACCATAGACCTATACTTAGCCTCAACAGAAGAACGAGAAATAATATTTTGTTTCTTACTTTTCTAGGAAATAGGAGATTGTCCTAGAAAGACAAGCCAACCAGTAAGCGAACGCCGAGTTAACGGACAAGCAGCCCAATTCTAATCACACCACCCTTTCAAGGACTCACTATCAGATCTCAAAAGAATCCATTGGCTAGGAAAGCCTTTCAAGTACTAGACAACACACAGAGCTGCATCCTAATGCTCTTACATAGGCTCATGCATAAATTAATATAAGACATGAATCGAGTATACCAAATCAGGTCTAGTCACTGCCAAATAAATCAAATGATCCATTAACCATCAGTACGACTCAAGATCAAACAAAACCATCCCTGTAGCATGCATTGATTTATGATTTTGCTTTATTGGCGATCTTGTGGGCTTTGCTCTCAAAATATTTGCATCAAAAATAATATCAAGTGCATATTTTTTTTAACAAAGAAATAACCCCAAAAAGCTACGAGCTACCTTTATCCCAAAAAATATTTCAAAACACTAAGATCCTTCATATGGAAGCAAGAACTGAGATACCCCTTAAAAGTTTTCAAAGTAGCAAAATCATTCCCAGAAATATTCAAATCATAAACATAAACTACCACATTAATGCTACAGAACCCTTAGGGTATGTAAAGAGAGAATAATAAGAATATGATTGGAGAAATCTATACCTTTTTAGTGTAGTAACAAGCTTTGCAAACCAACATCGAGGAGCTTGTTTCAACCTATACAAAGACTTGTGCAAACGACAAACCATTCTAGGCTTGTTAGGAGCAAAACCTAGAAGAAGCTTAATGTAAACCACTTTATCAAGACCACCATGCAGGAAGGCATTATGGATATCCATTTGATGTAACTCCCAATTTTTCGAAGCTGCAATAGCTAAGAAAGCCCGAACAGTTACCATTTTCGCCACAGGTGTGAAAGTTTCATTATAGTTAATATCTTCTACCTGGTGATTACCAAAAACAACAAGACGAGCTTTAAGTCTCTCAATACTTCCATCGAAGTTATATTTAATCTTATACACCCACTTACTACCCAGTGCTTTTTTTCCAAGAGGAAGTGTTTCCATAGACCAATTGCCATTATCCTCCAGAGTACAAATCTCTTTTTGTATAGCATAACACCATCCTGCATCTTTCACAACCTCTTTAAAAGACTGTGGCTCAACCTCTGCAATAATAGTTGCAAGAAAATGTCGATGTTTCATAGTAAACTTGTCACAATTAACATAATGCGCTATAGGAAACGAAATACCTGAGGAAGGCCAATATGAAGTCATATAAAATGTGTGATCACATGCATACAATATGATAATGTGTGTACATTATACATAGTGATCACATGAACTAGTGATTATATGCAAACATAGTGGCCAATATGAAGTAACAATCATATGCATACATATAGACTAATAGCTTATTTAATATATAATTATAAGTATTTTTAATGATTATATTTAAAATTTAAAATTATTTTATTTCTATACATATGTATATATGAACTAGTGATAATATTCATACTTATTTATATATGATTCAACTAAACCCTAAACTACAAAAAAAAAAAAATTGTTAAAGACACATAATTAGTTTATATTAAAAAAAGTTTGTTAAAGACAATATGATGTGATGACAAATTTTTTTGAATAATCTCATTATAGGTTCTGATCATATGTGTTCTTTTTGACACAATGCCTAGAACTATCCATAATCCCTCTCCAACCCATAAATAAGGGAATAATATGTTTCAACGTACTCGAACCCATGTCCCTTTACATTGGCAACAATGCCCATACCAATAAAGTTATGACTCAATCGATTGATGTGATCACACTTAATTATAGTGATTAAGGTTCAAATTTTGCTTCTAATGTCGGTTGAAAAAATGAATCTTAACACATTATATCTTTTCACTTTAGTGATGAGCATATGCTAACGTTATTATATTTTTTTTAACAAACTTTATTGTATATTAACTTCATTACAATTTCTAGGCATAATAGAAGGTTCTAACACTCACTTTATTGAAGCTTGTGGGCCTTTAGGATTCTCTTTACTTTTTTAGCCATATCATTCTCTCTATTTTTCAAGTTTGGTTTATTAGGTCAAATTTCAAAAGTTCTCTCTTTTACATGTTTGTTTTTTATTTAAATTACACACAATAAAACAAGTTTCTACATCTATTCCAAAAATGAGAAACCGAGCTATTGAAGAGTCACTCTTTGAACTAGAGATGGACATAAAATTAAGAAACGATTTAGTAACATTCAATGGTGGGAAAGGTTTTAAGTGATCATCCTATTCTTTAAGACCCTAATGAAATTGTACTCAACAAAGCGTGGCCATTAAAGAATGTGATGGAAGTTAATGAGCTTGAAAATAACTTGTTTTTGTTTCTATTTAAGGATGAGAAGGACAAGTGAAAGTGTTGAGTAACAAACTATGTTTAGTCATGGAAGGCATATCATTCTAAAGGAGTGGCTAAAGGAATTTTTAGGATGAAGGAGTTGGAGTTCATGGGCTTTTCTAACACAGATTTTAGGAACAAATATGCATTCTTCCTCTTCAATATTGTATTAAGGAAAGTCTCTTAAGAATAGTTTCAGGGTTTTTTAAGCATGTTGTATTTTTTATTTAATGGTGGTAATAATGTTAGCGGGATCATGAAAATTAATGTTAAAGTGATGGTTGAGAGGCCCTTGCCTACTGGTTTCCATTTGGAGTGTGAGGATAAAGAACCTATTATAATATTCAAGTAAGAACGACTTCATGAGTTCTGCCATGCCTGCGACATACTTGGAAATAACTTCAAAATGTTCTTGGTGATCCATTACCCATCTTATATGCACTTTTATGGTGATTCAATGAGACAAAAAATGATGTTGAACTGATGCTTGGTGAAATAATGTAAAAGAGGAAATGTTTGCAAATGAGAATCACATGTGAACTAAAGCGGGTAAAACCAATCATGAGGAATCTTGTAATGGTATAATATTTTATAACCATTTAATGAAAAATAAAGGCAACAGGATATTTAGACAACAACAACTGTTATTGATGGGATAAAGAGGAAGGGTAAGAAATAATGTTAGGACCCATTGTAACATCCCAAATTTTCAATATCAAAATTCGTGAGTGAATAGAATTTTGAGCACGAGTGATAGCCAAATATGAATTATTTATTAATTAAATATGTCATGGGGGGAAGACATCAGAAGTAAATTGATATGCTAATAGTGAAATAATTTATGCACCGATTTGCAAGAAAGTGAGAATTGTATTTACCTACTTTTTGTTGTTATTAGAAAATTTGATTCTGTGCCAAATTTTCTCAAACTGAGACGTTTCAAAAATTTATTATTAAATCAAGAGGTTTTCAAGACAAATACAATAGTGGATAAGAGAATTATCAGGTAATTTATCAGAGAAAAAGTAATTGGTGCATGAGGACTTAAGTGTAAAGTAAGCAAAGCTTGAAGAATTCTAGAATGATTAACCAAGACCCTTAAAAGCTATTAAACCATAGCTTAGTTTGAGATAGTGGATGAACTTGATCAAATCCCTTAATTTCCACTGAAAATATTGTGAAGCAAAATGGCCATTGGATTATTATATTATAGGATTATTAAACTTAAGTATAAATGAGAAGTATGAAAGATGAAAGACATGGGTTGTGTTTAGCTTCTTCAAACGACAGCGAAAGGAAAAAGAAAGTTACATATCTTCTTCTCCATGTTGTAAGCTCTCATACAAAGGTAAATGAATTGTACCTTAAGTTTGGTTGAATCAATAACTTTATATGGTAGTTTTAAGTAAACTCATTCTTTGATTGTTGAATTTATAAGGTAAAATTTCTTGGATGGCCATGGATGATTCTTAGAAAATTTAGAGAGAGAGAGAAGATTTTGATCATGTAATTGTAGTTGTTAATGAGCTTAGAATGATGAAAACAAGCTAGAAATGATGTCAAATTAATGTTTTATTAAGGTTTATGTTAATAGCCATGGTTAAGTTTAATGAAGATTGAGGAGAGAATAAAGAGAACTTTGAGATAACTATGTATTTTTGGATAGCTTGATATTCCTAAAAAGATATTTTAAAGTCAGATTTAAATTCTTACGAGAGAATTTTGAGTTACACGAAATTCAAATAATTAAGCCTTAAGTGTCAAAAGCTAAACATTCATAGATTTTTCAATAGATAGATTAACCATTACATGGCTATCTAGTGTTGAACTCAAATTACTAATTAGATGCTTGTATATGTTGTGCATATTTTGAGTAGGAAAAAGAGATTAAAAAAATTAGGCAATCACAGAAAATGGAAAATTTAAAGTGATGACCATTGATATAACTTTCATTTATTTTGACCATTTGAATAGGTAAATTTACTTGGAACTTACTAATTTTTTATATGTATGTGATGGCTCAATACTATGTAAAACTTGACACATAGTGAATTTGACATGTTAAGACCATTAATGGATAGAAAGGGTAAAAGTTATGCATAACGAGCCATGGTACACTATTAGTTAATATGTTAAATATCTATGTGTCGCGTGTAAAATGGTATGCGAATTGTGCAAGTATACATGTCGAATAAAGTAATAAAGTGATAAGTGAGATCATCTCCACAGGGATCGGATTAGGTACAAAAGTGGTCAAGTTATGATAACGAATTATAATTAATGTTATGGCAAAACCAAGTTAAGTACGCAATGGTAAATTAAAGTATAAAGGATGTGTGCAAAATGTATATTGACTAACACTGAAAAATGCTAAAGCAAAGCAAGAGTAAAAAATTGCAATGGAAAATTTGAGAATAATGACGTAAATAATTAGTGAGCAAATAAATAAATAACTAAGAATGCTATGGAAAAGATACTACGACAAATGATTAAGGGTCTACGATGTTGATTTGGAAGGTTGGGATTACTAAGAATCTGCCCTTACTTTCAGTAATGCATCAGCAAAATCGTACTTAATCTACTGCTCAGAAGAGACCTAACGTGATATGTTTCTTTCAAGAGCTAGATCTCAAGTTACTTGGCCTGTGTCTTTAGGCCTTAGAACGATACCCTGTATTGTTTTATCTTCGTTTTATACAAACGCTGCTTTATGTCTAGAGTCTGCTGCAAGTATTCGGTCGAATACCCATTTGTATCATTGAATTCCAGTCCAACTAATATAACCTTTTAGTTTATGGGCATACTGCACACTCATCTATGTCTAGAGAATGTACTCATACAATTGGGACAAAAAAATAATTGAATGAAACAGTAGATGAAATCAAATATTTGCTTCAACCATTAACGAAAATACAAGTTTCATCATGTAATCTCAACCCTATGAGATTTAGCTCATGGGTTGGCAATTAAAATTCAAGTTCAAAATAACACCCAACATCATTTTGATCAAATCAATTCATGGGAGAACAAATTAAGAAATATTGGAAGAACTTAGAACGATGGCTATCGCCAAGTCAATCTAGAATCCAGCAGCATAATGTCCTGTGGTGGTTGAGAGGGACTACCTTTGGTTTCCTTCTTTCATCTCTACTCAACCGCTACCCTCTATTGTTGCCTTCAGATCTCTACACCCTTTAAGGTTTCATCCTTTGGCTTTTTATAAGCTTTTCTTCCTAAGGTCACTCCAACAGCCCACAATATCTTCTCCTCTTTTTCAAGTAGATTTTTATGGTATAAGTAGAGTTGGGTTGAAACTGGTATACGTTGAGTGTTGACTCGGTCATCTTCCTAAAATTGCCAGGGCATTCGTGTTGGCAAACTATATAACCTTTTGCCCCAGCAAACCTTCACTCATTTATTTCTTTCTCCACATCCTGCACTTGCCAAACTACCAAACACAACTCTTTCACATGCAATTAAAAGTACCTAACATTTAAACACAATCTAAGCTCTTAATACAATGATAAAAATACCAATGAAATGTCCTAAAAATGTAACTAAATGTACCAAGTACAAGTAATTAGCTAGGTCTAAAGGCATGAAATATAATTCTTTTCGAGAGTTATCACTATGTTATGTGATGTTATTAACATAATATAAAATAAGATGTTAAAATATTGCATATAATCATGATATGTTAAGGTTCTCAACTCATGTGAACAAAGTAATATGTGATATAGAAATGTGACGATATATGTACAAGGTAGCTTTATGGCACTTAATGTGAACTTATGAACATGTTAATAATAGCCTATGTAAACTTGATAGAAAGGTTAGGATATGGTTGCCAATTAGGGTCATATGTATATATTACCTCTGGGCCTTGCACTTATATGCTTTTGGTGTGGTGTGGTGTTCGAAGGTATGCGATGTGGCTTTTAGATTTCTATTTTTTATAGTTCTGATATGTTACCCTAGGTCGAGCATTTTTTGTAGACCATTGGGCCTTCATTATCTTTTTGGAGGCCTACATGATATACGGTGCCTTCGGGCTTAACACCTTAGTGCTCCTATAGTTTACAGTTTTATCTTACTATCAGAGTCTTATTGCGCAAATATGAAAATGGACAAGAAATGATAAATGAAAAGAGTTTAAAAAGATGTGAAATAAATGAATTGGACAAACCTTGATAACTTGAGAAAGAAATAAAATGTTGCAATAAATAAACTATATGTACAAAAGAACAAAAGAGAAACATGAACACTTTTGAACATATCGTAACTTGCTTATATGTCATTAAATTCACATTGACCTTATGTTTAGCCTTATCTATATGTTATGTAACTAATAAGGAAATAAGAAGTTTGTTGAACCATATATTGTGTATCCTCCCTAGTAAGATAAGTTTAAGATTTTTCAATTGAGCTTACTAAACATTTATGCTTATACGCCATTGTTCATACACGTAGATTTTCACTCCCAAATTTTAACTAGTTTTGGTGATGAATTCAAAGTTTACTTAAAGCATGTTTATGTTTAATTTGTTAGAGGTGTTTTGGTAATTGATTAGAGTGTTTTAAAATTTATTTTTGAGTGCTATAAGTCCAAGATTTGATATTTAACTCTTAGGTATCGAATCAAGGGAAATTCAAGGCAATTTTTACTTTTAAGAGCCTAGGTTCCGATACCCTTGCCTTAGGTATCAATACCCAACTTGGCAGAATGGCAAATTATATAGTACAAGGACCTAGGTACTGATACCTAGGCTTTAGGTACTGATGCATAAGCCTTTGAATAGGGCCACTACCCTATTTCGAGCTTTTTTAACCCTTTGAGGCCCATTTTTGGTCTTAGACACCTTCAATCACCCTCAAACCATTTTTAAATGATTTTAATTTTTTTCTAAAGCCTTTCAAACATCCAAAAATTGATTTAAATATTTTGTAAAAAAAATTTCAATTTAATATACTTAAACAAATATGAGGTTTTGCACTTGTATATGTTTCGGTAGCATCTCTCGTTCGTACCGATCGTCAGGACAAGTGAGGGGTGTTGCACTCATGCTTTGGAGTAGAGTGTTAGAGAAACTTGAAGTTGAAGACGAGGCCTAATTTAAAAGAAGAATTACAGAAACTTATCTAGGTTTCTAAAGCCTCGCTATTAAGATGAATGAAGAAAATGTTGATATGGTGACCCTTCTCTTTAGGAACATTAGGGAGAAAAATATTTCAAAAATAATTGAAGAAATGAAAATATAGTTAAAAGTTAGAGCTAAATTAATGAGAAACTTCATGTATATTAGGAAAGCTTCCTTATAATTAGTTAGGTGTTCTTATATAGTGGTCTTGAATTCCTTCTTCACTTCCTTATAATTTGCTACTCCTTTAAGCTTTTTAGGTAGTTTAGTGTAGATGTGTCATACACAAAATCTATGGATTATGTTAGGCATTGTCTCATTATCTATCAAAATGCAATGAGATTGAATCACTCTTATAGCAAAGAGCCACATTGTAAAATAACAACCTAAATGTTCCTACACTTTGTGTGAAACCAAAACACATTTAAGGAGGATAGGTTAACCATGGTGATTAATTCCTACGAACAAAACAAATGACATCTTGTACTTGTTCACAAGATAAGTTCTACCAAAACTAACAACATCATGGTAGTCCTTACTACAAGAATGGATCAAATAATAATTTTTAATCTTTCATTACCATCAAGATATATCTAGTTGTAAAAGGTCTTTATCTTTCATTTCCATTTCACACACATACATAAAAATCCTTGCATAAAGACTCAACATCCCCTTTTTGTAAAATCATCCTCCTATTGCTATAAATAAAATTCAATTATCTTATGGTGAACATTCCATTTCATCTGAACCCCCTGATTAAACTTGAACCAATTTAATATTCTTTCAAATTTGAAGGCCAACCATATAATTTACCTTAAATCATTTCTTTAATTGATTCGACATATGCCTATGTGTAGACATAAGCCTTGACATGTGAAGAAGAAGTTCATAAGAATGATATATGGTTACCTTAGTTATACGCCATATCCCATCATCATATAATACAACAGTAATCCTTGTAAGACATCAATTTCTCTTACTACTTGTATTACTATTAAGTTTGTAACCTTTATCACAGGTTAAGAGGACATATTTAGGGACTTCAATAACCTTTTTACATAATAACCTTTTCACCGCACTAAACCTTTTGAACTTAACATGCTTTTAATGAAAGTTGAACAATGAGTAAAGCACTTACCTTTGGTTAGTCTTGATTTTAGATTCAAATTATGGTCATCTAGCATCTCATTGTTAGTCCCAATGGAATCTTCTTCATAAGTATCATGAAAATCTTGCTGATGAACATCTTGATCTTTAATCTCATCTTTAGGACTATAATATTCAATGATTCTATTTGAACCATAACTTGCATAAAAATAGTAATTATGCTACCTTCTCATCCATTATATTATCATTATCACATAATCAAAACAAATTATTCAAGTTCTGTCTTATATCATGGTTTTGATTGTAACACCCCTCACTCGTATTCAACGCCAGAATAGGGTTACGGAGCATTAATAGACTTACAACACATATAAACGTACTTTCCTCATGCATTCAATCATTTCATACAATCATCATTCAAGTTCAATCAATTGTCCCTTATAATAGCCTACGATGCCTTAAACATGCTTTGGAAAAGATTCGGGACTAAATCGGTAACTCAAGAAACTTCCACACAACTTTGAAAAATTTTCTCAAAACAAGGGACAAATGCCTGTGTGGCCAGGCCGTGTGTCTCACACGACCACTAGACACGTCCGTGTCACAAGCTGTATGGACATTTGAAATGAGAGCACATGGCCGTGTCTCAGCCCGTGTCTGACCCCGTGTAACTCTCTGACTTGGGTCACACGGCCAACACACATGCCCGTGTACCCTAAAAACGGCCATACACTCCTGTGTGCCAGGCCGTGTACTAGGCCGTGTCAAACCTATAGGGTATACTGACTTATGCCACACGGCCAAGTCACACGCCCGTGTGTGAGGCCGTATGGAGCATACTGACTTGATTTTAATTTCAACACCAAGGGACACACAGTCGTGTGTCACCGAGACACATGCCCGTGTGGACAACATTTTATAACTCAATAGGCAGTGAATCCATAACATTTCATATAATGGACAATCCATTTATATAACCAGTAATTCATCCGTATAACCATTATCAGAATTATGCCCATTGAACCTATTACAATATTGATAGATACACGGGTGATACACACTAAGTGTATTAATAGGTAATCCATCAATTCATCATCGTATTCACTCTTTTGAGCTATGATCGGACTCCTTCTGAGCTGATGAACAGTAAGCTCTTATGAGTTGATATATCGGTAAGCTCATACGAGCTACGGATCTCTACCTTAACGGTAACCCTAGTGACATGTCACTCGTATCCTACGAATTCCTACGGTTCAAACGGGGCTCAGTTACCATCAGACTAAATCAACAGGGCATTCGAATTTCAAGTAGATCAATTACTCAATTACATACATTCATTTCAAATAATTACAAGTATTTAAAAGTTTGATTCTAAGTATATGACCTAACCTCTTATCGCTTGGATAACAAATATTGGCTAATCGTCAACCTTTTCTTTTCCCCGATCTAGATTCAATCCTTACTTATCTTGATCTATATATATTTCAAAATTAGCACATTCAGTATCTGATCTATTCAATTTATCCTTTAATTCATATTTTGGCAAATTTACATATTTGCCCCTAATGTTTCACACTTTTACAATTTAGTCCCTATCACATAAAATTGCAAATTCATGCAATTAATCACAACCCATGCTTAGCCAAATTTTAATGGAGCCCTTAGAAGCCCATATCTTTTATTTATTCACACTTTTACCCACATAATTTTACATTTTCATAAATTAATCCATTTTTGACATTTTTGTCAAAAATCACTTTACAAAACTAGTAAATCTATCAATAAACCTTCATAATCTATCATCAATATCAATTTAATCAAACATTCAAAAATGGAAACATGTTAAATATTTAATAATTTTAAAATTTAAAGTACAGGCTAGTTAGAATACAAAGCAACGATCACAAAAACATAAAAATCATTAAAAACCGGGACAAAACACATACCTAATTGAAGGAAATAAATTTTCCAAATCCCTAGCTCTATTTTCCAATGAAGAATCAGTTTCAAGAAGATGAATGCATGAATAAATTCATTTGTTTTATTTAATTAACCTTTATTAACCAATTTACATAATTAACCTTTAAAATACTAAATAATTACTCCAAATGCCATGCCACTAACATCCATTATGTTATAAATGGGTTAATAACCACATAAGGACCTTTGCTTTAATGTTCTATAGCTAATAGATACCTTTAGCTAATAGAACTCAATTTTTACACTTTACGCGATTTAGTCCTTCTTATCAAATTGACTATTTAAACAATAAAATTTCTTCATGAAATTTTCACACAGTCATTCAGTCATGCTATAAACATTAAAATAATAATAAAATAAATATTTTGACTTCAGATTTATGGTCTCGAAACCACTGTTCTGATTTAGCTAAAAATGGGTTGTTACAACTCTCCCCCTTTAGGGATTTTTGTCCACAAAAATCTTACCAATAAATAGGTTAGGGTACTATTTTCATATAGCTTCCTCGGGTTCCCACGTAGCTTCCTCGATCTCGTGTTTATGCCATAGAACCTTCACTAGGTCTATGTGTTTGTTTCTCAATTCTTTGATTTCACGAACTAAAATTCTAATCGGTTCTTCGCTATACGTCAAATCAGTCTGTATCTCAACATCTATCGAAGAAATCACATGTGACAGATTAGATCTGTATCGACGTAGCATAGAAACATGAAAGACATTATGAATCTTTTCAAGTTCTGACGATAAAGCTAGTCGATATGCTACGGGCCCTATTCTTTCAATGATCTCATACGGTCCGATAAATCGCGAACTCAGCTTTCCTTTACGACCAACCGAAGAACCTTTTTCCATGGTGACACCTTTAGAAACACTCGATCCCTACCTTGAAACTCAATTTCTTTACGTTTCAAATCTACGTATGATTTCTGTCAATTTGAAGCTGCTTTTAAACTGTCGCCAATCATTTTCACTTTTTCCTCAGTTTCTCTGATCAATTCAACCCCGTGAATCTTTTTCTCACTTAGTTCAGTCCAGTATAGCAGAGTTCGACATTTGTGACCATATAAAGCTTCGTATGGCGTCATCTTTATACTCGTTTGAAAACTGTTGGTATACGCAAATTCAATCAACTATAAGTATTTTTCCCAACTACCCTTAAACTTTAAAATACAACATCTCAACATGTCTTCAAGAATCTGAATAACTCTCTCAGTCTGACCGTCAGTCTAAGGATGAAAAGTAGTATCGAAATTCAACTTCGTACCTAGGGCTTCTTGCAATTTCTTCCAAAATCGCGACGTAAACCTCAGATCTCTATTCGAAATAAGAGATAGTGGCACCCCATGCAATTGAAAAATCTTAGAATTGTACAATTCAGCTAGTCTATCAAGTGAGTAATCTGTACGTACCGGTATGAAATGGGCAGATTTCGTTAGTCGATCAACGACAACCTAGATAACATCTTTCTTTTTTGGAGTTAGGGCAATCCCGACACAAAATCCATTATAACTTTATCCCATTTCCACTCGGGAGTCATCACAGGCTGCAGTAAACCTGATGGTACTTTATGTTCAGCTTTGACTTGCTAACAAATCAAACATTTAAAAACAAACTCTGAGATATCTCGTTTCATGCCTTGCGACCAGTAAAACAGTTTCAAATCATTGTACATTTTGGTACTCCTTGGATGAACTGATATGCAACTATTGTGCGCTTCGTGTAAATCTTCTGAATGAGCTCTGAATTTTTAGGTATACAAACTCTATTACAGAACCTTAAACAATCATCGGTTCCAATCTGAAACTCTGAATTAGGGATAGTCTCACATTGAATTCGTTTAACTTGCAATTCACGGTTATCTTTCTGAGCTTCACGGATTTGTTGAAGAAATACTGGTTTAGCTTTTAATTCAACTAAAATAGACCCATCATCACAAATCATCAATTGGGTATTCATTGTTCGTAATGCAAACAAATATTTTTGGCTCAAGGCATCAGTAACAACATAGCTTCTCCCGGGTGATAATCAATCACATATTCATAATTTTTCAATAAATCGAGCCATCTTCGTTGTTGTATATTCAAATCTTTCTGTGACATCAGATATTTTAAGCTATTGTAATTCGTATAAATGTGGCATTTTTCATCGTATAAGTAGTGTCGCCAAATTTTCAATGCGAACACAATTGCAGCCAACTCTAAGTCGTGCGTCAGATAGTTCTTTTCATGTGGTTTCAATTGTCGGGAAGCATAAGCTATAACTTTTCCTTCTTTCATTAGAACACATCCCAGACCGTTTAATGACGCGTCACTATAAATCACAAACTCTTTCCTCGATTCAGGTTGAACCAGAATTGGTGCTTTAGTTAATAGTACTTTTAACTGTTCGAAACTCTACTGACATTTTTCTGACCATTCGAATTTCACATCTTTCTGAAGCAGTCGTGTCATCGGTGTCGTAATCATCAAAAATCCTTTCATGAATCTTCAATAATAGCCTACTAAACCCAGAAAACTACAGACTTCAGACACATTTCTCGAAGATTTCCAATCAACAATTGCAGAGATCTTACTCGAGTCAACTCTAATACCTTCAGCTGAAACAATATGCCCCAGAAATCCAACCTCTCGGAGCCCAAACTCACATTTGCTAAACTTTGCAAATAATTGATTATCACGTAGAGTTTATAACACAACTCACATGTACTCTGTATGTTCAGATTCATCTCACGAATAGATTAGAATGTCGTTAATAAATACAACAACAAATCTGTCTAAATACGGTCTGAATATCCGGTTCATCAAGTCTATGAAAACTGTAGGAGCATTAGTTAATCTGAAAGGCATAACAAGGACTTCATAATGTCCGTACCTCATTCTGAACGCAGTTTTTGGCACATCCAACTCTTTAACCCGCAACTGATAATAACCCGATCTCAAATCAATATTTGAAAATATTGTAGCCCCTTTCAACTGATCAAATAAATCTTCAATCTGCGATAGAGGGTATTTGTTCTTTATAGTCACTTTATTCAATTATCTGTAATCAATACACATTTTCATCGTGCTGTCTTTCTTCTTTTCAAACAATACCGATGCACCCCAAGGCGAATAACTCAGTCGTGCAAAACCTCTATCTGTCAATTTTTACAACCGAGCTTTCAATTCTTTTAATTCTGTTGGAGCCATTCTGTACTGAGTAATCGATATCGGTACTAATTCAATACAAAATTTAACCTTTCTGATCGGTGGCAAACTTGGTAATTCTTCTGGAAATACATCCGAAAACTCACAAACAACGGGTACAGATTCAATCTTTGATTCAGACACCTTAGTATCCAGTACGTATGCAAAATATGCATCATAGCCCTTTTTCATACATTTCTGAGCTAACATGGACGGTATCACAATAGGTAATTCACTCGAATCATCAGACTCAATTCGAAGAATTTCATCGTTTTGACATTTCAATACGATAATCTTTCGTCTACAATTCACAACTCCATCATGCATAGTCAGCCAGTTCATACCCAGAATCACATCAAACTCATCGAATGCTAGAAGCATCAAGTCAGCCGAAAAACAGTAACCCTAAGTCATCAAAGGACAATTCTTACAAATTTTATCAACTAAAACAGACTTGCCTAAGGGGTTCGACACTTTAATTACAAACTCTGTAGACTCGACATGTAAACTCTTTTTAAATATTAAATTCATACAGATATATGAATGGGTTGATCCAAGATTTATCAACACAACTATATCAGTATCGAAAAGAGAAAAAATATCAGTAATAACATTTACCGATGTTTTCTCTTCTCGTGCACGAATAGCATAAGCTTTGGCAGGTGCTCGTGCCTCAGATCTCACAGTAGAATCTCTCGTAGCATCTCGGTTACCACTTGTATTTCTAGTGTTTCGGAGTGGTCTCCCTCTAGTGGCCGTGTTACTTGCTTTTGCTGGTTGATCTCTTTTAACTATAAATTTTTCTAGACAGTCCCAGAGATGATGATCAAGAGATCCACATCTAAAACAAACTCCGCTCATTATTCTAATTCACCGTAATGTCGCTTATTGCAGTGCTTACATTCAAGTCCAACATTTCTAACACTACCCACACTGGCAACAGATGTCGTCTGAGGTTTAAAGCTGAAATGTCTCACATCTTTACTTTGATCGAAATCCCCACAGAAACAGTAGAACGAGGATGATATTCTCTAGATTTCTTTGATGCTGACTGATGTGATTTGCCTGCAAAACTCTTTCTAAAGTCTTTAGCCTCAGAATCGACTTTTCTTTTCTCTTTGCTAAGCTATTCAGCTTTGCAAGCTCTGTCTACTAGAACGACAAACTCTTTCAGCTCAAGAATCCCAACTAATAGTCTAATTTCTTCATTTAATCCGTCTTCGAACCTTTTACACATTATAGCGTCGGAAGAAACACATTCACGAGCATATTTACTGAGTCGTACAAACTTTCTTTCGTATTCTGTTACCGACATACGGCCCTATTTTAGTTCAAGAAATTCCTTTCATTTCTGATCAATAAACTGTTGGCTGATGTATTTCTTTCTGAATTCAACTTGAGAGAACTCCTAAATAACTCTTTCTCGCGGAACTACGGATATCAAGGTATTCCACCACTGATACACAATGTCTCTCAATAGTGATATAGCACATTTTAAACATTCTTCAAGTGTGTAAGAAAGTTCATCAAATACCCGAATCGTGTTCTCAAGCCAAAACTCAGCTCTCTCAGGGTCATCATTAACAGTGGCTCTAAATTTCTCAGCCCCATATTTTCATATCTTATCAACAGGTGGTTTATTCAATCGCAAAGGATTCATACCTTGAGGAACTACAGGGATCTGTTGGGGAATAGGTGGGGGTGGAGGTTGTTGAGCAGCCGGGTTCATATGAATGTATTATGTGAACCACTTGTTTATTATTTAGAAGAAGGCTTCTTTAGACTCTCCTCCCTGGCTGCTTGATACAGGTCTAGAATCAGACGGCTCTGTCCCTTAAGCGGGAGGAGGTGCGTTACTCTCAACCTCATCAACTACAGCTCGATCAGGATCCATTTACTATATAAAAAAGACATTTGAAAATGTCAGGAGTCATTACACTATCTCAGTTTATATATGACATGTGTAGCTAGACTCACATACGCTATGTTAGTCTTAGAATCAACTAAACCGTAGCTCTGATAATAATAAATGTAACACCCCTCACCCGTATTCAACGCCGGAATAGTGTTACGAAGCATTAACGAACTTACAAAACATATAAACGTACTTTTCTCATATATTGAATCATTTCATACAATCATAATTCAAGTTCAATCAATTTGTCCCATATAATAGCCTACGTGGCCTTAAACATGCTTTGGAAAAGATTCGGGACTAAACCAGTAACTCAAGAAACTTCCACACAACTTTGAAATTTTTTCTCAAAATAGGGGACACACGCCCGTATGGCTAGGCCGTGTGGACATTCAAAATGGGAGCACATGGCCGTGTCTTAGCCCGTATCCGACCTCGTGTAACTCTCTGACTTAGGTCACACGAACAATACACACGCCTGTGTAGCTAGCCCGTGTGCCCTAAAAATGGTCATACACGCCCGTGTGCCAGGCTGTGTACTAGGCCATGTCAAACCTGTAGGGTATACTGACTTATGCCACACGGCCAAGTCACATGCCCGTGTGTGAAGCCATGTGGAGCATACTGAATTGATTTTAATTTCAACACCAGGGGACACACGGTTGTGTGTAACACACGACCGAGACACACGCCCGTGTCTCTTCCTGTGTGGATAAAAATAGGCTATTTGCAAAGCCATTTTGCCACCATATTTTTACATACCTGCACAAGCATAATTTGCAACATTTTACAACTTAATAGGCAGCCAATCCATAACATTTCATATAATCGACAATCCATTTATATAACCAGTAATTTATCCGTAAAACCATTATTAGAATTATGTCCATTCAACCTATTAGAACATCAATAGATACACGGGTGATACACACTAAGTGTATTAATCGGTAATCCATCAATTCATCGTCATATTCACTCTTTTGAGATATGATCAGTAAACTCCTTCTGAGCTAATGAACAGTAAGCTCATCGAGCTGGAACCAGTAAGCTCTTATGATTTGATATATCAGTAAGCTCATACGAGCTGCAGTGAGTCAGTAACACATGCAGGATCTCTATCTAAATAGTAACCCTAGTGACATGTCACTCGTATCCTATGAATTCTTACAGTTCAAACGGGGTTTGGTAACCATTAGACTATATCAATAGGGTATTCAAATTTCAAGTAGATCATTTACTTAATTACATACATTCATTTCAAATAATTACAAGTATTTAAAAGTTTGATTCTAATTATACGAACTTACCTCTTATCGCTCGGATAACAAATATCGGCTAATCGTCAACCTTTCCTTTTCCCCAATCTAGATTCAATCCTTGCTTATCTTGATCTATATATATATATTTCAAAATTAGCACATTCAGTATCCGGTCTATTCAATTTAGCCTTTAATTCATATTTTGGCAAATTTACACATTTGCCCCTAATGTTTCACACTTTTACAATTTAGTCCCTATCACATAAAATTGCAAATTCATGCAATTAATCACAAACCCATGCTTAGTGGAATTTTAATGGAGCCCCTAGCAGCCCATATCTTTTATTTATTCATGCTTTTACCCACATAATTTTACATTTTCACAAATTAATCTATTTTTGACATTTTTGTCAAAAATCACTTTACAAAACTAGTAAATCTATCAATAAACCTTCATAATCTATTATGAATATCAATTTAATCAAATATTCAGCAATGCAAACATGTTAAGTCTTTTAACAGTTTCAAAATTTAAAGTACAGGCTAGCTAGAATACCAAGCAACGATCATAAAAACATAGAAATCATTAAAAATCGGGACAAAACACATACCTAATTGAAGGAAATAAAGTTTTTGAATCCCTATCTATATTTTCCAATGAAGAATCAGTTTCAAGAAGATGAATGCATGAATAAATTCATTTATTTTATTTAATTAACCTTTCTTAACCAATTTACATAATTAACCTTTAAAATACTAAATAATTACTCCAAATGCCATGCCACTAATATCCATTATGTTATAAATGGGTTAATAAACACATAAGGGCCTTTAATTTGATTTTCTATAGCTAATAGATACCTTTAACTAATAGAACTCAATTTTTACACTTTACGCGATTTAGTCCTTTTTATCAAATTGACCATTTAAACGATAAAATTTCTTCATGAAATTTTCACACAGTCATTCCTTCATGCTATAAATATTAAAAAAATAATAAAATAAATATTTCAACGTCAGATTTGTGGTCCCGAAACCACTGTTCCAATTTGACTAAAAACGGGTTGTTACATTGATTTTTGTTTGACTTTTCCATTTTTTGCTCCTAAATTAATGGCTTCTTATCTCTACTTTTATTTAAAATTTGATTTTCGTTTGGAATTTTCATTTCTTTTTTTTTTTTTTTATATTGATAGTTATGGAAAACTAATATGATAGAGAATAAGGAAGAGTATGAACGGTGACAATAAGACTATTCATATGCTTGCACAAGTGAATATATATATTCTAAAAGTGGAACTTAATTATGGACAACAAGATTATGTTTACATTAATTATATAATGAGTAAGAAATTATAGAGGGAAAAAAACTAAGGTTAAATTATGCTATTAACCCCTGTACTTAGCAAAAGTTGTGGATTTAATCCTTATACTTTTATTTTGACATTTCTAGTCCCAATACTTGTCAAATTTTAAAACTTCAATCTTCACCAAACAATAATTGTTAAATTCTTAAGTAAAGTTCTGCTATTTCCAAAATCTTATTCATCAAACATATTATCATATGAGTAATGTCATGTCAACTTATTATTTTCACATATTACTCACTAAAAATTCAGTTGATGGATTACCAACTATCAATTACGTTAAAACTGAAATTTTAAAATCTGAAAAGTATAAGGACTTAGAATGATCCAATTTAATAAAATGGGCTAAATCTATAACAGTGCGCATACTACATGATTTATAATTGAATTTAACCAAACAGATTTAATTGCTGCTGTTTGGGCTTGGACTAAAATTTTAAAAATTGAAAATTACAGGGACTAAATTTTACCAATTCAAAAAGTATAGGGACTAATTGATCAAATAAAAGTGAAGAGATTAAATCCAAAACTTTTACAAAAGTAAAATGACTAATAGTAGATTTTAACAAAAAATTAATGTGACAAGCCACCATTTCAATACATGACAATTAGTTGGGCTACTAGAGCATCATTGGTGCAGCAAAAATTAATTTTGGTGATCCTAGTCCATTGATCCAAGTGTGAAATAACGAACCCAAATGAAAGGGCATGGAATTCATAACATAAAGTTTTGAATATAAACTAGTACTAAAGGGGTGTTCACAACACTATTTTGAACTTGTAATCGCAATCTTGAAAACTCTGATCTTTATGTAATTCACCTACTGGAAATGATTGGAGTTCTTTCATGAACTTTCAGAAAGTTTTCTCAAAAATCTGTTTCTATGCTAGCTAAAGAATTTCAATTGAAGAAAGTGGGGGTGATGGAGATGTGTTTTACTCAAAACTATTTTAAATAATAAACATGTTCCAAGAGAATAATTTTTTTATAAAATAAATTTCATATATTCTTTTGTTTTAAAAATTAAATTTAAAATACTTTACCACTCTCTCTTTATATATATATACACTTATTTGTGTCTAGAATGCATATATATTGTGTTTAAATTCCAACTCTATGATAATTATATGAACATTTTTATATAATTAATTTAACTTATGCTGTAGGTTAAATAGAACCCCGATTTTCTTTAGATTCTAATCATTCTGACCATAGGTGCAATGCTGTGGGATCTTATAATGTTGATAGTAATATTAAAATGTTTCTAATATTACAAATCGTGAGTAGTATCTAGCATGCACCACTGCTATGATAATGTTACTATATATATCCCTTTGTTTATGATATCTATATTGAATATAAGTCATAAAATAATTACACTTGTATAGTCTAATATTTTATTTCCTGGATCTCAAATAGACTAAAATGTACAAATGAGTTTCATATCTCATATCGAATCATTTGAGTATGATTATGCATTTCTAGTCTAACTCTATTAGGGATCTAAGACATTACTCCTATTATGTATAAGGGACAAATATTATTTTGATCACTCAGATCCCACTACAAAATTTGTCGTATACCTAAGAACAAATTTTTGATACTATGCATGTTCATTTTATGGTCTATGTTTGGGGTTCGTGGCTTTTCCTCCCAACAATGTTGTCTCCAAAGTTCGAACTTACATTCTCCCCTTGTGAAAAATACGACTCTCGACATTATGAACTATGATGACCTCAATTCTAAGTATCACATACATTGTTATTACTTTGATAATTGTTGTAGCTATTACATTATCATCCAAAAAACATTCTCATGATAGATTAACTCAGTACTCTATTCTTCTAACATGTATCATGCATTGACCCAATATCACATACTCATGACAACACTTGATCAATAATCATTAACCCATTAATGTCTATGTATTGTTATTGTCCTGATCTACAATAATATATCAACTAAAAACAATTTAAGAATAATTTATTCTAGACAACTTATCACGAATGGTTAATGTAATTATTTAAAGTAGTCTTTTGGACGTATAATAATATTCGTTTTTACTATGACAATGGAGTTTTTTTGACCTTTAATTCTATTGTACCATAACTAAATAAAATAAATAAATTACTAGAATTGTAAGAATGCAATGTTGTTGTGCCATATAAAAATTGGACATGTTTATTTAATTATTTTATCTTTATTTAAAAAAAATAGACATTGGTGTTGTGAAATTGTTTACTTTGTTAAAAAGGGAACAACAAACATTTGTGATTTGGGTTCTCCAAAACCAATGCTTACTTAATCCATAAAATTACAAACATATTAATTTCGTCCCAAGTTTAATTTTAATTAATTTAGACTAGAAAATGTAATGGATTTGACTCATTAAATAATTGGTTGCAAGTTGCAACAAGAAGTAGCTAATTAAGGTACAATAGAATTAAAAAAACTATTTCATAGACCTAGTCCAAGTATGGGTTGCGTCTTAAAATGTTTAACAAAATATATTAAAGAGTTTACATATGATATTTTGATAATGTATACAGAATAATAATATATTATTAAAAATAAAGTTATTTAAATTTATTTTTATTTAAGGTAAAAGACTTCAAATAAAAAAAAATTAGATCAAAAAGAAAGATCAAGAACCATTGATTTCTACAAGTCAATAAAATTGGATTTTACTTGTTACTTGTCTTACCAGTTTCTACTGATTCATTCTTTTAATATAAACTCTTTCGATAATCTAATTGTGATGCTGTACCTTTTAAGTTTTAACATGTAGATTTCTTATGATTCTTGCTATAAGCAGAAGAGAAAATCTTATGATGTTCATTTATAAATCTTCCTCATTGCAATAGTTATAGTGTCCAAAAAAATAATTTCTTCTCTCTCATTCAGGAGTATCTCCTATCGAGACTACAGTAAGAGGAAAATTAACATTCACTATTGATGATATTCCAACATTTAGTGTGCAGAAGGATTAGAGGAATTTCATGCTTGGTTAGAAACACACAAGCTTACAGAAAAAAGTAATTACAACATTCTAATGAAATTTGTTTTTAGATTCACAAGAATGTTGAGAGACTGTTGGAATGCGATCAGCCAATAAAATCAAATGTTGTTTTAGTGTTGACAGATTTGTTACGGTCTCTCTATAATTATTTTATTGGAAATCCTGATGACATGTTAACTTTTAAAAGGAGAGACTTCTTTTGAAGAAAATGTTATTCATATGAAAAAAAGGATTTGGCAATACATTTTCTTGTCATGACCAAACTTTTTTGTGCCATTAGTCTTGATAGAAGTATTAAATAAGCACTTCTTGCCTCCATCCCAGAACCTCTCAAAGTTGTACTAAATCAAGCTTTTCAAAGGCAAAATAAAGACATTTCGAATTTGACGATTGGTACAGGGATTTTACCTGTATCTTTGAGAGTTCTGATCCGGTCTTTGAGATTTTGAATTTCTTTTTTTCTTTGAGCAAGGTAAGAGAAAAAAATCTTGTCCTAGTGCTGTTGTTTCTCTAGTAACTTCATTGAGCCTTTTTTGAAGTATATTGGTACGGTTTTTCACCATTTTGGTGATATAATCTACTTTAGCTTCAATTTTTGTGATCTTTGAGTCAACTCGTAGTACTCTAAAGTCTATCTTCATTATGTTGAGTTTTGAACAGCAATATTTTTTGTTTGTCAATTTAATGTGACTTCTACGAGACTTGGCTTTACAGGTCTCCTTGTAGCAATTTTTTGCAATTTTGTTGGAATTTTTTGGAACATGAGTATACTTGTCTCGTGGGAATTCTTAAAGTGGAGGAAAATCTTTGTCACATGATGAAAATATCTTGCAATTCTTTCCCGGAAGATTGGGAAGGATTGTGGTTTTGCTTTTGGACTCATTTTTTTAAAATTTTTGTAGCAAGTCTGATTTAACTATTTTGTATTGGATTTTAGAGAGGTTGGTTGTAATGACCTGATTTTCAGTGGTACTGAAAAATACGGTTTTGGAACATCATTTTCATAAATTGAATCTGTAAATATTAAATATGAATATTTATGAGGATAATATAAAGACATTAAAGATTGATCTAGTAATTTTGCCGAATTTATAGTTAATTAAGGCTCAGGGATTAAATCATAAAGCCCAATCAATATAGGTTTTTAATTGACCAAAGGCTTGAGGACTTAAATAATAATTAGCCAAAGGTCTAATATGGAGATTAAATCACTTTTTATGGGGAGTTTGTGGGGGATGATGGCATTAGCCATTATATATGTTTAAGAAATTATAAGATTAATTGAACCATAGTTAATTATTAAACTAACTTAATTAGAAATTAATCAAGGTATAAATATTAAGAGTTAGTGCCTTTTTTTCATCATTCTCATTAAGCTTTTGTAACGCCCCAAATTTTGTAATTTCAGCTTTTGGAATATTGGTTGTATTCTACCCTATTTTTGACGTAAATATATTCTTGCTTATGTGATTAAGTGCTTTGAGGTGTGTTGGGGAGGTCCCAAGTTCAATTCTAGGCTTGAGCTAAATTTTGGGTTTCATCTGAATAAAGCATGGCTTTTGGGTAATGGGCTTAAAAGGATTTAGTTGTGAAAATATGTCAGAATGGGTCTGCTAGGTTGGTGGTTAAGTTGAGTGTTGGTTTGCTGAAGGTCTTGTGTCCAAATCCCTGCGCGAGCAAGGGATTTATTTTGTTGCTGGTGTCGTGTGAGAGTTTGAGATGGACTATAATGCTGATAGTAAAGAGGTTTCTGGAGAAAATTAAGGGTTTGGGATAGGGAAGTTATCAAGATTTTGGTCTTTTCCATTTACCGAAATTTCTTTGCAATTTTTTCCCTTCTCTATATTCTTTTTCATTCTTTTTCCCTCCCAGCCGAAAATCCCTTGTTGCTGCCGTTTTTACTCCTTTTAAGTATTGGTTTTTGGGCATTTTCCTTCATCATTACCCATCTCTGCGGTTGGTGTGAATTCAGTAAGTGTAGGGATACTTTTGGGTCTCGTTATTGGTTAAGGGGGTGTTAAGAGACTATTCTTTTGTTTAAGAGACAGCCAATGTGCTGTGGGTTGCTAAAACGAGGTTCTAATCAGCGAGGAACTGCCATTGTTCGTTAAAGGTGAGGTCGTTGGTAACTTTCAGGATTTTCCTATCTTTAGTAACTCGGTTTAAGTGACTAATGAAGTAGTGTAATGTTCGATATTAGGTTCTAGAGTGCTCGTGGTTGTATTAGCTTTGAAACAATACTAGGCATGTACTTCGATTGCACAGAAATGGGTTTCGAAGAAAGCCAAAACTAAAACTGTCGACGCCACACGGGCGTGTAGACTGCCCGTGTAGAGGCCGTGTGGCGATACACGACCGTGTGACCGACGAGCCAGGCTGTGCGCATGCCACACGGGTAGGACAGACACGGGCGTGTGATGGCTTGTAGGCTGTGTGCGAGGCACGGGCTCAGGCAAATGGGCCGTGTAGGCCACACGAGTGAACCACACGGGCATGTAAGAATCTGGATCAGGCCGTGTGATCCACACGGGTAAGGCCAATTTGGGCCGTGTGACCCACACGGGCGTGTAAGCCCATATGAGCGTGTGAGCCCCTTTAATCTGAAATGTTCTATAAGGTTGCACGGGTCGCCCAAGTCGACTGTGACCTGTAGTAAGGTTGGTAAGCCTTATCTAGACTCTTAATTTTGTGATGTATGTGTTAGCATGTTATACCTAGCATGATTATTTGATCTGTTCTGAAGTAAATGTATGATCCGTTTATCTGCATTATAGCATGCCATACTTGTATGATGCATTGCATCGGGGTGGGTTTAATGAAGTGAAGGAAGTATCTGAAGGGCTTCATAAGCCCGTTATCTGGCAGCTAAGTTGCATACTTATGATATGTGCTGCAATGTAGTACCTTATAGTGTGTAAGGATGAATGGGTCGATTTTATTCCCATATATGGTGTGCAGGGATGGGTGGGTCGATTTTATCCCCACATGGTGTGTTGGGTTAGACGGAGTTGGTGTGCAGGGTTGGTGGGCTTATTCTGTTAATCTGGCCTGTTATTCATGTTATATCTGAGATGGGCTGAAACCCTAAGACTGTATCTGATAATGATTCTGTAAGGGCCCAGGCCCCCTAATTATGACTGTATTCTATTATCTGTTTGTATGCATTCTATATTGTGGGGATGTACACACTGAGTTGCGAAAAACTCACCCCTTTATTTACTTATTTGTTCAGGTGATCCCCTGTTGTAGATGGATCGGTGCGACGGAGAGCTCGACGGTGACCACTGCTTCATATACTCTGGTTTTATGGTTTAATGCTTTTATTATTTTAACTACATTGGGGGTATTTATATAACTTCTGGACTCAGACTGCTTGGTACAAATTCGGGATTTAGAACAACTGTTATGGATTTTGAAACTGCAACGTATCACGATAACTTTATTTGTTTTTTTTAAAGCTTCCGTGTATAAAGAAATGTTTTCAAGCAAACCTATCAATACACGTTTTCTGAGCTAAGTAAAAGATAATAACTGGAACGGTTTAGGGTAAATGCAGTTTTAAATACTCTTTCATGTGACATCGCTAGATTCAACCATAACGTCTAGGCTGGGTTTGGGGTGTTACAGCTTTCATCTCCTATAGCCAAAAGTTGAAGAAAAAAACCCCAAAGTTATCCTTTTCCATTTAGCCATTAAATTTATATGTAATTCAAGTCATTTTCTTGTAATTTTTATGGAGTTGAGGTCACAGGAGCTTGATTTAACTAACTCATGTACCAAATGGTAAAACTATTAAAATTTTAGAAAGTTGCCATTTTTTATTTCTTGAATAATTAAGCTTGTGATTGATAAATTTTAAGCTTAGAATATGAAAAATGACTAGATTGTAAAGTTAATTTAGCTTATTTTTAACTTTGTCACATTAGGCACCAAATTGAATAAATGTAAAATTTGTTATGAAATTATGTTAGATATAGAAAATATAAGGTACCTAATGAGAATACATGAAATCGGATTTTAATCTAAAGCTAAGAATTGAAAGTTCTTTCGAGTTCAGGGACTAAATCGAATAAAATATAAACTATGAAGGAAATTGAAAAATAGAATTATATGAAATCATGCATATCATGGTATAGTATGAAAATGATTGGTATTGATTGGTGATATAAAATAATTGTATAGATCAATAATTAGATCGAAGTGAAGTTAATTGAGGAAAAACTAAAATTGTGGATTAGTCCTTTAAGTATCTTCTCTTTTCACATTTTGAATAGGTAAGCTCATATAGAACTTACTAGTTTACTTTATGCTTTATGCTTTATGCGATATTATGTTTGATTTCATATATATAAATTATTAGATATAAATAGAATTCTAATGAATTTGGCATGTATGGCTAATTATGGGCTGAATTGAAATGACACGTGATTATTGGTTAATTTGTAATAGTTTAAGGTAAAAATGTGAAAATTGATTGATTACAGAACATGTAAATGGATTACAGGACATGTAAATGGATTACATGATCAAATATAGGGATTTGTAATGATATATATATAAGGAAATAACGCCCGTGTGAACTTAGTAAAAGGTTAAGATATGTTTAGCATGCTAATAGGGTTATACATATGCTTAGTCAGGAATTTTTTAGTTTATAATGAGGTCTAGCATTTGTTGTAGATTCTCGAGTTATATATGATTTAAGTTTATACTAGATGGGTAACCTAATATATGTCATCTTGTGTGAGTAACTTATTTACCCGTGTATCCGAATCCGTTTTACTATAGTTCCATTAAGCGATATTCAATTAGATTGAGATGAAAAACTTGGAAATGAATTGGAAATGAAATAGTATATGCTTATATCTTGACATATGATATGTGATTTCCTTAATGTTAGTGATATTACTCATGATATTAAACATGACTAACATACTTGAATAATAATGTTGATATGTGTCCAGTTATGTCAATATGTGCCAAGGATAGCCATGTTGAATGCCAAAATGATTAGTAGATATTATACTTTTAATGATCAAGGTAAGTATGGTATTTCCATTTTGAACTTACTAAGCATTGGTATGCTTAACCTAGTTGTTTTCCCTTTCCTTGTAGATTGACACCTTGCGGGACTTGTTGAGTGTGATTAGCAAGGGAGCACACACTATCAAAAGATGATAGATATATGTTCATTTTGTGTCTAAGCATTGTGACATGTACATAAGGACCTTTGTTGTGCCAATGGTCAAATTGGAGTTAATGTTTTTGTGAAAATGTAATAATGATTGAACTTGCGTAATAGGCTTGGTATGTGATCAAATTGATACATGTTTTGGTCTTGTGTGATGTAACCTCCCTAACTCGGCCCAGACATTATGGCCGAATTCAAAAGGCTACATTAGCCACTAAAATTACCGAAATAAACCTTCATATTTCAAATTTACTTTTAAACCATTTACGTATTTGTTCAATACTAGTGGAACCGAATATTTCTCTTAATCTTCGTAAAAAATTTGTGAATTTTAAAAATCGATTGATTTCAGTATTGCATATGAAAATATTGCGTATTTTGCAAACTAAGTCGAATTTTATTAAAACTTGTTTTCATTATTGCAGTGGAAAAGAGTGACATTGTCAGATTTTGTTAAAAACCAAGTTTCATGTGTAATTCTTTCAACAATTTTTAAAACTTTAATATCATGCAATCAAAACAATCCCAAAATAAAACTCATGCCACAGTCCAAATAAAATTAATTACAGTCCCAAAACAAATATTAAAAAATAGTTCAAAATATTTAAAATTTAAAAACATCTAAGATGCTCCTCCGATTGTTGTGTCCAAATCCTAACCTCAAGAATTATCTGAAAATAAATCAGTAAACCAGAGATCAAAACTAGCATATGACATCATATCAATCGTTGGATAATAGAATAGTTATTAGATCTCTAGGGTCATTTTCATGTTGAATAAAATGTTCTCGATATTCTACAAATAAAACAAAATTGCGGGACCCTCTCCTTTTTATTGATAAATTATTATTTTTATTTTTAAAAATTTTATCTCCAATTTTTAAGTACAGTACAGTAATTTGGACCTTGAAAAGTTGAAAATAGTTTGCTAAGTATTATGTCATATAAAGTATTTTTGGTACAATTAGATACTATCAAATCAAAATTTCATTATCCAACTGTTAGCATATGTCATGTCAGTATGAAATATTTTGACCAAAGTTTTCAAAATCAAATCGATGGTTGAACTGCTCAAGCTACCGGGTTTCCAATTCAATCGGTCCATCCAGTTCAATTAAATAAAACATTAAAAAAATCAGTTTCACCACCTGCTTTCCAAGTCAAACGATCTAATGGTTTTCTCCATACTGATATCCTTATCGATTTTGTTCTAATAGTTCCGACCGACTGATCCGATTCAGTTCAAGTTTTTATGATTTTTTTATATAATTTCCATAAGTTTATATCAGTTTTAATATTTTTAATAATTTTTATTTAAAAATTTTATGATTTTTTATAAGATTTTAAGAATTTTTATACGTGTTATAAAATTTCAAATATTTTTTTATTAATTTTATAAATTTTTTTATAATTTATTAGATTTTTTAATATTTATAATTTTTTTATTTTCTATATTTTTCACAAGTTTATATCTAATTCAATTTTTTTTTCAATTTTATAATATTTTTGTAATATTTTTAGTTTTTAATTATTTTTATTAATTTTATGAGAAAATATTAAATTAATTCAAAAGTTGCACAAGCTACCATCTGATTGGTTCAACAATTTATTTTAACAGTCAGCATGGTCAATGACAGAATTCATTAACGGGGGCTTAATTGAATTTTTTTTTAACTATATGAGCTTAATTGGGTGCGCATTTAATATAGGGGCTTAATTGATTTTTTCGCATTTTTAAAGACTTTTTTGACATATAAACATTCTTTTTAATCTAAGGGTTAATTTTTATTTGGGTCTCATTTAAATAGTTCTCATTACAGTTCCCATAAAAATTAAAAAAATCAATTAAGGCCTGCTGAAAAAAGTGTATCTAATTGAGCCTTGAGTGACATAAAAAAAAAAAAACTTTCGTTAAGATCAAACTAGTTTGACTATCAATAAATCTTAATGTGATTGACAAAAATAATGAGAAACTAAAATGTGACATGCCACATAAATAAAATTTTAAAAAAATAAAAAAAAAGCACATCCAAAATAAATCTAGGCACACCGACAATCAAATTTATCTAAATCTGGACATTTCTTTATTTAGATTTATTTATAACGAGCATAAAAATGTAAAACTTATAATAATTACAAAAAAAAGTTATATGTACAGTAGCTGTAGAATAAAATGGCAGGTGATGAGATACATATGTTGAAATAAAGAAGAATTTTTTTTAAATATATAGAGGTGGATATTTGAATTTTAAAAATAGATATGTATATATCTTTAAAAATATTTATTTATTTTTAATGTGTAAAATTCTGTTAAAAATATCCTAATTCAACTATAATTACGAGTGTATATATTTCTATGCTTGGGATAGATTAAATATTAAGCTAAAAGGAAAAACGGATTACCATATATATAATCTCAAATATGGTGGAAAAGTTATTTGCGTATATTTATTTTATCATTATTGGAATATAATCTTATTTCATCATATTTTAGCATATATATGATCACAACTCATTTTATTTGGCAGCGGTTGAGTTCATATTGATTGCATATGTATAATTTTAGGAATTTTTAATAATTACTAATTTATTAATATCTTTTATAATTTTACACTCATCCAAAATAAATTTAAATAAATAGATGGTTTAAGTTTAAATTTAAATGATGTTGAAATCTATTTATCTTAATTCATTTTGGATATGCCTTTTCTATTAATCTTTTATAACTTTTAGTTTTTTATTAACTATTTTTTGCTTACTTAAGATGCCATGAGAAAATATTTATTCATTACGTTAACTACCAAATTGATCAGTAATGGTTCTGGTTAAAGGAAGGTTCAATTGGGTGCACCGTTTAATTAATTTTTGAGTAAATTACACTAGGAGTCATTCAATTATTACTATTTTTTTTTATCATTCAACTAAGAAAATTTACTAAATGGTCACCCAACTATTAAATCTTGTCTTTTTTTATCACCGGTTAACAAACGATGGTATATTTTAAATTGACATAATAGCAACTTAACCCTCAACATTTATACATTATATTTAATCTTGATTCTAAAATATCTAACCTTCAACATTTACACATTGTGTTTTCTTTTTATAGTTTTGGTTTTTTTTTTTAAATCTAATTAGATAATGTGTAAATATTGAGAGTTAAAGTTGCTATTATTTTCACTTTTAAAAGCTACCATTGTTAACCAACTAATGACTAAAAAGGTAAAATTAAATAGTTGAATCACCGTTTCATAAATTTTCAAAAGAAAATACTAGTAGTCAGCTACCCTTAATTTGTTGATTTTTTTAGGAAAAGCTTTTTTAAACCTTCACCCTCTATTCTCAAAATTTGATGATAAATCATGATATGATTGATTGATAATATATAAAAAGGGATAATGAATTTTTTTGGCCCTCTAACTTTATAAAAAAAATTCATTTTAGCTCTTCATTTTTTATTTTTTGTCTCTTTTGCACTTGAACTTACACTTTTTATTAAATCACCCCAAAATTAACGTTTGTTAACTTTTGCTAATGTGCCACATATGGGTTATCATGTAGATGATATGTCAACATTTAATTAATTTTTAAAAAAATTAAAAATTAAGAAATATTTTTTTTATAGTTTTTATATATACTTTTTGAATAATTTTAATGATTTTTTATTTTAAAAAATAATTTTTGAATTTTTAAAAATTAATTAAATGTTAACGTGTCATCTACCTAACAATTCACATGTACACATCAACAAAGTTAACACAACTTAAATGATTTTTTTATAAAGTTGGAGGGCCAAAAAATTTATTATGCAAAAATTATAAACAATTGTAGAATGCATGAAACTTAAACCAAATATTAAATTAAGGAGATACTAGTAAACAATTTTTTTTTTTTTTTTTTTTGTTAAGGTTTAGTAATAACCAAAACTAAAGTCTAACATTGTTGCACTACGACTTCCAATCCCAGAATTGTATGGCGTAATTAGAATTAGTTAATGCTTGCTCGCTCTTTCACTCAAAAGTCAAAGGCAAACAAAAACTAAAACCATAAGGTGGAGTTGACTTTTCAGGTTTCTTTAATTATAAAATCTCAAGGACTTTGGAAGTTATGCATGTGAAAAAAAAAAAAAAATAAGAACACAAAATTTTACGTGGAAACCCTTTCGGGAAAAAACCACGGGCAGAGGAGAAGAAAATTCACTATGTCGAAAATTTGAATCAATACAAAAGGAATAGACTATGTCTATTTATAGGCTTGTAAAGCCATATTCTAGTAGGATTGAAACACCTTATCCTAGTAAATATAAAATAGATGGAGTTTAATAAGGTTTAAAAAACCTTATTCTAAAATAAAATAAAAGAAGTCTAGTTCTATATGGATTTTACTTTTATTTTATTTTCCATCGTATTTTATTTAAATAAGAATTAGGGTCACTTAATTCTAACAATCTCCACCTTGACCCAAATTCTCAATGAACAAGTTCTTTATCGCGAACAAGTTCTTCACCTCTTCCATAAAACCCCTTAAGGGTTTAACTTCAACAATGAACACCAACCAAGTCTAAGCAATGCTCAAACTTGGTTATAGGAAGTGACTTGGTCATCATATCTCAGGATTTTCATGAGTCTTGATTTTGCTCACAACAATATCACCACGAGCAATAATATCACGAACAAAATGATACCGAACATCAATGTGTTTTGTTCTCTCATGAAACATTTGATCTTTTGTAAGAAAGATGGCACTCATCATTGTCACAAAATCATGTGCTGATTTGAAGGTCTTCATTTAGTTCACTAAAGAGTCCCTTCAACCAAATAGCTTCTTTACAAGCCTCGAGAATCGCCATGTACTCGACCAAGTAGTAGACAAAGCGATCGTAGTTTGCAAAGTGGCTTTCCAACTTATTGCACAACCTCCGATTGTAAAGACGTAACTCGTGAGAGATCTTCTTCTATCAAGGTCTCCAAAGAAAATCAGCATCAACATACCCAATAACTCCATCTTCGGCTTCTTCCAAATCGTAAGCAAACATCGATGAGTACCTCGTAAGTATCTTAAAATCCACCAATCGCTTTCCAGTGTTCTTTACCGGATTCGCCATATATCACTAATCGTGACTTCGATCGCATATGATAAATCTGGGCGTGAACAAACCATAGCATACATGAGAGATCCCACTTTGCACTAGAGTATGGAACATGTGACATGTACTCAATCTCATCATCGATTGTGGAGACAAAGCCGATGAAAGTCTAAAATGGTCTGCTAAAGGAGTACTAACAGCTTAGCACTCCGCATATTGAACTCGCAAAGAAGTTTCTCAATGTACCCCTTCCGACTTAGGTACAATTTACTTGTTTTTCTATCTCTAAGAATCTCCATACCAAGTATCTTCTTTGTCTGGTCCCAAATCTTTCATCTCAAATTCTTCACTTAGTTGGGCTTTGACCTTTCTTATCTCTCCTTTGTCTTTTCTTTGCTCAACATGTCATCAACGTAAAGAAGTAGATACACAAAAGAACCATTATTGTTTTTCTTAAAGTAAACACAATCACAAAACTACTTCTTTTAAAATCGTGAGAAGTCATAAAGGAATCAAACCTCTTGTACCATCGCCTTGGTGATTTGTTTCAAAACCGTAAAGGGACTTTTTCAAACAAGCAAACATAATCCTCTTTTTCTCGAGATCAGAAACCCCTCCGTTGTTGCATGTAAATATCTTCCTCAAGTTCTCCATGCAAAAATGCGCTTTTACATCTAACTGCTCAAGCTCTAAATCATGCATGGCCACAATACCAAGCAAAGCTCGAATCGAACTATGCTTCACAACTGGGAGAACACATCTGTGAAGTCCACTCTGGAACTTGATCAGAACCCTTTGCAACAAGCCTTGCTTTATATTTAGGTTTTTCAACTCCTGAGTCCCTTCTTTCTTTTTAAACACCCATTTACAACGAATGCCTTCTTACCTTTAGGAAGTTTCACAAGATCCCATGTTTTGTTTTTGTGGAGTGATTCCATCTCCTCTTGCATAGCAAACATCCATTTTTCTCGAGTCTTCACACTAATCGCCTCGTAATAATTTGATGGCTCTTGATTCGCATCTATATCTTCACCACATTTAAAGCATAAGCAACTAGATCACCTCAAAGATACTTCTTTGGAGGTTTAATTTCTCTTTTAGTTCTGCTTTTGGCGATAGAGTATTGAGGCGAAGAAGCAACTCTATTCTCAATTTTTGTACCGACTTGAGGAGTCGACTCAGTATTAACTGATGCTCCACCTGCTTTTGATTTTCTTTATTGGAAGAGTCTTTAAGAGATAAGTTAGGAAGCATAGCGCTTTCATCAAAAACAACATCTCTGCTAATCACAACTTTCCTATTTTCAGGACACCATAACTTATACCCTTTTACACCACTTTATAACCAAGAAAAACACATTTAATGGATCTCGGTTCCAATTTTCCATTATTAACATGAACATACGCAGACACCCAAAGATCTTTAAATCGAATAATTAGCGGGATTACCAAACCATACCTCTTGTGGAGTCTTTTTCTCAATGGCAACGGATGGAGATCGGTTGATCAAAAACATGCGATGAGGTCGTCACCAAAATGACTTGGTAAGTTGGCATTTGACAACATACATCGAACCTTCTCCATGATCGTTCGTTCATTCGTTCGCAACGCCGCTTTTGTCGTGGAGTATGACGAATCGTCAAGTGTCTCACGATCCCTTCCGACTTGCACAATCTATTAAACTCATCGAACGAACTCTAAGCCATTGTCTCAAGTGCGGAGGTATTTTATCTGCTTTCCCGCCTGCTTTTTCAATCATAATTTTCCAAGACTTAAATACGGAAAACACATCGCTTTTCTCGCTTTCGTGAAGAACGCCCAAACTTTTCTAGAAAAATCATCAATAAAGGTTAGCATATAATTAGCTCCACCTCTCAAGGCACTCTGGATGGTCCCCACGGATCGTAATGAATATACTCCAACGTTTCATTCGTGTTATGGATTCCTCTAGTGAATCGAACTCTCTTTTGCTTCCCAAAACACACGGTGCTCACAGAAAATTCGGTTTGCAAATTCCTTGCCCATCAAGAAGTCCTCTTTTGCTCAATTCTACCATGCCATTCTCACTCATATGCCCTAGGCGCATATGCCAAAGTTTACTAATATCATCATCCGACAAGGAAGAGGAAGCGGCAAACAGCATCACCAAAGAATAATGAGAACCACAAAAACATATAACTTGGCGCTTTTTCTTTGCCCTTTCATCACAACAAGGGACCCTTTGGAAATCTTTAAAACCCCACTTTCACTTGTGTATCTGCACTTTTGAATCAAGAGTACTCAATGAAATTAAATTTCTTTTCATTTCGGAACATACCGTGCGTCACTAAGTGTTCGACAACTCCATCAAACATCTTAACTTTAATTGTTCCAACACTGCGATCTTACACGAAGCATTATTTCCCATCAAAACAACACCTTGAGACATAATTTGTTTAGTAAGTTGTAAACCAATCCCGATTGGGACTCATATGGAAGGTGCAGCTGAATCAAGTATCCACTCTCACTTACTTTAGAATCATTGATGAAGCGACTAGAAATTCACCATCATTTGTAGTCTTCTACAACATCGCCTTCACCAGAATTTTTCAGGTTGTTTTCCTTTGATTCGCAGCCTCCCTTTTAATCTTATTTTGTAGCTTATAGCACTCAGATTTAATGTGCCCTTTCTTCTTACATGAAGTTACAAGTTTTACCTCTATTTGAAGACTTCGATCTACCCTTAGATTTACCACGATGATTTCTTTCCTGTGTCCTACCACGATCATCATCGATGATTCCGATCTTGTCTCCCACGAACAATGAGACCCTCTCCACGAGAGTCGGTTTTAACCACAAGGTGTTTCATCTTATCATACGAGGTTAAAGAATCATAAACCTCATCAACCGTGAGAGACTCGCGCTATATAAAATCGTGTCTCTAAAGGTTGAATAAGACGGAGGCAACGAACAAAGTAGAATCAACCCTAGATCTTCCTTATCATACTTTGAACCTCCATGGCCTCCAAGTTTGAGAGAATTTCTTTAAATATCATTAAGTGTTCGTGTATGCACGCACCTTCCTCCAAACGATGAGCATAAAGACGCTGCTTCATATGCAACTTGCTTGTTAGAGTTTTCGACATACATATTTGTTCTAGCCTCTTCCATAATGCGTGCAAAGCTTCTCTTTCATCACATCCTGCAAAATTTCATTGGACAAATGCGGATGCAATTGTGTTAATGCCTTTCGATCCTTACGCTTCTTCTCTTCATCCGTTAATGTCGAAGGCATCTTATCTATCCCTAGCAGGGCATCCTCCGAGATCCATCTCACGCAAGAACTGCTTGCATCTTAATCGCCACAACGCAAATCGGTGTTGCGATCCAACAACGGAATTTCATATTTCAAAGACGCCATTACCGTGATCGAGATGAACAACCCTAAGCTCGATACCAATTGTGAAAAAAAAAAAGAACACAAAATTTTACGTGGAAACCCTTTCGGAAAAAACCACGAGCAGAGGAGAAGAAAATTCACTATGTCGAAAAATTTGAATCAATACAAAAGGAATAGACTATGTCTATTTATAGGCTTGTAAAGCCATATTCTAGTAGGATTGAAACACCTTATCCTAGTAAATATAAAATAGATGGAGTTTAATAAGGTTTAAAAAACCTTATTCTAAAATAAAATAAAAGAAGTCTAGTTCTATATGGATTTTACTTTTATTTTATTTTCCATTGTATTTTATTTAAATAAGAATTAGGGTCACTTAATTCTAACAATGCATTTGCAGCTATAGACAATGGCCCTATGAATTATATACAAGCTATCTCCAAAGACAAAGTCCTTGAGCCTATCTCAAAGTGAAAGCCACTTTTTAAATCTTAAAATTCCCAACTTGGACACTAGCATTTTACCTACTCCTTTTACCTCACTTATATTTGGCAAATATGCTGTCAGCACTGTTACTACTAATGACCCAATCTTCCTTTTGGACCTTTGCCACTCCCATAGGAGCCAAATCCCCCTCATTTTATATCCACTTGCCTCTCTTATTGTTTTTCCCTATCCTTTTGACGTTTTAGTTAATGTATGAGTATTTTTTTTTCATTACACCAATGTGATGCATCTTATTAATGTTTTGTGTTGAACATGTATGTATGTATGTTGAACAGATGGCAAAGGCAGTACTGAATGTTACTCTGGTTCTTGCTCTTTTCTCATGTTACTTTGCTCTTCTTGCTTCTGTACAGGCACAGCTTACTTATCCACCAGAAGGTTGATTTTGTTTGGTTTATAATATATTCTTTGTTACTTCATCATGTTGCATTGTTAAACCAGTTTCGAAATGCCTGTGTTGAATTTTCCAGTTGACGCACTGCAAGCTATTCGGCGTAAGCTCAAAGATCCGAGAAAAAACCTAAGGAACTGGAGAAAAGGCGATCCTTGCGTTTCAAACTGGACCGGAGTAATCTGCACCATGCCTCAACCTGATGGCTTTTTGCATATTCAAGAACTGTATGTATTTTCATGTATTCATTGGTTGCCATCATTGTTTTGTTTAAAATCAGTGATATGTTGTAATGTTTTGGGCAGGCGGATGCTAAATTTGAATCTTACTGGAAAGCTTGCTCCTGAACTTGGCCAGCTATCTAATTTGACTGTACTGTAAGTGGTGCCAATGTTTTGGAGACTTCAGATATTTACTCAAGTTCACCAAATTCTTGCCTTACCATCAATGACTCCTTACTTGGTGCAGGAATTTTATGTGGAATCACAATATTACAGGAAGTATACCTAAGGAGATAGGCAATATAAAATCATTGAAGTTCCTGTAAGCAAACTCATATTCAGAAGCTAAAAAAAGCAAGTTTCAAGTAAATGAATGCAGAAACCTTACAAGAGTAGTGATCATGGTTGCAGGCTTTTAAGTGGGAATCAGCTTTCAGGACCTTTGACCGACGAGCTCGGTTTTCTTCCTAACTTGTTGATGTTTCAGGTGGATTTGAATCAGATAACAGGTTCACTGCCGAAATCTTTTGTCAACCTCATCAGCTGCAGGCACCTGTGAGTAAATAATACTACTAAATTAAATTTAAATGCTTTTTATGTTATGAAGTAATGCATTAATATAATAATTTTTCCATGCATTTTGTTAACTGCAGTCACATGAACAACAACTCAATCAGTGGGCAGATTCCGTCAGAGCTCAGCAACATGCCTGCACTTATACATTTGTAAGCTCAGTACTAATTCCATTGTCACAAATTCTGGGCTGTTATGGATGAATCACCTTAATATAGCTTATATCCATGATGGATGTGCAGTCTGCTGGACAACAATAACTTAACGGGGAATCTACCACCAGAGTTTTCACAGATGCCTAAATTGAGAATACTGTAAGTTTATTGTTAATTAATGATGGAATTTTGATTACATCTCATACTAGTATTTGTTTGTATTGCAGCCAACTTGATAATAACAATTTTGGTGGAACAGAGATTCCGGCTTCTTATGGCAACATGTCCAACCTAGTGAAATTGTCAGCTTCTTTCCCTTTCTCTATTGACTATCAGCTTATTCAAAGGGAAAAAGGATATAAAGATTAGACCAGTATTCATTTCTTTCAAAATGTTGTCAAGTCGAAATGGCTAAAATCGCGCATGATTTTATTGAATTCATCTGTACAGGAGTCTTAGGAATTGCAGCTTGCAAGGAGCCATTCCTGATTTCAGCAGTATTAAAACATTTCGCTATCTGTAAGCCTTTCCAGCATCTATAGGAGTTTGTTTACATACTAATCTATTGTTTGATATATTTAAACACTACTTTGTGTTGGCCTGTCATACGGCAGTGATCTGAGCCGTAACCAACTTACCGGAGGGATACCAACAAATAAGCTTTCTGATAACGTTACTACAATGTAAGGGTGGTTGATGCTACCATTGATTTATTATATGAATTTTCTTCTTCACTGATAAGCTAAAATGAGTCATCATTGCTTTGGTTCTTTATACGAGGCAGTGATCTATCCTATAATTTGCTCAACGGATCTATTCCTTCAAACTTTTCAGGCCTTCCTCGTCTTCAGAGATTGTAAGACATAGTCTTCTTTTTTTTACTGCCAATTTCTTTTACAAGAAATTTATGTTGCATATAGGTCTTTGAAAATCTTTTGAGAAGCCATATAGGATGAGGTTTAATGATTGTCTGCATTTTGTTGTTGGTGCGCAGGTCACTTGAAAACAATTTGTTAACAGGAGATGTTCCCTCCGATGTTTGGCAAAATGAGAACTTTACTGCTACGGCAAGACTTATCATGTAAGTCATGAAGGACAAAAGGTATCATTTCCATTTTCAGCTTCATTTATACCTAATCATCAGTGCATGCACCTGCTTTTACCTGCAGAGACTTCCGGAACAATTCGCTTTTGAATATTTCTGGCAGTATAAATCCTCCTTCAAATGTTACAGTCAGGTTAGAGCATTGTCACTTATTTGTAGCATTGTAGAGTTGCAAAATAATATGATAATCTCTGATATATTAGTGCTGCATGCCCTGGATACTTAACTTAGGCTTGAAGGCAACCCTGTTTGCGCCTCAGCCAATCAACTAAACATATCTCGGTTCTGCGGGATTACAATCGGAGATGATGATTTTGTGCCAGGAACTGGAGATGAAACAGGAAGCTCAAGTAACTCTAGTGACAGCTGCAAACCTCAATCTTGCCCTACGGATGATAATTTTGAATTTGTCCCAGATTCTCCTGTTGATTGCTTCTGTGCTGCACCTTTTGAAGTTGGGTTACGTTTACGAAGTCCTACCATATCGGATTTTCGCCCCTATATTGTCCCGTACAAAGAGTTCATTACATTCAACCTCGGATTGGATCTTTATCAACTATATGTTAAATCATTTATATGGCAAGAGGGTCCTAGGCTTCGCCTGTTTTTAAATTTTTTCCCTCAGTATATCAATAACACTAATAAATTCAACAACAGTGAGATACAACGGATCAGGGACATAATTGCTACATTTGCGATCCCTTCCAATGACACCTTTGGTCCATATGAGCTGATCGATTTTACGCTCCTCGGACCTTATTCAAACAGTATGCTTATGCCATCTAATTTTTCCTTCACACATGTTTAGTTTTATTTCAGTCTTTAGTGAAAGTTACTTCATTTATTGCAGTTGATCTCCAGCCCCTGGAATCAGGAGGAATAAGCAAAGGCGCCCTAACTGGAATCATACTAGGGACTATATCGTTCGTAGTTGCAATATCTTTGGCAATTACGGTTTTCGTCTACAAAAGGCAAACAAAATCTGGGCATGAAGTGTCTAAGAAACAGTCATGTAAGTCCAGATCCGAGAATAATATATGCAGTGATTGCATATAAAACGTAAAGGCAATATTAATGATCCTTTTTCCTTCTTTATTCTCACTGCAGCTGGGAAAGTTCCCATCAGAACTGAAAGTGTTAAGGAATTCAGCTTTGTAGAACTTGAAGCAGCTACAGATGGATTCAAAGATAACGTACGAATTGGTCAAGGAGGCTACGGAAAGGTTTACAAAGGCATTTTGGCTAATGGAGCAGTGGTTGCAGTTAAGCGTGCGCAACAAGGATCTTTGCAGGGTCAGACAGAGTTCATAACTGAAATACAACTGCTGTCACGATTACATCATCGGAACCTGGTTTCATTGATCGGATACTGTAGCGAACAAGATGAGCAGGTACATTCTATATATTCAAGGCTGCAATGCAATGAAATTAACTTGTATATTCCCTTTGGACACTTAATGCTCCATGGCTTTTTTCTTCCCAGATGTTAGTATATGAGTTTATGCCCAATGGTTCTCTCCATGATCTTCTCTCAGGTAAATTTTTCCAGTTACACTGATTTTAACTGTTGCTGCATGCATAACAAAATATTGTTGGGAAATTGCAGATAGATACAGACATACGTTGAGTTTCCCCATGCGAGTGCTTATTGCGTTGGGTTCCGCCAAAGGCATCCTCTACCTTCATAACGAAGCATACCCACCAATAATCCATCGGGACATCAAGGCAAACAACATATTGTTGGACTTCAAGTTTGCTCCTAAAGTTTCTGATTTCGGAATCTCAAGGCTTGCACCACTACCAGATGCCGAAGGAACTTCAGCTCACGTGTCCACGCTTGTCAAAGGAACACCGGTAAGACTAAATAGAGCTTTTCCATGAACACTTGAGCTGTCATTTGATGCATGAACTTGATTTCCATTTTTGTATGTAGGGTTACCTGGATCCAGAATATTTCTTGACTCACAAGTTAACCGATAAAAGTGATGTCTATAGCCTTGGAATAGTATTTCTGGAACTTTTGACAGGGATGCTGCCTATCTCTCATGGCAGAAACATTGTCCGGGAGGTACTAATTATTATATATTTATGCTAGCTACAAAAAGCAGAGATGTCTAGCGAAAATGATAAAAAAGTAAACTAACAGACATGTGCTACAGGTTTTTGGGGCATGTCAATCTGGGTTGATGTTTTCCATCATAGACCAGAGCATGGGTGCTTACTCTTCTGAAATCATCAAGAAATTTATGGCACTGGCCCTCAAGTGTTGCCTGGATGATCCCAAGGAACGACCAACCATGTTGGAAGTTGTAAGAGAGCTGGAGAACTTATGTTCACAGCTGCCGGAGACAGAGATGAGTGCACCTGGAACAGGAACAGGAACAGTATCCGAATCAGATGCATCCAATGCGTCCCCTTCGTTGCCTCTCTACTCTGGAAGGAATTCTCAACCTACCACTGAAATCTATGGAAGTGAACTGGTGAGCGGAGTTATCCCCACCATCAGGCCTCGCTAGTAGTGGATTTAATAATGCAATCAACTCTGTTTTTATCACTTCATCTTGCTGAATATTATTTGTTAAAATACTTGGAACAGTAATGGGGCCTCTAGTTACTTGTATCTGTAATCAGTTTCCAGTGTTTATGACTTTTATTTGATTTTATTTTTCACGTCATTTAATAATGAAGAAAGTAATTCAGATAGTTTCTTGCAGCCACATCGCAATTGTTACAATCAAAATCCATTACGTAACCCTGAAACAATCTATTGCTTAAATGATATCATCTTTTATGTTACAAAAATATGAGGAATTGGCCAAATTAGATGTAGAAATTATTGCTCAAAAATCAAAATAACTTGTTCCCTTCTCTGAAAGAGTTAGACAACATGATTGCATTATGCCATGAATGAAAATATAGCCAAAGATGATATGCATTTTAGGGATAAGTTAATAAGCTTTAGGAGTCAAAATAGGAAGTTCAATTAGTCAATAGTTTATCTTAATAATTAAGGATGGGAAGTCAAAAATCAAATAACCAACACAAATTCAATAGTATATGTTAATAAGGAGTCAAAGTCTTTTTTTTTTTTTTCAAAAGAAAATATATAAATAAATTTTCATTTTTATTTTTAAAAATTAAATAAAACTCATAAAGAAATATCTCTAATATTAGAATAGTAAAATATTGTTTGAAAATGTTTAATTATAATATTTTAGAAATATTCATGTCTGCAACAAGTTCACAATAGTCACAATTGCGATACCGCAATCGCATCAACTATAAAACTCGTCATCACAATTTAATACTATGATTTCTCATTCTCTTAATCTCATAGCAGATGAGACATACAAGCTTTAAAATGATTTTAAGTGGAAAAAAGCATCATAGTTTTATGATGTAATACTAGATGGGTTTTTTTTTCTTTAATGAGGATTAGTTGATTAAGTTTTAAAAATAATTAAAAGAATAAAATATCATTTCAAAAGTAAATAAAAAATAAGAAATTTTATAACAAAATATCAAATAGCTTGATAAAATAACTTGTCATTGCTTTTGGGATAATATTTCAAAACAACATGATAAAAATATTCAAAATTGTATAAGAATTATTAAAATTAAATAATAATAAAAAGTATTCAATATCAAATAATAGAAACTAAATATATCAAATAACAATGAAATCTTTTTTTATTAAATAAAAATAATACTAAAATATTTATATTATTTTTTAATTGTTATTTGAATGAAAATGTTATTAAAACAAATAATTAGTTTATGCTATTTTATTTTATATTTATTGGCTTTGTAGATTTAAAAAAATTACTTCCTAATGACATATGCGTGTTTAATTTTTTTAATCAGTTTTTAAATAATATATTTTTAATTATTTATGTAATGGATCATACCCTTAAGCGGCTCTATTTGCTCTCAGCTCTTAAATGAGCTTCTCATTTCGTACACTTCTCTCGTTTGCTTGTCTTCTGCATATCATTATACTGCTGAAATCTTGATTGATGATGATGTGAACTCTGTTAAGCCAATGAAGCTCTAGCATGATGTTGGGTTAGGGGTTACAATCAACATGGGGTATAGATAAATTTGTTGATACGAGTTAAACTGACAAGGGTTTTGTTGATTTCGTATGGTAAGGTTAGTTTGATTTTGCTGATGAAGGTTTTGATTAACATGCAAAGGATCTTGAGTTTGGGTTTGGGTCAGTAGCTCTTAAGTTGTTGCATTTTTTTGAGTATCTTAGACTAGTAGATTGTTAGTAGGGTCAAATTCAATGGTGGGAGGGTTGCTGGTATCTATAATTAGATGGAGAGCCATTGAGAATGGAAGCTTTCTGATAAGGGAGTTGGGGAGAAGACGAAGACATAGTGTGTTAGAAGTGTGTTGTGAGTTATTGCATGAGCCCTTTTATAGTGAATGATAAGATTATTTAATTGTTTAAAGACTATTAACATCGAGATCTAATTGAGTTTCTTGATAATGACAGTAATGACAATTAAGTAATTAATAATTTTGAACTCCTCACATGGGTCTCACATATGTTTAACGGATGTGTGTTGTGTAAAGTAGGTCAGATTCAAGTTTATCTTCAACTAAGTATACGAACTTAGCAAATTCGATGTTTCACACCATAGATTTTCATTTAGTACATCAACAGGCAGATCACGTTGTTGATCTCCTCAAGAAACTACTTCCACATTTGACATTTGATTGGTAGTTCAACAAGTTGGCTGTGAACATCACCACCAATTTACAGGAACTTAGGTTACTTAATAAAGGAAGCACCAGTCATCAACATTGATGTAGTCTTTGTTTTCTTAATCTTAGCTACTTGCTATTATTTTCTTAGATTGTTATGTGATTCGATGTTTTTTCACTCTTTTAAACAGTTGATAGATATGATTGTTGAGATTTTCTTTAATTATTTGATTTTGTAATCCTTTATCTAAACTCTTGAATGAAAATTTAAAATAATTATTAAAAATAAAAATTAAATTATTTGAAATTAAACCTCGCGGTGGAAAAATAAAGTTGGTGAGTCTGAAATCATATTTAATATGAAAGTCAACCCCTCATCCGAGTCAGTGTGACAGAGGGACAGACAGTTTCTTCCAAGTATTTTTTATTATATACCTAATTATATAGTTTAGATTAGGGAGTATTAATTATTAATGAAAAGATGAAAAATCTTATCGTGTGATCATCCACTTGGTTGAGGGTGTATATGATATTCCTTTCCTCTTTCTATCTTTCTGCCTGCTGCTACCCATTTTAAACTAATCTAACCACAAATTCTTCACCATCGTTTTTGTTTGGAACCCTGCACCTGCAGGTCAGTTCAAGTTTCGCTTTTGATGCGTTTTTATATTATTTCGATTCTCCATCATTTTTGTTTATTCTTCTAATTTATCTTCAATTTAATCAAATCTATTAACTTTTTCTTTTCTTTTACTGCAAAATTCGGGGTTTTCCTTCCCCTTTTCCACAATTGAATTTGTTTCGCTCTCTTTCATCTTCTGTTTTAGAGTTTACATAGCTTTTAATTTGAACCAAAATAAAACCAGTCTTTTCCTTCTTTTTTTCTTGTCATTTGGGAACTGTGGATTCTTAAGCTTCTTGCTTCTTGTTAAGGTTGGTTATTTTTTGTGCAAATGAGGCCAATGCCTATGGTAATTGTTTATATTATCAATTAGGGTTTTTTGGATTCTTTTTTTTTTTTTTGGTTTGTTTGAAATGATTATCCTTTTGATTGTATCTGCTGTTTCTTTATGATCATCTCAAATTTATTGGACTATAGCTCTTTGGGGGGGATTGTTTCAATTGATTTTGGCCTTTTATTTCGATCATTGTCATTGTTGAATGCTCAATATGTTTTAGTCATTTGGTTGACAAAAGCTTCGTTTTCACGAAAATTGTGCTTTTTAATTGCAGCTTATATTGCTCAGGTGCGTTTCCAAACATTGTGGACTGGTTTTGTTTTCGACTTTTCTTGATCCCCACCTACATGGATTCTATTTGATCAATAACCTTCATTATTGGTGATAGATTTGTGGCCATAATAAAAAACAATGCGGTTCAGACTCAAGCATTTGCTTCTATGTTTATTGGTCGCCATTTCTTTCCTTGAATGCATTACAGCAGATGGTCAAAATGTAATTTCACAAAGGATTAGAGCTCCCCATAAAAATGTTGGGGATACTGTTATAGATGGCACTGGTACAGAGAAAGTCATAACTTCTGAGGATAATGACAAGGAAATGAATGACTGGAAGGGTAGTTACAGCAAAGTTTCTGTGTCCACAGTCATGCTTTTTACGTTAGCAATGGCTGCGGCAACTGGTTTAGGTGCAGTTCCGTTTTTCTTTGTGGAGCTCGATCCTCAGTGGGCTGGGATATGCAATGGAATGGCTGCTGGTGTCATGTTGGCTGCAAGCTTTGATCTCATACAGGAAGGACAGGAACATGGTGCTGGAACTTGGGTTGTGATCGGGATTTTAGCAGGTGGCATTTTCATTTTGCTCTGTAAAAAGGTATCACAATCTCTCATATCAATTATTAGGTTTCATTTTCTGCCATTCTAGAATTATCATATAAAGAGCCATGCCTTGTAGATTAAGTTTCTGTTTCAGACCTTGCAAATGAAAAAGGCCTTTTCACTTTTTCAGCCCTTATCATGTATGAGGATCATATTGCTTCTTCAGAGAGTTTAAGATTGTCAATATTTCATGCCATATACAAAGCTGTCCTTTTAACTTGTATCTTGCGGTGTCTTTTTATTTATAGGTGATGTTAACATCTTTTAACTTTCCTTGTTTTTGGGATTCAGTTGCTTGAACAATATGGGGAAGTAAGTATGCTGGATATAAAAGGAGCAGAAGCAACTAAAGTGGTCCTTGTCATTGGAATTATGACCCTCCATTCATTTGGAGAGGGCTCTGGTGTTGGAGTTTCATTTGCTGGCTCGAAAGGTTTTACTCAAGGCCTTTTGGTAACTTTAGCCATAGCTGTACATAACATACCGGAGGGATTGGCTGTGAGCATGGTGCTTGCATCGAGGGGCGTTTCTCCACAAAATGCAATGTTATGGAGTGTAATTACCTCCTTACCGCAGGTATCTAATTATGTAATGCTATTTGAGACTGGCTTTGAGCATATCTGTCTATATCAATGGAAATAGTTCTAACTTAGAACTTACAAGATCTGATTGAGAACAAGAAGTAAAAGAAAGAAGTTGAAAACTTAAATTTGAAGACCAGGTAAATATTTTCAATAGAGGATTCATTGTCAACAGATGATGATTGAACAACAACTTTTTTCAAACCATCTTAACTGACAAGTGCGTACTTGATTGATGTTACAATAGTAAATGACTGCATCCTGGTGTCATCTCTTGCAATTGAGAAAACAAGGAACGGAAAACAAATGCTAAAGTTCAGATTCTTAGAGGGTCAATCAATTAAACTGCTGATCTTGTTTGAGCATAATTTCTCTGTTAATTTAGTTTTCTTGATGCTTGTTTATTCCCTTATCTTTGTTTTCAAAAAATTTTTGGCAGCCCATTGTAGCAGTTCCTTCTTTTATATGTGCTGATGCATTTAATAAATTCCTCCCGTTTTGTACTGGCTTTGCTGCTGGATGTATGATCTGGATGGTCGTTGCGGAGGTTCTCCCTGATGCATTTAAGGTGACTGCACTTATTGCACTTAAAATACATGTTATAATCTTCAAGAATAAGGGTTTGCTTCTACAACTTTCTTTCACGCCCCTTTGCTCTATTTTGCTTTGTTTCACATCAATAACGCTTCCAATGGGAATTTTCAAACCTAGGTTAGTAACCCAAGCTATGTTAATGGATGCTTACTACTTCCATTCTCTTTGGTTTCTCTCTTTAGCATAGCCTAAAAGGCTAAAATAACTTTTACTTGAACAGAAATTTTTTAAATTGAAGGAGATTAATCTTCTTATAGCGTGTTTTATTTTTTATTTATTTTTAAAAGTTTCTTCTCTGTTTTATAGATATGAAGTCTAACAACCCCCCAAAAAAAAAAAAAAAAAACCCTTTCTTTTTATTTTAATAGGAAGCTTCACCAACTGCAGTGGCATCAGCAGCTACACTTTCAGTAGCATTCATGGAAGCACTAAGCACTTTGTTCCAGAACTTCACTCATGATTACAGGTAAGTAAATTGAACCATAGTTTGTTGAGAAGGATACGTGGCTAGATAATACACCATTGCTACTACTTCGGGTTTATTTTCTATTCTCTATCCTGCATCCTGCTGGAATCATAACCTTTTGTATATTAAAGATGATTTTAGATTTTTTTTTTTTTCAATGATATCTTGCCTTTTTGTCTTCTAGAGCATATATTCCATTTTCTAGAACTGTGTGATGTTGTGATTATAGCTTTCTGTGCATGCATTTAAGTTGATTTAGACAGACTTTGTCTGATGTAGCTTTTATTAGGCTCGATATGTGGCCTTGTTGGCCATGATACAACCTGGCCATCTGCCTTTTTTATTAAATACTGGTCCTACTCTTTCTTTCTCTTTCTTTTCTTTTTTTTTTGGCTTTATATTGTAATATCATTTTGTTTCTTTTCATCAACTAAAATTATATTGGTTCAATTTTTCAGTTCGGAGGATGCTTCTGGCTTCTTTGTTTCGTTACTTTTTGGTCTCGGACCTTTGCTGGGTGGCCTCATTCTTGTTGCGTTTGCTGTTGCTTTCTGCCTTAAACATGCCCTTCTCATGGGTGCTGCTTCTGGCATTGCCTTCATCCTTGGTGCCTGGCGACCATTGCAACTGCTTGTATTTTCTAAAATGGGATTTTTCCCACTTGTGTCGCTACTTGCCATAGGTGCTGCATTTGTCCATGTTTCAAGCTCCAGTATTTTGAAGGTTATGTGCAACAAAAGAGCTTCTTCAAATAACCTACCATCAGTTACAGGATTTCCTGTGAGTGTTCTGACACTTCAGTCAGTTTTAGCATGTGGAACAGTGGCTTTCCATGCGCTGGCTGAGGGCCTTGCGCTGGGAGTGGCGGCACCAAAAGCTTACGGACTTGGCCGGCACATGGTCGTCCCTGTCTCCCTTCATGGGATTCCTCGTGGTGCAGCAGTGGCCAGCTGCATCTTTGGAGCTACTGAAAGCTGGCATGGATCTCTAGCAGCAGCTGCTCTCATTGGGTTTGTTGGTCCAGTATCTGCAATCGGAGCAATATTGGCAGGAATTGACTACAGTGGTCTGGACCGTGTGATGGTGTTGGCCTGTGGAGGATTGATCCCATGCTTTGTTAGAATAGTTGAAAGGGCGATAAGGTTGGATGTGCGAAAAACCAGCTGTGGGGTTGCTATAGGAATTGGTTTTGCCACTCTTTGTTTAACATGCACCAAGTTAGTTTGCTTACACACACCTTACTGCGATTCTGCTCCAGAGGCTGTTAGATAAGAAGATTGATTAATTGTGGTTTATAGTTAACGCAAATTATGCCACAATACGGTATACGGTTCAACATGAGAAGAATAGTGACCATGGTCTATATACTTTAGCTTGTACCTTGGCTACTTTTCATCTTTATACACAATTTTAATTTTTAACAGATCCCCTGAATATTTATCTGATATGATACCCTACCTACGTATATGACATTGCATGGCATGTTCCTTTTTCCTTCATTGCTTGCAAATACATAGGCCACACTTGTAGACTAAATGATTTCCAGGCCATGTGACAGATAGCACGCGACTGCTACAATTAAGTTTTTGTTTTTGTTTTTTCTTTTGAGTATCTTTTGTATTTATTTTTTACTATTTGTGATTATTCTTTTCAACAATATTAATGTTAAGATATAAACTTACATTCTTTCCTTGAAAATATAAAATATCTTTATCTAGACCTAAAGGTCGAACCCCAACCATTGATAGACTAACCCATATGCTTTCACATCTTATTTTATAATCCACAAACAATGATGCGGTTTACTGGTACCAATCCCAATCAGGGCTTCAATTATATATTAAAATACAAAAGTAAATCCAACAAAATCCAACCAAATGGTGCCTCCTCTCGCTTATCATAATAAACTAAGAAACAAACAAAATAAAAGAGAATCCAATGAGAGAAGGTGCACCGCAAAGCCAAACAGTCCTTTCGTGGTCCAACATATTTTTCTACTCTTCTTTTTTTTTTTTTTTTTTTTTTTTTTGTTATTTATTTATTGAAGAAGATTCTGCTGCAATAAAAGCTACAGTCGAGAACTTCCGAATCTATTTTTGAACCAAAGCTCCATCATAAAAGCTTTAAATTAAAGATACAAATTCCAGGCTGCAGCCAACCAGCCATCAATAATAATAATAACAATAATAATAATGATAATCATCTCTCAAATAACGTTTCTAACTACATTTAAGTGACATAAGAGAGAAGATCCATGTGCTTCGGATACTCAGACCCAAAAAAAGAATATAATATACCTGACCCGACCCAACCCATCTGGACCTACATTACATGCTTCATGTAAACTACAAAAGGAATCAAAATAACATGACACAAATACACATCCCTACAAAACTCAGATGAATCCCACCTCATCATTAATATTTATATATATATATATATTTCACACTCCTTAAACCTACTAACACAAGAATAAATCCAATGAATGTATTCAGAGTTTACAGCAAAACTGAGCATTGAACTCCAAGACCCAATTTTCTTTTGTTTCTTTTTGTTCTTTTTTCAAAAGGCAAAACAGTTTAACGATGACATTCCCACCAGAAAGCTCACCACCAACAACTGTTAGCCTAATCTTTCCAAAGTTACACCCAACCAATATGCATCAGAAGATATACTTGGCTATGACGAAACCCCAGGCCGGTAGAAACAATTTCAGATGATTTCTGGTTTATTTCTCAGCGCCCGGTTTTGGGACGTTTCATTCCACTTGAATTAAAAGGTGAGACACTGCCACTTGGACCCGGACTATCCTCTCTGAAGTTTGAATTTAGCATTGCCAGCTCCCGCAACTGCTGTCTCTTGATAAAATCTTGCGACTCATCCTACATATCACAATAAGTAGTTCAGGTAAAATACAACATGAAAATATTTATTAACATTAAAAGTTTAACAGCACAAATGCCTGCAGGGCAATAACAGTCCTGCAGCACAACCGGGAGGATGCCAAAGTTTCTAAGAGGGCAAAGAGCTTACACAAGCAAAAGTAGGTAATTTTTTTATGAAAAACAACGGAGTTCGAAGATGGAAGCATATAAAAGAGAAACCTGAGACTGATGAACCTTCTACAAGAGAAGAACAAGATTGATGTACATACCACAGGTTTAAGTAATTCCTCTATGATTTCCTGTGCCTGTCTAAGCCGTGTATCAACAATATTAGCAGGCAAATCGGCCTCGATTAAGATGTGAAGCGGATCATTCAGGTGCTCATATCCAGGTCTACCTCTGAGCTTCTCTTCCTTCATATTGGAAAAGATGGGGAATTATTATTCAAAACCATTCAATTGTTATGTAAGAGAACTATTACGAAAAAAGCGACATAAATTTTCAAAATATAAAGGGAAGATAAAAAATTGATTATCTTTCGAAATTTTAATATCTTTTACGGAGGCTCCATGTGGCCATCCAGAAATTAGCTCATCTGATCTTCCTTGCCAGTTTCAACAGAATCCTAGTTGACATAGCAAAAGCTAATGGTTTTGGACTTTTACCTTATCTGGATCCTTTATTGATCCTTTTCCTCTAATGTACACACGGCAGCCAGTAGTCGCTTCCACCCGCTTTAATGAATTTCCTCTAGGGCCTAGAAGTCGTCCAACAAAATTGAACTAACAAGGAAAGACAGACTCTAAACCTCAATACTCACAAAAGAGTTTTCATTCAATTGAAATATGAAAAATATAACCAATCAAAACTTAATCTAATGCACTAGCATTTTCCATATACAGCTTACGTTTGGATATGTATCAACAGGAATTTCAAGACGCAAAATCCTCTTCACAGTGTATGAACTAGGGCTTGCTGGGGCACCTTGCCAGTCCATTGTCATCCCAGGTGGCCCACTTAGTCTCTGTCAAAATACAAAAAGGCAGCGGTACCACAAAAGATTAGAAGGCTAAATCCAAATAACAGGAGACAAGAATATGAAAACAAGTTTGAATTGAAACAACCCTTGTGGGAATACTTTCCCAATGCTTTATTAAGATCAGGTACTAAAATGTTACAAAAATATATTAGCATGTTAACCAATTGAAATAAGGGGAAAAAATTGAAGGGAAGAAATGTTGAAGGCATCATAGCACCAGAGACTTGGTTCTCATCTGAGTTACTTAAGATGGCCCAATGTTATGTAAAATATTGGAAACTAAACAATCATAGCATTTGAGTCATCAACCAGATGCAAAGCAATATGAAACTCAGATATTGACCTTTGACAGGAATGCTTCGCTTAGCGACAATTGCAGTTCTTATTTAATGAATGGAACTTAGCAACCAAAATTGAAATCCATAGTTTTAGAACAGTCACATGGCATTTGGATTAACATACATGCTCATGCAGATAAGGCTCAGCACACACCAATGCATACTGAAATGGATCATGTGGGCAAGCATTATGTTTCTGCATTTTCCTGAATAGAGGAACAATACCTATAATGTGCCAAGATAAAGCATGAATGAAAAAGTAGCAGGCCCTTTGACATGGCCTGCAATTTGAAGCAAAAATAACAGTGTAGAAAGTGATTTGAAGGTTTTTGGACAAGTAATAAAGTGAGAACTTCAAACTTTATGTTTGTTTGAGGTCTTCATGCATCTCCTTTCCAATGTTTGACACTCAATTATAATTGTGTTTACCAGAAATAATATTAATGCAAACGCCAGAGAACTGAAAGCATAAACAAGTCACTTAGTTTTACTCAAACTATCAACTTATATGCAGGCTGTGTTTAAAAGAAAGACGCTAAATTGAAAATTTAAGAATAGTAACCTCTTGGGTAAGACTATTCCAGCCGCCCAATCCAGTGCCAGAAACATTTGACATAAGGTTTGAAGAAGCCATGGGACTGGGGCTTCTATGCCTCAACCGGTCAAAGTCGCCAAATCCTTGGTTAGCCATCATTCCCGAGACTCGAAATATCTCTGCATATGAAAGACCATATATGTGAGAAACAGATGAAGTTATGAAAACATATCAATCCCTGATTTGAATATAGCATCCAAAATCAAACTAACCATTTCAAGGCAAGACGATAAAAATAAAAAAAAGAATGTGAAGACATCCTACAGTCTGAAGAAATACATAAACTTCTATTAGCTGCTAAACAAGGGATATTATTTCTTACACAAACTAATCAAGATAATTAGCTGTGCCTAGAGTAAAAGTCGGAGAATTTCTGAAATTCAAATTTAGAAGAGCAACTGGTCTTGAGTAGTTTTCCTTGTTTACACTTTCGCTTACACTACCAACCATGCAACATCTACTTCCTTTATACATTAGCTTACCTATATTACTCAAACTGTCTTCTCAACGCAATAAGCTTTCTAAATCCAAACTTAAAAATCTTTTCATATGCATCTTTGAATACATAGCACTCGAAGGCTTGGAATTCTTCTTTTTGATAAAGGGTAAGGGGAAGGGGTTGTCACCTGGGATTTGATGATAACAAAAAAACTTAAAGCAACCTAAATCATTTGCCACTACACCATTGGCTAGTTGACTTAGGCTTGGAATTCTTAATAGTCAATAATTTGTGCCAGCCGAAGATGACGGTATTTCATGTGCCATTTAACTAAAACAACAGCGATCACTGAGTGACTCAGTTGTGAAACTAACAGAGATATTTCCAGTGAAGGGCACAATCCAAAACACAATGGTATCGAACCACGTAGCCAACTAACAAATATTGGGTTAAATACATGATCAAGCAGCCAAGTCCACACCCATCAAGAGGACAGGTATAATAAAAAGGCAAACTTGAACATCTCAGCCCTACACTCAACCAGACTGATCTAGCATTGGTAACTAAAACAAAGCCTAGATCCAGTAGTGACAAAGTAAATAACTAACCTTGATTTAACAGCCGACTGCATATAGGAAGGACTTGCATGAAAGGTCCAAGCTTTTGATGCTCTGCCAACAGTTCTGATAAGTACTGACTGAGGAAAAGAAAGGGAAAAAAAACCCAAAAACCGCATATAGATTAAAAATTGGTAAACCCCCAAAAGGAGAAAAAAAAAAGAATCAAAATTGAAGAATAAAAAAGTTGAAAAGTGAAGTGCGTGATACCTGTCAACATCTGGAGTGGTTCTGATCTGTGGAGAAGCAGCTCTAGCAGGAGAAAAGTTGGAGTTATACAGACCTGACATAGCTTTGCCTTTTGATTTGGGGGATTCAATTCTTTTCTTTTTTTAAATAAAATGAAAAAATTTTAGTTTTTGAAGAGAAAAAAAATCAAGTTTGAGCTTCTGGCAGAGAAGAAAGAAGAAACACACAACACCAAGAGGGGTGTAATAGAAGGCAACAATATATTTATATATAAAAATGATAAAAAAAATATTATTAAAAAAAAGAAAAAAGAAAAAGAAATTGTAGACAGCTTTCTGTCAAAATTGTGGAAAGGAATTGAAATTTTTTAAATAAATTATTAAAATTTCCATTATTGGTTTTTTTCATAAAATTAAAAGTGCAGTAAATAATTAAGAGCGGAAATAATTTTTTACTTACAGTAAAAGAATTAATGCTTCATTCTTAATAAGGAAAAGAGAAATGGGAAGGGAGGGGTGAAAGGGGCATAATCAGCCAAAACTAGGAGATAGAAGAAACAGAGGTTTATTATTACAGCAGGGGGGGGGGTTGGGTGGAGGAATTAGAGTGTGTGGAGGGTATCAGTGTAATTGGAAGATGGTGAGGGACAGGTGTCGGGCATGCAGAGGATCAGATGAGGGAGAGCCCACACACCAGCAAGGAGCCAATGGTGGAATTATAGTGATGGTTGTGTGAATGCCAAATGCCAACGCAGTCTTAGCTGCCCACTGCTGTGCTGTGTGCCCCCTTCCTTTTTTTGTGAGTGTGTGTGGTTAATTAAACCCAGCACGGCGTCGTTTGGGAATTGGTGTTAACATTTCAACCTTTAAATAGTAAAACAATGAATAAAAAAATAAAAATTCCCTTTCACGTAACGTAAATGTCACCTACTTACCTTATCATGTTGGCTTACCATTTATAGTAGTAGTAGCTACCTTTTTCTTTCTTCCTATTTCTTTGGATAGTGTATTTGCGGCACTCCTTCTTGACCGCTTTTCTCCTCCTCTTTTTTTTTTTTTGACCTTTCCAGATACGCTCGCTCCCTCCTTCTACCCAAACCATAATCAACAACAAATTTTAAAATAAATATTTGATTTTTAGAAGGAGCTAATGGATTTAAATTAAATTAAATTAACATTTTTTTAAGGTAAATTTATCCATTTAAGTGGCTTTGCCATGCTGCCATAACCAATAAATTTATTGTATTTTTATTATTTATAATTCATAAATTTTGGAAAATCATTTTTAAAAACCAGGTTTTAAATCTTTTTTTATATATAAAATTTAATCATTCGAAAAATTTTAAAATAATTGAAATTAATTTTATTTAAACATTAGAATAGAGCAAGTTATTTCAACCATATGTATATCATTCTATAAAGGTATGAACAATTTCTATGCGAACATAAATGCTCTAAGCTAGAATGCTAGGGGATTAAAGAGTCCCTTAGCATTATATCATTGCTCCCAGCTTATTAACAGATTTAAAGTTGATGTTTGTTCTTTTGATGGAGATTAAGTCCAACCATGATAGATACAAAAACCTTTTATTTAGATGGAATTTGGACTCTTTTGTGGGAACTGATAGTAAGGGACTTAGTGGAGGAACTGATTTATTTTGGAATAGAAATATGCAATGCAATGTTATTTCTATTAATGAAAATAAGGTATTTTGCTACATCAAGGAAAATAACTTCAAAAACTGGCTCACTTGTGTTTATGGTAAACTTAAATTATGTGAATATAATGTGGTTTGGAATCAGCTTTTGGACTTATCCAATTTTGTCAATGAAAATGGTAATTGGATCGCCTTAGACAGTTTTAATTAAGTTAACTGATTCAAGGATAAACATTCTTCTTTTTCTAAGATTTGAAGGGAGCACCTGAACTGTTTTAGTGCCTTGAATCGTGAAATCTCCCAAAAATCCCAATATAAGGTTCTTATTTTACTTAGACCAATAATCGTCAACAAAATGATGCTATTTGGGAAATGTCAGACAAGGCCTTTGCCAACAATCATTGTTTCAATCATTGCTTCAACATTTTTGTTCTCAATCTCCTTGTCGCTTTCTTTGATCATGGTCTAATGAGAGTATGCATTAACAAAAATATTTATTTTCAGAAAAGACCTTATCGTTTCGAAGCTATGTGGACCCTTCATCCACAATGCAAGGAAGTGATAAAAGAGACTTGGAATGCACATAAAGAGGGATCTTTGGCCTTTAAGTTGTTGGGCAAGTTGGAAATCACAAGCTCTTCCTTATGAAAATGGAATAAAGATGTTTTCAACGACTTTAACAAAAGGAGAAAGGACTTCGAAAATGACCTTATGGCAACTCAATCTGAGATCCCTTCTAATAATTCCCTTAATCGGGAAAAACTGATTAGGGTGAACTTGTACAACTTGAGGAACAAGAACAACTTCATTGGTTGCATAAGTCTAGACTATAGTGGCACTCTTTAGAAGATAGGAACACAAAATTCTTTCATCTTACTACTAAGAAAAGAAGAGTAGTGAACAAAATTGAAGATATTCATGACCCTTTTTGCAACATTTGGATAGATGAACCCACGACCGTCAAACAAGTTTTCTCAATTATTTTGAAAATCTCTATTGTTGTCCTGCTCGGGTTAATAGAATGACCTTTCTTGATTGCCTAAGGGATTTAAATGTACCTTGCCTCTCCCAAAATGGCATTAACTACCTCAGCAAGAAGGGATTTAAATATACCTTGCCTCTCCCAAAATGGCATTGACTACCTCAGCAAGCCCTTTATTACCTCTAAAATTAAAAACATTTTCTTTTAAATTGGTGCTCTTAAAGAACCAAGCATGTAACGCCCTAAACCCAACTCGATTTGCCGGGTCCGAATTTTGGGTATCACTTTACACAATACTTAACAATTTAACAAAACAGTTTACAAACTTCTCATTTCTTTGACTACTTTATTCATTATTTTAACTAAAAGATTTAACATCTAAAGACAAAGGATGTATTTTAATTAGTTTATTACATCAAACTTGATACAAATCATTACAATATAGAACTTTAATAAAAATAGACACATAAGACGTATCCCTAACTACACCGCTTTTCCATTATATGCATAATAACCCAATTCGTCATATCTCTAACGTACCTCTGGTATCATTCCTCCTAGTGCAATCCCCTCCCAAACCTAAAAACAAATAGCAAGCCTTGTAAGTTCAAGAGAACTTAGTGAGTTTTATCACAGAATGACCTTGACAGATACTTTATATTCTTATAGGAACTTTTATGTGCCAACCATTTTTTTGAACCATTTATTTCGGGCAGATACCATTATAGTTTAAACTTACCCTTACACACCAACTATCATATTCTTATTTACACGTATCTTCCTTATCTAACTAACTGAATATCCTATCAGACATTTCACAAATCTCTTTATCACATATGCACTTCCCAACTGTACATACTCTCAAAGCCTACTTTCAAAAAACCATACCTTAACACGTATACTTATATTACACAGTTGTTCACAGGCATTCATCATGGGCGAGTACATATACATTGGTGAATACTTACGTAGAACTAAATACCATTAAACTCACAATCCAAAACATATTTTGGTTCAATACCGCACAACCCGTATTGATAATGTATTACATAGACCATTCAAATAAATTTCATATCATTTTATTTTAGAATCCCATAAACTCAAGATAACACTAACTCAAATTTAGAATAATTTCAAAAGATGATACAGTATAACACAAATATTGCAGATTCCACGTAATTTGGATTCAACCCTTATACAGTACAATACAGTACGACTTCTATAATATGTAGCATCATTCACAACAGTGGAATTCATAACTTGAGACATGGGTAAATGATATCCTCTCATTGGCATTACATGGTTGATGAAATGTAAACGCGGCCACGGGTCGTTCATCTTTGTGATGGATAGTGATTGACTTTTTATGAAGGAAGATGTAATAATTACCATGAGATAAAATAGGATCATATTAGGAGAACGAGTATTATCCCAAAGAGATTAAGGATATTCTATGAGGGTGACACTCTTATGACAAGGTCATTAGACGAGCATTGATCAAGTTGCTTTCGTAATGGTATGTCTTTGGGGAGAGCTCAGTCTGTAACACCCCATACCCATGTTCTAAGCCGGAACAAGGTACGGAATATTACAGATCATAAAAATATGAATTCACACATTTACCTGACCTTACATAATTAATTCCTCTAGCTTGAACAAAAATAGATAACATTAACAGATATACATAAATACAAGTAAATTATCAAATTTTGAAAAGTAATATTTTAAACCAAATTAATTATAACATATAATAAAATGATTCAGCCCCCTATACATGCCATAATTCCAAAATAGTGTTTACAAAGTACCAAAAAGTATTGATAGTGTGGATGGGTCTCCGACGATCTCCAAATCCCGAGCTGGCTTAGTAACTCTATAAAACAAGAAAAAGAAAAGAAGATAAGCATATAGCTTAGTAAGTAAGTACGAAGTTGATATACAATTTATCAAAGTAAAACAATCATACTAGTATATAATCACATATTCAGGACAGGCTGTTTTTTGGAGTCCCGGTTAAAAAAAATCATATCTCGAGCTACAAGACTCAAAATTCAATTCCGTAAATTTTCCCTGAAACTAGACTCATATGTTTACTTACTAATTTTTTTCTAAAATTTTTGGTCGGGCCAATTAGTACAGTTTATTAGTTAAAGTCTCCCTGTTTGAGAATGCGACTACTCGACCCACATGCACTCTGAACCAAATTTCTCCCTGTACAGAATTCCAACAACTGAGCAGTTTATTTCTCTTAAAAATAGACTCAATAATAAATCTATGCATGTAAGGTATGACTCTTAATAATTTTTGTACAATTTATGGTGAATTTCTAAAGTCAGAACTCTGCTTTCTCGGGATCATCATCTATATTAGCCCTAAATTCTTCAGCCCCTTGCTTTCGAATTTTATCAACTAGGGGTTTGCTCAATCTTGCCATTTCAGCACCTTGAGGAACTACGGAAACTGATTGAGGAATAGGAGGGGGTGGAGGAGGCTGAGCGTTCAGATTTACCCAAACAAATTCTGTGTACCAATTACTCATCATACGGAGAAAGGCTTCCCAGGCCCCATCTCCCTGATCATGTGTCTCATGCCTGCTCTCAACTGGCACAGTCCCTTGTGCGGGAGCCGACGTATTACTTTCTACATCATCAGCTAAGGTCGATCGAGATCCATTTACTATATAAAAACACGATTTAAATTGTCAGGAGTCATCACACTATCATAATATAATTATGGCATGTATAGATAGACTTCCACACACAGTACGTAAATCTGAGAACCGCTTAAACCTTGGCTCTGATACCAATAAATGTAACACCCCATACCCATGTTCTAAGCCGGAACAAGGTACGGAATATTACAGATCACGAAAACATGAATTCACACATTTACCTGACCTTACATAATTAATTCATCTAGCTTGAACAAAAATAGATAACATTAACAAATATACATAAACACAAGTAAATTATCAAATTTTGAAAAGTAATATTTTAAACCAAATTAATTATAACATATAATAAAATGATTCAGCCCCCTATACATGCCATAATTCCAAAATAGTGTTTACAAAGTACCAAAAAGTATTGATAGTGTGGATGGGTCTCCAACGATCTCCAAATCCCGAGCTGGCTTAGTAACTCTATAAAACAAGAAAAAGAAAAGAAGATAAGCATATAACTTAGTAAGTAAGTACGAAATTGATATACAATTTATCAAAGTAAAACAATCATACTAGTATATAATCACATATTCGGGACAGGCTGTTTTCTGGAGTCCCGGTTAAAAAAATCATATCTCGAGCTACAAGACTCGAAATTCAATTCCGTAAATTTTTCCTGAAACTAGACTCATATGTTTACTTACTAATTTTTTATAGAATTTTTGGTCAGGCCAATTAGTACAGTTTATTAGTTAAAGTCTCCCCTGTTTCAGGGTATGACTACTCTGACCCCTGTGCACTACGAACCAAATTTCTCCCTGTACAGAATTCCAATGACTGAGCCGTTTGTTTCTCTTAAAAATAGACTCAATAATAAATCCATGCATGTAAGGTATGACTCTTAATAATTTTTGTACAATTTATGTTGAATTTCTAAAGTCAGAACAGGGGATCTCAAATTTATTCAGACCCTGTTTCACAAGAATTCAAATATCACACAATATACAATTCTTTTGCTTCCCCTGCTTCTTTTATGTGAAAATAGGCTCATTAAGATTTATTTTCATATATCATTTTCATTTTTATTCAACTTCCAAGATTTTTGGTAAATTTTTAAAATCATGTAACTGCTGCTGTCCAACACTGTTTTATTTCTAACATTCACTCTTACATAATTCCACCTAGTCCTTTTTGTTATACTAGAATTCGCTCAATTATCGAGCACATAGCTCCTAACTTTTCATATATTACCACTTTATTGATTTTCCCCGTTGAACTCAATAGAAAATAACCAATATACCATTGTTTACACATATTTCCCCCTTCCACACTTATAGCCGAAACTATCTGATACGCATGGTAGCCTGCACTTAGTACTACACATGCGACCAACAATCCGGTACACGTAGTAGCCTGCACTTAGTACTACACACGTGTACTCATAATGGGTCATTAATGGGTGTTCTGTTCCTGCTCCAAGGTTTAACCGGGAAAATCTTTCCTTTTTCACTGTTAACACTTATTCACAATCTAATTAAATTTGCAAGTTTCCATCATTTAATCGTTCTATGGACAACCACCAATTCATATGATAACAACATAAAATAATATAAAAAATCAATAAATTATTTATGTACAAACTTACCTCGGTGCAAACTTTAGAAATGTTATAATTTAGTTCGAAAGCTTTTCTTTTCCTCGATCACGAACGATTCCACGTCTTTCTTGATCTATAAAAACACATTTAGTTCATTTAACACTCATACTATTTATTTCAATCCAAAAATCACATTATGGAAAAATTACGTTTTTGCCCCCTAACTTTTACAAAATACTATTTTGCCCCTAGGCTCGGAAATTTAATTTCAGCCCTTATTCTTATGTTTTATGACATGCTGATCATTTTTTTCTTCTATGACAGCATCAAATTCACACTCTAACATGCACTTATGACTATTAGGTATTTTTATCGATTAAGCCCTTTTACTCGTTTTCACTTAAAACTGAGTAGCACAAGTTGTCTAACATAATTTAAAACCGCATATTCTAGCATAAAACACCAAAATACACAAATTTCACCTATGGGTATTTTTCCAAATATGAACCTTAGGTTGAATTATTGCTAACATAAGCTAAATCGAGCTACCGGGATTCTAAAAACGTAAAGAACATTAAAAACGGGGCTTGGAATCACTTACTATGGAGCTTGAAAGCTTGAAACAAACCCTAGCTATGGAGAACCCTTGAAATTTCGGCCTAATGAAGAAGATGGACAAAAATTGGCTTTTAATTTTGTTTTTAATTCATTTTAATAACTAAATGACCAAAATGCCCTTACTACTAAACTTTCCAAAAATTCCATCCATGTCCAATTTTATCCATAGACTTAGAAATTGGTCAAATTGCTATTTAAGACGTCCTCATTAATATTCCAAAGCAATTTCATACTAAAAACTTCTAGAATGCAAGTTTTGCAAATTATTTGATTTAGTCCCTAATCTCAACTTAAGCACTTTATGCATAGAATTTCATTACGAAATTTTCACACAATCAAGCAATCATATCATAAACCTCAAAATAATTATAAAATAATTATTTCTATCTCGAATTTGTGGTCACGAAACTACTATTCCGATTAGGCCCTAATTTGGGATATTACACAGTCACGATACTATAGTGGAATGGCTTCATGACTAAATAGATTTATAATTAGTAGGGAAAATCTGAAACTTAATTATAAATCATTAAGCCTCAATTGCATATGTCTAATCGATTCCTCCGCTAGCTCGTTGAAATCAAAAATGAATTGCATGTTGAATCAAATGAGCAAAAATGAATAGAAATGGTGAAATAGAGAAATATGAAACATTTGGAAATGATTAAGATTTTCTCCAAAATGAAATCATTTGGAAATGAATGTGGTTTTCGCTAAAATGGAAATAAAAATGAAAATGAGAAATGAATTCATTTATAAATGAAGAATGAATTCTCAAAAATGAAAGTAAGATTAAGTTTAAGTTTTTGAGCTATTTTAAAGCCCAAAAGTGAAAATAAACCATAAAATCGTAGTAAACAAGTTGAATGGTGAAATATTAAATATATTTTCTCAAAAGTTTTATTAGGGGTAAAATTGAGATGAGAAAATTATTTAATATAAATAGTGAAGTTTATTTTGTGAAATAGAAAAACAAAATCGGGTTGAATCATATTACAAAGTACTGGGTCAAAAAGTCAGAGAAATACTCATAATTGGACCCGATGTGAGAAACGCCCAAAATCCCCTTATGGAATATAAAGGGGCAACAGCCCTAGTAGGAATACTAGGGGTGTGTTGCCCACCCTAATCCTACTCTGAGTAAGGAGTGTTTTTTTTATTTGAAATAAATTTCTCTAATTCAATAAGGGTTCTACCTCCTCTCTCTATAAATAGATGTCGCCGGTAAGGCTATTAACACAACTTTTCGGATGTCATTATTTTGCTAAAAAAATAGAGAGACTTTTATTCTCTAAGAATTAAATATATTTTCTGAAATAACAATTCTGTCGTTTTTTATTTGATAAGAGAATTTTAGTTTTCACCTCAAAAGAAAAGAAAACTATTTCTATTTTTCTGTTTAATTCGAATTGTATGAGCCCACACTCGAAGCAACTCATGGTATTAGAATAGCAGAAACTTTCGTTTGGTTGAAAGTCAGGAATGACAAGGATTCATCTATCCGAAAACTCAGGTACGATTTTAGTTTAGGGTTTATTGATATAAATTCACAAACTGGGTTAGTTTTCAAAATTTTTATTTTCTGCTGTGCAAGAAAATCGTTTTCAAACCGAATTTTTTCCAACATGTTCTTCCAACCTTTCCTTTTCAAAATGCATTTGTTCTTAGGCATTTCATTTATGATAATATTATTATTGCTAGAGAGATTCTTCACTTCATTAGAAGAAAAACAAAAGGAAAAGGTTCTCTTGTTGCTTTTAAAATTGACATGTGTAAAAAACTTTGACAAGGTTAATTGGGACTTCCTGCACTCTATTCTTAAATTCATGGACTTTGATCAAAATTGAACCAATCTTATTTACCAATGAATTTCCATTGTCTCCTATCATGTCCTTGTTAATGATTCCCTTTCGAAAGGCTTCTGTCCTAAAAGGGGTTTGGGCCAAGGGGACCATCTCTCCCCTTATCTCTTCATTATTTGTATGAACATTCTTTCTCTCGTGCTCCAAAAAGCTTAATCGGATGGATTTATTGATGATATTAAAATTTTTAAAAACATACCTCCTATAAATCATCTTCTATTTGCTGATGACTACTATATCTTCTTCAATGCTTCTATTAAGGTATGCAGATCTTTTAAAGCTTTACTTATGAAATTTTGCTCTCTCGGGTCTCCAAATCAACTTCACTAAATCTAAACTATTTTTTAGCCATTTGAAAAATATTCAAGTGAAAATATGGTTTGGTGGCATTCTTAATGCCAAAAAAAGTTGACCTTCCTAGAAAGTATTTGGAACATAAACTAGGTGGAATTCAAAGGAATAAAGACTTCTTTCACAATTTATTGGACAAGATCAACATTAAACTGGCTTCATGGAAATCAAAATGACTATCATCTACCAAAAGGTTTACTCTTATTAAATTTACAATTTATTCCTTTCCACTCTACCCTCTTTCTATTTTTAAACCCCCATCAAATATCTATGAAAAAATTGATATGAGAACTAACGCTTTCTGGCAGGGTCATGATTCTAATACCAAGAAACTTCACCCTTGAAATTAGGACACTCTATTTGCACCTATCTCCTAAAAGGGCCTGGGTATTCGTAAGACCAAAATATTTAATAAAGCCTTTCTTTTAAAAGTGGCCTAGTGAATTGTAATGGATAAGGATTGTCTACTCACCGTCTCTCGTCGTCTTTGTAGACCACGAGAGAAATCAACACAAATAACTACAATCAATCAAATACTAAGTGCGGTAGCTGCATGTGTGACAAGTTAGTTGTAATTTATTTTTACAATGGGGTACAAGAGTAGTCTGAGGATCGAACCCAAATGAGTTGGCGGTTAAGAGAATTCTAATGACAAACATGCAATTAAAGAGTCTAAATAACTACTCGCTATACACTATAGTACTATAAACCATTCAAGAGTTTAATTGTGCTAACTAACTAACTAAAATTCAAAAAGGACTAAATTGTAAAGATGACAAACTATGCAACTGTCAAATATGAGTGAATAGGATAACAAAGAACGGTTGGTTGATTTCCATGTGGTTTTTTGACTACCGAATTAGGGATCTAAGTTGCTATTACTCCTAAAATGGCTCCATTTTACATCTCGGCCTCAACTTTACCAAATTAGACAAATTAGTTTGGTTTATTAACTAACCCTAGACTTACCAAATTGGTGCCCAATAAGATCTCCTTTCGATCTCACTTATCTTGATTTTCCCTTAGGGGCGTTAACCCTAAGTTTTTAAGTCTAGTAGATTTAGTCTAGCTTTGCAATTTAGTCCCCAAACTCAAAAAGCAATTTCCCAACATTTCTATCAACCAACCCCTAAATATTTAACTACTACTCATATTGAAACCCATTCTCAGCAAGAAATCAAATGAAAATAACATTAACTTAAAACCTAAGAAAATAAATAAAAACCTAAATTTTCTTGCAAAACCTTGGATACAACAACAATGATAGTAAGAAAAGTAAACAAGAACATTAAAAGAGTGATTTTTAACAAAGGAAATTAAAGAAAATTGATTAACATTAAACTAGGATTAAAATGTAAATACAAAAGAGTTTGAAGGATTAACCAAGTAAATAAAACTTAGCTATAGTAATAAATAACTTAACCACCAACTATGGAACTAAGAAATACAAGAAAATGTGCAGGAAAATTAAACCTAAGCTATGGAGAAGAGATGAGAAAACTAAACCCTAAAAAAGATGAAGAAAAAATTAAGAAAGCTAAGCTAAGTCTAGTGTCTAAGTGGCTTTCTCTCTCTAGCCAATATTTTGGGCTTTTTTTTTGCAATTATCATACCCAACTTTCTTGAACAATTTGCCCCTAAGCGTCTATTTTTTTTATTGAGGGACATGTTGGACAAGGACTACCCTTCTGGTCCTTTTTTGTCTCCCTTCAATGGTGATGCTACAATACACAGGGCCAAGTATCGTGATATAAACTCCAATCTTAAAATGGGGGAAGTCCTTAAGAGCTGGGTATCGCGATACCACTAGAAAAACCTCAATCCTCTTCAATTCAACACTGTCGGGGGTATCACAAGTTCCAGGCTTTAATATTGCACCCTTCATTCTAATCGATGTTTTCATTGACATTCGAGCCTCCGATGACTCCCTACAGCACTCAACAAACCATTAGGTCCATGATGGCGTATTTGGCTATTTCGGGTCTTGAAAGTAATAAAAAGCGCACTAATATACTTATTAAAACTAATAACAAAGATCAAGTAAAAACATAACAAAAACATATCAATTGCTCAGAAACAAGCTTTTTAAGTGTATTAAGGAGCCTAATCTGACATATCAAATTGTGACAGATCATATACTTTCAAGAGTTCTTAGAGTAAAGCATTGGAATCATGATGTAACACCCCTAACCCATATCCGTTGCCGGAACAAGGTTATGGAACATTTCCAGAGTTTATGGAACAAATATGGTTAATTTATGAAATTTACTATTTATATCTAAGACCAATCATATTGTCGCTTAAATGGACCTTAGAAGCCCAATTTATGTGTTAAAAACAAATCGAGACTAAATCGGAAGCTCAGAGAATTTTTTTACAAAATTTCAAAAATTTTCCTAGGTATAGGGGACACATGCCCATGTGGCCAGACTATGTGGCCCACACGGCCAGAAGACATGCCCGTGTCTTTGGCCATGTGGGCATTTGATGTGAGGTACATGGCTGTGTCCCAGCCCGTGTCCATACCCGTGTAACTCTCTGACCTGGGTCACACGGCCAACCACACGCCCGTGTGATAGGATGTTTGTAAGGTGCAGGGGTCGCACGGCTAAGTCACACGCCTGTGTGCTAGGTCGTGTGCAAAACCCTAGGCATTCTGTTTCAAAATTTCAAGGTACAGGAGACACACGGCCAGACCACATGCCCATGTGCCAGGCCGTGTGTCACATAAGACTAAGACACACATCCGTGTCTCTGCCTGTGTGGACGAAAATAAGTCATTTTAAGGCCACTTTTCTCACCCAATCTTGGTATCAACCTATGCACAACAAATTTTACACCCACAAATCTTACAAGATCCTCAATTCAAGCTAATACAAAGTTATTATAACTAGCATATCATCACATATAATCAAATATATTAACTTACCAAATTAACAACTTATACCTAGGTGTATATGCAACCATGCCTTAATAGACTTATTAATTATCCATCATCTAAACATTTCAAACATGCTTCATACATGATTTATCCTTACTTATATAAGTTGGGTTGAAATGTAAACAAAATATAATATTTACACAAACCATTATCACCTTATACATGCCATATAAACCAAAATATACATTGCAAAAACTACCAGAACAAATTGGATAGTGTGGCTCGATGTGTTGATCCAATTCCCCGACCTCACGTTAATCTACAAAGACATTAAACAAACACAAGTAAGCTTAATGAAGCTTAGTAAGTTCGTTGGTTTTAAACATAAATCTTACCGAACATTGAACATACTATAACCAAATTAAGTAAATAAATCATTCAAATTACATTTCCTGCCAACCACAACTTCAATTTATGAATTCATTTAATTCACATCAAAACCATTAATAACTTTTAAGTTCTCATATACTAAATTTCATATGTCACTTACCAACCTTAACGAATCTGGGAATGACTTACGGATATGAGTACATCGTATACAGAAGCCCGAAGGCTTCACAGAAGCACACAAGTGCTAAACAGAAACCCATAAGGGTTGAACGGAAGCTCATAAGAGCTGAACGGAAACCCAATAGGGTTAAACTGAAACTCATATGAGTTAACTAAAGCTCATGAGAGCTAAACGGAAAGTAAACACAAAAGTTCGCAACAAATGCTGAGCCTTGGTTTACTTGGGTAATTTACTGTCAATTCCTCCTTTACACTGAACGATTGTACTCAATCCCGCGTTCCACTTTAGCCGAATGTTCATTCCAATTCATAATACAATAATATTTCCTTTTTATTCAATAATATATTAGATATGTAACATCATTCATCAGTTTCCATATAATTATTAAACTTTAACCATACGAACTTACCTGGGTTAAATTGTGGAATTTGTAGTAGTTTAGGTACTATTCTGCTAATTTTCCTTTTTCACGATTATTTACGGGCTCTTGATCTAAAATATAAAATTATTTATTCATTAGCATATATTTCAATTTCAATTCACTTCACAATTAATATCCCTAAATTTTTGAAATTACACAATTACCCTAACTTTTACAATTTTTGCAATTTAGTCCCCTCACCAATTAACCTATCAAATGAGCTAATTTTCTCAATTGACAATTTATCTAAATATTCTAAACTTACACAACCTTTGACCAATAGAATTTTAGTATCAAACCGTAATATTAAATCTTTTCACAATTTGGTCCTAAAATCAATTTCTATTGAAATCACTTGATAAAATCATTATATAATAAAATTAAAGTTCTAAATCCATGTTAATTCATCATAAACATCCAGAACTCATCAATGGTAACTTTCAAAATTATCCATAAAATCAAAAACTAATGACACAAATAGTTGGACCTAATTGTAAAAGTCGTAAAAACACAAAAATTTCAAAAAAAGAGCATAAATTAGACTTACATGAAGTAAAAATAAATAAAACCAGCTTAAAACCTTCTCCTATGGCATTTTTGGCTGAGAAATTGAAGAAAAATAGCCTAGAAATCTTTAAAATTCAATTTACTTAAGTTAATTTCATAAAATTTACAATTTTACCCTTAGTTCACATTGTTTCCTTATTTCTTTCATACTTATGCCCCCCCAGCCATATCATGAGGCCAATTTACACTTTAATCACTTGGCTATTTACCATTTGGCTATTTAATCACTATTTCTTTAATTAAAAAGTTTTGCACCTTTTTCAATTTAGTCCTTTTAATTTAATTAACTATCAAAACATTAAAATTTTCTAACAAAACTTTAATACTAAATTAATGACACTCCATAAATATTTATAAAAATATTTACGGCTCGATTTATGAAATCTAGGTCTTGTTACCTTGTTTTTGAAACCAATTTACCTAATAAATTCTTCTAAAACACAAATTACTAATTCAATAGCCTTCCTAAAATTGCATTTAACTCATAAATACTAAATAATAAAGTTTTCTAGCTCACTCGTCAGGTTTAGTGGTCTCAAACCACTGTTTCCGACATCATTGAAAATTGAGTTGTTACACATGAGCCCTTCGAACTTTTCAATCCCAAGTCCTCTGATTTGTGGGTCTGGAGAAACATCTTCATTTGTAAAGATCTTCGCAATAGTGGAAAGGATGTCTAACTTTAAAGTGGAAAAAATAGTTGGATTTGTACTAACTTCCACCAACCCCTTATTGACACTGTTGTCCCCCATGATTCTGAACTCTAAGTCTAGAACTTCATTCGGCTCTACTGCCCCAATTTGGACTAAAATAAACTGCTCAAATTACTCGATATCAACAGAGCCTCTGACCTACTTAGCAGAACTATCTCATTTTAGGGAGAGGTCTACAAGCTTGTCTGGAAATTTGATTTTAAAGGGTTTTTTAGTAAAAAAATGCCTACACATTCCTTTACTTGAGGAACCCTATATCACTTTCCTGAGGTGTCAGCAAACGACATAGACTAATCTTTGGTGTCTCAAGATTTCTTTCAAAATCATCATTTTTTATATGGAAGATTTGTGATAATTTTCTCCTCTAAAAGGGACCTTCTCTCAAGAAGAATTTCCAATACCATTTTTCCATTTCTTCTCTGCAAAGATAATGGAGAAAATTTAGACCGCTTCTTTTTTAGTTACAATTTTGCTAGAGTTGTTTGGTTTGGCTCTCCTCTTGCCCTCCGCATTGACTCTTTTGCCAACTCTTCCATCTTTAATGGGATCCTACAATGGCTGAAAAGGAACAATCTTAACTCCCGAGACTCAAGGAATTTCTACATTGTTATGGCCTACACCTTTTGGATTATCTGGAAGTCTAAAAATGATTTGATATTCTAAGGATCCAACTCATGCCCTATTAGTGTGATTAAAAAAATTTATGATATTTACCAATCAATTCTTAGCTCTTTCATTGACACCTTCTGTTATTAAAGACAAAAAAAATCCAACCGACTATCAATTCAGATGACCTCTTACCACAATGATCTTTTTCTTTAAGTATTGTTCAAATCGACATAATGACATGATTGGAGGGGTTTCCATTGCTCAAATTCTAGTCGTTTCCAACAGCTGTCTATTCATAACTTCAATTTTGCTAGCAAACTTCATGTTAGAATCCTCACTCTCTATGCTATTCTTCTTTTACTTAAATCTCATGATATTGCTTATTGTAGGCTATTAGGATCTAGCACAAAATAGATCAATATCATTCATGGACACACCAAAGTAGGATTGAAGCTTCAACCAGCTTTTGAATACGTCATATTCCTCCTTCAATATGTCAACATTAGGTACTAATTAGCAAACAATCATCAGTTAAGGAAAGAGGCAAGACAGTGGGCTACGAGTGCCTCCAAAGCTTTCATTAATTTTTCTTTACCATAGTTGTTATTCACTTTGTCCAGAAAAAGTGCTCTTGTTTGTCTGATCAAAAATGAAAAAAAATTAAGTTTTTGTAAACCATTGATGATGTCACATTGGAGAAGTTTTTTACTTTCTTAAATGTTTTTTAAATCGAACTGGTGGATTAATCGATCAAGCTATCGATTTTCCGATCCAACCAATTTAATTAAAAAATATTAAAATTTAAAAAATAAAAAAATTTCAACTAATTTTTTGCTCGGTTCAAATAGTCCGAATCGATTCCCAGGTTAACCAATTCAAATCCCTTATCTGGACCAACACCCTAGTCAGTTCCCAATCCAACCTATTCGACCGGTCGGTCCGTGTAACACCCTTCGCCCATCCGATTGTCGGGTCTAAGCTTTAGGATGTTACATTCGTTGTTAGAGCAACTACAATCAAATTCACAATAAAATAATCATTTACACATGTATTCAACATCAGTCACGATTAAATTACAATAATACATCATTTTTAGATCTCATTCGAGCTTACAGAAGCTCTTTTGTCAACCCAAACACTAAAAAATACCAAATTGAAAAGTTTTAGAACCTCAAGGTTGTAACACCCCTTACTCGTATTCAATACCGTAATAAGGTTATGGAGCATTACCGGACTTACAAAACAATTAAACAACCATTTATCATACATAACATCATTTCATACATTCATCATTCAAACTCAATCAATTTGTCCCTAATATGAGCCTACGAGGCCCTAAACATACATTAGGAGTGGTTTGGGACTAAACTAATAACTTAAGAAGCTTTCACAAACTTGGAAATTTTTCTCAAAATAGGGGACATACGCCCGTGTGGCTAGGCCGTGTGTTTCACACGGCCACCAGACACGCCCGTGTCACGGGCCATGTGGACATTTGAAATGGGAGCACATGGCCGTGTCCCAGCCCGTGTCCTACCTCGTGTAACTCTCTGACTTGGGTCACACGGCCAACACACACGCCCGTGTGGCTAGCCTGTGTGCCCTAAAAATGACCACACACGCTCGTGTGCCAGGCTGTGCCAAACCTGTAGGGTATACTAACTTATGCCACACGACCAAGTCACACGCTCATGTGTGGGGCCGTGTGGAGCATACTGGCTTGATTTAAATTTTAACACCAAAGGACACATGGCCGTGTAATATGACCGTGTATCACACACAGCTGAGACATATGCCCGTGTCTCTGCCCGTGTGGACAAAAATAGGCTATTTACCATACCAATTTGCCACCCACACTTATGCTCACCTAAACAACCAAAATGACACCAATTCATAGTATAATTAAACATCCAATTTAGCCACAAACAAGGCCAATTCATACCATTTCCAATACTAGCAACCAATATGCTTATACCTCAAGTTTTATCCAATCAAAACATAGCAAAATACATATACAAATCTTCTAATTAAACTTTTACCTAACAGACATCATCTTGCACTAATTCACAAGCATGATACCAATTCCACAAACCACATAATATAAGTCATTCACATATCCATTTATGGACTCAAAATATCAACCATATATACACATATATGCACATAATCAAATCTACCACATTAAGCCAACATTCATGGTCATATTTACAAACCAAAACATATGCCATTACATGTCATTACAATTGACCAAAATCACTATCAATCCATAATCAAAATAACTCAAAACACCTATACATGCCATATACTTAATATAAAAAAGTTCAAATGTACCAAGTGATAAGTGGTAGTGTGAAACGATCTCCGACAATCCACGAATTTGAGCTAGCTTCGATATCACTATAAAACAAGGGAAAATACACAAAGTAAGCTAATAAGCTTAGTAAGCTAGTATGATATAAACTTAACTAATCATAAATACACCATTCATCAATTTAAACATATTAACATGTATTTTATGATAACAAACAAACCTTCCTCATACCTATTCATATAATTATATACAATTTCATAACTTCTTCTATTTAAAACTCATACTTACCATGTACATACCTATACAAATTCATAACGAGTTCATTCCTATTCGAAATAATGTCGAATACTCACGCACACTAAGTGCCAATACATAGTTGAAGCTATTTTAATCTCGCACACTAAGTGCCTTACATAGCTGAAGCTATCTCGACCTCTCACACTAAGTGCCATATATAGCCGAAGCTATTCTAAATCGCACACTAAGTGCCATATATATATATCTGAATCGTCGTCAAACATAACTTTAATTTCATATACACAATTTATGCAATATCAAAGCATTTAAAGCATAATTATAACAATGCTTGTTACATACGAACTTAGCTCAGTTATTAAAACGGCGAATCGAGTCGATTAGTAGATAACTTTATCTTTTCTCCGATCCAAATCTGTATTTCTCCTCTCTTGATCTAAATATATTCAAATTTGACTTATTCAATAATTTATTCATTCAATTTAGTCCAAAACAAACTTTAAAACACATTTTCACTTTTGCCCCACATATTTCGCATTTTTCACAATTTAGTCCTTGTTTCATAAAATCACAAATCAATGAAATTTCAAATATACCCAAGCTATCCGAATTACCATTATGCTCCTAGTAGCCCATATTTCTCATTTATTTCACATTTTAACCACTAACTTTACACATTTCTCAATTTAATCCCTATTTTACATTTTCACTAAAAATCACTTTACAAAACTTGCTTAACTATCAACAACCATTCATAATCTATCAAGAAAATTCAAAATACACATGTAATCAACAATGACATCATTCAAAATCTTTAACATTTTTGCAAAATAGTCCCTGCGCTAGCTATTACTAGATGCAACGATCACAAAAACATAAAAATCATTAAAAATGAGTCAAAATGACTTACCAATTTAAACTTGCAAGTGCTGAACCCTAAAACACAACAAATTGTTTTCTTCTTCTTCAATTTTCAGCCAAAGAAGATAATGAAGTTTAAATTGATTTTGTTTTATTTAATAATTCATTAATAACTAATTTACCATTTTAGCCTTAATAATAAACCATTTAAACACATAATAATATGTCCATATATGTCCACTCACCAATATAATGGTCTAATTACAACATAAGGACCTTAAATTTAAGGTTCTATAGCTATTTGACAACTTTAGCTAATAGAATAACGTTTTTGCATTTTACGCGATTTAGTCCTTTTTATCAAATTAACTATTCAAACGATAAAATTTCTTCACAAAACTTTCACACATACATACTATTATGCTATAAACACTTAAAATAATATTAAAATAATTTTACAACCTCAAATTTGTGGTCCCAAAATCACTATTTTGATTTGACTAAAAACGGGTTGTTACAAAGGTCATCATCGTGACATCATGTAATGCCCCTCACCTGGTTCCGGTCGCTGGACTCAATTTATAGGATATTACAATAGTTAATAGAATAATTTCATGAAAAAATAAATTCAAGAATATCAAATAACATGTAACTATTAAATATATTGTGCTTAACAAATAAAACCATGTCTAAGTCAAGCTTATGAAAGCTCTAAAATTGACCCAGAAACAAACATGGATCAAATTGTAACATTTGCAATAGATTAAAGGTAATCATGAAAAGTAGGGGTTACACAGTCATGTGTACAGGTTGTGTAACTCTCTGTAGTCATGTGGATCAAATTGTAAAATTTCATCAAAAGTCACACGGTTGTATGGATGGGCCCTGTAACAAAATAAGACCGTGTGAAACTTAACTGACCAAATCTACAGTACTTATATGGGCATGCAGCTAGCCCGTGTGACAATCGAGAACTGTGTGGGTTTAATGCTTCCTAATTTTTAGTGGAAACACGACCATGTCAATAGCCCGTGTGTGGCATAAGGTCGTGTGAATAGGCCATGTGGTACAAAAAATGCCATTATGTGCCTATGTCTGCGAAAACAAACCAAAGGCTTAAGTGATTCATATACTTATTTCATGTCAAAAGGCTCAAATGATACATATAAGGCCATTCAAACCTGCACAAAAACATTCCAAAAACATGTCTAAACATTCATTCAACCAATATGCCATAATTGACACCACAAACACAAGATTACATAAAAGCTTTACAAGACATCCTTACCATTCAACAAAACATTCCAATTTGCGAACATGCTAACTTACCATTTTATTTATGCATGTCATGTTAACTCAATTAAACCATATTCAACATTGGCCATTATACACACTTATATACCTTTAATTAAAGCCATGAAGCATTCAAGATGTGAACTACAAGTTAGCTCCAAGCATCATCATTTCAAAGAGTATGAACACTTAACAAGACTTATACACATATCAAATAGCCATCAAGAACAAGTATTATAAGCTTATCATAACCATTAACATGCAAGATGACACTTATACATATCAAGCCTATATACATGCCATAAAATGGAGTTACGAACAACTAAAAAGTCTACAGCGATTGAAGTTGGTTAGTGTAAGCTATGGAGTGATCTGATCCACGAAGTTTCGCAAAATTTCAACTACGGAAATAAAAAAATTGAAACGGAGTAAGTATTACGAATGCTTAGTAAGCTCATAGGCATTAAATCGGTAAACTTACATCATTTCATAATTAAACAAACCAGACAACTAATTTAACTAAATTCTTGTCACAATATTTCATATTCCCAAGGTGAGAATTTCATATACAACCGTATAACTATCAACACGTTCAGTACCATTCAATTTAGTATCATTTCATTAGAACTGTCAAACATATACTTCATTTACTCAATCTAGTAATATAACACAACAATATTTGTACAATCGCATCCATTCCATTATTCACAGAAAATCAATCAATACATTTCCTTTTAAACAGTTAGCTCGATGAACTAGATAAACAAATATGAATGCGCGGATAACTACACCATACCAGTAGGCACCGAAGTACTTAAATAGTAAGCACTGAAATGTTGAACAGTAGGCACCATAGTGTAAATCCCATACAAGTGAGCATCTAACCCTATTAGCATGCCAATTGTATCCTATCCTATGTTCATTCGGGCTCAGTACATATATCAAAACAACTCTTTACAATTCAGTCCTTTCTCACCTTTTTGTACCATTTTGAATACATTTCAAAATAAATTTATATAAAAAAACTCATGATTTAACCACATTTAATAAATTTATAAACATAACTACACAATATGTGTTTACCAGGTACAAAAAAAAGTGGCAAGGACTAATTTGTAATTTTCCCTTCTCATCGATTATCTATTGGCTGATTCAATTCTTAATCTATACGGTAATTCATTTCAAAATATCAATGTCAATTACCTTATAACAATTTATTTAGTGCATATGATATCCTATTATCACTTTTCACAATTTCCCTAAAGTTTCACATTTTATTCAATTTAGTCTCTAAAACCAAAAGTATCATATCTTTTACATTTAAGCCTCATTTCATAATCCAATTTCAAACACATCCTTTTACAGCCCTCTACAATCAATAATTGTAGAAATTTCATTCCAAAATGAAATCTTTTCATTTTAGTCCCTAAATTCAAAACTAACCAATTTTACTTTACAATTTAGTCTTTAATCAAATCTAAGCTTACAACCAAGTTATTTGTCATAAAAAACATCAAAAACCATCAATGGAATTGTAACACCTCCTAACCCAAAACCGTCGCCGAAACAGGGTTACGAGGCATTACCGGACATATCAGACAACTTACGAATAATTCACAATTATTATAACATTAATAGTAAAATTTAAGAATTAAGTCCCTAAATTTGACTTTCGAAGCCCAACACATGTATTAAAATAGAACAGAACGGGACTTGTTAGAATATTCCGGAAATATATATATAGATTTTTTTTTTTAAATTTTCGATAGCATATCCCCTTATTTTTACATAAAACCCCCTACAAATTCCAACCAAAAACCAAATTCAAACCAAAGACATAGTCAAAAACAATTAAACCTAAATATACAAATATCATAACCAATTCATTAACATAATCATTTAATAACTAAACATTCATGATATTAATCAAAAATTAACTAATCACTTCATTCATTTTCCATTCTAGGTAAATACCAAATTATATAATATAATCTTTACTATTTTATCAAACTAATGACAAAATATGATATAACATTCTTACAACCAACATTATAAACATATTTATATAAAATATACAACACCTAGTACATGCCACTTTCAATTAAGAGAGAAAACGTCACCAAAAATTTCTTTGAGTCGGGATCGTTCGGATCTTGCACTGCAGACACTAGACTCCTATTAACTGCGCATCGGAAACAATCGCATACATGCTGAGTATTTCATACTCGATGGTATTACCATAATTCAAAATATAATAGCAATAAAGAATCACAATTACCAAACATGTAGCTATTTAATTCCTCAATATCAATTCGTTCTTAAACTTTCATTAATTAATAATAACAATAAAATTTCTTTAACTATTCTTCAATTTCCATCACATATCACATGTAACAATTTCAATCACTACATGAACATTAGATTCATGCCTTCCATTTACAATCTCAATTTCAATCCATAACTCAACTTTCTCATTTCTTTCAATATTTCAATAACATAACCAATCAATTTATTTTAATTCTCACTTTAGATGTTCACCCTATTAACAAACCCGGACTTTGACGGATACACGGATTCCAACCCAAACATACCAGTACGGCACATTGTGCCTAAAACGGTACATAGTACCTGATCAGTATACGACACATAAAGTGCCTAAAACGACACACGAGGTGCCTGATACGACACACGAGGTGCCTGAAATACGACACATAAAGTGCCCGATCGATAAAGCCGGCAAATCCCATACACTTCCAGATCCTATGGCATGCCAATTATATCCGACTTAGCCCGACTAGTTAATAGGGTATTTCAATTCTCAATTCACTTTCATTTCCAATCCAAGATTATTTTTCAATTATAATTTTCACATTCAAATCAATTTACAATTCAATTATGCATACACATTCACCGTTCAATTCAATTCTTATTCAACTCAATATCAATACTTACCTATAACTCACTTATTAAGTATAGAATTTATATAAAACATTTAATAAAAAGAAATTTGAATTATAGTAATACAAACCGTGAGTTTCTCGTTTTAATCCTCGGTCGTTTTCTCCTTTCCTTTGTGCGCCGATATCTTGGGTTCTTTGTTAACTACGAAAATAATAATAATTTATAACCATCAATACAACACAATTTAATTTAATCCATGAGCCTAAACATGCAATTTTAACCATTTTGTACATATAATTCTACTATTTACTTATATGTTCATTTAAAACTGTCTACTTGAGTCATTGTTACTAAATCATTTATATCTTAAGCTAAGAAACTCCAATTTAAGATCCGTTAATTTTCCATAAAACTAGACTCACATATCTTCTTACCATAAAATTTTTAGAATTTTTGGTTTAGCCAATAAGTACAGTTTATTCTTTAAAGGTGCCCCTGTTCTGCTGTCAACAGCTCTGACCACTCTTCACTTAAAATTATTTATCTCCTTGTACAAGATTCGAAAAATGTTTCCGTTTAATTATCTTGAAAATAGGTTCATTAAGGATTTTAACCATGTGAATTCCAACCCATAATTATTTTTATACAATTTTTAATTATTTTTCAAAGTCAAAACAGAGTGTCTCGAAATTACCCTGAACCAGTCTTACAAAATTTCAAATATCTCTTGATTCATAAATTCATTGTTTACACTGTTTCTACTATAAGAAACTAGACCCAATAAGCTTTAATCTCATATCTTATTCATCCTCTAATTTAATTCCTACAATTTTTAGTGAATTTTCAAAATCAGACCATTGCTACTTCCCAAAACTGTTTTGATGTAAAATGCTAATAACCAAGTTTATAACACCAATTCACACCTTATTTCTATTCAATTTCCATCAAAATATTCATATAACTATCAAATTTTCATCATTTTTCTATAATTCCGAATTCTTTCAATTTAATTCCTAAAACTCAAAACTTATGGCTTGTTTTACAATTAAGTCCCTAATTCAATTCAAATTCAAAATTTTATCAAATTAATCCCTAATTTCATCATTTCTTCAACATAAACTCTAATCAAACCTTCATTAATTTTCAATAGTTTCTCATGAATTTAAGAAAATCTTTCTCTAAAGCTTCAAAAATACCAAAATTAGAAAGGAAAGGGCTTAATTAACTTACCAATTTAACTTTCAAGCTTCAATTCTCCAATTTTTCCTTTTTCTTTCTTCCTTTCCTTTCTTTCTCTGTTTCGTGAGCTTCTCTGTTCTTCTTCTTTTTTTTTTTTATCTTTCTTTTTCTTTTATTTCCTTTTTATTTACTTTACTTTTAATAATAATAATTTAATATATATTTTAACACATAAAAATCTCAGATTTTTATGTTTATGTCATACTCTCACTTAGGACAAATGGCATAATTGCCATTTTGGTCCTTTTTATTTTCTTTTAATCTATAATTCAACTTTCACACTTTATTTAATTTAGTCCTTTTTTACTAATTACCCTAAATTAAGCTAAATTCACCTAATCTAAACTTAATTTAACACATCGCTAAACTCATAAATATTTCTAACAATTATTTTTGAACTCAATTTACTAAGACGGAGGCCCGTTAATGAACTTTTCTGATGCCCGTGAATTTTGGGTCATTACAGAAACATTTCAAAACTTTAACAATTTTACAATTTAGTACCCGGGTTCGTTAGATTAAGCTACAACGATTTTTAAAAAAATAAAATTTACGAAAAACAAGCCTTGGGTGTACTTTCATGCAAAGGTCGAAGTTGTTTAAGCTTCAACAATGGCTTCACTATTCCATTTTGTTCTAAATGGTGGAGAGAATAAAGATGGAAGGTGTGGACCATCTTATTTTATGTTTTAACCAATATTATTATTACCTTAATTTAATATAAAATTATATCAATATATATATAAATCGTCCACTATAGTTTCTATGGGCTTAATTTCTATTCAAATCCTTAGAGAATCATTATGAAAGCCTTAATCGACTAAAATTTAATAGTGATTAACTTTTAAGATTTTTATGATTTAATCATTGTACCATTTAACTATTTGATCACTAAAATTTCTAGACCAAAATTAATATAACTCTATAATAGTCTATTAAATATTAATAAATGATATTTACTGACTCGATCATCTAAAAACGGGGTTCTAAAACTGTCATTTTTGGTACCACTGAAAAATGGGTTATTACATGTCATCTTTCCCATGTCGTGATGTCGCCAAACAGTTCGTCACATCATGACCTCAAGCCACTTAACGTCGCGACGTGATTCACTTTCAGTTGACGTTGCGATGATGTGAATTGGTCGTCGGGATGAGGCCCCTGTTTTTAGGAAAAATGTGTAATTTGTTATCTATTACAAAGTTTCCAACCAAACTCATCAATTTGTATACTAATTACTAACTTCATTTGAATCAAAACACTTCAAGAACATATCAATCAAGTTCAAATAACCACATTTAACTTCTTAACAACCTTCATTACCTATTCAACCATTAGACTTAACATTCCATTGCCATGACATACATATTAATCAAATTATCCAAATACTAAGCCTTTACATATACCAAATTATCTTGAAACATGTCAATTTATATGCCAAACATATTCCAAGTATATCAATCAAAATATACCAATTCACTTAGGCATCACTAATTCCAATTCATGCATTTCTAAGTCACATACCAAGACCAACATACAAATCACAATAAACGAGGTTCAATACCATTTTCATATGCCATTCATATAGTTATAAATTATCACATCGTTAAACATGAAATGCATATATATTCATCTCCATATATGAATCAAAACATCACAAATTATCGAACTTATCAAGACATACTATATATCAAGGTATATACAAAAACACTTATATATATGCCACAATCCCTAACTCAAAATTACCAAAAAGCTACTGATTCAGAGATAGGATAGTGTGAACTTCGAGTCAATCCGGCTTGAAGTGTTCTACAAGGTAACAATCTACAAGGAAAAGGGAAAACAACTAGCTAAGCATATATAATGCTTAGTAAGTTCATATGCATTAAACAAAACTTATAGTATCTTAAGTTCATATGCATTAAACAAAACTTATAGTATCTTACAATTAAATAAAATGAGTTACCACAATTTGGCATAATTTGGCTAGACATGGAAAAGCACAACATCAAGGTGAGTTTTATCATATAATCAAACCATATGATATCTCAATCATATATCAAACCAATTCATTTTAAAGTGAACATCATCAATACCATGTTCATGCTCAATTCAACATTTATCCATTTGAACATCAAGCTCATACCATTCCATTTTTTATTTTACATTTTACATTAATTGTTTAGCCTGATGAACTTTAGTAAATAGATTCGGATACACAGGTATCTACATCACACTAGTTTCTTATGCGAGCTAAGTATATTCATGTCAGGTTACCCATCCGGGCTAAACCTGTAAATGACATCAAGTTACTCATTTGAGCTAAACTATGCCACATGTATCTCTGAGTCCGCAACAAGTGTGCAAAAAGCCTTATTGGCATCTCAATCGTATCCTAACCTTTACTAAGTTCACACGGGCATCTATTGCACATATAATCATCATTTTTGAATTTAATCCAATTATCACCATTTGTACCTGTAATCCCCTCACTCGGTTCGGTCATCAAACCTGAGCTATATGAAGCTACCGTAGTTAACCAAGCATATCACAAAAAAAATTTGTTCTTAAACATTCCATTAAATAATAAACATGATATAATCCAAGAAATGTAATAGCCCTAATTTGACCCTAGTCGGAAAGTGGTTTCGGGACCACAAAATCGAGTCACAAAATTATATAAAATTCTCTTTTCTATGTTTATTATATGTAAAGTTTCATGTGTGAAAGTATCGTGTCTTAATTTTGTCATTTGAATGTGGAATTGTTAAAAAAGGACTTATGTGAGAAACTTGAAAATGTGATAGGTTAATTTGTAGTGGCCAAATATTGTATGGTTTAAAATATGGGGACTTGCATGTTAAATATCCCTTCCTTAAGTTAGTGGACGGCAAGGTTAGTGGATGATTGACATTTTATGCCTTTTTATATTAATAAATTAAATGTTAAATGAATAAATAATATGAAATATGAACTTATATTAAAAGAAATGGGTGATAAAAACAAAGTTGGTTCATCTTTTTCTTCTTCCATTGCCGTACCTAAAGAAAGAAAAGAAGAAATTGAAGTTAAGGCATTTGGTCACCCTTAAGTTGATTAAGCTCAAGAGCATCAAGGACAAAAGTCGGAAAAAGGGAAGACAAACTAAGCGAATAGCCGTAGAATTATAGTCGTCGACAACTCTTAAGGTAAGTTTCTAGCATATAAGTTTAGTTATAATGAAGAATGATATGGAATACGGGTAAAGATAGGACTATGAATTGGTGTAATTACCTATAGTAAAATGATAAGGAATAAGTTACTTCTATGAGCCTTAGCCGATTGGTTATTAGAAAAGTGATATTTAAATTATGATTTGTATGTGATAATAAGAAGTATTTATATATGATGATATGTTTTAAACTCAAATGGTAAGTTCTTAAGTGTTTGGACTTGGAAATTTAAGAACAAATTGTAATAATCTGCTTAGGACAGCAGTAGTAGCGTGATTTTTGAAAATCGCCATAAATTGTTGGAGTAGAATTAGAGACTGAATAAAATATGTAATCAAAGCTCAATGAGTCTAGTTTCTTATAAAATAAACAGTGCAAGCAAAGGAATTTCCTATAGAGAGATATTTAAAGTTGTGTGTGACAGTGTCAGAATGAATCTAAAATCTCCTATTCTGCTTTTAGAAAATCATTATAAATAGTACAAAAATTTTTATAAGAAAAAATTTATATTCTTAGACTCCTTAATGAGTCTAGTTTCAAATGAAATAAACAAGAACATATTTTGAAATCTGTACAATGAGAAATTTGATTCGTAGTGAAGAGTGGTCAGTACAGTTGAACAGTGAAATAGGGGAAACTTTAAGAAAATTCTGGTTTTGATTGGCCAAACCAAAAATCATGAAAATTTTATGGATAGAAGATATATAAGTATATTTTCGGGGAAAATTTACGGCACTTCATTTGGAGTTTCGTAGCTCCAGTTACAAATAATTTAATGATTGTTGCTCAAGAAAACAGCTTGTAGTGAATCTGTGATTTTATTGTAAACATTGATGAAACTAATTGAGTTGCTTAAAAGCTATTGCTGAATTGATGTACAAGATAAATATATAGGTGATGAGGCCAAAATGGCTAAAATTTAAATGTGTGCAAGTTATCCGAATGGCTATTTTATAAACGTAAGCAATGTCTATGTAATATGTGTTGATAGTTTTATAAATTGAAGGTGTAGTGACTTATATGTTGTTTAGCCGAATGGTTGTCATGAGAAGAATGTAAGTCATGTGTGTATTTTCTTATTTAGTTGGAAGTTTATTGAAAGGGATATATATATATATATATATAAATATGTATTAAAGTCGAATGATATTATGACATGAAGTTAAGGTACATGCTATATGCTTATATTCGAATGAGGTTAATGAATTACAATGGTGATAGTTTGTGTGAAATGTGGTAACATGTGATTAAATATACATGGAATTTGGAAAGTATCCGGGTTAAGACTTGCTGACTACGTGATGTGGCCTAATGGCTCTTGTGAAATGAGACTAGCTATATTGAGATACGAATAAGTTCGAATGAAGTGATACCTTATTAATGTGTTTCCGTGTTGGAAAAATCGAAGGTATGTGAATTGATGTGTATACAACTTTGTGAATTAACTATGATGATATATCCGGGCTTAAAGTCCCGCAGGCTTGGTACTGGTAACTGGATTCGGATTTTTTTTTTTAAAACCTAGCAGGCTATGGCTAAGTGCCTTGAATTATTTCAAACCGAATATCATTTATGTATATGTGATAAGGAATATGTTTGGTCCTTTATATACGTATACGAAACTTTAATACTTGTCATGATTTGATTATTTGAAATATTAATGTGAATATGAACTAAAGAACTAAGCTCTTAAATACATATATACATTTATGTATGTGCACGAAATGAGTGCATATGATTAAGTGGTTAGAGGTATTCAAAGATTGAATTGGTAATTGGTAACTATGGAAACGGTAAGTGTACAAAGGTTAAGTATATGGTAAGTGATACTTACTTGCTATGTGAACTCGATTTCGTTTGTCTTACAAATGTACTTGGGGAATCACTTATGAGATGGTTATAAGTTATATTCAACGAGTATTGACTCTATCAAATTGTTTATGTAATATGAAAACATGAATATGTGCTTCTAAATATGGAAACCGAATGTGATTATAGTGTTATGTTTTAGTTCGACTGATTAAACTAAAATAGCATTGATGTTTTTATATGTGAAGGGGTATATACTCTTAAATTTGGATGAAATAGATGAATTACATGTGCATACATAGGGTTTAATCTATTTGACCGAATGGTGATATATCTTGACATTTCAAAACGTGATTTGTGTAAGGCCTAATCTTAAGCGACTTAGTAATAAATCAACAATTGCGGATGTTCAAAGACATTAAGTTGGCTGTATGTATTATGTACTTGTGCAGGCTTATTAAGCCCATCGAGACTTCACTTGGATTTTGTGTAAGTTATAAATGTATTTAATCCAGTAAAGTTAATTGTTTTACTTAAGACTTACTAAGCCTTGAAAGCTTACTCTGTTGTTACGTTTCTCTGTTTTATAGATTATCAAATTTGGCCTTTGCACGGGGATTGTCAACAACTCGTCACACTATCACTATCCACTGTTTGGTACTGCTATGCTTTGGATTATTTTATGGCATGTATAGAATAGACTAGTAGCGGAATAATATTCTGGTTAATGTATATAAGCCATGCGAAAATGGCATCCTTTGAATGTGTACTTATAGAAGTTTAATTTTATCCCTGGCTGTATTTAGCATTTATCTAAATGAATGATCTTTATTTCAAGAAAAAGTTCAAAATTTTACTGTTCTGACATGAGTTACAAGTCTAGTAACATCCCTTTCCTATTCCGACAATGGTTACGGGATAGGGGTGTTACAAGAAAAATATGATTTATAAACATATTTGAGTCCCAAACCAGCTTATGAAGCTCTTGGAAACAAGTCAGGACTAATTAGAAACTTTTATGAAAAGATAGGTAAAAAGTAAAAATAAAGTTCACATGGCGGTGTGACATGCTGAGGCCGTGTGAGATTTAAACACAATTTTGTAACCCAACGGTGTATGGGAACTAATACCGTGTATACAAAGCCACACGATCGTGTCAACAAGCCATGTAACTATTTGTGGTCGTGTTGGACCTAATTGTAAAACTTTGTAAATATTCACACGGTCATATCGCCGGGCTGTGTGAGAGATTGTAATCATGTGCATCATTTGTTACCCAAAACATACAGACCATACAACCATGCCATATGCCTGTGTATGGCACACGACCATGTGTCAGGCCGTGTATGCTTAAATGGTACCCTACAAGGCAAATTACCACACCAAACATCCAAATATACCACAACCATGCAATATACCATTTCTCAACCTATTAAAAGACATCAAAAGCATACAAAAAAAATACTTATATCATTCATCCTATGTGCCTAACCAATATGCCACAATTGACACCTCAATTCAACAATTCATATCCTACCATTCATCATCATTCATGCCTCGATATTCATACTTAACATTCACATATTTTCACCATTTCAAATGCCAAGATTTCATCAAGAAAGTTCATCCTTTCTAAGTGTCAAAACTCATTAAGTAAAATACACAATATTGTCCAAAACATATGTAACATCCTAAATTTTTAATTAATTATTTGTAGCATTGTTTCAAGAAAGAGTTGGCAGATCAATAGTTAAGAGAATAAGAAGAGAGTGTAGTAGTCTTTATGACACGATTTTGAATCCTTTCCCTTGCAAGTCGACTAATTTATTGCTATTTTTTCTTTTATTTTTGTACTGCCCCACCTAGTTAACCTAGGTTTAAAAGTCAATTTTTATTTTTTGTTCAGCCTTTTTTTATCTTTTCTTTTTCTGTATCCGTCCAAACCTTTTTCCTCTATCAAACTCTCTCATTTTTCTTCCTTTTTCCTTCACAGTATTGCCCCATCAACCCCTATTGAGTCGCCCTTTCTCTTCCTTGTATAAGTGTTGATTTCCCTTGTAATGACCCAAAATTCCCGAGCACCAGAAAAGTGAGTTATAGGGCCTCTTTCTTAGTAAACTGAGTCCGTAAATAATTATTAGGAGTAATTATGAGTCTAGTAGTGTGTTTAATTAAGTTTTAATTAGGTGAATTTAGCTTAATTAAGAGAAAATGGGAAGAATGACTAGATTGAATAAGGGGTAAAAGTTGAATTATAGATTAAAAGAAAATATAAATGACCAAAATGAAAAATATGCCATTAAGTAATAGTTGAGACGGCAAAACAATGAGAAAAATCTAAAGATTTTTAATGATTTAAGTTATTATTAATTAATATTAGAATATAATAATATAAATTATTATTTAATTGATATTATCTTATTACATTAATGAAATATATATAAATTAAAGCCAAATGTATGGTAATAAAATATACATTTGTAATAAAAATAAGCATACAATTGTAATTCATGGATTTAAATTACTTATTATTTAAGTAAATAGATATTTATTATTTATTATTAAGTAAAAGATATTTATTAATTAAATAATTATATTATAAGATTTTTATGTGATAAATAAATTAAAACATGACAAATGTATGATGATGATATAGTACATGTGTAAATATAAGTAATATTACACTTGTAATAAATATATTGATTATTAAATAGATATTTATTAAGTTATTATATTATTATTAAACAAATAAAGCATAAAATAAAAGGAAATAAAACAAAGAAGGAAACCAAAACAGAATAGGTTACTCGAAAGTACCAGGGGAAAAAGAAGAAAAGAAAGAAAAAAGGAAAAACTAGGGTTTGGAATCTTTAAGCTTTAATTGGTAAGTCAATTAAGTCATTTTTACTTAAATTTGATGTTTTAGAAGTTTTAGAACAAAGTTTTGTAGAAATTAAGTTGAGATTTTGGAAGTTCTTAGGTTTTTGAGTATAGTTCATGTTGAACAAATGATTGAATTAGGATTAAATTGATAGAATTCTTATTTAGAATTGATTAAATGATTAAATTGTAAACTAGGCTATAAGGTTTGTGTTGTAGGGATTAAATTGAAAGAAGTTTTAAATTAGGGTTTTATTATGAACAGTAGATAGTTAAGTAGAATATGGAAGGAAATTGAATAGAAATAAAGTATGAATTGAGTTAGAAAAGTAAATGAGTTAATTAGGATTAAATTGGAATTAGGGTGTAAATTGGATAGAAATTCAATTATTATTATTAATTAGTGTTGTAATTAATAGTGTAAATTATTATTATTTTCGTAGCTAGCAAAGAACCCGAAACATCGGGACAAAAAGGAAAGGAGAAAGTTATCGAGGAGTAATCGCGAAATCCGGGTTTGTATTACTATAGTTCAAATTACTTATTTATTCATTAAATGTTAAATTAAATTATGTATCTGGTAAGTGGATTATGAGGTAAGTAGAAATTCAGTTGAGTGTTAATTATGTATTAATATTGAATTGTGATTGAATAATTGAATTGAGAAAGTGAATTGAATACCTTATTATCTAGTCGGGCTGAGTCGGATATAGTTAGCATGGCATAGGATTGGAAGAGTATGGGAATTTATCGGCTTTGTCGATCAGGAACTATATGTGTCTTATTAGGCAACATGTGTGTCGTTTCAGGCACTTTACGTGTCGTATACTGTTTCTGATATATTGATAAGGTACTGAGTACCGTTTTAGGCACAATGTGCTGTACTGGTGTGTTTGGTTGGAATCCGTGTATCCGCCAAGGTCCGGGCTTGTTAATAGGGTGAATAATCGAAATTAGTGAATTGAATAAATTTGATTGATCGTATGACTGAAAGTATGAGAAAGAAATTGTTAGTCGAATTGTGAATTGAAATTATATGTGAGATTTGAAAGCATGAACCTAAGGTTCATGAATTGATCAAGTTCAAGATATTAAGATATGATATTGTTGATGAATCATTATATATGAAATATGAAATTGAATGTAAATTAGCTTTTATTATTTATAAATTTTACATGTTTAATGTTATATGATTAATATTTATAATTCATTAAAGTTATATAGTTTGAATTATGGTAATACCACTGAGTATGAAATACTCAGCTTACGATTGTTTCCGTGTGCAGGTCAGTAGAAGTCAAAGGTCCCGGTTCAGCATCCAGATCAATCCCAACTTCAGCACAACTTTGGTTATGTATTTTTCCTTTTGGTAAATGTGGCATGTACCTAGGTCATGTATATAGGTCATATGATTTTGGTTATAAAGTATGGATGGTTTGTAATGTTTTGAACTTAGTTTTAAGTGAAATGGTAAATAGTGTATTATAAAATTTGGCATTAAGTTTGAATGAAAAATAAATGAAGTTATTAGTCAATTTGAATAATATCATGAATGTTTAATTATTAAATTACTATGTTAATGAATTGGTTAAGATATAAGTGCATATGAGTATAAATTGTTTTTGGTTGTGCCATTGGTTTGGATTGGTTGCGGTTTGAAAATTTCAGGGAAGGTTAGATGTTTGTAAAGGGGTTATACTGAGTTTTAAAAGTAAAAATTTACAAAAAATTTCTGGAGTACTCGAACAAGTCTCATTCCACTTTTAATACGTATTTTGGGCCTCAAAGGTCCATCAAAGGGACTTAATCATTAAATTATAATATGATTGCTATTTATTTGTGAATTAATCGTAAATTGTCTGATATGTCCTGTAATGCCTCGTAACCCTGTTCTGGTGACGATTTAGGGTTAAGAAGTGTTACATCCCTCTTCTCTCTTTTATTTTTTCTATCAATTGTATCCTACTATTTTGTTGAGTTTTCATGTTCTTTTTCTATACAAATCTGCCCCATTGCAACCCCCAAACATCCTTTTTAAACCGCCCAAAATAGCCCCTAGAATCGTCGTTGTTGGGGGTGTTTGTCGCCCCTTAAAACCCCTAGGTTAGCTACTATTTTGATCCCTTTAATTACTATTTTCTGCTATTGTTTCTAACCTTCTTCTATTTTATTTTCAAGCTTAAAAATAGTCCCTAAATAGCCTTTGAATCCCTTTTGGTGGCATACAAAAACAACCTTCTTTTTGTGCCAATAGTGGTGCTATGTCGTCTCTTTGATCACTATTAGTGGGTTATTGTTTTCTTTCTTTTTCTGCCCTTTTATAGCAATGTTATTACTTTCATTTCTCTGTTCTAATCAGCCTTAATCTTTTCAATTATAGGTGTGTCTGATCCCATTTGTTCGGGAACTCAGATTTAGTTAAACAGGAAACGTAAGTGTGAATTGTTACGAGTAACTACGTTGTTTTCGTTAAGAGAGGATGTAATGGCTGATTATTCTAGGGTTTTGAATTGATTTTAAGGTGCTATTTCTAATAATATTTTGGTTTTAGGTTCTGATTGGAACATCCAGGATCAGTAGTGAAGTTAGATTTTGTTCGCATTCTAATTTACAACGAATCAGTGTAAGTTAGCTTGATGTTTTTAAATCTGAAAATTTGTGCTTGTAACATTGCTTTGGCAGAATCGTTAGTGGTGTTTCAAGGCTGATCTACGTGTTATTTTTGGATCTAGGCTCATTTAAGGTTTAAGGTACGGAAGTGCAAATTTTTACGACTTAGTGTTGTTAGTTGTGAGTTAAGGTATGGGTCCTAACCTTGCATAATCGTTTGTAAATACTTAATATAATTTATAATTTTTTATAAAATTCTTGCTGGTTAGGCATGGTGAATGACCAAATAAGCGAGTAAAAAGCTATCGAGCAAGGTATTTGATTGTATGATTAGGCCCTTACCAGGATTATATGTATGCGAAATTATTGTATTTGATTGACTTATTTATTGTTTAAGTTACAGATTGATGTATGCTAGTTGTGACATTCTTTGAAATGATTTGATATCGTGTTCAATGATTATGGGATGCATGTGTAATGTTCGACATACAATGCCACTATTCAAGCTGCATACTAAGCATGACTAGATTGTATTGTATGTTACATACCAATGAAGCTGTTGATTTGATTGAATGAATGTATGCAAATCTAAAATCAAACATGTACTAAAAGCTTGATTGAATGCCAATGTTATGGATAAATGCAAAGTATGCAAGGCATACATCGACATTGATTATTGATATGCATGTTAAACATGCCATTGTACCAAGACTAATATTCATAGCATGAATTACTCACTTGTTGTATACTACTTTGCATCTACATAGGGTGGGTTATTGTGGTTTTAGAGGAGTTTTGTGGAGTATCAACGATAGTTAAAGTCCGTATTATTATCGTTACTGCACTACGCCGGGAGTACCAAGAAGATTGTTGATTTTATCACATTATTGGTGGCTTGTCCACGATATTGGCAGCTTGTTTGCATATTTATTAGCAGTTTATCTGCACTACTGTAATGGTGGTTTATCCATATCGAGCTTTGACTCGCATTGTTTGGTGTTTGGCAGACAAGTTCTAGGGAACTCGGGGTGTGTAGTGGATGGATGGGTAGAAACTTTTTTGGATTGCATCATGCTTATTACATATTTATATGTTTACTGAAATATGCCATGTATCGTACTGTAATTAAAACAATGATTTTTATCCATACGACTGATTGTATGATTATGTTTGATATTGACTCACACTGAGCTATTTTAAGCTCAAACCTAGTCTAACTTCTCATATAATAATCGAGACTAGGATAGGACTCGACATGCGGATGTATTTTGGACTTCAGACTATTTTTACTTTAAATAATTTTTAATAAGTGTTTATTTGATATTTGGACTGTAAACTTTTATTTTGGGCTGTGGTTTGTGGTTTTTGGAATTGGGTTTTATGCATGCATTATTCAACATATTGATTACATATATGTTAATCAGGAAAATACATGTTGCTTGACCTAATTAAAATCTGACATGAATAATGTTTTTCCATTGCATTAAATCATAACGAAATTTTGTAAAACAAAGCGACAAATAATGGGTTTCCAAAAAAAAGAGCCACCATTAATAATAAGAAAATGAGACTTAAGAATAGATGGATTAATAAATATATTTTTCAAAATTAGCTCTAGTGCGGTCGCACTTTTTTTTCAAAATGAGTTGAATTAGGGTTTTTATGATCCGTAAGATCACTTAGTCATTTCATTGGCTAATGTAGTCTTCACGATCTGACCATAACGTCTAGGCCGAGTTAGAGAGGTTATATTTATTGGTATCAGAGCTAGGTTTAAAATCTCGGGCTGAGTAATGTTTTTTTAATGGGTCTGCTTGCATAAATTGAAGAGGGGGCATTTCGGGAAAAAGAAACCATAGTAATTTTAAAAAATATTTTACAAAAGAAATGACGAAGTTCGAAGTTCTAATGCTAGTGGCCATAGAAACGATACAGAAAATTCTAGAGAAATACTAGGGAATATTGCATAAAATTCTAAGTAAAGGATTTGGAAATGAAAATGAGATGAAATTTAACATCTAAGAAAACTAAAAACTCTCTACTCTTGAATTTTAGATTTCATAAGACTTCATAATGAACACACGTGGTATGCAAACTCGAGGTAGGAGAAGTCGTAGAGGGAGACCTTCAATGGCTCCATCTGAGTCGTCTATGTCTCAAGAGCCTTCATTTAATACTAAACGTAATGAGACCGTTAATGCATTCACTATTGAGGGTAAGAATTTGGATAATCAAGATTTTAATATTGAATATAATAGGGATGATGCAGTATCCTATGCCATATTTGTGGGACTACAAAGGGTCGTTGGGGCCCAGTCTGGTCATGGTAGTTGTGGGCTGGTTACTAAGAGGTTTTATTCAAACAGAGCAGAATTATTTAGGAGTATTGTTAGAACGACCCCTATAGTGGCCGGATACTAGGTGAAGACCATTGGGCATATTCTGGAGGACATGGACTGCACTCGAGAGTAGAAACTTAAGGATGTCGTGTCCTTGCTGAGGGATGAGGCTTATAAATGGTGGCAGTCAGGGTTCAGGGGTACACTTCTTGAGTGTATCACTTGGATGTATTTTTAGGATGCCTTTCAGAAAAAGTATGCGGGCACTCAATATGTTGAGGCCTGACGATTGGAGTTTATAGAGTTTAGGCAGGGAAACATGATAGTTTTCGGGTATGAGGCTGAGTTTTTAAGGTTAACTTGCTATACACCTAGTATGGTGGCGACAGAGTAAGACAAGTGTTTGTGCTTCGATGAGGGATTGTAGTGTGACCTTATGATTCAGGTAGCCCAACATCAGGAGCGAATATTTGAGGGTTTGGTTGAGAAGACCAAAATTGTAGAGGAAATTAAGCACTTGGAAAAGAAGGATAAATAGAAAGTTTAGCCTAAGAGAGAGGTTGGCTCTGCTAGCCTAAATTTGTGTCCTACTAAGCAAGCCAGAAAGGTCAGACCACAACAAAATATTGTAGCAGCGGGTCCTAGAGACGGACGAGTTCAGTTTTGTCAGGACCATGAGATGCGCCATCCGAAAAAATGTTGGAAGAGGTCAGGGGCCTGTCTGGGTTGTGGTTCGATGGGACACATAATTAAGGGTTGTCCTTGTCTAGTTGTTCAGATGCAAGCTCCAATTCAGAATCAGGGTCTGGTTAGGGACCAGAATCAAATGCGTAATTAGTTTGCTTAAAGGGGTCTTAATTAGAATCAGAATGGTAACGATATGGTAAAGATAATTAGGGATAAAGAGTATCGGGTCAGGGTGTGAATCGGGATGAATCTAAGTAGCCTGTATTAGTATATGCGGCTAGACGCCGAGAGGACAGGGATACAACTGACGTCATAGCATGTTCCTTTACTATTCATTTGATACCTTACTTTGTATTAATATATATTGGATTTACTCATTCTTATACTACATGTGATATAGTTGTAAAACTAAGGATCGGGGTAGAGAAAACTGATAGCACTATTACCATAGTCAGCCATTTAGGACAATCTGTACTTGTAGATAAAATTTATAGGAGATGTCCATTGCAAATTCAAGGGGAAATTTTTCCTGTAACTTATTGGAGATGTTGTTTAGTAAGTTCGACCTGATTTTGGGGATAGAGTGGCATTGAAGGCAGTGTCTGGAAAGGAAATTGTTATGATCAGTGGGTGCTGAAACTATCTGGTGATTGCCTCCAGATGTACTAATGTCCAGAGTGCGGATACTATAACTAAAGATGTTGAATTGACGCGGTGTCCGCAAGTATACGGGTTAGGTTGTAATATAGTTACAACAAAGTAGGTGAGTACTCCAAGAATTGTACCTAAGGGAGGCGAGTACTAAATTAAAGTTAACTTAAATGCAAATAGAATTAACTAATAAATTAAATAAATTATATTACGAGTAAACATAAATAAGAGATTTTTGGTTTTTATAAATAAAGAATAAAAATTGCATAAATAAAGTGAACTTCAAATAACTAAAATCTAAACTCAATAAAATCTAAATCTGGGTGATTAGCTTGTTTCAGCGGTCATAACTAATTCCTATTTCAGGTTTCTATTCAATCAACTAGTCATTACCCTAGAAGGATCTCTTGATTTTCCACTAAACTAATGAGTCGATGAGAACAACTTATCTCTCGACCTCATAGTCCAGACCGATTTAGGGTTAAGGTGTTCATAGATAGGTCAGCCTAATTTTGGGTTAATTTCCACCTAAATTACTTCCTAGGGTCGTCAAGCCTAGGGTTTAAGTTTTTCTTCTCCCAAACAACTGATCCTCCAATAAAACCCTACACAACAATTAGTTAATCACACCTCCACTCACAAATCCCCCATAAGAGTATTAGTTCATTGTGGAATCCATGAACATAAAAAACTTAATAATAAAGATATGCATGAAGAATATATCAAGAATAGAGTTTAGAGAATCCTATTTGTATTCGATTGATGAAATGTAATAATCCTAAAACGTTTAATCATGCATACAAAATAAATCCTCCAAAGAACACGAACAGAAAAGAATTGAAAATAAACCTAAAGCCTAAAAGAAAGGAAAATTAAAACTAGAATTACAGAGAAAAACCTAGAATATCAAAAGTTGTCCTTAAACAAGTGCTAATTGAGCCTATTTATAGATTTAAGGTAGCCGTCATCCTCAAACCTAGGTTAGCTAATGTTTTCATGTTTAATTTTCATTGTGAAGACCAAAATGCCCTTAGCTCTTAATTAATCCCTTATAGGGATGGTGTCATGACACCCTAGTGTTTGTATTGCGACATCGAAGACAGTATGTCCTAGTTCAAGGGTAGCTTCAGGGGTGTGTCTGACATCCCATGGTTGTGTCGTGACACCAAAGGCAAAATGGAGATTCTTATATTCTACCCCCTATGTTGCGACATTGAACTTCTTGTGTTGCAACATAACAACCAGCCTTGAGTTTTTATGTATTTGAAGGGTCTCCTACACACTCACTAAATAACTTAGCTCACCTCTAAGCCTCAGTCGGCCCCTAAGGTAAATAAAAGACTCAAAATACACTTTTATTGAGTTTAATGCAAAATACAAAAACCAAACTTAAACATAATAAAAAATACTCGTATTCAACCTCCTAAAGTATGAAAACTAATTTAATTTGCTACACTGAATTACGGCAGATCAAACTTCCCTGCACTTAAGTCATTGCTTGTCCTAAAGCAAGGCAAGAGAGAAATAGAAAATAAAAGATGACCCTTCAACAAGTATAGTACAAAGATTGGTTTCGGAGTACATAACTAGGTATTTTTTATATTTACACATAATCGTGACATTATATATAAATAACTTACCACTTTCAATATCAAATACCTAAGTTCAGTATATTACAAAGTATATAGACATGAAAGTTGTCAAATATATGAATCCATCCATAAATCGTACAAGTAGTTTAATTATCCTAGTAGGATACAAACAATCGTTAATGTAATTGCTCAAAATAATTTCAATTCATGAATAAGTTTACCTAGGTGACATAGGGCTTTTTGGCTTGTAGCGTTTTGAGGCTTAGGATCGATATAGAATTCAATAACATGAAGCATCAAAATGGTTTCAAGCATGAAAATAGTTTGCCACGTCGTATTGTTCCCTATTCTCCCACCTTCGTAACCCTTGCCCACTCACCACCTTATTTCTCCTTCTCTCACCTTCTTTATTTCTCCACATAGAAAATCATAGCATAATATATCAACTACGGCTAGGTCACGAGTTTTTGCGCACTAATCACTGAGTTTTTCTACTTTTGTGACTTTGTCATCTTTTGATCTTTTTCAACACATCTCACTCACAATGTTTTTGATTTTCACATACTTTTTCCAATCGTTTTGATTTTCTTTTTGAATTTTTCTTGTCTTGCACATGTTGGCTAACTTATAATTACTATATCACACCGCTTCTTCCTATTTCACTCTATTTTTACAAAATATGTTGTGATGTATCTATTTAACCCTCACTACGTATGGCCAGACGTCTATATTTGTACAATTTGAGACCAAAGAAAAAGGGTAAGTACAAATTAGTGTTTTTGGCTCGGGTTTTGCATGAAGGTTCATGAAGAAGTGTTTTATAGCTCAAAATAGGTACTAATGATTGATAAATATGGTTAGATTTTTGGCTTTAGGTGTATACCAAACAATGCCTTAGGTCATCCTTAGGTATCTCAATATTCACAAATTTAATCAATCAAACAATCACAAATTCAACTATTTATTATACGTACTAGCATGCTCATTTCCATGTATTCTCTATATCATTTGGTATATTCAATTACTCAATGCCTATTTACAGTATAATGTATAGAACTTAGTAGTCTAATAATAAAAAATTTTAAAATCATTCACTGTCATGCCAAATTTATAGTAAATACAATCAACCTATGTACATGCTCTTAACCAATCACTTGTATTTCTACAAGCTCAAGCACACATTTGAAAATAAAAATGAAAAGAGAGCATTAAAACTTAAAAACAAATTCCCTATGTTACCCCCCACACTTTAGATAGCAAATTATCCCTAATGTGCAGCCTTGAAAAGGTAAGGAAAGAAGTTACCCGATTAATTATGACATTGCAATGTTCTAATGGTGGGTGCTTCTTCCTTGATCAAATCTCATAAATATCGTGCTCCTTTCATGTGAGGTTTTTACATAGAAAATTTGAAAAACACATAAGGTATATAATTATAATATTTTTATAAATTTGTTTAAATTAATTTTCCTAGCTTGTATAAGCCTAAAATATGTTTGCATAACTCCATATATATATAGATAATGTTTTTTTTAGAGAAAAAGAGTTAGAAGGAACTTCCTCATTCATCTCCCTTCTGTAGTCCTCATTTTCTCCTTTCTTCCTTTTGTGTTCTATGAAGTATTACAAATTGTTTGTATAGTTCGTCTCCTAATAATTTCTTCGGAGGGTTCATCTGTTTGCCTAATGGACCCATAGGTACTCCTGCCCTTTTGCATAATTCTATTATTAGATATGGGAAGAATATTCCTTTTAATTGATCCTATACACATTCAATCATACTTTGATAAATCCAAGTACCTATGTATATTTACTTCTTTTGAAAAATCGCATATACTAGTATAGCCTGTATCAGGTTGATATTGGAGATGTTTGTTATGGGCTAGATTCTTGAACATACGAATTTCATCCATATTTTTGCCCTTAGAGTCATTAATGCTTGCTTGAATGTCGTTGGTTTTTATGTACCTGGTTGATACGTCCATTCTTCTTTTCCTTCAATTAAAAAACTCAAAAACTTCTTCCATGTCTACATTTTTGAAACGTTTGAGATCTGTTCTGAACATGTAATCACGGCAATAGTATGGAGCATCATAAGATTGAAGAAAAATACTTCTTTTAGTTACCAATACATTAAAACCTCTCACTTTGACATGTGTTCGTATCTCATAATATGGTCTTATTGCTCCTCTTTCTTTCAATACAAGATAAGATTCTTGCACAACAGGTATTATTGTCGATTCTTTAGGTGGTAGGAAAAAGGTAGTCCATTCACGTTCAGTTGCAATTTCCCACACTCCCTTGTAGTTCCTTATTAAAAGGTCAAATCTCTATTCTTGGACGAATGTATTGGGGTGCAACTATTATAGGTATTTGTCTATATCATTTACTTGGAGTTCAACAGATGTATTCATGATTTCAAAAAATAATTTGTAATACTATTGAACTTGAATTTGATGTAGCATCTTCTTCTGTAGTTGTTGAATTGCTTGAACGGCTATAGAAAAATCCTGCAATTTTTACAAATTTTGGAAAAGAAGAAGGTATTTTTGTGGCTTATAAACTTCTAATGAAAAGAAATGATTAGAATTAAGGGTTTAGGTGAGTTAGGGATGCTATTTATAAAGAGATACTAATCAATCAGTTTTAAGTCTACTAAAACTCTATTACAAACAAGTCTTTGGTTAATGAGTTCAAAACTACAGGTTACGTAGGGGTGTTGCGGCATCCCCGTTGGTTGTCATGACATTAAAGGTAGTTAACTTGTGTTGAATTTCGTTTGGTGTTGTGATATGTAATGCTGATATCGAGACATGGAGAGTAGTTTTTGTTCTGGTTGATTTTTGTTGCTAGACCCCTGCTTGTTTCACTTTCTTTGTCTGTCTCCCATTCTTTTTCTATAGTTTGTCCTCCTTTAGATTGACCCCATATCACCTTGCATTGTAACACATGTGTTTCAATTACTTCTTTAGTCGTCCCTTCAAAATAATGTTTTACTCTCTGACCATTGACGAGAAAAGTTTGCCTTCTGTTTCCGATAAGTTTTATCGCCTCGTGAGGTGTCACTTGGTTTTTAGTGTATGGTCCTATCCATTTTGATTTTAATTTTCCAGGAAATAATTTCAATCTTGAATTGAACAAGAGTACCTTTTGTCCTGGTAAGAACTGCCATTTTCTTATTCTAGGATCATGCCTGAGTTTGTTTCTCTGTTTATATAGTTTAGCATTTTCATAGGTCCATAAAACGAAATTCTTTTAATTCTTGCAACTAAAATAATATTTCTTTCTTGGCCAATTCAGGGTCTAAATTCAATTCTTTTATTGCCCAGTATAACTTCTTCTCTAGCTCAATTGGTAGATGTCAGTTTTTTTTTCGTAAACTAGTTTGTAAGGGGACATGCCTAAAGGGGTTTTGTATGTTGTTCTATAATCCCATAGTGCGTCATCTAATCTCGATGCCCAATATTTTCTATTTAGGTTGACCATTTTTCCAATATGTACTTAATCTCTTGGTTAGACACCTTTACTTGCCCATTAGCTTGCGGATGGTATGTTGTGGTTATTCGGTGTCTCACGCTATATTTGGCTAAGGCTATTTCAAACTGCTTGCTGCAAAAGTGAGATCTTTCATCACTTTCCAAAGCACAGGGTGTTCCAAATCTAGAGAAGATATTTTTCTTTTAAGAATTTGACTATCAATTTCGTATTATTTTTCAGTAGTGTTAACGCTTCAACCTATTTGGAAACGTAGTCAACATGTAACAACCCGTTTTCAGAAATCAGAATAGTGGTTTTGGGACCACACATCCTAGTTAGAAAGAAATTTTATTTTAAAATTATTGCATGGTCTGCATCATGATAGGAAATACATATGAAAATTTTGATAAGAAAATTTTATCGATTTCATGTTTAATTATAGAAAGGACCAAATTGCATAAAATGCAAAAGTTAAGTTGTAGTAGCTATAAGTATCAAATAGCTATGGAATTCAAAACTTGAGGTCCTTATATGGTAATTAGACCATTAAATGGAGTTAGTAGATATTTATTGTAACACGTCTCGGAGCATTACCAAAACTTTCAGAACATTTTACAAATAATTTATGTAAATTATTATTCATTAACCGAGATCATTCGAAATATCCTTTAATTGGACCCTCGAGGCCTAAAATGAGCATTAGAAACGAGTTAGGACTTAATCGGGAGAATTTTTTTGTAGATTTTCAAAATTTTTCTTAGTTACAGGGCTCACACGCTCGTGTGGTCCGAGGGACACGCTCGTGTGACCCTGGGACACACCCTTGCTACAGGCCATGTTCAACCCTGTGTAACTCTCTGACTTGTGCACACGGCCATGTCACACGCCTGTGTGCTAGGCCGTGTGGTTAAGTAATTCAATTCAAAATTAGGTGTAGGTTTCACACGGCCAAGACACATGCCCGTGTTCTAGGTCGTGTAGCACACACTGTTAAGACACACGCCCGTGTGCTCAACTCTGAGCATTCTGTTTCTCAAAATTAAGGTGCAGGGGACACACAGCCTAACCACACGCCCATGTACTAGGCCGTGTGTCACACACGGTCTAGACACACGCCCGTGTTTCTGCCAATGTGGATAAAATAAAGCAATTTCTAGCTTCATTTCTCTCCTAAAATCACATCAAAGGCCTGCACTTAAAACTCACATCCAATACCAACCATTTCAAGCATTTAAATTAAGCAAACTCCATCATTCAACAAGACATATCATTGCATGCATACATGTTTATAATCTTACCTTGGTTTAACTTAGGCTTTAACATCATTTGAACACATATACTTAACATAACACATGTATATATATCATAATAACCTACTTAATCATACCAAAATAAACCATTACTAGCCATTCCAATGACTAGGTTACAAAACATCATTTTCAAGCCACTATTGGCCAAGTTGTCCTCTACATGCCATTATACCAAGATGGTTCTACAATAAATATCCAAAATAGCTAGTAGATAATGTGACAATGCTCCAATGATCTCCAACCTTCGTGAGCTTCCGAGCACTATAAAACAGGGGAAAATAAAATGGGGTAAGCATTACATGCTTAGTAAGTTTGTATAACGGAAACTAACCTTACCAATCTTGTTTATTAAATCTAAGCATACAATATCATGTTTTCCATCCATTAGGAAAATTGCCTAAACACATGCATTCAATCAAACATGTTAGTCACCAAAATCCTCATATCAATCAAGTAAACATAGATGAGCTCATCACGCAATATTCTTTCAAGTCATTGTCATTTCATCTCATAATTCTCATACCAAGTCAAGAGTTGTATCTGTTGAATTATTGAAATTCCGATGGATGCTCAAATAATACACTCGAGGTGTATGATTCAATGATTCGTCAATTTCTTATTCAAGGGTACCCATTAGGGCACTTGATCAAGGAATACACTCTCGAGCCACATATTGTATAATAGGATTACCAGTCCAGGCTAAATCCTTTATATAATGTATGCTCAAAAGAGCTCAATTAAGATTACCAGTCCAGGCTAAACCCTAATTATAACATATACTCGAGAGGTATTATATCAGGATTACCTGTCTGGGCTAAATCCTTTCTATAATGAGGTCAATAGGATTACTCATCCGAGCTAAATCCGTTAGCAACAAATGCAGGACCTCTTCCATTTCGAGAAAGCACATATATTCATCAGAATTCAATATTCACTCGAAACTTAACCCTTTTTCCACAATTACAAGCACGTATTCAATTTTTCATTATAGCAATCAAATTATTCACATCCATATAAGTCACATTACATAAAAACACAACATTCAATTAATCATATTTACATGTTTGATTAAGTTACACGGTCTTACCTCGACACTTGTTCGCGTATAAAATCTACTAATTCGAAACCTTTTCTTTTCCTCGATCTAACTTCGAATGTGAGTTGTCTGAATCTATATAAATAGCTTTAATCATAAATTTCTCATATTTCATACTCATTTGGACTCAATTTACGTCCTAGGCAAAATTATCATTTTGCCCCTAACTTTTTCATAAATTTCAATTTCGTCCCTAGGCTCGGAAAATGAAACTTATGAAATTTATTCCCTATTCCAAGCCTAACCAAAATCCCATTACAAAATTTACAGCACATATATTCATAAAAATGCAGAATTTTTCATCAAATTTTACAACTTTACATTTTAGTCCCTAAATCATGTTTTCATCAAAAATCACTTTGTAAAAGTTGTTTATCTATCAACAACCTTCCATTTTCTACCATAAATTTTTAATTTTTAGATATTCATCCATGACCCAAATTTCATACCTTGATAACTTTTCAAATTAATCCCTCAAATAGATAGATTATACTATCCCAATTCCAAAAATATAAAAATTACTAAAAACGGGACTTGGTTTCATACCTTTTTAAGCTTGGAAAGTTTTCTCCCTCTCTTCTAGGGTTTCCATAGAAATTTTGGGGAAGAAGACATGAAAATAAGATGATAATTTCTTTTTAATTAATTATCATCTTTTAATTTTTGTGATTTCCAATTTAGTCCCTGCTCTTTTTTAATTTTTCCATGGATGAGTCACCAAAAATCTACACAATTTTCTTTAATGATCTAATTCCATATAAGGGCCTCTAGTTTTGAATTCCATAGCTATTTAATCCTTATAGCTGCAAGAATTCAACTTTCGTATTTTATGCGATTTAGTCTTCGTAATTAAACACTTAATCGATAAAATTTTCGTATCAAAATTTTCACATGACATATCTATCATAATACGAACCATATAATAAAATAAAAATAAATTTTATTTTTGGGTCAGATTTGTGGTCCCGAAACCACTGTTCCGATTTCATTGAAAAATGGGCTGTTAGATTTATGATGAATCATCCATGGAAAATTAGAAAAAGAAAAGGACTAAATTGGAATTTAGAATAAATAAAAATGATAATAGCCTAATATCATCTTATTTCATCATCTTTCCCAAATTTTCTATGGAAACCCTAGGAAAGAGAAAGAAAATCAAGCAAGCTTAATTAGGTAAGTAATCATGTCCCATTTTTAGTAATTTTTATATTTTTGAGATCGAAATAACCTAATCTATCTATTTTGGGGATCAATTTTAAAAAATATTAAAGTACTGAAATTTTTCCATGGATGAATATGCTAAAAATTTAAAATTATAGTAGAAAATGAAAGGTCCTTGATATAAATAACTTTTGTAAAGTGAATTTTCATGAAATTGTATTTTTGGGACTAAATTGTAAACATGTAAAATTCATGGAAAATTTCTTATTTTTATGAAATATATGTGCTGCAAATTTTATATGTAAAAATCGGTTAGGCTTGGAATAAGGATTAAATTGCATAAATTTCATTTTCCGAGCCTAGGGATGAAATTGTCATTTATGAAAAGTATAGGGGCAAAATGGTAATTTTGCCTAGGATGTGAATTGAATTAAATTGAATATGAAATGAATTAAATTGATGTTAAATTCATTTATATAGATCCGAATAATTCATATATGAAGTTAGATCGAGGAAAAGAAAAAGTGTCGAATTAGTAGATTTCCGTATACGAACAAGTGATGAGTTAAGTTCGTGTAACTAAATTATGTATATTTATATGCTTGAGTTGGATGTGTTTATGTAAATTGTATAAATGTCATAAGTATATGAAATGATCACATATCCGACAATACCCGAAAAATGTCAAATTCCGTTTGAATAAATGAAAGTCGATGGATTCAGGATTTCCTGATTGGTTGTGGTCTTGCATATGTTGCAGACACACCATAACTTGAAAGAGAATCCTGTTATAAGCCCTCTTGAGCTTCTCATTACATGGTTCTTGTGAGCATCCTGATCGATAGTGATCCTGCATGTGTTGCGGGCTACCGCAGCTCTTTCTGAGTGTCTTATTATGCAATCGGTTGTGATCCTGCATATATTGAGGGCACAAACACAGCTATTTATGAGCATCCTGATATAGGCTCTTCTTGAGCTTCCTGATATGGCTCGCTTGAACATCCTGTTATATGGCTACCCGGAGCTCCCTGATAATAGCTCTTCAGAGTTACTTGTTAAGCTCAATGAGCTTCCTGTTCTAAACTCTTATGATTTTCTTGATTTATCCCAGATAAGCTTCCTGTTACATGGCTCACATGAGCATCCTGTTCTATGGATCGAGAGAGTGCTTCCTGATTATATGCCCTAATCGATTACCCTTGAATATGAGTTGACGATTTACAGTTTTGTACACTTTGAGTGTACTACATGTGTATCCATCGATATTTCAAATAAATTCAATGGGAATAGTTTTGACATGGTTGAACTAAACTTAACATGATTGATTATAGAAATGCACATGTGATCGTGATTTTCCGTGATAAGTTTTATAAATTTATAATTAATCGTTCTTGAAACTAACTATTATCACGATGTAGGCAAGTGTACCTATCGAACAGTAGTATAGCTTTAGCAAGACCGGATTGTCGAACCCAAAGGAACTAAAAGTACTAGTAATGATTGTCTTTTTATTATCTAGCCTAAGAATAAAAGGGTTTGTTTTAATTAACTAATAAACTAAACTAAGAAATTGCAGAAAATAGGATTGGAAAATTACTTTTGGAAAAACGATTGATTTAGGACAATACCTAAGGAAAAATCCACCTAAACTTCACTTGTTATTTTGGCTCCGAATCGGACGATTTATTCATTTAACTTGTTCCGTACAAATCCCTTAGTTATGTTATTATCCCTATTCAAGACTAATAACGTCTAATCCTTAGATTGAATAATTGAGACTTTTCTCTAATTAACACCCCAGGGTTGCATTAACTCGATCTATGGTTCCCTTTATTAGGTTTCACCCTAATCCGGCAAAATCTTATCACCCTATCTCTAGGCGCGCAATCAACTCCACTTAATTATGACAAAGTCACTCTTAGACAGGGACTATTCATCCTCCAACTAAGAGCATTAACTTGAATTGATATCCTGAAACATCAAAACAAGAATTAAGAACACATAATTAAGAACAAGTCAAATATTTATCATAAAATTCAGAAAATAATAACAAGATTCATCTTAGGTTTCATCCCCCTTAGGTATTCAGGGGATTTAGTTCATAACTAAATAGGAAAACATCTCAGAAGAATAAAGAATACAAAACATAAAGAAAACCCAAAACTCCTGAAGGGAAATTGAGGAGAAATCTTTAGTCTTGATGGTGCATCCGGCTTCTGAGATGGATCAATTGGCTTTCTTGGAGTAATTCCTTACTCCCTATTCTCTATCTTCTCTTTTAGTCTTCCTCTAGGGTGTTTAAATCGGCTTTTGAATGCCTAAAAGCCCTCAAACTTGCCCTTTTCCAAATGGAACTTAACTAGGGTTCAACAGGGACACGCACGTGTACGATTACTTCATGCCGTGGTCGAGGCTGAGAGATCAACACGCCCGTGCTTGGATTGTTTTAAGCCGTGGTCGAGCCTGTTAGAATGGCACGGGCGTGTGTTCTGCCCGTGTGAGGAAGTCTAGGCTGTGTTGTTTTCCCATGTCGGCCCATTTTCTCTATTTTTGGCCTGTTTCTCGTTCTTTTCGCTTTCCTATGCTTACCTAAGTATAAAACATGAAATTAAAGGATTAGGAGCATCAAATTCACCAAATCTAAGGAGAAATCATTCATAAACGTGTTAAGCGAGGGATAAAAATATGTATAAATTACTGTTTATCAACATGTTATATGAAAATATGATATGAAAAGTACATGTTTATGAAAGTTATTACATGATGAGCTCATCTTTGATTTTTGATGTTTACATGATATACATGACTAACAAGTTTCTTGAGATCAAATGTGTTTAGGAAAATGGCCATATTGATTTATATGCATGTTTGTATACTTATTTTGAATGTACATGATTGGTAAGTTAAGTTCTTGTTATACAAACTTACTAAGTATTTGAAATGCTTACTCAGTTTTTTTTCTCTGTTTTATAGTGCTCGGAAGCTCGTAAAGGTTGGAACCGGTTGGAGCATCATCACACTATCCTTCACCATGTTTTGGTATAAATAGAAAACTTATTTTGGTATAATGGCATGTATAGGCTAACTTGGCCAATGTTGGCATATAAATGGTTGTTTGTAATCTAGCCATTGGAATGGCTAGTAATGGTATATTTTGTGAATATATACTTGAGGTTATAATGTGGTTAATATATGTGTCCTTGGTATGGTTAGATTGAATTATGGTAAACATATATGTCTTTCAAAAGGTAAGTTTGAATACATGTGATGATATATCAATTATAATGTTAATGTTAGCCTGGTTTTAACATCTTGAATTGGTTGGTATATGTATGCAAGTATTAATTTAGGTACAAGGCAAAATTTGGGCGAGAAATAAGGCTTGGAAATAGCCTTATTTTGTCCACACAGGTAGACACATGGCCGTGTGTCTCAACCGTGTGTGACACACGGCCATACGCACGAGCGTGTGGCTTGGCCTTGTGTCCCCTGTATATTAAAAATTGAGAAACAGAATGCTTAGAATTGGTCACACGGGCAGAGACACAGGCATGTGTCTCAGCCGTGTGAATCCTGCACCTATTTTTGAAAATTAAATTATTCACACGGCCTAGCACATGGGCATTTGGCTGACCATGTGACCCAAGTCAGTAACTACCCTAATTTGAACACGGGCTAGGACACAGTCGTGTGCCTCACATCGAATGCCCACACGGCCTAAGATACTGGCGTGTCACCTGGCCATATGAGTCACACGGATTGACCAAACGGGCGTGTGTCCCTTGCACCTAAGAAAAGTTTTGAAATTTCGCAAAAAATTCTCTGAGTTCCCAATTTACTCCCGACTTGTTTCTAATGTATAAATAGGACCTCGAGGGTCTATTTAAAGGACAACATGATTGAATTATGATTTGTTTCGTATATGAATAGTAAAAGACATAAATTAAATTGTATTTGTTATGTAAACTCTGGTAATGCTCAGTAACCTTGTTCTGGGGATAGGTATGGGTTAGGGGTGTGACACAACAGCTAGCAAGATATACTAATTTCCAAAAGAACTTGGGAAGGGTCCCATAAAATCAATTCCCCAAATGTAAAACACCTCTACTTTAAGGATCCCCGTTTGTGGCATTTTATCTTTTTTTTATATATACTTCTAGTCCTTTGACATCTATCGCATCCCTACACAAATTCGTAAGCACCTCTATTCATTGTTGGCCAATAAAATCCCGATTGCAATATCTTCTAGAAAATTATTTTTCCTCCAAAATGTCCACCTCAGGGTGAAGTATGACATCCTTGTAAGATGTCATTTATTTCATCTTTAGGCACACATTTTCATACTAGTTGATTTGCACATTACCGAAATACATACGAATCTTCCCAAATATAATTTTTTTGATTCATCCATAATTCTCTTCTTTTGTTTCCATGATGATTTTTTTGGAAAAACTCCTTTGATAATGTAATTCACATAATTTGCATACCATGGTGTCTTGTTATTCCTACCCCTACCTGATGAATGTCTACTCGGTATAGCTACTCATCAATAAATGTTTCTTTAATTTCTTTAGAATTTTTTTTTTGCATTTTATTTTCTATTCTGGAAAAGTGATCTGTAATTTGATTTTTCATTCCTTTTCTGTCCATTATCTATATATCAAATTCTTGAAGCAATAACATCCACCTCATTAGTTTAGGTTTTGTTTCTTTCTTTTTCATGACATATTTCAATTCAGAGTGATCAATGTAAATGTAAACTCTATTTGCCATTAACTAGAAACGAAATTTTTCACATGCAAATTCAACAACAAGCATTTCTTTTTCAGTAATAGTGTAATTACACTGTGTTGAGTTAAGTGTCTTACTTGCATAATGAATAGCACAAAAAATGTTGTTCCTTTTTTGTCCCAACACTACTCCTACAGCATAATCACTAGCATCGTACATTATAATAAAAGTTCTAACCAGTCAAGAGTAATGATAATATGTGCAAAAATGAGTTTTTCTTTTATTACCTCAAAAGCCTGAATGCGGTCTTAATCAAATAGAAAAGGTTTTTCTTTATGAAGGAGTTGATTCAACGGTTTAGATATATGAGAAAATTCTTTTATGAAACATCTATAAAACCCAGCGTGTCCTAAGAAATTTCTTACTCAGACTATTTTGAGGTTGGGAAGATTCTTGATGACTTCAATTTTTACTTTGTCCATTTCCAAACCCTTTATTGATATTTGATGTCCTAAAACCAACCCTTCTTTCACCATGAAATGCCATTTTTCCCAATCAACTACCAGATTGGTTTCTTCGCATCTTTTCAATACCTTCTAAAGGTTATCTAAACATTCCCAAAAGGAATCCCCATATATTAAAAATCGTCTATAAAAACATCGAGACCTTCTTCTAGTATGTCAGCAAAAATAACAGTCATACATCCCATAAATGTTGCTAAGGCGTTACATAATTTGAATGGCATACGTTTAAAAGCATTTGTGCCGAAAGGGCATGTGAATGTGGTTTTTTCTTGATAGTTTGGATATATCTAAAGTATCCATCAATAAAAACAATAATACTCTTTCCCATCCAATCTATCCAACATTTGATCGATAAAAGGGAGAGGAAAATGATCTTCTTCCATTGCATCGTTTAATTTTCGGTAATCAATGCATGCCCTCCAACCAATGACTGTCCTTGTTGGGATTAATTCATTTTTATCATTTTCAAAAATTGTTAACCCACCTTTATTTGGAACACATTGTGTAGGGCTAACACATTCATTATCAGACGTTGCATAAACAATACCGACATCCAACCATTTGAGTAATTCCTTTTTCACTACTTCTTTCATAGTTAGATTTAACCATTGATGTGCATCCACCATTGGCTTCTTCCTTTCTTCTAATCTAATCTTATGTTGACATAATGCAAGGTTGATTCCCTTAATATCAACGATAGTCCATGCAATTGCTTTTTTGTGTATCTTAATACACTCAGTAGTGCTCCTTCTTGCTCGGAAGTTAATCCTGCGGCTATTATTACGGGTAAGGTATTTTGCTCTCCCAAATACCTATATTTCAAATGTTTCAGTAATGGCTTCAATTCCTGTTCAGGTGGTTTAACAATAGAAGGAACAATTTTTGTTGTAGTAAGAATTACCTGCCCTAGTTGTTCTCTACTTTTACGCCACCAATCAAATTGGAGGGCTATCTTTGTATTTTCTTGTTCAGTGTCATCCAAACCCTCTTTTTCTGATTCATCTTCATTATGTTTAACAAAGTCTACCATTGTTAATTCCAAGTTGTCGTATGTCTGTTCCCTGGGCTTAGGTTCTGCTAAGTTTGCATATTCTCTTTCCCGGGGTATGCCCCATGTAAGTTCATTTCCACTGACTTTTTCTAATATAACCATGATTTCTCTTCTAGTTTTCGTCTAAATACTCCCTCCAGTTATAATACCAAATTGCCGCTTGTTTTAATCATCCAACCTATCATAGAAGTGTTAGACTTGGATTGTAAAATGTATGTCTCCTCCAAATATTGACCTAAGGTTTGTTTTAAACCTCTTCTATGCTTGTCTTAATGTTTCAGCAACATTTTGTTTGAATTTAAATAGTTTTTCATATAAGCTAATTACCTGCGTCATCGGCAAGACTCGGCGAAGGAATAATTGCACAAATTCAATCCACGTGGTAATTGTGTCTAGTGGAAGTGCATCTAACCAGGCTTTCACCTGTCCCTATAAGGCGAATGAGATTCGTAACAGTTTGGCGACCTCTGTTGAAACACCAATATGTGTGATGGTAAGACACATAAGTTAGAACTACCGGAGAAAAGCTATGTGATCCTATTTTTTTTAATTGCCAAACCTAACATTTGAAGAAAACCATGTTAATACTGAATTATTCAATTTGAAATGAAAACTTTGGATAATGGGACAAATAATATTATGTCGTAACTAGTTCATATAAAAAGGAATTGTTCCTAGGACCTGTATCATTTTGTTAAAGGTTAATTAAAATATCACGTAAATCAAATGTTACTCCATAAACTTACCTTGTGAGTCATACACTGAAACCAAAGAGAAAAATAAAAATGTCAGTAAAAATAAATAAATAAAAATCATATCTATAATTTAGGTATTTCTTAATTACTCTATTAAACACAAAAAATAAAATTAACTTAGTACCATTGCCTCCCCGACAATGGCGCCACCAACTTGACCTCCTTCGGACGTACTAATGTCCAAAGTGTGAATACTACAACTAAAGATTTGGAATTGAGTCGGTGTTCGCAATTATACATGTCATGTTTTAATATAGTTACAATGAAGTAGGTAAGTATTTTGAGGATCGTACCCGAGGGAGGTCAGTACTAAATAAATTATATTAAAACCTTGACTAATTAGTAAATTAATTAGTAAATTAAATAAATAATATTACAAGTAAACATAAATAAAAGAATTTTGGTTGAGTTGGGACCAAGAAAATAAAAGTTCTTTCGCCGAAGAGGTCTGTGCTTCCTTTGTTGAAGTAAGGACAAATGGTCTGATTCGAGATTTTCTAAGAATCGACTTAGTGAAATCTCATATTTTTTATATGAGAAAAAGAAATGATCCGTCAGGTTCAGAATTGATTTCTGATAATAGGTCAGATCGTACCAATAAAAATCCGTTTATGGACCCAGGAGAAAATTTGAGTTGTGTTTAGTCTTTTATTTTTGTATTTAAGATCTTGTATATCTAGATAAAAATATATCAAATTGCATAAATAAAGTGAACTTTGAATAACTAAAATCTAAACTCAATCAAATCTAAATATGGGTGATTAGCTTGTTTCGACAATCATAACTAATTCCTATCTCAAGTTTCTATTCAATCAACTAGTCGTTACCCTAGTAGGATATCTCGATTTTGCACTAAACTAATGAGTCGGCAAGAACTACTTATCTCTCGACCTCACAGGCTGGACCGGTTCGAGGCTAAGGTGTTCATGGATAGATCATACCAATTTTGGGTTAATTCCCACCTAAATGACTTCCTAGGGTCGTCAAGCCTAAGATTTAAATTCTTTCTCTCCCAAACAGTTGATCCACTAAGAAAACCCTACATAACAATTAGTTAACCACACCTCCACTCACTGGTCCTCCATAAGAGTATTAGTTCCTCATGGAATCCATAAACATAATAAACTTGATAATAAAGATATACATGAAGAATAGATCAAAATAGAGTTTAAAGAATCCTATTTGTATTTGATTGATGAACTACAATAATCCTCAAATGTTTAATCACATTTACAAAGCATGTCCTCTGAAGAATACGAATAGAAAAGAAATGAAAATAAACCTAAAGCCTAAAAGAAAGGAAAACTAAAACTTAAATTACAGAAAAAAAACTTAGAATATTAAAATTTGTCCTTAAACGAGGGCTAATTGAGCCTATTTACAGATTTAGGGTAGCCATCGACCTTAACCCTAGGTTAGTTGATGTTTTCGTGTTTAATTTCCATTCTGAAGACCAAAATGCCCTTGACTCATAATTAATCTTTTATAAGGATAGTGTCGCGACACCCTAGTGCCTGTGTTGTGAAATCAAAGGTAATATGCTCTAGTTCAGGGGTGGCTTCAAGAGTGTGTCACGACATCCCATGGTTGTGTCGTGACACCAAAGACAAACTTGAGATTCTTGTATTATGCCCCCTATGTTGTGACATTAAACTTTCATGTTGCAACACAACGACCAACCTTGAGTTCATATGCCTTTGAATGGTCTCCTGCATACTAACTAAGTACGTTAGCTCACCTTTAGGCCTCATTCGGTCCTTAAGGTCAATAAAAGACTTAAAATAGGCTTTTTTATTGAATTTAAAGAAAAATACAAAACCGAAATAATACATAATAAAAATGCCCATATTCAAGCTCCTAAAGTTGAAAACTAGTTTAAACTACTACATCGAATTACGGCAGATCATCTATCCAATGTGATCTCTACTATGGTCACAGAGAAAATGGTCTAAAAAGTGTATGAGTCATTTCTGGCCTATGTTTGAGATGCAAGTTTTATTTATTCCTTCATGGATAGTATTTGCACAGTAAGGGAATTCTTGGATGTCTTTCCTGAGGAATTGCCAAGGTTACCTCCAAATTGGGAAATAGAATTTGGTATTGAGTTGCTATAGGGTACGACCTTGGTGTCCATTTCTTTTTACCTTATGGCACCTAAAGAGTTGAAGGATTTAAAAATCCAACTTTAGGAACTTTTGGATCGGGGATATATAAGACCTAGTGTTTCACGTTTGGGCGTACCGGTATTGTTTGCTAAGAAGAAGGATGAGACACTCCGATTATGCATTGATTATAGACAGCTGAATAAGCTGACCGTAAAGAATAAGTATCCTCTGCCAAGGATCGAAGATCTATTTTATCAGTTTAGGGGTGCGACCGTCTTCTCTAAGATTAACTTGAGATCCGGTAATTACCAGCTTAATCTAAAAGAATCCAATGTACCCAAGACTATATTTAAGACTCGTTATATTTATTATGAGCTCCTATTGATGTCATTCGGATTGACTAATGCACCGGCTGCATTTATGGATCTTATAAATTGTGTCTTTCAACCTTTCCTTTCCTAATTCGTTGTCGTGTTCATTAACAACGTATTGGTATATTCTAAGTCAAAATTTAAGCATGGTGAACATCTAAGTGTGGTTCTATAGATTCTCCATGAAAAGAAGCTTTTTCCTAAGCTTACTAAGTGCGAGTTCTGGTTTAAGGAGGTTATGTTTTTAGGACATGTGCATCTGCTGAAGGTATCCGTGTAGATCTGAAAAAGGTTAAAGCTATCTTGGGTTAGACGCAACCAAAAAATGTATTCGAGATTTAGAGTTTTCTTGGTCTGGTCGATTATTATCGGAGATTCGTTAAGGGTTTTTCCTTTAGTGCAACCCACTTGACTAAGCTGTTAATGAACATTCCTTTTGAGTGGTTAGCGATCAGCAAGCCAATTCCGAAAGGTTAAAATTCGTATTGATTGAGGCTCCCTTTTTTATTCAACTAGAATATGGTAAAGACTATGTGGTATACAATAATGCTTTGCATGTCAGGCTTAAGTGTGTTCTAATGCAGGATGGTAAATTGATAGATTATGCCTCGAGACAGCTTAAGTCACATAAGTGCAATTATCCGACTCATGATTTGGAGTTGACAGTTGTTGTTTTCACTCTTAAGATTTTGAGACATTACTTATATAGTGAGAAGTGCATTATTTACATGAATCATAAGAGTCTCGAATATCTCATCACCTAAAAAGAGCTTAATTTGAGACAATACAGATGGATTGAATTGCTAAAGGATTATGATTGCATAATTGGGTATCATTATAAGAAGGATAATGTAGAGGCCAATGTCTTGAGAAGATGAGCAATATCTGAGTTAAGAGCTTTGTTCGCTTGTTTGAGTCTGTTTGATGATGGGGGTATTCTAGCTGAGTTGTAATTCAAGCTTGTTTAGGTCCAGGAAATCAGGGATAAGTAGCGACTAGATGGTTCTTTAGGGCATCAATTTAAGCAGGTTGGGGACGGTTCGACTGAAGACTTCGAGATTAATTCTAATGGTATCTTATATTTCAGAAGTAGATATTATGTACCGAGTGGTCAGCATTTGAGATAATATATACTTCAGGAAGTGTATAGTAGCCGTTATGCTATGCATCCTAAAGGTAATAAGATGTACCGTGACTTAAGAGAGTTGTATTGGTGGTCGGGTCTTAAGGGTGAGGTAACAAATTATGTAATCAAAGTGTTTGAGTTGTCAGCAGATTAAGGTCGAGCATCAATTTCCATCTGGGTTATTACGACTGATTAGAATTCCGTAATGGAAATGGAAGAGGATAGCCATGGATTTTGTTAGTGGGTTACCTTTAACACCTACTAAGAAAAATTAAGTTTGGGTCATTGTGGATAGATTGACCAAGTCTGCCCATTTCATACCGATCCACATTGATTATTCTCTTCAGAAGCTGGATAAGCTCTACATTTTTTATATAGTGAAACTGCGTGGGATACTAATGTCAATTATTTTAGATAGGGATCCCCGTTTTTGTAAAAAGTTACATAAGGCTTTGGGTATACGTTTGGACTTTAGTATAACATTCCATCCACAGTTTGAGAGGGTAATTCAGATTTTAGAGGATATGCTGAGGAGCTGTGTGATTGATTTTCATGGTAGTTGAGAGGAGCATCTGTCATTGGCTAGTTTTGCCTATAATAACAGCTTCCAGTCCAATATTCAGATGACACCATACAAGGCTCTTTATGGTTGTAGGTGTCGCTCACCTTTATGTTGGACTGATTTGGGTGAGAAAAATATTTTGGGTTCGTATTTGGTTCTAGAGACTAAGGATAAGGTCCATTTGATTCAAGACAGATTAAAGGTGACTTCAGATATATAAAAGTCCTATGCTAACTTAAAATGGAAGGACATCAAGTTTAGTGTGGGTGATCAGGTCTTCTTTAAGGTTTCTCAATGGAAAAAGGTTTTGAAGTTTGGCCAAAAGGGCAAGTTGAGCCCTAGGTTCATTGGACCCTATTGTATTCTTAAGAGGATTGGTCCAGTGGCATATCAACTTGAGTTGCCTCCAGAGTTGGACCGCATTCATGATGTTTTCCATGTCTCAATGTTGAAAATATTAGTCCAACCCTTCTCACATTGTTCCAATTGAGGAGATTGAGGTTAGACCGGATCTATCTTTTGAGGAGGAGCTTATCTAGATTTTAGATCATGAGATTAGGGTTTTGAGGAAGAAGCATATTCTTTTAGTTAAGGTTCTTTGCGGAACCATGACACTGAAAAGACTACTTGGGAGCCAGAGGGCTCTATACGGCTTCAATATCCTTATTTTTTCGAATCAGGTAAATTTAAAGGCCGGAATTTCTTTAAGGGGAGGAGAGTTGTAACATCCCAATTTTTTAATTATTGATTTGTAGCATTGTTTCAAGAATGAGCTAGTGGCTCAATGGTTAAGAGAAAATGAGAGAGTGCAGTAGTCTTTGATACCTGAGTTCGAATCCTTCCTCTTACAAGTTGACTAACTTTTTGCTATTTTTTTCCTCATATTTTTATGCCGCTTCACCTAGTTTTGTTGTTCAACCTTTGTTCATCTTTTTTTTATAGCCATCCAATCCTTTTTCCTCTCTCAACTCTCTCGTTTTTCTTCCTTTTTTCCTTCACTATGCCTCCCATTCTTTTTCTTGTGTAAGTGCTAATTTCTCTTTTCTTTCTCTTATTTCTGCTGCCGACTGTATCCTGTTATTTTGTTGAGTTTTCATGTTCTTTTTATTCTTTAAATCAATCTCTTTCCTGTTCAAATAGGAGAGGAGGAATAGAAGTTCTATTATGACTAAATAATTGAAGAGGAAGTGAAAAATAGAGAAGAACAGTGACTAATAATGGTGGTGGTGTGGCAACTTGACAACGACGGTAGAGGTCCAATAGTGGTGCAATGATGCTGCGGTCAACTACGGGTGGTGAAAAGTGAGAGAATGGTGGAGAAAATGTGTGGTTTAAAAGCTAAAAATGAAAGGAAAATGATGAGAAAGGAAGGAGCAAGGGGAGGAAAGGCCAAAAGGAGAGGAGGAGAAAATAAAAAATTAAAAGAAAAGTGAATGGTGGATACTTTAAGGGGGATGGACAGTTCAAGGTAGGAAATTGAGACAAAAAGAAAGCTTTGGGGGACAAAGGCTTGAAAAGTGAATCACAAGGAAAATATGGAGTGAAAAAGAGGCTAAAAATGATAGGTTGACTAGTTAAAGGACGAAAGAAATCCTTGCCTATAAGGCAATTGTTGTGGATGGTAATGGGGGTGTTGACCATGCTTTTATGAGGCAAAAATTAAATAAAAATAATGAGGATATGGGAATGGAACCTAAGGCCATAAGGAAATTATTTAAGCTCTGTTACTTTACTTGCTTGTGCATGAACTTACAAAATTAAAATAAATTATGGGGTGTGACAGACTCTATGTGATTTGGGAGAAGTAGAAATCTAAAGCCCATGTTTGTATTCTAGCAATTAGGAATTGGTGAGTTTAGGCCGACAACTATTACACTTCAATTAGTAGACCGATTGATAACACATCTAAAGGGAAAGATTGAAGATGTTCTGGTACGTGTTGACAAATTTATTTTTCCTGCTGGTTTTCTTATTTTGGATTTTCAAGAAGATAAAAATGTCCCTATTATTTTGGGAAGGCCATTTTTAGAAATTGAGAGAACATTGGCATATGTCCAAAAAGGGGAACTCGCCATGCGAGTACAAGATGATTAGGTAACCTTTAATGTATCCAAATATATGAAATATCTTGATGTAGGTGAAGACTGTTCGTCAACATCCAAGATAGAATTGTTGATCCCTATAAGTGAGGGACTCAACTCAGTAGACGATCCGTTAGAGCGTATCTTGGCATTTGATCCACCAAATAACAATGACAAGGATAATGATCTAACTTTTTTGGAAATGAATATGAAGGAATTCTTCCCAAAACCCTGGGTTGAACTAGGGAGATTAACTGTAACAGCTCGGTTTAGACCCTAGTCGGAACAGTGGTTTCGGGACCACAAATTTGAGGTCAAAAAATTTTTTAAATATTATTTCTAATGTTTAAAATATGTGAATTGATATGTGTGAAAGTTTCGTGTGGAACTTTTATTGTTTGTGTGCTTAATTTGTAAAAAGGACCTAATCACATAAAGTGTAAAAGTGGCCTACTATTTGAATAATGGCTTAATTGATGTGTCTTCTTAGATATGAGGTCCTTATGATGTAAATAGACCATGGTTATAATTAAATGACTTAGATGGGCATTAGATAGTGGAATTATAATAAAAATAGCAAGGCTAAAATGGTAAAATGATTATAAATGTTAACTAATTATAACAAAACATGGAAATTGTGCATTTATCATCTTGTTTGCTGAAATTGAAGAAACAAAAGCTAGAGTTTATGTATTTTAAGCATTCGACTGACATCTAGTTTGATTAAAGGTCCGTTTTAACTCAGTTTTTAATAATTTCTATGTTTTTATGATCGTTGCTTAGTGTTCTATCAAGGCCATGTTTAAATTTCTGATTTTGATGATGATTTTGAAATATACCATTGATGAAATTGTAAGCTTTGTAATGTTAGTTGTTGGAAAATAAAAGATATGTGTTGGGTTGATATATTTTGTCTTTGAATTTTTTATGAATTTGAGTAAAATGGGCTAAATTGTGAGATTTGTAAATTGAGAGACTAAAATATGAAATAAATGATAAATACGGGCTGATAAGGACCATAGGAAAATTTGGTTATCTATGGGTTTGTTGAAATTATGTGTATTTTGTGAATTTGTAAAATAGGGACTAAAGTGTTAAAATGTGAAAATGTGAGGGTTAATTTGTAAAATGCCCTAAATATGTATATATGGATTTAATTGAATAATTTTTTGAATAAAAGGGTTAATTTTTTAATACATATAGATCAAGAAAAGAGGAATTCGAATTTAGATCGAGAAAAATTAAAAATTATCGAGTAAACGATCCGAATCATCAATTTCGAGCACGAGGTAAGTTCATACGTGATAAATGATGTTATAAGTATGTTTTAATGCTTTGATAATGCATAAATTGTATATATATATATTTTATTATGGTTTGACTAAAATGATAAATCGACTATGTTCGGCACTAAGTGAGCGATTTGAAATAGCTTCAGCTATAAATAGCACTAAGTGTGCAAAATGGAATAGCTTCGGCTATATGAGGCACTAAGTGTGCAATACCGAGATAGCTTCAATTATTTGAGATGGCACTAAGTGTGCGGGATCGTTTTAGCTTCGGCCAACTATTAAAGCACTAAGTGTGCGAATTCTTAAATCATGGAAAGACTTCGGAAAGAATTAATGTATTTGAACAGTAGGTGAGAATGAAAATGAATAGATACGAGAAAGTTCAGGTATGTACGAAACCTCTGTGGTAGATGATACTGTGTGTACAAAGCTTGATGAATTAGTATGAACATATTAATTGTGATGGAATAGAATTGGTGGATGATTTGAGAACTACTAAGTGTTTATTAGATGATGTTTTGTATTATATAAATTGTTGATTATATTTAGTACAAACTTACTAAGCTTCAAAGCTTACTGTGTGAAATGTTCTCTATTTTACAGTGTCATAAAGCTAGCTCAGATTTGAGGATCATTAGTGACTCATTCACACTATCGGACATTCATTTTGGTACCATTTTGAGAGTTGTATATGGTATATGGCATGTATAGGCTAGTGTCATTTAGTATGTTTTGTGTTATGATTAGCCATGAGACTTGGCTTGTAAATATAGGTGTGTATGGCCTCTTTAGTTGGCCTAAATGATGTGGTTGATAAGTAAGATATGTGATGTTTAATGTTTATATGATGGTTTATTATGGGATATTGAAGTAATGAGTTTATGCGTTTGGAACTTTGGTAAATTGTGATGATGATGGTATATTGAATTGGTTGAAGTTATATAATTTGATATGTGATTGAATTGGTATGTTTTTGTTGCCTTTAAATGTATGCAAATGATGCAAAAATCTTGTGGTTTTGGTGTGCTTGAGATAGGTGGGAAATGTGGCTTAAACCAAGCCTAATTTCACCCCACACGGTTGAGCACACGGGCGTGTGTCTCGACCATGTATCTGTTGTAATTTAGCTATTCAAGTCAATCTCGAGCACGGCCTAGACACACGGGCGTATCTGGTGGCTGTGTGAGGCACACAGCCTTGGTACATGGGCGTGTGTGGCCATTTTGAAGGGTACACGGGCGTATGGTCGGCCGTGTGACCCAAGTCAGTTTCGACCACGGCCAAGGCACACGGGCATGTCTTGTCGCCATGTGGTCAAGTCAATATGTATGCCATGTTTTGCCACGGTTTAGACACACAGGCATGTCTAAAACCGTGTGAGGCACACGGCCTGTTCACACGGGCATGTGACCTGTACAACTTTGAAAAATATTTAAGTTTAAAAAATAATTGTATGAGCTCGAGTTAGTCCCGACCTCTTTCTAATGCATGGTTTAGGTCTCGTTGACCTATGTAAGGGACTCTGTATTAATGTATGACTTGTGATGCTATGATGATTGTGAAATGAATGCTAAATGTTTTGATATGTCTGGTAATGCCTTTAACCCTATTCCGGCGATAGATACGGGTTAGGGGGTGTTACATTAACATTTCCACTTTTAATTGAAATCCAGGAAGTAGAGTTGCTTGTGATCCTGAGAAAGCACGAGAAAGACATTGGATGACATGTTGCAAATATTCAAAATATCAGTTCTTCTTGGTATACACATGGAAGATTGCCTGAAGCTGGTAAAGATGGGTTCAGTAAAAGTCAAAAAAGATGGACCTAAACACGAGTATTTGATCTAAGGGAACTCAAGTCTCGATAGTTAGGATCATTTACTGCTACTAGCATTATTTCAACTAATGAGGGTCCGTGGAGATAGACCCAATCTCGAGTATTCAATCTAGGTAAAATTTTAAACCTTGTGGGCCAAAAACATCCACTGACAACCAAGGTACGCTTAAGGTAAGCAATCAATGGACGAATATTATTGGACCAATGAATTTGAGCCGGAAAATATTTCACTCATTTTAATTGATCCGTAATAATCTTTATGTTGGAGGCTACTAATTTTTAATGAAAATTTTTATTTGCAGCATGTAAATAAATAAAAATAATTATTATATTTAGTTGGTGGGGATTGTTGACATTATTTTTATTCTGTTATTTTATTCTAATTTTATTTTTTTACAAAATAAAATATGGTTGCACTCATAAATTGGTTCTAATGAAATTTGCTTTTTGGGATTTTTCTCTTACTTTCCTTTGATGAATATTTTCAAACAATGAGGACATTGTTCCTCTTTAGTTTGGAGGGAACCGTGCCTCAATTTTTTTGTAGAAGATGATTCTTGAATGGAGGCAGGTAAGCAAAAAGATGCTCAACATCAATCGATTTTGTATGTTATGTTAGTCCGGATTTAGGTATGATCTTCTAATTACTTCAAGTATTTTATGTTAAGTAAATCATGAAATGAATATTAATTTTAGTGAGTTTAGGGTTTTAGGGTTTTAATCTTTCTTAGAAAAGTTAAGCATGTATGAGGATTTAATCTTCAGAATTGGTTTGGTAATTTCCTTAAGGTGAAATCTTAGGAAGCATAGCGATTTAAAAATGATTTAGGCGGAATTTCTTTGGATCGATTGAGACTTTCAAGCCTACCTTATTCATCGTTATCCCTTGGAAATCCATTTGAGTTGTATGGCCTATATTTTTTTTATTTAAACCCATGAACTAAGTAGCTCTTCCTAAATTTTTTTTCTTGACCTCTTGTACCATCAGATCTTAACATTGCCTACTTTGGAAGTGTTTGGAAATTAATTTTGAGGGAGTTTAAAAGGGATATTGGGTGTGCAATACAAGGAACTCAATGATGAATTACATAAAGTGGTGTGGTCGGGAAGGTATCTATATTTTTTTAAAAAAAAAAGTATCAGTGAGCACATGCTTTTGAGTTGAAAAAAAAAAGGAGAAAAATAGTTGGTTGTTTAGTGGACAATTGTATTTTTTACAGCCAAGGTAAGCAAAGTTTAAGGTTACTGAACCTAAAAATGTCAATTCCTTTTTCCCATACCTTAAACCTAGCCTCGTTACAACCTAAAAGGACCTATTGATTTAGACCGTTAAGTTGACTACATTAGTGGAAAGGAAGTATTGAACTCAACATATGAATACATATATTAAACCCGAGGAATGGTGCTAGTTGATCTAGAGAAGTTAAAATCTTTTGTGGAGGTGAATCAACTATACTCATAAAATTAATTGTGCAACATTTTGTTAGCATTTAGGTACTTAAAGAAATATTGGACAATAAACTGTACACGAACTATATTCTTGCAGAATTGATTTGAGGACATAATTTTTGCTTTTACATGACCACTTGGATGAATTAAATTCTACATTCTACAACATGTTTTTAACATTACTTGGGATGAGCAACGATTTAAGTTGGTGGTGTGTAGACTCTAATATATATAAATATATATATTTTCAACACTCTTTAATATATAATTTATGCAAATTTTGAGTAAATAAATAACACTTTCTATAGTTTTATTCTTAATTTAGTGAGATTAATGTTAAATGCATGGTTTTTTTTTATTTTTTGGGAATAATTGGTCAAAGGGAAAATATAATAGAATTTTGGTTGTTTTAGGGCTCAAACAGGTATAGCTTGGAGAATCCAGATCCAGCCACATTGGGCTTCAAAGCAACCTCATCCCAGACCCAACTACATGGAAGCCCAAAGTCGTCCACCTACCATCCATAAGACCCTGTCCATCAACCTCCATTGACTATAGCTAAAATCTTCCCTAATTCAACCACAAAATTTCCCACCTTCCATAAATCAGGGACAGCATAACCATGAGAGAATCAATGAGATTTTCTTTCCTTGATTCAAGTAAACATCTCTCCAAAAATAACCATCACCTATCCATTTCCCTACTAACACTCAAAGTTTAGCCATTCCACTCCCAAAAATAGAAAAATTCAACCTCTATTCTCCCTTAGTCAAGGACGACAAATCATTCCCTTGATTTACGCCACAACTGCCCACACCTTTGCTAAAAATAGCAATCAATGGCCACCCACTTTCAGCTTAGTAAGGGTCGACCACACAAAGGAGGAAATCAAGCATGTCCCCTCCTAGAATCAAGCAACCATTCACCTTCTTTCGACAAATGAAGGGACAACACACTCATAGAGATTATAGGGGGAATCATATGCTATTTTTAGCATGGGAAGTTGGGGACCTTCAAGTATAAATAGAGCATCAAGCATCATGAATCATCATCAATTTTTTAGAGAAAAAGCTTAGAGTGTCATTTTTTCCTTATGGCTTGCGAAGAATTTGCATGCCACAAAATAAGGCAAAACTATTGCCAAGAGTGAGAGTATTTAGGTGATTTGACATAAAAAATAGGAGGAGAGCCACCATGAGAAGCCGCAATGAGCAGTCGCAGATAACCCCCTGCAATCCAACTGTTTTCTCTTCTTATTGTGCAATGGCTGTGGATAACCTCCTCAGCTATTCTTCTTTCTTTTCTCTTTATTGTTAATTTTTTTTCTATGTTGACAAACATGTTTGCATATCATCTTTATGTTTTCAATTTAATAAAGCATAACTTTTTTTTTTCAGAATTATTATGAATCATAATTTGAGTTAATTGGTTTTTATAATATGAATGTTCTGTGCAAATGATGATTTCATTCATTTAGGTTTAATTCATGTTAATACTTATGAGTGTAAGACCAACATTTGTAAATGAATTAATTAGCTATTTAATCTGAGAAGAGGTAATAGTTAATAGACAAAAGACTTAAATGGTGCATAGTATGTCGATATTGAAAGATGATTATTGTATGCATAAACTGTATGAAATGCCCGAAAGGGTGATCTCTAGGTTAGTTTGACATAGACATATGTGAGGTGACTTAGGGATATAATAGGACTTCGAGAGAAGCCTTTCCTTAAAACAGAATTGGGTTTAATGAATTTTCATATTGCCACAATCTTTCGTGATGTTCTTATTATAATTGCCAATAAACTCTTGTTAAGTGAAATATTTATTCTAGTCTATTCATGTTATGTTTATTAAATCTTGTGTTTAATCTTTTTGTTGTTATTATTCTTCTACATTATGTGTTGTTTTATTTGTGGGTATTTTAAATATGATTTAATTTATATAATAATAATTTTTCTCTCAACAACATTATTATTTTTTACTTGCTTTCTTCCAAATTGTTTTATAGTTGACTTTGCAAATAATTTACACATTCAATCCTTGTGGAGACGATAACTCTTTACTTACTACTTATTACTTGTAACGACTATGTATACTTGCACGTAACCGTAATACAGTGATATGTCTAATGTTGAACTTGTCTAAAGAATAATGTGTATATATATTATTAGTATGCTCGTTTACTTATTGCTTTATGTTCTTATTTCAAATAATGTTAGTACCACTGAGTATTCAATACTCTACATACGGTTATGTTTGTTTACATATGCAAGTATTGTGTAGATTTTTACTAGCCCGAAGTCGTCAACATCGAAGGCCAGTATCTAAACTCGGCTCAGATCAAGTTTATGCTCCTTTCGTATATAAATTTATAATTAAAGGCATGTACCTAGATTGAGTCTTATGGTTGGAGATGTGTTTGATTTGTTTTGGTAATTTTTGGACCTATAATGTTTTAAGAGATGAATTTCAATGTTTGATTAGTTGAATATTATATATGACTGTATGTGTTTTTTTCTTATGAAATTTACTTTGCTAGGTTGTGATGTATTAAATACAATGTTTGAAAGGTGTTTGAATATGTTTTTATGTGTGAATTTGATGTATTTGAGTTTGGTGTAAAGTTTAGGTAAGTTAGACAAGTTTTGATTAAGGTTTGAATTAAATTGAAACGTTCAATTTAGGCCATTTTACCTTAGAGTCTCGAGACCTCAGGAACAATTTTTACCATTTGGTACATTTTAGTGGATTAGGTCTCGAGACTAACCAAGCCAGCTTCGAGACAAAATGGATTAAGTCTTAAGACAATGTGACCGTTGTCATAAGAAAAAGGTACATCGAAACTAAAATAAATTTGTCTTGTTCCAAGTCCCGAGACAAACTCTTTTTTTCTCGAGACATCCAAAAGTCGAAGTTAAGTTAGGAAAACAAGAAAAGTGCGTCTCGAGGCCATTCTCGAGACATGAAGGGCCTAGTCTCAAGACTTGTACCCTAATGTCTCGAGGCATATCACCATCAAAGCAAAAATGTTAATTGAAGGAGGATCCGTCTCGAGACATAATCTTGTTGACATGCTATTGGATTTTGAATAATGAGTTTGGATTCGAATCCTAACTCCAAATTCGACCTCGTATATTCCCTTGACTTGTTAATTAATAATCTTTGACATTATCAATGTATGTATATAGATATTATTGATGATTGAATTAATATAAGTGATGATTATGCAATAAATTTAATGAAAATGATTGATGATTATGTAACGTAATATGACATCACACATTCGGATCCAGTGACCAGATATGGTCTAGGTGTTACAATGTTGGCATGCAAAAGAATCCTTTGTTGCAAAAGCATGGGCATGCACCATGGCCCCTCATTTTGCTATAGATTTGGGTTTCAAGAGGTTTATACTTGAGGGAGATAGCTTGAGCATCATTCGAAAACTCCAAAGCCATACAATTAATAGATCGCTTATGGGACCTTTGATCCAATAAGGGAAAGCTCTACTCCGATAGTTCAAAAACTTAAAGAGTTACCCACATATTTAGAGAAAGAAACATGGTGGCTCATGAACTAGCTAGTGAGAGATTGGATGAAACTCACAGTAAATATTGGATTGTAGACTCACCTTCCATGGTGGCTTCACATATTCAACACGATATAAGTTTAATTGAGGTTGAAGAATGAGAAAGTGGTGGAAATTAGTCCTTTGCTCTTTTGGTTTACAATTGACAGAAGGGAAATGAAAGAGAAAAAGTAAAAGATTCAATGACTTTTGGCTTTTACCAGGAAATGAGTTTACACCAAATTCAGGAACCTTTTTTACAACACTTGATTTTAGATAGGTTTTGTGTTTTGTATCTATTTTCTGTCATTGGAACGTGTAAACAAAGCCTAATTTATTAATGAGAACTAGTTTTCTTTCTTTTTAAAAAAAAAAAAAAAGATTATTGAAGTTTGGTATTCGAGTGAGCAAAATTTAATTTGATTCGAAAAATCGAAAACAAAAATTAAATTTTAAGTTAACCGAATTGAGTAGATTAAGTTTTAAATCAATTGACATCAACATTGTAGGAATATGTGGATTCGAGTGTATTGAAGCACATTATCTTATTATTTAAGTTAGGGAGAAACTATAAGAGCAAATATGATAATAACCTATAATGCATTACCCAACCCAAAATATAAAATAAAAAAAAAAACTAATCGAACTAAGTTATTTGATTTTTTTCAAGTCAACTTGAATAAGTAATTTGAATTTCGAGTTCGAGTCGAGTTGAATTTTACAATTCGAATAACTCAAATAAAAGACCGGTGTAAATACTCCTTTGGTCCCTGTCAATTTTGAAAATAAACAAATTGGTCTCTCTCAACAAAAATTAAAAAAAATTCAAAATAATTTTTAAAAATTCAAAATACTTTTTAAAATTTTAAAAATATATAAAAATTCCAAAATTTATTTTTTAAAAATTATAAGAATTTAAAATTTTAAAAAATATATATATATATATATATATATATAAAAGAAAGTTAAAATTTTAATTTTTTTCTAAAATAATAATTTTGGAACCTAAATAAGTTGATTAATGACTCAAGTTTATCATACTAAAGTTTTTTTTTCTTATTTTGTTTTGAAAAAGTTTTCAAATATAGATGGTTCCAAATTCATGTGCTTTAACATGAAATTAGTTATACTATAATAAGATTTAAATTTGACATATTTAATTTTTTTAATTTAACTCGAATAATTTCACTCAATTAGGTTTAACTTGAAATTTTTTTTTCACTCGACTTGATTCGAAAAAATTTCAAATCAAGTTAGGATGATAAAATAAGACCCGTCAACTCAATTAATTCAATTTTTTTTTCACTCAATTCGATTCTACTTGATTTGATCGAATACTCACCCCTATTGTTGCTTAAGGTGAAGCTCGTAACTTTTTCAACATCGAGGTTAAAATATTAGCACCTGCAAATTATGAGTCGTGGGTCTTTAGTTTTAATATGCATATGTAATAGATGAATTTTGTTCAAATCTTTGTCCATGGTATTTTGTATCGTATTTGTAATAGAATTGTTCAATGGGTTAGGCTACTCACTTACGCTCGAAGATCTGTCCAAAATTTGAAAGGTTTTGGATAAAATTATTAGGCTCGAAAAATGAGTTTGGGCAAAAAAATTAAACTCATTTAAAATATGGGTTGAGCTCAAGCTTAAATAGTTAAAGGTTCGAGCATGACCTAACCTGTTTTTTAATGTTTTATATTTGTTATTTTTATATATTATATAATTTATAATACATAAAAAGTTAAATTTATAATAATATATAATACTAGTATATATAAACATTAAAAAATGTTAAAAGCTGGGTATATATAAAATTTTAATAAATAAAAATTATTAAATTATTAAAAATTATAATGAGAAATTAAAATGAAGGCTGGGCCAAATGCCGAAACAAAACAAAACAAAACAGTTTATTAGTCCTCACTCTGAACACCGGAAGGTTGAAAAAGTTGAAACAGAAACGAGACAGAGAATAGAGAGAATGGCTTGGATATGGTTGGAAGCTGCACTTCCTCTTGGAATCATAGCTGGAATGCTCTGCGTTATGGGCAATGCTCAGTATTTCATCCACAAAGCCTATCATGGCCGGGTCGGTTTTCCTTTTTTTTCTTCCTAAAATTAAAAAGTAAAAGTTAAAAATTATGGATCCGTTTCTTCATTGGTTTTGATTGAAATCATCTGATGAAACTGAAATTGAAACAGCCAAAACACATCGGGAACGATATGTGGGACGTTGCCATGGAAAGAAGGGATAAGAAGCTCTTCGAGAACCTCTCATCCTCCGATTGATCCCTTTTTAGTTTATTACTAGTAATTTCTTTTCTTTCTAATTTAATTTCGCCTTTCCAGTCATGTTTTTATTGATGTTTTTCATTCCTTGTCCTTGATTTCATCGAGTTCAACATTTTAGGGTTTTCAGTTCAATTTCGTTTTCTTTCCTTTTTACTCATTTGTGATTCCAATTCGTTTTCGTTTTTTTTTTTTTCAATCTGCTGGATTATGTCCATTTTAGTTCCATTGACTCCTGCACTTTGGTTAGAAATTTATCATAGTTTGCCAATTTTCTAATGCCGAACACATAATCTTAACATTCCTTAATCGATAGAGTAAAGATCTGGAAATTGAAGTTATAATTAGAAAAGTTGTAAACGCATAGTTGAATTTATTAATAGATTAATGTTATTGAACTTTCTCCGGCCAGCCCCTAACTACCCTCTGGTCTTTAAGGACGGTATCTTCAATCCGTAATGATTCATTTCATGACATGATTTTGATTTGTTTGTCCATTTCAAATGTGTTGACATGGTGGTTTTATCTCACGAGACTATCGAATATACACAATATTGAATACATATATATTGGAAATCTTGCTGTCTACCCAGAGGGTCAGTCGTTGGCTTCAAATGTTACAACAACATTTATGTTTATGTCCTATGTGAATACACAATATTGAATGCACATTATTTTCCATATTTACTAAATGGTTTGAGTACTCTTCAAAATACTTCTACATAAAAGTTTTAATGATAGTTGCAAATTTGTCAATCCCTCTGAAGATTATTTTTGGTGCTGCATTTGTTTGTTACTTTGCATATCCTTCAACAGGAAGGAGACTACCAATGGCACAAATCTATGCTTATTGTCCTCTTTTTGTTTCACATGTATTTAGTTCATCTGTGCATGCACTTAAACACATCTTAAGTGACGGGTTTCCCGGCAGTCTCCATTTTGCAATACCTTATATTGATTATAATGGCTAACACCCATTTGCTTTCTTTATGTCTTCTGCCTTGTTTGCATATATCTGCCCACTTTGCCTTCCTTTGATCCTCACATAGAAGCTCATGTCATTTCAGGTTAAATGTAGGAAACTTGGCCAATGGAGCAATGGAGAAGAAATAAAAGTGCTTTATGATGTTTTGTCCTGCTGAAAGAAGACTAAAGAGCAGATGAACTTAAGTATTTTCTTTTTTGTAATGTGAAGCATGAATTCCGGAAATGTTGCACTTTTTACAACAGGTGCTAAATGTTTACATTTCTCGAGTGGTGTATTTGAGATTTGTTGCTTTCAAATTCTTTGACCTATTTGCTTAGTGTGTCCAGATCATGGAGAGTCTATGAATTATTTTGAGTTTGAGTTTGAAATGGGGTTTGGTAACCAAGTGAAAATGCTCCTTCGCTCCCTTCACCACCATGCTATTCATAATCCTTCCATCTTCGAACAAACTCTCCATCACTGCTAGAAGATGCCCATCCTCAAATATACTGCCCTTATGCTGTTTTAGCATCAGGATTCTGACCTTGCTTAAGGTGTATCAGTTGGCAACTTGTACAGGATCTGCATCTTTGAGCTCCCCTTTCCTACATTTGATGTTTAGAATTTCAAAAACGAAACCAGTTGGGTACAGGATCTCCTCCATCAGTTGCCCGGATAAAAAGGCACCTGCTTTTCCTGTTTGACGATGGTGGCAGAGATACCAAATTATTGGATTATAAGCAGCACTGGCTTCCTTGTCCAATGAATTTTTATGGACTCAAGACAATTTCCTTGTAAATCAGCTCTTTAAATAACCTCAATCTGCATCTCAATACCCCTTCTTTAAGATGGAAATAGTGGGGTCATTGCCAATGTCAAGAAGATATTTGTGTTGATTGTTGGTGTTATGATTAAGAGATGACATCATTCATTAGACCACTTGAGAGTGGGTATTGGTAATGTTAATGGTAGTAGAAGAGGAGACGCTTTCCAAAATGGACAGCACAGCACAGACGTCTTCAATTAATTATGTTGTTTCTAAGACTTAGACAAACATACAGACAAACAGAGTTGTATCCCATCTATACGATCTAGCTCTTTATGTGTGGTGCACCCAGCACAACAGTTCATTGATGCTCTATATTTAAATAAGACATCAATCACATTGTGCTTTTGCGTGTTGGATTGGTGGCAGCCGAACCATTACTATAACTTCGTTTCACTGTAATAAAACTGAATAATTAATACTCCTCTTCTCCGCTTGGCTCCCCTGCCTATGCCTATGTCTCTGTCTATGTCATTGCCAGCTTTTAAGTTTGGTGGGGAAAGATACACAAAGGCACCACTTCAACCACCAACCAAACTAATCAAGTCACAGCATAACAGAAAAGGCTTCTTTTCTTTGGCTTTAGCAGCATCATAAAGCAGCAAAGGCAAGATCCCATAGGTTTCTGACATGGAATTAATGTTTGTTTTATGCTCCTGTGAAGGCTTTTGACCATCTGTAGATGACCCCATATTAACACAGCACTCAAAGAATTATGATTTCATTATTTCAGCTAGATAAGAGCTAAACAACTCCACCTTCCCCTCTGCCCTTCGCCTTGGAACAGCATCAGTAAATGCCCAAATTTTAAGCCAAGAAGTCTAGCTCATAGCAGCACTAAAGGTGGAAGATAAAAGAAGATTGGCTTAATTGCTAGTTTTCACACGACATGTTCTGTAAATGCATAATTGATTGTGGCGGTTCTACAAATCAAAGCCCAACCACATGCATAGCTTTACAGGATCACTTCGGTTGAACCGAAAAGTATATACCATTCCAGTAATTCTGCTCTTGTTTCTTTCAAGTACCTATGGTAGCTACAAAGATGAAATCAGGGGTGATATTGTGCCAATAACTGTTAGATAATTCTTCTTGGAAGATATACAGCAAAGATACATAACAAAGTGGAAATGCAAATACTTGCCCTTATAGCCTATATATATATATAGTTACCCACGCTATCCAAAATGCAATTTTAAGTAGACAGTAAAGAGAACAAGAATCTTCATTACAAAAATGCAATGCTGAAACTGTAGAAGGTGAAAGTTTTTAACATGAGGTTTAAGAATATACACCATGTAGATGATGAAGACAATGACCAATGCAACACTGAAACAATTTCTATCAATGTCGTAAAACAAATATTGTGGTAAGGCAACTATTTGCAGCACAAAAGGTAGAGAACAAGATTGGTATCATATTGACATTCTTCACAGTCCACTATAAAACAATGACAACTTTGGTATTGCATACTGGACTGTTACAGTTTTATGAAAGCAGTATCATAAGCTGCTATAGTCTACAAAGCAAAGCCTATCACATGCACAGCCTTACAAGATCACTTGGGTTGAAAAAGAAAAACACCATTCCAGTAGCTATAAAAATGATCATTTCGATTCCTATAGTACCTATAAAATTAATAACTGGTGTAATATCAAGCCTACGACTATTAGAAAATTTCTTCTAGGTAAGCCATGGTTATATGGCACAGATAAATACCAAAAAGGGAAGCAGATACTATTTTCTTTCTAGAAACAACATGAACTAGTCTTGTCTAGCAAAAAGGGAAAAAAGTAGTCATAAAGAAGCCTATGTCTCCGGAAGAACTCAAGAAATACGTCATGAAAAGGCCAAGTTTACTGAACCCGCAAAGACATGCTTAACCACACTACCAAATGCAATTTTAAGTAGAAAGTAAAGAGAAGAAGGCTGTTGATGCCTTGAATAGAATGATGTACATCTTAAATTATACGCCTGCTAAAGTAAATTGGATTTGAGAGGAATTATTCAAGATGCAAATATTTCAGCATATTACATGTTGCATTAATGGCTGGACAGCAAGGTTAACACCCACTATTCTATACAAGATAGTTATCCATTCAAAGATACTCTCTTTTGTCTTCCAAGAACTTCATCTCTTCTTCATCAAGACTCGAGATGTATTGGACCTACATTCTGATGAGCAGGGATGTGACAAAGTAGTTACCTATTTGAAGATTCTCTCTTCAGTCTTCCAAGTACTTTCATCTCTTCTTCATCAAGACTCAAGAGATGTAAGTAGTATTGGACTTGCATTCTGGCGAGCAGGACTTTTTTTATGTAACAAAACTAGAGTCAAGTTGGAAAATAGAGTTTAGTGGCCAAGTTTGAGGGAAAATGTAAGATGCATTGTTCAACAATTAACTACCCTTCCAACTTGATAAAGTCCATCAGAAAATTATATTTAGCAATGAAGTCTACAAACAAAATTGGCATTCAAGATAAGCAGATTTCAGGGAAAAGAAATGTTCATCATTTATATCAGACCAGAAGGATTTCCTACAAGCACTTTCAAGAGACTACATTTGAGGGGAGTAGGACCTTAGAAAAATAAAAAGGAATCAATGTTTTGCCGTTACCAAAATATTTAGAGATCAGTATAATTTTTAATGTAGACTTACCACTTACCACATACATCATGATGTCACAAAAGGTGCAAAAGGGGCTTCACAATTGCTACACTTCAAGAAGCAAGCAAAAATAACGGAAGATGTTGAAGATGGCCAAATTGCATCAACCAAAGAAGATGGGTTCCAAAAGTTCCTAATCCCTGCTGTGGTTAAAATTTAAAGGGAAAAGTCTCGGAGTCTGCTCCACCTCCTCTATGTTATATATACCTTACTTTCTTACTGATATAACATTTTTTTAGAACTTCTTTTTACAGAATAACTTTCCTTGTAGATCATTAACCTTTTTAAGACTACCATTATAGAAAGAACAAACATTTGTTTCTAGCTCAGCTACCTTAAGCAAGAAAAAAGATCACAGAATGCACAAGGATTACCAAAATTGGCTACAAGCGAAGAAGTTGAAATAAAGTTCTCTGTAGCACAGCTAACCAAAAGTTATAGACAGAGTAAAACATAAAATTATAACTCAGAGCCACACATGTCCAAGCCTAACATTTGCCTCAAACCAACGGTAGTTGGAGTCAAGCTTTAACATCAGCTTTGCTTTGATTACAAAGCAACCTTCATCCTACATTCGACAGAAACAGACAAAAGTAAATCCAAAAACACAAGGCACCCCAGGAAGAAAAAAAAAGGTTTTATTCCATACGAATGAGACAACAATAATTCATGACATATAGAATAAAATCATTTCGGCTAAATGCACACCACAATGAATCATAGAATTATGAAAAGATTTTTAAGCAATAATAACAGACCTACACAAAAAAGAATCCTATATTACCCACACTACAACCGAGAGGTTACCAAGAACAAACCGCCAGAAAGAAAAAGAATGGGTGTGAGGCTGTGAACAGAAGAATTACTGAATACAGGAAAATGCTCGTATATAACAGAGGGAGGGTTAGGGCACATATTCGTTCTCAAGAGTTGGTTGAGTCCGAGTGACCGTTGCCGACGGTGCTTTTGTATCCCCAACGGAGGTCATATGTAGTGCTTCTCCCAATTCAGCAGCCTTTTCCATCTCTTGCATTTTCTTTCTCTGCTTGCATTTGCGTGCCCAGAGTACAAGGAATCCCAAGAATGCCAGCAATGCCACTCCACCCACAACAGAAGCAACAATTATCCATGTTCTTCTATTACTCTCCTTTCCTTCACTTCTGGTTGGTGGGCTTGGTGGCGCAATTGACTCAGTAACGATAGAAAAATGCCCCTGTTGGATAGTTGAACACTCATTGGCTGATGTCAAGTTACTTAATTTAACCAAACCATGTAAATCAAACCAAACACACTTGGGCAGTGACCCATTGGGAGCCGGTCGAACATCTGAAAACTTGATTTTTATAGGATCCCCAGATGATCTTAAATCCAATTCCGGCAAATTGGTAGCCGATAAGTTAGAAGCATCATAAGCAAGAAGACCCAGAACAGGAGCGAGATAGGTGTAGTTGGGAAGCGAATAATACCGCAGGGACCAATTGCCCAAGTTCTGGTAAACCAAAACAAGCCTTTCCACATAAGGTTGCTCCACAACTCCAATGGGGATCTCGAACTCCTTGTACACCCTCACACCCCTGGTCCGCAAGCTACCACTCCTCAGCCTCATTGCTGTAATACTAATCCCAGTGAAATTAGAAGGAACGCGGGCATCGTAGGGCACTCCAGTCCTAGGGCGTACAAAGGCCCTGTAAGCATAGTCTTGAAGGAGCGCATCCAGGGCTCTGGCGGCGCTTGTCGGAGAGGCATTAGCATCAAAAGATTGAACCAGTAGAGGCGAGACTAACAACAAGCAGATAAACACAAGGAGCATCGCGAGACTCGGAAGCAGCGGGACGGAAGCACGAGTGTCGAAATTCATTTATAATGCAAGCGGGTAAGCGATGTGACGGGGACAAACAGGAAACGGCATTGAAGCAATTGCATGAGCTTTCAAGGAAAACAGTGAAAAAAACAACAACTGTCAAATAAGCAGATCCATAGTTAAAAAAAAAAAAAAAAGAGAAGAAAAAGGTAAACTTAGGATTCTATTTTGAACATCAACTTGTAGAAGAAGCTGGAGGCGAAGAGAGTAAAGCGAGAGGGAGCAGAAAAGGAAAGGAAAAAGGAAGGAAACAAAAAAAAAAAAAAAATACTGCTAACGGTAGTAGAATGAGTCGCAATCGTTGGAATTGATTAGCAAAATCAAAACCATAAAGGATGAAAATGAGCTAGATTTGGGCAATTTGGGGGATGCCCAATATTCACACTCATTTACCAGAAAAATTTTCAAAAAGAAAAAAAAATGGAGAAACGCTCTACTGCATGTTTATATAAATGCAACGGACATACATACATACAGAGAGAGAAAGAGAGAGGAGAGAAAAGAGAAAGGGAAGAGAAAAGAAGAGAAGAGAAAGGGGATTTTTTCCTATTATTATTTTTAATTTTTATTTACAGGTTGTACCAAGTAGTAGTTGCATAAGCAGTAGTAAAAATAAAATAAAATAAAAATCTCTTAAACCCCACTGTCCACATGCTTGCTTTGCTTTTATTTTTTAGGTGTTTTGTTTGTATGGGGTTTTTTGTTTTTTTTTTTTTCTCTCTCTCTCTCCATACTTAGTGCTACCACATTATTTGCTTTCTTCAGCTCCTAAGGCGAACGTGTCCCTCTCTAACTTTTGTCTTTCTTTCTTTTCTTTATTTTTTCCCCTTAGCTTGAATTAGCTTTAGGTTGATGTGAACATATGAATTATATAGCAAACAATGGAAGAAAGAAACTACACAATTGAAATTTGTTTCTTGAGTCTCAATCTCAGTGGGGATGGTTGTTGACAACAAAGTGGAAAGTCTAAATTGTAAACTCATGTGTCAAGGAAATCGTCTTTCACTCTCAATCAATCACTTAATCCCCCCATTTACTTATTTATTTCATAGTAATTCGTATATATATACATAGTTTCATAATTCGTATATTACCAGCAACTGGTTTCCTCGGGATTTCAGTCACGATAGCATTAGGGGTAACATCAAGTTATATAAATTTGATGGAGGAGTTGGAGGCTATGGCCTAAGCTAAAGTCAATTTACGAAGAATAGTGACCGGAAGTCAAAACACCGACAAACTTGGTTCAAAAAACAGACCCAAGAAACGAAAATAGTGGCTGGTTGGAAGATTACATACAAAGGGGATGTTTCACAATGATACAATGATTCCTACCTTTGCAATAGTATGGAGATTGACAAATTACACCACAATCTCTAAAGGGCAAAAAAAAAAGGAAAAAAAAGATTGATTGATGGAAGACCTTAGAGTTTCGATAACCATATCCTTCTACTACAAAATTGCTATGTTGATTTCTGGCCTATAGATTATAATTTTAACAAAACAAGTTTTCTGGATCACCATACATGGGCTTCTTATATGATAATGGAAGTGATAGTGAAAATGAGATTTGCTGCTACTATTGGGACTTTTGTTATTGCTGATGTTTTAATTCATGTTCAAATAATTTCTTGAACTGCTTTTTCATTCTCACGTTTAAACAGATGTTCAGATCGATCATTGGACAACATTCTGGATATGACTTCAAGACAACTCAAGTAAAGTTAGATGTTGGCATTTTGACTGTTATCTCCATATTTACTTTTTCATAAGCAAATGATTCTCTTAACCTAATTTATCTCGTTCAGAACTATAATAATCAAATTTTGCTGATTGACGAAACATGAAGATCGACATGTCTTATTTAATAAAACTTATCATTATCCTTTAAGAATTTATCTTGTAGATTAAATTGATGAATTACTTAGCTCATAAGGCTTTATCTTTGAATAAATATTGGAGGTAAATATCTTGGATTATTATTCAATTAAAATGATTGTGTAGGGATGCAATTACTTGTGTAGGGGTAGATTAATTTAATTGATAGATTACTTAACTATTGTTTGAATAAACTATTCTGAGTAAGGCTCCGTAGAGCAGGATTGTTTCTGAACTGTGTTAACAAATGTAGTGTGCTTATATCTCTCTTTACCATAACTGTTTATTATATTTGTTCACTATTTTGTTCAAACTTATATTTAGACATTAGATTAGACACTAGTTTGAACAAGAAGTAAATTAATTATTTTTTCAATTACAAAAATTGATGATTAGGAATGGAGAATAAATATGCCACAACTTAAATTACAATGATAAGAAAAAAAAAAAAAAAAAAACTATTAAAAACAAGGAAAGAATTTCCCCAAAGGCACAATTTTATTAATATAAAAATCTAAATATTGGCTAGGAAACATGCTTTTGATAGAGAAAGTTACAATGGCATTTATTAAAAGCATTAAACAAGGTTTAAGTCGAAAATGGTGAATGGCATGAGGATTATTCTAGCAATCATAATGACAGTAACAACGGGTTCTAGCTATTTATATATTCCTGTCATTTTTGTGTTATCTTTTTTTTATATCTTTGTCTTATTTTATTTATTTTTCAGTATAGTGTATGTTTCTTGTAATAATGTAATATCTAAAGTTGTCAAATCTAAGTGATATGGCCTGAAAGAGCTAATTTAGTTTAATAAACTTTGTTCATGGTTTTTCTTCTCAAGGTTGAATGATTCATCTTGTTATTGTCTCCATTATCCAGGTTTCTAGGTATACAATTTTTTAGGATTGTGGTAAGGAACCATTTATTTATCGTTATTATTATAAGAAGTTGATTAAAGATTATGTGAGGCAAAACTAGCTAATTACCATTATTTCTAGTTACAAGTTTATTAAAGGTGATGTAAAATAAGCTATCTCCTTGTTTTTATATAAAAAACATGTTTTCTTATCGATTTAATAAACTTAGAGATTTAGGGTTTAGAGTATTGTATTCTACAAAATTTAATATCAGAGCTCGGCTCAACTACTCCCCTTTTGATAAAGAGCTATATACCTTGGTAAGGGCATTTGAGGTTTAGCAACTTTACATTATGTCTAAAGAAGTTGTGATTTACCGTGATCATAAGTCACTTAAAATTTTAAAAGAACAAGGTAAATTCAATAAGAGACACTTTACCTCATAGATATTATTTGATTATTACTTTCAATACTTGGCTACTAGGATTTGAACATATTAAAGAACTTTATGCTAATGATTCTGACTTTTCTAGCATTTATGATGAAAATTGGTGCTATTAATAAAGTTTATAAACATAATGAAATTTTGTTTGGAAATGATAAACTTTACATGTAACACCCCTCACCCGCTCTAGTCGTCGGACCCGAGTTATAGGATGCTACAATAGTTAACAAAGCTTAATACATACAAATTCAGCTTTAAACATTCAATTAAGTAATAAAACATTCCATAATCTGAGCATAACATGATTTATAAACAAATTCGAGTCTTAAACGATCTTATGAAAGCTCTTAAATCAACTTGGGAACAAATAGGGACTTAATTAAAAAATTAACAAAAAAGTACAAAAATTTTAGCAAAAAGGGGTCACACGGCCGTGTACCCAGGCCGTGTGATCAGCTGCATCCGTGTGGAAAGGGAGTCACATGGTCGTGTGGCAATGTTATGTAACTTGCTGAAACTATGTGGACCTAAATACATAAATTTACCAGAAAATTACACAGTCGTGTAGCTAGATCGTGTAACCTACTAAAACCGTATAAAAATTAGATAACTAAATCAACAATGCTCACTTGGGGGTGTGGCCAGCCCATGTGACATTCAGGAACCGTGTGTACACATGCTTCTTAATTTCTAAATAGCACACGATCGTGTCACTAACCCGTGTGTGACACACGGCCATGTGTCCAACCGTGTAGTGCAACGAATCACTAAATTAATAGCATATCACAACCATTACAAGGGGACCTAAAATGTACATTTTCTGTCACATCCAATTTCCACTAAGTCCAAAAATTTAGAACTAATTGAGGGGTTAAATTGAAAGAAATCATAAACTAGCGGCCTCTACTGAAAACCTAGGAAAACTTAATGACTGAATTGGACATTGTTGAGATCTAATTCTAGTTCGGTTGGATTAAAATCAGCTAGTCTATTAGTGGGAGACAAAATGATTATCAATGGATGATTTTTATACACTTGAAAACCGTGCGTGAGTGGCTATAAATAGTTGAGAAGTGAATTCTCAAGTGGAGTCCCCTCAATTCTATTTCATTCTCTCCTCTTATTCATCTTCCTTGGTTGCTCTAAAGTAGAGATAATTATGGAAGCTCTGTATGGAGTAGTGATCACAAGGGTTGAGTCAGATAAGTAGAGAATCCAATAAGCTGGTAAGGCTCTAAGTCCTTTTGTGTACGTAAGATTTAGAAAACAAAGGTAAGGGGTTTCAGAACCATTTTAGGGGCTCTACATTGTAACACCCCTAACCCGTGCCCATCATCGAAATAGGGTTTCAGAGCATTATCAGAACATTCAGAACATTTTTCAATTAATCTATGTAAATTACTATTCATTTACCGAGATAATCTATAACATCTCTTGATCGGGCCCTCAAGGCCTAATACGAGCATTAAAATCAAATCAGGACTTAATCGGGACATCTAAGAATTTTTCACAAAATTACAAAATTTTTCTAATATGCAGGGCTCACACATCTGAGTGGTCTAAGGGACACGCCCGTGTTGGAGGCCATGTTCGACCCCATGTAACTTTCTTACTTGCACACATGGCCATGCCACACGCCCATGTACTAGGCCGTGTGGTTAAACAATTCAATTCAAAATTAAGTGCAAGTTTCACACGGCCAAGCCACACGCCCGTGTTCTAGGCTGTGTGGCATACACGGCTAAGACACACGCCTATGTCTCTACTCGTGTGCCCAATTTTGAGCATTCTGTTTCTCAAAATTAAGGTTCAAGGGACACACGGCCTAACCATATGCCCATGTTACCAGGCCGTGTGTCACACACGGTCTAGACACAAGCCCATGTGTCTGCCTGTGTGGACAAAATGAAGCCATTTATAACTCCATTTCTCACCCAAATTTTCACCCAAAACCTGCACATGAAACACACAACCAATACCAACCAATCCAAGCATTCAAAATAGACAATTTCATCATTCAACAAGGCATATCACTACATGCATATGTGTTTATAAACTTACCTTGGAATAACTTAGGCATTAGTATCATTTGATCACATATACATAACAAGTCACATATGAATATAACATCATAACCTACTTGATCATGCCAAAATAAACCATTACTAGCCATTCCAGTGGTTAGGTTACAAAATAACATTTCAAGCCACTATTGGCCAAGTTGTCCTATACATGCCATTTTACCAAAATGATTTCACAATATATACCCAAAATAGCTAGTTGATAGTGTGACGATGCTCCAATGATCTTCCAACCTTTACGAGCTTCCGAGCACTATAAAACAAAGGAAAAATAAAATGGGGTAAGTATTACATGCTTAGTAAGTTCGTATAACAGAAACTAAACTTACCAATCTTGCTTATTAAATCTAAACATACGATGTTATGTTCCAACCATTTAGCTAAATGGTCTAATCACACACATTCAATCAACCATGTTAGTCACCAAAATCTTCATATCAATCAAGTAATATAAATGAGCTCATCAAGCAATATTCTTTCAAGTTATTATCATATCATATCAAGATTTTCATGCCATGTCAAGAATTTTATGTCCGTTGAATCATTAAACTCTGATGGATGCTCAAGTAGTACACTTGAAGTGTACGATTCAATAATCCACCAATTCCTTATTCAAAGGTACCCCCTTAGGGCACTTAACCAAGAAACACTCTCTCAAGCCACTTATCGTATAACAGGATTACCAGTCCAGGCTAAATCCTAATCATAACGTATGCTCGAGAGGTATTATATCGGGATTACCCATCCGGGCTAAATCCTTTCTATAACAAGGTTAATGGGATTACTTGTCCAAGCTAAATCTCATCCGCAACAAATGCAGGACTTTATTAGTTTCGGGAAAGCACATATGATCATTGGAATTCAACATTCAATCGTGACTCAACCCATTTTCACTATTTTCAAGCATGTATCAAATTTCTCATGATTGCATTCAAGTAATGTACATCAATATAAATCACATTACATACAAACACAATATTCAATTAACATAATTACATGCCGGATTAAGTTACACGAACTTACCTCGACACTTGTTCGCGTAAAAATCTACTAATTCAAAATCTTTTATTTTCCCAGTCTAACCTCGAATTAGTGTTGTCCGGATCTATATAAATGAATTTAACCATAAATTTCAAACATTTTATATTTAAATGGACTCAATTTACGTCTTAGGAAAAATTACCATTTTGCCCCTAACTTTTTCATAAATTTTGATTCTGTCCCTAAGTCCGGAAAATGAAACTCGTGCAAATTACTCCCTATTCCAAGCCTAATCAAAACCCCATTACAAATTTTTCAGCACATGTATCCACAAAATTTTAGAATTTTTCATCAAATTTTATAACTTTTCATTTTAGTCCCTAAATCATGTTTTCATCAAAAATCACTTTGTAAAAGTTGTTTATCTATTAATAATCTTTCATTTTCTACCATAAATTTCTAATTTCCAGCATAATAAATCCATGACCCATTTTCATACCTTGATAACTTTTCAAATTAATCCCTAAAATAGAGAGATTAAGCTATCTTAGTTTCAAAAATACCAAAATTACTAAAAAAAAGGGCCAAGAGAACTTACCCAATTATGCCTTGAAAGTTTCCCCTCTCTCTCCTAGGATTTCTATAAAATTTTAGGTTAAAGATGATGAAAATAAGATGATATATTTCTTTTTATCTTTTAATTAATTAAGTATTTTGGTATTTTTAATTTAGTCTTTGCCCTTTTTCTATAATTCTATAGATGAGTCACCAAGAAAAATCTACGTACTTTTCTTAATGGTCTAATTACCATATAAGGACCTTAAGTTTTGAATTCCATAGCTATTTGATGTTTATAGCTACTAGAATTCAACTTTCGCATTTTATGCGATTTAGTCCTTCTCGTAATTAAGCACTTTCAAAATTTTCACATGACATGCCTACCATATTTATGGAAAACTAAGTTATAAACTAATAATACTAAGCCTAATTCATAATTTTGGTTGTTATGCTTAGTTGCTAGGAGAAGGGAAGCTCTGGCGATTGGAAAAGCTAAGTTGATAAGGCGAAGAGGCATCAAATAAGTTTCTTCTTAACATATCGAGAATGTTGAGTGGTTTTCATGACTCTGAGTTAAGTTCTAGAATGATTAATGATCTTTGTTAATTGTGTATGCTATGCATAGGTAGGATTGTATGCTATATGGATGTCCACCAAAGTAGTTCAATGTGCATGAACTAGTTATGATTTCATGTTTTAATAGATAGCGTACCCCAATATAGTATGTAAGTGAGATGCATGCATAATTATAATTATGAAGCATGGAAGAGAATTATCGACGGGTTCGATGGAGTTAGGATTAGGAAAGGGTGATTTTGTTAGATACCGTTGTACGGTGTTCCTGTGTGCAAACCATGATGTGTGAAGCTTTGGGCCTTGCAAAAGGGATACTATGGTGTTCAAGCATCAAGGTTACGAATGATGAAATAGAGGAATCGGTGGAGGAATAGGAGAAAATTGAATTTCCATTAGATACCATCATCCGGGATTATTAGGAGCAAATCATGATGTGCGAAGCTCCGAGCCTTGCGGGGGGGCAGTTTAGTGTTCGATCATCAAGGTAAAATATGAAAAAAAATGATATTGACTAGTTTTTTGGAGCGACACTTCCAAAAGTTTTAAGGTGTGAGGCCATAGCTCGACTATGGCAACCAATGAAGTCCATTAGGATATTAAAAAAAAGGTTATATGGTGTAAGGCCATAGCTCAACTATGGCAACCAGTATAATCTATCAAGACAGTAAACATGGGATAGTCTGCTGGGATAAAAAACATAAGGTAGTTCACCAAGACGTGAAAGATGGGGTTAAGTTGCGAAGAATTACAGCTTGGCTATGGAAGAGTATGGTAGTCTACCGGGATAGTAAACACAGGGCGGATGGTCAAGATAGAAATCGTGGAAGAAACACGGAATCTTGGGAAAGGAGGTTGAGGGAAGGGTGTAAGTGTAAGTGATGATGAAACAATAATTAGTCAGCGAATTAGTGTTGAATTCGTCGAATAAAGAAATTGAAAAGAAACAATCAGCTAAAATAGTAATCGTGAGAGCCGTTAAAGCATATGGGTGGTAAACCGATAGAAATCAGTCATGAAAACTGAAGAGTCAGTAGTGCTCGGTGTTTAGGCAAACAAAAGAGTGTTTACCTGAGGATTGTAGATAAGGATCCGTTATTAAGAACCACTATAAAGTGATCAGAAAATCCCTATATGCTAGAAATTGTTCATAAGTCCACTGGTTAATCTATAAAGAAAAGAGGGTTAGTCAAAACCTAATGATAGAGAGAGTTACAAAAAAGGACATACTGAGTGACAGGTATATCTGTCAAGACTATTCCTCTTTAAGGAGGAAACTATTGAGGAAGTATCAGCCAAATAGCTTGATCCTTATGGAACCAACATGTAAGAGAAATCATGAACTCCAATGGTTACTCGGATGATAGTTTTCTGAGTACGGTAGGCCAAATTAGTCCATAGCATACGAACATGTTACGTTAAAAAACCAGGTAACGTGAACAAGGTAGGTTACAAGGGTGTAATCCGATCACTACTTGACCCAAGTAAGATGTAGTTCATTAGAGAGACATAGGTCCTTGTTATATAACCTAGTAGATGAAATGTCAAGAAGTCCTTCAGGACTACGGTAAGAAAATCAGTCTGCCAAGGGTTAACCAGATATGGAATATTTGCTAATGTGAACATAACCAAAGGAGCCATTAAAAGGGTAGGCCGAAGGACTACATTGTAAGTATAAGATGGAAACAAAAATCCACACTAGGATAGGGAAGAAAGGAAAAATCTAAGTAAAGGAAGGGTGGAGTCCACAAAATGTAAGGATCCATCCGAGTAACCAACGAATTTGTTAAAATGGGGTGATAGGATAATTTACGAAAAGATCACTTAACAATATATCCATCAACGAAAAAAGTTCAAAAATAAGTCAGAAACCATCGGGTTAGATTGAGAGAAATTTCCCCAAATGAGCAGGAAGTTTTTTTTTTTTTTGTATTTAGTTATTTTATTTAACACCTATAAGATGAGGTCTATTTTTGTGTAATATAGAAACTTACTAAGTTCATCCGAACTTATAAAGGTTTGACCTGTGATTTTAAGATTTGCGTGCCAAGGAACTCGATGAGGGACTAAGCTAAACTAAGTTAATTCACAAATCTAATGCCGATGTGATGTCATACACATAAGAATGGGGTGCTATGAGAGGCTTCACCTCGAGGTCTATTACATTGTAATTATGTAATTCCTATAGAGTCTGGAGCTGAGACGGTGAACTTTTGATTAAAATTAGTCTATGTTAGAAAGATTTTACTTTAAATAAATAGGGAATACAATTTGATTTTGAAATAGTAAGATCTAAATATGGACATCAACTCAGTTCAGATGTGACACTCTGTACCTGGATTCAACAAATGGGTCGAATAAGGGCATTACAAATTTAATGGTATTAGAGCAAGGTTTAGTCGGTCCTTTAGACTTAGGAATTGGAAGGAGTGCCCTTTATGTGCATGATGTTGAATTGGTTAAGTCCTTCGAGTCCTTGTTTGATTAAGTTATTATGTGACAAGAGTAGATATATTTGCTTGAATGGACGGATGGTGATGATAGTAGAAATAGACGATTCAGAAAAGGAAATTGAGTTTAAAAGAAACTGGGTATGACATGTATGTTTCTAGAAAATTGAGTTTTAAGTTGAGAATACTGAGTCCAATTCATGATTTTGGTTTTTATGCTTAATTGCCAGGAGAAATGAAGCTTTGATGATTGGAAAATCTAAACTGATAAGGCGAAGAGGCATCAGGTGAGTTTCTACTTACCATATAGAAATGCTGAGTGGCTGTCATGACTTTGAGTGAAGTTCTTGAATGATGAATAATCTCTGTTGATTATGTATGCTATGCATGGGTAGGATTGCATGGTATATAGTTGTTTGCCAAAGTAGTTCAATGTGCATAAAATAGTTATGATTTCATGTTTTTAATAGATATCGTACCCCATGATAGTATGTAAGTGAGATACATGCATAATTATAATTGTGAAGCATGAAAAGGAATTATCGATAAGTTAGATAGAGTTAGGATTGGGAAAGGGTGATTATTTTAGATATTATCATATAGCGTTACTGTGTGCAAACTGTGATGTGTGAAGCTCCGGGCCTTGTAGAGGGGAGATTGCGGTGTTTGAGCATCAAGGTTAGGAATGGCGAAATAGAGGAATGTGTAGAGGAATAGGAGAAAATTGAATTCCTATTAGATATCACCATTCGAGATCACTTGGAGAAAATCATGATGTGCGAAGCTCCGGGCCTTGCAAAGAGGACACTTCGGTGTTCGAGCATCAATGTAAAATGTAAAAGGAAATGATATCGTCAAGTCCTTTGGGGTGACACCTCCAAGAGGTTTAAAGTGTAAGGCCATGACATTAAACATGTGGTTATATGGTGCAAGACCACAGCTCAACTCTGGCAACCAGTATAGCCCGTCAGGATAGTAAATCCATGATAGTCTACTAGGACAGAAAACACAGGGTAGTCTACCGGGACAGCAAACACAGGGTAGTCTACCAGGACGTTAAACATGGGGTTAAGTCACAAAAAATTGTAGCTTGGCTATGGCAGAGTATGGAAGTTCGCGGAGATAGTAAACACAAGGCAAATAGTCAAGATAGAAATCGTGGGAGAGACACAAAATCTTGTGCGAATGAGGTTGAAGGAAGGGTGTAAGTGTAAGTGATAACGAAATGATAGTTAGTCAGTGAATCAATGTTGAATCCATAAAATAAGGAAATTGAAAAGAAACAATCAGCCAAAATAGTAATCGTGGAAGCCAGTAAGGCATATCGGTGGTAACCAGTGGTAATCAGTCATGGGAACTAACGAGCCAATAGTGCTCAGTGTTTAGGCAAACAAAGTAAGTTCGTAAAGAAATTTAACACAACTTACCTTTCTTTCTCTACTTCAAAAATTAAACATAAACACACAATCGTTAGTATTTCATCAAATATAAACATGAGATGCATTTAAGTGGACATAATATTCATAATCAATTCATGAATAACATTAATGACATATGAGTTCTCTTTTGATTCCATTACATGATTTGTTATTGCCTAGAGAACTATAGAAAATTAACCTCGAATAGTTGGGAATAAAATTGCTCGCACCAGCTGTAGATATCCTTGCTAACGCAACTGCAAATAGATTCATTAACCTTTACTCGATGCTGCTTACACGAGCTTGGAGAATCTAGAACAAATGTGGGATCTCAACCATTGGTAAGGTATCCAACATCGGTACATAGTACCTGATACAATATAAACACCGATACAAAGTACCTACTATAACATAAACACTGATATATATAGTAGTTGCTACTTTAAACCCTAATGACTTGTTATTTGTATCCTAATCATTCACTAAGTCCACTCAGGCCTTAATTTCATATTCGATTTATGTCAATACTTTAACATCATTATATACATAAAATACAACCATTTGCATACATATTAATTTCATTTATCAATTAAACTTCAAATTTATAATTTAATCCTTCAATACCAAATTCATTAGTTTTGGTAATTCCATAAAAAATAACACACACATATAAACACAATACAAACATATCAAATATTAAACGAAATAAGTAGTATACGAACTTACCTAATAAAAAATGGCAACAAACACAACACCAAGGACTATTATGTAATTTTTCTTTTTCCGTGTTTATCAACTGATTGATCAGTTTCTTAATCTATATAATAATTTAATTCAGTTATCAACTCCAAACACCTTATAATGTATAAACATATGCATATGACCCTTTGATAAAATGTTACAATATTTTCCAAAACTTTGACCTTTTATTCAATTTAGTCCCTAAAACCGAAATTAACATATAATTTACATTAAAGCTTCATTTCTCATTCCATTTTCAATTCTATCCTCTTGCAAACCTTGAAAACCAAAAATTACAAAAACTTCATATTAATTTCAACATAATTACTATTTTGTCCCTAAACTCAAAACTAACAAAATCCATTTTACAAATTAATCTTACTTAACATCTAAACTTTACATGCAACCATCTACCACCAATAACCTCAAAAATCATCAATGACAATATTTCAAAACTTTAACATTTTGGTGAAATAGTCCCTAGGCTAGCTAAATCAAGCTTATGTGATTCTGAAGACATTAAAATTACAAGAAACAAATTAAAAATGACTTGCCAATTGAAGCTCAAAGCTTGGATGAAAGATTTATCTTTCTCTTCAATGGTGAAATGGTGGTGAGGGGAGGAAAGAGATGAATGAATGGCCATTACCTTTTATTTTATGTTTTAATCTATTATAACTTAATTTTAATAATAAAAATAACATAAAATTTTTTAATTAATCATGCACTTAGCCATCCATTATACTTAAATAGTGGTTACTTTCCACTTGGACCCTTGAATAATTACTATTTAAGCTTTTTAACTAATAAAAAATTCAATAACGATTAAGTTTTATAGTTTTTATGATTTAGTCCCTATACTTTAATTAATCACTCAATCAACCAAATTACCAGACCAAAATTTAATATAATTCTATAATAGACTCACAAATATTAATGATTAATATTTACTAACTCGATCATTGGAAAACTGGGCTCCAAAACCACCATTTTTGGTACCACTGAAAATAGGCTATTACATTACATGTCTAATTATTCTATGCGAGAATTGCTTGTTAGAAAGACTTTTGTTCATGGTTTAACTTTGGTGTTGCTATGGCTTTAAATCTTTTGCATGAACACTTCTCTTAGCCACATACGAAACATGATGTTGAGAAAAATTATGTTAAGTTTGTTGCATGCAAATAAGCTAAATTTAAGGTTTTACCACATAGTTTAGATACACCCTTTCTAGTTCCTAACACTTTTTAGACTGACATTTTTAAGGAATTGGTTTTAAACTTGTTAAGAACTAAAAAGGGGAAAGATAATATTTTTGTTGCTATCGGAAAGTTAAAAACATGAGGAATGGATTGACATTTTTAAGGAATTGGTTTTAGACTTGTTAAGAACTAAAAAAGGGAAAGACAATATTTTTGTTGCTATCGGAAAGTTAAAAACATGAGTCACATTCCTCATAGATGATAAAACCAATGATGCAACACATGTAGTTGGTTTGTTCTTTAAAAAAGTAGATCGGCTATGTAGTGTAATGACTCGATTTCTACTTGTGTCAAAAAAATACAATTTCGGAACTCTATTTCTATAAATCGAATCCATAAATATTAAATAGGGATATTTACAAAGTTAGTGTATAGATGAATTGAAATTCGATTAAGTAGTTTAGACAAAATTGTGGTTAATTAGGGCCCAGGGACTAAATTGTAAAATCTTAATTGCTATAGATTTTTAATTAGAAAAAGGTTGAGGACTTAGATAAAAATGATCCAAAGGGCCAGAATGGTTAATAAATCATTTTTAAATAAGTTTTAGTGTATGTGGTAATGATGTATGCCATTAAACTTAAGTAACTAAAGATTAATTAACTAAAACATGATCAAGTCGATTAATTATGATTAATTAAATATAAACATAGTATAAATAGCAACTAAAGTGGGAAGAAAGATGAAAAATCATTATATTTCCCCCCAAACCATCGAAGCAAAGAAAGAAAATAAAGGAGAAGTTTTAGGCATTTTAACATTCGACCATCTAATTTCAAGTAAGTCCCTAACCATTTTTCTTTAATTTTTAGGGAAATTGAATTATGGGAGTTTGATTTAGCTAGCCCATGTACTAAATTTTGAAAGTGTTAAAGTTTTAGAAAGTTTTCATTGTTGATTTCTTGAAGAATTATGTGTGAAATTGATAGAAAATAAGCTTAGTTTATGAAAAAGGACTAAACTATAAAGCTTAAGTTTTAGTTTCGTACATTAGGGACCAAACTGAATAAAATGAAAAACTGTTATGAAATTTTGATAGGAACAAAAAGTAGAAGGTCCTTGATGAGTATATGTGAAATCAAATTTTTAATCCGAAGCTCTAGATTGAAAGTTATACTTGTCCCGAGTTTATGGACTAAATTGAATAAATTAAAAAATACGTTTTACTTTTTAGATGTGAATTGAATGGACTTTGATATTGTTTATCTATTAACTTATTATTCGTAGCAAAAGATGACATCGGCCGTCGAGATGGAAAGGAAATGTGAGAGCCAATGACGAGTGACATGAGAACTCGGTTTGTATTTCTATAATTCAGGATCAATTTACTTATTGCATATTTGTGATATTTTGTATAATGTGGCACTGAGTGAGTTTACAATAGTTATTTGAGTTAAATTGTTAAAATCGAGATTGAATATCAAGATAAAAGACTAAATTGAATAGAATTAAAAATAATGACTTAATAGATATATGATCTTGGTTTGGAACTGAGTTGAAACATGCTTTGTTATATGATTAATTGATAGTGAATTCAGAATAATGTAATGTGAATTGAACTATATGATGAAAATAGATAATCGGTTACACTATTAACTGCTTAAGCACAGTTGGATATAGTTGGCATGTTATAGGATTGATAGAGTTCGGGTTACTTTGACTATATGTTGATGAGCGCTAGGCGCATTTTCCTTTGGATGTTCTGATGAGTGCTAGGCACAACTTTTACTTCGATTTTATTGATGAGTGTTGGGCCTAGTTTATATACTTCGGATGTTCCGATGAGGCACTATGTGCCAAATTGGTTTGTTGGTTGGGGTTCGTGTATCCTGGAGTTCACGTCATGTTAATAAGGGATATAAATTGTGAATTGGTTAAATGATACCCGAAATAATTTAAGGTTATGAAACTATACTACACGTACATATATGTGATATATGATTATCAATGGCATGCGAACCAGTTAAACGAGCCTGAGGGTCATTTGAAAAGTTAACAAATGAATTTGTTCAATTCGAAAATGAAAAATAGATATGATTGAATCTGTTATATTGAAAGGAAATATAAACATTAATGACATTGGTATGTTATGTTTACATAGTTTCTTAATTGAGGCAATGTATAATTGATCCATTTGACATAGTTGGTACATTTTATGGCATATATGTTGATATGTGATTAAGGATTAGCATGAATTGTATATGAATTGATTGATATTATAATTTGAGATTGAATGTATGCAATTGATTGAATAAATGAGCCTGAAGGTCATTTGAAAAGTTAGCAAACGAATTTGTTCAATTCGAAAATGAAAAATGGATATGATTGAATGTGTTATATTGAAAGGAAACATAAACATCAATGACATTGGTATGATATGTTTATATAGTTTCTTATTTGAGGCAATGTATAATTGATCCATTTGACATAGTTGGTACACTTTATGGCATATATATGTTGATATATGATTGAGGATTAGCATGAATTGTATATGAATTAATTAATATTATAATTTGAGATTGAATGTATGCAATTGATTGAATTCGTATTATATTGACTTGAATAATGGAAATACCACTGAGCATTATCCCTCAATGTACAATTTGTTTTCCCGTGTGCAGGTTTAGGTTCATCTCGAAGTCTCAAGTGATTCCAGCATCTAGGAGGCAATCCCCGACTCAACAATGTTTTTATAGTATCTTTTCGTTTGTTATATGTCATATACCTAGGTTAAGTCAGTTTTTGCATATTATTTGATTATGTCATATTAGAATTTAGATTAGTAAATTTGAAATGGTCAAATGGTTGGATTTTGTGGATGAATTTGGTAATTAAATGCTTTATATGAGAATATGAACTAATTATGATCATACTCAAATGTATATGTCCATTTGGTAATGTTTTGAAGTAGATAAGTGTCAAACATGGTATGTATAAATATGAATATGTGAATGATGAAATATGTTGGAAATGTATATTGGAAATGGCATTCTGGTTGAAATTGAAATTGGCGTTGATGGAAATGAATTACTACGTGATGCAGGTTGATGCCATCTTGGCCATTTTCAAAACAGAGAGTCACACTGCGATGATATACTCTCAACGTCACAACAAGACCTAGTCAGTGAGTTACGTCACGACGAGGAACCTCTAAAGTCACGACGTTAACCCAATATTTTGAATTCTTTACAATTTGGTCCTAATTCGACTTTTAATTAGCAACAAAGCTTTCATAAGCTTGTATAAAACACGAAAATGATTAGATATTGTATTATACGAGTGTTTTACTCATATTTGGAATTTTAATGGCTCTAAATTGAATGTAATTATTCGTAGTTGCTCCGCAATGAATGCGGCATCCTATAGCTCAGACCCAGCGGTTAGGTTAAGTATCAGGGTGTTACACGTAAAGTCCTTAATAATATTATTTTTGATTGAGATGTAAAGTTCCTTAAGTCATTTTTAGAAGGTACTATGGGGTTAGATTGATACCAAGTTTCTTTATTCTACTATTTTTCATCCATAGAATTATGGAAAAATTAAGGTTGTTAATCGAATTTTAGGATCTTTACTTTGAGTTGTTGGAAGAATGCTTATTGTTTATTGAATTTGCTTATAATAATTCAATTCACTCTTGCATTGTTTATTCTTCCTTTGATATTTTTTATAGATTAATCAACTAATCATTTTAGATTTAGTGTCTTTGCCTTTACATATTCATGAGAAAGCTCGAAAGTAAATTGAAAAAAGGAACAAAGGTAATGCACAATGAGTTAACAAGGGGAGCAAGCAAGTACTGTTTGAGCCTTAAGATTAGGTTTAGGTGCATATGTTAAAGGAGAGGTTTCCTTTTAAGATTAGTCCAATCTGATGTTAGAGGAGATAGTCTTGTCCAAGTTTTGGAGAAGATGAATGATAAGATTTACTTATCAGGTGAGTATGGAGTTAGTGTTACTTTTAATGTTTTTATTTATCTCCTTTTGACATGGATGCAAATTCAAGGACAAATTTTTTAGCATCCTTAACTTTTTCATCCATTAGCATCCAATAGGTGTTTAATCACCATTCCCAAATTGTTTTCAAATTTAATAGATGGGTCCTATACATTTGAATGGTGATAATCATTATATTGGATATTAATGGATGGAAACGTAGTAGAGTGAATCTTAATCTTAGGGGGATAATATGAAATGCAACAACACTTAATTTTTCCAAGTGATCCAGATACAAGGTCTAAAACGAAGCAATTGAAGATGAATTTATAAGCTTTCGTGTAAGATTTGTCTCAAAACAACTTGGTAAAGCTTGTGGAAATTTAAAGGACATCAACAATGTTTGTTGGATCAACTTTGGAAACTTGGACAAGTCCTAATTGAAGTATAACTTTTTATTTCTCGAGTTTGGAGTTTGTTTGTGTTAGGAAACATGTAAAATTGAGTTGGCATGAATATAATATGCGCATAAACAGAAGTTAGAATAGTTTTAGTTTGAGTAAAGCTTTGATGTAATTAGGACTCCTTTTTGTCTTGGCCGGTAAGAAATGTTAATTTCTAGGAGCGTCCAAGTTGTACCAGGATTCTTAAAAAAGGTGACCAAAATTCTTTTAATAAATTATTTAATTGCATGGTTAGGGGTTTTTAGAACATCTTTAGGGTTAGAAAAGCCTTTGAATTTTAAATGGAATATGATCGGCAAGACTAAAATGTGAATGGCTCATTAGATGTTTCATTTCGAGTAGGATTTTAGAGATTTCTTGGACTATATACCAAGGTTTGGAGAGAATCTTTGGGTGTGTACTTATCAACTTCCATTTGAAGTTGTCGTGCCCTTAATTCTTCATGCCCATTCATCCAAGTAAATTTAAGGGTTTTGTTGGGAGATCATCCAATTATTGGGGTTCAACACCACAAATTGCATTAGTTATTTTGTCTTTTCCTTTATTTGAATTTGTTTTTAAACTAGTTTGTATTTTCATGCATGGTGTATATATAATTTTTTATTTAAAATTTAATGTAATTTGTGTAAATAAAATATATTAAAATTAAAGTCAAAATTTTGAAGTTATTAAATTTATGAATAGTTTATAAGTTATTAAATACAAGTACAAATTGTATCATTTATTTATTTGTTTGTTTTTATTTGAATTAGTTATTAAATTCTTCAATTTTAATAATTCTTTGTTTGTTTTTAGAATTCAAATCCTAAATTAGGGTTTTAAATTGGGGATTCAAATACACAAATTTCCTTTGACTAATTTCTTCTTTTCTTTGACACATAAGTTTAGCTTCAATGTTAAAATTAGTATTTATGGTTTTTTGTTTAAATTTGTACTCAAATTTAACTTTCATAGCACATTTTAATTTATTTTTATAACTTGATTAAAATTGAAAACTAATCAAATTTAAACACATGGCTTGCATGTCATATTATCAACTAATGTATCTTTGTGTATAACAATTTGATTGGTCAACGTTATTCAATTTAACAAAGTTAAAAAATAAATTAAAATGCATGATAAAAATCAAATTCGAATACTTTTAAAAAAAAACTAATTTAAACAATAAAATCAATGTTAAGTAGCATCTTATTTTCATTTTAGCTTTAATTCTTATCGTTTCTCGCTTGATTTGGAATCTCAATTCGATTTGTAAGTAGTACACCAAATTACTAATAGAGTCCGCCAAAGAGTACAAAGTTGGAATGATATCATATTGAGGTAGAGAGGTATTTGTCAAATCAATATTGCAATAATTAATTGCTTGGTATTCCCGAGATCCCTGTGTGATGAGAAATCTATGCCATTCTTCACTCTTTATACCACAGATGATCATGGGAATGCTTTCACTAGCTGTTCAACAAGTCTAGGAGGAAAGAATCTTGGACTTCCCAGAATCATTGGGAAGGGAAAGAAGAAGGGGTTCAAGGGAATTGGAATTGCAATTGCAAATAGGGTATATGCAAGAACACAAGATTGGAGTAAAAAACTCCTACTTGCTTCAATCAAGGCTATTTTACAGTCACTAACTATAGAATTAAAAGGAAAGGTGGGTGGTCAAACGAATATTGAGGTAAGAGGCATAAGTGGTTTAATATTGGAGTCATGAGTGCAAGGCAGAGAGCCTGGGTGGTCTTGCATTTCAACACCCAAGGCTGAGGTTGTTTCAAATTGCTGATTCTGTGTGCGCACAATGGAATTTTTAACGCCCTTAATAATTTTTGAACGACTAAAAAAAACTTAAATTAAAGTGTAGAACTAAATCTCAAATTTAATAATAGTTTAGAGACTAAAATTGGAATTTCACCAAAGTATTATGCTTGATTAACTTCGCGTCATATTGATTCACAATATACACGGAAGGTAAAAAAAGAGTTTTTACTCGTTGAGAAAAACAATGGTGGACATTTCTAATATTGGTAAAATGTGTGGTAATAAAAATTGGCAGTTCATGAACGTGACTCATTCATGAAATAATTCGTGTTGGCCCACCACATGCTAAAATGCGCCCTCTGCACATGCCTTATTTTCCCACTTACGTTTGTGTTCCTTAATTATTACTTTAGAAATAACAAATGCATTGTTAGTCCAAAAAACAGAATAGCAACGCATTATATTAACCATGCAGTACATTATTTTCTTTTTTCCCAAAAATGCCGGCCAGCCACATTATATCGGTGCTTAATCTTTATTTTAGCCCCTATATTGTACACAAAATTCTAATTTGATACTTTCAGAGTTTTTTTTTTTTTTTTTTACTTTGACCCTATACTTTCTTCCCATTAGTTCAGTTGTCATTTTTGCTACAAAATGCCTTACTCAACGACGCCATGTGGCAAATAAGCTAATTTTTAAAAATCATTAAAAATAAAAATATATAAAAAAAACTATAAAAGAATCATTAAAATTTCTAAAATTACATAAAATTCCAAAAAAAAAAAACCTAAAAAGTAAATGTTATTAAAATTAATATTTTAATCTGGGGAAGTAAGTATAAAATTATTAAAATGCATGAATCCGGACAAATTCACATCAATGTTCATCCTATCAAAATAAAAAAAAATCTAAAATTATGAATTTATTTTGAAATTATAAAAATACATAAAATTATTAAAATCTATGTCCAGGACATCTGTGTTTTTGGATTCAGTTGAACTTGGGGATAATTTTTCTACATTCATTCTAAACCTACATTTTTAGTAATTAACTCATAAAAATTTTAAAAACTACATAAAATTAAAAAAAATAAAAATTAAGAATTTTTAATTTATTTAAATTAAAAAAATTATAAAATTTTTAAAAATGCTTGTTTAGAATGAAAGCAGACAAATACACATTTAGATTCATTCCATCAAAATTCAAAATAATCTAAAATTGAGAATTTATTTTGACCTTTTTGAGATTGTAAAAATATAAAAATATTAAAAACTCATGTCCAAATTCAACTAAACCTAGAGAAAAGTTTTTCCTAGTTCATTCTGAACCTACATTTTTAGTAATTAACCCATAAAAATATTAAATATACATAAATATCCAACAATATAAAAAGGGGATTTTATAAATTATTTTTTTAAATTATAAAAATATGTAATTATAAATAATCATGTCTAGAATGAATCTAGACAAATGATCATCTAGATGCAGCTTAATCTAGACATCTAATTTGTTTAGGTTCATACTCGACGTGCATTTTTAATAGTTTTATATATTTTTCTACTTTCAAATTTTTTTTATAGAAAAAACCAATCTGGGTATTTTTAGGATAATTTTTTTTATAATTTTTATCAATTTTTTTGGATTTTTTTATATTTATAGATTTTTTTGACATTTTATTTTTTTTTAAAATTTTAATATTTTCATGAAATTTCACTTTTTTTCAGCTTAGCATTGTTTGATTGACTGAGGCTAGAATTGTCCATGGGTCGGGTCACTCAGCTAGCCCAAAGACCCACCCGAAAAGTGAAAGAATTTGGGTAAAAATATAGGCCCGAAAAATGTGCTTGGGCAAAAAAATTGAGGCCTTTTTAAAAAATAGGCTAACCTCGGGTAAGGCTTTTTTGGCTCGAGCTCGACCCGAATATGTTTTTCTCTTATTATTATTATTATTTTCTTACTATTTTCTTTTTTTTTCACTATTTTGTTACCATTTCACAATTATGTAACTACTATTTTGTTGTTATTATTTGGATATTGTATAACTCGTTTTATGGTTAATTTTGTTACTATTTTTCACATTTGCTTGTTAAGTTACATTTATCTTAGTATTATTTAAGTATACATATATTTTTTAATTTATTTTCAATTTGTTGGGAAATATTTATTTTAATATTTTTAGTATTTTTTATGTAATAATTTTTTTAAAATAATATAAAAAATTAATGTGATCGGGCCGGGCTCGATTTTTAGTATTTTTATCCGGGCCGAACTTTGACAAAATTTTAGACTTATTTTTTGGGCTAGACCAAGTCCTAGCCTAGCAAATAGGCTTAAATTTTCTGTTGGGCATAACCCGAATCCGCCCTGCCCATGGACACCTTTAAGTTGAGGCAGATTTTTTTTAATGAAAATATCAACTGTACTAAGGACAGACAAAATGGAAGTATAAAGGCTAAAGTGAACAAAAAAAAAATTCTTGAGGCATCAAATTGAAAATCCTTCATGAAGGATCAACCTACAAAATAAACAATATGTTACTAAGGTTGTATTAATGTTGCTTTTCATTTAAATAAAATTATTTTTCGTTATTTATGCACTCTCCTATTTTTACTACATAAAGTTATGTTTCTATTTCATTTTTTTACCTTTTTCTATTATAAATATTTTATTATAATTTTCATTATTTTTTATTTTAAATATATTTTTATAATAATTAATTTTCCACATATAGTATGAGCGTAATTTGAACTAGTATTAATATTAAATATTTTTATTAAGTTAATGTCATGAGTTAATTGAACATCAATTCAATTGTAACACAACTAAAATCTCCATGCCATGTTTGTAAAATGTTATGCCGAGAATATGTATAGTGGATTCCTCGGTTAAATGAACTGTGATATGTTAGTGATATTAGATAAGGGTAGTGGATACTGGAGAAAGTTGAAACAAGTGTTATATTTGAGATATTAATCTAGGATATAGATTAAACAAGTCCTACACCAGAGAAAGTGGTAGTGTGGTTTTGTTTTTGTTTTTCATTTTCTAGTTCAACATGTATATTGGATTACTATTATATACACATGAAGATTTTCTAACTTTACAAGGGAGTTTAGGATGTTATCATATATCTCTTTATTTTAAACATCAATAAAGAGTATGTGTTATCATTTTAATCCCACTTATAAAATTAAAAAACTCCACTGCAAATGTTTCAAATAATTATCTTATTATATTTTTCTAAATAAAAAAAGTTTTTTGAAAATAGATTTCGACACCCATATATATCCAGCTTCAATCATCGAAAACATGTCCGAGTAAACAAACGATATAACAAGAACAGTATCTATAATTTCTATGAGTAATGAAATCACAAAAAATCCAAAAATATCATGGCAATAATCAACAAGAAGTCTACCACATTGCCTTATTCCCACAATTCAAAGAATAATAATATCACCTACATAATAACTAAAGCCTAACTTGGATCACTTCTTTGGTATCCCCATACCGCTCATAGCGCAAACTCTAAATATTTGTAATGGTTAGAGAGAGTGGGTGAGTTTAAACAAGCTTAGCGAATGTCGGAGTAACCACAAAGTATACACAATATCAAAGGTTAAACAAGAGCATACTACAACACATTCACAACCATATTCTAACCAAGTCAAAATAACTTATACACGTTTCATTAAATCATAAAACTAGCATATTCTCTTACATGCAATTACACTCAACTCGCTTATATATATAATTCATTTAACAATAGTTCATCAATACTAAACAATGTATACATGCTTTAATAGCTCACAAGTTTAGCTCATATATTCACATGCATTCACAGGTTAAATGAACATGACCCAAACCACAATTACATATACAATTACCATGAGAACATATTAACATTTTCATGAAACTTAAATCAACCCATTTAGCATATTGACCAAATACTGCAATAAAATAGAGAATTACGAAGCGGTATCCACAAGTATACGAGTCGAGTTGTAATATAGATTTTACAACGAAGTAGGAGAGAACTCTGAGGATCGTACCCTAGGGAGGTGAGTACTAAATCAATCTTAACCTAAACAATTAAAGATCTAATTAATACTTTAAGCCAGTTATAGTACGAGAGTAAAATAATAAATATGTTTAGGGTTTGGAAAATAATAACATAAAAAAATAATTAAAATTGTAAGAGATAGAGATAGATAAAGTGAATAAAATCTGAGGATGGGTGATCAGCTTGCTTTGGCATTCCCAATTAACTGTTGTCCTGGGTTCCTCGTCAACCAACTAGTCATTACCCTAGCAGGATCTTCCAATCTTGCACTAACATAACAAGTTAGCAATAATTATTTATCTTCTGACCTCACAGTTCAGACTGGACTGGGGTAAAGGTGTTCATGAATGGGCAATACCAATTTTGGGTTAATTAATTCCCACTTTGATAACTTCCTAAGGTTGTCAGGCCTAGGGTTTGTTTCATGTTCTTCCTTTTCCAAGCAGTTGATCTGTTGAGTACCCCTACAAAACAGTTAAGAGATCATGCCTCCACTCGCTAGTCCCCCATAGAAGGACTAGTTCCTCATGGCTTTCATAAACAACATGGAAAGAATAGAAGAATTAATCATAAGGAATGAATTGAAATATAGAGTTTAAAAAAGCCTCACTGATATTGATGAATAGAGAAAATCCACATAAATTGATTTAATTTACAACCAAATCTCTTAAAGAAAACAAATAAACTAAAATTATAAAAACCTAAGAAAACAAGAAAGCATGTAACACCCATACCTGTAACCCACGCCGGGGCGGAGTACAAGGCATTACCTAACTTGATCTCATGCACACAACCAAACTCAAGTCACCGAGACTCGGTCAAAATTAAAACTTTTTTAATTTCTAATTTAAACTCTTCAAAATAGGTGTACGAATCCCAAACCGACCATTGGAAACTATTTGGGACCATTCCGGGTCCTTAAACCACCTATTGAAATTTTGCCTTTAAAACAGGGCACACGCACGTGTGACCATTTCGACATGGTTGTGCTAATGGCCCGTGTGGCTCACACGGCCTAAGCACTTAAGGACACGCCCGTGTCCCTTACCCGTGCGGAATTAAATTATAATTCTAACCTACAGGGGTTTTCACACGGCCAGACACACGCCCGTGTCAATGGCCCATGTCCCCCACACGGCCATGACACGCCTGTGTCTTAGCCCGTGTGCAAAAACTTAGGTATTCTATTTCTGACATCAACATCCCCAAAATGTCACACGGCCAAGGCACACACCTGTGTACTAGGCCGTGTCCTTCACACTGCTGAGACACACGGCCGTGTCTCTGCCCGTGTGTTTATTTCCATGCATACTGACTTGTAATTTTTACGTGCAGAGGACATACGGCCGGACTACATGCCCATGGGGCAGACCGTGTGTCACACACTGCCTAGATACACGCCTGTGTGTCTATCCGTGTGGGCAATATAGGGCTATTTACCAAGCCTCATTGCCACCCCTACATACATAACTCCATACAAAACCACCCAATACCAAAACAAGCACAATTCATATAACCAAATCAGCCGCAATAAACATTAATACAACCATGAAAATGCATATTTTATAGAATCAAAATGAATGTTAGCCATCATTCAAGGCTTAATACAAAATGAAGGGTTTCCAACCCAAGCCAACTCATTTGGCCAATTCTCAATGACACGAGAATAAAAAGTCTAAGCCCTATACATGCCATATTCAAAAATATAAATCCAACTATACCGAATGCTTCGGTTGATAGTGTGATCGATATCTCTAAATTTCGGTGATCCTTGAACTAGTTAGGCGGCACTATAAGAAAATGGAAAGAAAAGGGAGTAAGCATATAGCTTAGTAAATTGCACATAAATAAATATACAACAACTACTTTACCATTCATCAACAAGCTCATAATACAAAGTAGGCATAAGCTTCACTTACTCATCACTACCCATACAAATCACATAGCATATATATATTGAACTCACATCTCATACATATCAATTTGGCACCTGTACCACTCACAACACGGTTATACTTTACTAATTATTGAAAATCATAACTCTTACCGTTGAACCATTAGGAACACTATCGAATATTCTATAAGCCTCAAACATGGGGTAAGATGCCGATGCCATGTCCCAGACATGGTCTTACACTGGCTATCATCATTGAGGCCATGCCATGTCCTAGACATGGCCTTACACTAGCTCTCGCACATCCGTGCCGATGCCATGTCCCAGACATGGTCTTACATTGACACATCTCGTAGCCGATGCATGTCCTAGACGTGTCTTACACTGGCTTACGTCTCGAGGCTGATGCATGTCCCAGACATGTCTTACACTGGATCTCATAATGTGGCCGATGCATGTCCCAAACCTGCCTTATACTAGCTCACACAAGTGACCCAAATGTCATGGCATGAATATCCGATTTACTTCCTAAGGTTCAAACGGGAATTCTACTATCTCAATTATCATTATATAATCTCAATTCCACAATCAAGCAATTCATTCTATATCGATTCAATGATAATTCAAACACATATAGTAATAATGTAGTTGTATTATTTACATACAACTTACCTCAGATTACAAAATGTACACGACTAGTCGGTTTAGTAGATTTGCTTGGCTTTCCCTCGGTCTAAGTTCGAATTCAAAAAATCTTGATCTATAATAGCACAATGCACTCATTTAGTCACTAAATAAAATTAAGCAATTAAAAATTCACATCTTTGGTAAATTGAGCATTTTGCCCCTAGACTTTGACAAAATAACCATTTTACCTCTATGCTCGAAAATCGATTTTTCTTGAATTTCTTCGTATCTTAAGCCTAGCCGAACCCTTTTTACTATTATGGCAACTCCAAATTCTCACTATTTCACACATTTTATCATCTATTTTACAAACTTTATAAAATGGTCCTATTAGGTGCTTTCTATGAAAACTCATTCACAAAAGTTGTTTATTATACAACCCTAACTCATATTCTTCCATAAAAACTCAGCAAACATTACAAATCTTTTCATGGTAAAACCCTAAACTTTTAACCATTTTGTAAAATAGACCCCTCATTTGAGAGCTCATGCTTCAAGGGTATCAAAAGTATAAAAATTATCAAAAATAGACATCTAAATCACTTACTTGCAAGAGGAATAAGTAGCTGGATATTTTTTGAAGCTTTCAAGCCCTCCTTTGGCTGATTTTAGGTCAAAGAGAAGAAAAATGGATGAAAAAGATGAATGCTAGGCTTTAAAATCCTCAAATTTTGATTCTCTAACAAAATAACACCTTTAACTATCAAAATAGGAATTTTGCATTTTATGCGATTTAGTCCTTTTTTCGCAATTGAGCTCACAAACGTTAAAATTACTTCACCAAATTTTTCATGCACTAATAAAACCATGATATGACTTCAAAGTAATAATAAAATAATTTTTCCAACTTCAAATTTGTGGTCTCAAAACCACTATTCTGACTAGGCCTTAAATCAGGCTGTTATATTTCTCCCCCATAGGGATTTTCGTCCCCGAAAATCTTACCGGTGAATAAGTTTGGATACTGATCTCTCATAATCTCTTCGGGTTCCTATGTGGCTTCTTCAACTCCATGTCTATACCACAAAACTTTCACGGCTGATATGCTCTTATTCCTCAACTGTTTGACTTCAAGAGCCAAAATCTTGACCGGCTTTTCGCCATAAGTCATATTTGGATGAATCTCCACCTCCGCTGGCATAATCACATGTGAAGGGTCTGATATATATCGACGTAGCATGGATACATAAAACACGTCATGAATCTTTTCCAATTTCGGTGGCAAATTCAATCGGTAGGCAACTGACCCTACTCTCTTGGTAACCACATAAGGTTCTATAAAATGAGGACTCAACTTACCTCAAATATAAGGACTTTCCTCCACGGGGATACTTTCAAAAATACCATATCATCGACTTGAAACTCAATTTCCTTTTGTTTCAAGTCCGCATAGGATTTCTATCTATCCGATGCGGCCTTCAAGCAGTCACGAATCACTTTAACTTTCTCTTCAGTCTCTTTGACTAAATCGACCCCATGAATCTGACTCTCTATAAGCTCAGCCCAATATTAGGGCATTCGACGCTTTTGCCAGTATATGTCCTTCAATATATCTAGACTCGTGGTCCGGTAAAGATGGGTAGAATTTTTTAACAACAAGGAGCATGCCATTATCCTTCAGGATCATCCAAAAACACTCTCATCGATGAAAATTGACCAAAAGCCATATTTGTTTACATAAAATCATCGATGTATCAAATCCCCTCTCTTGAATAAATGTTTTTCCTTAAAGTTCATTAAAATTCTTTTCTACTTTCCTCTTCAGAAAAGTAGTGGGATTTTGAGCCATCGATGGCTCTATTTCCATTGTTCGCCTAACTTTTCTAAAAGGAAAAATGTTTCTATCCTAACGAATTACTAAATAAATAATTCAATGGAACAGTAAAAAGTTTGAGTTTAGAAACCCTTAACCTTGAATGTATAGTTGAAGTTCGTTTGAATTCCTTGCTCGCCTGTGATGTCCCCGTTCCTTGTTGCACCAAGTTTGTGGAAGAAAATTTGGGAAATTGAGGGTTTAGGGATATGATAGATTTGAGATAGTTTGAGGTAGAAAGGTTTTAATGAGTGTTTTAATTAAGAGTAAATAAGAGTTTGAGTTGTAAAATAGGGTTTTAGAAGTTTAAAAATCAAGTAAAATTAATGTTTAAGCCATTGAATTGTGCAATGGGTCGGGTCAACCCTACAGAAAATTGTAGCAATGTCGCGACATCTCTAGCAAGATATCGATGTCGTGAAACAAAGGTTCCATGTCACGACACAACCACTAGTTTGGAGATTCTTAGGGACTGTCTACTACATCGGGACTTGCTATTGTGATGTCATGATGAAAACTTTGTTTCGGCCCAAAACTCCATCTTAAAGATGTTTCGATCTAAGGATAAACCTATATGAAATAAAATTTAAACTATGTGGTTAGTTAAGTATACAGTAATTTACAAATATCATGCAACAATTCACAAATTTTAAGTTATACTGCCAGATTTATCCAACACTATTGTCAATTCACTTGTGGAAGATTTTTTTATTCTATCAATATTGGTCCACTATCCATCATGCCATTCTACCCTTGCTCGTTTGTCTCATTCCTTGAATCTATTTATTATTTATTTTTTTCATAAAAGGAAACGTTTCCCTTGATTTGGGAACGCCAAAAATAGATAAGTTTTTGCAATGCTCCCCTAATTTTTTCCTACTGTCCTCGTTCAACTAATAGCCACATTTGAAGGTTTCAGTGTCACCATTAATTTTCATTGTCAACTCATTTTTCTTTAAATAAATGGTGGATCTAGAAGTGGCTAGGAAATGTCTTTCTAGTAAGATTGGTATCTCATGATCTTCCTTAAAATCAACCTTGTAGAAAATTGTAGCGATGTCACGACATCTCTAGCAGGATATTGATGTCGCGACACAAGGGTTCTATTTCACAACACATCCACTAGTTTGGAGATTCTTAGGGATTGTTTACTACACGTGATGGCGACTCTGTTTCGGCTTAAAAATCTATCTTAAGGATGTTTCGATCTAAGGATAAACCTACATGAAATAAAATCTAAACTATGTGGTTAGTTAAGTATATAGTAATTTACAAATATCATGCAACAATTCAAAAATTTTAAGTTATACTGCCAGATTTATCTAGCAGTATTGTCAGTTCACTCATGGACGATTTTTTTATTCTATCAATATTGGTCAACTGCCTATCGTGCCATTCCACCCTTGCTCGTTTGTTCCCGTTCCTTAAACCTGTTTATTCTTTCTTTTTTTTCATAAAAGGAAATGTTTCCCTTAATTTGGGAATGTCAAAAATAGTTAAGTTTTTGCAATGCTTCCTTAATTTCCTCCTACTTTCCTCGTTCAGCTAATATCTACATTTGAAGGATTCGGTCTCACCATTAATTTTCATTATCAACTCATTTTTCTCTAAATAAATGTTGGATCTAAAAGTGGCCAGGAAATGTCTTTCTAAAAAGAGAAATCTAGTAAAAGAAAGATAAGTACTTATGTGAACTCTATTTATTTGTCAAAGGATTAAATTGAAACACGTTGTAAATTAAGTGTAGGGAATGCAAAATAAATTAAAATAATATTAATGTGAAATTGATGAAGAGAAATAATATTTAGAAATATTATAAGATTTAAACTGAGTAAAATGACATGTATGTGATATGATCAGTGAAAGTGAAAATAATTATGATATGTACAAGACATATTAGAAAGTGAGACTAAACTGAATAATATTTGAAAATGTAGAGAGAGAGGTGTAAATTCTTGAGTTAGAAATTACTATGTGCGAAGTTATTTAATTAGTAATTAAATGAATTTAGTAAAGTGAGTATAGTAAGTGGTCTTAAATCATGATTAAGTGATAAAGAGTAAATAAGTGATATTAAGTTACTATAAGTGTGAATTCCATGAATAAGTATTAAAGTGTATAAGATTTGAAAATTTATATTCAAATGAGTAAAATATTAAAAGGGTTGAGTAATATATGTCAAGTGAATTAATTAAAAAGGGATGAAATTAGTGAAATGAGGTATAGAAAGTGACTTTAAAAATGAATAAGTGTAAACATAAGTGATAATATATGAATATCATAAGTAATCATATGTATATTAGAAGTGAAAATTTAGTGGCTAAGTGAACTTGAAAATGAATATGAAAGTGCTAGAAGTTAAGTGAAGCTAGAGGAAGGTTATAAAATAATTTGTTAGTGGACTTAAATGAAGTGTTACATGGTAGTAAGTTAAATTTAAAGTGATATTGAAGTGGATTTATAACGGTTATTGAATTATAGGTTAGTAAGGACTAAATTAGAAATATTGTAAATTTAAGTGTGGTGAAATTGATGTAAAGAGGACTAAGAGTGTAAAAACTAGAAGTGTGAAATAAAATACTTGGATTTAACTCTAAGTGATATTAAAGTGATAGTTTAATGAATATTGATTTTCATGAAAAAAAGGACTAAATTGTAAAAAAGTGAAAAATTTTATATGCCATTAATTGATAAGTGATGGTGATGAAAAATGAAAATATAGATGCCGAAGTAGACAAGATTTGAATATGTTGGATATAGATGACATGCCATTAGAAAATTTTTAGTGCGCATAGTGATAGTGGCACTTCGGTGCAACTAAGTGATAGTGGCTCTTTGGAGCATTTCAATGTTATTTTCGCATATCCTACTTGTTCAATCAAGTCTACTATGAGTTATTAACTCAAGAGAAAGATAAATGGTAAGTGATTAAAGAGTCTTGAGAAAGAAAGATATGAAAGTAATGAAATAAGTGTTAAAGAAAGATAAATGGTAAGTAGAATAAGTAGTGAAATCATTATTATTTCTAAAAGTGTTACACCAACGATAAATTGGCATATTATAGTGCATTAATTAAATTAAGTCTACTTAAATAAAGAGCTAGCGATATTAATTTAATTTGTAATGCTTGATTAAAGTTATGATTCATATGAGTACTAAGCTTTTATGAAGCTTAACGCGTTGTTTCTAATGCGTAGTATGCAAATAGTGATCGAGAGGAAAATAGTTCAATTAAGCTAGATGAATCACATCTCATCATTGACAAGGTATGAATTATGAATTGTAAAGATAATGGAATTAAAGCGACATGTACAAATTAAAAGATACTTATGTTGGATCTAATGCCTTAAGTGTAGTATATTCATTTTGTATACTTGTATTTTTCGAACAAACTAGTATAATAAAAGTATCCATTAATTACATTAATACCTTTTGGATATTGTCCTCGATGTTTTTGCACGCAAAGCAAAATGAAGGAAAAAATGGGCTCACTAGTTATCTAATGTTTAACTAATACTAAGCAATATTACATTGTCGGATTGTAATATGAAAAGACAGGCTGTATAAGTAGATGAACCTAAACATGTCCTTAGTCTAATCGGGAATGAGAAAACTGATTAAAAGACCAATATGTCATCTATCAAGTCCAATTGGGGAGATTTTTTTCTTGAGCATTAGAGCGAATGACTCCTAGAAGATAGAGACATAGATGTGACTGACTAGACTGAGAGTACATCAGATAGGACCTAAGTAGAATAGACCTAGATCCGTTTATGGATTTATTTACTTTTGACATTCATAGTATGGCATATCGTAACTTGAATGGATGATGGACTATGTATGGGTGACTCATATAGTTTGATGTAAGTAAAATCCTGCGTTCAAAAAGATAAGGAATCGAAGTTTGGTTCATTGAATACCTTCTGTAGTATGTAACAACCCTATACAGTCCAATCGTACAAACCCGGTATAAGACTATTACATTTGGTGCCAAAACGGTTATGGCTAGCTATTGTTTAATTAAAACATTTGTACATAGTATTTTAACTTACCAACCATATTTGCAAACATACTTATAGTTTCACTAATTCATTTCATATATACCAAATTACTTCAAGTAACTCAAAATAGATAGAATTTCAAGAGTTTACATTTTAGTCCCTAATACATGGGAACACATCTGAACTGCCTATGTACATGCCATTTTAATTCAAAATATGGTACCTACTTTTGAAGCTCTTGAGGATGTGATGAGATGAGAGATCTTCTAATCCGACTCTACCTCTTCGAGTCTAACTGTACCTACGCGTTAAAATTAAACGCGTTAAGCCGTTAAAGGCTTATTAAGCACTACAAGAATAAATAGGTAAATAAATCCTAATAAAATATTTTAAACCCATTCCGTTAATACATATTTACATACATATAAGTTTCTTTAGCTATGCCTTATATTAATAAAATTTAATTTATCTTTTTGTAAGTTATAAAACTTATCTTAACACGTTGATGATTCGCTTTTGTTGACAACTCATATTCTTAGCCCAAAGTAGATTATATAGAACACGCCAGATATACGGAACGAATACAGAGGTGCATTATTATGCACTAATGAACAGAGAGCACTAACGTGCTAATAATCAGATAGCACTGACGTGCTAATAATTAGAGAGCGCGCTAAGGTTCCTTAATGACATGCCACTAATATCCTAGTAGTTCTAAATTCCATTTACTTGGGCATTAAAACTGAATTTCATACATTTAAATGCTTCACAAAAATATTTTGAAAAAAGATTTCTCATTTCTCCATCATTACAATTTTGTGCACATTTCACAATTCACAAATATCACACCTTTTTTCACATATATACTTTTGTCACAACATTATTACTTAATGTTCAAACAATATGTCATCTTATATTATCCAATATAATTTTCTTTACAAATTTCATAGTTCCATAATCTATTATTTTATTTTATTGTTTTATTTACAAATTTAAATATATATTTTACATTTTTATTTCTAAATAATTCTATACTACAATATAAGCATTTAAATAAAAACAATTTTAAAAATCTTGTAGTACTTACAATAAAAAGGTTGAGATGATGTCTTCCTTAACTCTTTAGCCTTCTCTTTTCTTTTTTCTTCAATTAGGTCCTCTCCTTTCTTTTTTTTTCTCTTCAATTTCATATAAAACATATAACATTTATATATTAGAGAAAAAAAATCAAATGACTTTCCTATACTATTTAATAAAAATAAACATGTATGATATAATAAATTCATCATTTCTTACCTTAGCTCACATTTCAATTTAATCCATAACTAAAATTATTTCTATTTCTATCACAATCTATATCTTATTTTTACTTAAATTCTACTTATAACTTAACTCTCAAATTTTCACTAATAAATCCTAATTTCAAATTTCTTACAATTTAGTCCTTATTGCATTAAACTTATAACTTATTTCACAATTTAATCCTTTTCCCAATTGTAGTTTGAATTTCTACCAATTCAATCTCTAATTCATCCATTAATTCAATATAAACTACATTCAAAAATCTACTAACTTTCAAAATTTCAACATATACCTAATAGTATTTTGTTCTAAGATCATAAAGACTCAAAAATTACAAGAAAATGAATTAAATTGACTTATCAATTTAAATTTGAACCCTTGAAATCCCAAATTTTCTTTTTCTTTTTTCTTTCTTCTTTCTTTCTCCCAGTTCTCTCTGTTTCGATTATGTTTCTTTCTTACTTCTATTCTTTCTTTTGTTTTATATATTTAATAATATAATATAATAACATACTTATTAATTAAGCAAATATAATATAATATATATTTTAAATTAAAAATATCTTAGATTTTTCAATGTGGAACCGCCTCAATTTATAATAATGGCATATTTGCCTATTTAGTCTCTTTTACTTTCTTTAATCTATAATTAAACTTTCACACTTATTTCAATCTAATCCTTTTTCCTAATTACTTCTAATTAAGTCAAATTCACCTAATCAAAATCTAATTAGACACACAACTAACTTCGTAAATATTTATAATAAATATTTACGAATTCGATTTACCGAAACGAGTCCCGGGAATGTATTTTTTTTAATTTGATCCTTTTAAATCAATTTAACCATATAATCAATAAAATTTTCTTATCAAAATATTCATGCAAACTTCTTATCATAATATAGACCATGCCACAATATTAAAATAAATTTTCTTTCTAGCTCAGATTTGTAGTCACGAAACCAGTATTCCGATTTCACTGAAAATGGGTCATTACAGTAGCATCATTCAAAATAGTGAGATTCATAGTCCAACTAATAGGTAAATGATAGATGAAAAGTAAACATGGCCATGAGTCATTTGTCTTTGCGGTAACTGATTTGCTTACTATTTGATAGTAATTGACTTTTCATAAAAGAAGATGTAATGGTTATCCTGAGATAAAATAGAATTATATTGGGAGAACGAATTTATCCCAAAGAAATTAAGGATATCCTATGAGGGTAACACACTTCTCACTAGGTCATTGGACGAACACTAATTAAGTAGCTTTCATAATGGTATGTAATTAGGAAGAGCTTAATCACGATACTATAGTGGAATGACTTCATGATTAAATGAGTTTTGAGTTAATAGAAAAAAAGCTGGAACATAATTATAAATCATTTGATCCATAATTATATATGTCCAATCGATTCTTTCACGAGCTCATTGAAATTGGAAATGGATTGCATATAGAACCAAATAAACATAGATGAATGAAAATGGCGAAGTTAGAGAAATGTGTCGCACTCATAAATTAATATGTTTTCTTGCTAAGTAAAGAAATGACTTGAGAATTAATTTAAAGTTTTCGAATGATTATTTAATTAATTATAATTAAATAATTGAAGTTCGAAAATGAAATTAAATTAATTGGTCATTTTGAATCCATTGAATAAGGAAATTAAATAAATTTCTTCATAGATTCTTTTATGGTAAAGATGTCGTGACTTTAATAAAATTAGAATTGAGTTGAGAAAATTATTTAATTGGTAAATTAATTTAGTTAATTTAAATTAATTAATTAATTAATATTTATTTTGGGAAATAGAAAACAAATATTGGGTTGGATTAATTATAAAGTGTTGGATCAAAAGTCCAAGAAGCACATATAATTGGATCCAATACAGGAGAAGCCCAAAACCCCCTCATATTACATGTGAGGGGCGATAACCCTAGTGTTGTTATCTAGGTGTGCTGCCCCACTCTTTACTAGTTGGACTAGGGAAGTGTATCTATTAAATAAATATTATTTGTGCTATTATTATTTACCTAGGATTCTCATATCTCTCCCTATAAATAGATGACATTAGTAGAGCTATTGACATACAAGTTTTATATATTGATATTCTGGCAGAAAATAGTGAGATTTTCTTGGAATTACAATTTCTACTTGTTTCTATTGAGAGAATTACTTTTCTACTGAAAGTAATAAACTTGTTTATTGTTTTGTGAACGTCACAAGTAAAAAAATCCATAAACGAATCTTGGATCTATTCTACTTGGGTCATGTCCGATGTACTGTCAGTCTAGTTAGTCACATCTAGGAGTCATCCGCTCCAATTCCAAAGGCAAAACATCTCCTCAATTGGAGTTGATAGATGACATATTAGTCTTTCAATCAATTTGCTCATTTCCAATTAGACTAATGACATGTTTAGGTTCATCTACTAATACCTTTCTATATTACAATCTGACCACGTAATACCACTTCGTATTACTTAAACATTAGATAGCATGTGAGCCAATATTTTCTTTTATTTTTCTTTGCAACAAAAAACATTAAGGATAATACACAAAAGGTATTAATGTAATTAATGGATATTATATTAAACAAAATTATTTAAAAATACAAGTATACAAAATTAATATACTACACTTAGGGCACCAGATCCAATAGTTGGAGGTGAGAATAAAACTTTGATTTAGGCTCCACTATAAAAGAATCCAATTCCTAACCATCAACAATTGAGATATGAAATGTTTTTGCCTAGACACCATTGATGATTTATATTTTCATAATCTTTTATTTTATTTATAAAAAAATTATGTAATTATTTTTTCATTTATATAGTTTATGTTTAATTTACTTATGTTTTATGTAATTATGTTAAATTAAACTTGATGTATTTTTATCCTTGAAGAGTAAATCATGAACATACAACCCTATACTTTAAACCCAAAATGTTAATGTTAGCTTTAATGTCCCAACCTTTTTATATAATAACATTTAATATAAATTTTATATATTAGTCATTTGGTAAAAATATGGTTGAAAATTTTGTCAAACATTTTCAAAGACTTCCAAAATACTCAAATACATGTTTTAAATGTGTTTCATCCTCTCCACATGTTTTTGAGTGAATATTAAAGTGTTCTAAGATGTTTAAAATTTTTTAAGGCACTTTGATAGTCAAGTCTCGAAACTTAGGACTATATGTCTCAAGACATGAAAGTTCGAATGCAAAGCTTTGCTTCAAGGGTTGCACGTCTAGAGGCATTAGCTAATATGTCTCGCGACATGGCCTACATGTCTTGAGACATAGTCTGTCGATTGCAATGTAACATCTATTTTACAGTCATATCTCGAGACATCTTGGTAAGTTTCAAGACCTTGGCTATTGGGACACTTTTTAGCCCAAAATTAATGCTTGCAATTGCTCAAAATCATCCCCAATTACCATAAGCATCCACAAACTTATTCGTTGATATAAATACTATTGGGATCTATTGCCCTTAGTATAGTTTTTTTGTCATATGTACTTGTAATTTTTTTTAATAAATTGGTTTAATAAAATTTCGTCATTCACATTAATAACGTTTGTATTGGTCCTCAACGATTTTTGCATGCAAAGTAAAACGAACAAGCAAATATTGATTCATTGATTACTTAACATTTAACTAATATTAAGTTGCATTATGTGGTCAGATCATAATGCAAGAAGACAACTTATTTTAATAGATAATCTAAATGATTCAAATTCTAATCAGAATGAAGCAAATCGATTAAAAAGATTGTTATGATGTTTATCAAGGCCAATAGGAGAGATACCTTGTCTCAGGTATCGAAGCAAATGATTCCTAAAAGATAAAGACATAGGTGTGATTGTTTGAATTAACAATACATTGGACAAGATCCAACTAGTATCACATCCCAAAACTGGGCCTAAAAGATATAGGATAAAATTAATATTGTTCTTTATTTCCTTTAGAAATAGGGTAAGGGAATTAGAATGCCTAAAAAATTCTTTTTGTTAAAAAGTTTATAAGAATAAGTTTGTTAGTTCAGTGGTAAAGCCTTAGGTTACCCTTAAGTCCTAAGTTTGAAACCATTGTATGCATTTAGCCAAAATATTTTATTTCCTTAATTTTGCCCCATCAAAGTATTGAAATTAAAAAAATATTCCAAACAAAAACCGTTACTTTTAATTTAGTCATTGTTTTAAAATAATCCTAATCCTACATGTGTTTTTAAAACCTATTTCAATTAGGGAAAACAAGTGCTATAAATAGCCAATTTTAAATAAAACCCAAGAATTTTTACCTAACAAATTTTTAAGAAAAACACCTTCAACCTCTTTTCTCCTAAATCAATTTTCAAAGAAAAAGAAGTCAAAGCTCAAAATCATCCCTTTCCCACAAGTGGACCTTCAACTCCTCTTCTAAACTAAGGTTTTTGTGTTTTCTCAAAACAAGTGTGGGATCTAAACCTAAATCTTTGTATATAATTGAAAATTTTAAGAAATAGAAAACCAGCATGTGCGAACCCCCTAGTCTAGGTGAACCCCTATATGAATAAGCTGTGTGTGAGACCGTGTGCGGACCTGTAGGTGCAAGCCCGTGTGCGGGCTAGTGAAAAAGCCTATGTGCACAAACCCCCTACTGCGAATCCATATGTAAAACCATATAAGATTAGATACACGAGCTCTTAGAATATACATGCGAACCCTAGATTGTTTATGACATGTGAACCTTATGTGTTTAATTATGCAAGCCTATGTACTATAGAATGTGAGCTTGCCTTTTCCAAATGTGATTCAAGTATGTGTATTGCATGCGAGTCATAAGTTACATACAAACCACTGTATATGTTTTATGTGAACTATATTATGCGAACCCTAGGTTGTATGCGAGCCTATATGTTATGTGAACCCTAGATACATTGCAAGCCTAAATGTTATGTGAACCCTAGCTACCATGCGAGCCTATATGTTATGCGAACTCCAAGTGTTATGCGAGCCTATATGTTATGCGAACCCTAGTTAGTATGAGAGCCTATATACTATGTGAACCCTATGTGTCAACAGTACGCGAACTAGTATGTTTATGTGAACCCTATGTGATAACAATATGCAAACCCTATAGTGCAAACCCCCCAACTGTGAACCTTAGATACAAACCTTCACATGCAAGCCCTGCATGTGAACCTGTATAAATACTAGATAACTACACCAGTTAAAATCACACGAAAATTCTATATATGAGTCACTATTATTTTATTATTATTCATACAAATTATATTTGTATATGTGAAATTGATATGTATGAATGCATAAACACATGCTATCACATGCTCATATGAAATATTGAATGAAGCATCAATTGATGATAAAAGCATTACATGCTAAGTATATGTGCATAATTAAATGAAAATGGGTAAGGAGGACGGAGGAGTTCCATAGGAGACAATGGCAATTTAAGTCCACACTAAAAGCCAGTACTGCATGAAGTAGGCGACAATGTCATCAAAACCGGATAAACCAAAATGATAGTTTAAAAAGCCATTAAAAATCAGACAACCGGGATGGTAAGTTATTGTAGTAAAACTCATCGTCACATATATGACAAGTAAACAACCATCATGACTAGAAATCAAATCCAGGATGGTCAGTTATTGTTATGTGTTTCAAAGTGTCAGGCAATGCTCGAAGGTGGATTAAATGGACGAATGGGATCTTAATCCATAAATTGCATTGAATCACATATATAAATTGATTATACATTTCTATATGTACCATGAAGAACGATTAATTCATTACTATGCTTTAAATTTTCTACTTTACTTTTTTACAATTATATACAATGAATTATGTACAATGATCTTAATCCATCGCCGAAATAGGGTTATGGAGCATTACCAAATAAACATAACATAAATCATTCCTTTCAAAACATTTTAATGAACATAGCATAATCCAATATTATAAAAGCATATCTTCCCTTTTTCGAGCCCTCGAGGCCTTAAAATCACTTAAAAAGTGTTTCGGGACTAAATCAAGAACATTTGAAAATTTTAGGAAAAAAGTTAGAAAAATTCAATTGCAGAGGTTACACGGCTGTGTGGCCAGGCCATGTGACTAACACGGCTGAGATACACGCCCGTGTCTCTGGCCTTATGGACATTTGAAGTAGGGACACACGGCCGTGTCCTAGCCCATGTCCGTGCCCGTGTAACTTTCTGACTTGGCTCACATGGCCAAGCCACACGCCCGTGTGCCAGGCCATGAAAACTCTCGAAATGGCCTTGCACGCCTGTGTGCTATCCGTGTGTCTCACACGGCCAAGTCACACACCCGTGTGTCTAACCGTGTAAACCTAAAATGTGCCTTAAACAACAATTTTACCATTTCCTACTTGCTTGGGCATTAAACAACACAAAAGCCATTCGTTTAACCTATTTAAAACACAACCAAACACACTCCAAACATGCCAAAACAATCATCCTAGGTGCTTAACCAATGTACCCTCATTGGTACCACATTTATATCATCAAAACATTTCATCAGTGCATCATTCAAATCAAATTTTAAAACATACCAAAATCACTCCATTTAGCCTAGTTTATAACCACCTAAACATCAATATTAATTTCACATACACCAAACAACCTTAGGGTTAAATCAACATGCCCAAAATATGACTTCAAACACAAACATATGTTTATATATATACCAAACTAACATTATACTCAAACTCAATTACATCACATATACAAAATTCATTAAAAATCAAACACATCCTAGGTACATGCCATTACAAAAGGTAAATATCACCACATTTGAGATCAGGATCGTTGCTGGATGTTGAATCGGTGATCAAAAGAAAAGTACCTGACCTGTGCACGGAAAACAAAACCGTACACTGAGTAAAACTCAGTGATATTTCTATAATCTAAACAATTAAAGACATAATAGTACAAGAATGCATAATTTGAATTATACGAACATACTATTTTTTAAGCTTACAATTACCATATACTATCACTTCAAATTCATGCATATTACCATATCTTTTCATACCATACTCAAATTTCACATATTATCATATTTGATTTGTTTAACAAATATCTCAATTCACATCACTTGCTATGTAAATAGCTTTTCACATATCAATCCACATTTCCTTTAAACAATGGCATTATCCATTACATATTCAATTCATGTGTACATATCTCATATATTCTATTCGTTCACAACATATTTCACATTTCATTTTCCATCCACTATCTCATTTCCATTTCACATGCCATGCTATTTTAATATCAATTATAGAAATTTATTATTTTTTCACCCTTATTAACACAACTCAGACTTGAACAAATACACGGGTCCAACCAATACACCAGTTTGGTACTCAGTGCCTCATCGGATAAATCTGAAGTAATAACTGCGTCCAGCAATATATAAATTGACACCCAGTGTCTCATCGGTTAAACCGAAGCAAATTGGCACCCAGTGCCTCATTGACTCGAAGTCGAAAAAATTTCTCAACTCTTCGTATCCTATGGCATGCCAACTATATATGACTCAGGCCGATACAATTAATAGGGTTCCATATCGCTTTCAATATATATATCCAATATCAAATTTCATATAAGCACATTATCTCATATACACTTATTCAGTTCAACCAATATAAATTCAATAAATTCATCACATACCAAATCAATCCATTTCAGTTGTAAAACACAATAGTTCTCACCTCCACTGCTTACCATATGTAAGAAATCAAAATGCAATAATTTACAACTTAGTTCGTATTATAGAAACACAAACCGTGGATTCCAAGCTATTCGAAGTTGATTTTATATTTCTCATTTTTAGTCAAGGATTCTAGTACAATGTTGGCTATGGAATTAAAACAATTAAAATATGTTAATACTACACAATTCAATTCCACAATGAATATTTCAATTTTTACATAACATTTGCTTAAATTCCAATTAGTCCCTAAACCGAGACTAATTTTTATTCTTCACATTTAATCCTATATTTTTATGCTAATTTAAATTTAAGCTAAAGTTAGCTCCTTATTTTTAGTTAAACCCCTAAATTTTAAAATTTTCACAATTTAGTCCATATTACTCAGAATTTACAATTTGTTTTACAATTTAATCCTTTTCCATTTCTAGCTTAAAAATCTATTAATTTAATCCCTAATACTAAAACTATTCAACATTATCAACATTTAAAATCTTAATCAATGTTAAAATTTCAACATGGGTCGGGTAGTACTTAACACCGGAATTCCAAATATATAAAAATTACAAGATAATGGACTAAATTGACTAACCAAATGTAGTTTGAAAACTTAGAAACCCTTGGCCGTGCGTTTCTTTTCCTTTCTCCCTTTCTTTTCTTTCTCAAATTTTTGGATGCCTATTTATTTCTATTTCTTTATTCTTTCTTTTATTATTATTTTATTATTATTATTATAGCCTTTATACATATTAATCTCATTTTATAAATCATAATATATAACTTATATATATTAAACTATTATATATAATACCCCATTAATACCATCCACTACCTAATATAAAGGCATATTTACTACTTTAATCCCTCAATTGATTTTTAATCTATAATTCAACTTTTACTCTATATACGATTTAGTCCTTATACTATAATATTTCTTAATTCATGCAATTTCACTTAACCGAAATCTAATTGACTACACAACTAACTTCGTAAATATTTATATTTGCGAGTCTGATTTATGGGAACAGAGTCCTCAGAATGTATTTTTCGACACCCCTGACTATCGGGTTGTACAATTTTCCCTTCCTAATTAAATTGTATCTCTGAAATTTACCTGAAAAGAGATAGTGACACTGAGATCTAATCGTCTCTTCCGGTTCCCAAGTCACTTCTTCGACACTATGACTACGCCACATCACTTTCATTAACAAGACTAGCTTGTTACACAACTCTTTCAACTCGTGAGCCAAAATCTCAACCGACTCTTCTTCATACGACAAATCGGATTGAATTTCAATGTCTTCCTTCGAAATAACATGAGACGGATCCGGTCGGTATCTTCTAAGCATTGAAACGTGAATAATTGCATCCATTTTCTGTAATTCCGCAAGCAAAGCTAAATGATACGCAATAAGTCCCACTCTTTTCGTGATCTCATATGATCCGATAAAACGAGGACTCAGTTTCCCTTTTCGACCAAATATCAAAATTTTCTTCCAAGGCGAGACTTTAAGAAATACTTTATCGCTAATAGAATATTCAATATCTCTACTTTCAAATTTGCATACAGTTTCTGTCTATCGAAAGATGTCTTCAATCTATCTCGAATTTTCTTAATAATATCTTTTGTTTCTTAAATTAATTCTGACCCGATCATTCTTCTATCACCCAATTTCATCCAACAAACAGGTGTTCGGCACCTACAACCCTATAAGGCTTCGTATGGAGCCATTTCAATACTCGATTGAAAGCTATTATTGTATACGAATTCGGCTAAAGGTAAGTAACACTTCCAACCTGATTCAAAATCAATTACACAAGTGCAAAACATGTATTCTAAAATCTAAAAAACACGCTCAGATTGTCTGTCTGTCTGCGGGTGAAAAGCTGTGCTAAAATTAAGTCGCGTACCAAGAGATTTGTGCAACTGTTTCCAAAATCTCGAAGTGAACCGCGGAACTCGATTAGAGATTATCAACATAAGGACACCGTGCAATCTCACAATTTCATGAATGTAAACCTCGGCAAGCTTTTGGAGTGACTAATTAGCCCTGACCACTATGAAATGAGCATATTTCGTGAGTCGATCAACAATCACCCACACAGCAATTTTCTTGCTTGGTGATAAAGGTAATCCCGTTACAAAAGCCATCATAATACGATCCAATTTCCATTCAGGAATAGAAATAGGCTGAAGTAATCCTGTGGGAACCTGATGTTCTGCTTTAACTCGCTGACAAGTTAAGCATTTAGCCACATAATCGACTATGTCTCTTAGTATTCCTGGCCACCAATAGGATTCTCGCAGATTGTGATACATTTTTGTCTCTCCAAGATGCAAAGCAAAAGGATTATCATAAGCTTCGCGAAGTATCAACTCTTTTAATTCTGAAACATCCTAAACGCAGATTCGATTATGAAATCTAAAGAAATCAAAATCATCAATGCTGAAATTTTCTAATATGCCATTCTGAACCATTTCTTTTTTCTTTTCCAACTTGTCATCATCTAATTATGCTACATTAATCCGATCAAACATCACCGATTTGATATTTATTTCAGCCAACAAGTTTCCATCGTCATCGATACTGAGTTGAGCAAACATTGCTTGCAATTCAACTATTACTTTTTTACTCAACGCATCAGCTATGACGTTAGCTTTACCATGATGATAATCAATAACGCAATCAAAATCTTTTAGAAGCTCGACCCAATGAGGTTGTGTCAAATTCAACTCCTTTTGAGATAGAAGGTATTTGAGACTCTTATGATCATTATAGATGTAACACTTTTTGCTGTACAAGTAGTGTCTCCAGATTTTTAAAGAAAATCTAAATCGTGCGCAGGATAATTGCGTTCATGCATTTTTAATTGACGAGACGCATATACGATCACTTTTCCATCTTGGATCAAAACACAACTGAGACTGCTCAAGGAAGCATCACTATATACCACAAAATCCTTTCTCGATTCTGGTAAAGTCAAAATTGACGCTTCAGTCAACTTCTCATAACTTCCTTGACAATGATCATCCTAGACGAGTTGAACATTCTTATGCAATAGCTTTGTCATCGGTAAAGCTATCTTCGAAGATCCATTTACAAATCTTAGGTAATAACCAGCCAGACCAAGAACATTGCGAACTTCTGACACATTCCTTGGTGCTTTCCATTGAACAATTGCCTCAATCTTTTTTGAATCAACTCTAATTCCATCTGTCGAGATAACATGACCCAAAAATAAAACCTCTGATAACCAGAATTCACATTTGCTAACAATTTCTCTCGTAGCACTTGCAAAACATTTCTGAGACGTTGCTCATGCGTGGATTTGGATTTCAAATATATCAAAATGTCATCAATAAAGACTACCACAAATTGATCCAAATACGGTTCATGAGACCTATAAATGCTACCGGAGCATTCGTCAGCCCAAAAGGCATTACTAAGAATTCATAATGGTCATAACGCATACGAAATGCCGTCCTCATTACGTCACTATAATGGTCATAACGCATACGAAATGCCGTCCTCATTACGTCACTATCTTTCACTTTCAACTAATAGTAACCTGATTTCAAATCAATATTAGAAAAGATAGAAGCTCATTTTAGTTGATTGAATAAGTCATCAATATGAGGTAGGGGGTATCAATTCTTAATCTTCAACTTATTCAATTGTCAATAGTCAATACAGAGCTGCATTGAGCCATCTTTTTTTTGACAAAAAGCACTGAAGCTCCCCAAGGCGATATACTAGGGCGGATAAAGCCGCGATCCATTAAATCTTGCAATTGCACTTTTAATTCTTTCAATTCCATGGGTGCCATACGAAAGGGAGACATTGACACCGGAGTCGTACCAGGAAACACTTCAATTGAGAACTCAACCTCCCTATCAGGTGGTAATCCTGGTAATTTCTCAGGAAACACATCAAGAAATTCACAAATAGTTCAGACTTTACTGCTCTGACTATCACTAGAATTTGAATTGATAACATAGGCTAGAAAAGCTTTATAGCCTTGATTGAGAAGTTTATTAGCTCGAATTACTAAAATGATACAAGTTGAACCACTCGTTCGAACACCATTCACTTTAATCATATCACCGTCCTTACTTTGAACAACAAAATTATTTTTACAGCAATCTAGAATCACTCCGTGTTTCATAAGCCAATCTATGTCCAAAATCATATCAAAATCGCCAAACCGCATTATCAACAAATCAATAGGGAAGGTTATATTCTGTATCACTAACGGACATCTCCTACACACCTGATCTACTAACACAGATTGTCCCAACGGACTTGACATCACTATCGATACTCTAGACATCTTAGATTTTAAACTCCCCGATCTAACTAATTCAGTATTAATATACAAATGCGAAGATCCCAAATTTATCAAAGCATAAACAGGTTCTGAATGTAATAAAAAGATGCCTGTCACAACGTCATTAGCATCGCCATCCTCTCGTGTCCGTATAACATAAGCTCGGGTTGGCGCTCTGGCCTCCGACTGATGAGTAACATTATCATTTCCCTTCTTAGTACCACCTTTCGAAAATGAACCACCTTGACTCGACCCGCGACCCCTAGGTGCAGGCAAAGGCATCTAAGAAGTAACATGTGTAGCATTCTCATTCTTCGGACACCCACTAGCAAAATGTTTCGCAGATCCACAGCGAAAACAACCTCGAGTTAACTTCCAGCATTTACCACTGTGCTTTTTCCTGCAGTGCTCACAATTCGAAATGTCAATATCTCTAATTGGACCTAGCACACTACCTGTGGACACAGTCGGTTGTCGATCACGATTTTTATCAGCTTTATCTAACTTAAAAGTCGACCTCCAATTACCACGAAATTATTTTGATCTCTTCGATTGTGGATTTGAACTAGCAGCTCTATGACACTTTTCAACAGTACGATTAGTCTTAGTCTTCTTATCAAAACCTAGAGATTAAACTACCATTCTTGCCCGTTCAATTAAATCCGCAAACTCTATAATTCTATACGATACTAACTGTACCCGTAGCTCATCACGTAAACCACGCAAAAATCACTTGTAACTTTCAATTTCATTCGGTACAAAATCAACGGCATACCTACTAAATCGTGAAAACTCTCGTTCATACTAACTATAGACATTCCACCTTGTTTCAGCATCAAAAAATCTTATCTTCTATCTTCGATAAACAGTTCGCCCACATATTTCTTTTGAAATTCCTTTTGAAAGAATTCTCAATTAGCCTGATCTGCGGATACGTGGCGTGCCACTGACTGCCACCAAGTATATGTTTCTCTTTGCAGTAGAGAAACAACACAAATTACGCTTTTACCCAGATTGTATTCAAGTTGTTGCAAAATGCGTTTAGTGGATTCAATCCAAACTTCAACTGTAGAAGGATCAACTCCTTTCAACCCTAAGAATTCAGTCGCACCATATCTACTTAACTCTTTTATTGGAGCTTGACAAATAGGAGGTACAGATGCCTTAGCGGATCTAGTTCTCGCAACATGCTGAAGAGCATCATCGATAGCTCGAAGTAATTGTGAGTCACCTCCTCCCTCAGCATTACATCGCTCAACATTAGGTTGTTGAGTACTAACTGGATTCACACTCGATGCTACTGATTAGTTCCATCTAATTCATTAAAGACATCATCTCCAGTATACATCTCTTGATTAATATCATTATTATAGTCATCCGACATTTTTAACTATAAAACAAAAACAAATATAATCAGCATTCAAATCCCAACTCAATTTGATTCAATTATGACATGTACCTCTAGACTCAATTCTAAGCTCGATTTAGTCTGAGCATCGGCTAAACCTGCAAGCTCTGATACTACTAAATGTAACACCCCAAACTCATATCCGTCGCCAAAATAGGGTTATGAAACATTACCAAATAAATATAACATAAATTATTCTTCCAAAATATTTTAATGAACATAGCATAATCCAATATTATACAAGTATATCGTCCCTTATTCGAGCCCTCGAGACCTTAAAATCACTTAAAAATTGTTTCGGGACTAAATCGAGAACATTTGAAAATTTTAAGAAAAAAGTCTAAAAAATTCAACTGCAGAGGTCACACGACCATGTGGCTAGGCCATGTGACTTACATGGCTGAGACACACACTCGTGTCTCTGGCTGTATAGACATTCGAAGTAGGGACACACGACAGCGTTCCAGCCCGTCTTTGTGCACGTGTAACTCTCTGACTTGGGTCACACAGTCAAGCCACACGCCCGAGTGCCAGGCTGTGTAAACTCTCAAAATGGCCTCGCACACCCTTGTACTAGCCGTGTTTCTCACACAGCCAAGTTACAAACCCATGTGTCTAGCCGAATGGACCTAAAATGTGCCTTAAACAACAAGTTTACCATTTCCTACTTGCTTAGCCATTAAGCAAAACAAAAACCATTCGTTTAACCTATTCAAAACACGATCAAACACATTCAAAACATGTCAAAACAATCATCCTAGGTGTCTAATCAATATACCCTCATTGGTGCCACATTTATATCATCAAAACATATCATGAATGCATCATTCAAATCAAAGTTTAAAACATACCAAAATCACTCCATTTAGCCTATGACTTCAAACACAAACATATATATTCCAAATCAACATTATACTTAAACTCAATTACATCACATATACCAAATTCATTAAAAACCAAACACATATTAAGTTCATGCCATTACAAAAGGTAAACATCACCGCATTTGAGATCGAGATCGTTACCAGATGTTGAATCGGCGATCAAAAGAGAAGTACCTAACCTGCACACGAAAATAAAACCGTATGCTAAATAAAACTCAATGATATTTCTATAATCCAAACAATTAAAGACATAATGGTACAAGAATGCATAATTTGAATTATACGAACATATTATTGTTTAAGCTTACAATTACCATATACCATCATTCCAAATTCATGCATGCATATTACCATATCTTTTCATACAATACTCAATTTTCACATGCTATTATATTTGATTTGTTTAACAAATATCTCAATTCATATCACTTGCTATGTAAATAACTTTTCACATATCAATCCATATTTCATTTAAACAATGGCATTACCCATTCCATATTCAATTCATGAGTACATAACTAATATATTCCATTTGTTCACAACATATTTCATATTTCATTTTCCATCCACTATCTCATTTCCATTTCATATGCCATGCCATTTCAATATCAATTATAGAACTTTATTATTTATTTACCCTTACTAACACAACTCGGACTCGAACAGATACACGGATCCAACCAACACACTAGTTTGGCACCCAGTGCCTCATCGGATAAATCCAAAGTAATAACTGGGCCCAACGCTATATAAATTAACACCAAGTGTCTCATCAATTAAACCAAAGCAAATTGGAATCCAGTGCCTCATCGACTCAAAGTCGAAGAAATCCCTGAACTCTTCCTATCCTATACCATGCCATCTATATTTGACTCAGCCCGATACAATTAATAGGGTTCCATTTTGCTTTCAATATATATATCCAATATCAAATTTCATATAAGCACATTATCACATATACACTTATTTAATTCAATTAATATAAATTCAATAAATTCATCACATACCAAATCAATCCATTTCAATTGTAAAACAAAATAGTACTCACCTCCATTGCTTACCATATGCAAGAAATCAAAATGCAATAATTTACAACTTAGTTTGGATTATAGAAACACAAACCGTGGATTCCGAGCTATTCGACGTTGGTTTTATCTTTCCCGTTTTAGTCGAGGATTCTGGTACGACGTTGGCTACGGAATTAAAACAATTAAAATACATTAATACTACACAATTCAATTCCACATTGAATATTTCAATTTTTACACAATATTTGCTTAAATTCTAATTTAGTCCCTAAACTGAGACTAATTTTTATTCTTCAGATTTAATCCTATATTTTTATGCTAATTTCACTTTAAGCTAAAGTTATCTCCCTATTTTTAATTAAATACTTAAATTTTTAATTTTTCACAATTTAGTCCCTATTACCCAAAATTTACAATTTATTCTGCAATTTAATCCTTTTCCATTTCTATCTTATAAATCTATCAATTTAATCTCTAATGCTAAAACTATTCAACATTATCAACATTTAAAATCTTAATCAATGCTAAAATTTCAACATGAATCAGAAAATACTTAAAAAAGGGATTAAATTAACTAACCAATTAAAATTTGGAAACTTAAAAACCCTCGTCCGTGCATTTCTTTCTCCTTTCTCCCTTTCTTTCTTTCTCAAATTTTTGCATGCCTTTCTATTTCTATTTCTTTATTCTTTCTTTTATTATTATTATTATAACGTTTATACATATTAATTTCATTTTATAAATCATAATATATAACTTATATATATTAAACTATTATATATATAATACCCCATTAATGTCGTCCACTACTTAATACAAAGGTATATTTACCACTTTAATCCCTCAATTGATTTTTATCTATAATTCAACTTTTACTCTATACGTGATTTAGTCCTTATACTAATATTTCTTAATTCATAAAATTTCACTTAACCGAAATCTAATTAATTACACAACTAACTTCGTAAATATTTTTAATAAATATTTATGAGTTGGATTTACGGGAACAGAGTCTCGAGAATGCACTTTTCGACACCCCTGACTATCGAGTCGTTACAGTTTGTATTTCGTAACATCTGATATTTGAACTAGGTGATTCGGGTCGGGTAGAGGGTGTTACAGGATCATTACCTATCGATGAGTAGAAGAATATACATTGGATCCAAGTCGACATGATAGTCAATGTCCAAGATCGGAGAAGAAAGTTGTTTGGATTTTGATAAATAGATTGATGACATTCAAAGCTATTTTATGAAAAAAAATGAATTGTAGAAGAGAAAGAGAATGAGAGCTTTTAATTAATCTAGGCGGTGCCAACAAATAAAGTCATACAACAACGATCCTAATAACCTAATTACTTAAATAAAAACTTTCGAATAGTTGAGTGATCATTTTGTAACTTTTCGAAGTTAAGTGATCAAGATATAAATTTACTAATAGTTTAGTGATTTTGGATATAATTTACCCAAAAATTAATTACTCAATGCTTAGAATTATATCCTAATATAATAGAATGCAATGATTAGTGGCAAGAATGAATACTAATCAGTTAGACAATAATGCAAAACAAAGATTAGATAGAAATTAGAAGTAAAAGAAAAAAAAGGAAAATTAGAAAAGCAGGGCAGGGAACTGGGAGGACCAGCGGTTCTGTTTTGGGTTGGTAGAAAGTGGTAGGCACGTGATGCGTTGGCGTCGTGTTGCTAGCGTCGGCAATAAAATTACCCACTTTGTTTCTTTCTGCTCCGCTCGGGCCCCCACACTCGCTATATAAAATATATTAGTGTGATAGCAATTGCAGTTGCTTTTCACCCCAAATCTATGCCTCCATATTTCTTTATTATATTAATGTTCCTCTCGTTCGTCAATATATGAGAACAATAATATAATAAACTACCTAAATATTGTGCATTGCATTTCTTGACATGGAATGGGTTGATTCTTAAGGTAAAATATTTTTTTTTGTCAGATATTGGCTTTTCTTATTCTTAGTTTGCGTTGAACCAATGACCCCAGAATATACCAAATGTAACTGGCTCGAATAGTCCTAACTACGTGTCCTAAGCAAAAACGACCGGGACTAAATTGTGCAATACTTGAGAATGACCGTAATAATCCTAATGGAACTTCACTCTCGTTTGGAAGAACTCATTAATCACCCTTCATTTTCAATTTTTTAGAATTAGATAAGTGATTTAATCAATTAGACTACAGGTGCATTAATTCGATCGACCCAATTAGTTCTGTTAATCCATTTGATTTGATTAAATAAATAATTGGAAATTCAAAATAAAAAATCCCGCACAACACTTAATCCAATCAGTCTTTTGTCCAATTCAACTGGTCCATATCATTTTCCGATCAACCGATCTAATGACTTTTTTCAAATTGATTTTTGATCCAACAATCCGACCAATTGATCTAGTCTAATTCAAACACCATTATTTATTTTTGTGAGTAGACTAAATCACACACAAAATAATAAAAGTTTTATACTAAAGTATTCAATTAACATCAATTTCATATTCGATTCCTGAACAATCCTTACTTTTAATCTTAATAAAAAAAATTAGAATAATTGGCATTGCATTTAAAAAGTTTTATAAGAAAGTTAAAAACTTTGTCACCCATTCCTCTCCTTCCAATATTGTATTATAAAAAAAATTTATGTAATCTATTTTTTTTAATGTGTGTGCTTTTGGTATGTGCATTTTTACTTACTTTATAAAACTTATCAAGTCATTAAAAATAATCATATGTTTCATTTATATATTTAACATGTATTACCTTTTTATATATGACGTTGTTGAAAGAAATAATCACAAACCTTAAAAAGATTAACTGTATGAACCATAAAATAAGCATAAAAGAAACCTTAGTTATAAAAAAATATATATGTATCACTCTTTTACTGCTGTTTATTCAAAGTGTAAAACCTCTACTAGCAATATATTAAATAGTTTTTTTAATACACTATTCATAACTTCAGTTATGGAATTTTTCAGCATAATAACTTATTTGACCCTTTAATTTTAAAAAAAAAATAAGTCATTTTAGCTCTCTATTTAATTTTAAGTCATTTTAGCTCTCTATTTAATTTTAAGTCTTTTTTTAGTCCTTACACTTGTGTTTTTTTATCAAATCACCCAAAAATAAATGAAAATGTTAACATTTGTTAACTTTGTTAATGTGGCATTTATGTAGATTTGCCACATAGATATCGTGTCAGTAATTAATTATTTTTTTAAAATTTAAAATTTTCAAAATTTAAAATTTCAAAAAAAATATTTTAAAAAAATAAAGAAGTATAAAAATATAAAAAATTAATTAATTGCTAATGTGACAACCCACATGTATGTCATGTCAACAAAGTTAACAAACGTTAAATTTTTCCATCCATTTTTAGGTGATTTGACAAACAATGCAAGTTCCAGAACTAAAAAATGTGGGAAAACAAATAGAATGCTAAAATAATTTCTTTTATAAAGTTGGAAGGACAAAAAAAATCATTATGTTACTTTTTTTAACTCCATAAAATAACTTGCAATACTAAATTTTGTGGGTGAAAGAAAAATATGTAAATAATATATAATTTTTTAATTAGTAGTATTTTTAGAAGAAAATAATGATAGTTTTTTTTTTAATTTATGGTAGATTATTTTAAGATGATAAGTAAATTATTTTCATAAATGTGACTTTTTTTTTAAGTGTGGTTTAAGACTTTGACTGAGTTGGAGTCACCTTCATTTAAGTCTTTAACACACTGAATTATTTAATTTTATTTTTGAGAATTTTAATATAAATATATATTTACTTCAGTGGCTAAGTGTTTTGATTGTGTATTGAGATCCTGGGTTCAAGTCTCATTTTTGAAAATATGTTATTTTTTATCCTACCATTATCCCTCTTAGGTGGGCTTTTGTTATATTTTTGGTAAGCTCATATGAGCTTGCTGGTTCAAGTGGTAAGATGTTAGCTTGCCTAAGGTCTTGTGTTTAAATCCCAATGTGAGCGAAGATGATTATCTTTGTTTAGTTGTGTAGTAGAGGTTTGGTGGAAGTAAAATTTTGAAGTAGTTGGATGTGGTTAATGGGTAGGATTCTGGGGGATGGAGTGGGGATTTTGTCATTATTTTTATTTTTGTAATTTTAATTTAGTTTATTTTTTTTCTTTTCCCCAAAATTTCCCCCTATTTTGACTTTTTTTTCTCTCATCCATTCTTTTCCCTCTCTTGAGTAAATTTCTTTCTTCCCACTTTGCAATCTTTGATTTCAATTAAAATCGAGTGTTATTGTTGATTGATCGGCATTATGGTTCATTGTCGTCTGCTTCTATTCTAATTTTCGAGTATACTTCAATTCAATAAGTGGGTAGGTGTAGTATTGCTTTTAATTGGTGATTCTTTATTGATGATGTTTTGTTAATGTCGTTTAGGGGGAGACCAAGGGGCTTGGGATAGTCCGTCGGTGACTTAGTTGCGTGGAACTGTCGTTGTTCAATTGAAGGTAAGGGTTTTGTTGAATAATAGGTTGAATGGACTGATTTGGTTTTGATTTTAGTAGCGGTTTAAGCGACTGATTTGGTGTTTTAATGGTCAATTTTAGGTTCTGGTTATCTCGGGGTTGCTTCTGCGTCAAAAGCGAATCAGGTGTGTAACAAAAACACGAGAAAATGTTGTTCGGTGAAAGCCAAAAAATTGAATTGTTACGCCACACGAGCGTGTGCCCAAGCGTATGGCCGACCGTGTGTCGTGTGACGGACAAGTGTGTGGCCGTATGGGTCACACGAGCTAGGCCGATTTGGGCGTGTAGGCCGTGGTCCAGGCCATGTAGGCCACACGAGCGTGTGGGCCAACACTGGCATGTGGGCCCAAAATTTTGAAATTTTCCCTAGGGTCACATACGTCATTCCGATAGACTGTGGGCCTTCTGTAAGGCCAGTAAGGGTGAAACAAACCCTAATACGTGATATCTACTATTCTAATGATTGAGTGCATTTAAAAATTAATATGTATGATTTGACTGGTTCATAATAGCATGTATGTTATCTGTATATGAGCATGCGGGACATATTAACTCTGTTATATCTGAATATCTATATTCTGTATCTGTATATGGGGTGGGATTTGTATATGTGGAGAAAGTATTCTGTGAGGTGACATTTCACCGGTATACTGGCAGTTTGGCTGCAAACTATTCTGTAATGTGTCGTGAGGACACTATGTGGTGTGTAGGGATGGGTGAGTGTTTTATACCCTACATGGTGTGTTGGGATGGTCAGAGATAATGTGTAGAGAATGGGGGTAGGACTTTGCATATCTGTATATTTTTTTATAATCTGATTCTGATATGATCTGATTCTGTTAAGGACTCATGTCCACTTCTGTTCTGATATTCTGTTAAATCTGAATTTATGTGTATGCATGACTCTATTTTGTTACATATTGAGTTTTAAAAAAACTCACATCTATTTGTCTATTCTATTCAGGTAATACCCAAGCATAGGCGGGTTGGTGCGACGGAGGCTCAACGGCGACCATTAGACCGAAAATTTATTTTTCATTATTAAATTATTTAATTTTTGGGATTTTCTTTGAGAGTTTTATAATTTTAGGACCTTCTAGATTGTTGTTTATAATTTTAGTTTTTGATGCGTTTTGACTTTAAAACTACGACGTTTGGCAAACAATAGTTTTACGCAAGCAAATATTTTTTAAAATACGAGTTCGGTTTTTAATTATAACGACTTACAAACTTCCGCTGCAAATTTATGTTTTACTTAAAAAGGCAATAAATGACAATTTCATTAAAGAGTATAATAAGTTTTTTTTTTCCAAAAAAGTGGATTCTTTTAGTAATAATTAATACGTGAAATTTTAACATGCAAGTTTAGTTTCAAAACCCTTCTTCGTAACATTTTCAGATTCGGCCATAATGTTTAGGCCGGGTTTGGGGTGTTACATTTAGTGGTATCAGAACTAGCTTGCAAAACTCGGGCTGTGAATTTTGGGTTCAAAATTATAGTTGTAAAAGAATTGGTTTTCAAACAAACTTTGTTTCTTTATGAGTTAAGTATGTGGTACACCAAGCCTCTGGCATCGATCCAGTAAATACTTTTGAACTTATAAATATTGTAGTTAGAACTATCTAAAACTATATTGAGTTAGTTAGAGACTAAAACTTTTGCAAGATTTTTAAAAGATTTTTGAAACTTCTGATAAATGTATGAAGCATAAAACATATACTAATAAATATTGAAACTGATACATAAAATTTTGAAATATAGATAAAACTTTGAAACAATAAGTGCTCGTGGAACGCGTGGTCGTGGTACTCGTGGGGGCGGTGGGCACTGTAGGGGGACTCAAGCTGAGTCTTCCTCTTTGGGTAGTATACCAAATCTAGATACGAGCGAGACACCAGTTTCACCTACAGCCGAGACTAGGTCTCAAAGCAACTTGGCTGAGGACGACGCATTGTCTCAAGCCATGTTGAGAGTTTTGGAGAGGGTTGCTGGACCCCATTCTGGATCTAGGGGCAGTAGGTCGATAACTGAACAACTCCAGTCCAATGGAGCTGAACTGTTTAGGGGTGTCACTAGAGTCGCCTCTACCGCGGCTGACTACTGGTTGGAGGCCACCGAGAGAATAATGAATTATATCGACTGCAGTACTGAGTAGAAACTAAAGGGTGCAGTTTCTTTGCTTCGCGATAAGGCATACTAGTGGTGGTTATCGGTTGAGGAGGGAACTCAACCGGATCATCTTAGTTGAGAGTATTTTAAGACTACCTTCCAAAGGAAGTATGTGGGAGCGATTTATGTGGATGCTCCCAAACGTGAGTTCATGAATCTCACGCAAGGTGATAGGACTGTAACCGAGTATGAGGCTAAATTTCTGAGATTGAACTGCTATGCTCGAGGGATGGTGACATATAAGTACGAGAAGTGTATCCACTTTGATGATGGTTTGAAGGATAGTTTGAGGGTTTTGATAGCTCCATAAAGGGAGCGAGAGTTCGCCGTTCGGGTGGACAAAGCGAAGATCGCAGAAGAAGATAAACATGTGGAGCGCTAGAATAGGGATCGTGAGAGAGGCTAGAATAAAAAGGATTTAGAGCTATTTAATTCTATTCAGAGGCCTAAGAAACGGGCCAGACCTGATAGGCTTTCTATAGTGGGAGTTCCAGTTGCTCCTACTGGGGTTAGTCATGCAGTGATTGTTGTAGGCTCCATCCGAGCGAGTGTTGGAGGAGATTGGGAGCATGTCTGCGTTGTGGGTTGTTAGATTATCATATTAAAGAGTGTTCACAGTGTTCTAATCAGATGCAAGCTTCAGTTCTGATTTTTGTTCAGCCGTAGAAGGAAGTACAGCAGCCACCTAGGGGCTGTGGTCCGCCAAAGGTGGTAATGGTTTGGGCAGAGGACAGAGAGTACTAGGCAGAGGTGCTAGTCAAACTGAGGCAAGGCAGCCTGCACTGGTATATGTTGCTTGATGCTGTGAGGACAGAGACACTCCTGATGTGATTACGGGTACGTTCTTTATTTTTTATGCCCTTATACTGCTTTGATAAAAATAAAGTCAACACATTCGTATGTATCTAGTTTTTTATCTGAAAACTTGGGGATTACTATTGAGAATACTTCTGGTAAGATTTTTGTACTGAGCCCGTTGGGTTAACCTGTTTAAGTAAATAAACTGTATAGGAATATATTATTGGAAGTTCAAGGGGCTGTGTTTCTAGCAAATCTGATGGAGCTACCATTTGGGGAGTTCGATTTAATTCTAGGTATGGACTAGCTAGTAGAACACCGAGCTAGTTTGGATTGCACGACAAAAAGGGTATTTTAGAGAATCAAGGATGATATGGAAATTGTTATGATCGATGAGTATCGATATTACTTGTCTAACGTAATCTCTGCTCTAGTGGCTGAAAAACTAGTTCCAAAAAGGTGTGAAGCATATTTGGATTTATTAAGTGTTTCAGTTTCTAGGGACTCTTCTATCGGAAACATTAGAGCAGTGAGAGAATTACCAGATGTATTCCCTGATGAGTTACTAGGTTTACCTCCGAATCGGGAAGTTGAGTTTAGTATTGAGCTTCTACCTGGTACAACTTCAGTGTCCATCGCTCTTTATTGAATGGCATCGAAGGAGCTTACGAAGCTTAAGGCTCATGTTCAAAAGCTTTTAGATCGTAGGCTTATTTTTCCTAGTGTGTCTTTGTGGGGGGCACCGATTTTGGTTGTGATGAAAAAGAACGGTACTGTGAGAATGTGTATCGACTATCAGAAGTTGAATAAGTTAGCTGTGAAGAATAAGTACCCACTTCCGAGGATCGACGATTTGCTTGATCAGTTTCATGAGGCTTCAATATTCTCGAAGATAGATCTCCACTCTAGGTATCATCAGCTTAGGGTTAAGGAAGCTGATATTCATAAGACGGCTTTTGCAACTCGTTATAAGCATTACAAGTTCCTAGTTATGCCCTTTGGTTTGACAAATGCTCCGGCTGTATTCATAGATCTGATGAACTGGGTTTTCCAGCTATATTTGGATTAATTCGTCGTAGTCTTTATCAAAGATATTTTGGTGTACTCTAAGATCGATGATGAGCATATTAGAGTAGTGCTTCAGATACTACGTGAGAAATAACTTTACGCTAAGTTGAGCAAATACGAATTCTAGTTATGGGAAGTAACTTTTCTAGGGCACGTGGTTTCTGCTGATGGGATCTGAGTTGATCTTGAAAAGATTGAGGTTGTACTTGATTGGAAACAGCCTAAAAATGTTTCTGAGATTCGCAGTTTTCTAGGTCTTGCGGATTATTATCGACGGTTTGTTTAGGGGTTCTTGTTGATTACAGCTCCTCCGACTAAGCTCCTAAGCAAGAATGTTCCTTTTTTCTGGACTGATGTGTAACAATCGAGCTTTAAGAAACTTAAGCTCTTATTCTAATACAGTCTGAATCTGGTAAAGAGTTTATGGTTTTTAGTATTACGTCACACGTCAGATTGGGGTGTGAATAGATGCAAAATGGTAAGATTGTAGCTTATGCATCCCGACAGCTTAATTCACACAAGGAAAATTATCTAATGCATGATCTCAAATTACCTATTGTGGTTTTCGCTTTAAAGATCTAAAGGCACTATCTGTATGGTGAGAGGTGTATCATCTACACCAATCACAAGAGCCTCAGGTGCCTCCTTACTCAAAATGAGTTGAACTTTAGGCAGCGTAGATGGATTGAGCTACTCAAGGATTATGATTTCATGATAGAGTATCATCTCAGTAAAGTTAATGTTGTGGTCGATGCTCTTAGTAGTAGAGCAATGTCTGATTTAAGGGTGATGTTTGTTCACCTAAGTTTGTTTAAGGATAGGAGTCTATTAGCCGAGTTACAAGTTAAGTCGACTTTGATTGATTTGATTCGAGATAAACAGTTGAGGGATGAATCTTTGGTTTTGCGTTTCTATCAGGTTGAAAGTGGTAGTACGTCTGATTTTGGGTTAAATAATAATGGGGTTCTGTATTTCCGAAGACGGGTTTGTGTACCAAGCGACTCTAATTTGAAACAGTCAATTATGATGGAAGCGCATAGTAGCCTTTATACTATGTATTTCGATAGAAATAAGATGTATCGAAATCTTCGCAAGCTGTACTAGTGGTCAGATTTGAAACAGAAGGTAATAGATTTCGTTGTTCGATGTCTGACGTGCCAGCAAGTTAAGGCTGAACACTAGTTGTTTTCGGGTTTGCTCCAACCCATTAAGATTCCCTTATGGAAATGGAAACATGTAATAATGGACTTCGTTAGTGGGTTGCCTTTAACACCTACTAAGAAGGATTCTATTTGGGTAATCGTGGATCGGTTAACCAAGTCCGCCTATTTCATTCCAGTTTGGATAGATTATTCACTACAGAAGCTGGCCAAGCTCTACAATTCTGATATTGTGAGACTTCACTAGGTTCCGATTTCGATAATTTCTGATAGGGATCCTCGCTTCACTTTTCAATTTTGGAAGAAACTTCATGAAGCTCTGGGTTCAAGATTGGAGTACTGCGTTCCATCCTCAGACTGATAGTCAGTCCGAGAGGGTAATTTCAATATTCTTTGGAGTTGTGTGATTGATTTCTAATGGAGTTGGGAGGATTTTCTGCCTTTAGCTGATTCGCCTACAACAACAGTTTCCAGTCTATCATTAAGATGGAACCTTACAATGCTCTATATGGTCTTAAGTGCCGTACTCCGCTATGTTGGACTGAGTTGGTGAATGACAGGTTTTGGGTCCTGAGTTGGTTTTCGAGACTGAGGACAAAATTAGGTTAATTCGGGATCGTCTTAAGGCGACTTCTGATAGATAGAAGTCTTATGCGGATTTGAAAATGAGGGATATTGAGTACTTTATGGGTGACTTTGTCTTTCTTAAGGTATCAACGTAGAAGAAAGTTTTGCAACTCAAACGTAATGGCAAGTTGAGCCTTAGGTTCATTGGATCATATCGGATTTTGAAGTGTGTAAGACCAGTTGCTTATCAATTAGAGCTACCTCTAGAGTTATTCTGTATCTATGACGTATTGGTCGTATCGGTCTAATCCATCTCACGTTGTTTCTGTTGAGAAGATTGAGGTTAGAGCGAATTTAACATTTAAGGAGGAGCCGGTTCTGATTTTGGATCGAGACATAAAGATTCTGAGGAGGAAGTCTATTCTGTTAGTTAAGGTTTTGTGGTGGAATCATGGCACTGAGGAAGCCACGTGAGAACCTGAGGACTCGATGCGTCAGTAGTATCTTCATCTGTCCGGATCAGGTAAATTTCGAGGCTAAAATTTCTTTTAGGGGGTAGAGCTGCAACACCTTAAATTATTTAATTTTGTTTTTGAGAATTTTAGGCATAAATATGTATCTGCTTCAGTGGCTAAGTGTTTTGATTGTATGTTGAGGTCTTGGGTTCAAGTTCCACTTTTGGAAAATATGTTATTTTTTTATCCTACCCTTATCCTTCTTAGGTGGGCTTTTGTTATATTTTTGGTAAGCTCATATTAGAATAAGCCTGCTGGTTTAAGTAGTAAGGTGTTAGTTTGCCTAAGGTCTCGTGTTTGAATCCCAGTGTGAGCGGAGATGTTAATTTTTGCTTCAATTGTATAGCATAGGTTCAGTGGAAGTAAAATTCTAAGGTAGTTGGATGTGGTTAGTGGGTAGGATTCTAAGGGATAAGGTGGTTAGTGGTAGAGGTGTGCATGGGCTGAGCCGGGCTCAACTAAAAATTTAGGCCTGTTTGCTAGGCCTGGGCCCGACCCAACCCAAAAAATAGGCATAAAGTTTTGCCCAAGCCGGACCGAAATAAAAATGTTAAAACCCAGGCCCAACCTGCCCCACCCATATTATTTTTTATATTATTTTTATATAATTTTAAAATATATATAATACATCAAAAATACTAAAAACATCAAAATAAATATTTCCCAACAAATTAAAAAAATTAAAAAATATGTATACTTAAATAACACTAAGATAGATGCAACTTAACAAGCAAATGCCTTTGAAATAATAATAAAATTAACAATAAAATAAGTTTTATACAATATCCAAACAATAACAACAAAATAGTAGCAACATAATAGTAAAATGATAGTAAAATAGGGAGAAAATAATAAAAAAATAATATTAAAAAAAATAGATTTTGTTTCCTTTAGTGAATTAGGGCAGGGCCCGAGCCAAAAATGCCTTATTCGAGGCCTGACCCTTTTTTAAACGAGCATTATTTTTTTGTCTAAGCCTATTTTTCGGGCCTATATTTTTGCCCAAACCCTCTCATATTTCAGACGGGCTTTCAAGCCAGGTCGGGTGGCCTGGCCCATGAACAGGTCTAATTAGTGGATGGAGTGGAGATTTTGTCATTTTTTTTAATTTTAATTTAGTTTTTTTTCCCCCCAAAATTTCCCCCTATTTTGACCTTTTTTTTTTCTCTCCTCCATTCTTTTCCCTCTCTTGAGTAAATTTTCTTCTTCCCACTTTGCAATATTTGATTTCAATTAAAATCGGGTATTATTATTGATTGATTGGCATTGTGGTTTATTGACGTCTTTTTCTGTTCCAATTTTCGAGTATACTTCGATTCGGTAAGTGGGTAGGTGTAGTATTGCTTTTGGTTGGTGATTCTTTATTGATGGTGTTTTGTTAATGCCGTTTAGGGGAAGACCAAGGGACTCGAGATAGTTTGCCGGTGCTTAGTTGCTTGGAACTTCGATTGAAGGTAAGGGTTTTATTGAATAATAGGTTGAATGGATTGATTTGGTTTTGGTTTTAGTAGTGATTTAAGCAACTAATTTAGTGTTTTAATGGTTAATTTTAGGTTCTAATTATCTCGGGATTGCTTATGCGTCAAACATGAACCAAGTGTGTAATGAAAAACGAAAAAACAAGGTTCGACAAAAGTTGAAAAAGTAACCTGTTGACGCAACAAGGGCGTGTGCCTGGCCGTGTGACGGGCGAGTGTGTGGCTGTGAAACTCAGACGGGCTAGGCTGATTTGGGTGTGTGGGCCGTGGTCCAGGTCGTGTGGGCCACAAAGGCATGTGGGCCCAAAATTTTTAAAATTTTCCTAGGGTCACATACGTCGTTCCGATCAACTGTGGGCCTTGCGTAGGGTCAGTAAGGGCAAAAAAAACCTTAATGCATGATATCTACTATTCTGATAGATTGAGTTGAGCATTTAGAAATTGATATGTATGATCTGACTGATTCGTAGTAGCATGTATGTTATCTGTATATGAGCATGCGAAACATGTTAACTCCGTTATATCTGTATATCTGTATCCTATATTTGTATATGGGGTGGGATTTGTATGTGGAGGAAGTATTCTGTGAGGCGACATTTCACAGATATACTGGCAGCTTGGCTGCAAACTATTCTGATATGTGTCGTAAGGACACTATGTGGTGTGTAGGGATATGTGGGTGTTTTGTAACCCACATAGTGTGTTGGGATGGTCGGAGATAGTGTGCAGAGAATGGGGGTAGGACTTTGCATATTTGTATGTTTATGATAATTCGATTCTGATATGATCTGATTCTGTTAAGGACTCATGTCCATTTCTATTCTGATATTCTAAGAAATCTGAATTTATGTGTATGCATGACTCTATTTAGTTACACACTGAGTTTTAAAAAAACTCACATCTATTTGTCTGTTCTGTTCAGGTAATCCTTAGGCATAGGCGAGTCGATGCGACAGAGGCTCAGTGGTGACCACTAGACTAGAAAATTATTTTAATTATTAAATTATAATTTTCAGGATTTTCTTTGAGAGTTTTGTAATTTGGGACTTTCTGGACTGTCGTTTATAATTTTGATTTTAGATGCGTTTTGATTTTAAAACTGTGACATTTGGGAAACAACAATTTTACTCCAACAAATGTTTTTTAAAATACAAGCTCGGTTTTCAACTATAACAATTAACAAAGTTCCGTTGCAAATTTACGTTTTACTTAAAAGGGCAATAAATGATGGTTTCATTAAAGAGTATAAGAAGTTTTTCCGAAAAAATACTCTTTTAGTAATAATTAATACGTGAAATTTTAACATGAAAGTTTTGTTTCAAAATTCTTTTTTGTAACATTTCCATATTCGGCTATAACGTCTAGGCCGGGTTTGGGGTGTTATAAAGTCTTAATTCAAATGTGAAATTATCAAAAAATTTTAATTTTATAAAGTAACAAATATTATTTTGAGGGTAGTATTATTTTTTTATATAAAAAAATTTATGTGCATGATAAGATTTGAACTTGAGATCCCATCGCATTTATAAATTCAATTTTATTATTTGAATTAAAGCTACATTTTATTTTTATTTCAGTTTTTCATAATTTTGTTACATAATTTTTTTCACCGACATTGTGGATGTATCATAATCTAATATTAGATTAAAGCTTTAAAACACGATAATAACTCTTAAAATGTCTCTTTGGAAAAATATGTTTTTAGTTTTTTCTTCTAATTAAGTTTGTGCTTAGTTAATTTATGATATAAATTTAGTCATAGAAGAAGAAGAAGAAGAATATAAATAAATAAAATACACGAAAACTCTTTTAACTCTATTCATAAAAGTTCCACTACCATCAATAAATTAAATAATAATGGTTTGGTAAGATTGTTCACCTTTCTTAATCATGTGATCGGGGATTTAATCTAGCTCATGAGAATAGAGCACATTTGATGATAATTAATCAGTACTATCAACCATGAATATCCTAAATAATAAATTATTTCAAATTTACCGTGATAAATGCTTTTTGGGACAATTCCTGAAACGATACGTTTCCCACGACCAATGAACATATGAAAATGGAGAAATGGCGTGGAGTAATGTAGTATTAGTCGATAGCTACGGTGTTGGAGCAGGAAGTGAGAAAGTAATCAAACAGGCATATATTTATATAGAGCAACAAAGCAAATGAAGCCCACCAGAATCCGCAATCCTCATACCAATAATGTTTTTTTTCTTCATTATATATTTTAAGGTCCACAACAATTGAATGTGAAGTTTTAGATATTTGTAGACAATGGAATAGGGAACCCAGTGGAGTGACTTCAAATACGTAGAGGTCGTAGATAATTGTAGTCTTCAGTTCTGCTTCTATGCAATGTATTGTCAGCGGTAGCTAATACACAAAACCTCTTTCGACATTCGATTAAGAAGCAAAAGATGGGTAGATAGGGTCAACAAGCCAGTCACAAGTGGAAGCATATGCGGCTGTACTTGGCTCTTCATTGTTGAGTTTGCGGGATTTGTTTCTATCATACAATACTCCTGAGAGTAGACAGAATTGTATCAAGGTGGCCTTCAAGGCTCTGCAGGAATGAATATTAACCTTAAATATCAGATTAGAAATGGACGCCTAAAATTTTACCTTTTGGAACAGGGTAAAATGATAGACCATCTTGTGGGAGTCATTTTCCAGGATAGATACAACCAGTAAGCAATTTTAGAAAAGGTGGTGATGATGAGTTTACGATTATGCAGTGAAAAAGACTTGGCGAGTGTTTGAGGGCAATTTGCATTTTGAGATCAATACCTGGATTAGTGTATTTATTTCCCATTCATTGTAGCATTTCATGGAAAGTAAATAAGCTGGAAATAGCAAGAAAAGATTGATTCAAAGAACAGGTGGCCTGTTCGTTCAGTTTGGTGTCCCTATCCATCCAAATAAATTAAGTTGGGTCGCCACTTGATTGAACCCAACCTCTGTCACACGAAACCTTACTCATCTTCCCCCTCAAATGCTACATTCCATAATATATGTTTATTTTAATTGGAAACCCTGAGGCAATACTATATTACCAATTTACCCTTTCTAAGAAACAATTCAAGCTTCCTCTGCTTTAGTTTTTTATTTTTTCAATATTGAAATTTTTATTTGGGAAAATAAAAATCAATAACAAAACTACTCAAACATATTTGGTACTTTATTTTTTTTATAATAAAAATATGAGGAATAAAATAAAATAACTACTATAGATTTTATCCAGGGTCAAGATTTGATAATTAATATATTTTTATGTTTAAATGTTTTTTAATTAGAATTAATTTATTAATTAAAACTAAAGTTTAAAACACTTATTTTTAACTTTTTTCAGTTTTATAAATCATTTTTAGTCGAATTTTTTTTTTAATTTTTACATGTTTTTAACTAGTTTTATAATATTATTAATCAATTCATATTATTTATATCATTAATTATTATTATTATTATTATTATTATTATTATTATTATTATAAAAATATACTAATGTGGAATTTTTAAAAAAATTATATATCAGTTGTATGTTTAATAAAAGTTTATCTTAAGGCAATTTTAATAAAAAATTAAACCAACATTTTAACAAAAAATAGTTAATGATTTTAAGCATTTATCTTAATTAATAATATTATAAAAAAAACCCACAAAATTTTATCAAACATACAGAGGAAGACATAACTTCAACTCCTTTTAACCTAGACATGATCGTGAGTCAAGTTATTGGTTCGGTAAGAAAGTCTGTTTAAAATGTGAGAGGGTTTGGATAAATATATAGATCCGAAAAATGGGCTTTGGCAAAAAATAAGGCCCGTTTAGAAAATAAGTTAGGTCTCGGTAAGGTTTTTTGGCCCAGCCCAAATTTGCAAAAAAAAAAAAAACTGTTGTTTTCTCACTATTTTGCTGTCATTTCATTATTATGTTACTACTGTTTTCTTGTTATTGTTTGGATATTATATAACTCTTATTTTATTGTTAATTTTGCTACTATTTTAGAGACATTTGCTTGTTAAGTTACACCTATCTTAGTGTTATTTAAGTATAAATTTTTTTTAAATTTATTTTCAATTTGTTGGGAAACATTTATCTTAATATTTTTAGTGTTTTTGATGTATTATATTTTTAATTATATATAAAAAATAAAATAAAAAATTATACGGACCGGGCCGAAATTTAACATCTATAATCTAAACTGAATTTGAGCAAAACTTTAAACTTATTTTTTGAGCTGGATCAAATTTAAACCTATCAAACGGGCCTAAAATTTTGTTAGTGTTCAACCTGAACGATAGACAAATCTACATAACCATAGTGGTTTGATGAAAGAGAATTTTTTCTTCAATTCCTCCTTTCCTTTTAAAGGGAAAAGAGAACCTTTTGTTCCTAAAAAGGCCAAGGTTGTAAGGTGTGGAAAGGAAAAGTTGTAATAATTATAGGCCCATATATCTGTTGTTATAAGCATATTCTCATTAGAATAAGAATTCTAATTCGATTTTAAAAATCTTTATCAACTTATGATATTCACATAAATATAGGAATATGATTCATTTTGAATAAATTTATTTTCTAATACTATTAATACTATTGTTAATACCATTTATTTTCAACCATTTATAAATATAGGAATATGATTCATTTAAATATAAATTTATTTGTTGAAACACATCTAAAATATTTTTAAAAAATCGTTTGAATGAAATGAGCATTTTCAACCATTTATCAAACCCACCTAAATATATAAATTTTTCATTTTTGTTCTTAAAAGGAAAAGAAAAGATAATCATATTCAATTTTAATGGATTACATGTAATTTATGTGTAAAATGAAAATAATAAGTTGTTTAAAAGAAATTGACCAACCTTTTCTTTTAAATTTCTATTCTCTAGAAAATTTTAAAATATATTATAAAACTTGTATCAAACTTCAAATCCTTATATTTTTAGTATATTTAAATTTTATTTTTTTTCTATTTTAATTTTTTCCATTAATTCTTCTATTAAATTTAAATCATTTTCAATATCATTTTTTATTACATAATTACCAAGTGAATATTCTAAAAATTTTAACAAAAAAAATTAACAATATAACAATTAAACTAAATTCCTAAAAATAAAAGTTAAAAAACTAAACTAAATTAATCTTTCTATTTTTAGTTTTGTCCATTACTTGTCATATTTTAAAATATAAAATTAATTGTTTACATTGTTAAAATTTTTCTATTAAATTTAAGTCTTTTTCAATGTATTTTTTTACATAATTATATTCTAATAAATTTAACAAAAAATTTTAACAGTATGATAATTAAACTAAATTAGGAATAAGAGTCAAAGAACTAAACCAAATCATCCATTTTAATCATTACAAAAAATATTCATTTTATTTAGAGATGTCAATTGGGCAAGGCACCTCATCCTTGCCCCGCAACTCATTGCGGGTAAAAAACCCAAAACCATCCCCGCCCCACCACCCATGAAACCTGTATCCATCCCTGCCCAATTGGGTGCAAAGTGGGGAGAGACCCTACGAAACCCACCCCACTAACGCTCCTAATTTTATTTATATTGTTCAATAACTTCTGGTTTAATCCAATTTTCGATGTTGCTCCAAAATTCATGTCAGATTACATATTGACAAACTTTTGTTAGTAAAATATTGAGAAACCTATTATATTATGCATTAATAATACAAAATAAAATTATGCAAAATTAGGCTAGAGGGATTTGCAACTGAAGTTTGGCCGAATACTATGGGTCCTCGCTAGCTATAGGTGGATGGTGTGGCTTTCTCTTCTCTTGTATTTGGTGTTGCTCATGTAGGACTTTGAAAGGGATCCCCCAGTATTCCAAAACATGATGCAGCCTATTTGAACTCCACAAAAACAGTAAAGAGAAAAAGAAGAGAGTAAAGGAAACGGTCTACTTATTTTATTACTATAGCTCTAATAATCCAAAAGGACCAAGCCATCTCATTTATACAAGATTGTTAATGAATTTACTAGAGTATTCAGTACTAACAACCAATCCTAACTGAATCTCAACTCATTCACTAACTAAATTGAATATAGTTACAAAAACTAACAAACTGACTTGAACAGAACACAAACAACTAACAATTAACTACCTACTAACAAACTGAAGTAACTATAAAACTTCAGCATACTATTAGCTAACTGACTGATAGCTACCAATTTAACAATGATCATATGCCTTAATATTCACCAAACTGGTTTGTTCTCCTAGTTTCTAATTTGCAACTTTTTCATACCTGCTAACAGCTTGAAGTCTGGATCAGAACTTAATGAAGAAACTTGTTGACAAAGGCTTGGTGAGCACATCTGCTATCTAGTCCTGTGCCAAAACATGACCAACAGTTAACCTTCCAGCTGCTACCTTCTCTTGAACAAAAAACAATTATACTTGTTATCTCCAACAACAAATCTAGTCTACGCAACAAAATGTTGCTCTGCACAAGCAACCAAATTCACTTTTGCAAAATTCCCTCAAGAGATACTATTGTGACAAACAAGTTAGCTTTACAAAAATCTTTATAGGGATAAAATCGCACCAACTTGGTTGCCACATAAATCTTTTAGGAATATAAAAATTCCATTATAGGATAAAATCTTGCCGACAAAGATAATGTAGCTCTCTATACTTGTTCAACTAGTAGATCGATACAACTGAGAAATATGGTACAAAATCATACCACAACTTATCCTTAATGGTGCACTCCAAGAATAACTTAAGCCTTTCTATAAACAATAGCTACTCCATTCTTGTAGCGTCTCTTATGTACTTACATACACTCCAATGCGTCTTTGACACTCATAAGTTTTAAACTAACAAGTGAATTTTCTAACAAACATAATAGAACCTTATTCCACCATATGATCACTAACCTTCAAGCAATACACCATTTATACTCTAGCGATAATTCACTAATCTCTCAGGGATCAAAATTTCAAATCCCTTGGGGGATCGTTATTTCAAGTCCCTCGGGGGATAGGTGTCACAAGAAAAATAGTAAAAGGAACCAATCCATAAGAAAAAGAGATAGGTGTCACAAAAGAAAATCTTAGTAAAGTCAAATCAAGGCAAAAAATAGCCTTTAATGAGGTACAAAAGATACAAGAATTAGGTATAAATAAGGAAATAGTCCTTACGAAATAAGGATGCTAGACTCAGCCAAATTCAACCAATCAATAGCAATGAGCAGTAATGCTCTAGACTCATTCATGTATTCTCACGCAATTGAGACATCTTGTAATGACTTGAAAGTTAGTAGTGTTGGAAACGGTGGTTTTAGAGTAGATTCCTATTTTGGAGTTTTCGGTGAGTTCCTTCTTACTTCCTTGTGTTATAAAATCCTCTTACTATATAAATTGTGTAAAGTAAATATTCCCTTTCAATAGTGTAATGTGTGATGTCTGATTGTGGTAGAGTTAAACCAGTGTTGTCAGCGTGAGTATGGCCAGTTCATGTTTCGATGTAAAATTCCCTTCTTGCTGCACAAACCCAGTACCATTTATATGTGAAGTGTGATATGTGATAAATGAGAAGAAAATATGTTTGTGATGCCTCTAATAGGGTAGTTATATTGCAAATCGGACTGACAGATCATGAAAAAACATGTTCAGCCAAACAGAAATAATATGAGGGGTTAATGAGGTATATGCATATGAATACATCTGATTGATATGATTCTGATTTTGAATTTGGGTTCAAGGTTAGCACAAGGATGGGTCTTGTGTAAATCATATATGTTGTATAAGTTATAGGTAAGTTGGCGTATGGCGACGACCCATGTGTCATGTTAAGATGGCGGAACTAGTCCGTCTAAGTTCTGTAAATGCCATTGGGCATATTATGTTTAGTATGTCCGAATCTCTTTGAAAGGTTGAGTATCTTATAAGAATTTGTGCTTAATAACCAACAAAATTCTTGTATATTGTTTGTTGTTACATTTGGAATTTACTAAGTTCACTTGAACTTACTTTATTATTTTCCTTCTCAAGCGAGTTGAGTAGAAAAAGGACAACGTCAGAGTTGCTGTTTCTAGTAAAATAGTTGTTTGTTTTCTAAATCATGCATGATCGTTTTTATGGGTGGCATGTAAAACTATTTTGAAACCAACTTTGTAATAATTTACATCTTCCGCCAACTCACTATTTTTTAAGAGGATTTCTACAAACTCTTGAGACATGTGTTAAATATTAGGGAAATATGTTTTGTGATATCATCTTTAAGACATATACGCCAAACTGTTTTAAATGATATTTAACTGCTAGTGATGCACATAAACTTTTGTATCGAAAATAACTCACCTTGCGATGAATATAATCTTAGCGACTTTTATAACGCTTCCACCAGATGTTTATTTAAACTATGTTTTTATCTTACTTGATGTAAAATTGATTTGATTCTTTTGTTATTGTTGTATTGGGCTTAATACCAAATTCGGGGGTATACGTTGAGACCCCAAAGTTATAAAAATTTTAATTGTTTTTATCAAACTCAAATGGTTTTAAGTTATGACATGCCATACCTAGATCTAGTGATCGGGTTAGGCGTGGGTGTTATAGAACATAATATGTTTGGTCATCCAAAAGAATTCCCAAATGACTTTAATATAAGTAAGAGAATACGTAGTTTTGGTGAACACTTACACCACTCGTGGTTTCAGGTACATGAAGCTTTCTGTCTTGGCGGATCATAATGGCAAGTTCATCAGTCAGCATACTGCAGAGAATTCTTTTAAAAAATACCTCAAGAGCATGTCCAGGTCTCACCATAAAGGCGGGCTAACAACTTATTAATTAGGCATTACAGATTTCACAATAAAGACTTTCCAAAAAACTTTCCACAAGTAATCTCCATACTACTCCGCATTTGAGGCTTTTTTGAGTAATACACCACGAAGGCTTTTTCAAAGAATTCTCCACAATGACTTTACAGAGAGTTTGTCATAAGGGCTTTATAGAGAGTTCACCACAAAGGCGGGGTTTAGTTTGCCCCCAAAGCATCACACCAACTATCATGTTTGACGATATGATTTGCCTAAACTCAGTATAGTCTATGGCTTGCCCATCATCGACCCCGGGATACGCAGAAACCTAAATAAGCAAGTGCGGCTCATCTACCATTTCTAAAATATGCCATGGCCATGGTCTTTCCACATAATTGTCATATTGGCCTTGTTTTTTGTTTACTATCCCGGCGGACCTCGTGTTTACGGTCTTGGCAGACTACATTTTGCCATATTGGCATTTATGTTAACTGTCCCGGCAAACATCATCAAAGTACCACCACGGGGTCCATTATCATATCACATATTTTTTAGACACATCGTTCAAACCCCTTTATTACCAACCATACTTTGAGATGAACTACTCAAATAAATCAACATGGACAATTTCCACTCATAACCTGTAACACCCATTTTTAGAGAAATCAGAACAGTGGTTTCGGGACCACAAATCCGATTCTGAAAAGAAAAATTATTTTAATTTTACTTTACAGTCCGCAATATGATAGAAATGTCATATGAAAATTTTGACAAGAAAATTTTACCGATTATGTATTTAATTACGGGAAGGACAAAATCGTATAAAATGCAAAAGTTGAATTCTAGTAGCTGGAAGGACTAAATAGCTATGGAATTCAAAACTTGAGCTCCTTATATGGTAATTAGACCATTAATAAAAAGTTATTAGATATTTTTGGATGATTCATCCATGGAAAATTAGAAAAAGGCTAAGGATTAAATTGGAAATCAAAATTATTAAAGATGATAAATTAATTAAATAGAAATAAAAATCATTTATACCATCTTCTTCCCAAAAATATTCCATGTAAACCCTAGGAGAGAGAGAAGAAACTTTCTTAGTCACACTGGGTAAGTTTTCTTGTCCCCTTTTTAGTAATTTTGATATTTTTGAAACCGGGATAGCTTAATCTATTTATTTGGAGGATCAATTTGAGAAGTTATCAAAGTATGGAAATTAGGTCAAGGATGAATATGTTGAAAATTTGAAATTTATGGTAGAAAATGAAAGGTTGTTGATAGATAAACAACTTTTACAAAGTAATTTTTGATGAAAACATGATTTAGGGACTAAAATGTAAATTTGTGAAAATTAAAGAAAATTTATGAATTTTTTAGAATATATGTGCTGTAAATTTTATGGTGAAATTTTATTTAGGCTTGGAATAGGGAGTAAATTGCATAAATTTCATTTTTTGAGCCTAGGGATGAAATGGGAATTCATGGAAAAGTTAAGGGCAAAATGGTAATTTTGCCTAGGATGTAAATTGAGTCCACTTGAATATGAAATGTGATAAATTGATGTAAAATTTACTCGTATAGATCCAGATAGACCAAATTCAAAGCTAGAACGAGGAAAGAGGAAAATGTCGGATTAGTAGATTTTACGTACACGAACATTGTCGAGGTAAGTTCGTGTAACTAAATTGTGTATATTTATATGCTTGATATAAATGTTGTGTTTGTGAATTGTATAAATATCACATATATATGACATTGAAAATATATCTGACAAAGCCCAATTAATAATAATGCCCGATAAATGATAAATGATAAAAATATTACTTATATGCTTTAAATGAATGTGAAATGTGTTTACTTGAATGATATGAATTTTATGGATGTATGAAATAATCACATGCCCGATAATGCTTGAAAAATGTTTAAATCCCGGTTGAATAAATAGAAAATCGATGGATATGTGATTTCTCAAAATGAATGAGGTCTTGCATTTGTTGCTGACGGGATTTAGCTTAGACGAGTAATCCTATTGACCTCATTACAGAAATGATTTAGCCTGGACGGGTAATCCTGATATAAGTCCTCTCGAGCATATGTTATGGATTGGATTGAGCCCGGACGGGTAATCCAGATCAAGCTCCTTAAAGCATATGTCATAAAAAGGATTTAGTCTGAACTGGTAATCCTGTTGTATACATGTGTGGCTCGAGAGTGTACTCTTTGAAATAGCACCTTATGGGTACCATTGAATATGAGTTGACGGATCCTAATTTGTACTCCTTGAGTGTACTACCTGTGTATTCATTGATATTTCAAATAAATTCAATGGGTGATAATCTAGGCATGAGAAGATATAATAATAAAATGAGTTATTGCACGTATCCGACTGAAATACAAGAAAATGATGATACATGACAAGTGATATATGAAAGTATGAGATGATGATATTTGTATATGGAAATTATTTGATGAGAATGCTTATCCTTGATTATAGACTTGTACACCTTGAGTGTACTACTACTCGTGTGATCTTGATATTTCGAATGATATGAGTAAAGTTCTGACATGAAATAATCTGAACTCGAGATGAACTATTATGAAATTATACTTGTAATATAAAGAGATGATTTATATATGTTAAATGAATACATGTTGTGGAAAGCATATGTGCATGGAAACTTGATTGTTGTTAAGCTCATATATGTTTTGATGTTATTACGGGATATATGATTAACAAGGGCAATGAAGATGTGTGTAGGGCTTGAGATCAAATTGATTAAATATGCCTTACATAGTTACCTTAAAATAGAATTAATGGTCAGTTAAGTACCATGTTATACGAATTTACTGAGCATTTTATGCTTACTTAGTTTTATTTCCCTGTTTTAGAGTAAACCAGAAGCTCGTTGTGTAACACCCCTTACCTGTATCTGACGCCAAAATAGGGTACGAGGTATTACCAGACTTGAGTACTTGTAATCATTTAAAACCGAGACACAAAATTTCATCAATTTTAAACTTTTCAAACATATTCAAGACTATCTACATTAAATGACTTTATACAATAGAGACCTTTAAATAACATAGGTCAGTATTTTAGGCCAACTCCTAGCAACTTAATAACAATTAAACGAGTCCCCATACATGCCACAGTCTAAAAAAAATACTTTAAAACCTTTATATATCGATCAATAGTTTGATAGTGTGATTTAACCTCCGGCGACCTCCAACTCGAGCTAACATCTATGACACTATAGGAAAAAGGAAATGAAGGGAGTAAGCATTATAACTTAGTAAGTAAATATGTAAATATTAATAAAAAATACATTATCATACATTAAATAAAGTCACAATATGTTCCTGGAATATTACCATCACAAACACACATATTTTCACTATTACAATTATAAACAGGTTCAAGATAAGCTGTCTAGCAGAGTACCAGCAGCTAAATTTTTTATTTCTGGAGCTACAGAACTAAAAATTACAAACCGTTAATTTTCCTTGAAGCTAGATTCACATATATTTTTACCATAAAATTTTCAGAATTTTTTGTCTAGCCAATTAATACAGTTAATTCATTGAAATTACCTCTGTTTCACTACTCAACTGCCCTGACCACTCTTCACTACAAATAAATTTTCTCTTTGTACAGAACTCATATTATGTTATTTTTTATTTTATTTGAAACTAGACTCATTAAGAATTTCAAACATACAAATTATTTCCCATAATTATTTTTGTACAATTTTTAATAATTTTTCAAAGTCAGAACAGGGGATCACGTAGTCATTCTGAACCAGTCTCATAGAAACTTAAATATCTCAGAATATAGAATTCTTTTGCACTCATTAAGCTTTAATTTGATATCTCATTCAGTCTTTGATTCAATTTCTACTATTTTTGGTAAATTTTTAGATTCACGTCACTGCAACTATCCAGAACAGTTTTATTATCAATTTTGATCTTTCACACTTCAATTGTATTCATCACTTACCCATAACAATCTTTCCAATTTCCAATCACATATCGAGCATATTGCTCATGAGTTACACACATATATACTTACACTTATCATCACAAAGTCATACACAATTTTATTTAATCAATTTCTCGCTTTGAACGCTTGAATAATAATGAGATCTGTGATGGTATCGCACACAGCCCACCTTTAAAATCGAAGCTCTCTTGCACCCGTAGTGGCCTTCACTTAGCACCACTCATGTGACCTAGCTCGATTGTACACATAATTTTGGCTCTCTTGTACACATGGTGAACACTTAGTACCACCCATGTGACCTAGCCAGTTTATCTCGTAGCTTTCTTGTCTACATGGTGTCCTTCACCTAGAACCACGCATGCGACCTAGCTACATATATCCCGTAGCTCTCTTGTACACATGGTATACATCCCGTATTACATATGTGACCTAGCTACATACCAATCGTATCTTTCAATTCCAAAGGTTCAAACGGGAAGTATCTTACTATCTAATACTTTATTCCATTCTTCCAATAGTCAATTATAATTAAAAATTCAGCTACAATACATGAAATATGCTAAAATATAAAAACGTAAATAAAAATAATATAATATTTACATACAAACTTACATACTTTCTCATTTCCATGTCGAATTAATTTTGAACATTTAATTCATCATAATTATATTTACTTTCAACACCTCGGCAATCATATTAACTATATCAATATTACATTGAAACATGCATAACTTAATGCTTATTATATATATGAACTTACCTCGATACTAAAACAGCTATTTTACCAACTTTCTCGATTTTCGATTTTTCTCCCATTCTAGGTTCAAATATCGTTTTCCGGGATCTAAAACATAATATTTTACTTATTTAATTAATGTACTATTCAAAACAGTCCTTAACTCAAACTTTTGCAAAATTACAATTTTGCCCCTAAACTTTTGCATATTTACACTTTTGCCTCTAGGCTCGGGAATTAAAATTCATCCCTTATTCTTATGTTTTATGACATGCTGATCATTTTTCCCTTCTATGGAAACATCAAATTCTCACTCTAACACATAGTTATGAACAATAACAACTTTTACCGATTAAGCCGTTTTACTCATTTTTGCTTAAAACTGCTTAGCAAAAGTTGTTTAACATAATTTCAGCCTTCATATTCACCTATGGGTATTTTTCCAAATATGAACCCTAGCTTAAATTATTGCTAGAATAAGCTTAATCAAGTTACCGAGATTCCAAAAACGTAAAGAACTTGAAAAACGGGGCTAGAATGGACTTACTATTGAGCTTGGAAAGCTTGAAAACCCTAGCCATGGCTTCCCCCATGCTAATTTCGGCCTCCATGAGAAAGATGAGTCAATTTTGGCTTTATTTTCCCTTTTTATTTCTTTTAATTACCAAATGACTAAAATGCCCTTAAGGCCTTTCATTAAAATTTTGTCATATTCATGACCATTTTTGTCCAAACGAAATATAATGGTCTAATTACCATTTAAGGACCTCCTCTTTAAACTCCCATTTCAATCAAGTACTTATGAATTAGAACATATATTTTGCAACTTTTGCAATTTAGTCCTAAAAGTCCAATTAAGCACTTTATCAGTAAAATTTCTTAACGATATTTTTACACAATATTTTAATCAATAAATAAACCTTAAAACTTAATCAGAATAAATTTTTTGACTTTGAATTCGTGGTTCTAAAACCATCGTTCTGTTTAGGCCCTAAATCGGGCTGTTACAACAACTTCTGCAAATAAGCCCTAATAGGCAAATTAAACATGCAATCTATAAAATTTCTTATCAATACTCTAACACATGCATTTAATCACTCGGTAAATCATAAAAATTAATCGAAATAAACTTTTCTATCTCAGATTTGTGGTTTCACAACCACTATTCCATTTAGGCCCTATTTCGAGCTGTTACACGTTGGATTGAAAGCTTGGTGAAGATCACTCACACTATCCATCAGCCCATGTTGGTACAATATGGTAAAGCAATTATGGTTACAATGGCATGTATAGGTTATATTGGTCATATTCGCATGTAAATGTAAATGATTATTGTAATCTAGCCATTGGAATGGCTAGTGATGATTATGTTTTGGTACATGTATATATATGTATTTAAGTTTACTTTATGAAGATAACATAAGTGTTTATTATTGATTGATTGAGAAAGGTAAGATTTAAGTATGAATGCATGTAACAATATATCATGTTAAATGTTATAAATTGCTTGAATTCAATGCTTGGGCTGTTGGTATTTAGATGTAAGTTTGGTGCAAGAATTTGGTATGATTTTGGGTGAGAAATGAAGCTAGGAATGGCTTTATTTTGTCCACATGGCAAGACACACAGGCGTGTGTCTAGAAATTGTACATGGGCATGTGGTTAGGCCGTGTGTCCCCTGCACCTTAATTTGAGAAAACAGAATGCTAAAAATTGAATACACGGGCGTGTGTCTCAGCCATGTGTGCTACACGACCTGGAACACGAGCGTGTGTCTTGGCCGTGTGAAACCTGCACCTAATTTAGCAAGGAACTTAATTAACTACATGGCCTAGCACACGAGCGTGTGGCATGGCCGTTGCACAAGTCAAAGAGTTACACGGGGTCGAACACGGCCTGTAGCATGGGCGTGTCCCTTAGACCACACGGGTTTATGAGCCTTATACCTTGGAAAAAATTTTTAAATTTCGCAAAAAATTCTTAGAGTTTCTGATTAAGTTTCGACTCGATTCTAATGCTAGTTTTGGACCTTGAGGGTCCATTTAAGGGACGTTATGAATAAATCTCGAGGAATGAATAGTAACTATTTGAATATCTGAAAAGTTCTGAAAGTTTCGGTAATGCTCTATAACCCTGTTCCGGCGACGAATACGAGTTAACCTTAACGGAAATCATACTTCTCAAACATGCTTTCCACACATCAGTATTTTCATACAATACATCATGCACTTCAATACCTACATATAGTTACCTCACAAAAACACGCAAGCATACATACATATTGCCACTCTTCACAAATATATACTCATCTATATTGACGTCCACCATGCAAAGAATCATTACAAGATAACGTGTAGAGGATAGGTTTAGAGACTCACTTTTACCTCGGTCCAGAGCTTCTGTTTCGAACGTCTGTCCTGACCCAGTAGCAAAAACTACATAAAATATCATAAAATTTCCACTAGAATCCTTATTACAGATAGTTTACTATCGTTCCAATCACATGGATCCCCCAAGCAAGGCCTTCCCAATCACACCTGACTTTTAACACCCTTCCCCTTCTATAATCGTGACATACAGAGTTGTAAGACTTACCAGAAAGTTGAATCATCGACAGATTTAACGAAATCTTGACTCTAACTTAACGAAGAAAAAGACAACATCTTGGTTAAAGAAAAAAGAACTAGAATCATAAAGTAAAAAAATAAAGTCAACTAAAATATCTTCCCCCTAAATATAAACTTCCTAACCCCATATTATGGACTTGACAAGAAATGATGCTTACCTAACCCAAATCCTCTTATTTTCTCACAAAAATTCGGGGGTACATAAAGAGAAGTCGGAGAAGATCTTTGCTATTGTTTGACCAGTTATGGAGAGGGTCAAATAAATCCAATTGACTCTTGTTGATTATTGGCCAACCATGTTACTGTGGTGATTTATTAGTTAGCTTGCTTTAGCGTATAAGAAATGTTTCATGCATTTCAATACTTCGTTCTATTCTATGCTTTTGTTGCTGCAAAACCCCCAACAACTTTCAACTAAACCTGTTGTAAGAACCAGCTTGAACAGTGTTCAAGAAAACCAAGCGTACTACACCTTGTCGATGACTCACGTATGACGTAGTCCTAAAGACAATTAAGTCTCCTACCATTTTTTCATACACTTGGTAGGTCCTTTGGTTCAACCAAAACTCTAAGGCATACTCTTTCTTCACTTTAAGTTACTTTTCAATTAAATCCTTAGATACCGCCAATTGGCAGCTACTTTAATGTTAGTATGTACCAATAATCTATCTCGCCAACCAACTAACCGAGTGGCGGATCATGCTATCATAGTGCGTCAAAATAGAATTAACATGCATTACCTCACTCTCAATTGGATGTGCTAATTCTGAGGTGTGACAAATTTTTTTCATTAAATTGCCAAACCAAATAAGACAAGTTTTGTAATCACCTTAGTAGCAGTCTACAGTTGGAACTGCTAAGTGCCACTTAGCAATTCTCAGCTCGATATGCCTCAAGAGTCTTTCCATTTGGCAATTTGATGAAAAAAATCAAAAATTATAGGAACCTAACTACCACAGTCAACAATAGCTCCCCCTGAGCACAACCTCACTCTATTCAACTTAACTTAGTACATAATATAGTCATTTTAACTATTAATGTTATGCCTAGTATTCACACCAATAATCAAAATACTAAAAGCTAAGCAAGTAGCAAATAAGGTAGAGTGCATCAAAGTAAACAACTCCATAGCATGATATCATAGTCCCAAATCAACGAAATCATTGGTTTTAATTTGGATTCAAGGGTTTAAGACTTATCTTAAATCAATGAAATCCATTTAAAGGGCTATTAATATTTGATCTTAAAAATGGGCTTGGGGAGAGTTTGGATCCAAGAATCTTCGTGACTTGATCTTGTGTAATAAGCCCAATTTGCCCGGCCCATTAACTAAATAAATAAAACCAAATAATAAAAATCCAAAAGTCCAAATACAGTCCAAAGGCCCAATACGACCCAAATATAAAAAGCTAGCCCAAAATCCTAAAAATTTTCAGGAAAAAAAGAAAGAAAAACCCTAGGTACGCCGCACCTAGGTCTGCTGCCGCCCCTAGTCCACTGCCAGCACCATTTTCGCCACTTGCCACTGCCACCTGCAAAACCAACAGTAGAAAAGACGTTAGGAAGTAGTAAATATATAATATTGTATTGAAAGAGGCTATAAAGCCAAAGGAGACACAATGTAATTTTTTTGGACAGATTTTGAATACAATAACGGAGAAATACAAAAACAAATTCGCAGAGAAAATACAAAACAGAAAAGCAAATCGAAAGCAAGGAAGTTTAACAAATGTGTTTTTTATATCTTTTATTTTTTTATATCTTTTTACTCGTATTTTAAAAGAAAGAAACAAAAAAAAGGGTCGAATCTTACATTTTTGGGTTCGCGCCATCATAGGGAAGGCCGAGGTTGCCATCTCCAATGAAAGATAGTATTTTTTGGGTCTAGAAGTCAAAAAGGCCAAAAATGGCAATTTTTCTATCTTCGGCCACCGTCGACGGCAGCGCCGTTCCCTGCGACCGGAGGCTGCCACGGTGGCCGACCATAAGATTCTGGAGAGGGGGGACACAATTTTGAGAAAAAGAAGAAAAAATTTTAGTTTTTTTTTAAGAGAAGCCAAAAATGAAATTTTTAAAAAAAATGATTTAAATAGGCCCTATGAAACGGCGTCGTTTTGGGCCAGTACTCCAAGCGCCAAAACGTCATCGTTTTGGGGCTGACCCGTGCGCGACCCGACCCTATCCTGAAGGATTCGCGCGTTTTTGTTTAAAAAGGGTTATTTACCCTTTTGGTCCTTCCGCATTTTTGGGTTGTTTTAATTTAGTCCTATTTGTTCTTTTTTTTTTCATTTTAATTTTATCCCGTAATTTTTACACATGTTTCATTTTAGTCCATATTAGAACTGCGCGTTTTGGAGGATAATGAATATTTCCCATTTGATCCCTCTTTGTTATTCGAGCGTTACAACTCGGTCCTTCATCCTATTTTTATTCCTGATTTTTACCCAAAATTCTGTTTTAATTTCAATTTACTCTTTTTTTTGTTAATATTATTATTGTATTATTACACTGATTAATTTAATACTTAATATTTATTTTTTGTTTATTCACTTATTATTATTATTTTCTAAATAGACTTGTATTATTTTTTTATTATTACTTCTATTATTGTCATTTTATTATATATTTAATTTATTCATTTATATATATCTTTTTATATACTTTCAAATTATTATTATTATTATTATCATCATCATCATCATTTTTTATTTGTTTTATTTAATATTTTTTATTCTCTTATTTTTTTGCTTATTTTCAATTTTTTATTTTCAATTTTTATTAGTTTTTATTGGTTTATTTACTTCTTCTTTTATTTGCTTGTTTTTTTATTTATTTATCTTATTGATTTTTTTTTGCTCTTATTATTGTTATTTATATTATCGCATTTATTATATTTCTGTTATGCATATTAGTACCGTGCTTTATTATTACTATCATATCTTTGGTATTTTATTAAGCATGTTATGTCATTATCACTACGAACTTACGTTGCATTATTCTTTATTTGCTAAACATGATTTTTTATTCTTTCAGCCTTTTTTACCATACTCAAATAAATTAATTACACGATATTTCAAATGTTATTTGTTTTCACACAATGCATATAAAAAAGGAGATTTTTAAACCGAGATTAATTTTTATTATTTTGGAATTAGAAAAATCGTATTCTAACCTACGGAATATGATTTCTTTCTAAAAACCAAGATAATCAAATATATTTTAAAATTAATAAATTTTTTGGTGTTTATTCTCGTTTCGAGGATTTAAAGCATTGTGTCCTAACTTACGGGACGTAATCTTTTTTCTCGATTAACGTGAAATATACCCTTTTTTTGTAAAAATTCAATTAAGTAATATTTTAACAAAAGATCGTATTTTAAAATCTCATCAAATTTTTAATTTTCGACACAAAAACATCGAGTAATCAACTAGATACCAATTTTGGGCTTCACAGGGGTGTTAATCCTTCCTCGTGTGTAACCGACTCCCGAACCTATTTTCTGGATTTTTGTGGACCGAAAAACATTATTTTAATAAATCAAACCATTTATTAAAATGATCGGATTATGAGGTGATCCGATTACACCTTATAAAAAAGATTGGTGACAACTCCCATTTTTTTCGCTTTCAAAGAAAAAGTCAGCATTTTCAAAAAAATGGTTTCAACAGCTTGGCGACTCCGCTGGGGAAAAAATAAAAGAGTTAAGCCACGATTTGATTATTTATTGTCTTTTTTTCAAAAATTGATAATTTGATTTAAATTTATGATCCTTTCGTTGCATTTCATTTTTGTGGTCTCCATCATTTTGATATGGTTGTTTTATTGGTTTGAATCTTTTAATATATCTCCGCATATGGCATCGCATAATCGGTTGATTTTACACTTTTAAGTGGGAGTGAGAAACTATTCCTTCATGAGGTCTTCACATCCGTATAGGATAGCGAATCGCTTTCAGGATACATCTGTACCTATGTCTTCGTGAGATTTTCATCTCCGTATAGCCATAGGGAAATGTATTCCCCTGAACTGAACTTGGTCCGTATGAGCCTATAATGGGTGAGGATTGAGGAATTTACCGGTTTAGGTACTCTTACTTTAGAACCGAACCGCATATAATGAGCCCTAAGAGCCTACCCTAGGTAAAACCATACCGAACCTCTAATGGTCACCTAGTTAGGCGTTTTATTTATTATTTCTTACTTACTTTAGTTTTGTATAAAATGTATTGACTTGTTTTGTTTTGCTTTGACTGTGATTGCATAACATTTGTATCACAAAAAAGGTGTTGATTCACATTCAGTTACTAAATAGAGAGCTTGCCATGGAAAACGGATTTCTTGATAAAGTGGAAGATAATTCGGCTGTCCGAATATGGTCCGAGAAAACGCAACTAGAGAAAGGTGATAGTCTGACGGAGGGGTACATATCAGAATTATGGGACTTCACTAGTATTAGCGTGACCCAGAACAATCTTCAAGAATTGAAAGAGACATGAGTCCAATAGGATGATGAAATCAAGCAGCTATTTTACTGTAATTATGGTGATTTGCACTATCTACTCGATATCAAAGTGGACAAGCATTTGTTTTGAGCTCTGGCTCAATTTTGGAATCCCATATACAACTGCTTTACTTTTGGAAAAGTGGATTTAGTACCTATTGTGAAAGAATACACAACCCTACTTCATTCCCCAAAAATTTGACCTGGAAAGGTTTATTCCAGAGCCGCCAATGTCCCGACTTTCTTAAAGAAACTAATGAACATCACGGGGATAAGTGAGCAATAGGTAGCTGTAACAGCCCAAATTTCAGTGATACCGGAACAGTGATTTGAAATCACTAAATCCGACATGTGAGCTTAGATATTAGTAAGTAAATGTTAAGTGTGGTTTTAGAAATAATTTTGAATTAGTGAAATTATGTAGTGTAGGAAGTTGTAGATAAAACGGAATAAAAACGAGGTATCGAGACCTCGAATTCATAAACCGAGCCATAAATATTTTTAAAAATATTTATGGAGTGTAAATAAGTTAGTATTAAAGTTTCACAAGAAATTTTAAGGTTTGATAGTTAATTAGGTGAAAAGGACTAAATTGAACTAAGTGCAAAATTGTGAGATGTGATTAAATAGCTCTAGTAATAATTAAAAGAGGACTAAATAGGCAATTAGACACCTATTATTGGGCTGGACGGCATGTGTGTGCAGGAAAATTAAAAATCAAATGTGAACAAGGGGCAAAATTGGAAATAAGGTAATAATTTAATTGTAAAATATGATATATTAGGTAAAATCTAGAGTTTTCTTCATTTTTCTTCATCTTCATCAGATAAAAATACCATTAGAGAGTTTTTAAGAAGCTGGTTTTTATCCTACAGCATGTAAGTTCAACTCTTGATTATTTCTTGCAATTTTTGTATTTTTGAGACTTTTACAACTAGGTCCATATGTTTAATTCATTAGTTTTTGATAATTTTGAAAGTTGCCATGAACAAGTGCTGAAATTATATGATGATTTATTATGGAATTGAGGTTTTAATTTTATTATATGATGATTTTGTGAAGAGATTTTTATAGAAATCACTATTTAAGACCTAATCGTAAAAGTTGTGAAATTAGGGTTTTGTGATGAAACTTTGAATGTCAAAGGCTGTGAAATAGTTTATAATGTTTAAATAAAGTGTTATTTGAGAAGAATTAGTTCAATTGATGAATAAATTAAGTAGGGACTAAATTGTAAAAAAATTGAAAAGTTTGGGGTAATAGTGTAATTTCACAATTTTAAGGGCATAATTTGTGAAATAGAATAGAATTGTAATGGATGCTAATGAAGGAATGATTTTATAATTATAGATCAAGAAAACGAAGTGAATCGTGGAAAGAAGAAAATTCAAGAATAGTCCCGAATTTCTACGACTTTTGCAAATTAGCCTGTAAGTTCATATGGCAATTTAATGTTTGATTATGAAGATATTATGATTTTTAAGTATATTATTGTAGATGAATACTATCAATTTGTAACAAGTATGGAATAATAGTTAAATAAAAGTACACATTAGTTGGAACGATGGATTTGAGTGCTTTCATTACGTGACCATGATGAATTGACGGAAAAGATGTGATAAGTACGCCTGTCTAAGACCATAGCTGGGCTATGGCATCGGTGCAATGTGATATGTGTTCCGTATAAGACCATAGGCGGGCTATGGCATCGGTAAGATGTGATAATGTGATTCCGTATAAGACCATATATTCCGGGATATGGCATCGGCATGTGATGTGATCCGTATAAGACCATAGCGGGACTATGGCTTCGGTGTGTGATATGTGACAATGTGCAAGTCCATAGTTTTCTATGGCAATGTGTTAATGAAGCACTCAATTCCATTAGTTCTCAATAAATTGTCAATGGAAATAAATGAGAAAAAAAGGGGCCCAAAGAAGTTAAATTTGTGAATAGGAATATGAAAATTATTCAAAGGAGCTTAATAATGGATTTGTGATTTACAGGTAAAGTAGTTAAATTAAAAGATATATGATTGTGTACAATGTTGTTCTGTAAGATTTGTGTTTTTATACCTATGAGCTTACTAAGCTTCAATAAGCTTACTTGTGTATGTTTGATATTTTTATGTAGATTGAATTAAAGTGAAGTTGGTAGATCGGATCAACACAACAAGGCACACTATCCAGATCAATTCCGGTAGCTTTTGTTTTATGTTTAAAGATTTATATGGCATGTATAGAGTTTGAATGAATTAAAGTAAAGATGTTATAAACTAGTTAACAATATTTTGTACTAAAACAGTTTTTGGTTAGTAGCAATAGTTTGACTTTGAAAATTCACCATAAATTATGAAAATATAATTAGAGGTTGAATGAAATATTAAATTAAATCTTATTGAGTCTAGTTTCTTATAAAAGAAATTATGTAAGAAATGGAATTGTAAATCATGAGATATAATAACTTTTGTGAGATAAGGTCAGAGTGATTTCAAGCTCCCCTGTTCTGATTTGTAAAAATCATTAAAAATTGTACAAAAATAGTTAGGAGTCATACTATACATGTATGGATTTCTTATTGAATATATTTTTAATAGAAACAAACTTCATAGTTATTTGAATTCTGTACAGGGAGAAATTTGGTTTGAAGTACACAGGGGTCAGAGTAGCCGAACCCTGAAACAGGGGAGACTTTAACTAATAAACTGTACTAATTGGCCCAACCAAAAATTCTAGAAAAAAATTAGTAAGTAGATATATGAGTCTAGATTCAGGGAAAATTTATGGATTTGGATTTTGAGTTTCGTAACTCGAGATATGATTTTTTTAGTGACTATGATGCAGTTGGACAGCTTATCTGGAAAAGGTAATATAAATTGCCTGAATTTGTTTATGTGCTCAAATAAGTTTAGTAATGCCTCGTGCTCGACTCCGGCGACAGTCTCGGGTAAGGGGGTGTTACAGTAGCAGCTCAGATCAAGCAAAAGGGAGATGGTAAATGTATCCTTTGGAATAGTTTACAAGATTTGATCTTGACACATCTAGATATGAAGAAAAGGGTTGATGTCTTCGCTCTGAGCATTTACGGGTTGGTTGTTTTCCCTAAAGCACTAGGGCACATGGATGAGGCAGTTTTAGATTTGTTCGACAGACTTGATGAGAAGGTTACGCCTGTCCCCACAATTTTGGCCGAAACATTCAGATCTTTGAATGCATGCCGAAGAGCGGGTGAGGGAAGATTCATTGGATGAGCGCAACTCTTGTTGGCATGGTTTCATAGCCATTTTTTTAGGGTAGAAAAAGTTTCTTATCGAGTATTTTCCGAGAACTACTCTCCATTAAAAGAATTAGTGTCTATACCGAGGCGAGACGACATTTCGAAAGAAAAATAGATAGTGATACTCCAAAATCTCTAAGAGGAGGATGTCGAATAGAGAGCCCCTTGGATGATCCCCGATGAAATTCTGTACCGATGTGGATATTTTGACTGGGTTCCTCTACTTGGGGTTTGGGGAGCTGTTGGATATACTCCTCTACTTGTGTTGAGACAGTATAGATCGAGGTAGTTCATACCAGTAATGCAAGGGCTGGCCTAGTGTGAGTTTTTGTATAAAGGGGATACCTACAAGAAAAAGGTTCGAGAAATGTCTAATTCTTGGAACCAAACCCGTCGAATGAAAAGATTTGTTGTAGGGCCGATGACGACCCCCGAATATAGTTGGTGGTGGGGTCAAAGAGTCAGTGACAACATCCCTGTGCCGAATCAAGAAACCACTCGACCATTGGAAGAACACCTGCAAGTGATTCCTTCTGAGCTAGAGATCATCAAGCAAGATTTTGAAAAGAGGAATTTAGAGCTAGGAAAGAAGATAGAGCAATTGGAAGAGGAAAAGATGCAATTAGGACTAGATGTTAAAGTTTAGAAGCTAGAGGCCGATAAACTAAGAAAAGGAAAGAACAAGGCCGAGGAAGATCTAGTCAGTTTAAAAATGGATTATAAGAAATTGTGCTTGTCGATGAGAACTGTCGGGCTAGGAAAAACATTAGAACAATGGCAACAAGAGATCAAATAAGAAAAGATTAAAGTTGATCGATGGGAAAAGAAGTTCCAAGATGCTCAGGTTTGGGAAAACGCTTTAGAAAGAGAACTATTGGAATGCCAAAATGAAAATGCCAAATTAAAAGCTAGGGTAACAGAACTAGAAAAGTCACTTCATCAGTATCGTAGTCGCAACTTCACAATTGAGCCGAAAGCGAGCCTAAACAAGATTGAAGAGCTAAAAGGGAAGATTGAAGAGCTCAAGACTGCATTACAACATTATGAACTCTGAGTTGAACTCCTTGAAGCAAATGATGAACATTGGAAGGAGCAACTCCACCACTCTCAAGGTCATGTTAGGGACAGAGATTATATCATGGGTAAAGCTGTTGCTCAAATACGAGAGGTGACCGATCATTTGCAAACCTTAGCAGTTTAGGCTGATGTAATAAGCTTGAAGTATGAATCAGAATCGGATCGGGGTCAAGAGTTATCTTGGCTTCTTAAGAAGGTTAAGGCTTTGAGCATTAGGGCAAAGCCATATATGTAATCCATTTTATGTAAAGAAATTCATTTTCTAGTGAAGTTATTTTAATAGAATTGAATCAGAGTTAATGCCTTTTTGCATTCATTTCCTGCAATTGTATCACATTGCATCATATGCATTAACTTTCACAAAAAGACCCTAATTAGTTAAAATTATTTCAGTTAATCTGAAAACCAACAAAATTTTACCAACTAAATATCGCTACAATACTCGCGCCAAAACCAAAGTAATGGACCAGAGATTAGAAAGATTAGAACAGATTCAAAAGGATATGCAATATCAACTGCAAACGCAGCTGCAAGAACAATTAGCAAAAGTACAACATGATATGAGAGATCAGATATAGGAATATCAAAAAAGCATGATGAACCAACTGACGCAGTTGCTAGCTGGGGGACTTAAAAATGGGAAGAACACTGTGGCCAACTCAGGGAATGATAATGAGGACCCTATCTACCTCCCGGGTTTTACCCCGATAAATATCCAGGCACAACTAGAGGCGTACCCACGAAGGGTACCCGTTACAATCAGACCCCAACAGTATCAAATTGGTACATCGGCGTTCATGAACTACTAAACAATCTCAGGTTCCAATCCAGGGGATAACCCAACCAATCCCGTTGTTCCTGATCTAGATGATATGACAGAAATGGACAAAGCAAAAGTGGAGCTGCCAAAGCAACTCGAACATAGGTGCAAGTCGTTAGAAGAAAAATTTAGAGCAATGGAAAATGTTGATTATCGTTGCGGAATTGATGTCAAGGACCTAAGTTTGGTCCCAGATTTAGTGCTCCCTCCGAAGTTCAAAACTCCAGAGTTTGAAAAGTATAATGGGACTAGTTGTCCAAAAGCTCACATCACTGTATTCTATCGAAGGATGACAGGATACGTCAATAATGATCAACTGTTAATCCACTACTTTCAGGACAGTCTGATCGAGTCAGCAGGTAAAAGGTACAACCAACTAAGTCGTGCCAAAATAAATTCGTGGAAAGACCTAGCACAAGCTTTTGTGAAGCAATATAGTTATGTGACGGACATAACACCCGACAGAATCAAGCTGCAGAACATGGAGAAGAAGCAAAATAAGAGCTTCAGGCAATATGCCCAAAGATGAAGAGAGGTGGCAACGCAAGTCTAGCCTCCTTTTCTGGAGAAAGAAACCATAATGCTTTTCATTAATACTTTAAAAGTCCCGTTCATCAACCATATATTGGGAAACGCTACTAAGAGCTTCTCGGATATAGTAATGTCCGGTAAAATAATTGAAAATACAATGAAAAGTGGTAAGATAGATGCGGAAAAAACTCCAAAAGATCAACCCCAAGGAAGAAAGAAAACGAGGTGAATAATGCAAGCATGTATAATAAGGGTTATTTGAAACCAATCACTGTAGGCCCACCAAGGACAGTAACCACTAGCCATCAAGGCCCCCAAGGTAAGAATCTAATCCGAGGCTAAATACCAAAAGGCTCTAGTTCACACCCATTCCAATGACATATAGGGAGCTATATCAGAGTCTGTTTGATGCACATGTGGTATCCCCATTCTATCTGAAACCTATGCAACCTCCATTCCCCAAATGGTATGACACGAATGCTCAAGGCGAGTATCATGCGGGAATAATAGGACATTCAATTGAGAACTGCACCGCATTTAAAAAATTGATCAAAAGGTTCATTAATATGGGAATTGTAAAGTTCGACAACCTATCAGGACCTAATGTGGCAGGAAATCCATTACCCAGTCATTCTGATAAAAGGGTAAATACGATAACTAAAAGTGGGGGTAAGAAGACCAAATTTGATATGACAAAAGTAAAAACCCCATTAAGATGGGTTTGAAAAAGGATGGTAGAATGAGGATTAATTGTGCAAGATTTATAGGAACCCAAAAGGATGAGGAACTACTTTGAGTTTCATAATGAAAGGGGTCATGAAATCCAAGAGTGCATCAAGTTTAGGGCCCTAGTGAAAAACCTGATGGATAATAAAGAAATTGAATTTTATGAAGATGTCAAAGGCCTAGAAGAAGGAAATGTATGCGCATCAGAGGAAGGATCGACGGAGAAGGTCTAGAAGGTCAACTACCCAGTGGTCATTATTTCATGACCAAGAAGCAATGAAGCCGGAGTACAAATGGCACCAGGGGTCATAATCCAGAAACCTATAGTCTTTCCCTATAAGGACAGTAAGAGGGTTCCTTGGAATTATAACTGCAACGTGACGATCCCAGGAGAGAAGAATCGGGTTGGCGTTTCAAGGGAAAACTAGGATATAGTTTCTACACGCGTAGTGGGAGGCGCTATGATCCATCAAATGTAGGAGCTGAGCCTGTAAAAAGAAAAGCCTTAGTGATTGAACAAAAGAGGGAAAAGACGGCTAGACTTGAATTGCCTATTAATGAGCCGGTAACTAAAAAAGAGGCTAAAGAATTCTTAAAATTCTTAAAGCATAGTGAGTATAGTGTTATGGAATAGTTGCACAAACAACCAACTCACATATCAGTGCTAGCATTGCTATTAAGTTCGGAGACACATCATAGCGCGTTAATGAAAGTGCTAAATGAAATTATGTCGCTAACAATATCTCTGTAAACAAGCTGGATCGCCTAGTTAACAACATAAGTGCCGACAACTTCATCTTCTTCAATGATGATGAGATACCTCCGGGGGGCATGGGATCTACAAAGGCTCTTCATATTACCACCCACTGCAAAGGATTTACATTGTCAGTGGTGTTAATTGATAATGGATCTGCACTAAATGTCTTGCACCTATCCACGCTAAATAGGTTACCTGTGGATAGATCTCATATAAAGACATGTCAAAACATAGTGAGAGCATTCGATGGAACCGAAAGGAAGGTGATGGGAAGGATTAAGATACCCCTCTTGATTGGTCCAAACACGTATGAAGTAGATTTCTTGGTGATGAACATCAAGCCTTCCTATAATTACTTGTTGGGGAGACCTTGGATTCACTCGGCTGGGGCAATCCCGTCATCACTGCATTAAAAGCTAAAGTTGGTAACTGAGAGCCGATTGGTAATGATAAATGCGGAAGAAGACATTATTGCATCCATAACCAGTGACGCACCATATATAGAAGCAGGTGATGAAGCAATAGAATGTTCCTTTTGATCGCTGGAATTCATGAATGCAGCCTTCGCTATCGAAGGGAACAATATCCCGACGCCCAGAATCTCTAACTATAAGGATAGACTTGTAACTGACGGTATAACACCCCTCGCCCATATCCGATGCCGGAATAGGGTTTGAGGTATTACCTGACTAAAACTCATTTAACTATATAAAACCGGTTAATGAAATTTAAAACAATTTAAAAACTTTTCCTTTCTCATGTAATATGTCTCAAACATGGGCTTACTAGACCCAAAACATACATCCGAGGTGATTAAGAACCTAACTAAGAACTCATGAAAAACTTAAAAAATTCTCATACAGCAAAGTTCCACACGCCCGTGTGGGTATAAGGCACACGATCGTGTGCTAAGGACATGCCCATGTCCCGAACCCGTGTTTGAAAACTTGGGCATTCTTCCAAAACTACATGGCCCGAGCACACACCCGTGCCCTGCAACTGTGTCCTTCACATATCTGAGACACATGGCCGTGTCTTTTGCCCGTGTACTACTAGCATGCATACTGACTTTATGGCACGGCATGGACACACATCCGTGTGGCCTGGCCGTGTACTAAAATGACTTAAAAATTTAAAGTGCAGGGGACGCACGGCCATAACACACACCTATGGGCGTGAGCCCTATGTCACACACGGTCTAGACACACGCCCGTGTATCTCACCCGTGTGGACAAACTAGGCTATTTTCTAAGCCCTTTGGTCACCCATTTTGCACAACCCACACAAGATCCTTTTAATAAACAAACCTTATCATAATGGGCACTAATTCAACCATAGAAAGAACATCATATGCATTCATCAAAATGAATAATAGCTATTATTCTAAGCTTGGTACAAAATAAAGGGCTTTTGACTTAAGCCAAAATACATAAACACTTCTCATGATGTAACATCCTAGTCTAGCCCTATACATGCCACCTTCAAAAATACAAATCAAACTATACCGAATGTTACGGACGATAGTGTGATCGATATCTCTGACTGGCTCTTAGAATGTGGCCGAAGCATGTCCCAGACATGTCTTACACAGGCGCACAAATCACCCAATGCCTTGGCACGAATATCCAGTTCGTATCCTAATGTTTCAACGGGATATCTCTATTATCACAATATTACTAGACAGTCTTAACTTATAACCTAGAAACTCATACAATATCAATTCAGTGGTGATATGAGTACAAGTATTAACAGTGTAGTTGTATTATTTACATACAACTTACCGCGGTTTACAAAAAGTACTTAACTATTCAGTTTAGTCGATTTGCTTGGCCTTCCCCCGCTATAGGTTCGGATTTGGTAAATATTGATCTATAATGACAATGTGCACTCATTTAGTCACTAATTAGGATTAAAAAATCATAAATTCACATCTTTGGTAAAATGACCATTTTGCCCCTAGACTTTGACAAAATAACCATTTTACCCCTATGCCCAAAAATTAATTTTCATCGAATTTCTTTGTATCTCAAGCCTAACCGAGCTATTTTTACTCTTATAGAAACTTTAAAATCTCACTATTTCACATACTTATTAACTATTTTATAACTCATGCAAAATAGTCCCTTTAGGTGTTTTCATGCCAACACCTTTAACAAAAGTTGTTTATAACCCAACTAGGACTCATACTCTTCCATAAAAACTCAATAAAAATCTCAAAAACATCCATGGAAAAATCTTAAACTATTGACCATTTTGCAAGATATCACCCTCATTTGAAAGCTCATACTTCAAGGGTCTCAAAAATACAAAAATCATTAAAAGAAACTATCAAAGTCACTTACTTGAGAGGCTTAATGTTACTGCCTTGAAGCTCAAAAGCCCAACAATGGCTGATAAAAATTGATGGAGAGAAGAAAAATAGAGAAGAAATGACTTTTGTTTTATTTAATTTAAAACTAGTCAAATTTAATGACCTCATCATCACCTAACTTTGTCAAATTTGTCTCCCCTCACTCCATGGCCGGCTAGGCTATTTCACAAGGGTCTAATTTCCCTTTAAAGACCCTAAATTTCAAATCTCTAGCTATTTAACACATTTGAGTACTAAAATGTAACTTTTACCTTTTATGCGATTTAGTCTTATTTCGCAATCGGGCTTGATAACATCTAAATTAGCTCACCAAATTTTTCATGCACTAATAAAATCATACTATAACCTTATAGAAATAATAAAATAATTTTTCTAACTTCAGATTTGTGGTCTCGAGACCACTGTTCCAACTAGGCCCTAAATCGAGCTGTTACAGACGGTTGGGAAATGAGCTTTGCCTAGGAAAGGACTTGGAAAATACCTTTAAGGAAAGGTCGAGACACTCATGCTCATGGAAAAACAAGACCGCTTTGGCTTAGGATACAAGCCAGATGAGAGGCAAAAGAAGAGAGAGCTAGAGAAAAAGCAAAAAAAGAGAAGAGCGCGACTGAGTGGTGAAGAGGTTAAGTAGGAACTGATGACCTTTCCCTATATATCTAGGACTTTCGTGTCAAGAGGAACTATTCACCCTGAACGAAAGATGCAAGAAAAGAGACCGCTGAAGAAATGTTAGGAAATCAGAACATCAACGCCATATCCAAAGAAGGAATTTGGGGAGAAAATTTATTAGACATCTGCCCTATGAACCTGGAAGTGTTCTGAACAACTGGACTGCGGAAGAGATTCCTGTAGTTTTTAAAGCTAATTCAGAGTAATATTCAAAACACGTTTATTACACTAAGCCTAAGAGTAATAAGAATTCTTTTGTGAAATAAGCTTATGTCCAACATCTTTATTTTAATAAAAATGCATCTTTGCGTATCATCTTAAGCAAATATTCTTTTATTCTTTCCATTTCATTCATAATCATACCATACAGATAATCATTCTTAAATTATTTTATTCTTTGTATCTTCCTTCATCCCTATAACAGGTCTCCAGGTATCAATGATATGAGCGACATTGCTACTGACTCAGAGTCTCCATTTGAGCAAGATATGTGTATGGAGAATTCTCAGGATTTTGTAGATGATCGAGACTGTAACCTATCTCATGATTTGTTGAGGATGGTAGAACAAGATGAGAAACAAATCCTACCACACAAAGAGTCAACGGAAATTGTGAGCTTAGAAGAGGAAAAGGAGGTGAAAATTGTAGCTTGCATTACCGCAGAGACAAAGCGAGACCTCTTTAAGTTACTCCAAGAATTCAAAAATATTTTCGTATGGTCGTATCAAGATATGTCTGGACTAAGTACTGATATCGTGATACACTAGCTTTCCATAAAGGAAGAGTGCAAGCCAGTTCAATATAAGCTCCGAAGGATGAGGCCCGATGTTTTGCTAAAAATAAAAGAAGAGGTCAAGAAACAATTTGATGTTGTTTTCTTACAAGTGGTCAAATACTCAGAATAGGTAGCCAATATCTCCCCTTCCCTAAAAAAGATAGGAAAGTACAAATGTGCGTAGACTATAGGGACCTAAAGAGAGCCAGTCCAAAGGACAATTTCTCATTGCCCCATATCGATACCTTAGTGGACAACATGGCAGGTTACTCATTATTCTCCTTCATGGATGGCTTCTCAGGATACAACCAGATAAAGATGCATCCTGAAAATATGGATAAAACCACATTTGTAACCATGTGGGGAACATTTTACTATAAGGTGATGCTATTTGGACTGAAAAATGCGGGAGTGACATATCAGAGAGCCATGGTAACCTTGTTCCATGATATGATGCACAAAGAAATTAAAGTTTATATTGATGATATGACTGCCAAATCTCGAACAGAAGAGGAGCATGTGCAAGTCTTGAGGAAATTCCAACTAAAGCTCAATCTAGCAAAATGTACCTTCGAGGCCAGGTTAGGGAAACTACTAGGATTCATAGTCAGTGAAAAGGGGATTGAGATTGACCCGGATAAAGTCAAGGCTATACAGGAGCTACCTCCGCTATGTACTCAAAGAGAAGTTTGAGGTTTCTTAGGGAGGTTAAATTACATTGCCCGGTTTATTTCACAACTAACCGAGAAATGCGACTCCATATTCCGTCTTCTCAAGAAGCACAATCCAGGTGTATGGCATGATGAATGCCAGAAAACTTTTGACAAGGTTAAACAATAGATGTCCAATGCCCTAGTGCTGACGCCACCTAGTCCAAATAAGCCAATGATACTGTATTTGGCAGTATTTGACAATTCCATAGGATGCGTACTTGGCCAACACGATGAGTTAGAAAGGAAAGAAAGGGCGATATACCACCTCAGTAAGAAGTTCACTGAGTGTGAGACGAGATACTCATCAATTGAGAAGTTGTATTGCGCCTTAATTTGGACAACCCGAAGATTGAGACAGTACATGTTGTACCACACAACTTGGCTTATCTCGAAACTAGACCCTCTAAAGTACATGATAGAGTCGACTACTTTAAATGGAAGGATGACCCAATGACAAATTCTGCTTTCCAAATTTGATATAGTTTATGTGAATCAGAAAGCTATAAAAGGGAGTGTAATGGTAGATTTTCTAGCCAGTAGAGCTATAGAGGATTACGAGCCTTTAAACTTTTATTTCCCAACCGAAGGTCTAATGTATGTTGCCACTACTGAAGAAGACTCTCAAGAAGGCTATCCTTAGAAACTAAACTTCAATAGAGCATCAAACGTTGTGGGTAATGAAATAGGGGCAGTCCTAGTATCCTCAAATGGAGATCATTATCTTTTTACTAGTAAATTGGATTTTGATTGCACAAATAACATGGCGAAATACGAAGCATGCATCATGAGTATCTGTGTAGCCATAGAATGCGAGATCAAAGTACTGGAGGTATATGGGGATTCTACGCTAGTGATCTATCAACTTAAAGGTGAATGGGAGATAAGAGATCCTAAGTTGATCGATTATCAAAGATTGGTCCTTGAATTAATTAAAGAGTTTAATGATATCACCTTCTACAACCTCCCGCGAAAAGAAAATTAGATGGCTGATGCACTAGCAACTTTAGCTTCCATGGTCAAGGTGAATAAACAAGAGCATGTGAAACCGATCCAGATGAGTATTTATGAGGCTCTGGCTCATTCTTACAACATCGAAGAAGAAGAAAAGGATAATCATCATTAGTACCATGATATACTGCGATATGTGAAGAATCGTGAATACCCTGACCAAGCAACTGAGAATGATAAAAGGACATTGAGAAGACTGGCCAGTGACTATGTCTTGGATGGGGAGATCTTATATAAAAGAAGAAAGGATCAAGTGCTACTAAGATGTGTAGACGCTATTAAGGCTAAGAAAATCTTGGAAGAAGTCCATGAGGGCGTTTGTGGAACACATGCTAATGGTTTCACAATGGCCAGGCAAATCATGAGATTCGGGTATTATTGGTCCACCATGGAAGGAGACTGCATCAATTATGCCAATAAATGCCATAAGTGCCAAATTTATGGAGATAAAATTCTTGTACCTCATTCGCCTCTGCATGTTACGACTTCTCCATGGCCTTTCTGTATGTGGGGCATGGTTGTTATTAGGCCGATCTCGCCAAAAGCTTCAAATGGGCATCGATTCATCTTTGTGGTCATCGACTACTTCACCAAGTGGGTAGAAGCAGCTTCATATACCAATGTTACAAAGTTGGAAGTCAGCAAATGCCTGAAAAAGGAAATCATATGTCGATATGGAATGCCAGAAAGGATCATATCTGACAATGTATTGAATTTGAACAACAGCATGATATCAAAAATCTACAGTCAGTTTAAGATTAGACACCACAACTCGTCACTGTATTGCCCACAAATGAACGATGCAGTCGAGGCACCCAATAAAAACATTAAGAAGATTGTGGGAAAAATGACTGTGACTTATAAAGATTGGCAAGAGAAGTTACCATTTGCCCTCTATGCTTATCGAACGTTTGTCAAGACCTCCACCGGGGTAACGCCTTTCTCATTGGTTTATGGAATGGAGGAGGTTTTTCCCATTGAAGTCAAGATTCCTTCTCTCCGGGTTTTTTTAGAATTGAAGTTGGATGAAGCAGAATGGATTCAACCCCGATATGATCAGCTAAACTTGATTGAAGAGAAAAGGTTGACAGCCATCCGTCATGGTCAGATGTATCAAAAACGAATGATGCGAGCATACAACAAAAAGGTTTGCCCTAGAAAATTCCACGAGGGAGACCTAGTATTGAAAAAAAATCTTTCCTATACAAAAGGACTTCAGAGGAAAGTGGATGCCAAACTAAGGAGGACCTTATATGGTAAAGAATGCCTTTTCTTGAGGAGCGTTGATATTGACCGAGATGGATGGCAAGAACTTGCCTAATCTAGTGAATTCAGATTCGATCAAGAAATACTTAACCTAAAAAAAAGAAGAAGAAGAAGAAGAAGGAGAGGCCAAAGCGAAAACTCGCAAAGGGCACCTTGAGACCGGAAGGATTTGAATTGAAAACCTGAAAAGAGGCAGCTCAAATTTGGATTGAAGATTGAACATGTGATGGTCGGGTCCCCTCAGAAAGAAGAACGTTACATCTTGGGACATCAATAAAGTACTATAGATCCCCTAAACACATAATTGAGCTCAAAATGGTCCTCAAGAAGTTTGTGCAGAGAAGCTCATGCTGCGATATCTGGGGCACTGACTTTCATCTTACCCGCTTTGTATTTTAGCAAAATTTGTTATTTTGATTAATCTCATTCATTTCGAGTTTTACTTCCGATAAATTTTAGTCTTGTCCATTGTTACAATCTTTTTCAAGCATTTTTTCATTAATATAACGATTAATGGACTTATAATATTCACGTAAAAGGATTTTTGCATTTTGCTCTAAAAAGTTTACAAATAGTACAGGGACCCGAAACAGGACCACTAGTTAGAACTAATGAAACCTAAGAGTTGGAAACATTTGAGAAAGAATAGTCTAAATTGTGACTATTTCTTTGGATTTTCTGCCAAAGATACTAGCTGAACAAGAATGCATGGTAACACATCAATGACAGAACCTCGATAAGCAACAAATGATAACAACCTAAGCATTACAAAGGGATCATTCTTGAAAAATGACTTTCTGTATTCATGCAAATATCATTCATACACATCTAGTTAGGGTAATTTGATTCATTTTGGCATCCTAATCACTTGGCATAAATAGGCCTATGAAATGGATTCTACATGTCATGTTCCCCAGAAAATGGTTGACAGATCAGACGAATCACAAATCCTATACCCCCAAAGTTGCAGTAGAATGGATTGAAGTTATCATGTCGAATCTTATCTCCCTGAAGTTGCAGTGGAGAAAATTAAAGCCACAAACCTTATCTCCCTGAAATTGCAGTGGAGCAGGTTAAAAATAAACAAATCTTATCTCCCTAAAGTTACAGTGGAGCAAATTGAAGACAAGCTATAAATCTTATCTCCCTGAAGTTGCAGTGGAGCAGATTAAAGCCACAAACCATATCTTCTTGAAGTTGCAGTGGAGCAGGTTGAAGTTACAAGTCTTATCTCCTTGAAGTTTGATAAACCGTAATTTATACATATTATTATCCTATGCTTAACACATTTATGAATGATTTCTCCTTAGATTTGGTGAATTTGATGCTCCTAATCCTTTAATTTCATGTTTTATACTTAGGTGAGCACAGGAGAGCAAAAACAACAAGAAACGGGCCAAAAAAGGAGAAAATAGGCCGACGAGGGAAAACAACATGGCCTGGACTTCCTCACATAGGTAGCACACACGCCTGTGCCATTCTGGCAGCTCGAACACGGCCTAAAACAACCTTAACACGAGCGTGTCCATCTCTTAACCTTGACCACGGCCTGAAGCAATCGCACACGGGCGTGTCCCTGTCGAGCCCATTAAGTTCTATTCGGAAAAGGGCAATTTTGAGGGCTTTTAGGCATTCTAAAGCCTATTTAAACACCCTAGAGGAGAATTAAAGAGGACACACAGAGTAGGAAGCAAGGAATTACTCGAAGAAAGCCGACCTCAAAAACTGAAGATCTCCCTTCAATTGCCTTCAGGGGTTTTTGGGTTTTCTTTATGTTTTGTTATCATTCTTCTGAGATGTTTTCTTTTCTAGTTATGAACTAAATCTCTTAAATACCTAAAAGGGATGAAACATAAGATAGATCTTGTTACTATTTTCTGAACTGTATAATAAATATTTCATTTGTTCTTAATTATGACTTTTAACTCTTGTTTGAATATTCCAGGATATTGATTCAAGTATTAACGTGCTTATTTGGAGGATGAATAGTCCCTGTCTAAGAGTAGATCACTCATAATTAAGCGGAGTTGCATGCAATCCTAGAGATAGGACGACATAAATCCGCTGGATTAGTGTCAAATCTAATAAGGGAATCCATAGATTGAGTTAATGCAAAACTAGGGGTTTTAATTAGAAAGAGATTTTAATTAATCAACCTAGGGTTAGAATTATTAGTCTTGAATAGGGATAATAACATAACTTAAGGATTTCTACGGATCAAGTCAAGTGAATAAATCGTCTGGTTCAGAGTCAGTTAACAAGAGAAGTCTAGGTGGATTCTTCCTTGGGTGTTGTCTTAAATCAATCAGTTTTCCAAAAGTATTTTCCCCAATTTATTTTATGTGCATTCTTAGATTAGTTAATTAGTTAAATAAAACAACCTTCATTATTCTTAGGCTAGATAATAAGAAGAAAGTTAATACTAGTACTTTTAGTTCCTTTGGGTTCGACATCCGGTCTTGCTAAAACTATACTACTATAAATAGGTGTGCTTGCCTTCGTAGTGATAATAATTAATTTAAGTACGATCATTTATAAATTTTAAAACTTATCACGAGTGACAATAAAGTTTTTAGCGCCGTCGCTGGGGAATTAAGATATTAGGAACACTCAATTTTTATTACTTTAGCCATTTACTTTTATTGCAATTTAAATTTTGTTTTGATTTTCATTACTAAATTCTCTTTTTCTTTCTTCTAGCAGGTTCTTACAGTTTATGACTAGAAGAAACTCGTCAGGACCATTACTTTTTTACAAAGAAATCGATCGCATAACTCGCAGAAACTGAAGAGAAATAAGGTGAAGCCTAAGATACACAGAGGAAGAGCAAGAAGACGATATCCCAAATACAACAGAGGAGATGGCCGAAAATCAGGAAAATTCACTACCTCCTGCGATTGCTGCTGACCCAGTAAATCAGAATCCTACTCCTCGTACTATGTATGATTATGCTAAACCTACTTTAACAGAAACTGAATCGAGTATAGTTAGGCCTGCTATTGCTAGAAATAATTTCAAACTGAAACCTAACACAATTCAAATGATACAACAGTTTGTTCAGTTTGATGGTTTGCAGGATGAAACCTTAAATACTCATTTAGCAAATTTTCTGGAGTTTTGTGACACATTCCAGATCAATGGCATTTCTGACGATGCCATTCGCCTTCGGCTATTTCCCTTTTCATTGAGGAATAAAGCTAAACAGTGGTTGAACTCGTTACCACGAGGATCAATCACTACTTGGTAACAAATGACTGAAAAGTTTTTACTTAAATACTTTCCACCTGCTAAAATAGTTAAACTAAGGAATGATATTTCTTCTCTTGTGCAGATGGATTTAGAAACACTTTACGATGCATGGGAAAGATACAAGGATCTACTGTGAAGGTGCCCTCACCATGGGTTACCTTTATGGTTGCAAGTTCAAACGTTTTACAATGGTGTGAACCCCTCAACAAGACAGATGATTGATGCAGCAGCTGGTGGAACCATCAACAGCAAAACACCTGAAGCAGTTTACGAATTTATTAAGGAGATGTCACTGAATAACTATCAGTGGCAAGTCATGAGGACTAAGCCAACCAAAACAGCAGTCGTTTATAACGTCGAAGCGGTTAATATGTTATCAAATCAGGTGGAACTTCTAAATAAAAAGATTGATGGTTTACTTGGTTCTACGCAGGTACATCTAGTGATGAGGTGTGATTCAAGTGGAAGAGGCATACATACAAAATATCAACCCTTCAATCCTACAATCAAAGAGGAACAAGTCCACTATACGGGTAACAATAACTCTAGATCTTAAAATAACCTATACAGTAATACTTATAATGCAGGTTGGAGGAACCACCCAAATTTCTCATGGGGTGGTCAAGGAAATCAAAGGCCACAAAATCCTCCGGGTTTTTAACAACCACCTTGTCAATAAGAAAAGAAACTGAACCTTGAGGAGATGCTAACAAAATTCATCTCGGTGTTAGAAACTCATTTCCAGAATACCGAGACAGCACTTAAAAATCAACAAACGTTGACCCAAGGGCTCGAAACTCAGATAGGCCAGCTGTCCAAATTAATTTCTGAACGACCACAAGGTAGCTTGCCAAGTAACACTGAACCTAACCCAAGGGAACAGCTCAATGCGATTAACGTTAGAAATGAAGAAGGGTTAGTTACATCTGAATCAGAACCAAAGCAAGAAACTGTGGAAAGCAATGGTAAAGGTAAAGTAGACCACAATAAGCAAAAACCAGTAAGTGTAGAATATAAACCTCGTGTGCCATACCCCAATACGATAAAGAAAGACCGCTCAGATGAACAATTTGGTAAATTCCTTAAACTTTTAAAGAAATTACATATCAACTTACCGTTTATTGAAGCACTTTCGAAAATGCCGAACGCAATAAAGTTTTTAAAGGAGCTTTTAGCAAATAAGAGGAAGTTGGATGAGGCGTCACATGTGGAGTTAAACGCAGTTTGCTCAGCTATTTTACAAAATAAGCTGCCCAATAAATTAAAAGATCCGGGGAGTTTTACAATTCTTTGTTTAATTAGTGGTCTAGATGTGAACAATGCGTTGGTTGATTTAGGGGCTAGTATCAATATCATGCCTCACAAAATGTTTAAGCAACTAGGTCTTAGGAAATCCAAACAAACTAGGATGAGCATTCAATTAGCAGATAAAACTATCAGATTTCCTAGGGGCATTGTGGAAGATGTACTCGTTAAAATCAACAAATTTATATTCCTAGTGGATTTTTTTGTTCTAGATATAGAGGAGGATAGTAACGTTCCTTTAATTTTAGGAAGGCCTTTTTTAGCGACTGCTAGAACAATTATTGATGTTGGCACAGGCGAACTCACACTTCGTGTGGGAGACGAAACAATCACCCTTTAAGCTCGCAATTCGAGCAACACATCAAAAATTGAAGGTGGTTATATAAAACATTCTACCAAGACTGACCATATGTTGCAACCTACTTTGCAAGAAATAAGTTTGAAGGACATACATGAGCCATGTTCAAGCAACAAAAAAGGACATATCCATGAAAAACGAAGGCTACAAATCGAGGAGCTAGATGAATGGTGGATAGATAAACCGAAAACACGCCCAGATGAGCTAAATTTTTCCCCAAATCAAATTAAGGTTGGATACAAAGTACTATTAGATGCAGCAAATCCTCGTATTACCACTTCTGAACCGAATGGAGCAATCCCTCTTACGGTACTTAACATCTTCCCATACGGCACAGTCGAGGTAACTCATTCTAAATTCAGTATGTTTAAGGTAAATATTACTCGTTTAAAACCTTATTTTGATGAAACTGATAGCAGGAATGAAGAGTGTAAACTCCTCGAACCACCATGATCGCGTGAAACCTAGGTAAGTCGAGCTTAGACTATAAATAAGTGCTTCTCGAGAGGCAACCCGAGCACTAATGATATTAACTTCTTTAAATTATAGTATTTAACACCTAACTTACTAACTGAGCTCTTGAATATAGGTTTTCCACACTCACATGGCTAGACACACATGCGTGCTGTAGATCGTGTGAAAACAAGGCAAAATTTTTCCCAACACGGGATGCGACAAGTTGCCATTGCCGTACGACATGGCCGTGGGCGATCCTGCCAAAATAACACGGGCGTGCGACACGCCCGTGGCTTAGAATCGTGGTTGAACCTGAGAAAGTAACACGGGCATGCGACACGCCTGTGCCTAGCACCCGTTGTCGAACCTGTCAAATTAACACGGGCGTGGACCTACACACACAGGCGTGGGAGAAGCGAACGAAACAGGACACGACCGTGCGACACGGCCGTGTGCAGCAACACGCCCAAGGAACACAGGCGTGGATTGAATGTCAGATGTGCCAAAATTTGAAAAAACACGAAACACACGGGCTAAAATTAGGGCACACGGGTGTGTCCCATGGCCATGTGCCCCAAAGTCTATAAGAACCCCTCACTATTCATCATGCTCTTCCCCCAAAAATCCCTAACCCTAGCCACTGCAACTCCACACGCCCTCTTTGCCACGTCCGTGCGCCACCTTCAACTTTATTTTCGACGCCCAAGCTCTTCCCTATTACATTTGTTTACTCTTTTCTCTTCTATTTTACTTACTTTTAATGCTTATTATCATAATAATCTTTATTTTTCTCATATTATTTCCATTTTGCTCATTGTTCTATCATTTAAATTGCATTCTTAAGATATTTATCATATATTTCATGTTGAATCGAGTTGTTAAGGAAGCCTCATGCTATTGTCATACTCATGCCATTACTATGCTTATGCTCATGCTATTACCATGCTAATGCCACGAAATTATGCCATCCAATTGATTGTTTTGGTTGAGTTTGTTAGTGTTAGTAGTTTTGGCTAAAATTGTTAGTTTCAATTCATGGCTTTTTCCTTTTCAAATTCGTTTACCTATTATTTTTCCATTTATCAAGACGAAATAGTAATTCTTCTTGCAGGTATATAATGTCGACTTCACGTGGTAAAAAAGCTGCCGTCCCCACTTCGAAGAAAAGGAAAGGAGCAACGTCATCCTCGGGTCCTACCGCAGAGATTCGCCACCCCTTCCCGCAGTTTCCCGTGAGACCCCAGGAAGAACTCTTCTAGATATTTCGGGCCCGTCCTTTAGTTGCGAGCCGCTGCATTGACTGGGCCCGCACTCGAACAAGTCCAACTAGCTGACGCGGTCAGAGCTCTTCTGACAACTGATCCATAGGAACTCTTCTTCGCAATCGTCGAGCCGACGTACCTTGAGCTCACACTCGAACTTTGCTCGACCTACAACCTTTAAGATGTCATAACCAACTTCGATGATCCCGGCACGGTTCAATTTTATCTCGGTGGTTTAGTTCACCAGTTGAGCGTCCCAGAGTTCAGTACCGCACTGGGCCTATACACGGAGGAGTTCATGGAAGAGAACGACCTCCACACTCTCAACTGCCACATATATCATTCTCCTTCACGGTGCTGGAATGCTTTGGTAGCAACCTCGGCCACCTACGACCCTAGCCGCTCCAAGGCATCGGCCCTCGCCCCATCCTTGAGGCACCTACATGCTATTTTAGCTCATACTTTGACAGGACAGCGAGAGAGCACCAGCGTTGTCAACACTCACGACGTCTACTTTCTATGGTGTATGTCACATGGGCACGTCTTCGACCTCGCCTATTTCATCTCCCTCTCTATTCGCCATCAGAAGGAGCGGCATCGAAAGGGGGTCATTTCTATTGGCCCCTATGTGACTCGACTGGCTCGGCACTTTGGGCTCCTTAACACAGCGGCACAAGCATCCTCCCTTACCCTCATTAGCCAAATGCCTCTACAAGGCATCTCGAGCATGCTAAGTATGAGGATAACCGAAAAATACCGTGGAATCTACCCTCCTAAATATCGTCTCGTCCAATCAACCGAGGAGGAGGCCCCCGAGGACTTTACTGATGATGTCCCTCCACGACACGAGGACCCACCGTCTCAACCACCACCCACCCATCGTCCAGTTCATGCGGCAGCTTCATATTCTGACATCTTTGAGCACCTCACTCGATTTGAGTAGTAGTGTTTTCAGCGATTTGATAACATTGATGCTACTCTACAGCAGATTTGTCAGCACCTTCACATTTTATCACCGCCACCACCTCGCAAACCATCCGGCGATGATGATGTTTAAAAATTTTCTTTGTTATTTTTATTTTTATTTTCATCTTTCTTATTACTCTCATTTCTTTTTGACACTATTTTATTTTTAGGTTTTATAAACAAATTTTAATTTTGGCTATTTCATTACGAGTAATTATTCTTCTTTATATTCCCTAAAGAGTTCCTGATTTCATTACAGTTATAAAGAGCTCTAAAGCTCACTATCACTTAGGAACTTCAAACTCCACTGGAAAAAGTTCTCCACGACTGCCATGCCCTGCTCGACCACGATCATAGCCACCACGAGATAAAATATTCTTTTGGCGCAGCACTTGTGGAACCCAACCTCTACCACCACCGGAGTATTCTCCTCCACTCTACATAACTCTAACCTAAGGAGTTCATTCATTTAACATTTAGAAGTTTCACTTCTCTCCTTATCTTATGATCTTATATCTATAATTGCCACTAACATTACCTTTGTATATTGAGGGCAATGTACATCTTAAGTGTGGGGGGGTCAATTATATCACTATAAGAAAAATCCCTGAATTTTGTCTTGTTCTCTTGTAAATCTCTCATATCATTTTTAGGATGAATTTTGATTAATTTATGATTTTTATTGATATATCTTGAATTAAAACATAAGCATTCATGCATTGACTATTTAAACTTTAAGACATTAGAGAATTAAGCATGATAAGTTGATTTTTGAGAATTTAAAGTTTTAGGCTGTTTTCCCCAAGTTTAGGTATTATCTTGAATTGAAATCCACAAGTTTAAACATCAAAAAGCCATAATTTTTGTGAGATTTTAAGCCTTTAGAGCATCTATTATTTCTTTCATGCTCACTTTTATTGTTGCTTTGGGTGCGTCAATATCGAATTGTTATTCTAGAACTTGTTTGATTATGCATATCAAGACCACACCATTTGATTTGATATGTCAAGATGATAGAGGCACTTAGGTTTAACTCACTCATGCCATGAAAAGCCTACCTTCACAATTAACCCTTAGTAAACCCCTTTGAGTCTAACATCCCATTCATTAATTTACCCCCTATGTTAACCCATAACTCATTATTGTTGAAATCCCCTTAATTAATTTTATCCCTATTTTTGTCGAGATTTGATTTGAATAAATTGCTTAGCTATGTTTTATTTTTGATAGTTAGTCTATGTTATTTTATTTGTTCTAAAATATATATATACATACATATCTATTTATTAGCAGTAAGTCGTATTTTTGAAGCTTGAGTGTTTAATTCCATATTCTGAGAAGAAGCTCTTTTGTACGCAATTGATGATTAAATATTTTTCTAGTTAAGTAATTCTTCAATTCAATCTCGATTCTAACCTTCTCTTTCAGCTTGTGACCACACTCCCTAACCAAAGCCTCGTAACAACCCTCTAAAGACCTTTTGATTGATGTATCATTTCAATTTATAGTAGTGGAGATTTGATTTTCATGCAAGCCTATGGTAAATATCTTTTCATATTGACTGTTGAGTGCTAAATTTATTGTCCTTAAACACCTCAGTGATTTGAGTGAATCTTTAGTGAGAATGTTAAACTCTGTGAGATTTTGAATCAAAGGTGATTACTTAGATGAGGGGAGATGCCTATGTTTTTCGTAATAAGATGCTCAACTTGGAATGTTTGAAACTTTAATGTTCTAGTTAAATTCTCAATGTATGATTACTTATGGATTAGTTTGAGATATTAGTGATAGGAATTATAAGTTGAGAAAAAGGAATTCTTAATTGTAAATTGAGGATTTTGCTTGAGGACAAGCAAATGCTTAAGTGTGGGGGTATTTGATAAACCGTAATTTATACATATTATTATCCCATGCTTAACACATTTATGAATGATTTCTCCTTAGATTTGGTGAATTTGATGCTCCTAATCCTTTAATTTCATGTTTTATACTTAGGTGAGTACATGAGAGCAAAAAGAACAAGAAACGGGCCAAAAACGGAGAAAATGGGCCGACGTAGGAAAACAACAAGGCCTGGACTCCCTCACACTGGTAGCACACACGCCCGTGCCATTCTAGCAGGCTCGAACACGGCCTAAAACAACCTCAACACGGGCGTGTCCATCTCTCAGCCTTGACCACAGCCTGAAGCAATCGCATATGGGCGTGTCCCTATCGAGCCCAAGTTAAGGTCTATTTGGAAAAGGGCGATTTTAAGGGCTTTTAGGCATTCTAAAGCCTATTTAAACACCATAGAAGAGAATTAAAGAGGAAACACAGAGTAGGAAATAAGGAATTACTCGAAGGAAGCCGATTGATTCATCTCAAAAGCCGGATTCATTTCCAAAACTAAAGATCTCCCTTCAATTGCCTTCAGGGGTTTTTGGGTTTTCTTTTTGTTTTGTTATCATTCTTCTGAGATGTTTTCTTTTCTATTTATGAACTAAATCCCCTAAATACCTAAGGGGGATGAAACCTAAGATAGATCTTGTTAATATTTTCTGAACTGTATGATAAATATTTCATTTGCTCTTAATTATGACTTTAACTCTTGTTTGAATATTCCAGGATATTAATTCAAGTATTGATGTGCTTATTCGGAGGATGAATAGTCCCTGTCTAAGAGTAGTCACTCATAATTAAGCAAAGTTGCATGCAATCCCAGAGATAGGACGACATAAATCTGCCGGATAAGAGTCAAATCTAATAAGGGAATCCATAGATCGAGTTAATGCAAAACTAGGGGTTTTAATTAGAAAGAGATTTTAATTAATCAACCTAGGGTTAGACTTATTATTCTTGAATAGGGATAATAACATAACTTAGGGATTTTTACGGATCAAGTCAAGTGAATAAATCGTCTGGTACAGAGTCAGTTAACAAGAGAAGTCTAGGTGGATTCTTCCTTGGGTGTTGTCTTAAATCAATTAGTTTTCCAAAAGCATTTTCCTTAATCTATTTTCTGTGCATTCTTAGATTAGTTAATTAGTTAAATAAAACAACCTGCATTATTCTTAGGCTAGATAATAAGAAGAAAGTTAATACTAGTACTTTTAGTTCCTTTAGGTTCGACATCCGGTCTTGCTAAAATTATACTACTATTCGATAGGTGCGCTTGCCTTCGTCGTGATAATAGTTAGTTTAAGTACGATCATTTACAAATTTTAAAACTTATCACGAGTGACAATCAAAGTTGCAGTGGAGCAGACTGAAGGTCACAAACCTTATCTCCTTGAAGTTGTAGTGGAGCAGGTTGAAGTTACAAGTTTTATCTCTCTGAAGTTGCACTGGAGCAGACTGAAGGTTACAAAACTTATCTCCCTGAAGTTGCAGTGGAGCAAATTGAAGTTATAGATCTTATCTTTCTGAAGTTGCAGTGGAATAGATCGGAGATAGCAAATCTTATCTCCTTGAAGTTGCAGTGGAGCAGATTAAAGCCGTAAACCTTATCTCCTTGAAATTGTAGTGGAGAAGGTTAAAAACAGCAAAACTTATCTTTTTGAAGTTGCAGCAGAGCAGATTAAAGCTACACTTTATCTCCCTAAGATTGCAGTGGAGCAGATTGAATACACAAATCTCGTCTCCTTGAAGTAACAGTGGACTGGATCGAAGTGACAAGTCTTATCTCTCTGAAGTTACAGTGTAGTGGATCGAAGCGACAATTCCTATACCCCTAAAGATACAGTGGGTTGGAATAAGACTACTTGAAGAAAAGAAGCACCAAAGAAGTCGAGATTCGGTGAGACCGGGCAAAATTGGTCTTTCTTAAAAGCCTTTGCTCCATTCTTGTTACACGACAACAAGTAAAGAGGGGCAGCTGTAAGCCCAATTTGTCCGGCCCACTAACTAAATAAATAAAACCAAATAATAAAGATCCAAACAGTCCAAAGGCCCAATATGGCCCAAATAAAAAAATCTATCCCAAAATCTTAAAAATTTTCAGGAAAAAAAAAAAAGAAGGTGCACCTAGGTTTGCTGTCGCCCCTAGTCCACTGTCAGCACCGCCTTTGCCACTTGCCACCGCCACCTGCAAAATCAACAGTAGAAAAGACATTAGGCAGTAGTAAATATATAATATTGTATTGAAAGAGGCTATAAAGCCAAATGAGACTCAATGTAATTTTTTTGGACAGATTTTGAATACAATAATGGAGAAATACAAAAAAAGATTCACAGAGAAAATACAAAACAGAAAAGCAAGTTGAAAGCACAAAAGTCTAACAAAGGTGTTTTTTATATCTTTTGTTTTTTTTTTATATCTTTTTATTCATATTTTAAAAGAAAGAAACAAAAAAAAGGGTCGAATCTTACCTTTTTGGGTTTGCGCCATCGTAAGGGAAGGCCGAGGTTGCCATATTTAATGAAAGATGGTATTTTGTGGGTCTAAAAGTCAGAAAAGCAAAAAATGGTCATTTTTCTATCTCCAGCCACCGTGGACGGTGGCCGCCACGATGTCTGATGGCCGGATTCAAGAAAGGGGGAGACGATTTTGAGAAAAAAAAAATTTCAGTTTTTTTTAAGAGAAGGCAAAAAATGAAATTTAAAAAAAATGATTTAAATAGTCCTTATGAAACGGCGTCGTTTTAGGCCAGTGCTCCAAGCGCCAAAACGGCGTCGTTTTGGGGCCAACCTGCTAATTTAGTCCTATTTGTTCTTTTTTTTCTTTTTAATTTTACCCCGTAATTTTTGCGCCTGTTTCATTTTAGTCCATATTAGAACTACGTGTTTTGGAGGACAAGGAATATTTCCCATTTGATCCCTCTTTGTTATTCGCGTGTTACAACTCGGTCCTTCACCCTATTTTTATTCCCGATTTTTACTCAAAATTCCGTTTTAATTTCAATTTAGTCTTTTTTTGTTAATATTATTATTGTATTATTAAACTGATTAATTTAAAACTTAATATTTATTTTTTTGTTTATTTACTTATTATTATTATTATTTTCTAAATAGACTTGTTTTATTTTTTTATTATTACTTCTATTATTGTCATTTTATTATTTATTTATTTATTCATTTATATATATTTTTATATACTTTCAAAAATTTAGATTATTATTATTATTATTATTATTATTATTATTATCTTTTTTTATTTGTTTTATTTAATATTTTTATTCTCTTATTTATTTGCTTATTTTCAATTTTTTATTTAAACTTTGTATTAGTTTGTATTTGTTTATTTATTTTTTTTATTAGCTTGTTTTTTATTTATTTATCTTATTGATTATTTTTTTGCTCTGATTATTGTTATTTATATTATCGCATTTATTATATTTATGTTATGCATATTAGTATCGTGATTTATTATTACTATCATATCTTTGGTATTTTATTAAGCATGCTATGCCATTATCACTATGAATTTACGTTGCTTTATTATTTATTTGCTAAACATGATTTTTTATCCTTTCAGCCTTTTTTACCATACTCGAATAAATTAATTACACAATATTTCAAATGTTATTTGTTTTCACACAATGCGTATAAAAAAGGAGATTTTTAAACTGAGATTAATTTTCATTATTTTGGAATTAGAAAAATCGTGTTCTAACTTACGGAATATGATTTCTTTCTAAAAGCCAAGATAATCAAATATCTTTTAAAATTAATAAATTTTTTGGTGTTTATTCTTGTTTCGAGGATTTAAAGCATTATGTTCTTACGGGACGTAATCTTTTTCCTCGGTTAACGTGAAATATACCCTTTTTTTGTAAAAATTCAATTAAGTAATATTTTAACAAAAGATCGTATTTTAAAATCTCATCAAATTTTCAATTTTCGACACTAAAACATCGAGTAATCAACTAGGTACCAATTTTTGGCGTCACGGGGGTGCTAACCCTTCCTCGTGCGTAACCGACTCCCGAACCTATTTTTTGGATTTCTGTGGACCGAAATCATTATTTTAATAAATCAAACCATTTATTAAAATGATCAAATTACGAGGTGATCCGATCACACCTCATAAAAAAGATTGGTGGCGACTCCTATTTTTTCGTTTTCAAACAAAAAGTCAACATTTTCAAAAAAATGATTTCGACATCTTAGATAGATTATTCCACTTCAAAGGTCTTCTAAACTTAATCTAGAATAATAATTTTGTCTTTATTGTGATGATGCGGCCAAATTGTAGAGAGTTTTGATCCAATGATATTCAAAACTTAATTTTTCTCTCCCTTGATGCCCCCACCAACTAAAGAATTAAAAAATAAAAAAGCTAGGCATCAAACATTAGGCTTGACACTTCTACAATGCCTAGCTACAATAAACCATGTATTTAGTTTTTATAGATGTTATAGATTAGGATTAGTTCGCGCGTTACTGAAAGCCATTATTATTAGTTTGAAATTATATATTTCCTTTTTATTTTAATTTCATACCAGTTATATATATATATTATTATTAGTTTCAAATCATATGTTCATTTTTTATTAGATATTATTTGCAAATGCACGCATGTATTTTAAGCACATGATATCTAAACATATGCATGTGATAATATTACTAGTATAATTTAATTATTTTTTTATGCAATATCTATTTTTATACCTAAATTCACTCTAACTCTTAAATAAAAAAAAGTTAAACATGTTGGAACCTATGAGCTTTGATTATTGCAATAACCACAATTATCAAGAAAAATAATTTAATTATTAGAAAGAAATATGTAACCAATTAAAATAGTACATTTAATCGAAGAAAACATAATTAAAGAATGTGGTAGAAAAATAAAAAGGTCAAAATCAGGAAAAATAAGGCATTAACCAGCACCTGACGGGTGTTGAAAGTGTCAACATTACAATGTGTGAGAGTGCCAACACTTGCGCTGTTATTAAAATTAGGTTTAATGATAAGACGGTCTATGAATGATAATTTGATTTTCAGATTGGTCCTTAAAAGTTTTTTCCTTTTTTTGGGTTAAAAAGTAATCCTTAAATTTTAATTTCGTCGGTCTAAAATATAACCAATTAAATTGCGTCTTCAACTCGTTTTTAACTTTCTCTCACTTATGTAACAAGTTGCCCACCCAGAATCCTCATTCATCATTTCTTCCTATACTTAGCTGCAAAAGCAAACATCAAGACAAGAATAAAGTTGACCCTTTCGCCTAGAAAATTAAAATAAAGAACAAATAAAAGAGTCCAGTTGAAGTAAAGTACAATAGGAAACAGATTCATGCATGGTGGTGAAGTCCAGCGTCAGCCGCCAAAATAGAAAACACGAAATTTGCAGGATGACATCACGTGATTCACGTCTCGTTTCGCCCTCATATTTTGCTGAGCTAACCTAAAATCATTTTTTAAAGGGTGCATTCTACATCTATCACTATACATAATTAGATACAGCAACTATCGTGTTTAATTGCTTTGCTTTTCACTTAAACTTAAATATTGAATTATTAGTCAATCGTTAGTTGGATGTTAGTTTACTTCAAAAAAAAAAAAAAAAAAAACCTGAATTTGAATGATTGATGTTTCAAAAATAAATATAAAATTACGAATTTTTTATTAATTCCTCGATGCCCGACTTATAAAAATAGTTTAACTATCTAATTCAAACAAAGAGCATAATTTGAGGGTCAATTATTTAATTAAGCCTTATAGATAAGCTATCTATGAGCTCGAAGCCTCGCTTGAAAAGTGAGAGGTTTGAGTAAAAACTTAGGTAAAAAATAGGTTTAGATAAAAAAATAAAGTATGTTTAGAAAACGGATCAAGCCTCATGTAAGTCTTTTTGACCCAAGCTCGGCTCGACCTAAATATGCAAAAATAGAAAAAAATTATGATGTTTTCCCGTTGTTTTCTTGTTTTCTCATTATTTTGTTGTCATTTCACTATTATATTGTTGCTGTAGTTAGCCCATTGCCCGGCCCAAAACAGAAGCCAAATAAAAATAACAAAACCAAAAAATAATAAATCAAAAGTCCTATTACAAAATGTGTTGGCCCAATTTTACAGGCCCAAAACAAACAAAAAACCTAGAGCCCATGACCTAAAAATTTTAGGAAAATTCAAAAACCTTAATCCTTCCCCCCGCGCTGTTCCTCTTCGGCCACGTCGCCCACACCTCGTCCCGAGGTCCGTCTACAAACTTGCACTAAAATAGAAAATTCCCTTCTCCGCCTTCGTCAACGACTGCAAACAAGCAAAGAAAGGGAAAACAGAGCACGAGACAAAAACAGTAGAAAGCAAACAGTAGCAAACACTTTTGTAATCAGCTATAAAGCCACGAAAGAAAATAGATTGTATTACGCATACAGTATTAATCAAAAAGAATTCAAAGTAAGAAAAAGGTGATTTGATTTTCTTTCTATTATACATATTTTCTCTTTTTTGTAAGAAAAAAAAAACAAAAACAAGAAAGGGGTTCGACTTACCTTTTTCCCCGCACCTCATCATTGTTGGAGCTCCTCTCCGTTCGCGAAAGCCATGAGACCCCTTTCGGGTCTCAGTTCGGGCTTCGTTCGAAAGGGGCCCGATGGGTCATGAGGCTAAAAAAGGGGGGAGATGGCTAAGATTTATTTTTCTTTTTATATTTTCGCTTCTAGATTCAAAAACTAGAAATAAAAAGACAAAAAAAAGGGTTTTTTAGAACTCCGGCCACCGGAGGCGACGGTTGTCGTCGCCGATGATCGATGGCCACAACGGATTGATGGCCGGATATATGGCCTGAGAGAGGAGAGTGAGAGAAGCTTTGTTTTTTTTAGAGAAAAGGAGAAAATGATTTTTAACAAAAAAAAAAAAACTTATATAGGCTGGCAAAAAGCACCGTTTTGCTCAGCCTCTTTAAAACACCAAACGGCGTCGTTTAGAAGAAGGAGACCCAAAGACCCGACCCAAGATAGCATAGGATCCGCGTGTTTATGGATCAAGGGTCTATTTGCGCCATTGATCCTTCCGCATTTGAGGCTGTTTTAATGTGGTCCCTTTTCTTTTTTTGATTTTGCCACGACTTGTTTACTTTATTTCAATTTAACCCTCAAACCATTTAAAAGGGTAAACACCATAAGTGGTGTCGTTTTGAGGGTAGGGAATAATTTCCCATTTAATCCCCGTCTTCTGTCACGCGTTATATATGGACCTTCGTCCTAGTTCTTTTTAGAAATCTGCCCCTTTAATTTTATTTCATTTTTAATTTAATCCGTGGCCTTGCTAGTTGAAACGCAGCGTATAAAGATCAGGGATATTTTCCCTTTTAGTCCTTAATAGTTTCAGCGCATTACAATCTGGTCCTTATCACCTTTTTTCATTATTTGCAATTTGTACCTTTTAATTTTATTTTAAGTTTCAATTAACTCCTTTTATTTTAATTCATTTACTTATTTGCTTGCTTATACATTTATTATTGTTTTATGCTACCCATTTGCTTGCTTATTTATTTATGTTATATATATATATATATATATATATATATATATATATATATATTTCATTTGCATTTTTATTTTAATTTTTGTATCCCTTTTATTTATTGTTCTTTCAATCTTTGATTTTCTTTCATTAATAATTCATCTTATTCGTGCACATTGTATTCTTACTATTATTATTTTATTATTTATTCATTTATCCATTTATTATCCTTGTTATATATATATATATATTAAAAATTTAGATTATTAATGTTTTTTTACTACATACATTGCTCTTATTATTATTATTACTATTTTTATTCATTGTTCTCATTACTTATGTATTTTATTACAAATGTACTCCTAATTTCACTTATATCTTAATTTGGTCTTTTCATTTTGATATTTTTTATTATTTTCCTTAATATTTATTTATTGTATCTATTTATTTATCCCTTTACTCACACATATTATTATTATTATTATTATTATTATTATTATTATTATTATTATTATTATTATTATTATTATTATTATTATTATTATTATTATATTCTACCTCGTCTTTGCTATTTTATTATTATTTTTTATACTAAAAAGGCTAAGCTTGACATTATATGTATCTATTTTATTTACTCATTCATTTGTTATCCCATTCATTTTAAGCATTTCCCTATTATGATTGCTTGTCTTTATATCATGCATTGCTATTTTATCGCTTCACTTATTCATCGAGGCTAGTCCACTAATATTGTATTCGTTTTCATAATTGCATCATTGTTATTGTAATATTTTAACGCATGTTGTATATCACTTCAAATACTGCATTAATTTTCACCAAAATTCATAAAAAAAAAAGATTCTTTAATAAATGCAATATTCTGTGTTTGGAAATTCGAGAAATCATGCCCTAATGTACTGGATTTTGATTTTTTCGTTTGATCCAAATGCCCGAATAACCTTCTAAAATTAAAATGCATGAGTTTTGAGAACCAAAAGACAAGCTTATTCTCGAGGGTTTAAAATGTTGTGTCCTAACGTATTGGATGTGGCATTTTATTACTTCGGGACAAGAAGGTCTTTAGCATTTGTTTCGATTTACTCAAGCAAATTCTTCGTAAAAATCAATATTAAAAAAGAGAGGATTGTATTTTGAATTCTTTTCGGGTTTTCAACTTCTGACGTTAAGACATTAATTAATCAATTAGGTACCAATTTTGAGCGTTACGAGGGTGCTAATCCTTCCTCGTATGTAACCGACTCCCAAACCCGTTTTTCTCAAATTTCGTAGACCAAAATCGCTGTTTTAGTAAAGCAAAACATTTTATTAAAACAATCAAGTTATGAGGTGATCCGATCACACCTAAACAAAAAAGGATTGGTAGCGACTCCCATTTTTTCGTTTTCAAAACCAAGTCGACCCTGTTTCTCAAACCAAAATTGGTTTCGACAGTTACTATTTTATTGTTATTGTTTGGATATTGTGTAACTTTATTTTATTATTAATTTTGTCAAGACCTGACCCAACTCATGAACAAATCTACTTGTAGAATTAATGTTTTCGAGATGATCACTTGAATGCTTTGCTTAGTAGATTGAAAAAAAATGGATAAAAATTTGAAAGGGTGGAAAAATGAAAAATATGTTAATTACTTTTTAGGTATTAATTTTTATTTTTTGAAAAAGAATTAAATTAATTTTTATTTTTAAGTCCATTGTTCTGGGCATTTTTTAGATTAAGCAATGTTTGTTTAAGCATTAAGTAATATTGGGTTATCATTGTTTTGTTTGTTTTTGTTGTTGTGTTTATATTGAATTTTAAATTATTTAATATTTTGCATAACTCTTCATATTAATTCAATTTAGAAAAATAAATTATTTGTGTTAGTAACTTAGTATATCAATTAATGATATATTGTGAATAATTTATTAAGTAATTCAATTTAGAGAAAAATTATGTTTAACTTATTATCTATTTAAAGTTTTATCAATTTAAATAAAAATTTTTATTTTAATTGTAGCATCCTTACCCAAATTATTGATGAATCTAAATAAGTGATGCTACATTTTGTACTTGGAGATATCATTGATCTTTCAAACTCCAACATACAAATCTTAATTGATTTTATCTATCATTATACAAACTTATTAAAAAAGTATCCACATCCATTTCAAAATAATTAAGCCAGTAGGTGTCAATTCCTCCCAACAATGTATTAGTACTTGAGCATTGAGGTATCGATGCCTTAATGTTAGATATTGATACTTAACCTCTTAAGAAAACTTAAATAACTACTAACTTCAGTAAGTATCGATACCCTCTGCTAATGTATCAATACCTAAGTTGTGGTATCGATACTATTACTTCAGATATTAATGCTTAACCTCTCTCAAAAGTTTAATTGACTACTGAGTTATGCTAATATCGATATCTCTGCATAAGTAGGGGCGAAGCCAGAAAATTTTTTTAGGGGAACCAAAATTAAATTGTAATTTTTATGATAGTAAAAATACAATTTCACTATTTGAATAACCTAAATTTTAATAATTTTTAAAGGGTTAAACCAAAATTTTAACATTTTTAGAGGGTCAAAATACAATTTTATCTTTACTAATTTAAAATTTTAAAGGACCTAAATGGAATTTTTTTTCATTTTAAGGGAGTTAAAGCCCCTACCAACCCTATAGATACGTCCTGCGCATAGATATCTATACCTATATACAACAAAACATTAATTTAAGCATACCAAAATAATTAATCAAACAATTTCTATCATGCCAAACATTTACTGGATATATTCTGGCCTAAATTTCTGAATCAAATGTATACTTAAAGACCATTAGTGGACCATCAATCAGAAGACCATAACATTGCCATTTTGGCTAAATCTATACATTAATAAGCAAATTCTACCTCAAACATACAAACACTTATAACCAGGTTATATCTCAATTCATACAAACCAACTCAAAAAGCATACCATACAATACGTTGAGTGACTTACCAAATTACACTTAAGCACATGACAAGCTAAAAAACATATTCGGATTGGACTTTAATCATAACAATATAAAAATCTTCACGAATTAACCCACAACTTACGCCACAAAAACTACTTTCACGCACTAAGCGTTCAAATATGCTTAATATTGCTCTAACTAAATTCCATTTTACCCTTTTTTTCCATATTAGTGAATTAATTTTACCATTTACCACATTAACATACTAATTCAAGTTGACATCCCAATCTTACCTGTGTACAATTTTACAAGCTTTTAGTTTTTTTTTTTTTTTAGCCAACAACTTCTTAACCTAATAACAAAAATATCATGTTACGGATATAAAAATTTGAATTCGATTTCAAACAATTCTATTTCCTTTTCTCTATTATCAAAAATAAAATTTTAAACCATGTTACTAATTCAAGTTTAATTATTAGAACCAAAAGATGCTAAATTGCGAATATATCATAATTTCATTACTAATGTAGAAGTTTTACGATTACAAAAATGGTAATCAATGTGAATTAATCTTCTTTTTTTCCATTTCTAACTTTCTTTAATCATATTTATAACTTTTTTATTAATTTTTTTATATTATGCATGTTCATTTTACAACCGAAAATGTTTAGAGCTCGTAGTTGTTCCTCTAAAAAATATTGTCTTCAAGCTCCCATTAAGAGTACAATGTGCCTTACTATTGCACCCAACCACTTGTTGATAATAGAGGTACTCACGGGTTGGACAGGGCCCAACCAAAATTTTAAGCCCGTTTATTAGGTCCGATCCAACCCAAAAAATGGGCCTAGAATTTTGTCTAAGCCCAGCCTAGATAAATAATTTAAAACCCAAGACCAGCCCATATTAATTTTTTAAAATTATTTTTTATATAAATTTTTTTAAAAAATATAATACATCAAAAATACTAAAAATACTAAAATAAATGTTTCCCAACAAATTGAAAATATATTTTTAAAAAATATTATACTTAAATAATATTAAAATAGGTGCGATTTAAGAAGCAAATGCCTCTAAAATAGTAACAAAATTAATAATAAAACAAGAGTTATACAATATCCAAATAATAATAACAAAATAGTAAAAAAACAACAAGAAAATAGCCAAAAAGAAAAACAACAAAAAAAAAGTTGCATTTTATTTTGCATATTTGGGTCGGGCCAAAAAAGTTTTACTCGAGGCCTGACCCGTTTTCTAAACAAATTTTATTTTTTTGTTCAAGCTAATTTTTGTATTTTTATTTTTATTTAAACCTTCTTACTTTTCAGTTGGACTCGGCTTTACCCACGTGCAAGTTTAGTTGATAACATTTCTATTGATTTTTATACTACATATGCACATTTGTTCCATAATTACTACTTTACCCACTGATTCAGAAAAGGCAAGTAGTTGCTAATGTAAATCAAGAAAATAGTTTTGGGACTTCAGCCAAAGATATATACATGATTCACTATTTTATTTTTTAAAATATTTTTTCTAATTCATTATTTTCAAAATATTGCAGGGATTGATGTGTTCAAAACTAAGTCATATCTGTTCACTAAGAATTTTATACATTTGTTTTAAGGTTATAGTCTTCGTACCATTAGAATACAAAATTATCTTTCAATCATAGTGTTTTTTTTTTTTAATAAAAAAAAAAAAAGCTTTTTGTTAAGAATAATTCTAACCAATTTTTAAAGTTTTTACAAATTATATTTTATTAAATAAATAATAAGAATTTTCTTTTACGATATTAAAAAATGAAGGATGAATGTCTTACAATTTAAAACAAATATTTAACAAAAGGTTTAGTATTTCAACTTAACACTTTTTATTTAATTTGGTATTTAAATTTGACAATTTTTCTTAAGTTGGTACTTAATCTTTTTGGGTTCAATTCGGTACCTAAACTTGACTCTTTTTTCCTAATTTGGTATCTAATCTTTTTTTCTTTTTATTTTTTTGGATTTGGTACTGGTCAAATGTTTTATAAATTACACCAATATATTAAAATTGTTTTGTTTTATGGGGTAGCAAAAATAATCAATGTATGGCCAACATGTGACACATGATAATATTTTTCTTTTGTATTTTATATGTTCAATTACTTTTAGTTTTATTTATTTAATTAATTATTATATTAATTGAAATTAATGAATTTCTTTTAATTTGAGGTTTTAATTTTTTTTATTTAATATTAATTCGTTAAGCATAGTTCAATACTTATTTTTTTAACATGAATTTCCTCTATTACTGACAATACTTGTTGTAGCATAACAAAAACAATTTAACACCTTTAGTATTTTGCGTAATTTGTACAATATTTAATAAATTTAAGTACCAAAATTGAAACTAAAAAAAAATTAGATACCAAATTAGAAAAAAGTATCAAGTTTAGATACTAAATTGGACCAAAAAATTTAAATACCAAACTAAAAAATATCAAATTTACATACTAAATATTATTTTAAGCATTAACAAAAATTTTAACTCGCTCCATAGAAATTAAATACATAATAAGAAATGATGATTAAACAGAAAAACCGTGTTTTGAATAGGAATGAGAAAAGATGATCTGAAAACGACATATGATAGAGCGTTACGTAACCCCTGACCCATAATCAACCCAAAGACAGGCCGAAATAAATTAATAACAAATTATAAATGGATTGTCCTTTATAAATTAGAAAAATATGTGTACCTTTTAAATTGGCTTTTTAGGTTTTTCTTAATTAGGAAAATAAGTCATTTTTGGAGAGAGTGTGTAAAAATGTGTCTAGTTTTTCCATCAACTGTACAGAAAATGCATCTAGTTGGACGCGCTTTCCTCCGACAAACATTTTCCCAACGAGTTTTTAAATGTTGGTAATGGTAAAAAATTTTAAAAGGGCCAACGGTAATTCTTTTTCCTTTAAATACCATGCAATTTTTCTTCTTTTCACTCAAATCCAACTTTCTCTATTCTCATTAAACTCTCAATTTTTTCAACTTATATTCGAAATTTTCCTATACACTTTGTTTAAAAATACTATAGTTTTACTTAATTATTTTGTATATTCATTTCACTTAAATTTTCATGAATGGCAAGCTATTTGATTCATTTCAATGACAAATACATTTCCACCAACCAAGCAATAATGGTAAGAAAAATTTTTAAATTTCATTACTTTCAATTAAGTTAAATTTAAAGTTTTTTTTAAATTTTTAAAATATTTTATTTTGTCAATATAAATAGGCGAATGATCGTGTTTTGGAAGGGTTCATACATAATTTGTCAAAGAGTCCAGACACTGAAATTCTTGGTTATTTGCAAGATGCGAGATTCTTACATGTGTCTTGTATGTTCAGGGGCTGCAAATTGGATCCTACACTCATCAGCGCATTGGTGAAAAGATGGAGACCCATGACACACACATCCCATCTTCCAAACGACATGTGTACAATCACACTCAAGAACGTAGCTTTATAACTCAGTTTACCAGTAGATGGGTTAGTCATTACGGGTTCAACAGTCTTTCCCAGCAAAGAGGACATTTGCGAGGCATTTTTGGGAAAGGTGTCGAACAAATTTCAAGGTGACCAGATAGATATGAAGTGGTTGAAAACTAATTTTAAAGAACTTCCTCCAAACATGCTCGACGTCGTCAAAGAGCAAAAAGCCCAAGCATTCATCCTGAGGTTAATCGAAAGTTGTGTCAAGCGACAGAACCGGATAAAATGTCAATTGGTGGTTCCCTGCTCCTATTGCAGTCATGGGTGTGGTGACGACTACTATTTCTATATCTCCGAGTGAATGGGTTATTTTATAATAATATGTAGTTAACATAGTAAATGTTGTTTGTTTATTATATGTTTAAATTAACATATCGCTTGAATTGGTGGAACCATGGGCTGAGTTACGTGAGACTATCGGAATAGCTCCAAGATATCCGACTATTGTTAGATCAACGCTCGAAAGCCGAGGTTAGTTACTAATTTTTTTTCAAACTTATAATAATTACGCAATGATTTGTAATTTAAAATTCCGCACATAGCAGAATTTACAATTGTGCACTACAGTTTGAATGGATGTCATACATCAATCCATATATCATAGAATACGTCCTACCAGAATTTTTGGCCATTTAGAGTATGTAGGATGCGAATGTGCCGTTAATAATGTAAGTGATAGTGGGGATGCGCGAATCGGATTGAGTGATGCAACAGTTCGGGTAGAGGCAAAAAAACTCGCAACTACCGCGATACATGAAAGCACTGCATAAGCTTGATCTGCAGGGAAAGAAAAATTAGTTACCATAAGGAGTACATCGACAATTGGGTTCGTAGGATGAAATTTTTACCCATCTGCAAACCCTTTTTCTCATCGGACATGACGACCTATTTGGAGTACATGCCTTGGTTCAGAGTCATCGGCAAGCCATACTTGCTGTGAGTGGAGGCAAGGAGTATGCAACTTTATCAAAAGAGGCCACAACGATCGTCCTAGCAACGTAGGTCAGGAGGAAGTGCCGCAACTAGTTCGTCCTCGGCTCTAATCCAACAAGCACCACCAATGTCTACACCACATCCCAGTCAATTCAATCCATTTATTCCTATTCATTTCACTAACCTCGTGTTTTTTTCACAAGCACCACACTATACACCACCGCAGCACCTTGCATCTACACCTCTCGTAGGTACATTTTTTAAGGAACCTCTGTCCCCAACATTTTACGCCCCCATGTCGACATAGATGTCGACACAAATTCCAACACACATGATGACTCATGACCGACATTGATGGTGACATTGATGCCTTCATCAATGATAGTATCAATGCGCACATCAATGTCGACGTGTCTGAGTTTTACAACGTCTTATGGTTATTCGCTGATAGTATCACAAACACCCACCGCATCGTTATTTTATCGAGGTAGGTCATCAGCGCTACCACCTTCTTGTGGAGTGGAGGACACACGATGGGAGGCTATTACGGTATGGCACTCAAACATGGAGAAAGGCGATAGAGGCAAAGACAAAGGCAAGAGTGGAGATGAAGATGAGTACGAAGGTCGAGGTGAAGACAAAGAAGATGATGACTATGATCACAATGAAGAAGAGGAGCTGGCACCACCACTTCTATGCAAAAATCCTACGTGCAATCGTTAGCCACTGCCCTGTGGCACATATTCGGCCCAATGACACCGATGATGTGTATTTCATTTACTTTTTGTCATGTAAATTTAAATGACATCAATAAAAAAGCAACCACTTTTTTTTATATTTCTGTTGCAACTCATATTTGTTTATGTTAAAATTTAATGTAAATTATACATAATTTTTCATATATAATATTTGATATGAAATGTTTAACTTCGAATAGGTACCTTTATCAATTTAGTAAATTATTAAGGTACAGGGGTGAGATCGTAAAAATGATAAAAGTTCAATCGCCAGAGAAATTGTAATCGGTACTTGAAATAGAGCTTAAAGTAGTAATTTTTCCACTATATGAATGTTAGTAGACGGAAGCAAATACAAATTAAAAGCAATAAAAAAAGAAAGAACAAATTTTGTACAAAAAAAAAACATTGTAATTAATTTTATATCACAAGAAAAATGAATGCTAGCGATGTTGAAACCTCAGTGAATCCCTCAATACGAAACATGTTGTCTTTGTATGCCCTGGGTTTTTAGAGTACCTGTATAACCTCTGTTGATTATCCCTCTCACGAACATCCATATTGGTGCGTATCATAGTGGAAGTCGGACGACATTTCGGGATGCGACACAAGTTCATGTTCAAGGCCAACTTGAATGAGGCGCTGGACATTGGCAACCACATACTCTCATCTAGGACAAATGGGAATTCAGATCTCTATACATTGTGCATGCGTTCTAGTTTGTACACATCATTAATATAAGACATGTACTCAATTTGTACATTAGCATATGCGACAATTACATGTGCACATGGGAATCAAAGTGCTTGAAAACTCCCATAATCGTATCCTTTTGGAGAGGTCAACACGATGTGATACCCCTGACATTTCTTGCTCAGGCCTAACATACTCCGTGACTTGCAATATCAGGTTTGGACGCGAGTGATACACTACAAACATAGTATTAACTCTCTCTACATTTCATCTAATTTCTTTTATGACATCATTGCACCAAACGTGATCGTCGCTATCTGCCTAACATATGCTGCCACCTGCTTTGAAAATAAGACAGCCAAACGAAAGTATGTTTCTTTGACAATCGAGGTTATCGGCAAATGACGCGTCCCTTTCAGTATAAAATTGATGCATTCGGCTAGGTTCATTTTCATGTGCTTGTACTATAGACCCCCGTCATACAATTGTGTCTACTGTTTGAAGGATATGTTGGCGCGGTAGTCTGCACCGGCGTTATTGATGGCGCACAAGTTATCCAACATCTCATGGAAACAATGTTGGACGAACTCGTACCCTATCGAGAAAAGTATACGCATGAATGCAAATAATATACTCCATATATGGTTTAGCATGATTGCAAAAATAGTGGAAACTACATACTCATGTCAATACATTGATCTCATTCACTTTCCAAAAGCCATTTTGAATGTTAGTTAGAGTCGACATGCCTTATACAGTACTTATGGTAAGTGCGATCCCAAAGGCTACCATGTCACTTAATAGTGGTCAAGATTTCAGTTCCCTTATTGGATATGACACATATTTTGGGCTACGGGCAAACACGACGACGCAATCAGTTAAGGAAGAAATTTCAATCATCTGTCTTTTCAGAGGGACTTATTGCAAATGCTATCAGTAGAATATTTTGCTTACTATCCTGAGCAATGACAACCAACAACCGATGCTTATACCTCCCGTACAGCTAGGTGTCATCAATTTGCACAAAAGGTTTGCAGTACCGAAAAACTTCCCTGCATTGATCGAATGTCCAAAAGAATATATGAAATACTCTTTTCCCAAGGACTAAAAGATCATCGAAGTACGCTGGGTATGTTTCCAGATCGGTTACGGAATCTGATATGTATCGATCAAGTATCTGACACTATTGTCACAAATCATTGTACAACATGTCCCAGCCGTGATGTGACTTATCCATAGTCTTTTATTTTGCAGCTCATGCCTTGTAGTATGATGGCATGTAATCGTACTAGCTACGAATGTTGACAATCAACACAGGGACGGGAAACTTGGTACTTGTTTTCACCATAGGTAAAATTATGCCAGATATCATGTCAGAGTCTAGCATCGGATGATCCTAGCTTACACATGTAAATTACGAGTTAAAGTTACACTATTGGAAAAAATAAAAACTCCGGTCAGGTCACATTATGTCAGAAAATCAAATAATCGCATCGTACACCTACTGCAACACAAGTCTGTGGACTGAAATACTTCTTTATCATCCACAAGCTCGCCTCCTTCTGAAAAGATGTCATGATTTTCCATTTGCACCTCCTGTTGTGCATTGTGTATCTTCCCTCAAATTTCTCTAAACGAGATTTTGTTTATGTGATAATTCACATTGTTTTTGAAGCTGTATCACTTCAGTTAGCAAGAAAAATATCTTTATTAGGGTACTCTATGCCAACTTTTAATACCCGGATATCTGATAGTGAGCTTGCATAGCCAGATGTTCTATGCGAAACTCTAAACCACCCTCGACGGAGAGGTCAATGCTGGTTATGTGGGGTGAAGTTCAATGCCCTAAATCGTGGATTTGGATCCAGAGCGTTAGCTAAACCGTCATTGTCTGAACCACAATGTTCTTGCTCAGTTGGAACATGCTCTAGTTCAGAAAAAGTGTACTTCCAAACCATCTGGACCAGACTGCCAAATTGGATCGAGGGCTGACTTTGCTCCGTCAATAGCATCCACTGCCCATTCTTCCTCGATTGCATCTTCTTCCTCAACTGAACCTCCATTGTCATCTTCATTGATACTTCGGGAGCATCATAATAAGAGCTTTATAACAAACCAGTGAACCCACTGTACAATCATGTAGTAGGACTTTTTACTTCCGCTTCAGTTCCCGTATTAGCCATAACAGTGGTCAAAGATGGACCAGCTTCATTAGCCTCAGCAAACTTGAAAAGTAACTTTATTATAGCATTTCCTCTTGAGTAGTTTCATGATATAATTGCCTCCAATTCGAGCTCGCCTTTCATATCAAATAGCTCACATTTAAAGGGGTCAATCGATGCCAGATATCGACATTGCAAGCTCGAAATTCTTACTCTACTCGAAGTTTTAACTTTCCTCCTAATTCTAGTTTGTAGCTCACATAATTAAATGGTACAATTGAAAGTCAATTCCCCAAATTGGGCTCCTACAAATATGAACCTGACTTCTATATTGCAGATTTTTTTGTCGTCGTAAATGACAGATTTCACTCATCTACTCATTTCAATTTAAAACGAATTAGATATTTAGAACAAAAAAATATTCAAATGGTTATCCAAGGAAATACAGACGACACTCGCAGTACAACTCTTCAATGTTTGATATGGATTTCTTGCATGTCTAAATTCTGAATATTTCTGTACTTTAATAGCAGAATATCACGAGGAGAGAGGGAATGCGTACTTTTAAATGTGTTTCAGAATACGCGCTTTCATCGAATAATATTAAAATGCTCTTCAATGCTCATAAACGCATTTCTCAGATCAAATAATTTCATCAAATGCATGCTTCAAAGGATATTCAATGCCTCAAAATGTGCTTCAGATTTTACCCGAGATTCCCAGAATCAATTTACTTTTTAGAAGATTTCAGTGGAAATGGTAAGAAAGCCCATCCAGCTGGGCAAGCTTTCTTGCTGACATGGCAGAATAGCGCGCCTAGTTGGACGCGTTTTCCTTGTATTTAGTGAAAAGTCTACCAAAAAGTACCCTAATCTTAGGAATCCAAAGTAAAATTTAAAGTACGTTTTTAAATATTCGATGAAAACGCTAGTCCTAAGATGCATTTTCGACCACGGGGATTTTTTCCTTTGTAATCTCACCTCTCTCCCGTACTTATAAAAGGGGGTTTCCCTCTTCATACTCTATTATCCTTAAACCACTTATCATCTCTTTCGGCCTCAATGCTTCCACTTTACAATATTTCTCTCTCTCAATTTTCTTTTCAACTTCAGTGTTAAAATTTTTCGTCGCTAATAAAATTTTCGATTTGAGGTATTTTTAGGTTGTCGATTATGTAATACTGCTCCGAGACGCACACATTCCATATATCCTACTAAGATGGGACCATTATCTCAAAAACTTATCCTGTGAAAGTCAAATTCCGGGGTGATTTTTCTTTTTACGGTCACATGTAAAAGTCTACATAGAAGTCTCGATCAACGATCGTTATAAGATCATGAATCGGAGTATAATATGGGAGTGAGTTGACTGTCGTTATGTGGGCACGAGCTCAAACTTTTTAGATACGTGGAGATGTTGCCTTATAAATATCATACAGAAGTTTGAGAGTATAATCATAGGGAAAAATTATGGGGCTTCTTGTTATAATCGGCATAATTTTTTTCTCCATTTCCACGCAGTTAGTATGTTTAACCTTCTTTTTTATCTGAAGGTCGGCACCGCCGTGGGCGCAGGAGGACTCTCAGGCGAGGAGTGATTATTTTAGAAGGTGATTTTTATTTTGGGGTGACAACGGTTGTTGTTATTAAATAACTTATTAATAACTATAATCGCTATCACGTCGACCGGAGTTTGACCTCTACTTCCATTGAAATATCCGCTCTCCTCTTGAGAGCCCTATTATGTCCACCTTGATGTCAGCTTTCGAATAAGAATGAAAGGTTAAAGATATTTATTGCCTAGAAATAGAGAAAACAATTGCATTGATTACACCAAAAAGCCTTTCGTTTTTCCTTATGATTATGGTCTCAATATTATGTATGGTATATATAAGGCATCGTTTGCAAGTATCCAAAAATCTTGAACTCGTGATCGCATCATGGCCATCGACAGGGACCTCTACTTAGACTTCGATCTGTGACCATATCAAACACTATCACCTGAAAACCTGACTTCTATAGGATCGATTTTTGAGGTAATGGTCCTATCTTGGCATGACATATGAAATGTATGTGTTCTGAAACGCGTTATTGCATCCCCGACCCTCAAATCTACCTATAAACTTTTACGGTTTCACTCTTAAAAACCTAAACCCTAATTCCTAACAAAAAACCTCTAACCCTAATCTTAAAGAAATAAAAAAAACTGGGCGCGCTTTCACACGCTCTCTCTAAAATCGGCCTATTTTCCTAATTTTTCAGAAAAAGGGCCTAAAAGGCCAATTAAAAAAATTTGGCATATATGCCTAATTTACCAACATATAAATAAGATAAGGTAATTATATTGTTTATTATCAATAGAGTAAAAAAATTTCACAAGTAAATTTAAGATGATGTCAAATGTTTTTTTAATTATTTAATTATCATTTTATTATATCTTAAAAATAAATGACATGTTTGTAAATTTTTTTTATACCACTTGTAATATATAGGATAATGACCTAAAATAGATTTGAGGTTCACGTAACTTCTAGTTTAACCATAATAAATAAAACTTAGAAGGGTGTTTTAATTATTTAATTGAATAAAAACAATTAAAGAATTTTAAAAATTGTTGTAAGTAATTTAAGGAAAGAGATGTCGTGTGTGTGTGTGTGTGTGTTTTACAAAATAAAATATCTTATCTGAACACATTATGACCGTGGAAGTTAGGTTAGAAAGTAAAATTTGTAGAGAATAGAAGGGAAGACATGATGGGGGAAGAAATAACTATAGAAGACAATGGAATATACAAGAAAAGGTTTGGTCATTGTCTCACTTCACATGCTATCCGTGTGGTGTGAATCACACTCGCATTCACATTCACATTCACATTCACATTCACATGCTCTCTGCTGTTTGTAAAAGAATTGTCATTAAAACTGCCAATAATTCCAAATGATTGACCATTTAGGGAAGTAAAATAGTAAAAAGACGAAACAGCACCTACTGTCCGAACGAATCCCTATTACTATGGAAGGGTAAAATAAACAATTCATCTTAACTTACACAAATATAGCTAACTTAATCTATTTATTAAAAGCTAAAATGTTAATTCCAAGTGAGAGGTTTGGTAAATTGGGTCAAATAAACAATTCTTAATTATGCTTTTTTTGAAATAAAATTTATGGGTTAAAATATTAAAAAGAAATCTCAACTTTATCATATTATTTATACAAGTCATTTATATTTTGTTTATATATGAATAAAATAATATAATTTGATAAATAAGTGGACTTAAGTATAAATTAAAAGTTATGGGTTTATTAAAATTGTGGAAATTGATAATTTGAATATTTGAATATTTATATTGTATTAAATTAAATGCATAAACCTTTGTCACTATTTTCAGAATCGGGTCGATTGGTTAGACTAATTGGATGGGGAGCCAACCAATGTACCAATCTAGAATAAGGGGTTAGGCCGATTGACCCATGAACAGTTTGAATTGTTCAAACCAATATTTTTTATTTTTTTTAATAATTTATTCAATCAAACTGGTCAGACTAGTCAAACCAATTAAATCGTGAATCGATGGTTAGACCGGTTTACTCATCTGATTTTGAAAATTTTGAGTTTTGTTGATAATATATTATAAGTGAAATTATTTTTTTATTGTTTGAGTTTGTGAAAGAAGATAAAATAAAAAAATTCTCATGTTTTTTATTTTTGAAAATTTCAAATTTTAAAATTCAAAAATTAACTCTTGAACCTGAATTTACATAAACTAAAATATATTTTGATATTTATTATCCAAATAAAGAATTTAAAAATTTCAAATCCAAATCCAAATTTTTTATCCAATTAACTAAATTTATTAGAATTAGTTGGAAGTGATGAATTTGGGTAAACTAAACAATTCATCTACTGTATTTTTAGTAACTTATACAAATACAGTTAACTAAATTTATACAAATACAGCTAACCTATTTTATTACAAATAAAATTTTACTTCAAACCCATAAATTTGCTAAATTTAACTCAAAACAAAATTTCAGAAAAATGTGCTAAATTTGATTAACCTACAATAACTCACAAAACCATAAAAATTCTTTTTTAATTTTTTAATTTCAATTATATTTAATCTTTAATCTTTAATTTTATTTTTGGATAAAAATAGGAAAAACAATTTATATCCGGAGATTTTTTTTTTAAAATTTTAACGAAAAAGATAAATTAAATCATTTAGATAAGTTTAAAAATCTATCCAAGATGAAAAATAGAAATAAATTAAATTAAATTAAAATTAGGAATTTTTGAAATTTTATCTAAAACTAAATTTTTTTATCCAATTTGACAGAAATGGAAAAATAAATTAAATAATTTTCGGAATTTTATATAAAAAGGTAAAAAAGTAAAATTAAAACAGGTTATATTTAGGGAATTTATTTATTTTTTCAAAATGAATATAAATAAATTTAAATAATTTTGAAATTTGATCCAAAAAAATTATATTTAAAGAATTTAGAAAATTTTAACCAGAATGATAAAATAGAAAAAAAAGAGATAAATTTAAGTTTACCTAAATATGAAAACTGATAAGTAAAATATATTATATTCAAAGAATTTTAATTCTTTTTAATGTTTTTCACTAAAAATGTTTTTTTATATAATTGAAAATATTTTTAATACAACTTTGAATGGATTCGCCTAATTTTTAAATATCAAATATGCGACTTATAAAAAATATACTTTGATATTTCTATTAGGAAAATAGTTGTCAAAAATGTTTGCATGTTTTTACTATTGAAAACAAATATTTATGTTTATTAACTAAATGTGTTTTTTCATTTTCTAAGATAATATATATATTGAAACCAAATACAACTTAAAACTTTTTTAATTTGAAAATAAGCACAATTTAATTTAATGCCGTCCATATTATTATTTATTAACGAATAAAAATTAATTAAATTGTTGTTACGAGTTCATCATTAAAAAGTAAAAATTAATAAATTTTATTATAAAATGCTTATGTATTTTAATAATTTATATTAAATTACTTAAATCCCAATTTTAAGATAAAATTTAGATTTAATATTCTGTCAATTGATGTTGACTTTGTATAATATTTTATGTTTGCATAATCTATGATATATTTGATAAAATGTCTTTTACAATCAAATACAATAATTTTTTTTTGTTGTTATTTGAATAGGTAGTTGTACCTTTTTTTTCTTTTTTTTGGTAGATAGGCTCAAACAAGTTGGAAGAGTAGTTTGTTTGTTTTTTTTTTTAAATTTTTTCTAATAATTTCATTATATATTTGGATTATATGTGTTTTTTTTTTCATAATATTTAGATATATTCATAGCTTCTCCCTAACTCATAAGGAAGAAGATAATGTGCTTCAACACACTTAAATCTATATCCTCTTGCATTGACGATAATACCTATGCCAATTGAGCTAATGCATAATTGGCTTTTTTTTTTTAATTTATTGTGTAAAAAAATATAAGAATTGAATTTAATGAATAATTTAAGAAAAAAAAAAAAAGGTGTGATGTGGATTGAGTATAAATTGAAAGGGGGGTAGTTTCAGTAATTGAAAATATTACTTAGAAAAGTTAGAACTAATTAATTATTTGGCTTTATTACTTTTTTAGAATATTTTAATGGTTAATAATTAATTGAGTTTTATATGATAAATAGAACATCTACATCACGTAGATTAAATCCAATTAACCGAAGAACACAGAAGAGATCCAGAAGGTGGGAAACTGCGAACTTAAAGGGAAGGGAATTTAAGGAGCGTTTACACTCGAAACAAAATCAAATACCCAAACCAATTCCAATTACATCTATTTGATACATATAAAAGAGTTGTTTGTTTCTTAGTTGCGTTGCAACTGCGAGGCGAGTGAAAACAATAATCTGTATTTGGAATAACACCCAATTATTGTTTTATGTCCTAAGAATCAAGAGCAGAGCAGAACGGAGAAGAAGAAGATGGAGAGGATTCTGTCGGCGGTAGGTGGAGGAGGAGAGTCTTTGTTAGGTAGCATAAAGATTGCAGTTCTGCCGATAGCCAAAGTGTTCACCATGTGTTTTCTGGGCTTTTTAATGGCTTCCAAGTATGTTAATATCTTGCCTGCTAACGGCCGAAAGCTTTTAAACGGGGTAATTTCTTTTTTCTTTGTTTAGATCAAAGGGTAATTTGATTTTTTTTTTAATTTTGTTGATTAACTTTGGACTTTGATGATATCAGTTGGTGTTTTCTGTTTTGCTTCCGTGTTTGATCTTCTCTCAACTGGGACAAGCTATTACTCTGCAGAAAATGCTCGAGTGGTATGGACTCATGAGTCTGTTTTTCTTTCTTGTTGCATCTCTGTATCTTGAAAAGTCTAGGCTATATCTTACCATTGGATTGGGTTGCAGGTGGTTCATACCTGTGAATGTTGTTCTCGGCTCTTTGGTTGGCTCACTCATAGGTTTCATTGTTGTAACCTTAGTCAAGCCTCCCTACCCATACTTCAAGTTCTCAATCATACAAATCGGGATTGGTAAGCCACTAATATCAGTCGTTCTGTATTCACAGTTGATGCTGCCAATCTCTCTCTCTCTCTCTTTACTAGTGTCTTATTGCCTAAACCTTTGAGCTGTTTGTTTTATGTTATGAACCATTTAACACTTGATGCAGGAAACATTGGGAATGTACCACTTGTTCTGATTGCAGCTTTATGTAGAGATACATCAAATCCTTTTGGGGACACAGACACTTGTACCACTCAGGGAACTGCATATATTTCATTTGGACAGTGGGTATGTTTGCTTTTAACCAATTAATCTTATGTGCGAAAGTTAGTCACAACACTTTATATATGGATTTTTGTGTATTTTCTGCACTGATTGTGATGAAAATCTGTTTGCGGGAAAGAAAATACAACTTTTCTTTTAATTGTTTAATGCCAATTCAACTGTTTATTTGGAATTTTACTTTTCATGGGAAAAATATGGTACCTTTACTCCCTTTTAAGTAATGGACACTATACGAATGAGTTTTAACCATAATATATATCAGGTTGGCGCAATCATTCTATACACATATGTATTTAATATGTTAGCTCCTCCCGTGGAAGGTACCTTTGACCTTGAAGATGCAAGTCTTCCCCTTAAGATCCCTCAGAAGGATGTCTCTCCTGAGCAAGCTCCATTGCTGGTGCAAGAGGATGCACCGGTGGATTCAGATAATTCAGATAATTCAGATACGAAAGGAAAGGTGAGATCAGGTTTATTTGAATTTGTTCTGTATTTTGCTTTACAACAAATGTTTTCTATAATTCGACTTTCTCGGATTTTTGTGCAGATTAAAAGTTTTCTTGTTTTTATTTATGAGAAGTTAAAGCTCAAGCAGATTCTTCAACCTCCTATTATTGCTTCAGTAAGTTGCACTCATTAGTTTGATTTCTTTTATGAATTCGTTTAGCGAAAAAACTGCTAGTTTCCCTTCCAAATCACTGTCAAATCTCAAATTTTAGATTGGTTGTGCAATGTGGGTAAGAAATACTGCACGTTCGTGGTTTAATTTAATTACCTGAATACAACTGGTAAATTTTTTATGAACATATTGTTCAGCTCTTGCCCTTGTTTGTTGTTGGAGTGACAGTTTTCAGTTGTGAACTTGAAATGTCTAAGTGTGTTGTTTCTGTCCTGGTTTTAAGGATTGATCACAAACTTTTTGATAGATGAAGGGAAAAAGAAAAATATAAGAAACTGAAGTTATGGATTGGATTTTACTTTTTTCAGTAACCATAAATGTTTAAGTGCTTTTAATTTGTTCTATGTCTATTTTGGTGAGTAAAATATACATATAAAGTGTTTCTCTTCTTTTTTTTCCTTTTTGAGTGCTTATAAATTGGCAATTGTGCACTTACTGCAGATTCTAGCCATGATTCTTGGTGCAGTGCCGTTTCTAAAGAAACTAATATTTACAAGTGATGCTCCACTTTATTTCTTGACAGATAGCTGCATTATTCTTGGGTATGTTTTGGATGTTCTAATGACAATAAGTATTTGGTTATTTTTAATTGTATTTGAGTTTATGACGGGTTAATTATTTTTCATCTTAACAGAGAAGCCATGATCCCATGCATTTTGCTGGCACTAGGAGGCAACCTTGTTGAGGGTAAGTTAAAATATCTTTGTTCTTGTTTTTCTTATATATACCTATATGAAATTTTGGACAGTGTTAGTCACATAGAGGGATTTTTCTTATACTATCGGTTCTGCCACATGAGTTCTAATTATAGGAAGCAATTTCTTATGTGAAGGAATTTGATGAATTTGTGTTTCATTTGCAGGACCCGGACCAGGAAGTTCAAGAATTGGTTTAAAAACACTTGCTGCTATAATTTTTGGGCGTTTATGCTTGATGCCTCCTGCAGGACTTGGCATTGTGATGATGGCTGATAAGCTTGGTTTTCTTCCTGCTGGTGATAAGATGTTTCGATTTGTTCTTCTTCTTCAGCATTCAATGCCAACATCTGTGCTTTCTGGTAACAAGTCTGGTTTTAGTAAATTTTTTGGAAAATGAAGAATCTAACTGTCAGAATAAGACATATTTACATAAAGGTTGTTTTATATGAGCTATCTAATTGATTAAAGTAAATGAGAAGTATATATTTGATTTTTTAACATCAATTTGATTTTTTTTTAATCAAATTTAAAATTTGTAAATTGATTAGATAACAATGTTTTATTTCAACTGTTTTGGTCTATAATATAAAAGTTTTACTTATAATGTTGTTGGCTTAAAACAGGTGCCGTTGCTAATTTAAGAGGCTGTGGAAAGGAATCAGCTGCTGTGCTGTTTTGGGTTCACATTTTTGCAGTTTTCTCTATGGCAGGATGGATTATTCTCTATTTGAACATACTTTTCTAAAACTGTGTTAAGCTCAAGCTCTCATTGCTATGGTAACAGCCGCAGTTTTTTTGGTATTTTATCTATTTTCATGCATGTTAGCATCAATAGCGTGATAAAGAGAGATATGCATGCATAAGCTGTGGTTGTGATTACAGAAGATAAACTCTATTTTGCAAAATTTTTTTGATAAATTTAGTGAAGTGTATGAAGACACACTGAAAATATTATTCTTTAATATTATTCTTTTGCATTTTCTTATGTGTTTCATTTTTTCACTTAGTATGAATTTTATGACTTTATCTTTTATACGATAGTTTTAAATATTATATGTTGTAGATTTTATGACTTTATCTTTTATACGATAGTTTTATATTCTATATGTTGTAGAAGTAGTTTTTAACGTAACATTTGTTGCACTTTAAAATATATAATTTTAGTTCTGTATAATAGCATTATTCAAAATAATAAGCATAATTAAAATATATCAATTATTTTGACAATTCAAATATTATTGTCAATGCAGCTATTGCATGAATTGCAGACCTTGTCACAAAAACTGTTACAATGACTTATGTAATAAGCAGTAGTGTGTTTTGGTTGACAATTTTGACTTATATTTATCTTTTTTATCGTTTATGTTGAGATTCAGTAGCAAACAATATAAAAATTATATCTGTAATGGGAAATTAGATTATAGAATCCTTTACTAGCAAAGGCTAGTATATGGTTGTTTATGGAAAAAGATTGGGTTAAAGATCGCTTAATTAGAAAGATTTCCTAATGCCATCATTATCTTGAAGATTTAAAATATCATCTTGGTGAAAATAATCAATTGGTTGGTAGAGCATATAAATAGAGATTACAATCCTCCATCATATAGTACGAATTTGAAAACGTTAAATCTACACTATAAGACTTGTTTTGCTTAATGCAATTCTATTATTTCATTATTGTAAGAAGTTCTTGGTAAGATTTCTGTAAGGTTGGTTGAGTAAGTAAGAGAGTTCATACTAAACGTGAAAAAATGGTTGCAATAATCAAGTGATTGGTTGAGTTTAAATCATTGATAATACTATGATTTAGTAGTTGATTCATCTTAAGTAAGCCCTCCCAAACATAGGGTTTTACAAAGTTGTCTAAACATTTGCTAATGTTCATATTTATTTTGTTTTCTTATTTGTTACTACTTATTACAACTACACCAACAATAAGTATGTCTAACAAGTTCATACAGAATACACTTTCAATTGGTATCAGAGTCTAACACTACTCTTTTCGTTGTTGGATCATGTTTGTCTAGTTCAATGTAAACTTAATGAAAGAAGGAAGTTTAGTGTCATGCCCCTTAATGCTAGATGGATCCAATTATGTTGCTTTTATTCTTAAAACGATAAGCGTTACATCTAATGTTGTAACATTCTTTGAAACATAATCTAATGAGGTTGTGAAAGTGATGACGATGCTTTTAGTTTACATAAGACTTGTAAAGTTATGCCAGAGAAATGAAATATGGTTTGTACTATTAACAAATTTGTAAGTGAGCATGTTACAATCTTGAAAAAGTCAATTTAAAGCTTGTAGAGGGTGTAATAGAAAAAGATGTGATTATTGATCAAAAAGCGGAATTAAAGACCACCAAAGCATAGTTGAATGTTACAAGGAGCATTTGAAAAGGGTAAGCACAATGAGTGAAAAACTTGATGAAATCATTTCCATGATCATACAAAATTGTGATCATAGTATTCTTAGCTCCATTAAGAAAAAACTTCCACATCTATTGTCTTTATTAGAGCCAAGCAAACTATTGTATCCTTTAAAATGGACAAGAAGAAGAAGCAGAGACCAATATGGCATTATTGAGGTGTTGTAGGTCATATAAAGCATCCATGTTTCAAGCTCTTCAATAATTTGAGATGGGGGAAAAGTAGAGATATTAATACCAGTGTTCCAACAAGACAAGTAATAAAAAAGTCTCAATAGTTAAAAAAAGATATAGGTAAGAAAATATGAAATATGTTTATTGGTTGCTCACTCTTCCTTGTAAGTTAGTACAGACAATGAGTGATACTTTAGTAGTAGTTATGCGAGACATATTACTGGTAAATATGGTTTTTTGAAGGAGATCAAACATTGTAAATAAGACAAAGTCACCTTTACAGATAAGAAGAGAGGAGGACTTCTCAGCAACGGATTTCTTAATCTAAGAGGCATGCCTAAGTTGAAAAATATGTTGCTAGTAAAAGGACTAAAGACTAGTCTCATCAATATTAGTAAACTTTGACCAAGATCTCCACGTCAAGTCCTCAAAGGATGAATGCATAGTGATGGACAACAACAACAATATTTGATAAAATGTCAAAAATCCATGATTGACGAGCTTCAGATTTTGCACTAGCGATTTGGACATGTCAATTATCGAATCCTCATGTGACCCATCTATGAAATATACCTAATTATATCGAAGAGTTATTTCATTATGAACCAACTAATACTAAAACAGCTTAATTGACAATTTCAAGCCTAAATTCCAAAATATCCAAAAATCAATTATGGAACTATAAGCATATTTTGATTTCAAAAATAAAAACAACATAATCTTCTAAGCATATTTTGATTTTAAAAATAAAAACAACATAATCTTCTAAGCATATTTTGATTTTAAGAATAAAAATAAAAAAATCTACAAATCATAGAAATTTAAAAAAATGCTAGATAGAGATTGTAACACGTTTTGATATTAAATGAAAGTAGAATACAAATCTTATTAATGTATTTTAATAAAAAATCTAATGAGGTTAGTTAACTTCATGAGATTTTAATGAAATTTATTAATATTATTTTATTTCAATTAAAAGTTTCATTTTAATTAAAGTTATGATATTAATAAATGATTATTAAACGTTGATTTAATGTTTTGTTTCATTTTTTTTTAATCTTACATTATAAATATCAAAGTTATTTCATTGCTAATGCATCTCATTTTTCAAAGAGAAAAGCTTTCTTTTTAATTGCATTTACTATCCTTAAAATTTAAAGTCTTTTCTTAAGTTTTTTGTTTTTAAGGGTTATAATTATTTGGCTGAAAAAAGTGTTAATTTCGGTGCAACTTTCGCCTTCTAACTTGTGTAGGTTAGCAAGGTGTATAGTGGGTGATTAAGTTTCTTGCATCATAGGGGATGATGTACAATGAAACTTCTTTGCACAAATTATTGTCACCGACAGGATGTGTATTGTCTCAAGAGAGTGATCTAGTACACTCTTCAATCTTCATCACCCTATTTTAAACATTATAGTTGTGATAGTTAGGTGGCAACAAATTTATCCTATACTTCTATTTAGAAGAAGTATAGTGCAACATTCTCTAACAAATACTTTGAAATACACAAACACAACACAACTACAATCGCATATACATATATTATAATGCACACAACTTCCTAGCCTCCAACCATAAGGCTTCAATTCTTGTGGGATTTGTAACAATGACCAAAAGTTAGTGCAAATTTATTTAACTGACACATTTAGTTTTGTCATTTCAATTAAGTCAGTTATTTTAGCTAAGTTAAATTAGGGTTTGGTTAGAATAGTTATGTTAGTTATCGATTAATGAAATTCATAATTGAATTGACCAACTTAATCGATATTTATACATATCTCTACTATAATAAAGCCTCTAACTGAGCTGGTGTCGCCCATCAACTAAGTCCCAACTTAGTTGAGAAATTACAAAAAGGCATAAACCTATTCTGTTTACAAAGTAAGTCATATTATTGGATCATATTTTTTTCTTTTTATACTTTTACTCAACCTAATTTCAAACTATTTTGCTCAACCTAAATTTAAATTAAATCTATTTTTACAAAACCCTAAATTTGTGAAGCTTAAACAACTAAAATATTCTAATTCTCTTTTAGATTGTTGCATCTTGCTTCCCTTCTAACCTTCCTTTTCTGTATTTCATTGATTCATCCTTATCCATCGTCCAACTATCATATTGCTCTTCTAAGTTCTCTTATCTCACTAAGCTTTTGTAGTTTTCTTGTTCTTATTAGATCTAGGTTTGTTCTTGAAACAAAATTAGCCTGCAATATGATAAAGTCTACTATGCTTATAATTTTTTGCAACAATAAAAAGAACAAGAAATGAACTTGTAAGGAAATAAAAAACAGGAAGAAGAAACGACAAAACCAATCTTTGTTAACACAGTTCAGACACAACGGTCTTATGTTTGTGGAGCCCCACTCAAGATATACTCTTATTATATCTCTAAATCAAACAATAGTAACAATCCTCCTCTATTGGCTAAAACCCATAACCCCTTTATATGCTAAGTTCATGTGGCCCTAATAGAGAACAAAACCATAATCAACATATACTAAAGATAACTCTCAACTCCACTCTGTTGGAATATTTTCAAATATTTATAGTGTTCTAATAATTATAAATGAATGGGTGTAATTAATCAAAAGATTATATTATTTGATTTTTTGAAAAAGAATTATAACTATTTAAATAATATTATTTAAATAGTTATAATATTAAATGACTAGTTATGTGTTTCTTTTAAAGATATTATTATTCAAAAAAAAAAAACCTATTGATGAAAGAAGTCTCTATGAAGAGACATGAAAATTCCTATAAATAGGAATGAGATTTCATCTGGAAATCATACCAACAAATTCTAATATTCTTTCTTTCCTTCATTTATTTTCTAATATTATTAGATTATTCTATAAAGTATTACTGTAGAAATCCTTTATAGAAATTGAGTTTCTTGTCATACATTACTCAGTGTATAGTGGGCTATTCTCGTCAGTGCAAAACGCAAATAGTCATTGGCTTCATTATATCCTCGAGGTTAATTTGCTTGGAATTGGTTTGCACACTGAAGATAGGTGGGGGTGAATATAACCTTAAAGATAGTGGCTTGATACACGCCTTGAAGCCTTATCCTATTTCTTCTTCTGTTCGAGTTCCGTTCATTTGTTCGAGATTTTCTTCACCAGAGATTTGTACTAACAATGTAACACTCCTAACCCATATCCATTGTCGGAGTAGGGTTACGAGGCATTATCGATCAATATACAACATTTAGCTTACATTTATTAACCTCAAGAATTTATTCTCATATATTATTCAAAACAATCACATTGTCCCTTATAAGGGCCTACGAGGCCTTAAACATGCTTTAGAAGTGGTTCGGGACTAAATCGATAACATACAAAAATTTTGAAAACTTAGGAATTTTTTTTCATCATACAAGGGTCATACGCCCGTGTGAATAGGCTATGTGCCTCACAAGGCTAGTAGATATGCCCGTGTGCCAGGCCGTGTAAAAATTGAAGAGTATACTGACTTGGGTCATACGGCCAACCACACGCCCGTGTGTCTAGCCCGTGTGCCCTATGGAATGGCCACACACACCCGTGTGCTAGGCCGTGTGCCATTTGGGGGATATACTGGCTTATACCACACGGCCAGTCACACGCCTGTGTGTGAGACCATGTGGAGCATACTGACTTCAATTCAATTACAACACTAGGGGACATACGACCGTGTAACCTAACCGTGTGTCGCAATAGGCCATTTGCAAGACCAATTTGCCACCCTTTCTTGCACATACCTACACAAGCTCATATGTTATCATTTTAAGACACAATTATGCAACCAAAAGTCATCAACCAATACATAATCATACCACATCCATTTCAACTAAATTCAATACTTAATTCCATATCATTTACCTATTCAATTTCCAAACAATTTAATTTGCTTTACTAAGCATAATTCACATTTATAATTGATTTAGCAAAACTAATCCAAACATACATAACCACTTCAATTTCATTCATCCATTATAGGTCTAGTACCAGACATTAAAAGTATAAATATTTGCACATTCATAAGCATCAACAAGTTCATCATTTTATACCAACTCAAATGGCCAAAATACATATCCATCAAACATACCAAAATGACTCAAGCCTATACATGCCATATACCATATATACATAACTTCAAAAGTACCAAAATAGATGATCGATAGTGTGAGGAAGTCTTTGACGATCCCTGGATCTGAGCTAGCTTCGTAGAACTATAAAACATCGAAAATTAAACAGAGTAAGCTATAAAGCTTAGTAAGTCCGTATGTGAAGATGAAATAATCACAACATTCATTAGCAAATCAAAATGGATAATATCATAAACATTTAAAGTATCAATTCATGAGCTAACATAAAATTTATTCATATCCTCATTCATGAGTTCTCAACTTCATCTATCTCTATACCTGAATAGTTTTCCGTACATACTTGTACGAATACATTTCTATTTCTCATTAATACTCTTATCAAACCACTCCGGTTTATATGTGCTTACGATACAAATTCATCGATTTTCCGATGTCATAGTCCAACTATGGTCTTACACATACATTGCCAAGGCCCTCCCGTGGTCTTTCGTTCACATGCCATAACCCGGTTAAGGTCTTATTACTCGATTGTCATAGCCCAGCTATGGTCTTATTTGGCAACTTGCCTTACTCAATCCATACATTTCATTTAATAACTCAACATTTATTCAATAGAATAATTACTAACTCAATTTCATCCATCAAATAGATAGGTACACATTTAAGTTCAATTATACGAACTTACCTCGTATTCGGAATTGTCGTATCGGGTCGACTACTCAATAACCTTGTTTTCCCCCCGATCTAAATCTGAATTCTTTCTTTCTTGATCTATATGAATTCAAAATTGACTTATTCAATCATATATTCTTTCAATTTAATCCAAAACATACATTTAGGCATATTTGCACTTTAGCCCCTAAACTTTCACACTTTTAACAATTTAGTCTTTATTTCACAATTACACAAAATTCACATAATTTCTTTAAACCCAAGCTTGGCCGAATTACATATAGGTCCCTAGCAGCCCAAAAAATTCATTTATTTCAAATTTCAACCACTCAATTTGCACATTTCATAATTTAATCCCTATTTGACATTTTTGTCAAAATCACTTTACAAAACATGTAAAACTATCATCAAGCTTTCATATTTCAACATTAAACATCAAATAACTCATAGATTCAACAATGGCAACTCTCCAAATCTTTAACAGTTTCAAAATCTAATATACAGGCTAGCTAGATTGAGCTGCAACATTACAAAAACATAGAAATCATAAAAAACGAGCTAAAATCGTACCTTAATCAAGCTATGTGTGTGCCGAACCTAAATGAACAAAATGACATCTTTCTCTTCTTCATTATTCTGCCAACAAGAAGAAAGATGGACAAAATTCCTTTTTGTTTTTATTTTATCAACCTTTATTAATGAATTACTATATTAACCTTAATAATAAACATATAAAATCACTTAATGGTTGTCCAAAATTGTCCACTATCATTTAAAATGGTATAATTACCATTTAAACCCATCATATTTAAAATCCAAGGCCAATTGACACCTTTAACTAATAGCATGCAACTTTTGCATTTTACGTAATTTAGTCCTTTTACCGAATTAAGCATTCAAATAGCAAAATTTCTTTATGAAACTTTCACACAATAATTCTATCATGCTGTAAACTTTAATAAAATAATAAATTAATATTTTGACCTCAGATTTTTGGTCCCGAAACTACTGTTTCGATTTGACTCAAAAACGGGTTGTTACAAACAATTTTAAGGTTATATTTCATGAATGACTACCACAACACATGAAAGTGGAACACGAAGGGAGTTGGCTTCCAATTTTTTCAAACTTGATCGGTTTGATGGTGGCAATTTTCTACGATGGCAGAAAAAGATGCACTTCTTATTATCAACTTTGAAGATTGCTTATGTTTTGGATACTCCAAGACTGAAGAGAATGGAAACGAATCTGTTGCTACAACCTGAGAAAGTCAAAAATGGGACAATGTTGATTACATGTGCATGGGCCACATATTGAATGGTTTATCTGATGGTTTGTTCGACACCTACTAAAACGTGGTCACCGCTAAAGAATTATGAGATAAATTAGAGACAAGATACATGACCGAAGATGTTACAGGTAAGAAATTTCTTGTCAGCCGTTTCAATAATTATCAAATGGTTGATGGTTGTTCTGTTATGGAACAATTTCATGATATTAAAAAGATGTTGAATCAATTCAAGCAATATGATATGAAAATGGATGAAACGATTATTGTATCCTACATAATAGACAAACTTCCTCCATCTTGGAAAGACTTTAAAAGAAATCTAAAACAAAATAAAAAGGAAATATCTCTTGAGGCTTTGGCAAATCATCTTCGTATTGAAGAAGAATATCGAAAGCAAGATCAGAACCTAAATTATGAAAATGCCAAAGTGCATGTTACGGAGGAAGTACAAACTACTAAACCATTTAAGAGAAAGTTCAAACAGACTGATAGAGCACCTAAGTTCAAAAAGAAACAAAAGGGCTCATGCTATCATTGTGGTAAGCAGGAACATTTCAAGAATGAATGTCAATTTTTAGAGAAGAAATCATCTTCTAAGGCTGATAATACCGAAAAGTTCATTGTAATGATATCTAAAATTAATATGGCACAAGATGATAATACATGGTGGATTGATACCGGAGCAACCAAACATGTGTGCAAAGACAAAAGCATGTTTACAAAGTTCACACAATGTGAAAATGACGATGTCTTGTACATGGAAAATTCTTCCACCGCAGCAATCAAAGGCAAAGGGTCTGTTGAACTACAATTCACTTCTAAAAAGGTTTTAACCTTAAATGATGTATATTATGTACAAGAAGTTAGAAATGATTTAGTGTTTGGAAGTCTTTTAAATAAGTTTGGTTTCAAACTTGTTTTTGAGGCAGATAAGTTTATTTTGTCTAAGGGAGGAATTTTTGTAGGGAAATAGTATATGTATGAAAGTATGTTCAAACAGAATATTATTAATAAGAATAAAAATACTATTGCTGCTTATATGTAGAGGTGTGCATGGGCCGAGTTCGGGCCGGGCCCATAAAAAAATTTTAGCCCGTTTTCAAGGCCCGGGCCCGGCCCGGCCCGAAATATGGGCCTAGAAATTTGTCCAAGCCCGGCCCGGGGAAAAATGGTAGGCCCGAGCCCGGCCCGGCCATATTAATTTTTTTTTTTGCTTTTTTTATTAAATAAAAAAACTTTAAAATATAATAAATCAAATACATTTAAAACATAAAAACAAATATTAAAACAAAAAACAAATAAAAAATGAGACTAAAATAATTCTTAAAATAATACATAAATTAAAAATATAACAAAAAGTAATTATATTAAAATTGAAAATTTGAAACAAATTAAAATTAAATTAAGAACTAAATTATATTAATAACAAAAGTTTTACAATATTAAAATAACATTAAAAACAACAAAAAGAGTAAAGTAAAATACTAAAGTTACTTAAAATTAAAAATAAAATTTTTTTAAAAATAATTTAATATTAAAATCGAAGTAGGGCGTAGTCGGCCCGCCAAAAATCTTACCCGAGGCCCGGCCCATTTTCTAAACGGGCCTCGTTTTTTGTCCAAGCCCATTTTTCGGGCCTATATTTTTACCCAAACCCTCCCATTTTTTGGGCGGGTGCACACCTCTACTTATATGGTTGAATCTTTTTATTGATGGCATTATAGATTAGGTCATTTGAATTATATAAAATTGAATGACATGCATAAGTTAGATTTAATTCCTGTTTTTAATAATAATATTGAAAAATGAAATACATGTATGTTGACTAAAATTATAAAAAACCCTTTCCCTAAGGTTAAAAGGAAAACAAAATTACTTGATTTGATACATAGTGATTTATGTGACATGCATAATACTCCTACATTAGGTGGAAAGAAATATTTTGTTACTTTTATTGATGATTGTTCTAGATATTGTTATATATTTATTGCATTCAAAAAATGAAGTGCTTGATAAATTTAAAGTTTATAAATCTGAAGTAGAACTTCAGTGTGAATCATTTATCAAGTGCTTAAGATCGTATAGAGGTGGAGAATACTATAATCCAAGTTATTTTGAATCACCTAGAATTGTCCATCAAGTTTTAGCCCCTTACACACCACAACAAAATGGTGTAGCTGAAAGGAAAAATAGAGTCTTGACTGAAATGGTAAATTCAATATTATCATATTCAGGTCTTGGATAAGGTTTTTGGGGAGAAGCTGTTCTAACAACTTGTCATATATTGAATAGAGTTCCTAATAAGGAAACTAAAATAACCCCTTTATGAACAATGGAAGAAAAGGAAACCAAACCTTAATTATTTGAAGGTTTGGGGTTGTAGAGTTATTGTCAAAATTCCAACACCTAAACGTAAAAAGTTAGGTGAAAGAGGAATTGAATGCATATTTATAGGATATACACATAATGGCAAGGCATATAGGTTCATAGTAATTAAACCAAATGATTAAATTTCAATTAATACTGTTATTGAATCAAGAGATGTTATTTTTGATGAAAATAGATTTAATTCTATATCAAGACAATTACAGCCACAACAATTGATTCATTCTTCAAATGAGAATGAGATTCCATTGGAACAAATTGATAATAATGATGAATATTGTCAAGAATTAAAAAGAAGTAAGAGGATTAAAAAGGTCAAAGATTTTGGACCAGATTTCATTATGTTTCTTATAGAAGGAAAATGTGAAAGTATATGCAATAAGATATCTTATTGTTATAATACAGAATCTGATCCTATTACATTTGAAGAGGCAATGGAATCTCAAGACTCTGCTTTTTGAAAAGAAACAATAAATGATGAGATGGATTCAATAATGGGAAATCAAACTTGGATCTTAATTGATCTTCCACCGGGTTCCAAACCAATAGGTTGTAAATGGATCTTCAAAAAAAAATGAAGGTCGATGGAACCATTGATAAGTTTAAAGCAAGGTTGGTAGCCAAAGGTTTTACACAAAAACAATGTATTGATTACTTTGATACCTATGCTTCAGTAGCAAGAATTGCTACAATTAGACTCTTAATATTACTTACCTTTATATATAATTTGGTTGTTCACCAAATGGATGTTAAAACTGCATTTTTAAATGGTGAATTGGAAGAGGAAGTGTACATGGAAGGATTTGATGTTCCAAGACAAGAGCATAAGGTATGTAAGCTTGTTAAATCTTTATATGGACTTAAACAAACACCAAAACAATGGCACCAAAAGTTTAACAATGTTGTTTTAGCTAATGGCTATAAAATAAATGAATCTGATTAGTGTATATATAGCAAATTTAAAAATGGAAAAGGTGTCATAATTTGCTTATATGTAGATGACATGTTCATTTTTGGCACGGATTTGGAACAAATAGAAAACACAAAGAAATTCTTGTCAAACAAATTTGCTATGAAGGATATGGGTGTAGCAGATGTTATTCTTGGGATTAAAATAACCCGAGATAGAAGTACTATAGATTTATCACAATCAGATTACATTAAAAATGTGCTTAAAAAGTTTGATCTTTTCAACTATATACCAGCATCTATACCCATGGATCCTCAAATAAAATTAGTATCTAATGCTGGTATGAAAATTGATCAATTGAAATATGCAATTCTAATTGGTTGTCTTATGTACATAATGACTTGTACAAGACCATATATTGCATATGCTGTTGGGAAATTGAGTAGGTACACAAGTAATCCAAGTAGTTTGCATTGGTAAGCTTTGAATAGAGTACTTAGGTACTTAAAGAAAACTATTAACTATGGATTGTATTCTAATGGATATCCTCTAGTTTTAGAAGGGTATTCAGATGCTAGTTGGATTACAAGTTTGGAAGATCATACATCTACTAGTGGATCTTCATTCTTGGTGGAGGAGCCATTTCTTGGGGTTCCAAGAAACAAACATGTATTACTGATTCTACCATGGCAGCAGAATTTATTGCATTAGCCGCTGCATCTAAAGAGCAAATGGTTAAGAAATTTTCTTTATGATGTACCTTTATGGCCTAAGCCAATTTCACCTATTTCTATCCGTTGTGATAGTGAGGCTATTCTAGCAAAGGCATATGGCCAAGTATATAATGGAAAGTCTAGACACATTGGATTAAGACATAGTCATGTATGATAATTAATCTCTGATAATTAATCTCTAATGGAGTGATCATTATTAATTATGTGAGGTCAAGTAAAAATTTGGCAGATCCTTTGACAAAAAGTCTTGCTAGAGATGCAGTAAAAATGACCTCAAAAGGGATGGGACTCAAGCCTATTAATTAGAGTCACCAATGATGGAAACTCGACTCAAAACTTGGTATAACGTCAAGTCTTGAGTTCAATGAGGCAAAGTAAATCATTAGTATGTGACTGTTAGCATTATAAATAAATCCATCCTAAGATTAAAATGCTAAGTACCCGTAATGATAAGGGAAGGATGAGTAATGTACTCTTAATGGACCCATAACATAAATATGTTAGAGTGTTATAATTACGGGAACACTCTTGATGGGATCTACTTATGTGAGTGGAAGTGTGGTCGCTTCTAGGAGCTCAAGGGCTTGGCTCTGACAGCACTTATGAAAAGAGGACACAGACACATGGCCATAATAGTGTCCCTAGATACTATGCATTGACCGATGTTGAAATCATTTTGTGAGATGTGCTCGGTTAATCAAATGAAATAGTTGGTTCAAAGCTTAGTCTACCATGCAATTTCGATTAACTTTAACATGTTTTCACTAAGTGAAGATTCAATAGTAAGATACCTTCATTTATGCAAATTGATTTCCAAAAATATCAAAATCTAAAATATTTTGAAAATGGGGGGAGATTGTTGGAACATTTTTAAATATTTATAGTGTTCCAATAATTATAAATGAATAGGTGTAATTAATCAAAAGATTATATTATTTAATTTTTTGAAAAAGAATTATAACTATTTAAATAATATTATTTGAATAGTTATAATATTAAATGAATAATTATGTGTTTATTTTAAAGAAATTATTATTCAGAAAGACACCTATTGATGAAAGAAGTTTCTATGAAGAGACATGAAAATTCCTATAAATAGGAATGAGATTTCATTTGGAAACCATACCAACAAATTCTAATATTCTTTCTTTCCTTCCTTTATTTTCTAATATTATTAGATTATTCTATAAAGTATTACTGCAGAAATCCTTTATAAAAATTGAGTTTCTTGTCATACATTGCTCAGTGTGTAGTGGGTTATTCTTGTCAGTGCAAAACGCAAATAGTCATTGGCTTCATTATATCCTCGAGGTTAATTTACTTGGAACTGGTTTGCACACCGAAGATAGGTGGGGGCGAATATAACCTTAAAGATAGTGGCTTGATACATGCCTTGGAGTCTTTTCCTATTTCTTCTTTTGTTCAAGTTCTGCTCGTGTGTTTGAGATTTTCCTCACCGGAGATTTGTACTAACACACTCAAGAGAGTTCATTAACAATCAACCAAGAATATAAAATGCTCAATACAAGAAAAATAAGTAAAGGCTGGCAGTGAAAATATTTGAGAATTTAATAGTTTTCCAGCTCTCCAAGTCGTGTAGCATCAAGAGAATTAGACACATATTTATAATGTCAATCAACAGCTTGATATCACAAGGTAATATTTAATAAAATTGCAAATAAATCTCTTGGAAAATCTTTTGAATAAATTTGATAAAAATCCTTTAATCAATCCTTTATTCAACTAAGGTGATAAGCATAAGGCTTCAATCCTTATTTTATAGAACTCAACTTCATCAAGACAATCAGCTAAAGAGCTGAAAAGTATTAGTCAAATTTCCACTATCATTTTGTCAAACATGCCATGGCCAATATCACTTGGAGATGTCTGGCGATTAACACGAGGACTACGCTTAATGGTTGGAGGAACACTAGTATCTAGGTTTGTCATTGCAAGTGCACGTTCACTACACCAAATTGTTAACATGAGAAGTCAACGAGGAGGAGTAAACAGGGAAGATGATGGTGGTTCACCTTAGTAGCGCGAAGAACTGTCACGTTAGATGGATTTAAGGGAGGGGAGAATGGTTGGGAGCAAGGGTGAAAGGATGATCAGGGGATGAAATGTTCTATTCTATTGCCCTTCCTCAGTACAATGGGAAGGTTTATATACATGAGGTAAATACATGCCACGTGTCAAGATCTTACTAGCAACAAGGTCATATCATGTTTTCTTACAGGGGCGGTGATGTGACCTTATAGGTTGGTGTCACGATATCATATGATGGTTAAACAATCAATGGGCTCGAGACTCCATGCGCTCCACCCACGGAGGTTCATTGGGCTTATTGTGGAACCACTTGATGTTGCAAGTCCTCCTGAAAAAGGACACATGTAGGGCTTATGGAGGTGGTATACCAATTGCATCTTGGATTCCAAGGTTGTGGTCGGAGTTGTTGAGCATTGTTTATTTTAATGGGGAAAGCTAACATATAACTTGACTTCTACTAGCAACATCCAACAAGATCCATTAGCGAGTTGATAGAAAACCTAAATTTATTTGAAGGAAAACTTTAAGGTAATTTAATATCTTTTTCTTTTTTGTTTGTATTTTTTTTATTTTTTTAATACACGTGTTTTTGTTTTTATTTATAATAATTTTTACATTTTTGAATTTTTTTTATAATTTTTATCAAAAAATGAAATTTTAAATTATTTTCTTTTTAATTTGGAATTTTTATAACTAAATTGATAAATTTTGTAAATGTTGAGGGCTAAATATATTGAATTTTTAGAATCAGAACTAAAATGACAAGTTTTGTAAACATTAAGTGCTAAATTTGTTGAATTTTTAGATTTAGAACCAAATTAATAGAACGTGTAACATTAGAGGGCTAAATTTGTTATTATGCTAATAAGAAAAGCCCATGTCAGACTTTGGTTATTGAGTTAATGACAATTAACGAAAGAGTGCACTAAAATATTTAATTTCGAGTGACTAAATTAAAAAAAGATTGTTAGATGATTAAAATAGAACCAAGTGCGTAATTGAGTGACTATTCTTATAGTTTACCCTAAAAAGCAATTACTAAATAGTAATTAAGTTAATGTATAAAAATAAATAAGAATGTTACTAATACAATAAATTAAATTAAATTTAAATAAAGATAAGTGAACCAATAGAAAATAAAATATTTTTATTATTAATAGAAAATAAAATAAAATAATTTTTATTATTAAAAAATTATACGTTTATGCATTTTCATTACTATTTTTTTTTCATAAAGGATAAAGAATAATGGTTATTTAAAGATTAACCTTAATATCAATGTCAATAAAAACTTAATATAATTTTTTTTTTATCATTTTACTCGTGGTTCGATGAATGGGACTCTGTTGGATTCAGCTTCTCACATTTTAACTTTTAATTTGATTTTTAACATCTATTTTTGAATAAAAATAAAAAAAAACATTATAAATCTATCATGAAATAGCTTTCAAAAAATATTTTTAATAATTAATTAAAATATTTATAAAATTGGCATCAAAATTTTAAAAAAAGAGTAATATTTTTCTAGAAAGAAATTATTAGTAAAAAAGATAAAAACATATTAATTAAAGGCATAATAATTCATTTGGCCCTTCAATTTTTTTGAAAAAGTCAATTTTAGTTTTTCATTTAATTTTTCAACTTTTTAACTTGTATTGTTGGTCAAATCACCCCAAAATAGGCGAAAAAGTTAATATGTGTTAACTTTGTTGACCATCCACATGACAGACCATCCGCGTGACAGTTGACATGTATATCACATAAGTAATTAATTAAAATTTTAAAATTAAAAATATTAAAAAAATATTATTTTATAATTTATATTAAAATTTTTAAATTTTTTAAAATTTAATTAATTACTAACATAGTATTCACGTGACAAGCCATGTGTATATCATATCAACAATTAAATTTTTAAAGATTAAAAAAGACTAAAAATTAAATGAGGACTAAAATGACTTTTTATTAAAGTTAAAAGGTCAAATAAGTTATTATGCATGATATTATAATATTAGATCGGAGGTTTACTACTAGGTATATATATGTACATCTGTGCATCGCCTAGAGTTTTATTTACTGCTTTCTACCCTGAAATTGGCCTCCAAGGATTGCAGCCGCCCCAGCCACAATGCTCCCCAAAGCTTACCGAACCAGCTCAATCGACTGGAAGCCGTCTCCGGTTGTCGCCCTTGCTACCAGCCCCGACGACTCCCAGGTTGCGGCCGCTCGTGAGGATGGCTCCCTCGAGATTTGGCTCGTCTCTCCAGGCTCTGTTGGCTGGCATAATCAGCTGGTACCCTCAACTTTTCTTCTTCCATGTTATTACTCTATCTTTTTCGTTTTAGTTCAGTTTAATTTATTGGTGGCTTTGTGTAGACTATTCATGGGGATTCTACTTGTCGAGTTTCCTCGCTGGTGTGGTGTTGCGTTGGTTCAAAAGGCCCGTCTCCTGGAAGGTTGTTCTCCTCGAGTATTGATGGCTCAGTCTCGGAATGGGATCTTTTCGACTTGAAGCAGAAGGTTACTTTTCATTATTTTTTCTCGCTTTTGCCATTTGTAGTATTCTCTGTTGTATTAACCTATTGGTTAAATCCAACGGGGTTTATTGGATGATTCCAACCTGTCCAACCTCAATGAAACATTTAGATTAATTACTTATGACCTTTTTGAATAATGAGATTGTACCCGAGTTCTGAGTCCCTCTCTTATCATTTTCTTCCGGTTGCCTTAGTGTAGGCTTAATTGTTTATGTTGGTTGAAGTATGAGATACTGCTATGATTCAATGAGAATGATATATGGTTACGTAGATTTTGTTGATAGACTCCCATTGAATGCGTTTCTTTATTTCTTCCTTTCTTTCACATTACCCTTCTAGTGTGCAAGAAGCTTTGAATAGACTTGTATTCATTGTTTATTTATGTTATTAAACCCTTATGCAGATTGTGCTAGAGTCAATTGGAGTTTCAATCTGGCAGATGGCTGTGGCACCGATTAATAGACTGCCAACTCATGAAGAGACTAGGTCTCAGAATTTTGGAAATGGTTATTTGAATGATAAATGTGAATGCAATGATACTGATGATGATGAAAACTGTGAAAGTGAAGATGTTTCAGACTCAGAACAAGTTTATCAGAAACTAGTTATGGAAGATAGACGTGTAGCAATTGCTTGTGATGATGGAGCTGTGCGAATGTACACTATTTCTGATCTTGATAAGTTAATCTACCAAAAATCATTGCCTAGGGTTAGTGGTGAGATATCTACACCTGAGCAAAAATTCTTCCAAGGTTATTGCTTTTAGTTTTACTCAGCTTATAGGTGCTAATACTATTTGCAGGACGTGCTCTAAGTGTGACCTGGAGTCATGACTCAAATAGGATATATTCAGGGAGTAGCAATGGGTAAGTTTGTCTTTAAGTGAATATCCTGCATGTTATTTTATGACAACAGTTGATTCATACGGTAATATGATAATTCTGGGAACGCTTGCTTATTAATTTCTCATTTTGATTGATTTTATATCATTAATTTCAATTCCACTGTACTCCTATGTAGGGATGGTAATGTAGCGGGGTGGAGGTGGGGATTGGCTCTTCCACTTCTGCCCCCGTCTTGCATGGATTTTGAAAATATCCATCTCTATGGATAACTGTTACATTAATAACCGCTCCACACTGCTTTCACTGCTCTACCCCATTTTTTACTAGTTATTTTTAAGTAAATATTGTGTAAATTGTAATAGTTCCTTCATGAAATAATCCATTAGTATATATAACATGCATTTATATAATGAAAGTATATATAAAATTTGTATACATATGATTTTAGTACGTATACATATGTCTAAAATATAAACTAAAAGTATAAAAGGGATACAGAGTATTTTTAGGGGTAAAATATTAATTTTAAAGGTGGTGAGGAATGGGGCAAGCTTTTTCTGAAACTGCTGCACTCGATTGCCCATCTCCACTTTCAAAAAAAGAAAAAACAACAACTCACCATTTGGAGTAGATGAATGCTAAATCCGTGAGACAGATATAGTTTTGCTATCCCAACTTCTATGAGCTGATGGTGCATGCTTTACAGTGAAATTGCTCTTATTTTATTCAATCTAGTCTTGTCTAGTGTGGTAACATCTACGCTAACTTTCTTGCAGGTTAATTAGATGCTGGAATGCTGATTTGGGTCATGAAATTTTCAGAAGTGTAGTAGGTCTTGGAGGTTTGGGCAGTGGCCCTGAGCTTTGTGTATGGTCATTACTTTCTTTGAGGTACATGTTGAATTGTCTATCTCAACTGATCGTGCACATAGTTGCATAATCTGGTGAAATGTCTATGGTTGTTGCATTATCAATGGTTAATGCGCTTCGTTTTGATAGTTGGTTTATTTGTTAAATTCAGGTGCGGAACTGTTGTTAGTGCAGACAGCACCGGATCTGTTCAGTTCTGGAATGGTGATAATGGGACTCTTCTTCAGGCACATTCCACCCACAAAGGTGATGTGAATGCCTTGGCAGCATCTCCAAGGCAGAACAGGGTGTTTTCTGCTGGGTCTGATGGACAGGTATGAATGGCAATGAGTGGATTATTTTTTTTTTTTTTTGGGGTGTGGTGTGTGCTCTATGCACGTTTTCTTCTAAGGCCAAAATATTAAAAAAAGGAAAGAAAATAATAGGTGTATATTTTTCTCTTTTTCTACTATAAACCTGTGTGCTTTTTTTACTGAAATCATCTGCATCATATTGTTAAATTTAATCTTCGTCCTTGTCACTGATGCGTACTGTGTTGTAACATTTTATAGGTTATTCTTTATAAGCTTTCCAGTGAGATGCTTCAGTCTGGTAATGACAAATCTTCTTATGAAATGTTGAAGAAATGGGTGTTTGTTGGTTCTGTAAGGGCTCATACCCATGATGTCAGAGCCTTGACAATGGCAGTGCCTATATGTTCTGAAGGTCTGTTCATGTTTTTGATCCCTTGTCTATATATTGTTTGATTTATTTCATTAAAATTTTGAGCTTTCATTTTTATTGCTCAATTAACCAATTCATGCACTTCTTGATTTTAAACATTCCCCCAATTTCTAGGTTCTTTATCTGATGAGGCAAAAGACTTGCAAGACGAAAAGAGGAAAAAAGTAAAAAGAATTCGAACTCGGGAGAAGAAGCCCCTCGATTTTAGTTATGGTAAATGGGCTCATTTTGGAGTTCCCATGCTTGTCTCTGCTGGTGATGATGCGAAGCTATTTGCCTACTCTGCTATGGAGTTCACTAGGTTCTCCCCACATGATATTTGCCCTGCACCTCAGAGAGTTCCAATACAACTTGTCACTGGCTCAAGGTTCAACCAAACTTCTTTTCTCTTTGTCCAGGCTTCTTGTTGGTTAGATGTACTCTCTGTTAATGCTCCTGATGTGGGTTCTGGCCCATATGGTGGTCTGGTGACCACTAATTTAGTAGCTCGGGTTAAGAGTAAGGCAGATCGAAAAATCATTTGCAGTGCAATGTGTAACTCAGGGGAGTTTTTTGGTTATTCTGATCACATTAGACCTAGTCTATTTGAACTAAGTAGGCAAGCTGGCCAAAGTACATGGACCATTAGTAAAAGGCAACTTCCTCAAAAACTTCCATCCGCACATTCTATGGTTTTTACCTCTGATGGATCACGGTTGCTGATAGCAGGGCATGATAGAAGGATCTATGTAAGCCTCTACCTTCATGGCTTTCAATGTATTATCCTTATTGTAATTTTTAAACTGTCAATTTTTACTCTAAATTACCTATTTCATTATTTATTTATTTTTAGGCTAGTGGAATGAGTATTTCCATCCACTGAAACAACTTTAGTCTTTCACCTCTTTTCTAGTGGCTTACTTAAGTAAAGATTTTAAACGTCAAACTTGGAAATTCAGATTTCACCTCTTGAAACATTATTTTGTCGGATTTATAACATTTTACTCAAGCATTTTACATAATCTGAATTATGTTAATGTGCACCCAACCTAGTATACTTGCTTATTGTAACATAATCTGAATGAATGGAGCAGACAAGGATAAGAACTTACTCTTTGATCTTTGATAATAACCTCGATAAAACGTAGAATATGCGAGTTCAGAAACTGCATTTCTCTGATCGTTGATAATAACTTACTCTTGGTTTTATAGGTTGTGGATTTGGAGAGCTCGAAACTACTGCATACCTTCATTCCTTGTCGTCAGGAGCATGAGAAGGAAGGACCCCCTGGTGAGCCTCCCATAACAAAAATGTTCACAAGTTCTGATGACCAGTGGTTAGCTGCTATCAACTGCTTCGGAGATATATATTTATTCAATCTGGAGATACTAAGGTAAGAAATTAGATTTGAGACAATTCTTAAAGTGGTAGTACTTAATACCTGTCTAGTTGATAATGCCATTTCAAATACATGATTAATCATTAATGTCTATGAGATGAGGAAAGTTGAATGTTTTATGATTTTTCATTGCTTTGTTTTCCTTTTGATTAAGCTTTGTTTCTCTGGACTAGGCAACACTGGTTTATATCAAGATTGGATGGTGCCTCTGTTACTGCCGGTGGCTTTCCTCCTCAGAGAAATAACGTGCTTATTATCACAACATCCTCAAACCAATTCTATATATTTGATGTGGAAGCTAGACAATTGGGAGAATGGTCGATGCAGCATTCATTCACTCTTCCTAGAAGATACCAAGAATTTCCTGGGGAGGTTATTGGGTTATCTTTCTGCCCTTCATCATCCTCCCATCCATCAAAATCGACATCTCTTGTTGTTTACAGTGCAAGGTGCTATTCTTATACTGTTTGCTTCATGATGCTGCAGTGATTTAACATGTCCTTTTGTACTTGCGTTGTCATTGTAGCCATATCTTAATATATATACTGACCATTGTGGATAACAAGACCAAGTTAGGGCACACCTGATGCATATAGGTGCTTTATTTGTGCTGTTTTATCACGAGTCTTTACTGCTCACTTCCCAGCAATGGTTCTTATATTTAGTCTTGGTTGCCTGCTGGGCCTTTCCACTCCCATGTGTGCTATATTATTTTGCTAACATGTTATCTTAAAGCTGACAACCTACCGCCACATGTTTGGGGCAGATAAAGTGTTGTTTCTTTTAATTGCTTTAGGCATTTTGGAGATGTGGTAAATTTAGGGTCCTTCCATAATTTTAAGGCATATGTGTTAAGTTTAACCACTTAAGTGGGAGACATGGAGTTGAATTATTATTATTTTGCATGGCCTGGAAAAATTCCATTTTATGAGTGCTTATTTATTTATTTATCATTAAGCATTTTAATGGATGGAATTTTGTAAGTGCAGGGCGATGTGTTCAATTGACTTTGGAAAGGCAGTAGATGAAGATGATGAAAGTCAGTTGGTACATGAAGCATTGTTGAAGCTTCAAGGCTCTATCACCAATAAGAAATTGAAATATTTGTTGATAGATGGTCGTCAAACAGAGTCAAAACATACTAGTAGAAAAAATAATTTTGAGATAATTGGTTTTAGAGACCCAGTTTTATTTATTGGACACCTTTCTAAAAATTCCATCTTGATGGTAGACAAACCATGGATGGAAGTGGTTAAATCTTTTGATACTGCCCCTGTTCAGAGACATATATATGGGACATAACTTCCTGTGGACGAAAGGATGTTCATCACTTGAGTGCCTTGTTGGGAGAAGAAAAAAATGCAGCATCCAATTACCCCATTTGGAGTCCCACTTTAACGTTTACTATATGTTGTTACAATGGGGGTGGTAGGGTTGGGGGATCAAAAGCATTGTGTTGTGTATTGTACTCAATTTTTGTTAACGAGCTAATATTAGTTTTTCTTTTTTCTTTTTCAATCCTTGATTGATAGGTTTATACTTCACCCTTACTGTTGTTGTAGCTGCAAAGTAGACAGGCATCAACACTAATTTCAAAGTATTATTAGCGTATATTTTTCAAGCATACTTACATGCCTTTCGTTGGGATTCTGGGATCCAATTCTAAACCTTAGCAAGAGATACACAAACCCTAGCAAGAGTTGTGAACCTAGCTATGAAAATTGAAGTGAGGGAAGATATTGGGTGTGTGTGGTTTATTATATATGTTATAGAATTGGTATTATTTAATTGAAAATCTAAATTCCGCTAACCTAACTCATATGATGTGATATTTATATAAAATAGATGAATAAGGATATAAAGGAAAATCATATAATGTGAAGTAATTTTGGGTGGAATAATAAACTTTTGCATTTTCTTTATACCATACCCGGTAAATTCTCAGTTTTCTTTTCTTTCTTTTTATTTTACTCTGCTCCACCTACATTGAAGTGTCATATTGTAGTTGGTTTTGGGCATTGGAACTTTTATACTTCAAACTGCCCCAACTTGTCTCATTATTCTTTATGTTATACTTTGGTATTATTTTGAACCTCAATTCAAAATAATAATAAAAAGAATCTCCTGGACCAAATGGAAAGCAAGCAATCTTTTAAAATAAAATTAACAATTCATGGGTAAGCATATTATTAATTTTATGAGAGACTTTCTTACAAAACATCAATTGTTAAAAGAGATTTTCCCAAAATTGGAACACCTATTGTTTCAGACTTTAGACTTATAAGTCTATGCAACACCATATACCAAAAATCATATCTAAGATTTTGGTGTCAAAATTAAGACTTATTCTTCAAGATATTATATCCCCTTTTCATAATGCATTTATCAAGGGCAGACAATGTGATTCTAAGAGCTGAAATTTTGAGAAAGTTGTAATATTTCATACCCGATCCGATCATAGGGTTTGAAAGTGTGATATCACAATACGTTGTCGAAGTAACTTAGGCTATCTTATTACATAACCACAAATTTTAGTTCATAATTATTGATCAATCCAATTTAAACATCAATCTTACTCATACAAATGCATTCATAATGTTTAGGATCAATTCATCGTGTTTTGAGGTTATGCAGGGTCAAATTTAGAGTTAGGACTCGAATTTAACTCATTTGTCAAATTTGTCTTGAGACAAAGAACTTCATGTCTCGAGACAAGTCTTATTTTATTTTTAAAAATTTTTAACTTCGACGTCAATATGTATCGAGACACTAGAAGTAGTGTCTCAAGGCAAGGTCCCTCAAGCCTCAAGGCACGATTAGTGGAATTGTGTGTGCATGTAAAGTGATTAGGTAACCTGTTATAGTGGGATTATGGTGGGCTAATTCTTATATAAATAGAATGAAAGCTTAATGGAGAAGGACTTTATTTTTTTCATTTCCCTGTTCATCCTTGTTCTTTCAAGAGAAAACCAGGGTGTGTTCCTAGCTGTGTGAAGAATATAACAACCTGATTTTCAACGGTACCAAAAATGATAGTTTTGGAACTTTGTTTTCCGATGATTGAGTTAGTAAATATTATTTATTAATATTTACGAGGTTATTACCATGGTATATTGAATTTTGTTCTAATAATTTTAGTTAGATGGAAAGTTAGTAAAGGTACAAGTGTATTGATCTTAAAGTCAGTGGTTTTAGAAAATAAGGTATCGGGACCTTGTTTCCGTAAACTGAACCTGTAAATATTTTTATTAAATATTTACAAAGTTATTGTATAAGTTAATTGAATTTTTGTTAGGTAATTTTATAGAATTAATGATTAATTAAGGTATAAGAACTAAATTGTAAAAACTGTAAAAATTAATCGATATTGAATTTTATTTGCTAAAATGCATAATTAGTAATTGTTTAAGGTTTTAAGTGACAATTTACCACTTTTTAATATTAATCAACGGTTAGTGTCTTTATTTAAGCAAAATATATGTTTTAATTAAATTAAAAAGTTGATAAAATATAATAAAACATAAGAAACTGAAATAGAACATCGTCACTTTCTCATTTCTCTTCACTGAATGCTTAAACTAAAAAGGATAAGCCATGGTTGTTTGCTTCAAGTTCTTTCAGCCATTGCATGGTAAAATTTTAAAATCGTTTTTCATAATTTTTATGTTTTTGAGATTATTGTAGCTTAATCTAGTTGGCTCGGGTACTAAATCGTAAAACTATTAAAGTTTTGAAATGTTACTATTGATGGTTTTTAATTTTTTTTTCTATTAGATAGCTTGGGTATAAGCTTTGATTTGATTATGGACTAAGTTGTAATGTGAATTTTATTAGTTTTGAATTTAGGGACCAAAATGAAAATATTTTGAAATTGACATAAAATTTCAGCAATTTTTAAATTTAGAGGGCTGTACAGGAATGAAATTGAAATCGAATTAAAAAACGAAGCTTAAAATTTAAAGATATAACTATTTTGGTTTTAGGGACTAAATGGAATAAAATATGAAACTTTAAGGAACTTTTGTAAAATGAAATAGAATTGATATATTGTTGTAATATGTTGTTAAACGATGTTAAGAATTGATAAATTGAAATAAATTATTATAGATCAAGATTTGGATCAATAGGATGATAATCAAGAAATAGAAGAAATTACATATTAGTCATCAACTTCTTGTTGGTTGTTGTTTTCCAAGTAAGTCTATATGGGACTTACTTTGTTAATTCATAATATTTTTGTATTGCTTTCTAGCTCGAATTGAAAAGTATATATATATATTGTTGTTGACATCATATGGACTACATCGGAAGAAATAAAATATATGATAAATATGAATATGTATGCATTATGGAATGAATGGGAAAATGGTTATATGATTGGATATTTTGTACATAATTATATGGCTTAAAATGTACATGATTGCACTTCGGTGTCCTTGATTGTACTCTGGTGCTCCTGATTGCATTTCAGTGCCCCTAATTGCTCTGATTTCCCCTAATTGCACTTTTGTGCCCTTGATTTGCACTCTCGTGCCCCTGTATGCATTTCAGTGCCCCTGTTTGTTTTATCGATGTTCCTCAGAATAAATGAACGGTAATAGAGAAATGATTTTAATATGGTACATGCCTATGATTTAATGATGTTTATATGATGATAACTCACTGTAAATGTATGTGAATGTTATCGAAAATACGAAAAGTGAGTATATGGCTACAGAAATTGAAAATGGATTGAAGCCCATTTTTCACAACTCGTGTGAGCAATCTTATCTCATGTGTCTGAAGGATATTTATTAGAGCCCTCCGGGAAATAAACAAGTTGTGAAAGTGAATCGGTATAAAGGTTCAAAGATGTATTCAATATTGTACATGAATTGAGTATGGTATTTGTGTTTCAATTTTTTAGTATATTAATTTTTGGGTAAGTTCGTGTGATCTTTATTTGGACTAGTATTTGTTTATGCTATGTTGTATGTTTATAACTTATAATTAAATCATTATAAAATAATGAATTGGTCGTGAAGGACTAAGTTGTGAAATGTTATTTAATTACTGCAAATGATGGTTCATGAAAATGTATATGGATATGTTACATGATGTATAAGTAAACTAAAAATTTGATTATTCCATGGAAATGTGTATGAAAGTAAAAAGATGCCAAAAGATTTCTGAAGTTAGCTAAATTATGTTTCCATTGCTTAATTGTTAATTTATTAGGGTAAGTTAAGTGAATTCCATTTGGATTTACTAAGCATTCATAATGCTTATCTTGTTTGCTTTTTTTGTTTCTATATAGGCCATTTCGTGGAATGCATCGATCGAATCAACCCAGAGCTCACATTACCTAGCCTTTGATTTGATAGTCTTTTCTTTATTCCAGACTCAATTATGTGGCATGTATATATGTTTAGTTTTGATTAAGTGTTTTGGTGTTTAGATGATGAATTTGGAAAGTTGATGTAATGGTTTATATGTAATGGTGACTTTAAAGGTTTATATGGTATGCTTTGACAGCATGAATGATATATATGTCTAGTTGATGTATTCATGGTTTCGAATTAAGAATGAGTTTGGTTGTAGGTGATGTTTGAATGAAGTGTTAAGGCATGAAAGTTAAAAGACATTTTCTAAGTTTGAGACCTATGTGGTCAAGATTGATAGATGTTAAGGTATGTTTGGCATGATAAAATGTTAGACTTGGTAAGTTTATCATGGAAAAATGTACAATTGCAATACAGGTTATTATGCATGATTGAACCATATGAATGGAACATTTTAGTATCAAGTTTAGTTGGATAGTTTGGTAATGTTTATAACTTGTTTGTGATGGTGCCAATATGGCATATGGTTAGACATTATTAAGATGTTATGTGACATGTTTTAGCTTGGTTTTGCGGTGTTTAGAATAAGGTTACAAGTTGTCTATGTATACTTGAAAGTTAACTTAATGTTTGGCTTGATTCAATTACCAAAATGACATATTGTGGTGTCACATAGTTAGCCACACGGCCGTGTGTCACACACGGGATTGTGGCACGGCCATGTGCCACTGGGAAATAGGTTGCATTTAGGTCACATAGTTTCCGGTTATCACACAGGCTGGCCATACACCCATGCGAGTACTATAGTTATGGTAAGTCAAATTGTCACACGGTCACAGTGAGTTTAGGGGTGAGAAAAATCTGATTCGATTCGAAAAACTCGATAAAATTTTCAAATTTTGAATTAAATAGTTTGAGTTATTTGAGTTAATCAAGTTATTTGGATCAACTTGAATAAAAAATTAAGTTTTTTGGTTTAACTCGAATATGAATTACACAATTCGAGTTATCCGAAAATCCGAATAAGAAAAGACAAAACTACGCCATTCTGATAAATGTTTACCTTTGCTAAAGTTAAAAGTCAAAACCATTAAGTTAAAAGGCAAAACTATGTTGTTTTGATAAATGTTTACTTATTAAGTTAAAAGGCAAAACCATTATATTATTTATGTAGTTAAATAATTTTATACTTCGTTTACTAGTTAAATAATCGGCTCATGTAAACGCAATATTGAGTATAAATAATAGGATTCGTTAACTCGACTCGACTTGACTCGAAAATTTTTGGCTCGATTCGATCCAATTCGAAAAAAATTTAAATCGAGTTCGGTTGCTAAAATAGGATTCGTCAACTCGACTAACTTGAAATTTTTTGACTCAATTCGACTCGACTCGACTCGACTCGATCGAATACTCATCCCTAAGTGAGTTACACGTACAATTGGCTTTTCACTACTATTATCACTCCTTTCGCAACTACGAGTATTACAACTCATTGTGAAATCTTGAAAAGAATACAACACTTAAGAAAGAAAAATTAAGCAAACCTCATCGTTATTCAACTAGAAATGAAATCAAATTCTCAATAAGGTAAGAAAGAATCTTGTGAGTCTTTTAAAAATGTTTATATTAACTAATCAGAATGTGTGAGAATCAAACAAGCAAAGCAAACCTAGTGGTACTAGGAGTCCAAAATTGGCTAGACACTAAAGAATTGTGTTGCACGGAGGAAGGAATGTGCAATGTGCTTAAACCTAATAACACAAGAAAAAAATAAAGTGTTAGAATGCATAAAGAAACAATAAAAAGCAAAAAAAAAAAAAAAAAAAAGAAAAAGAAAAAAGAAAACCTAAGGCTAAGAGTCAATGAAAATTGCTAAAACCCAAAAACCTAAAAATTGCAGAGCAACATGACTAATTTCGTTTGAGGTGTTCCCGATTTTCAAAAATTATGAAATTTAAATTAGAGCCTCCTCAAATAATGTACATTTGATATGGAAAGTTTCTATACAAAATGCACCCCACAAAATATTTTTAAAATTTTTCTTTATTTTTCTATTTTTTCCTCTTTTTTGATCACTTTTTTTGTGGAAAATATTTTTTAATATTCTAAGAGAGTTTCAAGAATTAGTACGTAAAATTTCAGATCATTAGGAAAATATTTACCCACTGAAAAATATTTTTTTTCCAAAAAATTTCTAGGAAAAAAATTGTTTTGAGGTTGTTTTGCTGGAAATCAGTTTATAAAAACACAAAGAACACCTAAAACGCCCAATAAATTGATACTAAATGATATGGACGCATGCGGAATATGATCGCAAGTTTGTCCAAGTCACATATTTGACCTAGGGCTCTAGACAAATGAAGGAAAATTTGGAGTTTGACACCACCTGAAATGCGAACAAATCCAAGTTAGATCTAAAAATTAAAATGGCAACAACTAAAACAAGTACTTAAGATAAAAAAAGAACAATGAATCCAAATCAAATTAGGGATCTTGAGAGAGAATCCAATTCGGCTCTGTCGGGACTTGTTCTTGATGAGTTCTAGACAAACTAAAGTTGCCAAGATGAGAAAAAAAAAGAATTATGAACATATCTAAACAATAAAGCAAAAAACAGAATGGAAACACAAGATAATCAATAGAGAAGAATCAGCCAACAAAGAACAATTAAACCCAGGTGTTTTAGAGTGATTTGGGTCATTCTTGATGATGAGAAAGTTGCTGAATGGAGATCTGAACAAAAGAAACAAAACAAATTGAATGGAAAAGAAACCTAATTGAAATAAAGAGAGGGGCAACTAGAAAAGAGTCCAAGAATGATCAAATTTAGGGTTTCTTGAGTGGGAAGAAACCGTTCTTGAACTTCAAAGAAGCCCCCAACCAAATCTGAAAGTAAGGAAACAAAACAGTTTATTAGAATGAAGAATTAAGCAAAATAAAAATTGTTTTGTAACAAAAGAATTAAAACAACAAGAAAAGAAAAGAAATCAATTGATTCTTGATGTACCAAGGTGGGAAAACATCTTTTCTTGATGACTTATGACTTGGAATTAAATAAATCAAATATTAGAATAATTAAACAAGAACAAAACAAAATAACAAAGAAAAGAAAGAAGATAGATGGAAAAGATGGAAAGTGGGGTGCAGAAGTCCTAAGAAGCCCTGGAAACAAGATGAATCCACAACCCCTGCTTTAATTTCCCCTCCAAGAAAGAATACATGGCAAGAAAAAACTTGAAAATAATCCCCACAATCTGAAAATATTGTTAAAACTCTTCTAAAAGAAAACTTAAAAAAAAATTCTTGAAGAGAAAAACTCAAAGAGAACTTCATTAACTCAAAAGAGAAAAGTTATTGAAATGAATGACTAGAAGAGGGGGCCGACACACCCTATTTATAGCCTACCAACCCCTAACTAATCTCCTAAATTTAATGAATGTGATAAGTATGTCAACTAAGCATGACAACTCATTAACTAACTAACTAACTAATTAACATGTGAAAATAAATTTAAGTGTGGAATTGAATTGAAAATTCGTCTAAGGGTCTAAATGGGCTCCTTGGGCTGAATTTTTACGTGTTGATCCACTAGTTAAGTACAATTAGGTAGAAAATTTAAATTTTTTACAAATTGGGTCACTCTAACAATTTGGCATGATATTCAATTAAGTCCTTCTCCAAACTTCATGATGGGCTTATGGATATCCTAATGGGTCAATTTTCATGAACTTGGACTTGTGATTCATTCGCTCCCAAAAATGGTTCATTTGAGCTAGTACATGTAATCCATTGCGCACCAGCCTCAAGATTCAGTTTCTTGGACCAAGAATTCCAAGATTTGGAATCTTGATTTTTTTGATTCTTGAAATCACCTGAAATAGAAAAATTAGATCAAGATTTGGTTTCTTGAAACAAGAAAGTAAATCTTGATTTACTTTTTTTTCCCCGTATGCACTTTTAAGGCCTTTGTAACGAAGTGTCGTATGGTCCCATTCGATTTTGCTTTGATTTCTTTTGCCTTTGACCTCGTTATTGAGTCTTGAGGTACTGTAAGCTCATCATGTCCATGGGCCTGAAATTGGGCCTTGATGCTTGCATTAGGATAGCTTGACTTAATTACCTTAGTAACAATTTGGATTGTGTGAGGTATATGGATCCCTAATAGGAATGTAAATGAATAGAGTGTTAGATGAACAATTCATGAATAGTTCAATTTCTATTCATTTTTGTTTGCTTATCAAGCTAAATAAATGAACATGAATAAGATTTTGAGACTTATTTATTAAACGAACTACATACAAGCAAACCTTATTTAGTTCTTTTATGTTGATGAACAAACTTGTTTATATTTATTTAATACTCGTTTAAGAAATAATTTAAATATCATTCAAAATTCATTTATTATTTGATTATTATATCTATACTATATATAAAATCACCTAACTTCAAAAGTGTAAATAATGAATAGCATATATACTCTTAATAATTTATAAAAGTAATTATTTAAATGGTAATTTCACATTTTTTTAATATTAATTTTTTGATAAGTAATAATAATACTTTTTACGGTTTTTTATATTTCACCTATTAAATATTAATTTTAAAATTTTATAATATGAAACTTAGGGTGGCTTTGGATGGGCGGTAGGGTGCAGCGCGTTTAGTTTACTTTTTGTCTCACATTATAGTATCATAATAATATTTAATTTTACTGTCACCTCTATTTTTACACTAAGAACAGATAACGCATTAATTAAAAATCAAATTGTTGCTTAACGAATAATGGAACATGAGTGTGCAATGTACAAAAGACGATGAGATGAGCAAAGAAGTCCACACAAAATTACAACAATTCCTAGTATACATTGGTTTTACGGTTTTTTGTTTTGGATTTCAACATTTTTAATAATAATTTTGCAATTACTTCAGTCTTTATTTCAACTATTAAATTTTAATTTTAATTCATATTATCTATCTGATATTTTTCTCAAGTAATTATAAAAGTTTAAAGCCTTTTATGAGTTATAGATTTAGTAATTCTCTAATTGATCAGATGCCTTTTAATTTAATTAAAATTCGTTACTCAAATATTAAATAGTTGATTTTATTTACTAGGATAAATTCGTTTATATTTTAATTTAATAGAAATAAAACATTAATATGAACTTTAATGGAATAATACAACCAAAAAAATTAAGGTCTAATAACTTTACAGCAAAAATCATTTTAGCATTTTATTTATTTTTTCTCTTTTTTTAATCTTTGAACTTGTATTTTTTTTTGTCAAATCACCCCAAAATGATGGAAAAATTAGTAAATGTTGACTTTGTTGACATAGATATACATGTGGATTGCCATGTGGATGCTACATAAACTTAATTAATTTTTTTAAATAATTTTAATAACTTTCTATATTTTTGGAATTTTTTTGAATTTAAGAAAAATATAATTGTTGATTGGGCAACCCATGTCAGCAAAGTTAACGTTTGTTAACTTTTCCTTCCATTTTGGAATGATTTGACCAAAAAATACAAGTTCAAGGATTAAAAGAGGTGAGAAGTTAAATGGAGGGCTAAAATGACTTTTGTTGTAAAGTTGGGGGCTAAATAAGTCACTATGCCAAAAATCAATTGATATTTTCAATATTTAATTTTTAAAATTATCAAAGATTTAATTTTTAAAATTTCCTGGGAGCAAATATGTCATTCACTATTTGTAAGTTTTGAGTTGGTAAATATTTTGTAAAAGAATTATTACAAATTTTTAGACTTTATATATAATTTCAATTTTTTGATATATTCTTTTAATTTTTTAAAGTTTCTAGAATTTTTTTTTTAAAATTAGACAATTTTTGTAATTTTTAAAAAATTAACTAAAACTTTTCTTCTTCTTTTTTTTTTTTTAACTTTTTGAATTTATATTATATATTTTAGAATTTCTTAAATTTTTAGTAGAAAATCCAACATTTTCTATTTTCATATATAATAGAATTTATATATAAATTTTAATTTCTATTCACATGGATGCCATACGTAGTATTCTAAGTGGATGGAAGTTCCATGTGGATTATTAATAGGCGACATATGTTAGTCGCTTTTTTTAAACACTTTTAACATTATTGGACTAATTGGATTAACAAAATATAAATTAAAAGGATATATTCTAGAGAGAAAATCATGCTTTAAGCCTTAATTTAGTTATGCTTTTTCTTCTTTAACAAGTTGGGCATAATATTTTTATTTTATTTAGCTTAATAATTTTTAAAATTAAATATTCAAATTATAATTAATTTTATTGGTGGTATTATTTTATTAAAATATTTATCAATGTGAAATTCTTCTATATAATATTTTCAATTACAAACCTATTATATATAGGAGCTTTTGGCTTGCTAAGTTACATATTCCTACTAAAGTAGCTATTCAAAAAGGGTTACAATTGCCCTAAACTAGCATTTGGGATTTTAAATGTGTAACATAACAAAGAAAAGAACAGAATATTATCGAGTGTAAATAAAGGACTAAATATTAAACATTTATGTGAAGACACCTGTCAAGAAATAACGGCAAATAGAGTATACCAATATTAGACGTTGGATGCAATCGTTGACTTTTAAATTAATGCAGTGGGAAGTCAGATATAAACCCAAATAATAATTGAAAAGGATTAAAAGGAACGCTAGTTGGCAGCGAATGAGTATCTTATCAATTTTGATATTAAAAAATGTAAAACTTAGAATAAGCATGGAGGATCAACATACTCATCGAATTATTGGTAAACACAACGACTTGATTAATCTTGAATCAACCAATAGTACTGTGTTATATAATTAATATATAACAATATTTAATTAATTTATATATGGTTTCTAATATACATTACGATAAATATAACTCATTACAATTATATTTATGATTAATTTAATGATTTATGTATGTAAATTGTCTATTCTTTGTTGAAATAATTCTTTTTACAATTAAGCACTTTTTACGCATTATTATTTATTATTAATTATTTTAGTTGGTGAATAAATTATTTATATATCATAAATATCAATTAAATTATTATATGTTAGAATTATTGTTTAAAATTATGATCAATTAATTATTTGATTACATAATACCGAGATGATAGCATTTTTAATTTGGCATCATAAAAATGTTTACTTCTAAAGTTTACCTCTTTTCTCATTTTGGCTCATATTCCATTTTTGTTCAGTTAAATTGCTTTCTTCAGATAAAAAAGTTAATTGAATAGTTATGTTGGATATATTTTAAGTACTCTTTGGGTGGTATATTTTATATTTTTTATTTTGCTTATAATTTAGACAAATAGTAAATAAATTACTATATTTTATAATTCTTTTAAAATTAATTAGATTATACGTGAGCTAATACTAGTATTACTAAAATTATTTTTTATTTTTTTATAATAAATTATTAATATTTGTATTTGATTATTATATATATATATATAAAATAATATATGTTTATTTATTGTTTGTTTATTATAATTGTTTGTGAACATGTTTAATTATATATTCATGAATATATTTGTTTAATGTTCACAAACTTATTTATTTAATTTAAACAAATGAACATGAACATAAATTTGAAATTCTTGATAAACACCAACACAGTTTAGAAAAAAAAGAAAAAGGCATAAAAATAAGTTGGTTTATTTTAAGTTTTGATTCATTTCCAGCATATTATCTAATGAGGAGGCTAGGGAGAGTAACTCAGATTTCATAGAATTCTAGTTGATCAGGCATTAATAATCACTAAGGAGTACAAGGGAATTCCAGTAATCCAATGCCATTCTCAATTTGATCCTTTGTTTTCACCATGCAACTTCACACACAGAATAGACGTAGAGGGACCATAGAAAGAGGAATATTCATTAGGGTTCCGCCTTGATAATGTGCCAATTAAGAAACATATATACAGATATCCAAAAGTTTCCTAACGACTAGACAGAAACCAGAAGCTTTGGAGGAAGGGGGAGTATAGGATGATATACAAACTTAGGTCCAACATCAGATAATTTCTAACAAGATTTACATGAAATTATTCTCTAGTTAACAAGTAAGACTTTTAACTAAGCAACACTGAACGAATTTGCAGCACTCTCCACAAACTTTCTAGCTCCTTTAAACCACCGCTTGTCCCCAGCTTGTGCTTTGCAAATGTAAAGTTTACCATTGTTTACGGTGGCCGTAATTAGTTGGTGCTTGCCACCTTCATCTCCATCAGCAGTTCTCGTCAACACCGACAAGAAGTAGTACTGTTTCCCTCCGATCACAGGAGTTGAAGTCTCCAATATGTTTGCAGTTGCCACTGCATTGGAGTCAAACCCACCCTGCATGCCATTCATTTCAAGATATCAGAGATTTGTTCGTAATTGGGCAAAGAGGCATAGGAAATATGTGGGGATATAAAAATACGATTCCCTAATATGAGTATGTGCTGGTATATATATACACATGCTAGTTTAATACCTCAGCATCAGTTAAGCCAGAGTATGCTTGTTTTCCAAGCAGATAGTCCACCTGAAAAGATCCATGAGAAGCAAATAAATCAGCAAAACACGTTATATATATATATATATATATATATATATATATATATGCAATGAAACGAAATGATAAAAAAAATTAAACCTTAGAGAGGAAATTTTCAGGGGAACCGAAATCAGTAATGGACTTCTTATCAGTAGGAGTGACCATGACAGCAACATTGGTGGTGGAGTCGAAGTTGTCCTCGTATCTCAGGACTTGACCTGGGTACTCAACCTCTTTGCTTGGGTTCCATTTTGATGGTATTGACAGCTTGAACCCTTCCCCATTGTATGGGATGAACTCTGTGTTTGTTTTTGGCTTTCCAAATACATTTGCTGTCATCCAATCAACTCGTTATTTCCATAATCATCATCTACAATCAATTCCTCCCTATTTGAATATCGTTTTACAGGAAAGGGACTCATGATCACATAAGGTATCATAGAAGAGCATTATACAAATAAAATGATAGAATTAAGGAGAAAGAGAAAGAGAAAGAGAGGAAAGTTACCAGCTTCACCATAGGCAGCATCAGCAGGAGAAACCTTAGAGCCAACCGCTGCAGTACCGATGAGCAGAGTGAGAGCCAACCGACGGGAGATCACAGCGTTGCTTCCGGAATCATCATTATTTTGTTGGACCGCCTGTTTCTGAGAAGTGCAAGGCAGCAGTTGATTTGACTTGACGATTGCAACTTGGCGCTGGGATGTGGAGGGTGGAGTTGACGATGATCTGGGTGCGGAGGTGAGTGCATGGTGGTGCAAGAAGCATGCGGTGGAGGCCATTGCTGCTTAATGTAGTAAACAAAAACTAAAATGAGTGGGGTGATTTTATATGTGAAGGGGGAAATCGGCATTGTATTAATTAGGATATTAGACGACGAAAATGGATTGGATTATGGGAACGGGGGATAAGGTTGATCAGCCTCTTATTGGTGCCACGTAGATTGAATTAGGTCCATGTCAGATTTCCATTTTGGATGTATGTCCAGCGATGGAGTTCCAGACTTTACTCCATCCTTCACGTCATGTAACCATGTTTAATTTATAGCTCTCCCACTCTTATCTTATCCAACAAAAATCCTCTTCCAATTTAAAATTAACACGTGGATTTCTTGATTAAAAAAAATTAAAAATTTATGATTATTTATATTGTTAAATAGGGATTTTAACAATGAAAAGCAGCATTGAAATACGAAGCTGGATATCATCCAGAAATTAATCACCATCATGCATGATGGCTTGCTCTACTAAACAAACATAGAATCTATGACCGCAATCTTCCAACTCCTAAAAACACCAAAAAGAGTAGTATAATTTAAATATCCTTTGAATTCTCTATATTTGCACTGTGTCAGTGATAGGCCTTTCTTTCTTCTTCATCACCATGAACTGTGAATATACAACTAGATTTTTTGATGAAACTTTTTGGGTTCTTGTTGTATGACCTATGGTGAAGAGGTGGTGCAGGTTGTACGCAAGAGGGCTTTTGTAAAGGGTTCGAGTTTAAAATTTTAAAGTTAGAATCATTTCATATTTTAAATGAGTTTAATTTTTAAGTTTAACATTTTTATTTAAACCCTTCCAATATTTGGGTGGACCTTTAAGGTTGTACATAAAACTTAATCTTTAAATACGTTAAAATTTAAGTTTAATTATGGGTAGGTTTTTAGTATTCCATTTAAATCTTTTCTTATTTTAGCCATTGAATTTGTATTTTTTGTCAAATTATTCTAAAATGGATAGAAAAGTTAATGCTTATTAACTTTGTTGATGTGATATACACATGGGTTGTCATATAAATAACATGTCAGCATTTAATTATTTTTTAAAAATTTTAAAAATCTTAAAAATATAAAAAAATATAACTTTTATAATTTAAAAATAACTTATACTTTTTAATAATTTTAATAATTTCTAATTTTAAAAAATAATTATATATAGTTTTTTTTATTTTTTTAGAATTTAAAAAATTCATTAAATGCTAATGTGTCATTCACGTAGCAATCCATATATATGTCATGTTAGTAAAATTAAAAAAACGTTAACTTTTTCATCCATTTTGAGATGACCAAAAAAATACAAATTTAAGAGCTAAAATAGATGAAAATTAAATAGAATGCTAATAATTTTTTTTGTAAAGTTAAAGAACTAAATAAGTTATTATATCAAAAATAAATATTTTAATAGTTTATTTTATAAAAATATTATTTTAATTATTTTTTAATTAAATAGATGCTCGGTTAATTTATGACACTAATCTAATCAATATTCTATAAATATAAAAAAGAAATATTATTTCATTTATCTGCCAGCCATTATTGAACCAAACTAAAATCTACCTACCATTCCACTATTTATGACGCCATCACGAAAATAGCATTTTAAAGTTAAAACACTTTTAATTTAACATTTAAATTTTTTATTTGAAATTTTCTTTTTGGGGTTTCTTTAGAGAAAATGCCGATTTTAAAAAATATTTAGGAAGAGGTACGTTTTTTTTTCGATATTTAAGAAAATAAATTGATTTTGGAGATATAAATAGAAAACACGTCATGGAAGAAATATTTTATGCTAAAAACGTGTATTACAGAGTGTGCTTTTTGACTCTTTTAATATATCAGTTTCTTTGGTCAGATGATTTAGTGTTAGTGGTTTTGGCCTTCAGTCTCGGGTTCGATTTCTCTCCTACTTATATTTGTATTTTTATTTCAGTTTGTTTCAAGCTTTGCTTTTATTTTTAATTACTATTTTTAGCACATTAGCTTCTTTGGTTAAATAATAATGATTTTATCCTTAAGTCCCAAGTTTGATTTTTTTTCTAAGCACATTTGTATTTTCCATTTCATGTTGTTTTAAACTTTTTTTATTTTTAATTAATGTTTTTAATTAATAAATATATTATTTTCAAGTTTTTTTAATTCATCTTTTTAATTAATAACTCTTTTATTTATAAAATCAAGTAATTATCCCCAAATATCATTATTTTTAGTAATTATAATTTTTTTAATATGTGTAATATTTATTTTTCAATCTATATTATGAGCGTAGTAAATTTAAGTATTATATGTTTTTGTATGTGTATTTGAAATATTTCACATATAAAAATATTTGAGATATCATACCCATAATGTAGATGAAAAAATAATAATGATGTTTGAAATAATTATTTGATTTTATAATATTAGAAATCATCGTACCTAAAATATAGGTGGAAAAAATAAATATTTGACATATAAATATTATATATAAAGAAAATATATCAAAAAAAATTAGTTGATGTTTTAAAAAAATAAAATATATTTAACATAATGATAAATATCAAAAATATATTTTTATTATATAATTTGTAATAATTATATTATTTTATAAATAAATAAGGTATTAATTAAAAAGATGAATTAAAAAAACTTGAAAACTATATCTTTATTAATTAAAGACATTAATTAAATATAAAAAAACTTAAAACAATATGAAATAAAAAAAATACAAATATGCTTAAAAAAAGAATCGAACTTAAAACTCAATGATAAAATCATTATTTTTAACCATTTAACCAGAAAAACTAATATATTAAAAATAAAAGTGAAGCTCGACACAACATGAAATGAAAAAATAAATGTCAGTAGGAGAGAAATCAATCCCAAAACTCAATAACAAAACTACTAACATTTGACCATCTGACCAAATGAGCTGATGTGTTAAAAAAGTCAAAAAGCTTGTACAACAGAATGTATTTTCATCTTTTCTCTCCAAAATTAACTTATTTCCCTAAATGTCAGACAAGACTAGAGGTGTTCATGGGCCGAGCTAGATTTGGGCTAGGCTCAATTAAAAAATCATGCCCATTTATTGGGCTCGGGCCTAAAAAATAGGCCCAAAATTTTGTCCAAGCCTGACCCGGATAAAAATACTAAAATCCGGGCTCGACCCGGCCCGGCCCACCCGTATTGATTTTTTATATTATTTTTAAATATATATATAATACATCAAAAATATTAAAAACATCAAAATAAATATTTACCAACAAATTGAAAATAAATTTTAAAAAATATGTAGACTTAAATAACGCTAAGATAGATGCAACTTAACAAGCAAATGCCTATAAAATAATAATAAAATTAACAAATGCCTTTAAAATAATAATAAAATTAACAATAAAATAAGTTTTATACAATATCCAAATAACAATAACGAAATAGTAGTAACATAATAGTAAAATGGTAGCAAAATAGGAAGAAAACAATAAGAAAATAACATTCAAAAATAAAAAAAATGCAAATTTTTTTGTCCTTTAGTGAATTCGGGCCGGGTCGAGCTTGGGCTAAAAGTATCTTACCTGAGGGCCGGCCCATTTTTTAAACAGGCCTTATTTTTTTGTTCAAGCCCATTTTTTGGGCTTATATTTTTGTCCAAATCCTCCCACATTTCGAGCGGACTTTCGAGCCGGGGCGAGTAGCCCCGCCATGAACACCTCTAGACAAGACCCATTTCACTAATTTTTCTTGGCGTTTTCATCAAATTTGACCCTAATTTAATCAATATACTATAAATATAAAAATATATTATTGCATTTATCTGCCTGCCATTTTTGAACCAAAATAAAATCTACCTACCATTCCACTATTTATGACGCCATCACGTAAAACACTTTTAATTTAACATTTAAATTTTTTATTTGGAAAAGTTGCTTTTTTGGGTTTCCTTTTGGGACTTAGTGAATGTGATATATATAGATATATATATATATATTTGGTTAAATTCTAAACTTTAGTCCCTATATTTATCTAAAATTTAAAATTTAATCCCTATAATTAAAAAGATAAAAATTAAATCGTAAAATATCATATTAATCATTAATAATTTAAATATTTTTCATCAAAATTTACCAACTTGACATGTTGACTAGACTATCCTCAAATGATGTTCATGTGATATACAAAAAATAAACAATAAATTTTGATAGAAATTACAAAAAACCAGAATTATTAGGATTATTAAATTTAAAATAATAGGTGGGTTGAATTTTTTTAATAATTAAAGTAAAAAACTAAATCTCAATTTCTAGATAAGTACAAGGACTAATAGCAGATTTTAACCTATATCTTTTTGTTCGAAGTGAATGTGATACCAAGGTTAACGTACAAGAGAAACGTGGAAATAATTTATATTTGATTCCTCCAGTCCCCATTCATTTCTTGCTTGTCAGTATCACCCACTATCCTCAAACGTATCATCAACATCTCTCTCTCTCTCTCTGGTTTGTGCTCTTTTGCATCTTCCTTTTTCTTTTTCTTTTACAATTGATGATATTTTCTACAGAAATTGCAGTTCTTTGATTTTTTTTCTTTTCTTATATTTGATTCTACTAAAGTTCTTAGTTTAAAAATCTGGGTTTTATTTATTTCAAGTTGTTGGTTTTGTTTGGTTCTGAGGTTTATCTTGCTTGCTCGACTCCTTACCTTGGCTGCTTTGTCTTTCATGAATTTCGATATTTACGACGATTCTTTTCTTTTTTCTTAAATTGCAGTAGCAAATTACCGCTACTTTGAAGATGCTAATTTTTTGTTTGCTTTATTTCTGCTACTTTTTCTTTTCTTTTTGTTTTTGGGTGAAGTTCATGTACGGAAACACAGTTCCAATGTTTCTCTAAAAGGGTTACATGTGATGTTAAAGCATTAGTAAGAACAAGAATCTGCTTTGATATTATCTTTAGCAAATGGCAACCATAGGTTTTCTTGCTCTTATGAGCGTCTCATGGTGGTTATTATACTGGGTTCATCTAGCTACGCCAAATTACTTGAAATTGTTTCTTATATTTCAGTTGAGTGGTTATATGTGTCTACTGAGAAGCCAAAGCAAACGGAACTTTTTTTTGTGTGTGTGTGTGGCTATAAGCTTAAGCATCAAGACTCCATTTTTGAATTTTTTTTCCATAAATATTGCAAAATATAATATTAAAAGTGAACTTCAAATTATTTGTTAGATGTAAATATTTTGATGAGATTTCAGAGCTGTTCTGTTTATTCCAGGAGAATAAATTTGTCTGTTTTCTTGAAGCACAAGAATAATGCCTGAGAAAATAACAACAGAGGACTTATTTAACAATCTAGTAGAGACCATTGCAGATGGTGTCTCTAAACAGAAATCCGTGTCCTTTTTTGAGGAAGAGAAATCAAACTCAGTTGTCTCTGGCTTCAATCGGCTTTTTGGACGTCAGAGGCCTGTCCACCATATCTTGGGGGGTGGAAAATGTACGACTTTCAACTCTTTTCTTGAAATTGCTAAAAACCACCTGCGTTGATCAATGTTGTTACTGTAAATTGTGCAGCTGCTGATGTTTTGTTATGGAGGAACAAGAAGATCTCCGCCAGTTTTTTAGCTAGTGCAACTTTAATATGGGTTCTATTTGAATGGCTTAATTACCATTTCCTGACTCTTCTATGCTTTGCTTTGGTTCTTGGCATGCTTGCTCAGTTTGTTTGGTCAAATGCCTCAGGTTTACTTAACAGGTAACACAAATAGGCATATGCTTATGTGCTGCTTTTACTTTTTATTATTTGTTGCTCTTCAAGGTTTTGGTACCATATGTGCTGCTGATAGGATTGCATAATTTTTATAGTAAATTACTTCATGGAAACAGGTCATCTTCTCAAGTGCCACGCCTTGTTTTGCCCGATGAATTATTTGTTAGCATTGGGAGGTCAGTTGGTGCTGAGGTGAACAGAGGCTTACAATATCTGCAGGATGTTGCATGTCAGGGAAACTTGAAACAATTTCTTGTGGTAGGCTCTCAATATTTTCCTAGCACTCTTCCCTTAACGACATATGCTTGCAAATTAAATGTTCCCTGCTGATCCATATGCCTTTAAAAGTTTCTGCCATATATTTGTAGAAACATTCAGCAAACTCTTAAATATCATTAATGCAGGAGGAAGAAATGTTATGATCAATTTCTTTATGCATTCTATTTATTGCGGCATTCTTCACTCTTTCTTAATTTGGTTCTCAAATTACTTCCTTATTTATTTGGTTGTAATCGATTGTTAGTGTTGAAAATTATTAAAGTGAAATATGTCAGTAAATGGCCCTTACTAACATTTTACTAATGCATGCAACTTTAGAGACTCAATCCAAGAAAAAGTTCAAAAATCAAATGAAAAATATATTTGGAACAAGTTTCAGCATGTTTGATCCAAAAAGCTGAAAATAACTGCAATGTTTTAGACTTCTAAAGAATATTGTAAACTTTGCTATGGTCACAGCGTGTGGGTAAAGACCATTATATTGAATCTGCATTTCTAACTAGTTTCCTCCATCACACTAGATTTGCTGGAGTGGATTATTAATGATCAAAAACTTTACAGGTTGCAGTAAGCTTGTGGGTTGCTGCTGTTGTTGGAAGTTGGTGCAACTTTTTGACTGTTTTGTACATTGGTAAGAAATTTTATTAAATTATCTTGCATTAATAGCATGGTAGTTCCGTAAAAGGGGAAATAAAGCATGGTAATACTCTAATGTGTGGTTGTTTGCTATGTTACTCGGACTTGGGTGTGAGTGGCAGATTTGGGTATGTATCTAACACGGATATGTTCAATTCTTTCTATGTTTTTCCATATATTTTGGAGGGTCCTTGGGGGGGGGAGGGTATATCCTGGTACCCTTGTCCAAAAATGTGCTGGACACGGGTGGTTCAAGAAAAACGAAAAGTCGGAACAACATAGGTTGTCTGTACCATACTGTCTTAAGCTGAAAATATTCTGTTTACGGAACCCACGTTTGGTTCATTAGTCCAATAAATTTAGTATTGCTCAATGCCTGCGAAATGATTATCTAGTTGCATTTACAGTTTAGCTTATTTATCTTGGTTGACTTGAACATAGCCATGTTTGTTAGCTTTATGCATTGAACAAACACTTGCCTTTTCTCTTTTTGCATTCGAAAAATTTACCTAAGATAATTGTTGCCTCAAGGACATAGGCCGTGGCCCCCAACTAAACAAGTAACACCATTGCAAAAATGATTTTGTTCTGTCAAGTTGAAACCGAGATTTCCAAGATTTATCAAGTGTGATTGGTGACTGATTTTTCCAAGGTGGGAATCTGGCATTGAACTTTTATTTATTTCAGTCAAGTTATTTCATCTAATTATCTTGTGATAACTGATGAAGTTCAGCCTATCAGATATTAATTGATTTGAACGTACAATTAAGTATATCCATTGGCTCTAATATTGCAATTTAGAGAAGAACAAGTTTTGACACGGAAACCTTTTTCCTTTCAGAGTTCGAATTGTTATTAGTGTCTTCAAATGAGCCTTAATATTCAAGTTACAAGTTCCACTCCTAGAATACCTTTTCCTTCTTTTGCTTTCCAATCTCCTTTGCTCTCTTTCTTTTTTAGCTGCAGACAAGTTAGATTACTGACAATAACCACCTCAGTCGTGGCATGCCAAGGGAGGATCTGACTTGGTATGGTTCTGGAATAGTTGAATCCAATTAGCCTAGGTTCTTCCATGTATGGTATGCTTGTTAACCTGGATTAGACTTGTGAAGGCATGTCAGTGCTCATTTGGTTTTGGAATGGTTAAATCTGATTAACCTAGGCTTCTTTTATACATTACATGCTAGTCCTATGCTGGCTAGCTTGGATCAGACTTGCAAGGTGTTTGTGCATTGAACTTGCTAGACTCTGTCCTGCCTATGTCATGCCTGATCTGGTGCCAAATTGGCTGGATTTGCCGGTGCAAGGCTGCTCATGTGCAAAATCCTGGATTGTTGCTATCAAAATTAGACATGTCCTATGGATAGGAATTTCAGAGTGAAAAAGAGAAGGAAAATGAAAAAAAATTAGGAATTAAAAGTGAAAGAAAAAGCAGTCCGCGATAGCCTGATAGACCCCTAAATTCAAATGAATAGCCCCTTTCAGAAGAAAAAGAAACCTTCTAAATGTAGAACTCAGAAAATTCCATGTCAACTTTCTTCTATTTTCATTGCCACATTAGATGCCAACTAGTTTATTTATGGTACGTATTTATCGTTTAATGAGTATTGGACTTGATTGAGTCTAGCATAATAAATTCTGTTTCCTAATTGGATAAAAATAATGGTTTCAATAAGGAAAGAGGTTCTAGTTAGGTGTATACCAAATAGGAAAATTGGATTTTTTAACTGAGGGTGTAGTATTTTTACCTTCTAACTTGATTTTTTAACTGTATGTCAGAACTACATAAATTTTTATGTCAACATTGACACCATTGGAAACAAATTTTCTTTATAGAATCTGAAGACTTTATAAAAACTCTACTATGGGAAATGTTTTAGACAATTAAAATTCTCAGGAATTTAAACCGCTTCTTAGTCCAGTTGGTCTATGCTATTACTCTTAAGAAGTGGATTCAGCGGGTCTAAGGTTCAAATCTTACTAACTACAACTCTTTCCAAGTTCCATTATCCTAGATTGTGATCACTTCTGTACTGAAAAGCTTTAGGTATTTTACTTTTAGGCTTTTGCATCATGATGTAAATGATGGCATGCTCTTCACATTGCATTTAACTGGTGGTCCATGTGACCTATATGTATGGTTCTGGAGATGCTTATCTTTTCCTTTTCTATTTTACATCTTATGAAACAAATTTCCTGTCCCAGAGGACAAAAGACCACCATTGAAAAATCAGACTGACTGGACCTGCCGGTTGAACTGGGAACTGTTGCATAGTCCAATCTGGTATATGTTATAGAGCTAGAGAAAAACCAGAAAAATAAGAAGAAACTTAGTTAACCCATTGGAATTCTATTAAAGACCATGCAAGTTGACTAAATATTCATTAACTATTTATTATTAGATACTATTTAATTTCTTTTTAATTATGAAAGACAGCTTTAGCCTTTTGCTATATATGTGCAGGGCCTTTGATGTTAAAGTTTTTATTTTGCTTCTCAGGTTTTGTTGCAGCCCATACATTACCAGTCCTGTATGAGAGGTATGATGAGCAAATAGATGGCTTTGTTTACAATATGCTTGATCAGTTCCAAAATCACTATAAAAAGTTGGATTCTGGTGTTCTGAGCAAGATCCCCAAAGGAAAGTTCAAGCTTAAGAAACATGACTAGGTGCATTTGGTCACTTCCATTAGATCTTTAGAGTTTCTGTAGCACATATATACATCAAACACTTGAATAAATGGTGTTTTATTTTTGTGAAATTATCAGTTTGAATATTGGAAATATCTTTGCCAACCTCAACTGCTGGGTCGATTAATGATCCGCTACGTCACATTGTTACTTAAACTTAGGTGTCACTGTTAATACGGTTATGGATATGTTTAATCGTTCTTTTCCCCCAAGTTTGTTCATGTATTTGTAGGCTATTGGGGGGTCATATCCATGGACGCTGGAAAAGGTTATTTCAAGAAAAATGGATAGTTGAAGCAACATAGGTTATCTAGGTTTTAATTGTACATATTTTCTCAAATCCTACTCCCTCTAAACTAGGATAAAACAAGCTGAATAAACTATAAATCAGAATCAACATTTTATATCCTCAAAACATATCCACCTTGACGTCATGAATGAAATACACAATTATAAACGAACATCTTAGAATATATGGAAAAGTTGGAAAAGAAACAGAACAATATTCAGCATTTCACATCCTCAAGTCGTGAACACATTGTGACACCATGAATGAATTTCATTCCCATTCTTTTCAAAATTGAATTACAATTAGAGGTGCAACACAAGAAGCAACAAACAGGGAATCTATAAAAAAAAAAATGAAAACAATACTGTCGTATACATCATCTATTTGTATCTATAGTTCCGTGTATGTAGTAGTGTACAGCCAAAAACATGAACTAGCAGCCAACAAGAGAAGAGATGCAGTAAGAATGAGTGTCAATCATGAGCCAGAGGTGCTGCCTTCTTGAGGCTTTAGCCGCCATTTCCAAACAGTCAATGCGCCGCTTGCATTCCCTGTGAAGAATAGGTTTTTCGGTCCTCTTTCAATCACTCTCGCTTCTCTTTTCGAAAATATTCTACCTTTCTCACTGAACCTGTGACCACAAATGGCAATATTCCTTGGTTACCGATGCATTCAATGAGGAAAACTTCTTTTAGGCCAACAAGAAGAAGCATTTCCAGACATCTAGAAGAAATATACTCACGATGGCAACTCATACAGGCGAACAATGTTGTCATTACAAGGGCAGAAAAAAACTGGCTTGGTTTCAGCATCATTCATTCCACATAGTACGAGTACACCCTGCAAGCCAAAATTCATTTTAGACCCTTCTTTTTTAGAATAAAGAGAATCGTATAATGTAGCATTAATTCCTTTAATACAAAAAAAAAAAAAAAAAAAAAAAAAAAAAAAATATTACAGATGCCAAAATTCGAATTCCATAATTTCTGGATTTTATATTATGAGGGTGGCAGCATGAACTAAGCTCCAGATGCCTGTGGTAAAGAAGGTTTCTGTGTTTCTCAGAAAACTAGTATAAACAAGAGAATTTGGTTTTGAATTTCCCAATTTTGTCAACTAAAGAGGAGTCTTTTGATGGCATGAAGAAGCAGTAGCAGTAAAAATATCCCGAGGCTTTGTTTGGTAGGGAGGGAAGAGAAGGAACATGACAAAAATTACGTTTAGTCCGACAGTTAGGGTTCATAACTTTGTATTTTAAACAACGATAAGCATAACCACTGTATTAAAAGTTTTTCCAACCTTCCACTTCTCCACCGTATCAAACAATTTTTTTTCTTTTAATAAATTCAATAACATGAATAGGTTACATATATAAATTCAGAAAATGAAGAACTCAAATTTTCCTCTTTACGAGTATAGATCACCTCCCAATTTTGTCTTTCTGTTGCAAACCAAACTTTAATGCTGCAGTGAAGTGAGCTTGAGAACAAATAGCCATTACAATGAACAAGAGATGTCACAACATCAGCATGTCCACTCAAAGTCTTAATGCATTGAAATGTGTCAATGTCCCACACCTGGTGAAGAGAAACATAACCAGAACTTCAATGGCAGTATAAAAACTGCACAAATGTTGTAGCAAGTGGAATTTCAATAAGCCAGTAACTGCCAATTCAAATAACAAAGGATTTGAACATTTATTTCAATTCACATCGAAAACACCAGACTAGCAGAGGAACCGTTAAAAAAGAATGTAGATTAATTTAAGATAAGTGTAATTATAGAATAAAACTTGTATAGGTTACGAAATGATTAAATTACTCCTAGATTGTTGGACTGCTATTACCTATATATAGGTACCGTATCACAATTGTAAAGATAGAAGAAATAATATTCTTTTCTTATTTCCCATCTAGTTTCTATTTGGTATCAGCATTGGAATTTTTTTCCCAGCTCCTATAGAAACCCTAAAATGCGTTCAGCAATTCTTATCCATGTCAGAAACTTCATCAAGCTATACTATCTCATCTGCATAGCTAAAATCTACTGGAAATCATGTTTCCAACTTTGAATCACATTCTATTCAAATCACCAATATCAAATAAAATGGTGATAATTTTTTTGCATTGGTCTCAATCCGTCTAAATGTATATTTGGGGGCAAGGAAAGATTGGTTACTGGATAGGAGATAAGAAAACACCAACAAAGGAGGACCTCTTTTATGCTCTTTGGGACGTTAAAAATTCCATGGTTATGACATGGCAAGTAAATTCCATAGAGGAAGATGTCAGTTTCAACTATATGTGCTATTTTACAGCCAAAGAACTCTGGGATAATGTTAATTAGATGTATTTTGATTTGGGAAATCAGTCCCAAATTTATGAGTTGACTATAAAACTTGGAGAGATTCATCAAGGAGAGGACAACGTCATCAAGTATTTCAATTCATTGAAAACATTATGACAAGATTTGGATTTGTTTAATGATTATGAATGGAAGTCTCTAGAAGATTGCAAAAACTATAAAAAGATGACAGAAGATCATAACATTTACAAATTTCTTATTGGATTAAATGTTGAATTTGATGAAGTAAGGGGGAGAATTATAGGTCGGAAGGCTCTACCTCCCATTTGTAACACCCCTAATCTAGCCTAGACGCTAAAGTTGGATTGTAGGGGTTACATCATACGAGAAAACATTAAATTTTAACTTTGGAGATAAGCTCGCTTTTAATGTAAAGAAAAAAAAAAGAATTGATTAACACATTAAGAACGCATCTATTCCAAAACACCCGTGGGTACTTTAAAATAATCCGGGTTTTAATGACTTTACTAAACAGATCCCTTTTACTTAAATTATTGTGTGATAATACGTCATTACGATTTAGTCAAAACTTGGTAGCAACAAAACATTATAGCAATTTTAACATTTAAAACCTTAATTTTGTTGTTAACCATGTTGCTTAGGTTAAAAGCTCGTTTAAAATAATAATTTTCGCAAAACAAATACCAAAATGAGTTTTAAAGTCCTAGACAAAAATTAAATGTCTAAAAGTCCGAAAAGCCCATAAAGATAAATCCAAAACATTCTAAATCAATAAAGAGTAAATCGAGCTCTAGAGTTGCTGTCCAATCCTAAGCTTGTGGATCACCTGAAATGGGACAAAACATATATATGAGTTAGAAGCCTCGTGTGTGAATTGGCCCATAACAAAATTTACTTATACAAATAACCAGTTTAGAATTTTCCATATCATATAGTGTATCGTAATCATATTGTTTCACATATCAGAATCGTATCATATAGCATATCAGAGCATACCATATAACATATCATATATATCCTACCCTCATCCGCTACACATCATCTTCGTCCAACTAATCACACCAATTAGGACTACAAGAGTCCATCCAACCAATCACACTGATATGTAATGGTATGCCACTCAAAATATGCAGCTGAGCTGCCAGACAGAATTTGTGGTTTAACTGTCATATTTGCAGTTAAAACTTGCATATAACACTTCCTCCATTATAACATATCACACCCCAAATACATTGGCATAAACATAGACATAATATCATAATCTCATACATACATATAACATAAATCAGATGACATGCATACTTAAGCATTTTTATACTTGTATTTATTTTTGGAGCATAACATTACATATAATTTATACAAAATCAAACTTACCTATCATACTTCTAGGCTTACCCATATATATATATATACTGAAACTTATGCTTTCCGGGTATACATAATGCCTACAAACCCAATTTTAGAGTCCCTTTTATCGGCCCCTAATTGGGCCTTCAAATTGGCCAAAATGGGACTACATGGCCCAGCAAGCCAGCCCGTGTGGTCACATGGCCTAACAAACCAGCCCGTGTGGTCCACACAGCCTACCTGCACAAGTTGTGTAATCACACATGGCCATGTGGTGCATACGGTCTATCACACAACTGTGTGACATCGGGCAGTTTCAAAAAACAACCTTATTTTCTAATTTTTACAAGTTTTTGGCTAGTTTTTCGGGTTAGTTTACACACTTGATTGTCGATTTGACAAACCACATGCCGAAAACTCACGAAACCTACATTCGCTCATTAAATCACACTAATTAATAGAGGAAAAATTCATCTAAAATGTATCCTTAACCCGAAATTTCAAACCTTATAAAAAATTTAAGTACTTACTTCTTCGAAACAGTGTCCAAATCAAATATTACTCCGTTGGAGGAGTTTGATTTACGCAACCTTCGCCTAACCAAAGCACAAGAATGTTTGTCACAAACAAGAACAAAAACAAACACTAATACAATTCGTACCTTGAACGAAAAACGGTTAAGAATCCTAATATCAGAAAATCAATATGACGATACTTATACTTTGTGGGGATTATGCCCCAACAATCGAACTCCACACAACAATTACTACTAAAACACAAGATGGCAATGAAGCGAAAAGCAAAATGAAAGAAAAGAAAAAGAAAACAAAAGGAAAAAATAACAAAGAAAAGAAAAAAAGTAGAAAAGAAACAAGAACGTGAAAAGAGAGGGTGATGGATAGTAAAATTAGGTGAGTGATTTTAAGGATTTTGAAAAAATAAAATAAAATAAGATAAATACAAATTTACTTTAATCCAAATTCTACCCACTATATTTTTAAGAATTTAATTTGAACACTACTACTCAGACAAAACCGAAGAAAATTTTTCCTAAACTTGCGTAAGGTAGAACTCGAGCACAAGACCAAAGAGTAAGCTAACAAATACCTTACCACTAAACCAACAGGCTCATTCTTGTCAACAACTTGCAAAAATATTGTCAAAATTAAGAGAAAGAATTCAAAATAAGGGAATTGAACTCAAGACCTAAAACATACATCTAAGACATTTAACCAACACACCATATCAGATTATCTAACATGCTTAACAACCAAAATCTATGAAATTTGGGGCATTACAACTCTTCCCTCCTAAAGAAATTTTGGCCTTGAAATTTATCTGACTCAAAGAGATGAGGATACTATTGATGCATCGAATCCTCAGGCTCCCAAGTGGCCTCCTCGGAACCATGATTCCTCCACAGTACTTTAACTAAGAAAATGATCTTTCTCCTCAAGACCTTAACTTCACGATCCAAAATTTGTATCGACTCTTCTTCAAAAGAAAAATATGGCTTCAACTCAATTTCCTCCACTGGAACAACATGAGAAGGATCAGATCGATAATGTCTCAACATGGATACGTGGAAGATGTCTTGGATATGATCCAACTCTGAAGGTAAATCTAACTGATAGGTGACTGGTCCAACATGCCTCAAAACCTGATACGGTCCAATGAATTAAGGGCTTAACTTGCCCTTATGATCAAATTTGAGAACTTTCTTCTAAGGAGATACCTTAAGGAAAGCATGGTCCCCTACCTCGAACTCAATATCTCTTCTCTTAAAGTCTGCGTAAGACTTCTGTCTATCAAAATTGGCTTTAAGTCGATCTCGAATCATACGTACCTTATCTTTAGCCTCAGCCACTAACTTAGGACCTAGAACCTTTCTCTCACCCAACTCAGTCTAGCAAAGTGGAGTGCGGTATTTCCGACCATACAGTGCCTCATAAGGTGCCATCTGAATACTAGACTAAAAGCTATTATTGTAAGCAAATTTAGCTAGCGATATAAACTCCTCCCAACTACCTTGAAAATCAATCACATAGCTCCGAATCATATCCTCTAAAATCTGAATTACCCTTTCAGATTGACCATTAGTCTGTGGATGAAATGTCATACTGAAATCCAGTCGGGTACCCAAAGCATCATGTAACTTCTTCTAAAAATAAGAAGTAAATCGGGGATCATGGTCTAAAATAATCAATACCGGAACCCCATGAAGCCTAACAATCTCAGAGATATAAAGCTTCGCCAACTTTTACAAAGAGTAGTCGGTCATAACTGAAATAAAGTGAGCAGATTTAGTCAAACGATCCATAATAACCCAAACTGAGTCCTTAGTAGGTGCCAATGGCAACCCATTCACAAAATTCATAGTTACCCGTTCCTATTTCCATAATGGAATCTTAACAGGTTGAAGTAACCTAGAAGGAAGTTGGTGCTTAGCCTTAACTTGCTTGCACGTCAGACAATTAGAAACAAAATCGGTTACCTCACATTTCAGCCCAGGCCGCCAGTATAACTCTCGAAGGTCATGATACATCTTATTACCACCGGGATGCATAACATAAGAGCTACTTTGCGCTTCCCACAAAATAGATTGCCTCAGTTCCATATTCTTAGGTACACAAATACGACCTCGATAACACAAAATACCATCACTGTTAAACACGAAGTCTGTAGTCTTACCCTCATCCATCTGCTGAATTCGATTAATCAAAGACTCATCTAGAAGCTGCTTACTCTTAATCTCATCCAACCAAGATGGCTTAACTTGTAACTCAACCAAAATCCCACCATCATCAAACAAACTTAGGGAAGCAAACATCATCCTTAACTCCGACATTGATCTTCGAGTAAGAGCATCGGCCACCACATTGGCCTTACCAGAATAATACTCTATTGAACTATCATAGTACTTAAACAACTCGATCCAACGACACTACCTAAGATTCAACTTCTTCTAAGTGAAAGAGGTACTTAAGATTTTGATGACCGGTGTAGATGATGCACTTCTTACCAAATAGATAGTGCCTCCAAATCTTAAATGCAAAGGTAATCGTGACAAGCTCAAGGTCATAAGTCAGATAAATACCCTCGTATTGCTTAAGTTGTTTAGACATATATACTACCACCTTTCTTGCACTAGTATACAGCCCAAACCAATATGCGACGCATCACTATAAACAATGAACTCTTTCCCAGATTCAGGCTGGACCAGAACGAGTGCTTGAGTCAAAACTTATTTGAGTTTCTCAAAGCTCGATTGCTGCTCAATAGGTTAAACAAATGGAGTGTTCTTACATAGCAACTTAGTCAAATGAGCTGATATCAGTGAAACCCCTCGACAAACCTCTGATAGTATCCCGCCAACACAAGAAAACTCCGTTCAGTCACATTCCTAGGCTACTTCCAATCCAGAATCACCTCTATCTTTTTAGGGTCCACTCGAATACCCTCAGTAAAAACTACATGCCCCAAAAACATAACCTCTCTCAATCAAAACTCACATTTACTCAACTCGACATAAAGTTCCTTTTTACGGAGAATCTGAAAAATTAGTCTAAGATGTTTATCATGCTCATCCTCAATCTTAGAGTATACCAGAATGTTGTCGATAAAAACTACAATAAACTGATCCTGATATGGCTAAAAAACCGGGTTCATGAGATCTAGGAATGCTGCCAGAGCGTTAGTCAAACTAAAGAGCATGACAAGGAACTCGTAATGCCCATAGCGAGTTCTAAAGGTAGTCTTATGCATATCGACCTCCTTAACCTTCAACTAGTGACACCCTAGACGCAGATCAATTTTTGAAAACACAAATGCCCCATGAAAATGATGAAACAGGTCATCGATCCTCGGAAGTGGTTACTTATTCTTTATTGTCAATTTGTTCAAATGACGATAATCCACGCACATTCTCATAGATCTGTCCTTCTTTTTGATAAAAAAAACTGGTGCTCCCCACGGGGACATACTAGGCTAAATAAACCCTTTATCTAAGAGTTCCTAAAGCTAAAACTTTAACTCCTTTAGCTCATTTGGTGCCATTTGATATGGGGAAATAGACACTGAAGCTATACCTAGTAGAATCTCGATTCCAAAATCAACCTCCCTATTTGGAGGTAAACCAAACAATTTTTTCGAAAAGACGTTTGAAAAATCCTTAACAGTACGAATCCCTTCCACCACTGAGCTTACAAGACTTGTATCATGCACATATGTCAAATGTGTGTAGCATTCCTTACGAACTAACTTTTCGACTATAAGAGACCATATCACATTAGAGAGGTAACCTCGACGCTCGCCCACCATCATAATTTCCACATCATCTCCAACCTTAAAGATCATTCTCTTCGATTCACAATTTAATCAAACCCGATGCTCCACTAACCAATCTATACCCAAAATCAGATTAAACTCTACAAACGACAACTCCATAAAATCAATCGGGAATACGAACCTCTGAACCTCAAGCATACACTTCCTATACATTTTACTAACTTAGACAGACTGACCCAAAGGACTAATCATAGAAAGTTCACATCTAGTGTCTTTAGCCGAAATTCCCAAGATACCTGATATGCTACTAAATATGTAAGAATATGTAGAACCACAATCAATTAATGCAAAATAAGATAAAAAAATGCATAACAAATGTACCAACAATCACATCAGCCATGTCACTATGCTCACGGTGCCTTGCCGTATAAACTAAGGATGGCTGCATAGCCTTAGTCTAAACTCCACCTCTACTCGGTGCCCTCTGACCACAACCACTACCATTACCTCATCTCAACTGACCGCAGCCTCTAGTAGGCTGCTGAAGAACCCTTTAAAGCTGAATCTGACCCTAAATCAGAGCCCGCACCGGTTTAACCATACGGTGGCACTCGCTAATCTAATGCTTGATAGATCCACATCTATAACATGCCTCAATCCTCCTCTAACACTTACTGGGATAGCATCTATTACAATACCTACAGACTGGTACTTGCTTAACTCTAGCAACAGGCTCAACTCTGACGACTGGCTCTGTCTACTTAGGTCTCTCAAATCTGTCCTGTTTCATAAGTCGCTGAGAAGAACTAGAAAGACCCGAATCCTTCTTGTTCTTGTTCTAATTTTTCTCCTTCTTTCTTTTCTCGCACTTAGCGTGATTAATATCCTCAATTATTTTATCCTTCACCAAAGTTTTGAAGACTTGCTCTCTAAGGACTCAGCCTCATACTTGGCCTCTAAGGAGCTACCAATACCTTTATGTCATACCTCAATCCCTCATCGAACTAAATGTTCTTATCAAAATCAGTGGCTACCAAACCGCAAGCATACCTACTCAATCTCAAGGACTCAGCCTCATATTTGGCCATCGATCTATCGCCTTTAGTTAGCCCTATAAACTCGCATCTACGGACCTCAATGTAGCTTGCCCTTACATATTTATTCTAGAAAGCACTCCAAAAATAATCCCAAGTTAACCCTTAGGTTGAGTACCCTCCACAACTGTCAACCACCACTGATATGCCTCGTCATGAATCAAAGATATTGCACCATTTACTTTCTACTCAGGAGTGAATTCTAAATCATTCATTATTCTTTCTGTGGCCAACAACCAATATTTGGCTATAGTCGGAGCGACCCCAGTGACGCTTCTAAATAGTTCGGCTCCCTTGGACTGGACTTGTTCAGTTACCAGACCACGACTCCCATATCCAATATGGGTCCCAATGACCCTCTTCAAAATCCTCAACATTGCCTAGGACAGTACGTCATCCCCGGTAGTTTAAGCCCTAGACCAAGTCTCAGCGATCAGAGTTCCTACAGTCTCGCTTGTATCTAATTGAGGCATACTGCCCATTGAAGATGACTCGGCTCGAGCCTCCCGACGGTGACCATTGCACCCACGGGTACCACATCCTCGAGATCCACAAGTACTCATTATCTTATCTACACTTTCAAAGTTTTATGAATCAGTTTAAGTTTTTAAACCATTATTTCAAAATTTTATTGAAAGTACTTATCAATATTTAGAGAGTGTGTTATTGCAATACAATCTATAAAGGCAAATACTTATACTAAAGTGTCACACACAAAAGTATATCTAAAGCATAACTAAAGTTCAGAGTTCTTAATTGGATCGGCGTCAAAGTCTCAGTTACACTTTCCCAAAAATTCAAAGGTCACTTTAGTAAAATTCTAAGTTAAAACAAAAAAATCATTTTCTAAAATATTTTGGACCCAAAATACACAGCTCGAGTTTTGTAACTTGACTCTGATACCACCAAATATAACACTCCATACCCGACTTAGGCTCTACGATTGGATTGTAAAGGTTACACCTTTTTACTTAAATTTTTTTATGTGATAATACGTCATAATGATTTAGTTAAAACTTGGCAACGACGAAACATTTTAGCAATTTGAACATTTAAAACTTTAATTTTATTGTTAACCATGTTGTTTAGGTTAAAATCTCATTTAAAATAATAATTTTCCTAAAACAAATACCAAAATGAGTTTTAAAGTCCCAGACAAAAATTAAATGTCTAAAAGTCCATGGAGATAAATTCAAAACATACTAAATCAATAAAGAGTAAACCAAGCTTTGGAGTCACCATCCAATCCTAAGCTTGTGGATCACTTGAAATGGGACATAACAAATATATGAGCTAGAAGCCTAGTGTGTGAATTGGCCTATAACAAAATTTACTTACACGAATAATCAGTTTAGAATTTCCCATATCATGTAACATACCGAAATCATATTATTTCACATATCAGAATCGTATCATATAACATATCAGAGCATATCATATAACATATCAAATATATCCTACTTCCATTTGCTACATACCATCTCTATCCAACCAATCACACCAATTAGGACTACAAGAGTCCATCCAACAAATTACACCGATATGTGGTGCTATGCCACTCAAAATATGCAACTGAGCTATCAGACGAAATTTGCAGTTTAACCACCATATTTGTAGTAAAAACAATCGTACAACATTTCCTCCATTATAACATATCCCACCCCAAATACATAGGCTTAAACATAAACATAATATCATAATCTCGTACATACATATAACATAAATCAGATGACATGCATACTTAAGCATTTTTATACATGGATTTATTTCGGAGCATAGCATTACATATAATTTATACAAAATCAAACTTACCTATCATACTTCTAGGCTTACCCATACATATATATACTGAAACTAATGCTTTTCTGGGCCTACATAATTCCCACGGACTCAATTTTAGAGCCCCCTAATCGGGCCTTCACATTGGCTAAAATGGGGCCACATGCCCTTATGGCCTACATGACCCAACAAGCCAGCCTGTGTGGTCCACACAGCATACCTACATAGGTCGTGTGGTCTACACGACCTACCACACGACCGTGTGGTGCACACAGTTTATCATACGGCTGTGTGAAGCTGGGCAGTTTCGAAAAATATCCCCTATTTTTTTTATTTTTACAAGTTTTTGGTGAGTTTTTCGGGTTAGTTCATACATCTGATTCCCAATTTAGCAAACCACATGTCTGGAACTCATGAAACCTACATTCGTTCATTAAATCACACTAATTAATCAAGGAAAAACTCATCTAAAATGCATCATTAACTCGAAAATTCAGACCTATAACAAAATTCGAGTATTTATCCAAAATAACGTCAAAATCGAAGATTACTCCGCTAGAAAATTTTATTTATGCACCTTTCGCCTAACCAAAGCACATAAATGTTTGTTACAACCAATAATGAAAACAAACACTAATACAATCCCTACCTTGAGCGAAGAATGGTTAAGAATCCTAATATTAGAAAATTAATATGACAATGCTTACACTTTGCTCAAATTATGCCCCAACAATGGAACTCTACACAACAATTGCCACTAAAACACAAGATGGCAACGAAGTAAAAAGCAAAACGGAAGAAAAGAAAAAGAAAACAAAATGAAGAAATAACAAAGAAAAGAAAAGAAGAAGAAAGAAAACAAGAACGTGGAAAGGAAGTGGGTGATGGACGGTAAAATTAGGTGAGCGATTTTAGGGATTTTGAAAAATTAAAATAAAATAAGATAAATACAAGTTTACTTTAATCCAAATTTAACCCACCAGATTTTTAAGAATTTAATTTGAACACTACTACTTAGACAAAATCGAAGCAAAAATATTCTAAACTTGTGTAACGCAATTCGAACACAAGACCAAAGAGTAAGCTAACAACACCATATTTTTAACACAAGATTTGAACACAACACTAGATTTGTAAGAATTTAAGTTGAACACTACTACTTAGACAAAATCGAAGAAAAAATATTTCAAACTTATGTAACACAATATTCGAACACAAGACCAAAGAGTAAGCTAACAAACACCTTACCATTGAACCAACAGGCTCATTCTTGTCAACAACTTACAAAAATAATGCCAAAATTAAAAGAAAGAATTCAAAATAAGGGAATCGAACTCAGTACCTAAAACATACATCAAGGTACTTAACCAATACACCATATCAAATTATTTAACATGCTTAACAACCAAAATTTATTAAATTTGGGGTGTTACACCATTGGTGAAATATTCACAAAAGTTAGAAGAGAAGAAAGTCGCAGAAACATGATGCTTGGAAAAAGGGAGACTACTGTACCACTTGATAGCTCAACCCTAATGACTTCTGATGCCAATAAAGCCCAGCTGAGGTAGAAAGGACAAAAGTTTCAAGTGTGGTGTGATTTCTACAAAAAACCATGCCATACTTGAGAAACATGTTGGAAAATTCATGACAAACCAGGAAATTGGAAGAGTAAAATATACCGCGATAAGCCTAAGAGTGCTTTTTCCTCTACAAGTGAAGCTGAGATAGGTTCGTTCAATAAAGAGCAACTAGATCAACTTCTAAAACTGTTAAAATCCAATTCCTCATCTAGTATTCCTAGTGGTTCTCTCGCTTAAACAAGTAGCAACTTTAATGCTTATCTTGTAGCCCAAATTCTTTGCTATGGATTATTGATTTAGGAGCTTTTGATCACATGACCTCTCTGTCACTCTTGCTTGATACCTATTCACCCTATTCTATGAAAGAAAAAGTTAGAGTTGCAGACAATAATTTTTGTCTATTGCAGGAAAAGGAAAATTAAAAATTTCAAAGGATATACACCTTAAATCTGTTTTGAATGTTCCTAATTTTTCCTACAACCTATTATCAGTCAGCAAGTTAACTAAAAATTTTAATTGTTATGTTTTTTTCTTTGATTCTCATTGTGAGGTTTGGGATCGAAACTCGGGGGGGATGATTGGCAGTGCTAGGATGATTGACGACCTATATTATTTTGATGATTATTGTGCTGCGAATAAAATAACTCAAGGCTTGAGTGGTATTAGTTCAAGTTATGTTCATGACCAAATTATGCTTTGGCATCATATATTAGGACATCCTAGTTTTTCCTATCTAAAATACTTGTTTCCAGATTTGTTTAAAAATTTGAATTGTTCTTCTTTTCAATGTGTGAGTTGTGTTTTATCTAAAAGTCATCATGCAACTTATCTTACTAAACCATATCGTGCATCAAAATTGTTTTACCTAATTCATAGTGATGTGGAGACCTTCCAAGGTTACCATCATGTCTGGAAAAAAATGGTTTATAACTTTTATTGATGATCATACTCGTCTATGTTGGGTTTACTTGATGCATGAAAAATCAAAAGTAAAAAATTTGTTTCAAGAATTTTATAAAATGGTTGAAGACCAATTTCAATCTAAAATCAGCGTTCTTCATTCTAATAATGGAACTGAATATTTAAATATTTTTTAGGAAAGTTTTTAAAAGAAAAAGACATTTTATATCAGTCTACTTGTCATGATACTCCTTAATAGAATGGAATTTTAGAAAGAAAAAATGAACATTTACTTGAAGTGGCTTTTGCCATTATGTTTTCTATGCAAGTTCTAAAATATTTGTGGGGAGAAGCTATTTTGACTGCATCATATCTTATCAATAGGCTGCCTACTCGTGCTCTGAAATATGTCACACCTATAGATCATTTTAAAAGGTTTTTTTCCTGAGTGTAGAATCTATTCAAATTTGTCATTAAAATTTTTTTGGTATATTGTTTTTGTGCACATGCCTAACAGGTTTCACTTCAAACTTGATCCGATAGTAGAAAAATGTGTTTTCATTGGGTATGCTTCGAACAAGAAAGGTTATAAGTGTTGCAGTTCAATAACTAATTTTATTTTTGTAAACATGGTGTCACATTTTTTGAAAACTAGCTTTATTTTCCTACAGAATTTTTTCAGAGATAGCAAGAAAGAGAAGTGAAAAATTTTTGGGACAATTCTACACTCTTGTCAAATCCTGTTTTTAATGATTTATCATCTCTAGAAAAAGGGTAATGAATTGTCGATCACTCTACCACAAAACCATTCAAAATCCTTAGGAAAATTTCTACAACTGATTCTAGAAATCTCGATCCTATTTTGACTTTTCCACCTTCTTTTATTTCTGTCTATAATTCTGATTCATCTCTTTTCAACAAACCTTTTGATCTTAACATCCCTATAGCCCTTAGAAAGGGAATTCGAACATGTACCCAACATCCTATAAGTAATTATTTATTCTACCATAGGCTTTCAACTCGTCATAGAGCATTTCTTAGTAAATTGTCTAATGTGTTTGTTCTGAGAACTATTCAGGAGGCTTTAGATGATCCGAATGGAAAGTTAGCAGTTATGGAGGAAATGAATACTTTGAAGAAGAACAGTAATTGGGAGATATTAAATTTACCCAAAGATAAAAAATTGTGGGATGTAAATGGGTATTCAGCGTGAAATGCAATGCTGATGGAAATATAGAAAGGTATAAGGCAAGGATTGTTGCTAAAAGGTTCACCTAAACCTTTGGCATTGATTATCAAGAAATTTTTCTCCCGTTGCGAAACTCAATTCAATTCAAGTTTTATTGTCCTTGGTTGTGAATAAAAATTGACCCTTGCACCAGTTGGATATTAAAAATGCTTTTCTAAATGGGGATTTAGAAGAAAAAGTCTACATGAGTTTACTTTCGGGTTTTGATAAAGGGTTAGGAGAAAATAAGGTTTGTAGGTCAAGAAAGTCTTAATATGGGCTCAAATAGTCACTTAGAGCCTGGTTTGAACGATTTGGAAGGACGGTAAAAGCTCTTGGTTATTGTCAAAGTCAAGCAGATCATACCATGTTTTACAAGCATTCAAATATAGGAAAAATAGCTCTTTTGATTGTGTATGTGGATGACATAATCTTGACAGGTGATGATCATATTGAATTAGAGAAGTTAAAGAAAGGATTGGCTAAACAATTTGAGATAAAAGACCTGAAAGCATTCAAATATTTTCTTGGGATGAAGTTCTCTCGATTTAAAGAAGGTATTTTTGTTTCTCAACGTAAATATATTCTGGACTTGCTCAAGGACACATGTTTGCTTGGATGTAAAGCAACTAAAACCCCATTTGAACCAAACTTAAAATTGGAGCATGCTGAAGGTGAAAATATGGTGAATGTTGACAAGTTTCAAAGACTCGTTGGGAGGTTACTTTACTTATCCCATACACGTTCAGATATTACATTTGCTACAAGTAAAGTCTGTTCATGCATTCACCAGGATAAGATTATTTTGAAGTTGTATACATAATTCTAAGATATCTGAAGAGGACTCCTGGTAAGGGGGTTGTTGTTTAAAAGACATGAAAATTTGTTGGTCAATGTCTACACTGATGTAGATTGGACTAAAAGTACTATTGATTGAAAGTCTATATGGAGAAAAATGTGGTAGCTAAAAGTAGTGCCAAAGCTGAATTTAGAGCAATTGCCCATGGTATTTGTGAAGTTTTGTGGATTAAAAAGCTAATGAAAGATTTAAGAATTTCATGTTCTTTACCCATAAAAGTCTACTGCGATAACAATGTTGCAATTGCAATCGCTCACAACCCTGCTTTTCATGATCGAACGAAATATGTAGAAATTGATAAGCATTTTATCAAAGAAAAACTTGAAAAAGGACTGATTTGTATGTCATTGTACCAACCACTGAATAGATTGCAGACATACGTACAAAGGGACTGTACAAGAAGCAATTTGATCATGTAATTAGCAAGCTGACAATGGAAGATATATTTAAACCAACTTGAGGGGGAGCGTTAAAAAGGAAAGTAGATTAATTTAAGATATGCTAGCTCTAAGATTATTGTAATTATAGAATAATTAACTTGTGTAGATTAGGAAATGATTAAATTACTCCTAGATTGTTAGGCTGCTATTGTTAGAAAACAAACTGATTTTTCAAAGTAAAAAATTGCAGCCAAAGAATTTCTATCAAAATTAGCCTGCAGAAATGATAAAGTTTATCAAGCTGGAAATTTCATAAAAAGTCAAGGATAATGGCAGCATCTTTAAAAGTTTTACACGGCAAAGAAATTAGCTTGCAAGGTGGATAACAAGCTGTCAAGAAATTGGTTTGCAACTTGGCTTATTGGCCTGTACAATAGATAAGTATTATCATTTATGATATACTTAAGGGATAAAGCAATCATTAAGACGGTAAACTATGTATATATCTATATCTATATCTATATATATGTATGTTTAGTTCATGTGTGGGTGCTGGAAAATGTTAGTGAGTTTGAGAGAAAAAAAAAGAGTGTTGTGAGTTATAGAAAGAAAAACTAGAAGCAACTAGTATAGAGAGAAAAAGAAAAAAAAAAGAAAAGAGAGTTTGTATTGTGTTTATTTCTGTATAATAAAATTAGTATTTGATTTATTTTTATTATGCTTCCAACAAGTGGTATCCGAGCTAGGTTCGTGTTGATGTCACAATGGCAAACATGATTCGATCGCATATCCCAAAATTAACAAAAACAAATTATGGCAACTGGAGCATCTAGATGAAGGCTTTGCTCGATTCTCAAGATTGTTGGGACATTTTCGAAGAAGGATATGTCGAGCCCAAAAATGTAGCTGCCGAAGCAGCTTTGACAAATGAAAAAAAACATGAAAGAAGCTCGTAAAAAGGATAAGAGGGCGCTGTTCTTTATGTTTCAAGGTGTTGATGAATTAATCTTTGAAAAAATTTCAGATGCGAAGACATCAAAAGAAGCATGGGGAATTTTGTAAAAACCCCTTCAAAGAGTGGAAAAAGCCAAAAAGGTACGTTTACAAACCCTTAGAGCTGAATTTGAGACGTTGAAAATGAAACCTTCAGAAAATGTTGATGATTATGTCATTCGAATGAAAGCGGTAGTAAATGAAATGAAAAGGAATGGAGAAACACTTGATGATGTCAGAATAATGGAAAAAATTTTGTAGTCATTGACACGCAAATTTGATTATGTGGTGGTTGCCATTGAAGAGTCAAAAGATTTATCACAAATTTCAATCGACGAACTTGTGGGTTCCTTCCAAGCCCATGAGCATAAAATGAAGCAAAATGATGATACTAGAAATTCAGACCAAGTCTTGTAAAGCAAGTTGTCCTTCAACGAAAGTGGAGCTAAGGATAACTTGTACAAGGTACAAGCAATTGTGGAGGATACCGTAAAGGATATAGAGGCAGAAATAGAGGTGGGCGAGGAACACGTGGATGAGGCAATCATCATATGGTAAAGTCCAACAAGTGAAGAATATCAAACATCAAGTCGTGAACAAGGAGCTCGAGCCCGAGGTCGATGCAGAGGTAGATTTCAACGAAGAAATAAATCTCAGGTACAATGTTATAATTGCAATAAATATGGCCATTATAGTTACGAGTGTAGATTAAATCCCAAGATGGAGGAGAGAAATCATGTAGCAGCAGCTAAAGAAGAAGAAAATGTGGAATCTAGTGTATTCCTCACTTATAAAGAAAGTGAAAAATCAATAAAAAAAATTTGTTATCTTGATAATTGAGCCAGCAATCACATGTGTGGTTGAAAAGACTTATTTTCAGAGTTGGATGAGAATATTCATGGACAAGTAACGTTTGGAGATGAATCGCATGCCATGGTCAAAGGTAAATGCAAAGTTACTATTACACAAAAGAATGGAGAAAAGAAGTTCATATCAGATGTTTATTACGTACCAGCTTTGAAAAACAACATCATCAGCTTTGGGCAGCTTCTAGAAAAAGGATATGAAGTACATATGAAGGATTGCATGCTCGCCCTAAAAAACAAAAGTGGTGAATTAATTGCCCAAGTTGATATAATGCGTAACCGTCTATTTACTGTTGACATTGAATCTGGAGAGGTGAAATGTATGAAGAATGCAATTAAAGATAAATCATGGTTGTGGCATTTAAGGTTCAGGCATATTGAATTTTTCGGTCTAAAGCTATTGTCAAAAGAAAATATGGTAAATAGGTTGCTAGAAATTAATCCTCCTGATCAACTATGTGAAGCCTGCATTAAAGGAAAACGACACAGACAGAGTTTTGAAACGAGAAAAACTCGATGAGCCAGGAGACCATTGGAGATTGTGGACTCCGACATAGCAGGTCCTTTTGATATACCATCACTTCGTAGAAACAGATACTATGTTACTTTTATTGATGATTTTAGTAGAAAAAGTTGGATATATCTTCTTAAAAAAAATCAAAAGCATTTGACAAGTTTATCGAGTTCAAAGCCATAGTAGAAAAATAGAGTGAACATTTCATTAAGATGGTCAGAACTGATAGATGTGGTGAGTATACTTCAAAGCTATTTGAAAGCTTCTGCAAGGAATACAGAATTATTCACCAGTTGACAATTGCGTACACACCACAACAAAATGGAGTTGCTGAAAGAAAGAACCACACTATTCTTGATATGGCAAGAGTATGGTTAAAGGTAAGCATTTACAAGAACTTTCTAGGCTGAAGCTATTCAATGTGCTATTTATTTGTTGAACCGATGTCCAACAAAAAGTGTGAAATACAATACGCCAAATGAAGCTTGGAGTAATCAAAAGCTAGGAGTCGGGCATCTCAAGATTTTTAGATGCATCGCATATGCTCATGTTGCTGACCAGACAAGAAAGAAGCTTGACGATAAAGGAGTACAATGTATTTTCATTGGTTATGAAAAGAGAAGCAAGACATACAGAATATAGAACCCTCTCACCAAGAAAGTTATTATTTCAAGAGATGTTGAATTCGATAAAGCTAATTATTGGAGATGGAGCGAAGAAGAGAAGAAAATTGAAGGATTATTTTTTAGTGATGACAAAGACTTTATTAATCAAGAACAAGGCGATGATCAAATCCCTCCACAAAGTCCTGTTGCAAGAACTTCTACAACATCATCATTACCAACCAGCAACAATACTAGTAACTCAGAGGAAGCACCTGCAAGAATGTGTAGTTTACGTGATATTTTTGAGGTTACAGAACCCGTAAAAATAATAGTCGATTATTCATTATTCTGTTTAATGACTGAATGTGATCCAATAATATATGAAGATGCAATTAAAGATGTCAGATGGAAGAAGGCAATGGATGAAGAAATTGCAGCAATAAGAAGAAATGACACATGAGAGCTAACCAATCTACTAGAAGAACATAGTCCAATTGGAGTCAAATGGGTGTACAAGACGAAGACCAACAAAGAAGGAAAAATGGAGAAATACAAAGCAAGACTAGTTGCAAAAGGCTACAAGCAAAGATATGGCGTAGACTATGATGAAGTATTTGCTCCAGTCGCCAAAATTGATACTATAAGGCTTCTCATGGCAATTACAGCACAAAATAAATCGAAAATTTCTTAGATGGACGTGAAGTCAGCATTCTTTAATGGCTACCTGGAAGAAGAAGTCTACATTTAACAACCACCTGAATATAGCTAACAAGGACAAGAAGACAAAGTTTATCGCTTGAAGAAAGCTTTATATGGACTGAAGCAGGCTCCGAGAGCATGGAACGCAAGAATTGATGAATACTTTCAAAAGAACGGGTTCATGAAAAGCCCATATGAGCATGTTTTATATACGAAGAAAAATGAAGTTGGTGACATCATGATCGTGTGCTTATATGTGGATGATATGATTTTCATAGGAAACAATCCAGGTATGTTCAATGATTTTAAGAAAGCTATGACTAAATAATTTGAAATGACAGATATTGGTGAAATGTCATACTTTCTTGGAGTTGAAGTAAAACAAATGAAAGATGGCACATTTGTGTCTCAAAAGAAGTATGTAGAACAAATTTTAAGAAAATTCAATATGAAATATTGCAATCCAGTAGCCACGCCAGCAAAACCAAACATGAAATTAAGTGTTGATTCATCCAGAGAGCCAGTAAATTGAACGTTGTTTAAAAGTATCATTGGAAGTTTAAGGTACTTGACTATCACGCGGCCAGACATCATGTACGCAGTGGGAATAGTTAGCAGATACATAGAGAAGCCAAAATAAGATCACCTGGTTGCAGTAAAGATAATTTTGAGATACATCAAAGGTACGATAGATCAGGGTTTATTTTATACACACTCACAGAGTTCAAAATTGATTGGTTATTCAGATAGTGATTATGGTGGTGACTTGGATGATCGCAAAAACACAACCAGATATTTATTCCATATTGGTTCCGCAGCATTTTCATGTTCATCGAAAAAACAACAAATAGTAGCCCTCTCAACATGTGAAGCAGAATACATGGCTGTTGCAACATGCACGTGTCAAGCAATTTGGTTGAAGAATATTTTAGGTGAATTATCTATTATACAAGAAGGTCCAATTACAATTTATGTTGACAACAAGTCCACAATATCTCTTGCAAAGAATCCAGTGTCTCATAGTCAAAGTAAGCATATCGATACAAAGTATCATTTTATTCGAGAGCAAGTGAAAAATAAAAATGTTGAGTTAGTTTACTGCAGAACAGAAGATCAGTTGGCGAACATTTTTATGAAGCCATTGAAAGTAGACATATTCCATAAACTCAAAGAAAAGCTTGAAAAGAAAAGGTTGGTTTTAGGGGGACTGTTAGAAAACAAATTGATTTTTCAAAGCCAAAAATTGCGGCCAAAGAATTTCTATCAAAATTGGCCTGTAGAAATGATAAAGTTTATCAAGCTGAAAACTTCATGAAGAGTCAAGGATGATGGCAGCAGCTTCAAAAGTTTTACACGGCAAAGATATTAGCTTGCAAGGTGGGTAGCAAGCTATCAAGAAATTGGTTTGCAACTTGGCTTATTGGCCTGTAAAATGGATAAGTATTATCATTTATGATATACTTAAGGGATAAAGCAATCATTAAGGCGGTAAACTATGTATATATATATTATGTATGTTTAGTTCATGTGTGAGTGCTGGAAAATGTTAGTGAGTTTGAGAGAAAAAAAAGAAGAAGAGTGTTGTGAGTTATAGAAAGAAAAACTAGCAGCATCTAGTATAGAGAGAAAAAGAAGAAAAAGAAAAGAGAGTTTGTATTGTGTTTATTTGTGTATAATATTAATATTTGATTTATTTTTATTACACTTCCAATAACTATTACCTACATATAGGTGCTGTATCACAATTGTAAATATAGAAGAAATAATATTCTTTTCTTATTTCCCATCTAGTTTCTATTTACCCTGATTGTTTTATCTAGGGACCCAGAAAATAACATTTTGTCTACCACAGGCCACAGCCAAGCATGAGACAGCTCCATTGTGGCCTTCAATGGACGCAGCTAGCTGAAAAGAATCAGTCTCACAACTTGCTCTCCATGCAATAATACCACAATTCTACAACAAGCAAAGGAATTAAGTAACTACATTGTCTCCCAAATAGGGATCTTATAAACATAGATTGATTGAAATCAGACTGATCACCTGTGCCCCAGCAATAAACATATCACCAGCCACAATCATTGCAGAGACTTGTCCAACTGGCCCTTTTAGATTTAATTCAAGTGCCGAGTGAATATTTAATGCCTGCAAGATCCCAAAACAGGCCTCAATTTAGTTTAATGCCAAAACAAAATAGGATAAAATGTATCACACTTAAAGATGAATTGTGGACAATTAACCATTATGTGGGTTGCTAACCTTGACTACATTTTTCAAACCAATGAACACCAGGAACCCTCAGTAATTAAAGACCCAGCTTCATCTCCGAGATCAGTAAAATGAAGACACTTTCCAGTGTGGCCGTCCCATATTCGTGCAGTTCCATCGGAGCTTCCAGAATAAAGCTTGTCATGCCCTGAAGGAAGGGCAATCCCTTTAATGGCCTGTTTAGATGAAAGCATATAGAGATTAGCTAAGGTATGCAACTTGCTTTGTTACGTAAAGATGTTTAAAAAAACCCCAAAATCAAATGACCGAAGAAAGAATAGCTTCTTGTGGCCCTCAAGCTTTGCCAACATGGCGAATCCATCCCCACGAGACCAATAATGCGAATACCAGCACTTACAACCTTTGTAAAAGTGTCCTGACATCGAGTACTTGCGGACCTTATTCTGTCGAGCCTTTAGAGTCGAAACGGGTGACTTTTCAGGGCAAAAGTCAGCACTCTTCTTAGTGGGATCAACAGTCAAAGCACGACAAGAAACATTGTCGTTGGAGTTGGACAATCTTCCTTTACTTCCAGGCAAATTTTTCCCTTTACGTAAGGCATTAACATCTATTCTCTGTAGGAAGAAAATATGCGAAATCAAGCACTTATGTATCCGAAGATCAAATGGGTTGATTTGAAGTATACCTAAACCCTCAACCCCTCCAAAAAAAAAAAAAAAGAAACCCCAACCCCCACCAGTAGTTTTAAAAAGAATTCCCCTTCTCAACAAAGTAAACACAGAGAAAGAGAGAGTATGAGATGAGACAATATAAAAAGCAGTAGGATCGAAAACAGAAAATCAAATATAGCAGAGTAATGCAGATATCTCAAAATCTCCCTCAAGACTAAAGTAGAAATAAAAGTTGAGGGTTTCAAAAAATCCCTTGTTTAATTTGTCGGAAGAGAGGATCGACCTGGAACAAATGGGTGGCGAGGAGGCCTGTCTGGCGGAAGAGATGGTTGAAGAAAAAACAAAATAAGAGCAACGATTGAGAATAGCCGGCGAGATTAATCGGGAAGCTGTAGAAACCTCAAAACTATAAGATTTGGTGCTTGCTTGGCAAGCAAGAGGGAGAGACGTTGGGGAAACGCGCTAGTTTTAGGTTTTGGCTAAATATCAATTTAGCCCTTTAACTATATAATAACTTATGCAATGTCCCACTTATCTATCTATTTTTCTAAAATCTATAATAAAATAATATTCTGTATTCTGTATCACTATAATCTCTATAACAAGCAAGCTGATGAATATACCCTTTTTTTAATTATATTATTTATTAATTTTTCAATTTTAAAAATATATTTTATTTTTTATAAAGATTTGTCACACTTATATATAAAGATTATAAATTTATCATAGTTATAAAGAAATTTTTTCATAGAACATTTTAGTTATGCTAAAAGACATTTCTTTTTTTCTATGTTTTAAAAAAATACATTTACAACCAATAGAATATATATTATCTATGAATTATATTGATTAAGGAAATAAGAAAATTGAAAATTGAAAATTGAAGTGCAAGGAATATTAATTTAGATATGCCAACAAGTTTTTTATTATTATAAAAATGCTTATTTTATTATAATATATGAATTATCAAAATTATTGATGTATTTTAATTATGCTTATTAGTTATTATTTTGAATTGGAATAAAATTTTACTCCTAATGAATATTAAGCTCTTAAAATATATCAAACTTCTTATTTTAATGAAAATCCACTTTATAATAATAAATTATTTATAACAAAATTATTACCATAACTAATTCTTCATAAGAATTTATGGCTAAGGTGAGTTGTGATCAAAGGGCCCCTGAATCTCAAAATTTGTAGTATTTAATGATGAAGGAGAATATTAAAATGTAGTGAAGGTAAAGTATATAAGTGGCATTAATTTAAACATTTGTCCCCAACAAAACGCACTTAAGAAAGCATGCATGGATGGAGCCCATTAGAGGAAGAAAACGTACATCATGCAAGCCAACTGGAGTTGGGGACAATCAAATATATGATAATACAATATTCAGATTTACCAAAGTATAGGTTTCCTAGTAAGGAAAAATAATCATAATAATATATGCATGGTATACGATAATACAAAATTACTTAAATTTCATTGCCTTATTGAGTTTCGAACTATACATACATATTACTTAACCAATAGTTAACTATTTGGCAATTAATTTAATGAATGTGTTGTGCACGTAAATATGTTTATGTATTGAGTTATTCATTCAAAAATGCATCATGAGTAGGTTTATTTTAAATACGAAAGCTTAGCTCCGACATTCAATACTTAAACTTATTTTTGTTTGACCATTTTAAATTTATAATATGAGAAAATATTTAATACATTGAAAAATTTTAGACTACGAATTAAGAAGTTAACAAATGTTCTATAAATATATTGTAAAATATTAAAAGATAAATATATTTAAAAAAAAGATATGTGTCAATTATTTAAGATTACTTGTGGAATAAAAAGAAAAAGTATACTGTCACTGTATCAAACACTAACCCTTATAATATATTACTTTATCATATTTTTGAATAAACTACAACCATTGTCCCTAAATTTTTGTCAAGATTTTGTTTCGGTCACCTAACCTTTTTTTATTTACATAATAGCACATGGCACATTAATTTAAAGGGCTAATAACCAATTTGGTCCCTAAATATAGATAAAATATTATTTTGATATTTTCAATTATTTTCTTAATAATTATTTTTCTAAAAAAATATTTAAAAATCTTTAAAATAAATTAAAATTAAAATAATATAAATAATTATTATAAAAATTAAATAAATAAATTTATATTAGTATTAAATAAGAATAATTATATTAATATTAAAAAAAAAAAAAAAAAAACCCTCCCGACCCCGTCCCCTCTCCCTCTCCATCTGCCTCCCTCTCTCTCCATCTTCATTTGCATATTTGGTCCTAACAAGAAACAAGAAAAAGATGCCAAAACCTTCATCTGCTCTTTGAACTTCATTGTTAACTCCGCATCTCAGTTCAAGAATTCACCAAAGCAAAAAGTGGGACAATTTCTTTTGTTCTCTTTTATAACAAATAGAACTTGAAATTACTGCAGTAGAGCCACAAACTATTGGTCCTCCTCAATGTCGTAACCATTTTTTGGTAAAACGGTAGTCGCCTTGGATTTTGAAAATGAAAACGAAAAAGGGGAGTCGCCACCAATCTTTTTGATGAGGTGTGATCGGATCACCTTTGATTGATCATTTTAATAAAATTTAAGATTTACTAAAACGATAATTTTTGGTCTACGAAAAATCAGAGAATGAGTTCGGGAGTCGGTTACGCACGAGGAAGGGTTCGCACCCTCGATACGCCCAAAAATTGGTACCTAGTTGATTAATTAGTGACTTAATGTCGAAAATTTGAAAACTTAAAAATACTTTGAAATACGATCCTTTTCTTTGTAAAAAGTTCAAATGTTAAAGACTTTCCCGTCTCGCAATAATGAAATACCACATCCAGTAAGTTAGGACATAATATCTCGCAATTTGGGACTGGGCTAGCCCTTTATTTAAAATCAATGTTTTTTTAATTTCTTTTAAAAGGATATTCGGTTAGTTAAAATGAACGAAGGAAATCGAAACCCAGTAAGTTAGGGCACGTTTCCTCGAATTTTCAAACTCCGAACATTGCCTTTATTTGTAAAACTCTTATTTTGAGGTGTCAAGATGTTATACCCGGTAAGTTAGGGCATCACACTTCGTATCCCCGAAAATAAGCATTTTTAAAGACTCGTATTGTGATTTTAAAAAAGAATATTCCGTTTGTTTAGGTTAAATGAGAAAAGTCGAAACCCAGTAAGTTAGGGCACGATTATCTCGAATTATCTAATAACGGATATTGCTTTTATGAAAGAGTTGTTTACTTCGGGACAAGGTTGTAACATAAAACAAATGCGTGAGGGAAATGAAATAATCGAACACGCAAACGAATAAATAAATAAATAGACATAAAAAATAAAATGGCGATGATAACGATAGTAATGGTATAAAAGTATATACATATATGTGTTAAGGTACATACATAATTATAGAAGTAATAGGAATTATATGAAAGAAGTATATACCTATATAATAATAGAATAAGATTAAAAGATGCGTATATGTAAAAAAATGTATGTATAATATAATAAAATTATATAGTATATATATATATATATGCTAGTAATAATAATAATGATAATACAAATAACAAATGATTTAAGGTTTAAAATAATTTATAAAGATATAAATAAATAGGTGACGAAACGATAATAATAAGAGTATTGATATATATAAGCAAATTAGGTGCGCTAAAATATATATATGTATATATTAAATTAGTTAGTATAAAAGCAACAGCGATAACAATGAAAGGTATAATAATAATAATAATAGTAAAAAATACGAAGATAATGATAATAATAATAAAAGATTTACATAAATAAATATTGAAAATAAATATATGGTAATATTAAATGTATATATATATACATAGTATATTTAGAAATATAAAACGAAATATACACATAATATATTAAAACACATGCATAATATACATATATGTATATAAAAAAATACATGAAATATAGACATAATACAAATATATATATATATATATATATATATATATATATATATATATATATATATATATATAATGTTTAAAAGGAATGAATAATTCGTAATACAATACTAATATATATACGCATAATATGGGATGTAATGTACATATATTAAAAGAATACATATGTAACATACAAATACATTAACAATAAAAACAATAATGCTAAGCTATTAATAATATTATATAACATATATATAGGTATTAAGTAAAAATACTAATAATGGGACATTTAACAAAAATGCAATTAATAATATATGGTACCATGAATGATATTAAAATCAAAAAATAAAAAAGGGTCAAAGAGGGACGAGATTGAATTAAAAACGGGATTTTGGGACGAATTAAAAATAAATAAAAGGAGGGGATCGTTTGAACGCTACGAGCAAATAGGAAGGCCTAAAAGAGCAAATGCCCCAACCTCTTAGAACGACGTCGTTCAAATATTTCTCCTTCAAACGAATGGAGGACTAAATTAAAACAGATTTAACACTTCAAAGCTAAATTTAAAAACATCAAAAGGCCTGATTGAAACAGAAAGAAATTGCGGAAGGACCGCGGGCGTAAATAGCCCATCGATGGAAAACACGCGGATCTCCTCACTGGTCGGGTCGGGCGGTCATAAATAAACAGCGTCGTTTTGGGACCGAGGGTCAATGCCCAAAACGGCGCCGTATGCTAACCCCTATAAAAATCAAAATTTTTTTTTATTCCTCATTTCTGCTGAGGTTGAAGAAAAAAAAAAGAGAGAGAGACTTTTCTCTCTGGAGAAATCGGAGCTGGTCAGGGGGTCCGGCCATCGCCCCGCCGTGGCTCCGCCACACATTGCCACATCATGCCACCGCCCACCACACCGGAGTTTCGAAGAGGTGAAATTTTTTTTGTATATTTTTTACTATTTTTATTATATATATATATACATGTGAACAAAGGTAAAAAAGGGTAAGGAAAAAAAAAGGAAAAAAACGATTCGAAACTTAGGGTTTAGAAAACCTTTTTGATCTCTGATTCTGCTCTCTTCCTTGGGCTTTGTTTTATTTCTTGTGATTTGCTGATATTTTCCGATCTCTGTTTTGATATTGAGTCCTCTTTTTCATGTAAGTATTTGAAATCTAAGGATTTTTTATTGTCAAAATTGTTAACCCCCCTTTACAAATGATTTTGTGGCTTTATATATAGCCATTCTTACAACTTGCTTGTCTGTTCCTTTTGCAGGTAAACGACGGTGGCAACAGTGGAGCAGGTGCGCCACTTGCATTGGTGATGCGACGTTGGTGGTGCTAGGGTTTCCAGTCTAGGGTTTTTTTCTTTTTCCCCTTTTTTGATTTTGTGTTTGGGTTGGATATTGTTTTAGGTGTTGGGCCCGGGCAAATGGGCTTGTACACTCAAGATTTAGAAAGAGAAGATAGGCAACCAAACCAACGACAGGGATAAATCTAAGATAACTTACTACACCAACTTTGCTTTCCTCAACATTTTGTAGGTTCTCACCAATCGACCAAGGCTGGAAGAATGTCTATAAACATATGTCCCAAATGAAGATGGAGTGAGGGAGAGGGGGAGACGGTGGGGGAGAGGAGGGAATCGGAGGAGGTTTTTTATTTTATTTAATATTAGTACAAATATTAATATTAAAATTTTATAATACTTTATATTTTTTAAACTTTTTTTAAAAAAATTAGAATAATTATTAAAAAATATTTAAAAATATCATAATAATATTTTATTTATATTTCAAGGATAAATTTGGTTGATAACTCTTTAAATTAATGTATTGCATCATCATTTTAATGGGAGGTAACAGATGAGTGGTAAAAATGTAACAATTCGATAATGTTAATAGCTATTATGTAAGTAATAAAAGTTGGATAATCAAAACGTAATCTTAATCAACATTTAAGGAAAATGGGTATAATTTATTTTATATTTTTATATATTATGTAATTTATATTACATAAAATTAAATATATATAACTAATTATTTATTAATCAAAATTTAAAATCTATTTTTCAAGTTATATAATATTAACATTACATACATAAAACCAACCCAAACTTGAATATAAGAGGAAATAAGAAAAGTTTCGTAAATCGACCAACCTTTAGCCTGTGCCAATGAAAAATATATTATATATAGAGAATTAATTAAAAGTTTAAAAATATAACAACTATTAAGAACATGTATAATCTATGGAGTCGTGTATGTTAAGAAGAAGAATTTACCTCAAATAATAGGTTTTGGATCCACTATATTTAGACGAAAATTTTCAAGCACTAATTAATGATCATAAGAAAATATTACATTTTCGTTGTTTTCATCAGCTTAATGAAATTATCTAGCAGATGCAAAGTCAAGTCCATACAATCCCCATACCAATGCTCCCGATGATAGTACCACCGGCAACGGACCAAGCATCCACAAAAACATAGGAAATGAGACGCAAAGCACCCGGTTTCCGACGAGAGCCAACCCGAACCCTCGTTCGAATATGGTTTGCGTGTAGGAAGGATCGGACGAGAACTGATCATCATCTTCATCGAGGGAAGAAGCATTTATCAAGAAATTAGCATCGATTAGAAACCCGATGGCCACGGAGCAGCAAAAGAAGCTAACCAATAGGAACAGTGATGTTGAACCGTACTTTAGAGAATACACCCATTTGGAATGTGACCCGAGGATTTCAGCTTTCAAAAGATGGCTGGCATTGTATGTATTGTTGGTCAAAGCTGCCAATGCTAAGTTAACTAGAATGGCTATTGTAGCTGTGAGTATGGTGGCCATTAGAGTGTTTCTCAAACTTTGGACTGCCAACATACCCTTCTTATCATCACCCTGCAATACACATTATTTCATTCGTATAGAGTCACAGGTGAAGTGGTAAACCACCTCTTCCGGGTTAATTTATTAGACAAATCCCTGCTTACTCTTACCCCTTATAAAAAAGAAGGCATAATGATTGGTTTAGCCTTCAAAGTTTACATATTTTATCAGTTTGATCATTATTCTTTTTTTTAATTAAATTTAGTCATTAACATTTCAAAAGAAGTCAAATTGCTTTTTTTTAATGAAATACTAACTAAAAATATTAAAATTTTTAACGATGTTGGTGTGGCTACCCACATGGCAGTCCACTTGTATTTCATGTTGGTATAATATTATTTGTTGTATATGTTAAGTCAACAAATGATTTAAAAATTATAAATACATTCAAAAATAAATAAATAAATTCGAATATATAAATTTATAAAGTCCATAAAAATTCAAAAAAAAAATTAACATGAAATATACATAGATTGTCATGTAGGCTGCCATATTTAAAAATTTAACATTGTAGTCAGTATTTTTGTTAAAAGTAACAATTTGAATTTTTTTAAAATGTTGATGATCGAATTTTATTTTTTTAAAAGGTTAATGATCAAATTGATAAAAAAAATATAAATATTAATGACTAAATTTATTATTACGCTAAAAACAAAAACAGTGGCATGCAACAGTAAAAACATAGAGATGGCGATGATGAGGTGCTTGCTTACCTGTTTGATTTCTTGAAACCAAGTGTTTCTGCGTAACTTTTCGAGTCCAATTTGGGTGGAAGAGGGTTTTTGCTTGAAGCATTTCCAAAGGTAGACATGGTAACCCAATGTGAGGTAGAGACTAAAGGGGATCAACAGTATGTCCAAACAGAGGATGAATCCCATTCTTGGAATACACTATAGGGAAATTGCTATAGTTTTTGCAGCGGAAGGAAAGAGTATTTATGGTGAGAGGTAGATAGTGACTTCCACGAATGGACATAGTGGAGGCATTTAGGTGGCAAAGGTAATCAAATTCTATGCATACATATAAATATATGTCGTGGAGTACATGTCAATGTACATGCATGAGAAAGGAAGGCTTTTCTAAGGGGATAGGTTTTTAGTGGCAAGTCCACTAATAGCAACCTAAAGAAAATTACCTACAATCACAACTTTTCGTTTTTTCTCCGACCAGGTAATATTTTATTATAAATAAAAGAGAATAGGACTCCACTCAGGGGCAGTGCCCCAGTGGCTTTGATTGCTCTCTTTCGTTATATTTCCTCTAACTTAATATTTATTTCAAAATTTTATAATTTAATTTGAATTATTTTATTACAAAACTTTTGACTTTCATACTTTAATTTTATCTCCGTCACTCATACGACTACGTAATTGCATCTTCAATAATATATTTTCTTAATTAAGTAAAATTCGGTGTTGTAAGATTATTTTTGATAATAAGATTATAAGGATGTGAGATTATTTATCACACTGTTAGGTATTAAAAATGTTTATGACCCAAGTCATCCATCTGACACGGTCAACTTAACCCACTTTAATCGAGATTTGGCTTACATTTTTCAACCTAGGTCCGATCCATTTTAACTATTTAAAATAATTTTATATCAATATTTATATGTATTATAGTTAAATTTAAATAAAAATAAAATTTTATATTTTAAACATGACCATTTTTATGGGCTATGTCAAACTAGACTCAAGTTCGAGCCTGTATTTTTTTTGGGGGAATTTAGCTTCGGTCTAGCTTATGAGCGCTTCTATGATGTATGTTGCATTACTTTGTTTGATTTTATTTTATTGGAATGTAATATTTTACCAATTAATTTATAGGATGTAAAATTGCATAAAAACATATTTTACTAAATTGTTCTTATTATAATTTTCTTTTTGGCATGTAAGAAAAAAAAATGCACTCAAGGTATATAAATATTTGCCACAAATAGAAATAATTAGAGAAAATCTAAACAGCAAAAACTAGTTTAACCTTGGATAAATAACCCAAGCATTTAGTTTAGGAATAAAGGTGGGTGTCTTGAAAGGAAATCAAAATTTTGGCAGAAATGCTGTAACACCCCATACCCTGCTTAGACTTTATGGTTAAATCCAGAGATGTCACAAAGAATGGGTTTTGAAAACGGAGTCGTTGCGTTAAATCATCTTTATTAACTCATATTCTTTTATAACTATTGCCGAAAAAGTTAATTTATTGGTTTATTTGCCTAAAACATATTTTACAGCGGAAGTCTAATATAACCGTTATATTTTGGAAATCTAATTCGTATTTTCAGAAAAACCTTTTTGTTTGAGTAAAACCGTCGTTTGCTTAAATGTTTTGTTAAACCATGCAAATAAACAAGCAAACAAACTAAAACCTAAAGTCTAAAAACAGTCCAGTCCAGAGAGTCCCAGAAATTACAACTCTCAATCAACTCTAGAAAATATTAAGTAAAAACCATATAAATTACTAAACATAATAATTTTCTGTAGAGTGGTCACCGCTGAGTCTCCGCCGCACCGACCTACCTAAGTTTGTGGATTACCTAAACAGAATAGACAATAGATATGAGTTTTCGTAAACTCAGTGTGTAACCTAACATAATTAAGCATACAGATTATACAGAAATCTCATATATATACAGTCAAATATAAAGTCGGACTCATGTCCATTTCAGATACAAATAACAGATATGGTTATGCAGATTAGACATACAGAATCCTACCCTCATCTTCTACACACCAACTCCAACCATCCCATCACACCATGTGGGGTTAAAAACACCCACCCAGCCCTACACACCGTATCGTGCCATTATGACACATATCAGATAAAGTGCAGCCATGTTGCCAGAATATAGGCGATGAATGCCATACAAAACATTTCTTCCACATATATAAGTCCCACCCTAAAACAGATACAAATATAACATGCTTATCATGTTTGTGTACAGATATTAGATATATACATACATTAGATTAATCAGTCATGCATAATAGTGTTAAGTTCATATCAGAATATCAGACTAACTGATCACATAGTTTTAGGGTTTGGTTAGCCCTTACTGACTCTACGATAGGCTTATAGTCGATCGAAACGACCCGTGCGACCCTATGGAAAATTTTAGAATTTTTGGTCCACATGCCCGTGTGGCCCACACTCCCAGATTGGCCTTGCTCGTTTGGCCTACACGGTCTGACCTGTACCTACATACCCGTGTGGGCCCACATGCCCAACTTGGCCTATCCCATGTGGCCCACACGGCCACACTCACACCATCACACGGTCGTGTCTTGCACATGACCATGCCTTCGTTGATCATACGGCCGTGTCCTGCACATGGCCAACCACACGCTCGTGTGGCGTCGACACTAAGGTTTTTTTCAACTTTTGTCGAAGTTTATTTTTCTGTATTACGAGTACACACCTGGTACGATTTCGATGCAAAAAGACTCTCGAGCCACACAATACCTAAAATCGACATAAGAAAATTCCTAACATCAATCTTAAACTCAATTTTACCAAAACGATAAAACCGATAATGGTTCAAATCAAGCATTCAACACTTACCCTACCACCCTGAGTGATTTCGACTACAATTCCGCGAGAGGAGAATCTCGTTCTACTCAATTTTTGAATACCCAAGGAAAACGGAGAAGCAAAACAATGAGATTACCGACAGATTAAAACAAAACATAAGGAAGAATCAAATGAAAAGGAAAAACGACAGGTTTGAGGAAGACAAAGTGAAACTAATGTCAGTTTTTTTTGGGAAGAGAGAAATTTTTTTAAAAAAAATGGATAAAAAATAAAAATATCTCAAATCCCTAATTTTACTCCCACTAACCCATTAACTCATAACTCCCTCAGAATTCCAACTCCACCGAAATTCTTAACAGATATTCGAGCAAAAATTAACACCCTTGCTAACGCAGGGATTCGAACACAGAACCTCTAACACATTGACTTCCTTACCACTCAAACCAACAGGCTTATTCTGATATGAATTCACAGGCAATTAAATATAAGCCCACTAAACAAGGATAAGGCTTGGATCCAAAAATAACAAAATTGGCAAATATGAGACTTAAACCCAAGACCTCATACACACATACCCCTAGAACACTTAACCACTGAAGCAGATACACAGTTGTGTCAAATGTTTACAAAAACAAAAATAACTTATTCAGGGTGTTACAATTTTATCCCCAAAAATAAATTTCGACCTCAAATTTTACCTGATCAGAATAGATGAGGATACTGTTGACGCATCAAGTCCTCAGGTTCCCACATGGCTTCCTAAATGCCATGATTCTGCCATAGAACCTTTACTAACAGTATGGACTTCCTCCTCAGAACCTTAATACCATGATCCAAAATCTGAACCGGCTCATCCTCAAAAGTCAAATTCGGCCTAGCCTCGATCTCCTTAACTGAGACAACGTGAGATAGGTTAGACCGATACCATTTCAACATCGAGATGCGAAACACATCATGGATACAGTCTAACTCTGGATGTAGCTCCAACTGATAAACAACCGATCCCACACGATTCAGAATCCAATACGGCCTAATGAACCTAGGGCTCAACTTGCCCTTATGGTCGAATCTCAGAACTTTCTTCCATAAAGAAAACTTAAAAAACACGAAGTCTCCCACAGAGTACTCAATATCTCACCTCTTCAGATCTGCATAGGATTTCTGCCTATCAGAAGCTGCCTTCAGATTATCCCGAATCAGTCTAACCTTGTCTTCAGTTTTAGAAACCAACTCAGGACCCAAAACCCGATACTCACCCAACTCAGTCCAACACAGCGGAGTACGATACTTACGACCATACAAAGCCTTATAAGGTGCCATCTTAATGCTAGCCTGGAAGCTGTTATTGTAGACGAACTCAGCTAATGGCAGATAATCCTCCCAACTACTTTGAAAATCTATAACGCAACTCCGAAGCATATCCTCTAGTATCTGAATCACCCTATCAGATTGACCATCAGTCTACAGATAGAACGCAGTACTGAAGTCTAATCTCAAATCCAGAGCCTCATACAATTTCTTCCAAAATCGAGATGTGAAGCAAGGATCTCTATCAAAAATTATCGAAACAGGAACCCCATGCAATCTTACAATCTTAGAAATATATAGCTTCGCTAACTTCTGTAGAGAAAAATCCATCAGAACCGGAATAAAATAAACGAACTTGGTCAACCGATCCATGATGACCCAAACAGAATCCTTCTTAGTGGGTGTCAAGGGAAACCCACTAATGAAGTCCATCGTTACATGTTCCCATTTCCATAAGGGAATCTTAATGGGTTATAGTAAACTCGAAAGCAATTGATGTTCAGCCTTAACTTACTGACATGTCAGACAACGAGCAAAGAAATCCGTAACCTCACACTTCAATCTCGACCACCAGTACAACTCACGAAGATCGGGATACATCTTATTACCACTGGGATTGACTGTCTCAAATCAAAATCATTTGGTACACAGATCCGACCTCGAAAACACAAAACATCATCATTATTCAGCCCAAAATCTGAAGTACTGCCACTCTGAACCTGTCGAAACCGCAAACCCAGAGACTCATCCCTCAACTACTTAACTCGAATCTAATCAATCTAAGTCGTCTTAACTTGCAACTCAGATAACAGACTCCCATCATCAAACAGACTGAGTCGAGCGAATATCGCTCTTAGATCAGTCACCGCTCTATGACTTAGAGCATCGGCCACCACGTTGGCCTTACTAGGATGATATTCTATCATGCAATCATAATCTTTGAGCAGCTCAATCCATCGCCGCTGTCTAAGATTCAACTCATTTTGAGTCAAAAGGTACTTGAGGCTATTGTGATCAGTGTAAGATAATACACCTCTCACGATACAGATAGTGCATCTAAATTTTCAAAGCAAAAACCATAGTAGCTAACTCGAGATCATGTGTCGAATAATTTCCTTCATATGTCTTAAGCGACGAGATGCATAAGTCACAAATTTTCTATCTTGCATCAATACACATCCCAAACTGATGTGCGACGCATCACTGTACACCACAAACTCTTTTCTAGATTCAGGCTATATCTAAATAGGAGCCTGAGTTAGAACAAACTTGAGTTTCTTAAAGCTCGATTGTTCGCATCAGTCCAAATAAAAGGAACACTTTTACGCAGAAGCTTAGTTAAAGGAGCTGCAATCAGAGAGAACCCCTCGACAAACCGTCGATAATAACCCACCAGACCCAGAAAATTATAAATTTTAGATACATTTTTAGGCTGTTTCCAGTCAAGTATAGCCTTAATCTTTCTAAGATCAACTCGAATTCCCTCAGTAGAAACCACGTGCCCTAGAAAAGTTACCTTTTGTAATCAGAACTCGCATTTGCTCAACTTAGCGTAGAGCTATTTTTCACGAAGAATAAAGCACTACTTTAAGATGCTCATCATGCTCATCCTCAGTCTTAGAGTAAACCAGAATATCATCGATGAAGAACATGACGAACTGATCTAGATATGGCTGAAACACTCAGTTCATCAGATCCATGAATACAGCCGGAGCATTCGTCAGACTAAAAGGCATAACTAGGAACTCGTAATGTCCATAACGAGTCCTAAATATAGTCTTATGAACATCAGCTTCCTTAACTCTAAACTGATGGTACCCAGAATGAAGATCAATCTTTGAAAACACAAAGGCTCCTTAGAACTGGTCAAACAAATCATCAATCCTCGGAAGTGGATACTTGTTATTCACAGTTAATTTATTCAGTTGCCTATAATCAATGCACATCCTCATGGTGCCATCCTTTTTCTTCACAAATAGAACCGTTGCCCCCTACAGAGACACATTAGGATAGATGAAATTACGATCCAAAAGTTCTTGAAATTGAGCCTTAAGCTTTGCAAGCTCCTTTAGTGTTATTCGATAGGGAGTGATGGACACCGAAGCTGTACCTGGTAAAAGCTTAATGCTGAACTCAACTTCCCAATTTGGAGGTAAACCCGGTAGTTCCTCAAGAAAAACATCCGAAAAATCCCTTACTGTTCTGATATCCCTGACAAAAGAGTCCCCAAAAGCAGAAACACTGATGAAAGCTAAATATGCCTCACACATTTTTCGAACCAATTTTTTAGCCACAAGAGCGGAGATCACATTGGCCAGATAATCTCGATGCTCACCGATCATAACCACCTCATTATCATCTTTAGTCCTCAGAACAACCCTCTTAGTCGCGCAATCCAAACTAACTCGGTGCTCAACCAACCATTCCATACCCAGAATTAAGTCGAACTCCCCAAACGGAAGCTCTAACAAATTTGCCAAAAAAAACAACCCCTTGCACCACTAACGGAACATCCCTATAAAGCTTATTACCTCGAACAGACTACCCCAACAAACTCAATACAGTGATCTCACTAGAAGTGCTTTTGACAGAAATTCCCAAGTTTTCAGATACAGTTCTAGCTACATAAGAGTGTGTAAAACCTATATCTATCAAAGCAGTATAAGGTAGATCAAAAATTAAGAATGTAAATGTGATAATATTTGGAGAATCCCTATCCTCTCGGCGTCGAGCAGCATAAACCAGTGTAGGCTGTCTCGCCTCAGTCTGATTAGCACCTCTACCCGATGCTCTCTGCCCACGACCCATACCATTACCACCCTTAGCCGGTCCACGGCCCCTAGGTGGCTGCTGAACTGTCCTCTGAGGCTGTATAGAACCCAGTCCCAAAGCTTGCATCTGATTTACCTGCTGTGGACACTCTCGAATCTGATGCTCCAAAAACTCACACCTCAGATAAGCTCATATCCTCCTCCAACACTCGCCCAAATGGTGCCTACCACAATCTCCACATGGCTGAATCCCAGAACATGCAATAGGAACCCCTACTCTAATAGACCTATCAGGTCTAACCTATTTCTTATACCTCTGAATAGAACTTGAGGGCTCCGAATCCCTCTTATTCTTGCCTCTCTCTCAACCCCTATTCTGGCACTCCACTTGCTTAACTTCCTCAGCAATCTTCTCCTTTTCCAAAAGAACAGAAAACTCACGCTTTCTCTGTGGAGCAATCAATATCCTCAGACCGTCTTCCAAATCGTCCTCAAAACGGACACACTTCTCATACTCAGATGCCATTATACCTCGAGTGTAATGACTCAACCTCAGAAACTCGCCTCATACTTGGCCACTGACCTATAACCTTGCATAAGATTCATAAACTCGCGCCTACGAGTATCCACATAGCTTGCCCCCACGTACTTACTCTAGAAGGTGGTCTTAAAGAAATCCTAATTCAGACAATCAGGCTGAGTACCCTCCTCAATCGTTAACCACCACTAATATGCCTCGTTGCGAAGCAAAGAGACTACACCCTTAAGTTTCTACTTGGAAGTACAGTCTAAATCATTCATAATCCTCTCAATGGCCTCCAACTGATATTCGCCCACAGTAGGGGCGACTCTAGTGACACCCCTAAACAACTCAGCACCATTGGACCGGAGTCATTCAGTTACCGACCCACGACCCCCAGATCCAGATTAGGGCCCAACGACCCTCTTCAATATCCTCAGCATGGCTTGGGATAGTGTTTCGTCCCCAGCTGATTTGCTTTGAGACCTAGTCTCAGTAGAAGGCAAAACTGATGTCTCACTCGTATCTAGATTTGGCATACTGCCCAGAGAAAAAGACTAAGCTCGAGCCCCCCCTATGGCCTCTACCATGGCCACGAATACCACGTCGCGAGTTTCACGAGTGCTCATTGTATAATTCAAATTTATCTACATTATAAAGTTTTATGCATCAGTTCCAGTTTTTATTAACAGATATTTTATGCAAAAATTATCAGAAGTTCAGAGATGGTTTCAGAAGTTTTGGTCTCTAACTGTTTCAGTATAGTTTCAGAAAATACTAACTACAGTGTTTTCAGAACAGTTTTATCTAAGTACATAGATACTTACAAGATCGACGCCGGAGACTCGGTGCACCACATACTTTCTCAAATTATCCAAAATATTTGATAATCAATTCCTTTTTAAATCACAATTTTGGAACCCAAAATTTACAGCCCGAGTTTTATAGCCTGGCTCTGATACCACTAAATGTTACACCCCAAACCTGGCCTAGACGTTATGGCCGGATCCGGAGATGTCACAAATGGGTTTTGAAAATAGAGTCGTTGCATTAAATCATCTATATTAACTCATATTCTTTTACAACCATTGCCGAAAACGTTAATTTATTGGTTTATTTGCCAAAAACATATTTTACAGCGAAAGTCTAATATAATCATTATATTTTGGAAATCTAATCTGTATTTTCAGAAAAACCTTTTTGTTTGAGTAAAACCGTTGTTTGCTTAAATGTTTTGTTAAACCATGCAAATAAACAAGCAAATAAACTAAAACCAAACGTCTAAAAATAGTCCAGTCTAGAGAGTCCCAGTAATTACAAACCTTCAATCAACTCTAAAAAAAAATTAAGTAAAAACCATATAAATTACTAAGCATCACAATTTTTGATAGAGTGGTCACCGCTGAGTCTTCGCCGCATCAACCAGCCTAAGTCTGTGGATTTCCTGAACAGAACAAACAATAGATGAGAGTTTTTGTAAACTCAATGTGTAACCTATTAGAATTAAGCATACAAATTATACAGAAATCTCATATATATATATACAGTCAGATATAGATTCGGACTCATGTTCATTTCAGATACAGATAACAAATATAGTTATGCAGATCAGATAAACAGAATTCTATCTCCATCCTGTACACACCAACTCCGACAATCACATCACACTATGTGGGGTTAAAAACACCCACCCAGCCCTACACACCGTATCGTGCCATTATGACACATATCAGATAAAGTGTAGTCATGCTGCCAGAATATAGGCTATGAACGCCATACAGAACACTTCCTCCACATATATAAGTCTCACCCCAAAACAGATATAGAATACAAATACATATACAAATATAACATGCATATAATGTTTGTGTACAAATATCAGATATATATATACATAAGATTAATCAGTCATGCATAACAGTGTTAAGTTCAGATCAGAATATCAGACTAGCAGATCACATAGTTTTAGGGTTTGGTTAGCCCTTATCGACTCTACGATAGGCCCACAGTCGATCAGAATGACCCGTACGACCTTAGGGAAATTTTTAAAATTTTGGGCCCACATGTCCATGTATGGTAAACAAGCCCAGATTGGCCTTGCTCGTATGGCCTACACGGTCTGGCCCATACTGACATGCTTACTTGGCCTAGCCTGTGTGGCCCACATGACCACACTTACACCACCACACAGCCGTGTCTTGTGCACAGCTATGCCTTCGTCGATCACATGGTCGTGTCTCACACACGGCCAGCCACACGGCCAGACACACACCCGTGTGGCGTCAACACTAAGGTTTTTTTTGAACTTTTACCGAAGTTTATTTTTCTGCATTACGGGTACACACCTGATAAGATTTTGATGCGAAAACACTCTCGAGCCACATAGTACCTAAAATCGACATAAAAAACTCCCAACATCAATCTTAAACCTAAAGTTTACCAAAATGATGAAACCGACAATGGTTCAAATCAAGCACTCAACACTTACCCTACCGCCCCGAGTGATTCTGACTATGATTCTACGAGAGGAGAGTCTCGTTCTACTCGATTTCTAAATACCCAAGGAAAATAGAGAAGCAAAACAACAAGATTGCCGACAGATCGAAACAAAATAGAAGGAAGAATCAAATGAAAAGGAAAAACGACATGTTTGAGGAAGACAAAGTGAAACTAACATTAGTTTTTTTCTGGGAAGAGAAATTTTTTTGAAAAAGAAATGGATAAAACATAAAAATATCCCAAATTCCTCCCTAATTTTACTCCCACTAACTCATAACTCTCTCAGAATTCCAGCTCCACCGAAACTCTTAAGAAATATTCGAGCAAAAGTTAGCACCCTTGCTAACGCAGGGATTTGAACAAAAAACCTCCAACACATTGACTCCCTTACCACTCAAACCAACAGGCTCATTCTGATATAAATTCACAGACATTTAAATATAAGCTCACTGAATAAGGATAAGGCTTGGATCCAAAAATAATAAAATTGGCAAAGGTGAGACTTGAACCTAAAACCTCACACACACACCTAGAACTCTTAACCACTGAAGCAAATACACAATTGTGTTAAATGTTTACAAAAACATAGATAACTTATTTAGGGCATTACAAATGCACCCAATTACAATTACATGGACAACTTACATATTTTAAAATATCTAATATTTATCTACTAAAAACAAGTTTTTTTTTTCTTATAAAATATCAAACTCCCTTTGGTTTAAAGGATAAAAAATAAATTTTATTAAAGGTTACCCTGGGAATTTAATATTATCAAAGACAAGAAGTGGTATTTTGATTGCTCTATATTTGTGAATTTTGACACTATTAAAAAAGGTAACATCACTTGCTTAAAGGATTCTTTGAAATTCAAAGATAAAATTATTATATTGAAATTTCATCCTATTCTAGATTATTTAGGGTTCATTTGTTTCACGTAAAATTATTTACAAAAAATATTTATAGTGTTTTCCTATGTTTGTTTAGCGTAAAACATCTTTAGTTAATTCAAGTGATTTTCCTAGTCAAAGCAAAACAACCCATTTTTTTTTATTTCGTAAAACATTTTCCAAACCCCTACTCTTAAGACTTTTGACAACCAAAGTCTCTCACCAAAGCTTTCGACCAAGCACCAAGAACCATTCTCGGTGCCAACGCTCTCCCTCTTGGCAGTGAGAATTAGGTGAGTTGTGTCTTCTCCATTTTTCATTTTTTAACAAATTTACTGTAAAAGTTTTGGGATTCTTTCTTATGAAAATCTAAAAAAACTTCATAAATTTTCACTCTCCAAAATTGAGCTTGCTTGGTTCGCAACATGAAAAGTTATTCCAAATATGATTTCATCTTTCATTTCTGAAATCAGGTATGTTTTTCATAAATTTGATCTCTTTTCTTCTTCTTTTTATAATATGTTTTTCGTTGCCGCATCTTGGTATGAAATTGTTGAATGTTTCTTCTTATTTCACTGTCGTTTTCTTTTTGTTGTTTGTTTCATCTTGATTTTTCTTTTGGCATGAGTTTGTGGGAAGCCAAATATTTTACTTTTCTTTCTAGTATGAAAGTTAACATGAATATATTTTCCATGGGTTTATTTGTTTTGGGTTGAGAAAAAAATCTTCTCTAAGTTTTGATATAATAAAGGTCTGGGGGATTTAGGCGCAATGTCTTTCCTGTTTTTTTTCTTTTCATGTTTTTTTTAATCACTTTTGGTCTTTTGATAAAAGATAATCTTTACCATATTAGAAAAAAACCCTTTGTTATGATTGACCCTCTTCTGCTTTTGTTTATTGCTTTCTTCATCACCTTGTTTAAAGACTCTTTAATCATGTTTTTATTACCATTATTATTATTTCCAATTCAATTTATAGGGCTTAGTAAAAGTTTTTGGAAATGGCTTTGATTATGTGTAGAATGATCTAAATTTAGCAAGAAATAACAATAAAAATCAAGCTTTGGGAAGGTATATTAGCTTAAGTACCAAAGCATTTCAATGATACAACTCCTACAAAAAGCTCTTGTAAAATAAAAATAAAATTCAGCTTTGAAAAGAATGAATGTAATAGAAACATAAAAGGGATGTTGCATACCTAGTAAACATTTGTAATTATTGTAGAACTTCTTCTTTATTGTTTAACGATCTTCACAAAGCTTTCCTTATCTCATAAATTAGTTGACCTTCTTCATTCACTGACAATAATTTCATTAACTTGATTAGGCTTTAAACCAATAGCAAAGACATGATACAATAGTTTTGTAGCAAACATGAACAATATAAGGTTTTAATTCACTATTTTGCTTTGCATGATATAGTTCTAATGCCACATCAATTTTATTATTTCAATCAAGCCATTGCATAGGATATTTTATTTGCAAATGAGTAACCAAAAATTATTACTTTTTATTATCATAGTATTGTCTTAAAAGATACTCATTCAAACACCCCCAATAATACAATTATCACAGTTATTACCACTCAACTAGTAAGCCACATCTTTCATGTTTCGTAAAATGAGACAATTAGACATATTTTTATGTATTATAAAATGTCAAAAGACAATTACTTCTTGTATTGATCAAATATTTGTGTGGCATTATTTTTTGTAGATGGACCGTAATAAAGATCATAATGCAATTGTTTGTGTTATGGTTTCAGTTTTAGCTTTTGGGGCTCTTTGAATTAAAAGATTTAAAAGTAGAAAGCAAATTCCTTGTCAACCTCGTGTGAATCAAGATTATGAAAGAGAAAATTATATTAATAGTATTTTATATAAAGGTAACTAGCATTGTATTGATGCGATAAGGATAGGACCAATTGTTTCTTTTAATTTGTGTAACATTCTTACTAGGAAAATTTTGTTACAATCAACTAGGTTGGTGAATGTTAGGGAGCAAGTGGTTATATTTTTACATATAATTGGTCATAATGTAAGGTTTCAAGTGATTGGATCAAGATATTATAGATCAATTGAGGCAATTCATCGTTACTTTTGGGTTGTATTAAGAGCTATTTTGAAATTGTATAAACTAGTCATTAGATTAACTGATGACTCAACTCCTAATGAAATCAGAAACAATCCAATGATTCATCCTTATTTTAAAGATTGCATTGGAGTATTAGATGGAACTCACGTTTGTGCATCCATTCCACTTAGCATTCAAGGAAGATTTCGTAGTCGTAAAAGGGGGACGACACAAAATGTATTGACACCATTACATTTGATTTGAAATTTTCTTATATTCTAGCTGGTTGGGAAGGTAGTGCACATGATTCTTGTATTTTAAGTGATATACTTGCATGCCCAAGAGGATTTAGAATTTTGAAAGATAAGAATTAACATTAATTATGCAAAATAGTTCAATTAAGCTCATAATTTATTAGTAATAATTATGTTTTGTAAAATTGTAAGTAAATATTATCTTGTTGATGCTGGATATGACATCCGAAATAGAAATATTTCTCCATATCATGGTATCCAATATCATTTAAAAGTATTTAGTGATTAGCGACCAGAAAATACAAAGGAACTCTTTAATCTTCATCAGTCATCATTGCGAATAATTGTTGAACATGTCTTTGGGATTTTGAGGAAACGATTTCGTGTGTTAGATGCTGAACCATTTTGGAATTTCTAATCCTAAGTAGATATAGTGTTGGCTTGTTGTATCATTCATAATCATATAATGAGAGTCGATACTAATGATTTACTTAATCAAGGATTATATGATGAGTCTGATTTGATAATACCAACTCTTACGGAGCGAGAAGAAAGAGAAGAAGCAAAAGAATGGTCTACTAAGAGAGAGGAAATTATACAAACCATGTGGACTGATTACATGGCTAGAAACATTAGTTAGGTTTAGGACTTAGAAAAAACGTTTCCATATTATTATTTTTTGTTGATTGGATATTGATATTGAAATTAGCTTGTTGGATATTGAAATTATTATGTTTTAAGCTTGTTGGATACTAAAATTATTGATAATGTAAATTATTAATTTAGAATGGGTAAGGACAACAAAGAAGGGACAATAAAGCAATTCAGGTGGACAAAACCAATGGAACATATTTTTCTCGAAATTCTTGTAGAGGAGGCCCAAAACGGAAATAAGCCTTCTAACACTTGCAAAGTAATTTCTATTAAGCAAGTTGTTGCAGTTATTTCTAAAAGATTCCAAGTTCAATGTCATGCTAAGCGTGTGAAAAATCATCTAAGGATTGGAAAAAAAGCACATGGCAAATTATATGCACAATTCGGGCCGAAAGTGATTTTGGATGAGATGATAACATGAAAATTATTACATGTGATAAAGCAACATATGATGCAACAATGATGGATATATATTTGTTAAATATATTTCAATTGCTTTTTACTTGTTATTTTAATTGTGTATAATATCCAACAAGCACACAAGAAATATGAACTATTTTCGAACAAAAGTATTAATCATAATAATGAAATGGTTTTGGTTGTTAGCAAATATATGGCAACATGGAGTTTTGCCAGAACATTTGCTGACATAGGCTTGGATGATGGTAACGAGGATTTAGTGCCTTTAAATTGCAACAGTGAAGATGTTTGGGAGGTAAGAACAAAAGCATTTTCATCTAGCACATCTAAACGTAAAAAGAAAAAATACTCAAGAAAGTGTCATTGATGAACCAATTCAATTTGTGGGTGAGCAACTTGGTAAGATTATTCATGCATTGGAACAATTTACTGAAGATAAACACCACATCTTTTCGGAGAAGTGATGCCAATGGAGGTGGAAGGATTTGATGACGACTTCTTTTGTAGGGTGTTTGATTATCTTGCGGGTCATGAATCCAAGGCCAAAGCTTTTTTGGCTAAAAGTATGAAGCATAGAAAAATTTGGCTTCAAAAATTTTCCTACGGTTAAAGATATCGATATCTTAATGCGGTGTACTAGTAATGCACTTGGACAATATTATTATGTAGTGAGCTATTAATTATGTGGTGTTGTACTAAATATGCACTTGGACAATATTGTAATAATAATTGTGTACTACTAATTATGCAATTGGATAATATTATTAATTGTTTTCTATAACACAACCAGGAATCATCTATTCGCTTTGGTTGTTTTCAATTTATGACTGTTAATATTCTAGCATAATAATTGAGTAATATTATATATTTAATTTGATGTATTTATTTATAAATAAATCATTGCAATATATGCAAGAACAATGTAAAATATATATTTATAGATACAAAATAAACTCAATTAAACAATAAAAAGATAATAAAATCTCAAATATATGTTTATTTTATTGAAAATAGCTTTTATGAAATATTTTTAGGAAATCTACCAAACAAAAAAATATTTTACACAGATTTATCCAAACACCAGAAAATATTAGTTTTTCCAGAAAAGTAAGTCATTTTCTAAAAATATTTTCTGTAAGTCATTTTATATGAAACAAACGGAGCCTTAGAACGAAAACACCCTTTATATTTTTAAAATTTCCCACGTTGCTATAGTTGTTCTTTTCTCTTTTTATAAAACAAGTTTATGATGATTCTTAGTTAGAAGAATGATTAATATATAGTTTGTTCCTTAAACATGTTTAAAAGTGATTAGTTGGTACTTGAACAATTTTTTGTATCTAGTTGGTTCCTAAACTTGTATTCCGTTACCTAGATTGGTACCTCCACACTAACGTTGTTAGTATGTGTTGATGTGGCCCTGATGACCAATTCTATAATGATACACGGTAGCCTCTCAATATGATATGTGGCAAACATAAATTAAAAAATTTAAATTTTTTTAAAATATATAAATTAATTTATAAAAGGATAATTTTTTGGACTACTTTAGGTACCAACTAGGTACTTTTGGATAAGTTAAAGGGGCCAATTACATGTTAATCCTTAAAAAATTAACGTTAACAAATTGGGACAATGTGTGTGACGGAATACAAATTCAGGTACCAAATGGGTACTTTTGCACAAATTCAGAGGGTAAACTACATATTAATCCATCTAAGAAAATAGAAATTCACTGCTTAGCCTTACATTATTTTTTTGGATTGGCATAGTGACTTATTTTGCCCTCTGACTTCATAAGGAAAAAAGGGTCATTTTAGCCCTCTATTTAATTTTTGCTTATTTTAGCCCTTAAACTTGCGTTATTTGTCAAATCACTATGGAAAGTTGACATTTTTTAACTTGCTGATGTGGCATACACATGGATGCCATGTCAACAATTAATTATTTTTTTAATTTAAAAAAATTTAAAATATATATAACTATTTTAAAATTTTTAAAACTATTAAAAATATATTAAAAATATTATATCTTACATTTTTGAAAAATTAATTAATTGCTAACGTAACATTCATGTAGACCACTATATAGATGCCATATCAACGAAGCTAACAAACGTTAAATTTTTCATCCACTTTGGGGTGATTTGACAAACAATGCAAATTTAAGGGCTAAAAGAGGTGAAAAATTAAGTTGAGGGCTAAAATGATATTTTTTGTGAAGTTGGAGGGATGCCAAGGTATAATGACTTATTTGGCCCTCCAATTTCACAAAAAATATCATTTTAGCCCTCCATTTAATTTTTTACCTCTTTTCGCCATTAAACTTGCATTTTTTGTCAAATCACCCCAAAATGGATAGCAAAGTTAAAGATTTTTTAACTTTAGTGACATGGCATAGACGTGGATGACATGTCAAATTTAATTAATTTTTTAAAATTTAAAAAATATTTAAAATATTTTTATAATTTAAAATAATTTAATATTTTTAAAAATAATTTTGTTGAATTTTTTTAAATTTTAAAAAATAATTAAATGTTAACGTGTCATTCACATGACAAACCACGTGTATGTGGCACCAATAAAGTTAAAAAGTTAACTTTCCATCTATTTTTGGGTGATTTGACAAAAAAATACAAATTTAATGGCTAAGAAGGTGAAAAATTAAATTTAAGATTAAATTAACCTTTTTATAAAGTTAAAGAGCCAAATAAATCATAATACTTGTTTATTATAACAATCTAATATGGTACGCGTATGATGTCGCAAAGTCCTATCGGTCGTCCAAAACCATTGATAAATGAGTTGCTATTATTGGAAATAAAATCTTATATATTTTTTTTATCGGAGGTGTTACTTAATCAAAATTGGTCTTATCCTATTTTGTTAAATCGATTATTTTACAAATTTATTTTTATTAATATAATATTTGTATTATTTTAGATAGTTTTTGACAGAATTTAAATATAACAGTTGAATATTTTGTTTTTAATTATTTCAATTATATTTTAAGATTAAAATCAATTTAACATTTTTATATTAAGTGATAAATAATTATTTATAAGCACAATAGTGTTGATTGGAATTTTTATATGAAATAAAAATAATATAATTATAAAAAAATTTAAAAATAAAATTTAATTTCTTTTTTCAATAAAGATTTTCTATACTTCATCCAATATACACATAAACACACTTTATTAAAATTTCATCAACCTATGAATTTCCAACACTTCAAATAATATAGAATCTGTAAGAAATTTTTATTTTGAACCATAATTATCTGATCATAAATAAGTATGTCTGTATTTTTTTATAATAATGATTTGAATTCATGCTATTATTTTGAGTAAATGAACGTCTAACCAATAAACTACAAATTGTGTGTAGATTGTGGTAACAAGATATCCTTCTTCTTCTTCTTCTTTTTTTTTTTTTATATTTTGATTTTGGATTCATTTCAAATGCCCCTTTAGATTTTAAATTAGTTTGTAAATTTTAAAATATTTTAATTAAGTTTTTAGTATTATATTAATTAGGTCTTTTTGTTAATTTAGTCATATTAAATGTAAGTTCAAGTTTAACTTTTATTATTTAAAATATGTAAATTCAGATGTAAATATATGAGTCGACTACAAAGGTAATTTGGATATGATTAAGGGTGAGAAAAAAATCAGTTAAACTGAATTAACAGTTTAACTAAATTAAGTCGATTTATTTGGTTAATCAATTAATGTAGTTTCATCAATTTATTCAGTCACTTTTCAATTTTAGTCTTTTAGATTTTCAAATTGATTATCATTTTAATAGTAAATAAACCTAAACATATCTATACCCAGCCCAATATCTAAATACTCAACCCAACTTAATATATAAACCCAAAGTCGATTGTGTACTAAATATGCAATAAAATATTATAATTAATATTTAAAATAATAATTAATTAAAAAACCTAAAATTGAACCGGGAAAAAACCTAAAGTAAAGGCGCAAAATGTTAAAGAATACTAGAAATCCTATCATTTGTATATGGGTGTGAAAATCACATATTTAGAATACAAATATGTGCTTAAAAATAACATACAATAAATAATAAAACAAATTATTTGAAACTAATTATCATAATAACACATGAAATTTGCACAATATTAAAATTAAAAAAATAGATTAAACTGTGAGTAAAATAAAATTTTTGACACATAAATACATTAGATTAACAATATTAAATACACTGCAATTATTTATCATGATTTTCTAAATACACAAATGATGGAAATAATATATTAAATTGAAGCTTTCATTGAGTAGTAAATTTAATATTGTACTAATTACATAGTTCAAATCTCACCATATGCATATTTTTAGTTTTAGTTTTTTTAAATAAAATGACTAAAGTACCCTCAAATAGTATACATTATTTTAAATGTGAGGGGACATTAAATTAATTTCCTAACTTAGTTGAGATTCGATTGATAGGTGACATTGATGACCTGACTTTCCTCGACACCATCTTCTCTTCTCCAACTCCATTGACACCCTATATAACAATGGTACAATGAGCGTGAACTCAAAATGGAATTCGATGATCCAACACCACCCAATCATTAATTCTCAAGGCTCATGACCCAATTTTAGTCAGTAACTTGTTGCCCTCGCACTCTCCAACTTATCCTGAACATTCTTCCATTTTCCTTGACGAAATTGAGTCTATAGTTGAATTGCAAAAAAAAAAAAAAAAAGGTTTGTTGATTAGATATTTGCGAATCTGGGTTTCTTCTAAATTTCCAAAATTTTAATAAGATTGAGGATGAATTGGCTTGGGAGTGGCTCCACGAGCTTTTATATAAAGTCAACTTTCTTCTCCTTGCTTCGGAAGGTTAACTTTAATAGCTTTTATATGTTTCTTGGTAAATGACTTATATATAATGTTAAGGTGCATTGAATTTATCATATATGCTCATGCTTCCAAATCCAAAGCTTAATTCTTGTCTGATTGATTTAGAGTGGGTGACTTTCTGGGTTTCACTTATGCTAATATAATTTCTTGTTTGTTTGGTTATTTTGATGATTGGAGCTCTAATACCAGTTACAGAAAGAGAAAGAGGGCAATAGATGGCGATACAAATTTACAGAATGGAACTAGTAGTAAGGGAAAAACTTTACAAAAGAGAGAAGAAAAACTTTGAGAAGTAACTTGAAGCAGAGCTTGATTCAAAAGTCTATGCAAAAATTGCATTCCAAACTTGAATGCCCTTCTTAGTCTTCATCCATCTCCTTTTATAGGAGAAATTCTAAATTATGTTTAATTTCATTTGAATCTCGCACAGTTTCCTAATAAGGATGATATCTCATCTTTGATTTGATGATATTTTTTGTCCTAATGTGGTTGCTTCCACGTTGCTTCCTTTTTTGTCTGGACATAGATGTGGTTGCTTCCACATTGCTTCCCTTTTTGTTTGGATGCAATTGTGGTTTCTTCCATTTAGCTTCCTTTTTTGGTCTTTTTCTTTGTTGGTTTTTTCGAAGTAGCTTCCTCTGTCTTTTCTTCTATCCTTCTTGGATATTATCTAGATTCATTTCCTTAATTTTATCTAAATTTAATGAATCAATTGACAATCTCTTTTAATAGTTGAACGGGTTATTTACTTCTATCATCCTGGCGGTATCCTGCTCCCAGCATCATATGCCAATATTCTTTGTCCATCAGTCCAAAAGAAATAAGATTTTTGTTGAAGTAGATATTGGGCTTTGGTCATTAAATCTATTCCTGCTTGGATTTGATAATAACTGGGATTATTGTAACACTTGTCAATATTTTTTGTCTAGTGTTCTTTCTCCTCTTTAGCTGCTAATAGGTTGGGTCCTCCGAGCATTTTTTTAATGGTCCATATTTGATATGGTTGATAAATTTTTTTTCTTTTTTAGCTATACCAATAAGGCTACTGATTTCAAGATGAAAGTAATAATAGAAATCATCTTCATATACCATACGTAATAGCATAGTTTTAATAAATGCCGAAAAATCTTTTAATAAATGAAAAGAAAATTTTTGAACTATTATTTCCCTAACAAAACCACATTCGATATTGATTATATCAAATGGTTCATGGTTGAGTCTAAACTTTATAGTAGAGAATTTTTCTTCTAAATCATTTGTAAAAACATAAGCTTGTAGAAAATATTCAGAAAAAGCTTTTTGAGATTGAGCTTATTGGTTACAAATGGCTCCATTTATTTTTTTAAATATTTCTACAGGCAGGATATTCCTAGCCTTATTATATAAACATAATCTAAACATTTTATTTATAACCGGATTATTGTTCCCCTATTAATAAAATACTGGAATCTATCAAGAAGATTGTTTATCTCTTTAATATAAAAAAAACTAATTTCTAGTTCTTCCCAATCTCGATATAAGATAGATTGTTTTTCAACTAAAAATTGTGAAAGCTTAATAAGAGCTCTTCTAAAATTAGCTCTTTGCTCGGTAATATGGGTTTTCCATATTTCATTAATAAAATTATATAATTCTAATGGTAAGGCTGGATTACAAAAATCTTTTATTTTTTGAATTTGTTGTGGTTTAACAAATTTTCTGTTGCACAAAACTTTTCTGCTCCTTCTATAATGTCAGCATAAGTAGCTTGGTATGCTGAATTTGGATCTTGCAACCAAGGTTGTTGACTTACCCGTTGTGGTGTAAATGATAATTGAGTTGGTATTCCAACTGGTTGTCTTACCATTGGATATAGAACATAATAACCTTGGTTAGGATAAAGTGATACATGAAAAGGCATTTTTATAAATCCTTTATAAGGATTTTTTTTATTTGAAGGTATTCCCTTTTTTATGAACACTAGTCCATTCACTAACTTTTTCTAAAGGTTGTTTACCTCTATCCACAAGGCTTGCTAAGATAATCAGCAATAATATTATCAATACCTTTGACATATAAAACTTTAAAATTAAAAGTACATAATTCATTATACCATCTAATTCTTCTAGGTATAGTCTCCAAACGTTTATTAGTAAGGAAATGTTTAATTGTCTAATTATTAGTTTTTATGATAAATTTTTCATGTGCTAAATATATAAGAAATTTTTTTCCCTTTTTTATAGCTAATAATTCTTGTTCATATATGGCATAATTAATTTCATTTGGTTTAAATTTTCTTGAACTATATCCACATATTAATTCTTCATTATTTATTGTTCTAGCTTTTAAAATACAATCCCAATGATTTTATGAGGCATTTGTTTCTAAGATTAATTTATCACCTTTTCTAGATAAATAAACTTTTAGAATTTGATTTGTTTCTAAGATTAATTTATCACCTTTTCTAGGTAAATAAACTTTTAGAATCTGATTGATTTCAGATTTTAAATTTTTTATAATTTTTGAGTCTATTTTAGACCAAATAAAAGGTTTATCATTTTTTAATTTTTCATATAACATACCTATTTTTTCAAATAAGTTAGGAAAGAAGTTTCTTCCATAATTTATAATTCCTAGAAATTGTTGAAGCTGCTTTTTATCTTCAATATTTTCAAGGAATTCTTTTATTTTTACTATAATATGATTTTGTAGTTTAAGAACATCTGCAGATAGTTTTAATCCTAAAAATTCTATTTCTGTTTTTTCTAGCTTTATTTTCTTAGGGCTTAGTATGATTCCACGTTTTATAAATTATTGAGAAATGATATTTAAATGTTTTCTATGTAATTCTAATATATCTTAAAATATCAAAATATCATCTATATAAACTACACAAATTTTTTTATATTTATTAAATATAGAATCCATCTGTCGAAACCTGTTTTTTGAAATTGACTTTTTATTTGAAAAAATGAAAATGGAGTCGCCACCAATCACTTTCAGGAGGTGTGATCGGGTCACCTCGTAATTTAATCGTTTTAATAAGAGGTTTGATTTACTAAATCAATATTTTTCGGTCTACAAAAATCCAAAAAATGGGTTCAGGAGTTGGTTACGTACGAGGAAGGATTATCACCCTCGTTATGGCCAAAATTGGTACTTAATTGATTACTTGATGTCTTAATGTCGAAAATTGAAAATCTGAAGAGAATTTAAAATGTGATCCCTTTGTATTAAGATATTTTAATAGAAAAGGTTTTATTCCGAATTAATCGAAAAGAAGGATCATGCCCCATGAGTTAGGACATGATGCTTTTAGTTTCCAAAAACCAGTATAATCGCTGTTTAAATCGTTATTTAAATCTTATTTTTATATTTTTGTAGTGGATAATTGACTATTTTGGTTTTAGAAAGAAGCCATATTCTGTAAGTTAGGAACATGACTCTTTTAATTCCAAAAATAATGAACATTGCCATGGTTTAAAAATTTTACCTTTTTTATGCATTGTGCGAAAAAAACCAACGTAACACTTAAAACGATATGTATTTTACTTATTTGGGCATAGTACAAAAACGAATAATTATATTTAAACATATTGTTGGAGATCATTCAGCCCATGAGAACTGGCCCGATTCCAAGAATTGTTGGAGAAGCCTGTCAGATTAAAGCCTGGGTGGCCCGATAGCAAAGATATGGCAACCTAGGTTATTTTGGGAAACTAATCTTAGAAGATAGAGGGAATCATATCTTGTAAAGATTAGATTAGATTTGATAAGGCATATCTTGTAAATCCCTTAAATTATGGGATATCGTTAATCACGTCCGTCGATGTAAATGTATCTTGACCGTCGGTTCTGGGGGAGCTCAACTATAAATAGGGAGCCTCCCCCTCATTTGTAAATCATCCATTATATGTTGAATTCTTAAGAGTAATAGAATTCTTGGGCATTTACTCAAACACCTTGTGTGCATTCTTTCTTTGGCTTTCTTTTTCTTGTTTGTAGCTTCTTTTGGCACAAACGCTTCCGCTATACAAATTGGTGCCTTGGAGGAGTTCTTGAGGAATCCTCATTGTGGGTAGAAAAGGCTGACTTAGGCGGGTTTGGACGAGCAAATTGCCTAAGGCCGCACGGATTGCGAGACGAAAGGTCTAGCCCCGTGACACTAGCACACGGTTCTGTGTCACACACGGCTTGGCACACGGTCTTGTGGCGTCGATTGTGTAATTTTTCAGCTTTCGCTATTTACTGTTTTTCAGGTTTCTCATTACACACCTGGTCCGATTCTGATGCAAAAACATCCACGAGACTTGTGAAACCTAAACACATCAATTAAATACTATTTGAGACGGATTTCCAACCTGATTCACAACAAACGATAAAACTAACTTCAACGTACTATCACAAAATTTCGACATTATAACTCAAAAATCAACTTCTCACATTCAAGAAAACAACAGTCCCACCAACAATTCTAAATCGCCGGAGGATTAATCGTCTCTCCAACTTCCCGTAGAAACGCAATCGATTAAGCATACGGAACTTTTTCAACCTAAAAACTAATGAAAAAAAACCAGTAAGAATAAACCCACTTACAACACGAGAAATGATTCAAAAGTACTTACACGAAAAATCGACAAAATAGCCACAAACACCAAAACTGAAACGAATAGCAAGAAAGAGTGGAACAACGTCGTAAATAGGGAGTAAGTTAAAAGCTAGAATGGTCGAAATAGCAGCATAATAATAAAAATTTGAAAAATACGGAATGAGAACAAAAGAACGAATGAAAGGAAACAAAGAAAATCAAATTGCAAAACAGGGAGAAATATGGCGGCGTGAATTGGGAAAAAAAATAAAAGAACAAATGTGCAATTTGGGGGAAATAAAGGAAAATTAAAATTTAAACAAAATATCACTTTTTGCTATTATTAAGCAACCACAACTCCAAAATAAAATTGATTCCCAACAACCCACTCCCTACCACTTACCATTTTTTTTTTCAAGAATTTCAAACCCAATCTAACACCACCAACTAACTCAGTACCCTAAAGATTAACAAAAGTAAATCTCATTCGCTTATATAGATATTCGAACACAGGACCCCTAATACATTATCAAGGCCCTTAACTACCGAAGCAGACACTTATTGGTGGTAAAAAAAATTAACAAAACAAAAATTCATATTTTTAGGGCATTACAATAGTCATAGACTGTGCCCAATTATCTATGGTTTTTTCATAGTCTGCTATAGGAATATTAGTGAGATCTAAATATACTCCTCCTTGAGCAGCATTTCTTTTATTTAGATCATCTATCCTATGGGATAGGTTGAGTAGATGAGTCTCCTAAATTTTTAGATTTTATTTCATTAGTAGCAATATTTTCGATTTGATTACAAAAAATTATAGTTGTGCTTTCAACTTGTTCATATTTTTTTATTAAAGGATCTTAAATAATCATCTTTTAGAAGACCCGAATCTAATTTTTGTTTTCCATTAGGATCTTGATCTGTTTGATCAGTATCTATTGGTTCTGGTATTTCTTTATTTTCTTCTTCATCTATTGAAGTATTTTCTTCATCAGGTTTATAACTTGTAACATTTATATCTTCTAATTTTATAGAATTATCATAATTATTAGAACTATTACTACTATCTGTAGTATCATAGTTTAACATATAATCATAATTAAATAATACAAATAGGTCTTTATGTTTCTCATAAAGTTGTTCTATTAGTTTTACATATTCTATTCTTTCATTTTTATCATATGTCTTAGTGAATTTACTCTTCCAATGTTCTATAAGTTAATTATAGGATTGGAAATTACATTTTTGTTGATAAGTATAATTTCTTTTATGTTTTTCAGATTTTTTATGTCTTTTGTTTTTAGAAGACGATTCTTCAGAAGAAGTGTCTTCTTCTTTTGACAAGGCTAATATTATGTTACTATTTTCATAATATAAAGGTCCTAAATCTATTTCTTATTTTATATTTTTATTAATAAGAACTTGTTCTAATTTATTATTAACTTCAGATAAGATGCCTTTAAATTCGTTGTTCAAATCTAATTTTGTTACTTCTCCTAAATTATTTACTTTATTATATAACTTATTATAGTATATAGAAGTAATATCTATTAAATTATTGAAACCTTTACTAAGTGATGAAATATTATTTTCGTTTTTAGAGTCAATATACATAGCATGATTGCAAATTTATCCTTGTATAGACAATCAGTTTCTTCCATGAAAGTTATCTGAGGTACCTAAAACCGTCTGTTATCTATATATTTTCTTACTTTAAAATTCTAATAGCCTCATACAGATACAAACAGGCTATGGTAAGACAAAATAACAGATACATGTGTTTTAAGATAAACAAGCATGAAATAAACAAAACTGAAAATAAAGAATAAGAACTTATAATGCATACTACGATATTATTTCTCCAGAAAATGTTACACTGACGCTCTAATACCAATTACAAAAAGAGGAGGAGGATGGTCGATGGTGATACAAATTTACAGAATAGAACTAATAGTAAGGAAAGGTTTTACCATAGAGAGAAAAGAAAAACTTTTAAAAGTCCTAAAAAACTTTTAAAATTCTAAATATATATATTTGCTTATTTGCTTGGGAATGTGGGAATGATTTTTGACTGTGTTGCGAATATGAGGGAGTATATTAGGAGTGTAATTCACCTTGGCAAGTATTTGGCATAACTGGATGGTTCTATAATTCTCAATCTGTTGTTTATAATCAATGTAGATGTGGGTGGTCAATGGAAGCTGAAACCGTAGCAGCTATATACTATTCAGGTTAGGCTATATACAATTGAACCCACCCCATTGTATATGCTAAAAGCAAAATGAAAAATGACCAACGAAAGGTCCTCATGGGGGTATTAAACTCCCTCGTCTATACCTTATAACTATAGAAGAATTCATCGGTTCAATATTTAATCAAATTTCTAAAAATTCATTAAAATAAAAAAATATATCATTTTTTAAATATTTTATAATTATTATTTTATAAACAAATATTAGGGAAAAAATAAAGAATTTTTTTTTTCAAAAATTAAATCGAAAACGGAATGTACACCCTTAAATATGACATATTAAAAATAAAAATAAAAAACAAAAATTGTTATTACTTTTTTTTGTGCTATTTCTTTTATTTAGAACACATCTTATCAAAACTGTTATTATTTTAAAAGTTCATTTCACTCCATAAAAATAATTACAAGCAAAACATCCACAAAAGTCTCATGCAAACAAAGGCCAACAAAGCCATAAATCCAATTGCACGAATAGAGAAAGCGGTCTCGTACCAAACAAAGCTAGGAAAGCCACCTAAATTGATAGCAAAGAAGAAATCCTGACACATTATCACGACTTTCTCAATCAACAACACTGCCAACCATCAGTCATAATGTGGTGAGCCTCTATATAATTCCTTACTGTAGTGGCAGTGAAAGCATTTTAACCTAAATAACATTTGCAATGAAACCCTAGACAAAATTGAGTTACCGAAAAGACTCAATAGACCATAAGTCACCGAGGATTTGAAGAAAACTTACCACGGGACTTGGGTGTCACGTAGAGCTGATCATGGGCTCGGCGGCCCGGTCTGGCCCGAAGGTTCGCCCAAAAAATGGGAGGGTTTGGGTAAAAATATAAACCCAAAAAATGAGCTTGGGCAAAAAAACGAGGCCTGTTTAGAAAACGGGCCAGGCCTCGGGTAAGAGTTTTTTGTCCCGGGCCTAGCCCGGCCCAGCCCGACCCGAATTATATATTAATATATTTTTTATTTTATTTTTAATCATTTTAAATTTTTAATATAACCATTTTTTATTATATTGTAAATTTGTATATTATTTTAAGAATTGTTTTAGTATCATTTTTATTTGTTTTAATATTTGTTTTTGTGTTTTTAAATATATTTGATTTATTATATTTTTAAATTTTTTTATTTAATGAAATAAGCAAAAAAATTAATACGGGCCAAGCCATGCTCGGGCTTAGCAATTTTATTTTGAGCCGGACTTGGACAAATTTTTAGGCTCATATTTCGGCCCGGGCCGAGCCCGGACCTAGTAGGCTGGCCTAAGATTTTGTTTGGACCCAGCCCATGATCACCTCTAGTGTCACGACAAACATCACATGACACAATGGCCCATGGGCCAAAAAGTTTATTATTCCAACGGCTTGTCCTTTCCTATCGGAAATATTGGTTGAAACCAACATGGGGTAAAAACCAGGGACGATAAGGGGGTCAGTGGCTGATTCTTCAACGACCGTCACCATTTTAACAACCAAAAACTAAAGACTAAAACATAAAAACACAACTGCTCAAGATCTCCGACTGGAGATCTAAACGACCCAATGGCCTAAGGGGATAAGTTCTGAGGTGGATGGAGCATGGAAGAACATGCGGTGGTTGGCTAGAATAGCAAGTCGCCAATGTGGGAGAAGCCAAATCGGAGGTCACTGGAGGAAAAATTAAAGGGGCTTTCTTGAGCGAAAAAGTTGAAATTTAAGGGATTTGAGGAAGATTATGGATCAAACAACTAACAAAGGCTGTCAAGGAGTGGAAAAGCTCTTGATGGATGCTGACCTTGGCCGGAGAAACGGTCGGCACTGGAGTCAATGCTCCTCTTCAGGAGTACAAAACAAGAGAGAAAAGTAGAGGGACTTAGAGAGAAAAAAGACGCTGTTTAGGCTTATCAGCAGCAAACTTCGCAAAGGGTAAACTATTATCATATCCAAATTGTTAATAGTATAAGTGCACACGTTATTATAATATGATTCATGTGATTTGAATAGGTTGAACATCATATTTGAGTTAGACATATAATGTCTAAGCTCATGGCTAGATTTACGAAAAAAAAACTTAATAAATATGATATATTGATGCTATTACTTTAAATACGTAGAGTGTGTTTGATAAATTAAAAAATTAAAAATTAAATTTTTAATACTAATTTTTATAAGCATTGAATTTATAATTATAAAATTATTTGATATATTAATTAAAATTAAGTAAGAAATATAATTATTTTATTTGGTAATAAAACTCTTAATGTTTAAAAATTTATTATTCTATAATTTTAATGTTATTGATATTGTATTATGGTTACACTGGTAATGTAGTCTTTTTATTCCAATATTTAACAAATACCGTTGTATTTCAAAGAAGAAACGTTGAGTAAAGAGACGGGTGGTCCTTTCCTTTCCTCATTACACTCACCCCACACTCTGTGTCATAATCTAAGAGAATTTCATATATAAAATATTGTTGCTTTACTTACTACAATAGTTAAAGATAGCTTTCTTTAAAGCAGACATGTTATCATCTCACATTTTCCATATAACTTAAAAGGAAATATCCATATTAAAATATGTATACAAATTTTCATCAATTTTAGATTTAATTCTTATATTTTTTAAAAATTTAATATAATAATATTTATCTAACTTCTTTTAAAATTGATTCTTGATTAGTTTAAGTAGAGAAACCTATTACTTGAATTTCGGAGTTCTCTAAATATATTGTTTGCTATTCGACACTTAACAGTGAGCTTTGGGGAGCTTTAGAGGGGCTCCAAATAGCTTGGAGTCTAGGCCTTCAACGGGTTCTGCTTGAGATGGATAGTTTGGCAACTGTCCATTTAATCCAAGCGATGTCAGGGGAGTCCCACCAATAAGCAGTGGGATACCACTACAGGAAAATAGGGCTTTAGCGGCGTTTTATCAAAAAACGCCGCAAAAATTATAAAAAATGGAGCAATAGCAGCGTTTTACCAAAAACGCCGCTAAAAACAGAGCAATAGCGGCGTTTTAATTAGCGGCGCTTTTTGTTAAAACGCCGCTAAAAACCGAGCATTAGCGGCGCTTTTGGTAAAACGCTTAAAAACTGAGCATTATGGCGCGCTTTTGGTAAAACGCCGCTAAAAACTGAGAGCATTAGCGGCGTTTTACCAAAAACGCCGCTAAAAGTCATATAAAAGGGATTATATACTAAATATATATTTTTGGGTAAAAATATAGGCCCAAAATATGGGTTTGGGCAAAAAAATGACGTCGTTTAGAAAATGGGCGGACTGACTAAAACTTTTTTGGCCTGGCCCACTTAATTATATATATAAATATATATATATATATATATATATATTTAATCATATTGATATTTTATTTTTAATTTTTTTATTTTTAGGCCCATATTAAATGTATTTGATTATGGTTTAAAGATGGTTTAAGGGTTGGGGTTTAAGATTTAGGTGTTAGGGGTTAGGGGTTAGGGGTTTAGGGTTTAGGGTTTAAGGTTTAGGGATTAGGAGTTTAGGGTTTAGATTAGTTAGTGTTTTTTAATTATATGATAAATATTTTCTTATATAATTATAAAAGAGATAGTATTAATTTTAAAATGTTGAATTAATCATCATTATAGTTTAGGGTTTAGGGTTTAGGGTTTAAAGTGTATGAGTTATTATTTTAAGGTTTATGAATTATGGGTTTAGGGATTATGATTTATGGTTATGTAAGAGATAATTTCCCCATTTTCCCTAATCCGAATCTTTAAAATAATCACCCATTTTTCCCCAATTCAAAATCCAAAATCCCCGGTAAATGTTTCTTTTTCTAACAATGGTTTAGTGTGCAATTGTATACATGAACTTTAATTTGATCTAGTTCTTGTAAATTATTAACTCAATTATTGATATAACATTATTTTATATTTATATATTGCATACATAAATATTTATATTTATCCAATAGAAAAATATATTGATGTATTTATTTTTTAAAATTTGTATGATTAAATCAAAATTAAAGTTTTAACTATACATTTAAACCACAATTAGAATTTCACGTCTACAATTACACATTAAACCGAAATTCATATATAATTCTAAGATGTATCTCTATTAAAATTTAGGTGTATACATATAATTAAATGCCATTTATATAAAAATCTAAACAACTAATGCGGACCATACTTAAAAGAATAATGCTTGTATTACTGTGTCATTTGTATTTTTTTAATTCATCGATTTCATTTTATTTCTGTTAAAGTTTCCTTTTGTATTTTATATAATAATTTAAAAATTATAAAAATCTTCAAAAAAAATTTAAAAAATAAAAAATAAAAAATAAAAAATAAAAAACTTAAAAATTTAATATTTAATATTTTAGTTCATATTTCAGTTAAAAAGTTTAATATTCAAAATTTAAAAAAAATTCTAAAAAATGATGATGTCAGCACAAAAAATTTATAAGAGAAAATAGAAAAAAAATATGTTAAAAAAGGAAAAAAATCAAAATTAAGCAATAATGGCATTTTTAAGTAAAACGCGACAAAAAACTATTATTTTTTATCCCGTTTTCAAAATCCCGCTCACAACCAAAAAATAAGTTTTGGTTACCCGCTTCTCATCTTCTTTCTCATCTAATTTTACTCTCAAAATTTGCCCCCAAATTTCCCATTTACAGAGAAAAGAAACGTCTCTCGCTCTCCTTTTTCTCCATTTTGAACTCCAAATTTTTGTGAAAAGAAAGGAAATCAAAACAATGTCAACGAGCAAAGCAAGAAACAAAAAGCGTGGATCGGAGTCCTTGCTCAGAAAATCGGATCCGAAAACCCGACTCATTGATGATTTCGATCCTGATCCTGATCTTTCTAAGTCATTCTTCACGACTACTGTTCTTCTATGTTTTCTTTGTATGTGTTTATATGCTTTAATTTGATAAGCATTTTGTTTGTTGATGAAATTTCAGTGATCTCAAAGGGATCATGTCGACTCTGCAACTGATCAAATTAAGAAAAAGCACAAAAGGACGGAAAAAAGAAGAACGAAGAGACAATTTCCAGGTAAAATTAAAATTTGATTTCACTTTTTTTTTCTTTTAAAAACGATATTTGTTTGAATTTTATAGTCAATGAGAATTTTACATTAGAGCTGTGATTTCTTTGCGGTTTCCTCACCACCTCCTCCTCCTCAATTTCAAAGATGAAGCTGTTTTTCATATTGATTGCAGGTGTTCTTTTACCTTTATGCAATTTGATGCATGATTTTGGTTGGTCAGTTCAAGGAATTTTGTACGAGTTAACAAGTAGTAATTTCTTAATTTGAACTCCATCATTGAACTTTTACTGTATTCAGATTTGAATGAATGGTGCATGTGTTATTATTCTATTTTCTATCAATTCCTTCGCTGATTCGTGAAGATCATTACGTCTATGCTAATGGTTTCACAAACTGATGCTTGACTAACTTTAATTTGAGCAAATGAAGTAACAAAACTGTTATATTTGTTTATTTAACCTTTTTTTTTAATTCTTATCAAATTCTGCCATTATTTAGCCTCTTGTATATTGCGTTGACAGTGTGGCTGCTGAGATAAGGTCTAAGCTTGATGATCTGAAGTCAAAATTTGAGAAGGAAAGGTAAACTATATTAGCCTACTTATAATCCAACCTTGAGCCAAAATTTAAGCATATAAGTATGGATATGTTTATTAACCTTTAGACTTTCTCGTTGACCTTCCTGTTTCTTTTATAGTTTTCTGGTTGATTTTTTTTTTTTTTAGTTTTATTATCTTTGAATCTGTTGATTTGATTTACTGGAAATAATTTTCCTGATTTTGGGTAATTCGAATTGGATTTGATCCATGGTATTTGTGGATTGTGAAGGTATTAATTCAAGAACAAAGCAATCAACCTAGCTTCTTTTCTTTTTTTTCTTTTTGTTCAAAATAGTGTAAATTGCACATATGAAAATCTTTCTTTGTAGGGCTTCTTGAATCTCGAGACGCAGAATTTGATTTCTAGGCTATATTGCAAGGTTGTTTTTAGGGGCAATCTTATATAACTTTTTTAATTTTTTAATAAACCGCTTACAACCCTCAATTACTAAAGTAAAATGTTTGAAGTATATTTTATAATTTTTTAATGAAGCAATTTTAGGCTCTAATTAACCTGGTAGTCATCACTAATGAAGGTATCTCAACTTGATTAATTACTTGTTTTATATGTTATCAAGATACTGATGCAATGATCTTGGTTTTCAAATTTCAACATCCTAATAACATGGTTTTACCCAAATTTTTTCTGGTTTATCAGGTTTAGGTACAAATTTTTTCTGGTTTATCAGGTTTAGGTAAGACCAAAATAGAGACTCTATTTTTTCTGGTACATCAAGCAATTGAGGACTGTAAAGCAGCTGGCATTTGTGTTATGGTTATAACCGAAGATAACAAAAATACAGCAGAAGCTATATGCCATGAAATATGTATTTTCTGGCCGATGGAAGACATCAGTTCAAAAAGTTTAACTGGGAAGGAGTTTATGGCACTTTCAGATAAGAAAGCTCATCTGAGACAAAGTGGTGGGCTTCTATTTTCTAGGGCTGAACTGAGACACAAGCAAGATATATTGAGATTGCTAAAGGAAGATGGAGAGGTGGTTGCTATGACTGGTGATAGAGTAAATGATGCACCTGCCTTGAAACTAGCTGATATTGGAATTGCTATCGGCATTGCTGGAACGGAGGTATTTCTTTAAACAAATTCAGTTCACTAATTTCATATCTTCTTTTCAAAGTGTACCTTCATATCAAGTTTAAAAGTACAAGAGATGAAAGCGTAATTATTTACAAAGACAACTGAAAAGCAAATTTAACTGGAAGAACACTAAGCCTAATACTAATGTTTCATGTTTGTCAATTGGAGTGGATATCAATGGGTGTTGGGTGCTTGGAAATGAACGTATTCATCGGATTACTTGGAGGGGACCATGATTTGTTATTGTTCATGATGCTCTGCCACTAAAAGTATGTTTTCCTGTAGTGTTTCTTGTGTACAGTTATTTGCACTATGACTTATTGGCAGCTCGAGCAGAAATTTTGAAGGCCACTGAAGATTCTGGCAACCCTTGCATCTTGGAGGGTTTTGATGGTATGTTTGAATTTCTTCGGTTGCAACCAACACTATAAAGTGCTGCTTTTTTTAAATATATATATGTGTGTGTGTATTTGGGCTGCAAATGGCAGGCACGATTTATGAATTCAGTAACTAAGTTTATAGCTACGACGACTGAAAATGTGGCAATTGTCTGTATTTGCTTCCTACTGCTAACTGTATTCATCTCTCTATTCTGAAACTTTGAATGCACTGAATAATGGAATAGTTCGAATATTACCGGATTTAAGATTAAATTTACTGCTGCTTAAATTTACTGAATAATGGAATAGTTCGAATATTCTGAAACTGTATTCATTTCACCTTTTCCCACACTGTTGCTTAAATTTACTGCTGCAGCCTTGAGGAATCCCCAATCCCATCTCCATCACTCTCTATGCATTAATTCTATAGCAATATCAAGGGTGGCAAGTTTAATTGACACATGACTTCTTTTGAACTGTTTGTTTTTCAGGTTGACCAGCTAATTGGAAAAGATCATCTTTTCAAACGCAGTATTATTTTGATCAAGGCCTGGTGCTATTACGAGAGCCGGATCCTTGGTGCACACCATGGCTTGATTTCTACATATGTGTAGAAGCCCAAATTTTTGGGCCAACCCCAAAACCCAATCCCAATTACCCACTTAAATCCCAACCTACCAACCTAATTACAACAGCCCAAATTAAACCTAAAAAATACCCTTACCCAATTACAAACAGACCCATCAATAACGGCCCAATACCCATCAGCCTAAAGCCCACCTTAAACCCAAACCCTAGCAGAACAACTAAACCTAATCAGCAACCAAAACCCTAGGTGCGCCGCACCTAGGGTCTTCACCCTCAACCACCCCTTGATTTTCGGCCACCTACCCTCTGCCAAAGCCTGCTCCGCCGCTCCGTCGATCAACCATCACCTGCAAAACTAGAGAGACACGCAACAACAACTAAGATAGAATAAATTGATTTGTAAAAAAGGGAGGGGCTATATAAACCGGTTTGCAGCCTTGTAAAAGGTGAGGGGAGTTGATACAAAAAGAATAAAAAGAGCTTAGATTTAGAAACAAAAGAAATCGAAATGCATGTGAGATCGGATCCAGATTCGAGTCATTAAGGTCTTTTATTTTCCTTATTTTTAGTTCTAGATCCATTGCATACATACTCAAATACATCAAAATATCGTACAAAAATCGTAAAAAACTCACCTAGTTTTTGAATCGGCCGAAAGAGAGGGGGTTTTGAGCTCCAGGCATCCATGTACGTACGACGGTGGTCGTCGACTAGAGTCCTCGTCACGAACTTTGGCTTCTACTGAGAAATTTGGAGAAAGAGAAAGCATTTTTTTTTTCGAAATGACAAATGTTTTTAACAAAAAATTGCTTTTATAGTACCGGAAAACGGTGCATCGTTTAGGTCTAAACCCCAGCGCGCAAAAAGCAGTGCTTGCTTCGGGTGGAGCGGTCGACTGATCCATTGCGGATGGGATCCGCGTGTTTATCTTGATTGGGATAATTGTTCTTGCAGTCTTTCCGCATTTTCATATTTTTACAATTAAGTCTTTTTTGATTTTAAATTTAGCCCCAAAGTATTTATTGATTCACGATTTAATCCTCTCTCAGGCATGCGATGTTTTAATAATTTGGAATATTATGTTTGATCCCCTTTAGTTTGGGGCGCATTCAAATACATCCTATTTTCGTTATTTCATTTAAAATTTGCCCCAATTTTAGTCCTATGTTCAATTTAGCCCTCCAAAGATTAGTATATTTTAACTTTTTTAAATTATTTAGTCACTATTTATTGTTATATTATTATTAGTTATAATTTATATAGTTATTATATTTAATTACTATATTAATAATGCAGACCTCTTATTTACGTATATGAATTTAGTACATTTATATACCTCATTATGTATATGTTTTTACATGTTATGCATATTTTTAGCATTATGTTTTATATATAGTATATATATTTTTAAATGTTGTATTATTATGTTTTAATGTTATATTATATATATATTTTTCCATATGTATATTATGTACATATATTTTCCGGTATTCTTTATATATATATTATCATGTGTATATTTTAATATTATTAGTTATACTTCTATATATCATTTCATGTATATACTTTAGTTTTATAGTTATATATTTTTATCTTATCTTATATATATGAGTATAATTTCATGCATATGTTTTATATTAGTCTTGTTGTTATTATTAATCTTAAGTATCTGTTTTATTATACATGTATATATACTATTAAGTATACCTTTTTAAATGTTGTATTTCATATATATATATTGTGAATATTATATAGTATATTTTTGACATTATTACTATTTATATATATCTCGGCGTACTTATTCTTAATTATTATTATTACGTATATATGCTCACTGTTTTTATTCCCAATTTAATTATATGTTTAATATCGCATGTGTTCTTATCATTTCTAATATTTATGTCACATCCATATCAGCTGCAATATATTTCTAGCTCTGTTATCTGTTTTACCTCAATTTTGTTACTTTGAAAATCATAGTCTTGTTTTCCAATTAATTTCAATAACCAAGGCAATATATCGATTTAACATTAAGTCATCGAGTTCATCGCTATGTTGGGTGAATGTCAATTGACTCGTGTTAAAGCGATATACCCTTATCAAAAATCGAAATAAAATTAAAATTTCTCATCTTTTTCGGATCACGACTAAATTCTAAATTGAACTCGTATTTTGAAAATCAAGACAATACGTGTTTATGAGATACCAATTTTGGGCGTCGCGAGGGTGCTAATACCTTCCTCGCGCGTAACCGACTCCCGAACCCTAATTTTTCTCTGGCTTTTAAAGTAGACCTAAACTCGGCCTTTTCTCGTTTTTAAAGAAAAATCTAATAGGTGTCTGATCACACCTAAAAAAAAAAAGATCGGTGGCGACTCCTTGTTTATATTAAAAATCAAAATTCAAGTTTTCAATAGTTCGCCACAATTAGCGACCAAAAGCACAAATTTTTACGTCGCTACAATATGCATTAGAAACAATGATTTTATATATCATTAATGTCTTTCATTCATCCTTATTTTGTTCTTTTTGTATTTTGTTAGATTTCTGGTGTAGTATGATAAGTGCGGTATTTTGTTTGGCGGGATGTATTTATATCATAGATTATTCTTCTTCTCAATATTTTGATAATGAATTTTAATTTTTTTTATATTTTTCAGAACTTTTACAATGTTTTATAATATTTTATTTTTTTTAATTTTTATGATCTTTAGCGGCGTTTGTGGGAAAAGCGCCGCTAAAGGCCCTGACTTTTAGCGGCATTTGTTGGAAAAGCGCCGCTAAAGGCCCTGACTTTTAGCGGCGTTTGCGGGAAAAGCGCTGCTAAAGGCCCTGACCTTTAGCGGCGTTGTTTTCAAATAAACGCCGCAAAATTTAGCAATACATCTCAGTAGCTGCGCTTTTGCGGCGCTTGCAAAAACGCCGCTAATAGTTTTAGTGGCGCTTAAAAGCGCCGCTAAAGGCCTAAAAAAACGCCGCTAAAAGTCAGTTTTGCTGTAGTGCACGCAATTAGAGATTTTATTCAACGTACTTGGATGGTTCAGGTTACACATGTCTTCAGAGAAGGAAACCAAGTTTCTGATGGTATGGCGGCAATGGCGTTTTCAAGACCTTGGGGAAAATGTATTTACATGCAACCCCTAAATGAAATTTTTCAAAAGCTTCATGATGATTGAGATGGAGTGGCTCGGTCTCGACTAGTCTAGTATTATTTTATCCACCTTGTACCAAAAAAATGATATTAGGTCTTTTCTTAATTGAATTGATGCCCGGCGTAACACCCCAAACTCGGCCTAGACGTTATGGTCGTATCTGGCAATGTCACACGATAGTGTTTTTGAAACCTCGTTGTTACGATGAAAATATTCCATGTTATTATCTTTAGTAAACCTTTGTTAGAACTTAAGAAGTCATCTTTATTCATTTAAAACATTTTTTTTTGAAACATCCCTCGTTGTGGAAGCTTAATAAAACAGTCTAAGTGATCATGCGTTTAGAATATACTTTAACTTTTTGAAAACCAAATTTCCTATGACCAACAGGTATAAATCCATAAAGTAAAATAAATAAATAAATAAAAACTCAAATTTAAAACCAAAGTCCCAGAGGGTCTTTAAATTACAACCCAAATAATCAATAATAATCAAATTATAAATCGTAAATTGAAAACCATGAAGTCCAAAAATTACTGTGGTCACCGCTGAGTCCTCCGTCGCACCGATCCGTCTAAGTCTAGAGATTACCTATGCACATTAAACAAAAAGGGTGAGTTTACGTAAACTCAGTGCGTAATCCCGTAGAAACAACAAACAATTAGTATTGTACAGTTCAACAATCTTGGGCCTAAGCCCTTTTCAATATCAGTGACAGTTTGGGCCTGAGCCCATCTCAGTACAGCGTCAAAAATGCAGTAGGGCCTTAGCCCATCACAATGTCGATGCGCGATAATGATTATGCAAAGAGCAAAATCTTACCCATCCAGCCTTTACACACCATCTCCGTCCAACCCTACACTCCATATGGGGATATAATCAACCCACCTATCCCTACACTCCAAGTTCAGTACACTTCCTCCAAATAACAACCCCCAACCCAATGCAATGCAACATACAATGGATGGTATGCTATTATGCAATTTCAGTACATATATTCAGTTCAGATATTAACATGCTCAGTACAGATATCATTCAGTCAATTTCACACATTTAGGGGTCTAAGTAGCGCTTACCAACCTTACAGTAGGTTCACAGTCGACTTGGGCGACCCGTGCAACCTTAGAAATATTTCGGTAAAAATGGGCTCACACGCCCATGTGATCTGCCCGTGTGGCCCACTCTGCCTAAATTGGCCTTGGCCGTGTGATCCATTTTTATTGTAACCCATGTTAGCTAAATATTCACATATGTTTTCACTATTTACCTATATGTTCATTCAAAGCTGTCTACTTGAGTCATTGTCACTAAATTATTTATATCTTGAACTACAGAATTCTAAATTAAGATTCGCTTGATGTTTTTGAAACTAGACTCAAAAACCTTTCTACCATAAAATTTTCAGAATTTATAGTTTATCAAATAAGTACAGTAAAATATTCAAATTTATCCCTATTTTACTGTTTGACAGCTTCAACCTTTCCTTACTAAAAAATATTTATCTCTTAGTGCGGAATTTGGATGATGTTTCCGTTTGTTTCTCTTGAAAATAGACTCATTAAGGATTTAAACATATAAATTTAAGCCCCTAATTAATTTTTTTTTACAATTTTTGATGATTTTCCAAAGTCAAAAGAGGGGAACCCAATACCATTTTGACCTTGTCTCACAAAATTTATTATATCTCATAATTTACAATTCCATTGCTTATCCATGAAAAACTAGACTCAATAAAATTTAATTTCATATTTTATTCAACCTCTAACTCAATTTCCACTATTTTTTATGATTTTTTAAAATTAGACTACTGCTACTGTCCAAAACTATTTTAGTGCAAAATGTTGATTTCCAAGTTTATAACACCCTTATTTCCTTTTGCTACAATTTTTTTTGCATCATTTTCTCTTATTTCTCTTATTTCTCAACAGCAAGCAATTTCGGCTTCTCGCCAAATCCCATTTTCTGCATTTCGGGTACACACCTGGTATCGTTTCTGATGCGTAAGCACTCCTAAGCCTCCAGAACCTAAAAATCGACCAACATATCTCCAGATTAATCACTTAATTCATTTTTAATCAACCAATTTCGGAAGGAATTCGACTAAAAACCTAACAAAACCCTTACCTCGCTTGAGTAACCACGACTTTGCACAATCACAGTGTCGATTCAAAACCACCAACCCCTTGATTAACTCTTAAACACCAAAAAAGAATCCCCCTTTTAGAGATTAACCAAGAACAATTAACAATAGACAAAACCGTTACTTACCGAACACGTGCAACCAACAATGAACAACCGAATCAATTGGAAAAAAAAAGAAAGAAACGAAAGGGGAAAAAATAATGGAAATTTCGGCAGCAACTAGGGGAAAGAATCGGCAGAGGAGAGAAAAGAAGAAGAAGAAGAAGAAAATGTCAGAAAAAGTTTTTATTATTTTGCAACAAAAAGATAATCAGATTATTTTTTGATAACCTCTCCCCAATTATCTCCTAAAATCACTCCCTACCCACTAAAACACAACTACTCAGAATTTTGCCCCAACACAACTCTTAGCCGAAATTGGAGCAAAAATATTATCTCCATGCCATCACAAAGAATTGAATATAGAACCTCCAACACTTTATCACTCCACTTAACCACCAAACCAACAAACCCATTTTGATATAAATTTACCAACAATTAAACTTAAGCCCTTTGCACGAGGTTAAGGCTTTATTTATAAAAATACAAAAAATTGCCCAAGTAAGGCTTAAACTTGGGACTTTTCACACACATTTAGAATACTTAACCACTGAAACAGATACTCAATTGTGTGTCACACATACACAAAATCAAAAATTAAAATTTTGGGGCGTTACACCCGATTAACTTAAAATTAGGAGAACTATAATATTAAGGTTAAAATATATTAGTAGTCTTTGTACTTTGTTAAAATTTGATATTTAGTCGCAGTACTTAAAAAGTTAAAAATTAAGTCCTTTTACTTTTTTAATTTAAAAATATCAATCCAATCATTAACATTATTAGCATTTTCCGTCAAATTTTATCAACTTGGCACATTGATTAAGTTGTCTTCATATGATGTGACATATGATTGACGAAAAATAAGCATATTAAGTTGATAAATTTTGACAAAAACTACCAGCGATGATGATGATTGGACTAGGATTTTTAAATGGGTAAACTAACTAGTTGGTCACCCAACTTTTAGGACATCTTCATTTTGGTCACCAAAATGAAATTATTGCAATTTGGTCACCCAACTTTTAGAATGCTTTCATTTTAGTCACACAAGCGTTAAATGTATAATTGTATATGCCACATCATGTTTACACTTTCATTTTGGTCACCCAACTTTTAAGTCACTTTCATTTTGGTCACCAGAAAAATATATATTTTCTAAATATTGATTGAGGTAAAAAAAAAATCAAGGATTAAAGTGAAAAAAAGGTAGAAACTAAAAATAATACCCAAAAATTGCCAAATTGTATTTGTTTATCCCATTGCTGAAAATTCTGCTGAAAATTCTAAATTTGAGTTTTTAAATATAAAATTTTAAATATTAAGATTCAAAATTTTAGTAACAAATTGGTTGACATGATCAATGGATAAAAAAATTTCAACAACTTATTTAATTTATTTTAATTTTTTTAAATTATTTCAAAAACTATCAATGAAAATTATTGCCTTAAATAGTTGTCTATGAAACCAAATTTCTTTTGATTATATGATTTCGAATCTTCCATTCTAACCTAAAAAGCAAAACAAAAAAAAAATTCTTGCAATTAATTAATTAATTTTATCTTCCATTCCAAAGAAAACTCATAATTTTTTCATCACTTCTTTACCCAAACAAAGAACAAGCAATTAATAAAATTAATCAAAATAAATTTAAATTTCGTAGACAATTATTAAATATGAGTTATTTGAGTTGATTTCATTAAGGATATCTAGAAACATAAAATAAAATTTAAAATTTTAAAAAGAGATTTAATTAATTAATTTTAATATTATAGTAACAAATCAAGTGGCATTACCAGTGGATAAAAAATTTTGAATAATTTATTTTGGTGTTTTGAAATTTAAATTTTTAATATTAGAAAAAGAAATTTAAAATTTTCGGCAATTGGATAAATAAGTACAATTTGACAATTTTTATGTATTGTTTTAGTTTTTACAATTTTTTCACTTTAATCCTTTATTTTAATTACCCCAATTGGTTCTTTAAAAAAATATTTTTGCGGTGACCAAAATGAAAGTGACCTAAAAGTTGGGTGACTAAAATGAAAGTGCAAATATTATTAGATATTTAAAGCTTGACTGACCAAAAAGAAAGCACCATGAAAGTTGGGTGACCAACTAGGTAGTTTACCCTTTTTAAATTGAAAAAGTAAGAGGATTGAATTTCTAACTTTAAGGACTAAATCTCAAATTATATATAAGTACAAGGACTAATAGCATATAATTAACCTTGTAGCGACGTAAAATTTTTGCTTTGGTCACTAGTTGAGGCGATTATTTGAAAATTTGAAAGTTTGAAAATGGACTTTCGGTTTTAAAAAGAAAAAGAGTCACCACCGATCTTTTTTCTAGGTGTGATCGGACACCTGATAAATCATCTTTTTAGAAAAGAAAACTTATTCTTGAACAAAAATGAAAGCCGAATTTGGGTCTGCGCGAAAATCTAGAGAAAAAGTAGGGTTCGGGAGTCGGTTACGCGCGGGGAAGGTATTAGCACCCCCGCGACGCCCAAAATTGGTATCTCATTAAACATGTGTTGTCTCAATTTTTCAAAAATGCGAGTTCAATATAACATTTGATCATGATCCTATCAAAACACAAGAATTTTTATAATTTCAATTTCTTTTAAGAAGGACGTTCCGTTTTTCACACGAGCCGATGATATTCACCCAATATAGCGATGAAATCAACGACTTAATATTAAATCGGCACGTTGCCTTATTTATTGAAATTAATTAAAAATATGAGTAAAACGTTATTATAATAAGAATTCGTAAATAATGCAAACAATGATACAATTAATAAAAAAATATTAAAATCTAAGAATATTAAAATAACAATAACAATATTTACAATAAAAGAACATAATAATAATGTACTATTAATATAATAAGAAAAATAATGTATTTATAACAATAATAGAAAATAACAATATGTACATAAAAATATACATATATATATGTGTGTATATATATGTTAATAATGGTGAAAAGAAAATAATAATTATACTAATAATAGTGATGGTGGTAATGATTGAAGTAGTAATGAAATAAGTATAAGTATGTACAAAAATAAAAATAATATAATATAAAGTGAAAAAAAATAATGATAATAATATGTTAATATAAGAAATATATATATTTTAGAAACAATAATGATGTTTAAAAAAACAATACTATTAATAACATTACATAAATATATATATATATATATATATTAAAAATACATAATAATATTAAAAATACATTCATAATATATATACATATAATTTAGTTATTAAAAATACATACAATATATAGTATTAAGAATATACACAATATATATGGTATTAAAAATAAAGTATTAAAAAAATAATATATATACATATAAGTATTGATTAAAAAATAATACTAATAATAGTAATAGTAAAATACTAATAAATAATAGATATAGTAATAATAAGAATATATAAACGACAATATGTACAGGGGAAAAAAAAAATAATAGAAGAAAATTAGTATCGCTATACATACGTAAACATATATATATATTGAAAACATATATACATAGTATTAATATTTAAATATATATAATATAATATTTAAGAAAAACTGTACATAACATGTACGCACTTGATATAGCGTTTAAAGTATATATGTAATATAGCATTAGACATATATATATATATATATCATAATATAAAAATATATAACTAATAATATTTAAGAATGTATACATAATATAGTATAATATATATATATATATATACACGTAATATAGAATTTAAAATATACCTATTATATTAAAAGAATATATACATAATATAATATTAAAAAATAGTAATAACAAAAAAAAAACTATTAATAATATTATATAATATATATATACATATAAGTATTAAGTAAAAATAATACTAATGCTAATAAATAATAAATATAATAATAATAGTAATAAAATATAATAGTATACATAATATTAAAATTAAAATAAAATAATGAGAAGAAGTAAAAAAAAAGGACAAATTTGAATTAAAAATAAAGTTTTGGGGCGAATTTCGAAATAGAACAAAAGAAAGGGGCTTATTTGAACGCATGCAAAACATAGGGGGACGGAAACAGCAATTATTCCTTCCCATCAAAACGCAGCACATCAGCGGGGACTAAATTGAAAATCGCGACAAATTTCGGGGCCAAATTAAAAATTAAAAATGACTTAATTGCAAAGTAATAAAAAAGCGGAAGGGCTAAAAGCAAAATTAGCCCTTCCGTTAAAAAACACGCGGATCCAAGTCAAAACGACGTCGTTTTGGAGTTTAATGGCCAACCCCAAAACGACGTCGTTTTGGGGGTCTATAAAAGGTCTAATTTTTACAAAAAAAAAAAAATCATTTCTTCTTTGTTTCAAAAAAACATTTTCCTATCCCCCTTATTTTCTCTCTGGCCAAGGCCAGAATCCGGCGAGGGAAACCGTCGTCGACCGCCGCCGCTGGCCACCGTGGAAAATCGAAAAAAATGTATTTTTTTTGTTTCTTTTTTGTTTAATAATATGTATGTATTTAAATATAGATTTGCAATATAAAAAGGGTACAAAAAAATAAATAAATAACAGATTCTAAAAATGAATCACCTTTGGTTTTCAATCTCGATTTTTGGCACTTAAATCCTCTGATTTGGTATTGTGCTTCTGATTTGGTGTTTCCCTAGTTACTGTTTTTGTGTTTGAAAATATAATATATGTATTGAAACTGTCGAACCCCCTTTACAATATTTTGTTTGGCTTTTTATAGCCATTTCTTACAATGCCCTAATCCTATTGCGTGTTTGCTTGATTTTGCAGGTGGAGTAGGTGGTGGTGGCAGACGGTGGACGTGGCAGACGGCATGGGGGTGGCTAGGCTCTGACAGTGGCCAGGGGGCTAGGGTTTCATACTGTTTGTTTTGTTTTTTCTGATGTTGGGCTAGGTCTAGGTTGATTGGGCTTGGTTATTGGGCTCCGAGTATGGGTTTGGTTAGTGTTGGGTTGAGGGTGTAAAATGGGTCTGCTGGCTGGGCTAAAATTTGGGTAGGTTTAGTTATTGTAATTGGGTCTGGTTATTGCAATGGGTTTTGGGTTAATTTGTATGGATAGTATTCGTCGGGCCAAAATTGGCCTGTAACAAACCTAATATTAATAAATAATCGAAAGGTTTAATATTATAACTTTTGATACTTGAACTTGACACTTTTTCCTAAATTGGTACATAGTTTTTTTTTTGGGTCTAAGTTGGTACTTGAGTTTGACATTTTTATTCTAATTTGGTACCTAAGCTTTTTTTTGGGTCCAATTTGGTACCTAAACTTGTCAAATGTTATACAATTTACTCCAATATATTAATAGTGTTATAATTTTTGAGGTAGCAAAAAATAATAAATGTATGAGTGACATGTAGCAAATGGCATGGAATTTTTATTTTTTTTTTGTATTTTAAATGTTTAATTACTTTTAGTTTAAATTTTATTTTAATGTTTTTAATTTAACATAATAAATTTCTTTTATTTTAGGTTTTTAAAACTCTTGTTTTCTTCTTTAATATCAATTCATTAATCATAGCTCAAAATATTATATATAAACACAAATTTCCCTTGATACTGACTATGTTTTTGTAGAAGTGAGAGTTTTGTGAAGATCAAGCCATACTTTAAGCATGCAGTGTAACACCCTATACCCGGTTCGCTCGTCAAACCCGCACTATAAGGTATTACAGGAAAAAATACAAACATTCAATTTTGTTTCATAGTCCAACTATAAATTAAATATTGATTTATTCATATATAATCAAATACAACATGCAATTCATCAATTTCGGGATTTTCCATTGCGTACATTTTCACATCTCTTAAATACCAGGCTTATAAACCAAGTTGTCGAAACAAGGTAATAACAACATGATTATCCACAACATGTACATATACATTTATCTTCATAATTTCCAAAATGCTAACCAAAATACTCACAATTCATAATCTAACCATTTGACATCCTAGGTATATGCCAAGACCAAAATGAAATCACCTCAATGCTTGAGACCGGAATTTCTGCTTGATGCTGAGTCAATGATCGAATCGCTAAGTACCTAACCTGCACAAGGGAAATAAAACCGTACGTTGAGTATAACTCAGTGGTATTTCTATATCTAACATTTGAATAAAATATAAAATATGTATGCTAACTCAACAATAGGAACAAATGCAATTAGTATGGAAAGTTACATGTCATAATGCATCAACTAAGAATACAATTCGATTTAATTCTTACAGATCAATCTTATATATTTATACCATATACATCTCTTTATATTACAATTGAAATAATTTGGTCATTACATAATAGATTCACATTTCCGGACTTAATTACGATATCTTTTATTCATCCCTATTTCAATCTCCTTTATAAACAATTTCCCAAATTAATACCATTAATTCATCTATTATTCATCAATACATATATGTAAAAAATACCCCACATTTCAGAGCAAATCATATTTCATACTTACATCAATATACAATATTTCCACAATTATTCAATTTAGTTCTCATCGTAAGTAACCACTCCAAATCAAATCAATTCAGCCCCTTTTTAATCATTTTCAACTCTCTTTAAGATCTTACCTTGCAATACAGTTCATAAATGCAATAAACGAAATAGTTCGATTATAGAACACAAACCATAAATTTTAAGCCATTCATCAACGGTTTTGTCTTTCCTTCCTTTTTGAGAAATCCAAGTCATTACAATATACTTCACCACCACTTAATAACATGAAATACTCCAGCTCTTGAACAACAACCAAATTTAAATCAAATTGTTATCTAACCCAACCGAATAATATGAAGCTGGACCACAACTCAACTTCGATTATAGCATTTATTAATTCGAACCATATAAAATGAAATTTATTAGCTCAGGCCATAAATATGAATTGAATTGAGGTATGAATATTAGTCCAACCGAATTACATGGAATTATCCAACTTTGGATAGCAACTAACTACTATCAAAACAAGTGTTAAATTCAACCGAATACCATGAATTTTCCAGCTTTGGCCATGCAATTAAACATACAAACAATCATATTTGGACAATATAATAACATGTAAAAATAACCATATTTGGGACATCTTTATAACATGCAAAACAGCCACATTTAAATATTCAAATTCCGGGTTGAACATAATCATTTGCAGCATTTAAATGCCTAAAGTTTCAGCATTTGGACCACGTAGTTTATGACCATTTTGTCAGCAACAATTACTTGACATTTGAACAAAATGAATGAGCATAAAAAGAAATCCATTTGAACGGTATCAATACACAAAGTCTCGAACAGCTTAAATCATTACTAAGCAACATTTATTTGGAAAAATTTCGGATAACGTAAACATGAGAAAACAGACAGCAACAAAGTTTTGTTATTACAATAGCAAATAGGTGTCATTATTTGGACATCTGACACAGCAACAATGACCAACTAATCAAGGAAGAATTTGGTACTTATTAATTATTTCCAAAATCCCAAACAGCAACAATTAACCGAATAATTAAGGATAAGTTTGATCATTTATCACTCACGTTTAGACACATTTAAACAGCAACAACCATCAATTAAACAAGAGGAATTTTAAACATTTAATAGTCATTTCCATCTATCATCATCAACAGCAAATTATCCACTATTTAATCAACTTAGTTTCAGCATTAATTCAGTAGTAAGCAAGCATATACAGCGGCATTCAATCCACCATGCAAAGATATTTTAGACATCAAATTACTCGCTTTCGAACCTCATTGACAGTAGCAATTTAACTGAATTCTTTGATGCAGTTCTTCCAACCCAAGACAGCAAGGTTAAACCATCAATAACTGAGTATTTTACGTGACAAAGATTAAGAAAAGCTCACCGAAAACTTCGAGCTATTCTTATGGTAATCATTTAATTCATATTTTCCAAATTAATCTTTTGATGCTAAAAACATTATATAAATAAAAACAATATAATAAAAATGTATCATTAATTAATAAAGAAAGTCTCGTATGAACTTACCTGACAAAAATAATGACACACAGAACACCAAACACTAATTTACTAAAAATTGACTTTTCCTCTATTATCCCGGATTAGCTCAAATCTTTGAGCCAACTCTGCGCTTTAACCCTTTCTTTGTCCCTGCTAATTTCGGTGGGAGGTGGAATACCGAGAAATGTTTCTTTTCTCCAACCCATCTCCACTAACCCATATATATATAAACTACATTTTATTATTTATTAGTTTTTTATACAATTTCTTTTCTGTTTCTTTCTTTTAATACTATGTGTGTGTATATATATATATATTATAACATATATATGCACATGTTAATCGGCCATTCAATGACATTTAGCCGTTAATTGCCACTTTAGCCCCTTTATTTAATTTCACCCATACAATTTAGTCCCTATACTTAAATTAAGCACTAATTCAACAAAATTATCAAACAGAAATTCAATTCACTTATAATATAACTCTGTAAATATTTAATAAAAATATTTAAGGGTTTGGTTCATGGAAACGAGATCCTTATACCTCAGTTCCCAAAACCACTAACTTTAAAACCAATGCATTTGTACTTTTACTAATTGCCCAATTAGCAAACTTATCCAATCAAATTTTAATATAAAATTTTAATTAACTCATAAATATTATTTAATAATATTTACTGACTCGGTTTATGGAAATGGGATCTCGGAATCGTAATTTTTAACTCCACTGACTTTAGAATCATTACACTTGTACCTTAATTTACAATTAATTAAGAAAAAATTACTAGACCAACTAAATATGGTTCTATACTAGTCTCATAAATATTAAATATTAATATTTACGAACACATTTTACAAAAATGACATTTCAGAACCATAATTTTCGACACCACTTGAACACCAGGTCGTTACATGGAAAAAAAATCAATTAAGCTCTTGTATTAAATTCACACTTAATTAAACCATTATCGTTAACTAAAATAATCAATTAAGCCCCTCCGTTAGCAGTTTTCATCATTGACCATATTAGTTAAAACAAATTGATGGACCAATTACATAATAACACGTGACAATTTCGGGTTTAATATAATATTTTTCTCATAAAAAATAATAATAAATCAGAAAAAATATCACAAAATAAAATTATTAAATATTTAAAAAAATATGAAAATTTATATAAACTTATAAATATTATAAATATTGTAAAAAAATTAAAATTCTAATAAATTTTAAAATATTTAAACTTTTATAACAACGTATTCAAATTCTATAGTCATAAAAAATCATAAAAATATAAAAATATATAAAAAATATTAATTATAAAAATATATATAAATTTGAATTGGATCGGATCGGACCATGACTAGTCAGTTGGACTTGTTAGACCTAAATCGGCAACGATATCAGTCCGAAGAAAGCTATCAGACTGGTTGGCTTGGGAACTAGATGGATCAGTTGAACTGGCAAACTGATGGCTTGATCGATTCGACCACCAGTTCAGTTTTGAAAAGTTGAATAATGAAATTTTGGTTTGAAAAAAATATTTAAAAAAAAATAGGTTCAACCGCTTGGTTCCTAGGTCAACCGGTCTAATGGCTTTCTTTGGACTAGTACCCTTGTTGATTTTGGGATAGTTAGTCCAATTCAAGTTTTTATGATTTTTTTATAATTTTTATAAGTTTATATCAATTTTAATAATTTTTTATATTTTTTATAAATTTTACAATTTTTTTATTTTTAAAAATTCTAATACTTTTTTTAAAATTTTAAATAATTTAAATAAGTTTTATTAATTTTATATTTTTTATAATTTATTAGAATTTTTTATTTTTATAATATTTATAATTTTTTTATATATTTTTTAAAATATTAATAAGTTTATATCACTTTTAATATTTTTAATATTAAATATTTTTATAATATTTTTCTTATTTTTTAATAACTTTTATGATTTTTAATCACTTTTTATGGAGAAAATATTAGATTAAACCAAACGCTACAACGTGTCACCATTTGACTAGTTTATTAATTTATTTTAATTATCAATGTGGTCAGTGATGGAAGCTGTTAACGGAGGGGCTTAATTGGTTACTTTAGTTAGTGATAATGGCTTAATTAGGTGCAAATTTAATGCAAGGGCTTAATTGATTTTTTTTTCATTTTCTTAAGGGATTTTTTGACATATAAGTCTAATAATAAAAATGTAAAAGGAAAGTATAAAAGAGTACTTGTTTCACATGAAATAAACAACTTATAAATAAAATGATCTTACATATCTCTCTGGTGTTATTGACGTATGAAAATTTCTTTTTGAGATATTGATGTTATTTATAGATCTAAATTTAAATTTTAATTGATATATGACTCTAATACTAATTAAGTGATAATTAAGAGATAAAATCAATCTCTATTTATATACTTAGGCTTCTATTCAAGTTATGATTTTATTTTATTACCTTAATAAATATGAAAATAAAAAAAAGTTTAATAATGAAAAATAAAAATAATTCAGAAATTTTTAAAATAATATTTTATCATTAATTATTAATTATTTTGACTTATTAGTAGTGAGTATACTTAGCCTTTTATTCAAGTTATAACTCTATTTTAGAGTTAATAAAATTGTCACGACTTATTTTTAAATAGAGTTATAACTAATAGTTTTAAATTAAATTGTAAATGTTTTTAAATGTCAATTTAGTAATATGGTAGAAAATAAAGAGTATTTTGGTCGATTTAAAAGTTTTTTCAAACTCGTGCATTTATATATATATATATTATAAATAATCATATTTAAATTATTTTATATGAAATCTAAAATGTTAATAATTTATATTAAAATACTTAAATAAATTTTATTAAATCTATAATATATTTAGTCTCCAATTGAATTATTGTCACTAATTACTTGGATATCAACTTAATTGGAAAATGACTAAAAACTCTTATATTTAAAATTTAACACTTATTATTATATTTAAGAGAGTTTTTTTTTCTTTTTATATACATATTATAAAATTTTATAAAAGAAACAATCTATAATTGATGAGATTTGAACTTAAGATATAAAAATTTATAAAGCCTTAATTTTGCATTTCAACAAAAAAAAATTGGTTTTTGAATTTTATTTATTATAAATACTAAAAGTTCTATCACATATGTATACGTGTGTAAATTATGTATTTAGAATACAAATATTAGTTTGAAAATAATATACAATGATTTGAAACTATTTAATAATGATACATGAAATATGTACGATATTAAAATTAATTAATTAATTAAATTGTGAGTTAAATAAAATTTAAACACGTAAATACATTATATTAAGAATGCTAAATGCATTACAATTTTTTTATCATGATGTTGTCATCAAACTTGAGTTAGTGTCGAGTTCACTTATGACACCCATTCAATTAACAACATTATTAGGGTTCATTTGTTTACATATAAAAGGTTTTACGAAAAATATTTTCTACATTTTTCTATGTTTGTTTCTTATAAAGCAGCTTGGTCAACGTAAAATAAGCCCTTTTGCCTGTAAAATGACTTACCGTTTTGAAAAACGTAAGTCATTTTCCGGAAAAAAGTTCCTTTATAGGTAATTTTATTTTCATATAAAAATTAACTTAAACCAAACTTAATATTATTATATTGATAATAAATTTTATTTTTATACTTAAAAATATTTTAAATTATTAAAGTATTGATATAAAATATTATATTTTTTAATATTATTAAACATACATATTTAATTATTTATATTTAGTCATATAATAAATTATTAATATAATTTATTATTTTAATAAATTATTTAATATTTAAATTTTATTTTAATAATAAAATTTAAAAATAATGATTTTAAATGATATTCTTCACATATTATTGAAAATAATCAATATTAATATTTTAATAACAAATATTTATTACAATTATAAATTTATTAATAATAAATATTTTGTAGTATAAAGGTTAAAATATGTTATAAGTCTATGTACTCTTCACAAATTTACAATTTAGTCTCTATACTTTTATTTTCAAAAAATCAATCCTTCTACTTTTCAGATTTAAAAATCAAGTCCAATTATTGACATTGTTAAATTTATTTTTTTTTCAATTTTGTTGATGTCACATTTTTAAATAAAAAAAGACTCACTTGGTAGTCATGTAACTACAAAATGATTTTGTAATGAACTTGAATTTAACAAAATTTTTTTAATATATGCCACAACAATGTAAAATATAAATTTATAGATATAAAATAAACTAAATTAAACAATGAAAAGATAAAAAAAAATTCAAATATATGTTTGTTTCATTAAAAACAGAAAATATTTTACACAGATTCATCCAAACACCAAAAAATATTAACTTTTTCAGGAAAGTAAGTCATTTTCCAGAAATCATTTTTCGGAAGCTATTTTCAGTGAAGTAAACAGACCCTTAATATATAATTAATGGAGGTAATAAAGAATGCATAATGCAATTAAAATGTAAATATTATATTAAAATAAAAGTTTTGGTTTAACAGTAAAGTTAATGTTTTATTAATGTAATTAGCATTGGTTCAAATCTTATTACATGTAATTTTTTTTGTTGGCTTTTTAATAAAATAAAATAAAAAGATCAAAATACCTTCAAATAATATAACTTATTTTAATTAAAAAAATATTTTCATAACCCTTCTAATCAAATTAGTGTTTAACTGACTCGTAATATCAACTCAGTGGGATTATAAATTTAAATTTATTAGTCTCCACCTACCAATAGAAATGTGTCCTAGAAGGGCTTTGAAGAACTAGAAAAATGTTATTATCCCCGAAGCCCAACTGAGAAAGGGCCAGCGTGGGGATGAATCTTCATCATTATCAGGAACCCAATCTTGTGTTGGGCCGATGAATAAAAAATAGTAACGTAACAAAAAGAAGATGCTGAGTCGCTGTCTATGCTTCTTCACTGCTTTTGCATCGGTTAGGCCTCATTTCTGTATTGCCGGTATCTGTCTCTCTCTTTCTTTACCAATTTCCAGAACACAACGCCAAGTACCCAACACCTCTAACAACAACAACAAAAAACAGACGATCCCCGCCCTCAACCAAAAAAAGAAATGCTGCAAGATATGAAGCAGAGACAGTTTCGAAGGGGAAGGATTAAGATTCCCATGTTTGTTGTGTGTGTTGGTTTGTTTCTTTGCTTCTCAAATGTTAATGCTTCCATTCATGAGTATAGAATGGAAGCTTTTAGCCCAAAATCCGATGCTTTCTTTTTCCATGGAGGCAGTGAAGGTCTCTATGCTTCTAAGCTCCATGAACCCACCACTGATGCTTCTTCTGAAACCAAACCATCTTTCAAGGGGAAGTCCATTATCAGGTACTTTTTTATTTATATTTACTCTTCCTTCACTTGATCTTTGCTTTTGCTTTTGCTTTTGCCTTTCCTTTCATTTGAAGAATTATTTTTACTCTTTCTAATTCTTCTACTGTTGGTTTTGATTTTTTTGGACTTTGATTCACATTGAAAATCATCATCATTTCACCCGATAGTATGATGATGCCCTTTCCATTTCGAAACCCTAGCTACTGTTTAGTTAACAATTTGATTGGCCATGTGCTTAATTTGGTATATACGTAGTGTCTGTCAAAATTTGGTAGTGATTGTTGTTGATGTTACTGTACCTGTTGGAGTATTTTCAGTTTTGATCCGGTCACCTTTGTGAGACCGAAAGAGACTGCAAAAAGCCATCATCAAATGCAGCAGAACACGGGATTAGTGGAAGCAATCATACTTGAAGTTAAAGATAGAGCAAAGATTGGAGGGTCTTCTTTAAAATCCGATGCCATTTGCTGCGACAAACAACTTGCGGACCAAGGTTCCTGCAACCAAGGTGAGGTTATCATCCAACATAACCCGAACAACCTTGGGTGGCCTAAACGGATTAAGACCTTTTTCCAAGGAGACAATGAAGAAGCTAAAATGGATGTTGAAACAGTTGAGATAAACAGCACCGGGATGTACTACCTTTATTTTATGTTCTGCGATCCCCAACTCAAGGGTACTCTTATTAAAGGAAGGACCGTGTGGAAGAACCCCAATGGTTATTTACCTGGGAAGATGGCTCCGTTGATGACATTTTATGGTCTCATGTCTTTGGCTTACCTTGTGCTTGGACTTGCCTGGTTTCTAAGGTTCGTTCAGTTCTGGAAGGATATCATCCATTTACACTACCATATCACCCTTGTTATTGCTCTTGGAATGTGTGAGATGGCTGTCTGGTACTTCGAATATTCTAATTTCAATTCAACTGGAACCAGACCAATGGGTATTACGTTGTGGGCAGTCACATTTGGCTGTGTTAAGAAAACTTTATCTCGCCTTCTTCTTTTGGTGGTTTCCATGGGCTTTGGTGTAGTGAGGCCAACACTTGGTGGCTTAACATCCAAAGTAGTTCTGCTTGGTCTGATATATTTTATTGCGACAGAGGCACTTGAGCTAGTAGAACACTTGGGGAACATTAATGACTTTTCTGGGAAAGCAAAGTTAGTTTTGGTACTACCTGTTGCGTTTTTGGATGCTTGTTTTATTCTATGGATTTTCTCATCACTGTCAAAAACTTTGGAGAAACTTCAGGTAAGACTCGTTTCACTTAAAACTATTAGTACTTATTTGGGATTAATAGCGATAGATGTAGAAACTGATAGACATGACTAGGCAATATATGTATCTGCGGCATGAAGCTCTATCAGAAATCAAAATTCACTAAGCCTTGCTACTGTATTTGTAGGTTGTTTAGTTACTAAAAATTTCCTGGCGGCAGTAGGGTCTGTATAAATAAGTCAATTTTCTGAAACAATAAGTTATTCATACCAGCTGTATTCTTATCTAAATTGCAACAACTTTTAAAATGGTCTATTTATTTCCATTTCTTCTATTTCTTGGGTGTAGATGAGGAGAAACTTGGCAAAATTGGAGTTATACCGCAAGTTCACTAATGCGCTTGCTGTGTCTGTGTTGCTTTCTATTGCTTGGATCGGCTTTGAGGTAATACTACAACCTAGTTGAGATGGGCTATTTATTCTATACATCCATTATGGCACAATTAAGGGTTAGTTTTTTTTAAAGATTTAAACAAGCCAAATCCTTCTCTTTGATTTGAACAATGTAATCTTCATTCTCTCTCTATCTCTTCTAATATTCCTAGTTGAATCAAATCACTTTTATGTGCAAGGCATCTCTATCTTTACACTGCAGAGGTTAAACCTTTTAGGTCACTTTTCTCTCAATTTATTTTCAATCATTGCCTCATCTACCATCTTAAAAATATATATTCTGTTATTTATCCATCACTCCTGACACGCTGACTGATCTATCTTCCGAGTCTTCTGTGGACTCTTTAACTGCCCAAGATTTCATACCACCAACCATAACTGTCCTTGTGTTCTTTTTAGGGAGTCATCCCTCCTCTTTGCTAGACTTATTTTGGGGGCATGTCTTCTAACTTGCCAACATCCCACTCTGTAAAAGCATAGCTTGTCTTAGGGCCTTCCTAGAGATTTTGCTTCAAAGTTCAACCTAGTTAGTTGGTACTTTTAAGTCTGGGAAAAAGGAAAAATTCATCAGTTTTCTTCTTCATCCTGCCTGCTCAAATGCTATAGTTAACAAAGCTTTCCTTATGGATTGTTGAAGTAAGGTACTAAAACAATCAGTTTTAGGACTTCCGTGATTTTCTATTCTAACTCCAGTACACCACCGCCACTCTCATTCTTACCTATATTGAAATTATGCTCCACATCTAGATCCTACTTAATCTAAAAATCTTTCAGAATCAGCCTGCTTAGTCATATCTGCTAAAACATCGGCAAATGGAAATAATAGGCACCCACTTATAATTGGATTTTTACTATTATTGATGCAACTAATTGTAATATCTACATCAACTCTTGGCTCTACTGAGTCACCCCCTATGCATTCCATGGGAAAGGAAGATGGCAATTGGCAAGCTCTTTTTGTGGGAATGACTTTCCTGCAAGATGTGTTCCAAATGAAGGAAAAAATAAAGGTCTAGAGGCATGGGAGTGAAAAAAGACTTCTTGTTTGCTAATTGTGGTACTGGAGATTTCTGCTTCAGAGTTCCCAGGCATGCTGATAAATTCATGATTCTGTGTGTCAACACCAGCTTCGTGAAGTTTGATATTGTGTAATTTTCTCTTTTCATCATATTTGTGCACACTTTTATCACCACTTACAAGCCTGCTCCCCCTCCCCCACCAACTCCTTTTCTAGCCAACTCATGAACATCCAAAAGAGTTCAGAAAAGTAAAGCAAACTAAAGAACAAACAAGAATAATTAAAACTTTGATTTTCTATTGGCGCAGCTATACTTCAATGCAACTGATCCACTGAGTGAGTTTTGGCAAATTGCATGGATCATCCCAGCTTTCTGGAATATGCTTGCGTACTGTCTCTTGGTGGTCATATGTGTTCTCTGGGCACCTTCACGTAACCCAACGAGGTACTTACTTTTATATTTGCTACAGGCAGTTTTTGCATTTGGTGCTTGATAGTTAACCCTTGCATTTACCTAAAAAATATCTTGCTCCAGAAAATCTTTATTTTTTTGAGTTTGATCATTAATGGTGGCAATATATAAGTTCCCTGTATCAGGAACAGATACGTAGTTTCACTTTTCAGTTAAATAGCTAGCTGAAGTATGAATTATGATTTAATCCTTTGATGTCTGCTTACTATGACAGCTTTGTGTTAGTACTTGATCTTACTGTAGGTCTAGTATATTTTGCTGGTTGATATGCGATGAGATGTTTATTTTATACTTTTATTTAGAGTACAAAAAAATCTAAGGATGAGTTTTTCGCCATTAATGTGGTGTGGACTTGTAGATATGCATACATGGAGGGGATGGGTGAGGACTCCGATGAGGAGGGTATTGCATTGACCGGAAACAGTGGGGACATGGCAATGAAGCTGGAAAGGCAGGCAATCGGAGATGATCTTGAAGAGGATAAGCGTGAATAGATTGACAACCTCCATGTATAATAACTAAAAAAATCCTATTGAAGCTTCGGTTGCATACCTAGGAAATATCAGCATACCTTGAATAGACGGTCTGTGTCATATGTATAAAGAACTCGTGACAGAAACACTTGGAGAAGGCATGAACAAAGAGAGAGAATTGCAGTATTGTTGAAATATTATAGCTCAACTGTAATGGTCTGACCAGTGCTAATTTAAGCATGTTCTAATTAAAATCTTTGTTATTATATCTATGAATACTATGGTAACTTAAAATTCATACTTTTCTGATAAACCCCATCTGACCTTTTTTCTTCCACCGTTTGGGACATAAATGCCTTTCACCCGGTTCATGTTGCAGATAATGTCCTCAATGTCTTTTTTTTCTCTTAAATTTGTTAGTATAAAATGGTTTTTGAATGAACAGAAAACGAAGGCCAGTGACTTCGGCGTTTGTGAATAAATAAGATTATCCTACCTTCTGCGCTGCATCTTTTGCCATTTCATCATGACATATCTAATCTTGATGGGCCAAGCTTTGTCTTTTATACATAAATTATGTGTATATATAAGCGTGAATCACACTAGTTATTTTCGTGGTCTTTTAATTTTATAAAATTAACTATTTATTTAATTTTTCGTTCCTTTTAACTTTTCAACTTGTATAATTTATTAAATTATTTTAAAATAGATAAAAAAATAATACTTATCAACTTTATAAATATATTTATTTTGAGGTGATTTGATAAATTAAATAATTTTTTTATAAAATTAAAAGGCTAAATAAATTATTATGTATGCAATTATCTTTTTGCTACTCAACCATCATAATTCACCTAAATAATTATTCTAGATTTCCTTGGAATTGTTTTACTTTCACTGTTGTATTAGAAGCAAAATTAGAAAGTGTGATAGAAAGGGGTTTACATATTGTATAATTAAAAGACGTAAAGGCTAGAATCGTTTTGATTTAGTGAAATCAATACTTTAACTTTTATGAAATCATAGATACTTGTAGCTGTCCTAATTTTTAAATTTTTGTGTTTTTCACCGATCACATTAGGGATTGATTCAATTCAAATTTTCTTTCCAAGTTCAATGTTGTGTAATATGCTTTAATAGGAGCAAATCTTTGAAAATGAAGGAAAATGCTCTCTCGCTTACACTATATTTGGGTAAATAATTGTGAAGGAACGAAATGAAGGGAAAAGAAGGGAAGGCTATGGAAAACAAATTATATATGATTATTTTGTTTGGATGGTTAAAATTAATGAAGGAAAGGAAAGTGAAAGATTTTTCACTACTTTTGGTTAAACTGTAAAAGGTTAAGGAAATTATTTTTTTGGCATAATTGCAAAAAAAAACCCTCAACCTTTTGGGGCTTTTGGATATATGCCCCTAACCTTTTTTTTTCTAGTTTCAGCTCTCAACATAACAGATTTTTTAGACATCAACCCAGTTGAAACGGTAGCTGTCAACTGACCTTTAGTCAATAGCCGGTCAAAAAGTTTGGCTTATGTGGCATTCCAATTGACTGATGATGTGGCAAAATTTAAATAATAACGCTAACGTGGCAAAAAATTAAACAAATTTAATAAACATAAAACAAAAAAACCCTAAATCTCCCAAATAATCTCAAACCCCCCAAATTCAAAACTTTTGTCCCAAATTCTAAAATCCCCAACTTGCTCCAAATCATGAAATCCCCAAATCCATAACATTCAAAATATTCGTTGAATCCCTAAAATCTTAAAATCCCTAAATATTAAAATCCCTAAATTGTTAGCATTTCAAAATATTCTTGAAATCCCTAAAACTTTTACAAACCAAATCATTGAATCCCTAAAACTTTTAGGAACAAAAAAGCTTCAACAATCGTGAGCAGTTTCCGTAACCCAAAATCAAAAGGTTGGTGCTTTCTTATTTGGTTTGTTGGGAAAATAAATTTCATTTTTGGTTTGGTTTGTTGGTTTTTTTTTATTATTATTGCAATTTCAGTGCCACAATATAGGGTTTGTTTTGTCGATTTGTGATGCGACAATGGTCCCGAGGTTGTTGATAAAGTTGTTGTTAAAATTGTATATGGTTGTTAAAATTGTATATGGTTATTTGTAATTTATTATTTCAATTTCAGTGCCACAATGTAGGGTTTGTTTTGTCGATTTGTGATGTGACAGTGGCCTCGATGTTGATTTCTGTTACCCAAGCAAAAAGATGTTGTTAAAATTGTAGACATGTGTTACTGTTTTGTATTGTATTCAAAGAAGTGGTCTCAATGTAGGTAGTGAGTTTCTTTTTAATGTTTTTTGCTTAGAAAATTGTTTGTTTATGCTTCGCAGATGTCATCAGATGAGGAATATTATATTATTTTGCACGTGAGTGGGCACTTTGTAAAGGACCCATATCCTAGATATATAGGTGGGGAGGTGATTAGGCTTAAAGAGGACCCAGACACAATATCTTATTTTGAATTATGTAAAATAGTGAAAATTGAGTTAGGGCTTAACACTGTCTTATTAACATATTTTCATGAGCCTGGTACAGTAGGGTTACAAAATAATCTAAGGGTAATTTATGATGACACTTCTACCATAGCTATGTTAGACTTTTGGGTCAAGTTTAAGGAGATTGACCTATATGTTGAACATAAGGTTGATAACCCTATAATTGTAAACGAGACATTTCTATTGACTGCTGAGGAGGGTAATGTTCAAGGGGTAGAATCTGATGGTGAAAGTGATTTGGAAAGGGTAGAATCTATTGGGGAAGGTGATGTAGGAGGGGTATAAGCTGATGGAGAGGGTGTGTCTGCTACTGGTATTGAGGTAGATGAGTATAGTGGTGTGAAAAGTGGTAGATAGATTAGTTTAGGGTCTACTGTTGGAAAGGATAATGATAGTGAAGCTGCTGCTGGTAAATATGTTGGTGATTTTGTAACATCAGATGGAATGGATAATGTTGCTAATGAATATGCTGGTGATTTTGCAACATCAAATGGAGTGGATAATGTTGTTGTTGCAAGTAGTGGAGAAGAGGAAGATGGGAATGAGACTGAGGTATGAGACTCAGATGAACATGGAAGCTTGGTTGGGTCCGATGAAAATAAAGAACATGAAGATGGTGAGAGAAAGAGGAGCAAGTTTCCCTTATACAATGATAAGTTAAAATTTAGTTTGGGAATGTTGTTTAAGGATGACAAATAGTTTAATAGTGCAATTCGAAAGTACTCCAAAGAATGTAGAAAACAACTTAATTTTATTAAGAATGAACCAAAAAGGGTTGTTGTGAGGTGCATTGCTTCCCCTAACTGCCCATGGAGAATTAGGGCTAGCTATAATCCTATTGCAAAATGCTTTCAAATAAAGACGTTTTAGGATGAGCACTATTGTTCGATTAGTTTTAAGAACAAAATGGTGACTGTTGCTATGATTGCCAAATATTTTGAAGAAACTATCAATGATCACCCTAAGATGAAGCTGAGGGAAATTTAAAGAATATGTGCTTCTGAAATGCATGTAAATGTGACCATTGAATGTTGTTATAGAGCAAAGAAAATAGTGAAAGAGAAAATAGTTGGAAATCATAAGGAGGATGTGGCCTACTATGAGACTATGCTTATGAGTTCAAAGATGCCATGAAACATAATAAAAATGGTTGTTCAAAGGGTGATAGCAGACTCCTTTCCTCATTTTAAGAGGTATTATGTGTGCTTTGATGCACTAAAGAGAGGCTAAAAAATGGGGTGTAGGCCACTCATTGGACTAGATGGTTGCTACCTAAAATGCCCATTTAAGAGTGAATTTCTCACAGCTGTTGGAAGGGACGCAAACAACCAGATGTTCCCTATTGAATGGGCTATGGTTAAAGTGGAGTGCATTGATTCATGGATCTGGTTTCTTAGTCTCCTATCAATTGATTTGGACTTGGAAGATGGGTAAGGGTACAAAATTTTGAGTGACCAACAAAAGGTCAATGAATATGCAAATTTAAGCTTGGTATTATTTTTTTATTCTGTTATTTGTATTTAATTAAAATTTTCTAACAATCTATCTGGTTCATTATTTTGAATTAGGGCCTTGAGATTGCAATTTCTGGCATACTGCTAAGGGTGGAGCATAGGAATTATGAGAGTCACGTGTTTGCAAATTGGTCAGGGAGGAAGTTAGGGAAATCTTATGAGTGTGATTTCTGGAAGATTGTGAAGTACGTGACTGAGAGGGAGTGGAAGGATTTATGTTCAGCACTAGAGAAAAAAGATAATGATACTTACGATAATTTGATGAAAAAGTCTCCAAAGATGTGGACTAAGGCATTTTTGGGGACTACTTGTAAATCAGATATTGTTGACAACAACTTGTGTGAAGCATTCAATTCAAGCATTGTTGAAGCTAGGTTCAAAAGCATTATCAAAATACTTAAGCATATTAGGACCAAGATGATAACTAGGATAGTACAAAAAAGAAAGTTATGTAATGGATGGAATCAAAATTATGGTTCATTGGTGAAAGCTAAGTTTGATGCCAACAAAAAGGACTGTGTAGAATGGCAATTGATATGGAATGGTGAAAATGGATGTGAGTTAAGGAAAGGAAGTTATCAATATACAGTGAACCTAAATTAAAGGATATATAGTTGTAGAAGTTAGCAGCGTAGTGGGATTCCATGTTCCCATGCATGTGCTGCCATGTATCGCTTAAGGCTTCAATCAGATGAATATCTGCATGAATGTTATCACATTGATGCCTACAACAAAGCTTACTCTTTTCCAATGTAGCCAATAAATGGGCCACGTGATTGGGAAAAAAAATGGTATTGAGCCAGTGCTACCTCTTATTGAAAAGAAGATGTCTAGGAGGCCCAAAAAGAATAAGAGGATGGCTAAAGATGAACCAAAAAAACTTGAAGCTTGGCCACTTGAGTAGGAAAGGTCTACTCATGACATGTACTCAATGTGACCAACATGGCCATAACAAGCAATCTTGCACAAATTCGAAATAGGTATAGCGCTGTTCTTCAGTTATATATATTGAGTAAATTTTTTATTTTATTTTGTCTAACCAATGATTATGGTCCATTTTTTTGTAGCAACATGCACAACCACCCAAACAAAAAGGGAAATCTCCTATTAAAATGTCAACTACCTCAAATAAATCTAAGGGAAAGAAAGCATTTTATGTGAGTTTCTTTCTTTTACTATTGATCAAATATTGTATATTGTTTTAATATTAATATAAAATACTCTTGTAGTCTGGTAGAACCACAAGGAGCATGACGATAGCTTCATGTCAATATGGTAGTGGACAAACTTCTTCAACACCAGTTGCAGGTGTAACACCCCACACCCGAGCCCTACGCCGGGACGGGATACGAGGCGTAACTACACTTAATCACATGTATACAAATATTTCGATGTCATTAAGACTCGGTCAAATTAAAACTTTTTCAAACTTTGTCTAAAACTTCTTATCATGGGCCTTTAAGGTTCAAAACATCTCTTGGAAATTACTCAGGACCAATTCAGTCATTAAACCGACTTAATAAAAATGACCCTTAAAATTGGGCACACGCCCATGTGGCCATTATGACATGGCCGTGCTGATTGCCCGTGTGGCACACATGGCCTAAGCACCTAGGGACACGCCCATGTCCACGCCCGTGTGAATTAAATTCCGTATTCAAACTTACAGGGGTTTTCACACGGCCTGACACACGCTCGTATTTATGGCCCGTGTCCTAGCCCGTGTCTAAAAACATTGACATTCTATTTCAGACGTTAGCAACCAATTAGGGGCACACGACCAAGGCACACACCCATGGCCAGAGGCCGTGTCCTCTACATGGCTGAGACATACGGCCGTGTCTCTATCTGTGTACTTATTACAATGCATACTGACTTGAAAATTTTATGTGCAGGGGACACACGGTCGGACAACACGCCCATAGGGCTGGCCGTGTGTCACACATGACCTAGACACACGCTCGTATGTCTACTCGTATGGGCAATATAAGGCTATCTACCAAGCCCTTTGCCACCCTGAATATACAATTTTAACACCAACCAACATATCAAGTCTAACTTAATGTGATTTCTCAACCAAACAACCATAACTAAGGCTTATGTACATTTCATCTATTCAACCATGCCAACAATTTCACATTCATGAAAGACTATCTTGCATTCATATAATAACTTCCAATATTAGCCATTTTCATGGCTTTATACAAAATGAGTCAAATACTAAAACAAGCCAACACATTTGGCCTCAAAGTAATGTGACACTAAAATAAAATCAAGAGTTCCTATACGTGCCATAATCAAAATGATAAAACTAGCTATACCGAGTGCTTTAAGGATAGTGTGACTGGCTTCCCCGAAGTAGTCGATGATCCTCTTGTCACTTTGGCGGCATTATAAGAAAAGGGAAATGAAAGAGGGTAAGCATGGAAGATTAGTAAGTACATATATGCAAATAAGTGTAATTAGAAACACATTCATCAAATAATAGCTTATCATACTTAAATGATATATTGTTTTAACCTCACTATTTAGCTCTTCACTTCTTTTATGTATACTTACTACATCTCATCACATACTAAGGTCTTCATTCGAGAGTTTAGTACACATACCTGTAATTACCCGTAAAATAACTCAAGTTCATTCTCTCTACTGACATACCTCATTGGAAGTATCGTCAATCATTTCATCGAGTTACCCATCGAACACTCGGGAATACCAATGAATACACAGATAGTTTACTCTTAAGTACTATACAAGTAGCCAAAGCTACTTCATACTTTGTAATACTTGCATATTTTAGCTACTCACGGGCCTTTTTACCAAGTCAGTACCCAGACCCCATAGCTCTATCATGTAATGCCCGCTCATTAAGCTACTCGCGGGCCTGCACACAAAGTCAGTACCCGGAGCTACATTACATATTTCACTTATCTCATGAACTTAGACTCAACTCATGGGTTCAGACCACTCAATTTCTCATGACTTACCTTTTTTGTGTCCTATACTATTTCTGAGGTTAGACGGGATCTCGTATCTAACCTAACGTTGTTGCACTTGTTCATAACGTAGGTTACTCTTATATCACATTATTTATACTTTCATGGTATCGAGTAAAGTTATGATACATGGTAAAAATAAAAACATTTAAAAGTAAGCTACAATGACACGTTATTTACATATGTACTTACCTCAGCACAAAATGATGTGAACGAGCCTAATCTTCGTAAATTTTATTCTTCCCTCGATCAAGACTCGGATCACATTTCTCTTAATCTAAAATGTCAAAAATTAGCTTTTTTAATACACACATCATTCAATTCAACTTAAGACTCATACTTTGGTAAAATTACCGTTCTGCCCCTTAAACTTCGAAAAAATTATGATTTTACCCCTAGGCCCGAAAATCAATTTTTATCGAATTTCCTTATTAACCAGGCCTAACCGACCATTTATTTCTCTAATGACCACCCCAAATTCCCAATATTTCACAACATTGCTATTCATTTTACAAACTTTACAAAATGGTCCTATTAGGGTTTTCATGAGAAGTTCTTTCACAAAAGTTGTTCACTCAACAACCAAGACTCAATTTCTCCCATAAAAACTCAGCAAACATACAAATCCTTTCATGGTAAGTCCCTAGACTATCAATCATTTTATAAAATAGTCCCCTCAATAGCTAGATTAAGCTTTAGGGGTTCCAAAGGTGCAAAAATTATCAAAAATAACTCTCAAATTGATTTACCTACAAAAGGCTAGCTTGGCTGAAATTTCAAAGCTTCAAAACCCTTATTTTTGTAAAAAGTTTCAGTGAAGAAGAAGAGGTGAAAGGGGTGATATCATCTTTTGTTTTTTTTTTATTTCTTTTTAGTCAAACAAGTCACCAAATTTTTACCTAACATTGACTAGCCTAATTTTTTGTCCCTATGGCTGGCCATGTTGCATTTTAAGGGTCTATTTTCCCTTTAAAGACCTTAAATTTTGTCCCCTTAGCTATTTGACACTCTTAGCTAACAAAATAGGACTTTTGCACTTTATGCGATTTAGTCCTTTTTTGCAATTAAGCATGTAATCGCTAAAATTAATTCACCAAAATTTTCATACTCTCATATAATCATGCCACAACACATAAAATAATATTAAAACTAATTTCTCTGACCTCAAATTAGTGATCCTGAATCCACTATTTCGATTAGCCCCAAAATCGGGTTGTTACAGCAGGAAACATGAGTAAATCATAGTTATTTTATTTTGAATGACTTCTACTATTTGTCTTGTGATTCACAATAATAACTTGCTATTGAGCTTGTACAATCTTACATAGAAAAAATGCAACTTTATTATATATATCTATTGTGGTTTCTCTGGAACTAGGGATGTTATCCTTTTTTTTATGTTGTATGCCAAATCATGCCATAATTCACTTCATGACTGTGCATATAACATTCTGCAAATAGGTCATACAACAAAGTCTTTTATTGCAACAGTTTTCTGTCTGCGAAGTTCCTTTGTCAAGCAAATCATTTTATCCAAGGTGCCATAATTTCATTTATCTATTTAAATCTCATATGCTGGTTATACGTGCCAAAACTAGCTTGGCCTACAACATTTATCTTGTATTTGTTTTCTGTTTCGCAGGACCATCTCGTGACAACTCGTGATCCAAAAAGGACAGTGTAAGGTATTCAGCCTACAACATTTTCAGCCTACAACATTCTAGTTTTGGAATACACCAATGCTAAATGTTATTTTGTTATATTGAAATCCAATATGTTGGTTTTTTTTGTGGTTCATGTATAGCTCACTCGCATTCTGGTTTTTGGCTGGTATAGCATGAATGGTGTATAGGCTAACCATATGTTTTTGTAAAGTGCATTTATCCAAATTGTAATGGGGAAATCATATGCTTAAATGATCAAATTTGTCCTTTCAGTCTTATGTTTATTGTCACTGCATTATTTACTAATTTAAATTAAATTAGGCATAAACAATCAATATTGGTCATTACTTCCAAGCATAATGTTAAATTACATAATAAAAAACCAAAATTGGTCATTAGTTCCAAACATAAACAAACATATGTTGGATCATTTTACATTCAATCAACATTTGCAACTGCTAGCTGCATATGCCTCTTACTACTACTGCCAAAAAGGAAACCTATGGTGATGCATACAATACATAACGTAGAGTAAGAAAATAATATCTTATACATTGACTTCTCTTTCTTGATAACTTTAATTTTTTGTTTCATGGTTAACATTTTCTTCCTTAATGTTACTTCTTCTTCAACACCACAAACTGATCTACCTTTTACAATCTCAATTTCAACATCACTACTGCCACCATTATGGTTACCATCAAATGCAACCAAATCTATAACATTCTTTCTAAGTGCTAAATTATCCTTCAAAAGATTTCGTTCACTGTCACGCAATTGACACAATAACTCAGTCGCACAGTTATATTTCCATCGTACCACTTGAAGAAATTACAACCACCGTCCTACAAACAAACTCCAATTTAGCCAAATTGAAATAATCTAAATTGAAAACAAAATAAATTATGAGATTTATGAAATCATCAAAATTGAGCTCAAGCTCAATTTGCAAATAAAAAATCTTCACTTACCCGAAAATCTGAACAACCATAAAATCTCCTACCCAGATTTAAATCGCTCCATGAAATGTCTCTTGGAGCTAACTTATTACAGTGACATTTTACTACTGGTCCATCGTAGACATACTCCCTCCGCGATGAAGTAATAATATTTGCATTGATTGGGAGCATAGCTCGAAATGAATAAATTAATCAAAGATTGCAAATGCAATAAGAAAGAAATTAACTCAAAATGAATAAGTTAATTAAAGATAGCAACGCAATAAGGAGGAAATTTATTGGGACATATCTTGAAAAGAATAAGGTAATAAAAAATAACGAATTCAAAATGGGCAAAATAGAAGCTAGGTGCCCCAGATATCGCAGCTTGGGCTTCTCTGTACCAACTTATTGAGGACCCTTCTGAGCTCAATATGTGTTTAAGGGATCCGGAGTACTTTGTCGATGCCCTAAGACGTAGCATACTTCTTCATTGTTAATTCAGGTATAGCAAGACTGCTGTATGCCCCACTTTGGTCCAAATTTGAGCCGCCCTTTTCGGGTTTTCAACGCAAATCCCCTTTTGTCTCAAAGCGCCCTTTGCGGATTTTCGCCTTGCCCTCTCATTTTTCCTTTTCCTTTTTCTTCTTTTTTTTTTTTTTTTGGTCTCAAGGCGTCCTTTGCATGTTTTCATCTTGGCCTCTTCCCCTTTTAGGTAGAATACTCCTTGATTGAATTTGAATTCACTGGATTGGGCAGATATTTGCCATCCATTTCGGTTAATATCAGTACTATTCGAGAATAGGCCTTCTTTACTACATAAGGTCCTTCCCAGTTTGACATCCTTTCTCCTCTAAAGTCTTTTTGTATAGAAAGGATCTTCTTCAATATCGAGTTTCCCTCATGGAACTCTCTAGGATGAACCTCTTTATTGTAAGCTCACATCATTCATTTATGGTGCCTTGGACCACGACAGATAGATTTCAACCTCTTTTCTTCAAATTCAGCTGATCATATTAGGATTGGATCCATTCTGCCCTATCCAACTTCAGCTCTGACAAGTCTCAGAGAAAAAGAATCTCGTCTTCAAAATCAATTTTATCCCACAAACCAATGAGCAATATGTTGCCCCGGTTAAGACCCTGGCCAACGTTTGATAAGCATAGAGTATAAATGGTGACTTCTTATGCCAATCTTTACAAGTCTCGGTCACCTTCCCCATGATCTTTAGTTTGTTGTTGGGTTTTTCTTCTTCTTCTTCTTCTTTCTTTCTTTCTTTTTTTTTTTACCTTTGCCGCATTGCAATATAGCGCCGAATCCTTGAATAGACTGTAAACTTTTGACATGGTGTAGTTGTGTTAGACATGATCTTTTCTGGCATTCTTTGTTGGCGCCTTTTTCCCCTCTTTTTTTTTAAAAATTTGATGACTGTCGACTTAGTGAAATTAGCATATGAAATAACTTTCACCCTTTTTGTGGAGTAATCGACGACTCCAAAGACGAATCAGTATCAGTTAGAAGCTTTCAAAGAGATCGGCCCATAACCTCCATGCCCTACACAGAGAAAGTCTACGAAGAAATGAAAGGGCACATGAATCTTGTCTCTATAACTTTAGCATTTACGGCATAATTGATGCAATTCCCTTCTACGTTAGACCAGTAGAATCTGAATCTCATGATTAGCCTGGCCATTAGTATGTGTCTTTCTGACACGCTTAGGGACCTCTTTTAACAGCATCCGCAGGTCTTAGTAGCCCAGGTATATCTTGATATGGACGCTTCGCTTAGTCTTTGCGGTGACGTAAGCTTCGATCCTTGCCTTTTCTCTTCTATTAGGCCTACTGTTCATTGACTCCTCGTAAGGTAGGATCTATTTTCATCTTACTCTACCATCCTTAACAAATCAGAGATATGTTACAATCTCTATCATCTTCCAAGTCCTAAGATCCCTCAAGACATATATCTCGCTCAAAAGGAGATTCTGGGTCAGTAGCAACGTCGCTCATGTCGTTGACATCTGGGGACCTATTGAAGGCAGATGCCAAAGAATAAATGATTCTAAGGATGATTATTTGACGGTATGATCATGAATGAAGAATACATGAATATTTAAAAGAAAGTCCAAAGAACAAAAGAATCTAAGAATAATTATTTGTACCGTATGAAATGAAATCCAAGAATATTTGCTCAAAAAGATGTATTTTATTGAAATAAAGACTTACAATACAAGCCTATTTCACCAAAGGATTCTTATTACTTCTAGGATTAAAGCAACAAGCATGTTTTGAATATTACTCTAGATTAGCTCTAAAAAAAAAGAGATCTCTTCCACAGTCCTATTGTTTCAAAACACTCCCAAGTATACAAGGGTTTGGAAACTTTTATTCCCCGGTTCCCTCTTTGGATATGTCATTCAGATTTTTCGATATTCCTTCTAGGCTTTCGACTTTTTCAAGGCATTACAACTCTTTTACCCTCACTTTCAAATCACATTTACTGCATTGTCAAAGCGATCTGGTTCTGAAGAGTCGTCAAACTTTACAACTCTCATTTCAATGAAACTTTCGACCAACTTTTTAAATGTAGTGCAGTTTTCGATTGAGTGTCTGCTATTCCCGCGTGGTACTCGCATTGAGCATTCTCATTATACCATTTTGGGAACGGAGGTTGCACAGGTTCTGAGTAGAACGAAGACATCACATGTACATCAAAGAGATTCTGATACAACTCCTTTTATGACATTGGGATGGGTGTAAACCGGAGCCTTTTTGTATTCAACCTCGAGTTAGATTCTTGCCTTGAAGAGCCTTGATAGCCAGTGGTTATAGTCCTTGGCTCGCCTACGTTGACCAATTTGGAATACCTTTTTCTCATATTATTAACTTCATTTTCATTTCTCTTTGAGGTTGACCACTGGGCGCTTTCTCCTACATCTATCTTCCCGCTCCTGATTGCGTTTTCAATCATCTCGCCAGATATTACTATATCTGAGAAGCTCATGGTAGCACTTCCTAACATATGGGTAATGAACGAGGCTTTCAGAGTATTGACGAAAAGTATCGTAGTTTCTTTCTCTAGAAGAGGTGGCTGGACTTGTGTCGCTACCTCTCTCCATCTTTGGGCATATTGCCTGCAGTTCTCACTTCGCCTCTTTTTCATATTCTGCAGTGTAATTCTGTCAGGTGCCATTCTGTCACGTGGCCATATTGTTTCATGAAAGCCTGTGCCAAGTCCTTCCATGAATGAATTTTGGCACGGCTCAGTTGGTTGTACCATTTGGCCGCTGACTCAATCAGACTATCTTGGAAGCAATGAATTAACAATTGATTGTTATCAACGTAACCTGTCATTTTTCAGCAGAACATCGTGATGTGAGCTTCAGGACAACTAGTCCCATTATATTTTTCAAATTCTGGAGTCTTGAATTTTGGCGGGAGTACTAAATCTGGGACCAAGCTGAGATCTTTAGCGTCAACCCCGCGATGGTAATCAGCATTCTCCATCACCCTAAGTTTTTCTTCCAACCACTTGTATCGATCTTCGAGTTGTCTTGGCAGTTCAACCTTTGTTTTTTCTATTCCTACCATTTCATCTAGATCAGGAGCTTCATGATTGGTTGGACTGTTCCTTGGATTGGAACCTAAGCCCATCGGGTAGTTCATGAGTGCCGAGGTATCGACCTGATGTTGTTGTGATCTGATAGCAATAGGTACATCTTGCGGACATGTCTGATCGTTTATCGGGGTGAAACCCGAAGGGTACAGAGGCTCTTCATTGTCCTCCCCAGCATTGATCATGGAGTTTTTTCCCTTTCCTAGCCCCTTAGTCAGTAATTGGGACAACTGATTCATCATATTCCCTTGGAACTCTAGCATTTGGTCCCTCATATCTTGCTGGATCTTCGTCAGTTGCTCTTGCATTTGTAGTTGTAACTGGTATTGCATCTCTTTTTGAAGTTGTTCCAGTCTTTCCAATCTTTGATCCATATCTTTTATCCTTTTCCTTGTACCGTAAAGATGCCTAGTCACTTGACTTTTGTCGATTCCCAGGTTAATTGAAATAATTTTACCTAATTAGGGTTCTTTTAGGGAAAGTCTAATGCAAATGATGCATTGCAATGCAAATGTATGGAATGAATGCAAAAGAAAGGAAGGCGTCAATTCTGAATTCAATTTCATTAGAACAACTTTTCTACGAAACAAATTCCTTTACATAAAACGGATTACATATACGGCCTTTCTCACATATTCCAAGCAAAGAAACCTATCTTCCTCTTCTTATCAAGATGTTATGAATTCTCCGGAAGATGTCCCTATTAACTCCTTTTTGTTTGATCTAGGTTGCTACTCATTGATCACTTATCCCCGCGATACTTGTCAGCTTCTTTTAGAAAGTCAAGATGTGACGGCTCTCGAATAATCTTTGTTAGCTTAAATCCTCAGGCAATGAAACAAAGTTTTGTATTGCTCTATGCAACCCTGCCCTCATATTCCAGGTGAAGACACCTATCCTCCTCTCAACATTCGGATGTTATGGTCGAGTCTTGTGAATTTTCCAAAAGATGTCTCTATTATTTCCTTTCTGCGCAATCTGGACTGCAGCCCATTGCTCACTTATCCCCGCGACGCTCGTTAGCTTCTTTAAGACATGACGGCTCTCGAATAATCTTTGTTAGCTTGAATCCTCAGGCAATGAAGCAAAGTCGTGTATGGACCATCAACCTTCCTTCATTGTGTTTACTTAGACCATATTTAGACAACCGTGTTATAATCCACTTTATCAATAAATTCGTTTTCTTATGACAAACTGTTCTATTTAGCAATCAAATATGAATCAACACCTCCTTTCTATGATGATGTAATGCAATGCAGTTATAAACAAAACAAAAAACAAAACACATTAGTAGAGGAAAAATAAATAACAAATAAAGCACCTATTCTGGTGACCACTAGGGGTTCGGAGTGGCTCTACTTAGGGTAAGCTCCTAAGTCTCTTTATATGGGGCTTGGTTCTAGAGTAAAGGTACCCGAACCAGCATGTTCCTCAATCCTCACCCATTATAGGCTCATATGGACCGAGTTCAGTTCAGGGGAACACATTTCCCTATGACCATATGGAGATGAAAATCTCACGAAATCATAGGTACGGATGTATCCCGGAAGCAATCCACTAGCCCATGCGGAGGTGAAAACCTCACGAAGGCATAGCTTCTCACTCCCACTTAAAGGTGTGACCACAACGGTCATCCAATGTAATGTGCAAGGATATATGCATAAAAAAACTCGAAGCAATAAAGAAAATATGAATAAAATAATGAAAACCGTAAGAAAAACGGATGAAATGCAATGAAGGGATCGCAAGTTTAAAACAAATTTTCAATTTTTCGACAAAGGACAAAAATTGATCAATTTATGGCTTGACTCTCAAAGTCTCCCCAGCGGAGTCGCCAAGCTGTCAAAACCATTTTTTGAAAAAAAAAAGGGATCGACTTGGTTTAAAATGGAGTCGCCACCAATCTTTTTGTTTAGGTGTGATCGGATCACCTTTGTTTTAATAAAACATTTTAGCTTACTAAAACAGTGTTTTTGGTCTATGAAACTCGAGAGAAAAGGATTCGGGAGTCGGTTACGTGCGAGGAAGGATTAGCATCCCCGTCACGCCCAAAATTGGTGCCGAATTGATTAGTTAGTGTTTTAATGTCGAAAGTTGAAAATCAAGAACGGATTTAAAATGTGATATTTTTTTATTAACGTTGATTTTAGAAACGTTCGAATTAAATCAAAGCGATTGCTAAAGATTTCCTCGTCTGGAGATATTGAAGCATCACATCCCGTAAGTTAGGATACGATACCATGAACTCCCGAGCGCAAGTTGTCTTTAATTTTAACTGGAATTCCGTGTATTTTAAAACTCAAAAGGATATTTGGCTATTTAGGATCAACGAGAAAATCGAAACCCCGTAAGTTAGGGCACAATTCCTCGATGTTCTAGAACGTGAAACATTACCTTATTTTGAAATTTTTGTTTTTAAATAATAACGAGCGGGACATTTAATGATGTGCATTATTTTATCTCGAGCAAAGCAAATACATTGGAGCTTGATGTACGATATGATTTAAATAAGATAAAACAAAAATATAACATAGAGCATGGGATAATACAATGCGAATTAGATACTATGTTGATGAATGTCAATAATATGAAGATGTCAATAAGTAATTTCTAGTGTATGTAATGGCCATATTCACAATGTATATTATTTTTTAATACCAATCAATAATCAAAGACAAACGAAGTAAAATAATATACAAAAAGGACGATTTAAAGTAAATAGGATAAAAGTTTAAAATAGTTAATGAATGAAATAATTAGGATTTAAAACACATAATACAAAAGGATGGTTCAAAATGAACGACATGTGAAAAAGATTTAACATAAATAAAATATAATCAATTTGAAATAAAATAATATATGAAGCAAATTTCAAATAAATAATATGTTAAATAAATTAAAATGAATAATACACAAAGTAAAGTAAAAAGTACCCTTTAAAATAACATATAAAAGAGCTTACAATAAATAATATGTAAATGAGAAATTTAAAATAAATTATATACAAAAATAATTTAAAATAAATATATATATAAATATAATCCAAAGTAACATATACATATATAAAAGTTTTAAAATGAGGAGCATATAAAAGAATTTTAAAATAAGTAATATATAGAAAGCTCAAAATAAATAATAAAAGGAATTTAAAATGATTAACATATAGAATAATATATCTAAATAACATATAAAAATTTTAAATAGATAACATATAAAAATAGTTTAAAATAAAAGGTATCTAAAAAAATAATAATATGCATAATAATTAAAACAAATAATGTATATGAAAATTAAAATGAATAATAGTTTAAAATATGTAAAACATAGAATACATGATAATAACACAATTTTAAAAAAAATAATATAAGAAAAAAACAAGCTTAAAATAAATAGATAATAAAATAGTTTCCTAAAAATGAAATAATAAATTAATTAATTAATTAATTAAATAGATGAGGACTAGGCTGAAATTGAATTAAAAATTAAGATAAAAATTGTAAATAATGAAAAGAAGGCCATCAAGGACCGAAATGAATCACGCTGAAATGACGAGGGACTAGCTGGGAAATAGTCCCAGCCTTTATGCGCATCATTTTAGCAGAGACTCAAATGTAATCAAAAGAAAATTATGCGGCCAGATTTAAAAAAAATAAAAAGAAGAACAGGGGCCTAATCCAATAGCAACGTAAAAGAGAAGGATTGGCCACGCAAATCGCCCATTTTAGGCACATAGGCCCCTTCTCCTCTACCCAAACGATGCCGTTTCAATGTTGAATAAAAGGCCCAAATTTTTTTTTTAAAAAAAGAAAACTCATTTTAACCCTAAACTAAAAAAAAAAACCAAAGCAACCTTCTCAACTCTCCCTCCCTCTCATCTTCTTCTGACGATCGGTTTCTCACTGCCCGCCGCACCACCACCGTGTTCAGTGGCCGGTGACGTACAAAAATGGGTATTTCAACCCTGTTTCGAAACCCTTTTGAAGGCCAAACCCTCGACGTCCTATAAGAATGAAAGAAGAGAACCCTCAGCCCCCTTTCGAACCCGATTGTAGCGATGGAGAAGACTTTCTGACGACGCGTTCGTGGGGATTTCAGGTGAGGTTTCTTTACTTCCCTTCTTTTAGTTTATTTTAAGATAGATTTGAAAAAAATAAAAAATAAAAAAAGAATATATATATAATAAACAGAAAATAAAATAAAAGAACTAACAAAAAACCTTTCAACTTCTGTTTTTGTTTCATTCATTTGCTTGTATGCGTTCGTCAGAGAAGAAAATACAAGATGATTGATGTGGCTTTATAGCCAAATTACAAACTGTTTATTTCTATGTTTTTGTCGTTTTCTCGTTGTTTTTCTCTGTTGCTTGCATATAGATCTTGATTTGCAGGTGGTGTCAGAGAAGCGTGGTGGCCAGCGATGGCGATGGTGGCGCACGTGAGGGGTTGAACGGCTAGGGTTTTCCTTTTTCTTTTTTTGGCTGAAAATTAGTTAAAGTTGTGGGCTTTAGGGTTTCTAGAATTTTGGGCTTGTTGGGCTTGGCAACTTTGGTTTAAATTTGTTGTAAATAGACTGAGACATTAGGCTTATTTATTATGTTTATTTTTTTACTTTATTTTGTAAATTAGGCCAGGCCAAAATTGGCCTAATACAAAGGTCATTGGTTTGTTAGGGTCGTTTCTTAACCTTACAAAAATGGACTCCTAACTTCCGAGCCTCACAAGCCTATTCCAACTCCATTACAACCTTGATTTTGTCCACCAGAGTTGCCTATGAGTATTACAATTCCAATATCCTCTAGAAACCTGGGAAAGGAATAAGAGGTCTGTTGAGGATTGATAACCATACTATAAGTTTATTTTACTTATTATGGACTACATCTTGACCTCCATGTTGTTAGTTCTAGTTAATGGACAATGTCTTGAGAGCTTTAAGCCTTCTAAAAGAATCCAACAAAGTGACCCTTTGCCTTACATTTTTCTTTGCATGCAATATCTTAGCCTTAGTATCGAGAATGCACATGAAGGAAAATTTGGAACCTGATCAAAATCTCTACGAGAAGGCCTAACCTATCACACCTTCTATTCGTGGATGGCATGGTATTGTTTGTGAAGTTTGTTAGAACATTTTCAAATATTTATAGTATTCCAATAACTATAAATGATTGAGTGTAATTAATCAAAAGATAAATCTTTTGATCATTGGTCAAAAGTTATATCATTTGATTTTTGAAAAAGATTTATAACTATTCAAACAATACTATTTGAATACTTATAAAATTAAATAAATAATAATTATTTATTTATTCATAAAGACACCTATTGAAAGATATCTCTATGAAGAGACATGAAAATTCCTATAAATAGGAATGGGGTTTTATTTGGAAATCACACCAAAAAGTTCTAAAAGTTCTTTCTATCCTTCCTCATTTTCTAATATTATTAGATTGTTCTATAAAGAGTTACTATAGAAATTCTTTGTAGAAATTGAGTTTCTTGCTATACATTGATTAGTGCTTAGTGGACTATTCTCGTCAGTGCAAAATGTAAATAGTCATTGGCTTCATTGTATCTCGAGGTTAATTTTCTTGGAACTCATTTGCACACCAAAGATAGGTGAGGGCGAATATAAACTTAAAGATAGTGGCTTGATACACACCTTTGAGCCTTATCCTATTTCTTCATTTTCTATTTGAGTTCCTTTCGTGTGTTCGAGATTTTCCTCACCAGAGATTTGTACTAACAATTTTAAGGTTATATTTCATATGGCTACCACAACACATGAAAGTAGAACACAAAGGGATTTGGCTTCCAACTTTGTCAAACTTGATCGGTTTGATGGTGGCAATTTCTGACGATGGCAGAAAAAGATGCACTTTTTGTTATCAACTTTGAAGATTGCTTATGTTTTGGATCCTCCAAGACCTGAAGAGAATGAAAACGAATTTGTTGTTGTAACCCGAGAATGAAAAAAATGGGACAATGTTGATTGCATGTGCATAGGCCACATATTGAATGGTTTATCTGATGGTTTGTTCGACACCTATCAAAATAAGGTCACTGTTAAATATTTATGGGACAAATTGGAGACAAGATACATGACCGAAGATGTTACAAGTAAGAAATTTCTTATCAGTCGTTTCAATAATTATCAAATGGTTGATGATCATTCTGTTATAGAACAATTTCATGATATTGAAAAGATGTTGAATCAATTTAAGTAATATGATATGAAAATAGATGAAATGATTGTTGTATCTTTCATAATAGACAAACTTCTTCCATCTTGGAAAGACTTTAAAAGAAGTCTAAAACATAAGAAAGAGGAAATATCTTTTTAGCCTTTAGCAAATCATCTTTGTATTGAAGAAGAATATTGAAAGCAAGATCAGAATCTAAATTCTGAAAATGCCAAAGTGCATGTTACAGAGGAAGTATAGACTACTAAACCATTCAAGAGAAAGTTCAAACAAACTGATAGAGCACCAAAGTTCAAAAAGAAACAAAAGGGCTCATGCTATCATTGTGGTAAGCCAGGACATTTCAAGAATGAATGTCGATTTTTAAAGAAGAAATCATCTTTTAAGGCTGATGATAATGAAAATTTCTCTACAATGATATCTAAAATTAATACGGCACAAGATGATAATACATGGTGGATTGATACAGGAGCAACCAAACGTGTATAAAGATAAAAGCATGTTCACAAAGTTCACACAATGTGAAAATGACAATGTCTTGTACATAAGAAATTCTTCCACCGCAGCAATCAAAGGCAAAATGTCTGTTGAACTATAATTCACTTCTGGAAAGGTTTTAACCTTAAATGATGTATATTATGTATCAGAAGTTAGGAAGAATTTAGTGTCTAGAACCTTGTTGAATAAGTTTGGTTTCAAACTTGTTTTTGAGGCAGATAAGTTTATTTTGTCTAAGGAAGGAATTTTTGTAGGGAAATGGTATATGTATGAGAGTATGTTCAAACTCAATATTATTAATAAGAATAAAAATACTATTTCTACTTATATGGTTGAATCTTTTTGTTTATGGCATTATAGATTAAGTCATTTGAATTATAGAAAATTGAACGACATGTATAAGTTAGATTTAATTCTTGTTCTTAATAATAATACTGAAAAATGCAATACATATATGTTGACTAAAATTACAAGAAACCATTTCCCTAAGGTTAAAAGGAAAACAGGATTGCTTGATTTGATACATAGTGATTTATGTGACATGCATAATACTCCTACATTAGGTGGAAAGAAATATTTTTTTATTTTATTGATGATTGTTCTAGATATTGTTATGTATATTTATTACATTCAAAAGATGAAGCTCTTGATAAATTTGAAGTTGAACTTCAGTGTGAATCATTTATCAAGTGCTTAACATCGGATAGAGGTGGAGAATACTATAATCCAAGTTATTTTGAATCCACTGGAATTGTCCATCAAGTTTCAGTCTCTTACACACCACAACAAAATGGTGTAGCTGGAAGGAAAAATAGACTCTTGATTGAAATGGTAAATTCAATGTTATCATATTCAGGTATTGGACAAGGTTTTTGGGGAGAAGTTGTTCTAACAGCTTGTCATATATTGATTAGAGTTCCTAATAAGGAAACTAAAATAACCCCTTATGAACAATAGAAGAAAAGGAAACCAAACATTAATTATTTGAAGGTTTGAGGTCATAGAGCTATTGTCAAAGTTCTAACACCTAAACGTAAAAGTTATGTGAAAGATGAATTGAATGCATATTTATAGGATATGCACATAATAGCAAGGCATATAGGTTCATGGTAATTAAACCAAATGATTTAATTTCAATTAATACTATTATTGAATCAAGAGAAGCCATTTTTGATGAAAATAGATTTAATTCTATTTCAAGACAATTAAAGCCACAACAATTGATTCATTCTTCAAATGAAAATGAGATTCCATTAGAACAAATTGATAATAATGATGAATCTTGTCAAGAATTAAGAAGTAAGAGGATTAAAAAGGTTAAAGATTTTTGACCAGATTTCATTATGTTTCTTGTAGAAGGAAAATGTGAACGTATATGCAATAAAATACCTTATTGTTATAATACGAAATCTGGTCCTATTACATTTAAAGAGGGAATGAAATCTCAATACTCTGCTTTTTGGAAAAAAGCAATAAATGATGAGATGGATTCAATAATGGGAAATCAAGCTTAGATTTTAGTTGATCTTCCACCAGGTTCCAATTGTAAATGGATCATCAAAAAGAAAATGAAGGTCGATGAAACCATTGATAAATATAAAGCAAGGTTGGTAGCCAAAGGTTTTACACAAAAACAAGGTATTGATTACTTTGATACCTACGCTTTAGTAGCAAGAATTGCTACAATTAGACTCTTAATATCATTTACCTCTACATATAATTTGGTTGTTCACCAAATGGATGTTAAAACTGCATTTTTAAATGGTGAATTGGAAGAGGAAGTGTACATGGAACAAGCGGAAAGATTTGTTGTTCTAGGACAGGAGCATAAGCATGTAAGCTTGTTAAATCTTTATATGGACTTAAACAAGCTCCACAACAATGACACAAAAAGTTTGACAAGGTTGTTTTAGCTAATGCCTATAAAATAAATGAATCTGATAAGTGCATATACAGCAAATTTGAAAATGGAAAAGGTGTCATAATTTGCTTATATGTAGATGGCATACTCATTTTTGGCACGAATTTGGAACAAATAGAAAACACAAAGAAATTCTTGTCAAACAACTTTGCTATGAAGGATAGGGGTGTTGCAGATGTTATTATTGGGATTAAAATAACCCGAGATGAAAGCACCATAGCTTTATCACAATCACATTATATTGAAAAAGTGCTTAAAAAGTTTGGTCTTTTCAACTGTATACCAGCATCTACACCCATGGATCCTCAAATAAAATTAGCATAAATACTGGTAGGAAAATTGATCAATTGAAATATAAAAGTCTAATTGGTTGTCTTATGTACATAATAACTTGTACAAGACCATATATTGTATAAAATATTGGGAAATTGAGTAGGTACACAAGTAATCCAAGTAGTTTGCATCAACAAGCTTTGAATAGAGTACTTAGGTACTTAAAGAAAACTATTAATTATGCATTGTGTTATAATGGCTATCCTCCAATTTTAAAAGGGTATTCGGATGCTAGTTGGATTACAAGTTTGGAATATCATGCATCTACTAGAGGATGGATCTTCATTCTTGGTGGAGGAGCCATTTCTTGGGGTTCCAAGAAACAAACATGTATTACTGATTCCACCATGGCAGTAGAATTTATTGCATTAGTCGCTACATCTAAAGAAGCAGAGTGGTTAAGAAATTTTCTTTATGATGCACCTTTATGGCCTAAGCTAATTTCACCTATTTTTATCTGTTGTGAAAGTGAGGTTATTCTAGCAAAGGTATATAGCCAAGTATATAATGGAAAGTCTAGACACATTGGATTAAGACATAGCTATGTACGACAATTAATTTCTGATGGAGTGATCACTATTAATTATATGAGGTCAAGTGAAAATTTGGCGAATCTTTTGACAAAAAGTCTTGTTAGAGATGCAGTAAAAAGGACCTCAAAAGGGATGGGACTCAAGCCCATTAATTAGAGTCACCCATGATGGAAACCCGACTCAACGCTTGGTATAACGTCAAGTCTTGAGTTCAACGAGACAAAGTATACCATTAGTATGTAACTGTTAGCACTATAAATAAATCCATCCTAAGATTAAAGTGCTAGGTACCCATAATGATAAGGGAAGGATGAATAATATACTCTTAATGGACCCATAACATAAATATGTTAGAGTGTTATAATTACGGGAACACTCTTAATGGGATCTACCTATGTAAGTGGAAGTGTGGCCGCTTCTAGAAGCTCAAGGGCTTGGTTCTGACAACACTCATGAAAAAAAGGACACAGACACATGGCCATAATAGTGTCCCTAGATACTATGCATTGACCGATGTGGAAATCATTGTGCGAGATGTGTTCGATTAATCAAATGGAATAGTTGGTTCAAAGCTTAATCTACCATGCAATTTCGATTAATTTTAACATATTTTCACTTAGTGAAGGTTCAATCATAAGACACCTTCATTTATGCAAATTGATTCCCAAAAATATCAAATGGGGGGAGATTGCTGGAACATTTTCAAATATTTATAGTATTCCAATAACTATAAATGAATGGGTGTAATTAATCAAAAGATAAATCTTTTAATCATTAGTCAAAAGTTATATCATTTGATTTTAAAAAAAAAATTTATAACTATTCAAACAATACTATGTGAATAGTTATAAAATTAAATGAATAATTATTATTATTTATGTATTCATAATGAAGAGACATGAAAATTCCTATAAATAGGAATAGGGTTTCATTTGGAAATCACACCAACAAGTTCCAAAAGTTCTTTCTATCATTCCTCATTTTTTAATATTATTAGATTGTTCTATAAAGAGTTACTGCAGAATTCTTTGTAGAAATTGATTTTCTTGCTATACATTGCTTAGTACTTAGTGAGCTATTCTTGTCAGTGCAAAACGCAAATAGTCATTGGTTTCATTGTATCTTCAAGGTTAATTTGCTTGGAACTCATTTGCACACCGAAGATAGATGGGGGTGAATATAACCTTAAAGATAGTGGCTTGCTACACCCTTGGAGCCTTGTCCTATTTCTTCTTTTTCTATTCGAGTTCCGTTCGTGTGTTCGAGATTTTCCTTACCGAAGATTTGTACTAACAAAGTTAGACATAAAAAACATTAACAACATAAAACAAGTGTTAATGAATTTCTATCATAAATCTAGCCAAAAGATTAGTTCCACTAAATCAAAAGTATTCTTCTCTCCTAATATTAGGACGTTTCATAGGAACTTGGTCCTTCAAGAGCTCAATATCCAAGAGATAGAAAATCTAGGTAGATACTTGGTTTTCTTATTCATAGTGTAACAGCTCGGTTTAAACCCTAGTCGAAATAGTGGTTTCGGGGCCACAAATACAAGTAAAAAAAACTAAATATTATTTTCTATGTTTACAGTATGTGGTTAAGTATGTGTGAAAGTTTCGTATGAAAATTTTATTGTTTGTGTGCTTAATTTTAAAAAATGACTTAATCGCGTAAAATGTCAAATTGGCCTTCTATTTGTTAAAGTTCCTAATTGCTATGTCTTCTTAAATATGAGGTCCTTATGTTGTAAATGGACTATTGAATTCATGAATTGACATAAATGGACATGAGTTAGTGGAATTTAAATGAAATAAAAAAGGTTATGTTAGTAATTTGATAATTAAATGTTGATTTAATAAAACACATACATAAAATTTGTCCATTATCATCCATCTTTTCCAAAAATTTGAAAGAAAAAGAAAAGGAAATATCCAGCTAGGGTTCGGCACTTGTGATTGTGATTAAGGTATGTTTTGAGCTCGATTTTTGATAATTTTTACGTTTTTGAGATCGTTGCAGTGTAATGTACAAAGCCCATGCTTGAATTTCTGATTTTGATGAATGTTTTGAGTTATTCCATTGATGAATTCATGAGTTTTATGATGTTAATTGGTGGAATATGAAAGCTTAGTGCTTGATATACATGTTTTGTAAAGTGATTTTGAGTAAAAAATGCGTATTAGGGATTAAATTGAGAAAAGTGTAAATAGTGGGGTTAAAATGTGAAATAAATGAAAGTTATGGGTTTCTAGGGACCATAGGAAGATTCAGCTAAGGCATGGTTTTGATGAATTTTTTTGTATTTTGTGATTTTATGAAATAGGGACTAAAGTGTTAAAATGTGAAAATATGAGGGATAATTTGTAAAATGCCCTAAATATGTGTATATGGATTTGAATGATTTGTTGAATAAAAGGGTTAATTTTGAATACATATACATCAAGAAAAGAGGAGTTCGGATTTAGACCGAGGGAAGTTGAAGGTCATTGAGTAAATGATCTGAATCGTCAATTCTAAGGACGAGGTAAGTTCGTATGTGATAATTGATGTTATAGCTATGTTTTAATGCTTTGATAATGCATAAATTGTATAGATATTTGATTTCGGTTTGAGCATAATGTTAATAGATTATGTTCGGCACTAAGTGTGCGGTTCGAAATAGCTTCGGCTACAAATGGCACTAAGTGTGCGAGTTGGAATAGCTTCGGCTATGAAAGGCACTAAGTGTGCAATACCGAGATAACTTCGGTTTGTTGAAATGGCACTAAGTGTGCGAGATTGTTACAATTTCGACAAATTAAAGATGCACTAAGTGTGCGAATTCTTTAAGCATAGAAAGACTTCTGAATAAACTAATGTATTTGAACAACAGGTGAGTATAAAATGAAATTATACGGGAAAGCTTAGGTATGTTCGGTATCTATGTGGTAAATGATACTATGTGTATAAGCTTGATGAATTTGAATGAATATGTTATATGAGATAGAATAGAATTGATGGTTGAATTATGAACTACTAAGTGTTTATTAGTTGATGTTTCGTATATTATAAACTATTGTTTATTTTTGGTATGAACTTATTAAGCTTTTAAAGCTTACTGTGTGAAATGTTCTCTGTCTTACAGTGTCTTAAAGCTAGCTCAGATCCAGGGATCGTTAGCGGCTCATTTACACTATCGGACATCTATTTTTGGTACTATTTTAGGAGTTGTATATATGGTATATGGAATGTATAGGCTAGAAGTTTTTAGATATGTTTTGTAATGTATATATATCATGCCACGTTATATAGCTAGCTTGTGTTTAAATTTATGGTTGGTAATGATATGTGATATGTGATGCAAATGTGCCATTGTGATATGCTTTTGGTTGGCCAAAGGAAATGGTTAATGTGGTAAGGTTTTGGTATGAGATTTGATTGTATGTTTGAGATTATGAAATCTTATGTTTTGGTATGTTTTTGGCTTATGGAAGGACATGAATTGGTATGAGTTACAAGCATGAATTTGTTTTCAATGATATGACATAAATGATGTATGTTTTGGTATTGAAATTGGCTGAAATTATAGTGTAAATATGCTTGGTTTGATGCTTGTAGGTTTGACCCAAATGGGGTGGCAAATTGGTTATTCGAATGGCCTATTTTTGTCCACATGGGCAGAGACACGAGCGTGTGTCACAGCCGTGTACAACACACGGTCATGTTGCTCGGCCGTGTGTCCCTTGGGGTACCCTAAGATTTTATGTCAGGCTTGGGCACGGCCAAGGCACAGGGGCGTGTCTTGTGGTCGTGTGTGCAAGTCAGTATGTATGCCCTGTTTTAACACGGCCTAGACACACGGGCATGTCTAATGCCATGTAAGGCACACGACCTGTTCACACGGGCGTATGACCTGTGAAACTTTAAAAAATGTTTAAGTTTTAAAAAATTTTGTATGATCTCGGTTTAGTCCCGAACCCTTTCTAATGCATGTTTTAGGTCTCGAAGACCTAGATAAGGGACTCTATGATAATATTTAACCTCTGATATTATGATGTTTGTAAAATGAATCCTAATTATTTCGAATGTTCGGTAATGCCTTTAACCCTATTCTAGTGATGGATACGGTTTAAGGGTGCTACACATAATAAGAGAGTGCCCAAACAAGACTGTAGTTTCACCATTAAAAAGGTTTATTCTAAGCTCAGTAATTGGAAGGCCAACCTCATTTCTCTTGTCACGCATGCGAACCTTATCCAAGCAACTACCTCAACTATCCTAACCTATTTTATGCAGTGTAACTTAATCCCCGCGAGTATCTATAATGAACTTGATAGGATTGATCAAATTTTTGTTTGGGGTGAGAATTAGAATAAAAGCAAACTCCACCATGTTAAGTTGAATACGAGTCACTAATTCCAAGAGTATGGAAGGACTAGGAATCAAGGTCTCTAAGGCACAAAACCAACTCTCCTTATTAAGTTGGGTTGGAGAATTATGACTAAAAGAGAGAAATTGTGGGCTCAAATTCTATTGAAATTATGAATTGTAAGAAACCTAAAAAAAAAGAGAGATACGCATTCACGGTTTGGGGATCTCTTAGGAAAGTGAGTTACCTTATTAAGAGGGGTATTAAACGGAAATTCTATAATCAGAGAGACATCAATTTTTACACCAATAATTGGTCGGGTTTGGGCTTGATTAGGAACCTTATTGAAGGTTTTTTAAATTGTGATGAACAGAGCTTGGGTTTCGAGGTTTTTAGAAATAATTTGGGGAGAATGGGTTCTACTTCATTTTCTTTGCCTTTGACTCGAGACATTATCGATGCTCTCTTTAGTATTCCTATTGCCATTACCATAGAGAGTATGTATACCTTCATATGAGCTTTTACAGAAAATAGGTGCTTTAGTCTTGTTAGTTCTTATGATCTAATCATTGAAAATAATTACAATCAGGATATTAAGGCTGGTAAAGGCTCTTTGAAACTTAAAAAATTCCTCCTAAAGTCACTTTCTTCCTTTAGGAGTGCACTCATAAATCCATTCATGGTCGATCTTTTTTAAATTATGAGTAAGTTCCAAAATCAAAGTGTTTGACCTTTTTGTAAAGTTTGCAAGGATACTATCAATCACATTTTAGAGCCTGTCACGTAGTTGGGAAATGGTGGGATGAGATTAACCTTCCCTTAACCTTCAAATTCTTTAGAAACTTGGATTGGTCTAATTTGTTAGATGCTAACATCTATTCTAAAAATTGGATGAATAATCATACATTCATTTGGAAAATTGTGTTTTGTTTCTTTTTTGTGTCAAGTTTGGTTAATTAGAAACTCCATTATACTTAAGAATAATTCTCGTCTTGATCATGTGAATGATATTGTGTTTGTAATAGCCCGATTTTGGGGCTAGTCGAAATAGTGGTTTCAGGACCACTAGCCCGAGATTGAAGAAATTATTTTTAATATCATTTTATGTATTGTAGCATGATTAGATAAGTACATGAAAATTTTGGTGAATTAATTTTAGCGATTGCTTGCCTAATTGCGAAAAAGGACTAAATCGCATAAAGTGCAAAAGTCTTAAATTGTTAGCTAAAGGTGTTAAATTTCCATGGAACTTAAATTGGAGGTCTTTAAAGGGAAAATAGACCCTAAGAAGAGTGCTAGCCAGCCATAGGAGACAAAAGAAAGAGAAATGGTCAAAATTAGGTGGGTTGGTGACCAATTTTGACTAAAATAAAAATAAAATAAGGAGAAAAAGATGATATATTTTTCTCTTCTTCCTCATCACCGAAAAATGCAGCCATTAGAGGATTTTTGAGCTCCAAATTTTCAGCCATTTAGTCTCTCTACAAGTAAGTGATTTTAATGAGTTTTCTTGATGATTTTTACATTTTTGGACCCCTTGGAACAAGAGCTTTCAAATGAAGGGACTATTTTGAAAAATAAACAAAAGTTTAGGGTTTTTCCATGAGAGCATTTAGGTTGTTTTCTGAATTTTTATGGAAGAATATGATTCTTAGATGAGTAATAAACAACTTTTGTGAAAGTATTTTTCATGAAAACCCTAATAGGGACTACTTTGCATAAGTTGCAAAATAGATTATAAATGGGTGAAATAGTGGAAATTTTGGATTGCTATAAGAGTTAAAAGGGTTTTTCTAGGCTTATAATTTGAAGAAATTCGATAAAAATTGATTTTCGAGCATAGGGGTAAAATGGTTATTTTGTGGAAGTTTAGGGGCAAAATAGTTATTTTGCCAAATTATGAAATTTTAAGTGTCTAAATTGACGTGCTGATGCAATAAATGAATTTTGTTAATTTAGATCAAGAGAAGCGTGATTCGGGTCTTGATCGGGGTAAGAATAAAATTTACGAGGATTAAGCTCGTCTTTATCATTTTGTATTGAGGTAAGTACATATGTAAATAATGTGTTAACGAAGCTTACTTTAAAATACTTTGATAATATACATGCGTAATTGGCTTGTTGTTGTTATGTATCTAAAGTTTATTTGTTGCCATGAATGTATAAATGACATGTTATGTGAGTAAGGTACAGTGTGAGCAAGTACGATGCTATTCAGTTAGTTATGAAATTTCGTTGGACCTTAGATGTAACATAGGATACAAAGGGTTATGTTAGAAAAACTATGTGGTCTGAACTCATGAGTGGAGTCTAAGTTCATGAGATGAATGTTACATGTAACGTGGGTCCGGGTACTGACTTTGTGTACAGACCCGTGAGTGGCTCAATGAGCGAATGTTACATGGTAGCTATGGGGTCCGGGTCCTGACTTGATAAAAAGGCCCGTGAGTAGCTCAAATGTGAACGTTTCATAGTATGAGTTAGCTCTGACTACTTATATGGCATTTAGATGCAAACTCCCCACGTATCCATACGTATTTCAAGAGTTCAACGGGTAACTCGAAGGTTTAGTTAGTGAAAATTTTGATAAGGTACGTATACTGAACTCATGGATAGGACTTAGGTAAGGGACGAGATGCATCAATTATACCTGAATGAAAGGAAGAGTAAGATAAAGATGTTAAGTGATTTATATCTTTTATGTATGATAAGTTACCATTTGACGAATGTGATTTTCTTTTAATTACACTTTATTTGCATAATGTACTTACTAAGCTTCCATGCTTACCCTCCTTTGTTTTCTTTTCTTATAGTACCGCTAAGCTAGCATCGGGGATCCAGTGACGTCCAAAAGCTTCGATCACACTATCACTTAAGGCCTTGGTATAGCTAGTTTAATTGTTTTATTTTCTAGCATGTATAGGGACTCGAGTCTTTTTTTTAGTGTTTTGTTAGTTAGCCATTATGTATTGGCTCATATGATAAATATGATACTCATTTTGCATAAGCCATGAATGTTGGCTAACACTAATTATTAGTCAATGCAATGATGCAAATTTCTAATGTTTGCAGCTATTTTGGTTATGTATGTTATGCTTGTATTGGTATTGGTTGATCTTGTGTAGATAGGTATATGTAAGGTGGCAAAGAGGCTTGGTAAATAGCCCTATTTTGTCCACACGGGTAGACATATGGGCATGTGTCTAGGCCGCGTGTGGCACACGGTCAACCCCATTGGTGTGTTGTTTGGCCATGTGTCCCCTGCACGTAAAATTTACAAGTCAGAATGCATGGTAGTAAACACATGGACAGAGACACGGCTGTGTGTCTCAGCCATGTGAAGGATACGGCCTAGCACACGGGGGTGTGCCTTGGCCGTGTGGCCCTTGAGGGCTGTTAACTTCAGAAATAGAATGTCCAAGTTTTTGTACATTGGCTAAGACACGGGCGTGTCATGGCCGTGTCATGGCCGTGTGAGGGACACTGTCCATGGACACGGGCATGTGTCAGGCCGTGTGAAAACCCCTGTAGGTGTGTATTTAAAATTAATTCCACACGTGTAAAGGACACAGGCGTATCCCTGTATTGCTTAGGCCATGTGAGCCACACGGGCCAATAGCACGGCCATGTTGAAATGTTACACGGGCGTGTTGCCTCTCCCACACGGGCGTGTGCCCTTATGTTCAGTATTATTTTCAAAGTTTATTAAAGGACCTGGATTGATTCCGAATGGGTTCCAATGGATGTTTTGAGCATCGTTGACTCTTATTAAGGAGGTTATAATAAAAATTGAATTTTTTTTTTAATTTGACTATGTTTTGGTAATATGAAAACGTTTGTATGCATGATTTCAAGTTAGGTAATGCCTCATATTCCGTCCTAGCGTAGGGCACGGGTGTGGGGTGTTACAGTATTGGCCAAGGTAAGAGAGCAATTTTTGCTCTCTCTACCCCCAAAACAATATTGTATCTCTCTTTGTGTACAGATGCAATAGAAGCCACCAACTTTATATTGGTCCAAATTTAATATGGATGGCTCTTCCATGGGAAATCTAGGCATGGTAGATGCGAGAACAGTGATAAAAAACCATGATAAATTTAGGATAAGAGGATTGTGGCAACCCATTCCAAGGTAACCAATGTTGAAACTGAGTTGTGTGCTCTTAAGGTTCAACTTGCAAAATCCCTGAATATTACCAAGCTTGAAAGTGAAACTGATGTTAAAAGTATGATTAGCTTGATTAAGAATTCTACCTTAACTAACCATGTGTTATCTACCTTAGTTTTTTACTGCAAAATACTCTTGAACAACTTTTAATAAACAATACTCAAGCACATATTTTATATTTAGGGATGGTAACAAGTGCGCAAATGTTATGGCTCATTTGGGTGCCAACTTTCTTTCTCATTCATTCATGTAGGTGTTTAATTTAAATTTATTTGTATTTGTAACACTCCATCAAACTACATCAAACTTTTAATATTGGTTGACTCTGTCTGGATATTTGTTCCTCATACTGATTGATTTTAATATTATGCTCATTTGGGTATCAACTATCTTACTCATTTGTTCATGGAGGAGTTTAGTTTAAAATTATTTTGTATTTATAATAGTCCATCAAACTGTATTAAACTTGTAACATTAGTTGACTCTGTTGGAATGTTTGATTTTAATATTACACTCTTTTTTTGACAAAATAAATATTTTAATTGTTGAACATTTTCTTTTAGAAAAATTAACATATTTTTTAATGTTTACAATATAATATTATATATTTTTATATATTTAATTTTTTGCTATATAAATCACATAGTATATAAATTAATATAATACATTATATTATAAAATTAGTAAATGGGTTAGACTGAGCCAAGTCTTAAATGCTAGAGTCTGAGCTTAATCCATATCTTAAATCTTCCTAAATTTTTTGTCCAAATTTATTTTTCAAGCCTAATATTATTGTTCAAACCCTCCCAAATATTAGGCATGTCTTTAGACGTCAACTACCAGTCCAACCCTTGAACAAATCTATTATTAATGAACTTATGTAAATTTGAATATATGCTATCAATTGGATTTTAATTTTTGAATAATAACTTTGTAAAGCTTGATATACACCAAGAGGGGATGAATTGGTGTTTAAAACTTTTGGAAGAAATATGCAGGGGCGAAGCCAGAACAAATTTTTAGGGAGGCGAATGGAAATTTAATTTTTTATAGTCTATATCTTTATAATTTTTAAAGGATTAAATCGAATTTCTATAATTTTAGGGGGCAAAGTATAATTTTACCTTTACTAATTTAAAATTTTAAAAAAATTTCAAGGGTCTAAATAGAAATTTTCCATTTTAGGGGGGGGCCAAGGCCACTGCCAGCCCCCTATTGTATCCGCCTCTGGAAATATGGTAATAAGTCTGACACAAGGATTTATAGTGGTTCAACTCCAATTTGGCTACCTCTACTGTCTTAGCTTATCACAACTAAGAATTTTCTAAATTCACTAATTTGAAACCTTTTGAGGGTAATGTTTAACCTTTACAAATACTATTTTTTAATGGGTAAAATAGACCCACTTCCCCTAAAGGTTTTCTACTCAAAACTTTAAGTAAACCCTCACAAAGATGAGAAATAAATTGACAAAAAAGAAATGCCTCTCAAAGGCTGATTTGCAACAATATAGCTCACTCAAATGATTTTACAACACTTGAAAGAAATAACTACCTAAGTGTGTATATGAAAAAAAAAAAAAAGAGAAATACAATGTAAAGATTGAAATTATGTACAATAGATTTTGTAAGCTTGCTTCTTGACTTCTTTTAAGTGTTTTTAATCTCTATTTATATCCTCTTGTTGATTTGTAGCCGCTTAGAATGGTTAGAGGGAAAATTGAGTTATTGGATGTTGAACTACAACACCAGCTGGAAGAAATCTCTTTAATTGCTGTTAAATAAATGCTGAGATATTTTTCAATTAGTTGTTGATTTCTAGCATTTGAATTAGTCACGTAAAAATTAGTTGAGTCCTATTCTTTAGCAGTTAGTTGAGTATTAGTCAATAACAATATCTGCTAAAATTATGAAGTAGAGTTATATTTGTTCTGTTATAAATACTAGTTTTGACTAAGCAATAAACATGTCCTTTCATTTTACTTGCATTCTTCTACCGTTCCTAGTTAACAATCTGATATCAAAGCTAGATTAGATTAAAAAGCGTGCATATTAATTTTTTGAGAGTTGTTAGTGTTGCTGGTGAGATGGCTGATTTACAGGTCGTTGGTGGAATAAAAAAGCTGAGCAATCAAAATTATAGTTCATGGTCTACATGCATGATGTCATATCCGCAAGGCCAAGTTCTATGGGAAGTAGTTAACGGGAATGAAAGTACAAAACCAGATGATGACGGAAATGGTAATCTGCAAAAATGAAAGATTAAGGCAGGCAAAGCCATGTTTGCCTTGAAGACAACGGTAGAAGAAGATGTGTTGGAACACATTCGGAATGTTAAGACTCCAAAAAAAGCTTGGGATACATTTGTTATTTTGTTCTCAAAGAAAAATGAGACCAGGCTCCAACCTCTAGAGAATGAATTACTATCAGTAATGCAGTGTAATATGAGAATTGCTCAGTATTTTCACAAGGTGAAATCCTTATGTCAAGAGATCACTGAATTGGATCCAGAAGCTCCAATTGGTGAAACTAGAATGAAGAGGGTAATCATTCATGGTTTAAGACCAGAATATTGAGGCTTCATCACAGCAGTACAAGGATGGCAGAATCAACCATCACTTGTTGAGTTTGAGAATTTATTGGCTGGTCAAGAAGCATTGGCTAAGCAAATGGCGGGAAATCCATCAAAAAGTGAAGAAGAAGCTCTTTATGCTGAAGGAGTAAACAGAGTTTCAAGCAAAATGCTGTTTGGGGATCAAAAAGAAATCAGGAGAAAAAGAGTAATCATGAATGATTATCATCAAAGCACTCTGGTAGCACCAAGAAGTTTGAAGGGAAGTGTTACAATTGCGGAAAGAGGGGTCACATGGCTAAGGACTGCTGGTCAAAGAAAAATACCATTGAGAGCAATGCTGCTACGTCCAAAAGCGAAGAAGAATGAGATGCCAAAGCTCTTGTTGTGATTGAAGAAGAGGAGTCAGCTCTAATTACAACAACAAAGCAGATCAATTACAAGGAAGACTGGATCGTTAACTCGGGCTGCTCAAATCATATGACAGGTGATAAGGAGAAGCTGCAAAATTTATCGAAGTACAAGGGAAATTGTGTAGTGGTGACAGCAAGTGACTCAAAGCTACCAATAACTCACACTGGTGACACAATTATCTCTCCGAAGCATAATGATGATGATGTATCTCTTCAAAATATCTACCATGTTCCAGGTATGAAGAAGAATTTGCTTTTGATAGCGCAATTAACATCTATGGGTCATTTTGTCCTATTTGGTCTAAAAGATGTGAAGGTATATCGAGATCTTAAAATTTCAGAATCACCAATAATAGAGGGGTAGAGATTAGAATTAGTGTATGTGATGTCAACAGAGGTTGCATATGTAGACAGGATTAGAAAAAATGAAACAGCAGACTTGTGGCACATGCAATTGGGTCATGTAAGCTATTCTAAGCTTGATGTGATGATGAAGAAATCAATACTGAGGGGTCTTCCAGAACTTAAAGTAAGAACTGATGCGATTTGCGCTGGTTGCCAATACAAAAAAGCCCATCAATTACCATATGCAGACTCTAAATTTCAAGCAAAAGAACCATTAAAGTTGGTGCATTCTGATGTGTTTGGACCTGTCAAACAAGCGTCAAATGGTGGAATGAAGTACATGGTAACCTTTATTGATGATTTTTCAAGGTATGTGTGGGTTTATTTTGTAAAAGAAAAATCTGACAGATTCTTGAAATTTAAAGAATTCAAGAGGACAGCTGAAGCAGATGTTGAGGAAAGAATTCGTTACTTACGGATGGATAATTGTGGAGAATACAGCTCGAATAAATTTTCTCAATATTTTAGGGAGAATCGAATACATCATCAGTTTACATGTGCCAATACGCCATAGCAAAATGGCGTAGCTGAAAGAAAGAACAGGCACTTGGCTGAAGTTTGTCGGAGTATGCTTCACGCGAAGAATGTACAAGGTAGATTTTGGGCAGAAGCTGTAACAGCCTAATTTCAGTGGTGCCGGAACAATGATTCGAGATCACTAAATCCGACAAATGAGTAGGAAATATTATTAATTTAGTGAGTATAAGTTAAATGTTAAGTTAGGAAAAATTTTGAAATAGTGAATAGTGTACAAAAAATATATATATATTAACATAATTAGAATCGAAAACGAGGTATCGAGACCTCAAAAATTTTAAATCGAGCCATAAATATTTTTATAAATATTTATGGAGTGTTAATAAGTTAGTATTAAAGTTTCACAAGAAATTTTAAAAATCTTGATAGCTAATTAAATAAAAAGGGCTAAATTGAAAAAGGTGTAAAAGTTACTAAAATGATTAAATAGCTTAATTGTCAAATGAGGAAGGACCTAAAGTGCAAATAAGCCCAAAGGAGATATTTTGGGCGGCAATAGCTGAGAAAAATCAGAAAATGGGTGAAATAAGGGCAAAATTGGAAAATTGCCAAAATTAACTAAATAAAAATGGGACTAAATTGGAATATCTAGAATTCTCTTCATTTCTCTTCATATTAATCAGCTGAAAAACAGTCATGGATGAGGGTGCAAGCTGGTTTTCATACTCTAGCTTCATGTAAGTTTAATTCTTGCTTTCTCCTTGAAATTTTTATGTTTTTGGACTTTTACAATTGGGTCCAACTTACTATTTCATTAGTTTTTGATTCCATGGCTAATTTTTGAAGTTTTTATGGATGAGTACTGGAAGAATATGATGAATAAACATAGAATTGAAGTTTTAATTTTGACATATGGTGATTTTATCAAGTAAAATTGATGAAAATTGGTTTAGGACCTAATTGTGAAAGAGTTTGGAATTAAGGTCTAGTGTTAAAGTTCTGGTTTTCAAGGGTTATGAAGTAGTTTAAAATGATGGAATAAAGTATTAAATGAGAAAAATTATCTCAATTGAGGAGTTAATTGAACAAGGATTGAATTGTATGAACTATGAAATTTGGGGCTAAGTGGAAATCAATATTTTTCACTAAAACTGTTTTGGGCAGCAGCAGTAGCCTAACTTTGAAAAATCACCAAAAATAGTAGAAATAGAATTATAGGATGAATAAAATATGAAATTAAAGCTTATTGAGTCTAGTTTCTTATAAAAGAAATTATGTAAGCAATAGAATTGTAAATCATGAGCTACAATAACTTTTGTGAGACAAGGTCAGAATGATTTCGGGTTCCCCTGTTCTGAATTTGGAAAATCATAAAAAATTGGATAAAAATAATTAGGGGCTTAAATTTATATGTTTAGAATCCTTAATGAGTCTATTTTCAATATAAATAAGCGGGAACATGATCCAAATCTCGTACGATGAGATAATTAATTCTTAGTGAAGAAGGGTCGGAACTGTCAGACAGCAGAACAGGGGTAACTTTAAAGAATAAACTGTACTTATTGGCTAAACCAAAAATTGTGAAAATTTTATGGTAATAAGATATGTAAGTCTAGTTTCAGGTAAAATTATCGGATCTTAATTTCGAGTTCTTTACCTTAAGATATAAATAATTTAGTAACTATGACGCAAATAGACAGTTTTGAATATACATATAAGTAAATAGTGAAATTATTGATAATGCTACTTGTTGCATGTTATATAAATAAAGGATGTGGAATGGAGAGGAGAAGGAGGAAAATATGTATGAATATTCAGCTAGCATGGCCAATTTGCATGTTTTAGGCTCATGGACTAAATTGAATAAAAGTAAAAATTTATGGGCAATTTTGTAAAAATGTCAGAAATGACCAAATTGCATGAAATGAATTGTTTTATTATTTAAAATTACAAAATTGAATGAAATTATTAATTTAGCTCAAGATCAGGGAAAAACATATTTTAAGGATTAAATTGAAAAGTGTTGAAATTATGGAAAATTCTGATATTTTATAGAATTCATAGGTCGTTATCAATTTGTTTGAGAATAACGGCTGGAAATAAGGATTAAATTGCAATAATTTTATTTTATTTTAACCTAAGGATGAAATCGTCATTAATTAAAAGTTTAGGGGTAAAATGGTAATTTTGTTTAGAGTATTAGTTGAATGTATTACAACATGAAATAAATGAAAACGACGATCAAATTTCTTTATAAATATCCGGATAACTCGAATACGAGAGACTTGAACGTGGAAAAGAAAAGATATCGGATTAATGAAATTATAAACATGTATAAGTAACGAGGTAAGTTAGTATAACTTGAATTGTATTTTTAAATGCATGAAATACCGATATAATGAATTCCCTGATTTTATGTTTATGAAGAAATGGCAAGAGAATGATATTTATCATGACATGTAAATAGGTGATTATTTTTGATACGTTGATACAAGGAAATTAATTAAATTGAGAAGAGTAATAAATTCAAGTAAAACATATCGAGAAAAATAAGTACGTTAAGGGACAATATGTTTGATTTTAATTGGTTCCAAATATGAACGTTAGATAAAATGAAATATCTGATAAATAAATCGGTAACTCCGGTAATGCTCCATAACTCTATTTCGGTGACGGATTCGGGTTAGGGGCGTTACAGAAGCAATGAGGACTGCTGCATTTATCATCAATCATCTCCCACAACAAAGGTCAGGTTTTCTATCACCTTTTGAAAAATTATGGAATAGAAAACCTTCAATTAGTTATTTTCGTGTTTTCGGATGTGTATGTTATGTGTTTATACCTGACCATTTGCGTAGTAAAATGGACAAGAAAGCTATAAAATGCATTTTTATAGGATATGAAAGCCAAAGAAAAGGTTGAAGGCGTTGTGATCCTATAAGTGGTAAATGCTACACATCTCGAAATGTAGTGTTCGATGAAACTTCTTCTTGGTAGAATCTAGAAAAGGATGAACCGCTGAATCTAGAAATTTTTGATAATACGCAACATTCTCAAGTTCAGTTGAGTTTTGATGAGTCTAAGAATGAAGACAATGCATGTGATAGTGAAGGTGGAATAGTTCAGAATCCTGGCAAACTGGTGTTTATCAACAGCCACATGAAGCAGTTGAATATAGTGAAGCAAGAACACCAGCTCAATTGAGAAGATCAACAAGAATAAAGAAGGCAAATCCTAGATATGCTAATGTTGCCATAGTAGAAGAGACAGATTTAGTGGAACCAGAGACGTTTGAAGAAGCATCCAGAAATGTAAAGTGGAAGAAAGCTATAGAAGAGGAAATCACTGCACTCAGACACAACCAGACATGGGAGCTTGTGCCAAAGCCAAAAGATGTAGAACCAGTTTCTTGCAAGTGGATTTACAAATTAAAGCGTCGCACTGATAGGTCGATTGAAAGACACAAGGCTCGATTAGTAGCTCGTGGATTTTCTCAGCAATATGGACTAGACTATGATGAAACGTTTAGTCCTGTTGCTAAGATCACTACGGTTCGAGTATTAATTACAATAGCAGCTAACAAGAATTGGTGTTTGTGGCAAATGGACGTGAAGAATGCATTTCTGCATGGAGAGTTGGATCGTGAAATTTACATGAAGCAGCCAATTGGGTTTCAAAGTGCAGCTCATGCAGATTATGTGTGCAAGCTTCGAAAAGCACTCTACGGATTGAAGCAAGCACCAAGGGCTTAGTATGGTAAGATTTCAAAATTTCTTACTCATGATAGGTTCTCTGTGGCAGCTGCAGATTCTAGCTTGTTTGTTAAAAGCAAAGGAAGGCAGATAATTACTGTCCTAGTGTATGTGGATGATTTAATAGTAACAGGAGATTGTGAAGAAGAAATTCTCCAAACAAAAGAGAATTTGTCGATTCGGTTTCAAATGAAGGAATTGGGGCAGCTCAAGCATTTTCTCGATCTGGAGATTGATCACACATCAGAAGGAATTCTTCTCCATCAATAAAAGTATTCCAGAGATTTATTGAAGATGTTTGGAATGTCTGAGTGTAAGCCTATCACAACTCTAGTAGAGCCAAATGCAAATATTTATTCTCTTAATGGGAAAGATTTAGAAGATGTGACTATGTATCGACAATTGATAGGTAGTCTAGTTTACTTAACTCTAACCAGGCCTGATATCTTTTATACGGTGGGAGTGATGAGTCGTTATATGCTAAGTCCAAAGAAATCACATCTGGAAAGAGTTCGACAGATTTTGCGATCTGTGAAAGGTACATTTGACTATGGTATCTTCTATAGGAAAAGTGAAGACTGCAAATTGCTTGGCTACTGTGATGCTGATTTTGCAGGAGACCATGATACTCGACGTTCAACTATTGGGTATGTTTTCATGTTAGGAGTAGGACCAATTTCATGGTGCAGCAAAAGACAGCAAAGTGTTTCACTCTCTACAGCAAAGGCAGAATATCGAGCAGCGGCAATGGTAGCTCAGGAAAGTACGTGGCTCATACAGTTGCTAAAGGATCTTAAATGTTCAGTTAATTATGCTGTTCCATTATTTTGCGACAACCAGTCAGCAATATGTTTGGCGGAGAATCCAGTTTTACATGATAGAACCAAGCATGTGGCAATCCATTATCACTTCATTAGAGAGAAGGTTTTGCTAGAAGAGATTGAGTTGAAGAAGGTTAAGCATGATGAGAAGATCATAAGCTGGTATTGAGAGGGAGTGATAGGGCGATTTAGGTGAGATCCAATGTAGATCCAACTTTCTATTCACTCGTGGGATCTGGGCGGTTGAACTAAAACACCAGCTGGAAGAAATCTCTTTAATTGTTGTTAAATAAATGCTGAGATATTTTTCAATTAGTTGTTGATTTCTAGCATTTGAATTAGTCACGTAAAAATTAGTGGAGTCCTATTCTTTAGCAGTTAGTTGAGTATTAGTCAATAACAATATCTGCTAAAATTATGGAGTCGAGTTATATTTGTTCTGTTATAAATACTAGTTTTGATTAAGCAATAAACATGTCCTTTCATTTTACTTGCATTCTTCTACCGTTCCTAGTTAACATTGGAGACATTGATTCGAGCATTTAATTTAATTGTAGGAGCATAAGTATCGATACATTAGTAATTGAGGTTGAGTTCCTTAAAATGTAATAGTTGAGACCATAAGTAACAGACCAAAACGAAGGAGGTTCAGTACCCTTGGATATAAAAGAACCATTTTGAGTTGTGGCAAAATGCTTATTGCCAAGGTGGGTATAAGTTCCTTTGCTAAAGGGTCGTACCCAAAGGAAACCTTGCTTTGTGCCAAGGTGGGTACCAATTCCTTTGGCTTGGGTATGGTACCAACCTGAAAATACTTGGAAATTTTGTTTAAAAGGATTTTGAAGCTTTTGACTTATTTATTAGAATTAAAAATAACTTATTTATTAGTATTAAAATTAATTTCTTAAAACATAATTTATCATATTTGATTAAGGGATTATTTATTATATTAAAACATTAGAAAAACAAATCTAACAAATTTTAAATACTAAAATGTTATATATTCAAAAATTTAACGAAAATCTATTAATAATTTTATCAATTGGATTTTAATTTTTTAAATCAGACAAATAAAATAATACTAGATTATGGTACACTTACGATGTGGGTGAAAAATATTTATGTAACAACCTTATAAAAATTGATTTAAAAACTAAATGTAGCTTTCCTTGATAAAAATCTGGGATTCACTATGGTCCCATCTCTACTGGTCGATCAGTGAAGGCTCGTCAATTTGTTTTTGGTCTAATGTGAGGGTTTAGAACTTAGGACCCCTTAAAGATTGGTATATAGGGAATGCGCCAATAAATGATAATGTGTTGGTTTGCATTGGGATATTCTGCAATAATGGTATTTGGCATAAGGTGCTTTTTCATGTAGGGAATATCAAGCCTCCTTCTGTAGGCGACGGACAGGATCAATGTGTTTGGAAGCGGGGCTTTCATCACCAATTCACGGTTAAGGATGCTCATAGGTCCTTAATAGAGGGCAGATGGGATGCTATTGACTTTAAATGGAAAATGATATGAAGTTTGAGACTACCTCAGAGAGTACGTCATTTTTTATGTACACCAATGCGAGACCGATTACTAGCAAACGTTGAGAGATGTTGTTGGAGGAGGTTGGACAACCCACAGTGCTTGATCTGTGGTGCAGGCCAAGAGACAACGCTACATATTCTGTAGGACTACTATGTAATCAAACGGGCTTGGAGTAGATTCAGTAATGCCAGTATTGATGCTACTACTTTCTCTAGTAACCTGCTGGATTGGATTTGTGCGAACTTGAAGGTTGATAGGCTTCTTACTTGTATGGATGTTCCATGGAATATGTTTTTTTGGTGTCTTCGTTTGGCTGGTGTGGAAAAGAAGAAATGAATTTGTCTTTAGTAGCAAATGTGACAGTATTGAGTCAGTTCTCCAGCATAATGTTGCTTGGACCCGACATATATGGGGCCAAAGGATGGATGGGTGAAGATGAATACTGATGGGGCAGTTTCTACTATATCTTCTATTGGTGATGTTATAAATGACTCTTTGGGAAGATGGCTATAGGGTTTTTCTAAGTGTTTTTACGATGCTTGAGTTAGAGTTGTGTGCAATTTTTTAGGGATTAAATCTAGCCTAGGGCCAAGGATTTAAAAGGGTTATTGTGAAGAGTGATAATTTGACTGCTATTAAGCTTGTTGAAGACTCCACGACCGTTTCCAGTGCACTTTCTCTAGTACGAGCTATCGACAAAATGAAGGGAAGGCTTGAAAACTAGTTTTTTGTTTTGTTTGGAAAAAGCCTAATATGGTAGCAGATCATCTAGCTAAGACGGTTGCAGAAACGTTCATCATCTCAGAATCCTCCATGTTGTTCCTTCTAGTCTAACTGCCATGCTTGAGAGAGATTTGTTGGGTCCTCCTAGAGTGCGCATGCTGGTATGTCATTCCATATATCTCATTTCCAGTCAACTTAGAAAAAAATTAATCGTCGGAGTATTTTCTGTTTTGGAAAAATTTAGCTCAATAAATTATTGCAAAACCTGCACTCACCAGACTAATGTATATATATTTTAGAGTTTATATAAAAATAATATATTTGTTGAGTATTAAACTGAATTGAGATTTGATTTAATATACAATATAAAAATAGATTTAGATAGTAGTATAGTAGATAATAGCAATCTTTTTGATTATCTTAAAAAGGAAGAAAAGCGCAGCGGGATGCGAGGAATGGGGTGGGGTTATTAACGGAGCATCGACGTGTTAAAGTCAATCAGGAATAAGACACATGTATTTCATGCATTACCCTTACCCTTTCTACGTTTTGTCTTATCAGGCTGGTAGGTGAAATAATAATATGATTAGAAAAATGGAATATTATAGCAAATCACCCAATTTCACTTTCATTCCGTCTGCTTTGCTAAATCTAATTTATCTAAGCAGCCCCTCTTGTATCCTTTTTTAAATCAAAGTCGGTTTACATTACAACTCCTTTACTTCCACAACACTTCCAAATCTTCTTTTTCTCTTTACTTTGAAAAAGCTTACAACTTTCTTCCAAATCTTTCTTCTTAAACTTCTGGGTTTTTCTTTATACGACCAACCAAAAGCCTCATTGCTGTGTCGAAAGCACAAACCAAACGGAAAAATTGAGCTCCCAAGAAGGATTGGGAAACTTGACCAGCGAAACGAGGCGACTTTGATGCTAAGTTATTGTTGATTGAAAGATTCCCCCATCTTGGGTTATTATTAGAGAAAAAAGTTTCTCCTGGAAAGATGAGGGAAAAGTCTTGGTTTTTAATTTGCATGTGGGTTTTGTTAGTGGGGGATTGTTTGGGGAGGTTTGTGGTGGAGAAGAACAGCTTGAAGGTGACTTCGCCGGAATCAATCAAAGGGGTTTATGAGTGTGCGATTGGGAATTTTGGGGTTCCTCAGTATGGGGGTACCTTGGTTGGCACGGTTGTTTATCCTAAAGCTAATCAAGGCGCTTGCAAGTCCTTCGATGATTTTGACATCTCTTTCAAATCAAAGCCTGGGGGATTACCCACTTTTCTCCTTGTTGATCGTGGAGGTCTGCCTCTTTTTTCTTCCTTTTTCTTATTTTTATCTGTCATAGATTCTCCGATTTTGGAAATAAAAGAATCCGACTATGCTTTTATTTCGCCTTTCTATTTATGTAATTTATGGTTTTAAATGTTAGTAACCCTACTTAATTTTGCTGGCAGTTGACACTTGTTAAATTTAGCATTGCCCTCTGGTTTCAACTTGGTAGTTCTTAGGGATTTGAATTTCTTTCAGTTTTTGCTCTTCTCAAAGAGCTTTAAATGCACCTGCTTATCATCTTTAACTTGGCTGTTGTGGCAGATTGTTTCTTCACCTTGAAGGCATGGAATGCTCAGAAAGCTGGAGCTGCTGCTATTCTTGTTGCTGACAGCAAGGATGAGCCCTTGATTACCATGGATACCCCTGAAGAAGAAAATGCTAATGCTGAATACCTGCAGAACATCACCATTCCATCAGCCCTCATCAGTAAACCACTAGGGGACAGCCTCAAGAAGGCCCTTAACGGTGGGGAGATGGTTAATATGAATCTTGACTGGAGGGAGTCACTTCCTCATCCTGATGAACGGGTTGAGTATGAGTTCTGGACAAATAGCAACGATGAGTGTGGGCCAAAGTGTGACAGCCAGATAGAATTTGTCAAGAACTTCAAAGGAGCTGCTCAAATACTTGAGCAGAAGGGCTACACTATGTTCACCCCCCACTATATAACTTGGTATTGCCCTGAAGCTTTTATTTTGAGCAAACAGTGCAAGTCACAGTGTATCAATCATGGGAGGTACTGTGCTCCAGATCCTGAGCAAGACTTCAGTAAAGGTTATGATGGTAAAGATGTGGTGGTTCAAAATCTTCGCCAAGCTTGCTTGTTCAAAGTTGCCAATGAAAGTGGAAAGCCATGGCTTTGGTGGGATTATGTTACGGACTTTGCTATCCGCTGCCCGATGAAAGAGAAGAAATATAACAAGGAGTGTGCAGATAAAGTTATCCAAGCCCTTGGTAGGTTAATGCTTTACTTACAATGCTCTCTATTATATATGATTCTTAAAATGTGTCGCACAATATTGCTGCTGCCATACTGCTCTGAAGGTGCTAGTGTTGCATTTTGATTGATTTTATTTCTTCAAAAATGGAGCATAAGACCATTGAATTGGTTCCTTCTGTCTGGAATGAGCAATAAGTAATTTTTTTCTTCCTGTTTACCGAAGTTGATGAAAAAGGGTTGTGTAGTAGCGCTAATGAATTTATATACATTTACATGTGCACCTACCTGTATGTGTATTTTTATTATATATGTATGTAACTCTGATTTTATTGGGATCTAGAAAAGCAAAAGAATTCTTATTTGCCCCTGGAAATGTTTGATTACTTAAGTAATCTGTTATGGGTTAAAAGCAAGTTTGTGTCTTTACATCTGACATGTGTACTTATGTTTATCGTATGTCTTCCATTCTCTGCTTTATAGGTGTTGACCTCAATAAAGTAGACAAATGTATTGGAGACACTGAGGCTGATGTGGACAACCCAGTGCTGAAAGCTGAGCAAGATGCACAGGTGAGGCAATTCTTGAACTTTACAAGTTAAAAAGAATTCGCGCAATCCTACCATTGAGCTTCTCATTTGTGCTGTAATTCTTATTTTAGATTGGAAAAGGCTCCCGTGGAGATGTAACTATACTGCCAACTCTTGTGATAAACAACAGACAGTATAGAGGTATGAATCAAAATTTACTGTCATTGCCAGCAATTTGCTTGTTTGAATTACCTTCATAACAACATCTTTTCTAATGGATTTAGGGAAGTTGGACAGAGGAGCTGTTCTCAAGGCAATTTGTGCAGGTTTTCAAGAGACCACAGAGCCAGCAATTTGCTTAACTGAAGGTTATCATCTGTTGTGCTTAATTTAGAGGCATTTTCTTCTTGTTGTTTGCTTTGAAACATTTAAATTTTCTGGCATTAACCTATCACCATTTTTTCCCATGCTATTTAAGTTATAAATTTGTATTTTTGGGTAGAAACTATATTAAGATGATACTCATTATTTCACTATAAGTTGTCCTTGGCAGATATACAAACTAACGAGTGCTTAGAAAACAATGGTGGTTGCTGGCAGGACAAGAGTGCCAACATAACTGCATGCAGGGTATGTATGTTACTGGAAATTTTTTGCAGGTCAGCTGTTTGTTCAATTTAACCCTTTTGCTGATGCCCCTTTTTTACTTGTAGGACACCTTCCGGGGAAGAGTGTGCGAATGCCCATTAGTTAATGGTGTGAAGTTTTCTGGAGATGGTTATACGCATTGTGAAGGTTGGACTTGAGGGTTATAATTAATGCTAAACAGAAATTTGCATTTGACAACTCCTTTATGCTTAGTTCCATCTGCTTTTCTGATTAGCAGCTTCTGCGGCTTTACGCTGCGAAATCAACAATGGAGGATGTTGGAGAGAAACACGGGAAGGAAGGACATACTCTGCTTGTATTGTGAGTCTCTCTTTGTCTATCTCTTTATTTATCTCTCCATCATTTTCCCAGTTTCTTAGTTATTTGGTTCTGGAATGGGATGTTCAGGATGATCATTCACATGGTTGCAAGTGCCCATACGGATTTAGGGGTGATGGAGTCAAGGGCTGTGAAGGTACTAGGATACTTTTACATGGTTTCTTCATTTAATATCGTCAAGAGCCATTCTTAACACACGGAATAGACTACTCATTAGATTTTTGCTTTCTCCTTTTTGTCTATGAGTTCATTTAATATTATGTGTGGTTTTATTGATCTGTGGAACACTTGAATTATAAGAGGCTTAACTGCTATTGCTACATCAGATTGGAGTTTTAGACACCATGAAGTTATCGAGATTTTGGGTGCAGAATTTTAGTTTCAATTAGTGCTCTCGGCATCTAAAATGATGTGATGGGAGTTTGGTAAAATCTTGAATCACTTGTAGAGATTTCTGATTTAGGAGAAACTTTCTAGTAAAAGCTGAAGTATTGGTACCTTTTATAGGCAAGGGATGAGTGAGGTTTTTGTAAATGCTTAAAGTGAGAGTGCTTATAGACCATCTTATGATATAATTTTTTGTGCAAAGCTTTTAAATAAGAAGTGCTCCCTATTAGAGCTGCATCAAATAAGTTTTAAAGCTATACATCATTTATATATCTATTGGTGAACCATGTCTCACATTGGACTGTCTCCCAGATGTTGATGAGTGCAAGGAGAAGCTGGCCTGCCAATGTCCTGGTTGCAAATGCAAAAATACCTGGGGCAGTTATGAGTGCAGCTGTAGTGGTGGTTCGTTGTACATGCGAGAGCATGACACATGTATCAGTGAGTATATGTTTGAGGCCTGCCGTGATAGTCTGTATTAGATACAAATGTTTTCATATAATGTTCTCCTGCATCTTGTAATGGGGTATAGGAGATGTTGGTATTGAGTTTAAGATGAAGCTGATTGTCCATTTAATTGCATATCTTATCAACATGATTGACATTCAGGATCGTAAGACCCCTCAAATGCGTGTTATTTGTTTTCAGGTAAGAATGCTAAAACAGAGGTAAGCTGGGGCTCTGTTTGGGTAATAATTCTTGGATTGGTTGCTGCTGGAGCTGGAGGGTATGCCATTTACAAATACAGAATCCGGGTAAGATTGTCATTACTCTAATATTAATATGTATTCTCCAATAAGTTATAGATCCATTGCGGTATTCATGATAAAGAGGCATCACATGGTTGATAGATGGCTTGGTGAGTGAAAATTTATAACATTATAGGTATTCATTAAAGGGTAATTCTGAACCAAACTGGGAACTCAAAATAATCTGGTTAGGCATGTTTGGCCTCTAAGTAGAAACCTAAACTAGAATATCTGAAGATGAAGTGCAGTCAAATTGGTCCAAGTAGTGTATGTAGTTGGATAGATTTTCAGTAGAAACCAAAGATGGCGATAATCAGAAGACAGTTGTCAGAATGAGACCCCATGATTGAACTGAAATGATAGTTGGAGTGGATAACAGCAGAGAGGGGCGTTTTGATGAATTTGGACTGACATCCTAGTGTTCTTGAACTTGATGCAGAGATACATGGATTCGGAGATTCGGGCTATAATGGCACAATACATGCCATTGGATAATCAACCAAACAACGTTCATCATCCAGACATTTAAAGTGCCTCTTCTGATTGGGTTGGTTATTATATATTAGTAGGTTTTATATTTTTGAGTCACGTAACTTATTTGGCTTCTCTTCGACATTGTAATTCTAAATAAAGAACAATTTTCATAATTATGTGGCTTTTACATTTTATCTTCCGGCTGGATTTATTTTTGAAGAATTGAGTTCAGGGTGGGTGAACTTGCCCGATATTAAGTTTTTAAAATTAAAAAAAATAAATTTTGGATCGGGATGCTTCGTTCTGTCGTCATCTCTATTGTTAGTTAAAGCTTGTAGAAAGGTGCAGGCGTGGGCTTTTTGTTGTGCTGTGCTAGATCAAAAGGTAGGCTCTTATTTTGGTTACATTTCTCGGATTTTTCAAACTCTCTTGTTTGACTATCTTCACAAATTTTATTATTTTTAAGTAAAATATTTTTTAAATTTCATGTTTATGTTGTACTTTTAAGTTGGTTTTTTTTTTTGAAATTCAAATATACAATCCTCATTTATTTGTTATAAAAAAAAACACGAAAAATTGAACTTTTCACATCTACTGTCGTTTTTGTTCTTTTATTTAAATTTGACTTTTTGTTTAATGAAAATGTGGATTAAAATATTAAAATTTTGATGGCGACTAGTTCATGTTTATTTTATATTGATAACACCGGATTAGGGTTAGGGTAAGAGAACAGAAGTATGTTTCATCTATTCAAAATTACAAATTTGAAATCTTTTAAAAATACAAAACAAAGGTCACGCGACTGTAAGGAACTAAACTGTCCGTCCGTAGTACTAAATATATGTAAATTGTCGTGTCATATTTTAGTATTTCATTAAAAATAACAATACAAAAAAATTAATGGTCAAATTGAGATTTAAATTGAACTACAAAAATAAAAATCAAATTAATTAAATATTAAGGACTTAATTTCTAATTATGCCGAAACAAAATTAAATAAAAGCTATAAGTCAATCCAGGCAATCTTGTGCATCATCTTCAGTTTTATGTTTCCTTTTTTGTTTGCTTTTTATTTTTAGTTAAAAATTCAATTTTTATTGTTGTTAGTAATTTTCATAAAAATTGTCAACCTGTTTATTTTCTATCAGTTTATACAAAATTATATAAGGACAATCTAATCAAGTTGGTCCCTTTTGACAGAAAATACTCACAATGTTAATTATAGGATTGATATTTTTAAATCTGTGAAAAATAAGAGGATTTAATTTTTAACTTTTAAAGCAGAGTGATTAAATTTTAATTTTTGTCACAGTTGAGAGACTAACCACACATCTTGACTTTTTTCTCATTCTTTTAAAAGCTTTCATTCACTATTTGAATTCTAAACTGTACTTTCTTTTCATTTTGGTATTAAACTCCAAATTTACGAATAATATTATCACATATTTTAATTTTTTTTAATTCAAAATTTTAACTGGGCTAAATACTTTTGGACCAATGAAATTGTGTCGCGTGTACTTGTTTTTTCAAGCTATAAAATTATTTCAATAAAATATTTTTTGTTAAAATGAAAAATATGTTATTTTTAAATATTTTTCCGAAGCAATTTTTTTAAAAATTCTCACTCTCCCTTACAAGTCATTTTAGTCTAAATCATTCACCATTCCCGTCAATTCATTCTTCTCCTTCAAAATTGATAGAATGATCAATGACTCAAAATTATACAATTTCAACACTTCTTTTATGCATTTTTCAAATGTTCTTATTTTCATTTAATTGAGATTTTTTTAAAACTTTAATATTAATTTTAACTTAAAAGATTGACACATGACACATTTTCATTGACAAAAGTATCTTTTTTTTTTTTTTAAGATGATTTAAATTTTGAACTAAAAACTATAACTCATGATATTTTACGTACCAAGCTCGACTTAAAAAATTTAAATATCAAAATGTATACTTAATAGAGAAAGTATCGTATGAAACAGAGATATTATCCCTTTCCAATAGTTTAATGCCAAATAAGCAATTTCATCCTGAATTTCATAATTTTTATTTGGATTTAATTTTTTCCAAGATGAAAATCCTGAAATTTAGGATGCAAATACTGATTTACAATTAAATTATCGGAAAAGAAATACAGATATCGTGATGTCCGTGTTTCATATCACCCTTTCCCTACATAAGAACTCAAATCTTGAATTAGGCCTTCTTAAAATGTGGGTCCAACTATTGCAAATCTCTAAAGTTGGGGCTATTTTTGTTAGAAGGAAAAGAAACCGTATTACTTGGTTACCATGCACATGAAAATTCACCTGCGTATACAAGATTAACAGGAAAAGAAATTCAAACATTATTATTATTATTATTATTATTATTATTATTGTTCAGAGCTTCTAATGAAGACGGGAAGAAGAATAAAAAAATAATTTTAACATCTTCTACCAATCCATTCATCAAACTACCTCTCATATCATTATATCTCATTGGACTATAACAGTAGTAACAAGAGAATGTACTTTGCTATTCTTGTACCAATTGTGCTTCCTCACAGCTAAAATGATGCACAACATGTATCTCAGACAATGTACAAGACAACTTGGCCACCTTAACCTAGCTATCCTGCCACTGGAAGATTCAAATTTTACTATCCAGAAAAGGGAGTATGTGAGTGGAATGACAACTCTGTATGCATATTTAAATTTTTATGGCAACCAAATGTGAGGTATAAAAATCCCCCATAATGAATAGGGACAACTTCCATTAGAGCTAACGAACAAAGCATATATGTAAATGAACTAACCTCGAAAGAACACTTCAATTTCCTATCCCAGGTTTTAAGCCTGGCTTGTCATTTGGTAGAAGCTTGTACACATAGAATGCCGCCACCGCACCACTGCACATGATAGCAACTTTTCAGAGAAACTTTAAAACTTTTGTTTACCGCAATAAAGAAAGCCTTCGCGAACTAAAATTTAGCGAAGAATCCAAATGAAAAAGGAAAAGAAGAAAAAAAGGAACAGCATCAGCATTATATATCTCACAGGAGCGTATGCTAATGTGAATATTAACACATGCAGGCAAAACTAAAATTTTCATGAAACAACAAAAGAACAAGAGAGAACAAACATTTGCAGAGGACTTGAAAGAAGCCAGGTAAAGGATCAAACTGTAACCTAATATAGTATTCATTCCCTCGTTTATACCAACATTAGCTTTTAGCGCCCTATAATCATATTTTAGAGAACCAAGGCTGAAAACTTATGGTCATCAATGTTACACACAGTCTAGTTTCCAAGTACAGATAACGGAAAATTAAAATGTTACAAGAACTTTATGAACCTGACTAAGGTTGTGAGAAAGGTGCCCAGAGTTGATGTCTGCAAAAAAGAATAATAAGAACACAAATCAGAAGCTGAGAACAAATTTGGTGAGGAATTAAAAACAATAAGGAAAACAAAAGGTTATACATAGAGATAGAAGCCCCACCTGAATCAGTGAGCTTAACGCCCTAAAAAATAAGACAGATGAGATGACTGCTGAAAATATTGTCCGGTTAGTAAACATAAAAGATGGTAATTTGATCCTATTAACGATGTAAAAATTCAAAATTAAGAAAAAGGTTAACAACCTGCTTGTCCTTTGATGGCAAGAGGAGAAGACTGTCCTCTTTTGTATAATTTTAAGCTTGATACACTTGATGCTAAAAGGGCTCCACCTAGAATAACACCGAACCTAATTGCAGAAACACTCCCTGTCAACATGAAAGAAAGGAATCCCCCGACTGAAAGAATGATACCTGCCAAACCCAAAAACGCACAAAAGAAATTTAAAGTTTCTGTTTATGTAATTCAACTTTTTCAAATAATGCTTTCATAAACCGGTGTAGAATTGAAAATTGACAGGCATGATAGGGATAAAATTCACTGATTGTGTTTATGAATATGAAAAATTCCGATACCATAAGGTATGCCGACGTGAAAGTCAAGAACTTTGGAAATGTCATTGAAATCATCGGCAGAGGAATAGTATGTTCCGACAATTTCTTTGACTTGTGGAGGGGAATTCTCGGCTGCCGTTGAGAGGTAAACTTTGCCTTCTTCACTGGTTTCTTTAACTATTTCAATCAGATCGTTTCTCGCCTTTTCTGCTTGAATCTTAAGCTGCTCCGAAGTTTCTTTCAGAGTAACCAAAGCTTTCTTGGAGTAAATCTCGTAAGCTTCTTGGGACACGTTCTGCATCTTCAAGGCTTGTTCTTTGAAAGCTTCTAAAGCTCGTTGCCATGCTTCATTTGATGATTCTTCATTCTTTTCTCTCTCCACTTCTATTTCCGAATGCTTCTAAAAGAAATTCAAAAGTTGAAAACCATATTATTAGCAAAATTCAAAATAAAAGGATTTTTTTGAATCAGAAGAAAATTGCAAGTTATAAAAGGTCATTTGAATTTCAGCTCACTGATTCCTCGGGGGAAGCTGCGAAAGCGACAACAGATTGGCTGAAGGAAAGCCGCCGATCGAGTGGGCCAAAACTTAGGGCTAAACCTCTAGGAGCGGCGAGAGAGACTCTGCGGCCAGAAGGCCGCTTGAGCCATAGAGACGGCGACAAACACGGTGGCAACGGAGAAGCGGAAGCACGGCTAAGTGTCTTCAACGGCAGCAAGGCGCAGGTAGAGTTAAGACTTTTGATCGAATACATTTTCTCTATTACCAGTTTTCCTAGCAGTAAGCTAAGCTAAAGCGAAGAGAAGAGAAGAGGGGGCTGTCTTTATTCGTTGCTTTCACTTGAATAAATGGATGTAAAACGACGTCGGTTTAAAGAAAACATTGTTTTGCCCGGGAAATAGGAAATAGGAAGTTGGAAGTTGGAAGAAACCGTTTCGATGCTATGCGATGCTTTGTTGACACGTAAACTGCTTTGAAATGTATATGAGTGGGCCCCACAGAATCACAGTTGAAGCTTCAATATGGTACATGAAAACTACGTGGTTCTCTTCTCTTTCCAATTCTTATGAATTTATCATCACTGAATACTGTGATTATCAACTCTCCGCCGTTGGATGCTGTTTACCTTTTTCTCTTCTGTTGATAAATTGGATTGTCTTGTTGTTGTTCCAGTTAGTTTTTCATTATACTCTTTTTATCATTAAATTTTGGGTATTACATAATTTAAATAAAATAAAATAAAAATTATTATTTTAGTATTAATCTTTTAATATAAATGTAGTTAATCTAACATCATTTTAATTAATTGTTTCTAAATTCAACTCCTCCAAACATTCCAAATCCTCTCTCCCATCAACTTCACAAACCTCCTCCGTGGACCCCCCTTCTTCACCATCATCCCAACAAACTTCACTGCCACCAACTTTTGCTACTGCTACTGGCTTCTGCCGATTTCTGACTCGCTTCGTTTCGAACCACCAAAGTACCCCTTAGCTTCACCACTTTTCTTCTTTCTTTCAGCTACCCCATCTTCAAAAGCATCTATAATCTCGTGTATCAATTGCCGGCTGGCGATGACTCCCAGCTCACCCAGTAGCTCATGTAGCACCTGAAACAGTCACAGGTAAAAAGAGGTGGATGGTCATGATCGTTGCCGCTGCTTAAGCTGATGATGCTTCTTTTAGTCGGTTATTTCTGGGTGTTTTTCCGGTGGGTTGAGAAGTTGCTGAAATCGTTGTTAGCACAAGAGGTGAGATAAGGCCAAGGGAAGCCAGAAAATTTTGGTAGGGATCGAAATTAAATTGTAATTTTTATTATAGTAAAAATATAATTTTTAAAAAATTAAATTAAACAATTATTATTTTTAGGGATTAAAATATAATTTTAATTTTATTAATTTAAAATTTTAAAGGACCAATATAAAACTTTTCCATTTTAGAGGATAGAACCCTGCCAGCCCCTAGATAGGCAAAGAGGAAAGGGCAACCGCAAGAGTTAATATAGTGGTAGGAAGGAAAGACAAATGATCGGAGGTTTTACTACAAAGGGCCGTGAACAAATCAAGGTTAAACCTCATTTACAAGACTAAAATGATAGTTTTTTATTATATTTAAATTATGTGGAAAAAATAAAAAATTTAGAAATAATTTCACAGAAGATTTTTCTTTATAATTTTAATAGGGTCATCGAAATTATCAAATTATGTAATGTGGGTGTCCAAATTATAAATTTTTTTTTCGAGTACTTAAAATAAAAATTTTTGAAAGTTAAGATGACTATTTGTATTTACCTTAAAAAAATTTTAAACATTCCCAATCCAATTCTTCACGTTATTAGACGTTTTTAATTTAATCCCTTAAATGTAAAAAAAAATTGAAAATCAATTGAAGTATCCATATAGTCACTTGTCATAAATTGATATTAGAATGACATTATTTAAAAAACCCAAAAAATCTTAAATATATATAATTATAAAAAATAAAAAGAATATAATCAAATTTTAAAATATATATATATAAAATTTTAAAAATTTATATGAATTTTAAAAAATGGTAAAAAATTATAAAAATATCAAAATTATTAGAAATTGTAAAATATTGTAAAAAAATTTTAAAAAGTATTTAAAAATTTACAATTAGTAAAAAAAAATTATTGTTTCTTGTAATAAACTTCGCTAATCACATTTAAAATATTTAAAATTCAATATAAAAAATTGTATATAATTAAAAATACAATCTATTTCTATAAAATTTGTATTTTAAAATATTAAAAATTTAATATAAAAAATTATTCAATTTTTATTGAAATACTTTTAAAATACATCAATTTTTAGTATTTTACTAATGTTACTGATAGTACGTTTATTTGACTTGACTCTCTATCTAATGTATGGAGTAAGATTTATTCATCCATCATCATGTACATATTCTTTTTGTACTTCACTTTTAATATTTTTATTTATGAACTAAGACATTGGTTTAGGACTAAATTACCTAAAAAGGCCCATTTCCAAGCATATTTACGGAAATGGGCTGATTACACCATTATTTACCGAAAATAGCCACTTTTTGCAAAACGCGCCTACGTGGCCACATTTAAGGGGGAAATTGCCAACAAAGTTGACGTGGCAAAAAAGCTCCTTTCGGGGTGCACTTTGCTGGCAATTTTTGAACCCCCAACGACTATTTTTTTTGACTGTTGGATGTCCAACAGTAAAAAAAAAAGTATAAAATCCTCCTCCTATTATTTCACACATATTTTCTTTACAATTTAGCAAAAAATCTCTACAATTTCTCCCTAAAGCTCTCAAATTTCTCAAAGCTCTTTATAATTAGTTATTTACTTTAAATTTTTTTCTAAATTAGTATTATTTTTTTTATAATTTCAAAAATATTTGATCGTGTTAGCAATGGTCGGAGTATTAATTCGTCTCGATCATAAACATATTTTCGTCGAACAAATGAAAATGGTAACAGTTTATTTTAAATTTTGAATATTATTTAATTTTTTTTCATTTATGTAATTTTAATTAATTTGTATTTTATAATGTTTTATAACAGTCTATAGATCAAGTGTTATGTTATATTCGTAATATGTCTGGTCCGCCATCACCGTTGATAGAAATTTACTTGAGGGAAGTGGGTTTTTGGCATGCAGCGACTATAGGCCGAGGGTGCAAATTGGATCCGAAACTCATTAGCGTGTTAATAGAGAGGTGGAGACCGGAGACGCACACATTCCATCTTTCATGCTAAGAGTGTACTATCACATTGGAGGACATCCAGTTACAATTAAGATTGCCGGTGGATGGGGCCGCACTCACCGGGTCCGTTCAATCTGCTGATTGGGGAGCCATATGCTACAATCTTTTGGGTGAGATTCTGGATAATATCTATGGAGGTCAGATCGAGATGGGCTGGTTACGAGGCACATTCCTGGAGTCGGGGAATGATTCGACTAAAGTAAAAAGAATACGATATGCTCAGGCATACATCCTTGAGATGATTAAAGGTTATCTGATATCGGACTTGTCACGAAACCTTGTACATTTGAGGTGGCTACAGAAGCTCGTTGATTTTAGAGCAGCTGGCGAACTTAGTTGGGGGTGTGCAGTGTTGGCAACATTGTACTGGGAGATGTGCGGGGTGATGCCACCAAATAAAGCCAAAATTGGAGGTTTCCTATCACTATTACAATCATGGGTTTGGTTTCGCTTTCCATTTTTACATCCTCGAGTGAACCACCCATATACATTCCCACTCATAACGAAGTAAAATTTTTATTTGATTTTACAATTATTCCATAGATTTAAAATAAAATTGTATGCTAAAAATTTATTTAATTAGGTGGAACCATCCAGCGAGTTATGTTGGAATACCTACCGCTCTTGAAGATAAACGGCTTCTATTAGGCCAACGGTCAGAAGAACAAGTAAGTATTAAATAATATATATACATAAAATAGTCGTTTCATATTTAGTATTTAGTATTTAGTATTATGTATATAACTAATATTTTTATCCCGTTCATATAGTTTCAATGGACACCATACGAGGATCTAGCAATACGGGCTGTAATTTCGGAAGAATTCTTTCAAAATTCGAACATTTGGCATGTTAAGTCCCATTGGTCAACTATGCTACTATCGAGATGCACTAAACGGATAGAGTGTTGCGACAAGTTAGATTCCGACAATCGATTCCTGAAGAACCTGAGGTGCTCAATGACCAGCACAAAATCGACTTACGGTTAACGAATACGGATTGGACGGTATTCTGGTCAGAATATATCAAAATTTGGGAAAATCGATATGATCATATACCTGATCGCAAACCAATCATCGTCCCAGAGTTAGCGTGTACCCCGGATTATATGCCATGGTTTAGGATCCATGGCAAACCATATTTGCTGTTGGAAGAGCAGAAACGTCGATAAATCCGTGTGGAAAAGGAACGATGGTGCCCTTTAAATCCAAAAAGAAGGGACGATGGCACGGACCCATCAACAACACCCACACAATCACCGGGCACATCAACAGCGCCGCCCACACAATCACCGAGCCCAATGCCTCAATCGACGACACCCACATTATAGCCCTTTAGATTATGCCAGGTGCGTATCCTAGCCCTTATATGTATCCTAACCCTTATATGTTTCCTTTTCCAAGTCCTATGACAGGTTGGAATGTATGACCTGATGCATCTCCTTTCCCGATGACTCCGACTCAACCGATGATATATAGGCCATCATCGTCACATGGATCGCACGAGGTACTGTCGCTGAGCTCATCTCATTACCATTCCCCATCACCTTACGGGATTCAAACACCTCCACCGTGGGTAATGCAAACACCACCACATTCTTTATTCTACCAAGGTGGGTCATCCTTCCAACACCCACAATTGGAGCAATCACAACCCTTACCGAGGCAACTAAGGAAGAATCTAACACGTAATCATCGTCCATCCCCATGCGGCACTGATTCCGACCAGCATATACATTGATTTTTTTAATATATTTGTAGAAGTTGTTTTTATATTGTTTCATTTAATAAAAAAGAAGTTGTTTTTAATATTTTAATAGTAAATTAATTTTATATTTTGAATAAAATATAAGTTCTTTTGAACAAGGCTGAATAGAAATAATGCAACATCATTTCATAACAGCAATTATCAACTATTTCAGTTTGGACATGATAGTATGACCTGGGTTCTTACACCATCCACACAACTTTTGTTAGTTCGTTTTTTCCCAAATATCTATATTATTACGTATTCTACTCGAGCAAGGTCGACTTTTTGGTTTGCGACACAATTATCAACTATGTTGTTTCAAAGTACCAAGAAAACTATCCATACCGAAAAACTCCTTACCAACTTCCAAATCACCCGATCCAATGTCGAACCTGTACGGTCACGTGTTCTTTATGGTAGATCTGAAAACTCTAACACATCATCTGTCAATATATCGACATTATACATGTGGGCTAGAGACGAGTATGCCATGAATCGCGGATTTTCTTCTTTTTCATCTGAACCCTTTTCAACGTCTTCAGGTTCGGATGGAATAGGCTTCGGTTTAGAAAATAATACAACTTCTACACCATCAGGGCCAGGCTCTCGAGGTGGATCCATATCAAACTCATCATCCAACCAACCATCATCTGTAACATACGAGGTCCCCTCGCCGGTTGACGTCGTAGGGAGTACATCATCCCTTATTGTGGATGTTTCGTAACGCCTCCAATCAGATGTGGATTGCTAACCACTAGAACTTGATGTCATTCCCCAATACGTATTTCCAGCATCGAACATTAACCCACCGATGTGCATGTCCCATCCACTAACCGAGTGTCGTACAAGAGTTGCATTTTCCATACTGCCATCAAACATGGGCACTTCCGTGTTCTGCCTCCCACTAACGGAGTGTCGGCTAGGGGTCGTGTATTCCTCTCGAATAGTAGTTGATGTTAAAGTCTCAAATGTTTCATTTGACAATGAAAATTGAACATATAACTCAAAATAGGGTGATCCACTAGCAAGATGAGTCTGCACCATCGCCTCAAAGCTACGAATACCTTTGATATCAAATGAGTCATATGTTGCAGGATCAATCGATGCACAAAATTGATACTTAATAGAAGAAACCCTACTTGGCGTCGTTCCGAAGATTTTGCGCCTAATTTTTTAACGAAATTCTGTAAAATCTATACTCTGGTTAAAAACCATTCGCGCTGTGTTCTCTGATAAAAAAAACGTAGTTCTAGGTGTTACGGACCTCATCATCATAGTAAATAACAGCACTAATACGTTCACTCATCTTTAATTTCTATTCTGCTTAGCCTCTCTAATTTTACTTGTTGTAACTTATGCATCCTAATAATGAAATTTGCCTCGTTTATAGCCTAAGGCCAATCATGAACTACTGTAGAAAAAGAGAGTCCACGTGGGAGTTTTTTTGGATATTTTGTTGACATTGTATCCTGCTTGAAGTGTTTTTGACACTATTTGTTCAGAAATATCTTCTCAAAATTAATTTTTAAGGAACTACTGTAGAAAAAAAGTGTCCACGTGGGAGCTTTTTTCTGTAATTTTGCTAATAGTGCATTCTGCTTGAAGCGTTTTTGACACTATTTGTTCAGAAATGTCTTCTCAAAATTATTTTTTCATGAACTACTGTAGAAAAAGAGCGTTCCACGTGGTAGCTTTTTTCCGTAAATTTGTTGACAGTGCATCCTGCTTGAAGCATTTTTGATACTATTTGTTCAAAAACGCCTTTTCAAAATTATTTTTTCAAGAACTACTGTAGAAAAAAAGCGTCCACGTGAGAGCTTTTTTCTGTAATTTTGCTTATAATGCATCCTGCATGAAGCGTTTTTGACACTATTTGTTCAGAAATGTATTCTCAAAATTATTTTTTTTAGGGTACAAAATAGTCAATTTTGTTAAAAAATAAACACAATGTTATTTTAAAAAAAACTAAACCCTAATTTAATTAAATTTAACCCTAAACCCTACACCCTAATTTAATTTATTTAAAATTGTAGAACCCTAATTTACTTAATTTATCTAAAAACCATAAACCCTAATTTAACTTATTTAAAACAATAATTTATTTAATTTATTTAAAAACCATAAACCTAAAACCCTAATTTATTTAAAATCCTAAAAACCCTAATTTATTTAATTTATTTAACAACCCTAAACCCTACACCATGTGATACACGCCCGACACACACGCAAAGAGAGATCCACACGCAAGCAATACAAACAATGAAGAAAACAACAAAAGTGACAAGAAAACAAAATGAACGAAAACAAAAATAGCTCTCGGATCTGGCTATAAAATGAAAAATCAAAGCTTTGTAATTTTTTTTTTGAGAGGAACACCAAAGAATCAAAAACAAGAAAAACATAAAAAGGTTGATATTCAAAGTTTATCTTCTTTGTTTGCATTTTGTTTTAATTACTTTTTTTAATTTCTTTTTGGTACTTACAAATCTATTAAACAAAAGTGGGTATAAAGAATAAAAGGAAAAAAAGAAAGGCTCACCGGAGTTACCTCGTAGCCCGTCGTCGGAAGTCTCTCTCCACGGTCGAAATGGGGCACGAAAAGTGTGAAAGTGGGCCTTTTTCTTTCGACACCTTAGGATCCATTCAAAAGGGATCTAAAGGTCCCTATTTGCGCATCACCGGCCACCAGATACGGTGGTGGTGCGGCGATGCGACAGACGGTCATGGCCCTTTTGGCCGGAGGCAAAGAGAAGGAGGGGAGAGGACCAAGAAAACTCTCTGTTTTCTTTAAAAAAAAGTGCTGAAATAAAAAAAAAGAAAAAAAGAATGGCTTAAATGGCCACTGAAACGGCAGCTTTTTTTTTAAGGCTAAAATGGGATATTTTCAATCATGGTCCCTCCTCTTATCCTGCGCCATTTAATTTAGTCCTTTTTGCATATTCTTTTTTTTTTTAAATTTCGCCCACTTATTTCATGTCATTTCCGTTTTAATCCTCGGCCTGAGTCGTTGAAATGCAGCGCATTTGAGACTTGGGATATTGTCCCATTTAGTCCCTACAACTTCGAAAGCGCTTTGATTTAGACTTTGGCACTTTTCACAATTATAATCTATACCATTTCTTTTACTCTCTTTTTTTATTTGGTACAGCCTTTCTATTTCGATTTATTTAACCACGTCTATTACAAGTCATATTCGCTATTTACATAGATGTTATAATGTATTTAGTTTTATACTTTATGTGTCATTTGTATATTTTCCCTCTGTTTTTTTTTTAAAAAATAAAAAAATAAAAAAATATTTTATATGTGTTTATTTTAAGTTTTCTTTTTACCCATCAATTATTTTAACATATACACATGTTGTTTATTTCACTTTCACTTTTCATTAGAATTGTTTATTCCAAGTTTTATGTGCCAATTATTTTAAATGTAAATATTACTTATTTTATGTTCTCTTTTGTAAACTGTTTGCTATTTTGTTTCGTTAATTTGCATGGCTATTTTGGTAATTTTCTTTTTCATATATATATCTTATATTATTTTATCTTATGATGAAAACATTATTCATAGCAAATTATATCATCATATTTTACTTTAAAAATACCGTTTTCTATCTTGGAATCGTCTTTTGTATTATTTATTTAAAATTTAGCCCATTAGTTTAAATTGTTCATATACACTTCCAAATTCCATTTATTTATTTTAAAACATTCTATTTATGTTCATTATAGTTTTTATTACCCATGCTATATGTTACGCTTTTATGTACATACATGCACATTATTTGTTCCAAAATTATACATCTCATCTTTGTTTAAGTTTTGCTTTATACGTTATTTTTTTTTTTTAAATCCATATTTTACTTTATTATGTTTAAACTTGCCTATTAGCTTTTAAATATTTTTATTTATTTTATTCAATTTGACTTGCTTTATATTATTTATTTTTTCTGATTGCTAAATATGTTTTGTTCCTTACTTGTTAATATTAGTATGTGAATGATGTATGTGAGCCATTATTTGTTCGCTTGCTTCTTCACCTTATTGTTGTATATTTATGTAATGTCATCCATGAATTATTGTTTATACTCATTATTGTCGTATCTCATATCATTGCCTCAAGTTAAACCCCAATGTATTTATCCAATAAATCACCTTATTCTAACCTAAATAAATAACACTTGTTGTTTAAATATCGCATTCGCTACTATTCAAAAAAAAAAGATTTTTCAAATAAGGCAATGTTATGCATTTTGAGATATCGAGGAATTGTGCCTAACTTACTGGTTTCGATTTTCTCGTTATTTCTAAATAGCTAAATATCCTTTTGAGTTTTAAAACACACGAAACTCTCATTTAAATTAAAAAAGACGACCTTGTGCTCGAAGATTCATAGTATTGTGTCCTAACTTACGGGATGTGATACTCCGATATCTCGAGATAAGGAAATCTTTAAACAAATTGTTTTGAGCTAATTAAAATTTTAAAATCGATATTAATAAAGAAGATCATATTCCAAATCTATTCCCGATTTTTAATTTTCGACACTAAGACACTAACTAATCAATTCGGTACCAATTTTTGGGCGTGTCGGGGGTGCTAATCCTTCCCCGCACGTAACTGACTCCCGAACTTGTTCTCTTGGAATTCGTAGACCAAAAGGCTGTTTTAATAAAACTAAAATTGTTTTAACAAAGGTGATCCGATCACATCTAATAAAGATCGGTGGCGACTCCCGTTTTTTATTTTCGTTTTTCAAAACCAAAGTCAATCCCGTTGTCAAAAAAATGGTTTCGACAGCTTGGCGACTCCACTGGGGACATGTCGAGGGTCGAGCCATAAATTGATTATTTTTGTCTTGTGTCGAAAATTAAAAAACCTGTTTTAAACCTACGGTCATCTCATTGCATTTCATTTTGGTGTTGTACTTGATTGGCTTCGGTTTGATTCTTTTGTATATTCTGCACATCATACCGCATTATTGGTCAATTTTACCCTTTAAGTGGAAGTGAGAAACTACTCCTTCGTGAGGTCTTCACCTCCGTATAGGATAGTGGATCGCTTTATACATCCGCATACTGCGCTGCGTCTTCGTGAGGTTTTCATCTCCAGATAGCCGTAGGGGAAATGTATTCCCCAATCGAACTCACCAGTATGAACCTATAATGGGTGAGGATCGAGGAATTTGCTGGTTCAGTGTACCTTCACTTTAGAACCGAACCACATGTAATGAGCCTTAAGAGCCTACCCTAAGTAGAACCACACCGACCCCTAGTAGTTACCTGACTAGGTGCTTGATTATTTCCTGCTTTTTTGATTCTTTGTTTCAATACCGACTTGTTTATGTTTTGTTGTTGGTGCATGACATCTCATCATAAAAGGGGCATTGATTCACGATTGGTTACTAAATAGAAGAGTTTAGCATGGAAAAGGGTTTCTTGATAGAGTGGAGGATAATGCGGCCGTCCGAGTATGGTGCGAGAAGACACAACGAGAGAAAGGTGATAGTTTGGTCGAGGATATGAGTCTGAGAGATATGGGATTTTACTCGCATCAGTGTGACTCAGAATGACCTGCAAGAACTAAGAGAAATATGGAATAGTTGGAATGACGAGATCAAGCAACTCTTTTACTGCAACTACGGCGACTTACCTTATTTGCTCGACATAAAGGTGGATAAATACTTATTCCGCGCCCTCGCGCAGCTTTTGGAACCCCGCTTAGGTTGCTTCACCTTGAGGAGTCGATTTAGTACCCACTGTGGAGGAATACATGGCGTTACTTAATTGCCTGAAGATTCAAGCCGACAGGGCCTATTCAAGACCTTTCAATGTTCCCCCATTTTTGAAGAAATTGATGAGTATCACGGGAATGAGCGAGCAATGGGTTGCAGCCGTATCAAAATGTAGAAAGGGGATAGTAAGTGCATTCTCAGTAACAACCCCTACCCGTATCTGTCATTTGGAATGAGAGTACGAGGCATTACCGAGAAGCACTTGAAACACTTATAGATAATTTAAATACATTTTCATAACAACTTGTCTCGATTTCATACTATTTCGTATTTAAGCTTTATTCACTAAAGTCTTTGAAATATCATCTTTATGCAAATAACACACATGAGGTACATAATTCCGTAGTTATAAATGAACACATTTATCAAACATATTCCATGTTTTTATATATATATCATAGTCTCAAATTTACATGTATCAATTACCATCACTTCCTCGTATTTCAGACAAATACGTGTAACAATTCATAAATATGTAATTCACTAACTCTTCCTGCCAATCACGATTTAAATTGCCAAATCACTTATTGAGCCCAATTTCAATGTACACTAAAATATATCATATAAATTTGGATGTACGTATTCATTAATAAATTCCATGTACGAGATATCATCATCTCTTATTTCCACATACATTTACTTTCCACATTCATGAATTCAAATAACATATACAAGACATACCAATGTATTTCAGTGCACGCTTTCATGATATTTCATTTTGAACTCAGATTATTTCATACTAGAAGTTTTCTCATTAACTCACTTGGAATACCAATTCATACGGATAATACACTCAAGGCGTAGAAATATATAATCACAAATGAACTCATTCATCAATCGGGTTTTATGCTCATATCTCATCAACTCGTATTTCCTTATGTCACATAATTCCATGTAATACTTACCAAACTTTTTCAAATTAGTGAACATCTTACTAATTGGTCTGCACTTGTATGCACTTTGAATTTCACTGACAATCACTGATGCCATAGCATAGCTATGGTCTTTTCACTAGAATGCCATAGCTCAGCTATGGTCTTACATTTTATACACATATCACACCGATGTCTTATCCCGGATATGGTCTTACACGAAATCACTTGTCACTTGTAGCCAAGCTATCACTATTCACCGATCGTAGCCGAGCTACCATTTTCACTAATCAAGTAGCCGATGATCGTGTGTGCCAAGCTAACACTTCATTGATCGGGTAGCCGGAAGCTACCACTTTTTACTTGCCATTTGTCCTTGATCGGATAAGTGTAGCTGAAGCTATCACTTATCACTTTCATTTGTCTCTGATCGAGATAAGTGTAGCCGGAAGCTATCACTTATCACTTTCACTTATCCTTGATCAAATAAGTGTAGCCAAGCTATCACTTATCACTTTCATTTGTCCTTGATCGAGATAAGTGTAGCCGAAGCTATCACTTATCACTTTCATTTGTCATTGATCGAGATAAGTGTAGCCAAGCTATCACTTATCACTTGTTGCCATGGTCCAACCATGGTCTTTTCCTTCAATTCATCTTGTCACTAGATTGTAATGCTCAATTTGATCATTTATTCAATTTTCATGTTTTTACATTATTCGCGAATTTTATCATCAATACATATGAAATAACACATCATGAAATTCATAAAATTAACAAATGGTCACTAAAATTTAGTTATACAAACTCACAAGTACGATTTTTGTATTATAACGATATTCATAATTTCATAATAAATATTCCAAATAAAACATTATATCATTTCTAATTCAACATTTATCGATTATAATCGGGCATGTGATCAAGTCATTCATATATATATATTTACTTTTCCTCCTCCTCCTCTCCATCCACATCCTTAGTATAAATAACACACTTGTAAGTAACATCATCCATAATTTTCACTATTTACTTATGTGAATATTCAAGCTGTCCATCCGTGTCATAGTCACTAAATCATTTTTATCTTGAGCTACAGAACTCGAAATTAAGATCCATAAATTTTCCCAGAAACTAGACTCATATTTTTTATTTCCATAAAAATTTCATAATTTTGGTTGGGCCAATTAATACAGTTTATTCATTGAAGTCTCCCTGTTCTGCTGTCTGACAGTTCCGACCCTTCTTCACTAAAAATTAATTATCTTCTCGTACAGAATTTGAATGATGTCCTCGTTTGTTTCTCTTGAAAATAGACTCATTCAGGATTCTAAACATATAAATTTAAGCCCCTAATTGTTTTTATCTAATTTTTGATGATTTTCAAATTCAGAACAGGGGACCTGAAATCATTCTAACCTTGTCTCACAAAATTTATCATATCTCATGATTTACAATTCTATTGCTTACATAATTTCTTCTATAAGAAACTAGACTCAATAAGCTTTAATTTCATATTTTATTCATCCTCTAATTCCATTTCTAAAATTTTTGATGATTTTTCAAAGTTAGACTACTGCTACTGTCCAAAACAGTTTTAGTGCAAAGTGTTGATTTCCATTTTTCCCCAAATTTCACAATTCATACAATTCAGTCCTTACTCGATTAACCCCTCAATTAAGATAATTTTCTCAATTAATACTTTTCCTAGACATCAGAAGTTATTTCATAACTATTGAAATTCAGAATTTCCACATACTTCAAACTCTTTTACAATTAGGTCCTAAACATTCACTTTCTATTCAATTCTTTCAATAAAATCAGCATATAAACAATTTAAAGCTCTAATTCCATGCCAAATCATCATATAGTTCCAGCACATATTCATAGCAACTTTCAATTTCTTTCATAGAATTAAAAACTAATGAATTCAACAAGTGAACCTAGTTGTAAAAGTCACAAAACACAAAAATTTCAAGAAATAATCAAGAATTGAACTTACTTGAAGTAAAAACATGAAAAACCAGCTTGAAGGAACTCTTCCATGGTGTTTTGCTGATGAGAATGCAGAAAAATAAAGAGAAATCTAGATAATTCCACTTTAGTCCTAGCTTTATTAAGTAAATTTTGCAATTTTCCAATTTTGCCCTTAATTCTCCTTATTTTCTTGCTGATTTCATGCCTTGCCGTCCAGCCCAAAGAGACCTTGGGTCTATTTGCCTTTAAACCCTCTTTCTTTTATCATCTAAGCTATTTAATCATTTCCCACAATTTTACATTTGATACAATTTAGTCCTTTTGTTCAATTAACTATCGTAACTTTAAAATTTCTTGTGAAACTTTAATACTAACTTATTAACCTCCATAAATATTTATAAAAATATTTATGGCTCGATTTAAAATTCCGAGGTCTCAATACCTCGCTTTTTCGATTCTAATTATTTTAATATTTATTTAGTACGCTATTCACTATTTAAAATTTTTTTCCTAACTTCACATTTAACTTATACTTACTAAATTAATAATATTTCCTACTCATTTGTCGGATTTAGTGATCTCAAATCACTGCTCCGACACCACCGAAAAATTAAGGTCATTACAACTCTCCCCTTTAGGATTTTAGTCCCAAAAATCTTATTAGAAAAATTTTGCTTTCAATATTCATGAAACACTTTTACTAACTTCTCAAAATCACAATTCGGTTTAACCTCGAATATTTATTTTTTTTTCCAGTCACCTTTGAACTCTAGAATAAATGGTAGAACTTATTGTCAAAATTCTAAATTACCCTCTTAGGAACACATATACTTAGGTGATCACAAATAAAAAGAACTCTGTACCTACTGAAATGATCATACAGATCTTTCTTTGTGAAATGATTAACCATAAACTAAATAACATTTTCCTTTCTGATGTTAATGACAATCCCAATTCGAAATCTATAGCCATTCTATCTCATATCACACTAGTATTATCACCGACCGCAATAAATCCCACAGAATGCTCTTGATATTCGGCTTGAACTCAAAAATATTTATGTAGCGCTCTTGCAATCACTAGCACATCTAACACACAATAAGATAATAAAGATCTTGATAAATCCTCAGAGAAAGCCAAAAGAAAAACACTGCTTACACTACTAAAAACATCATAACAAAGAAAATATATTTTCTGCATGTATAAAATAAAATCATAATCAGTAGAAACAAAAGAATAGTCTCATATAAATTTTTACCATCGACTTCATTCCAATATATTAGAATAAAATTCCAAAGAGATGAAGAAATATGATCATAAATCGACCAGACCAACGAGGGCTTTCGTCTAACATCATAGTTAGCTAGCATTCTCACAACATAAGAACTCCATCAAAACCGAACAACCAAACACATATATTTGATGATAAAAGAATATATATAATACCTGAAAAGATCATCATATTCATTTCAACTATAATTGTCACACACACAGACATCTTTACTATTCAATTATCATTTCTCTGACTAATTCTATCATCATGAACCTGCATCATTCCATTCACTAACGAAAATCAATTCGGAAAAACTTTGGCAACCACATACTTTAGACATCATATCGGAATAAGTCGATTAGCCAAGGTTAACTTTTTCTTTAACCGTGACATTACGTAATCTGAATGATCTTTAGAATAATCGATATCTTTTAAAAAGCGTATTCACTTGTCAAACTATTTTTAACTCCGTCTGCATTATTAATTATTTCACTATCAGTACTCTTTAGTTTCACACTTGTGAACTATTCCACATAATTCTCGTGAATTTTCGTTATAAAATACCACATTGATAAGGGGTGAGGTCGTAAAGCCTCTAACTGGACTCTCATAAATACATACATAAGATTTAGCATTTATCATCAACATCATATCCTTACAATTACATAATTCACTTCAAGCAAATTAACATACATAATTATGTTACATGAACTTTTCAATTATCATTTTTAAACAAGTGTACTTAAACAAACATTCCATGAATTTTGAGTAAGTTCACTCATAGCATTTACTTAATCAAACAAGTCGGGCCCACAATATCATATGAATGTCACACAAACAGAGATGCGCTCATCACAAGATAAACTTTCATTTCATTTCACTTTTCCCATATTTCTCGATTTATGACTAGTTCATTTCAGACCTCATCACATCCATATCATGAACTCTTTTTCATACCTTTTCAAGTTTCGACTCATCTTAAACACATTCTTACTCGGACACCTTAGTGTCACTTTCAACAATTTATGAAATAACTCGATTGAAAAGTATTTACGTCTATATGTAAAATAAAGATTAGACCGAATCATACACATCACACTATCACAGATTTATATGGCATGTATTTCTAGACTTCACGTATGCTATGTTCAGTCCGAGGACCGACTAAACCGTGGCTCTGATACCACTAAATGTAACAACCCCTACCCGTATCTCATCATTTGGAATAGAGTCGAGGCATTACCGAGAAGCATGAAACACTTATAGATAATTTAAATACATTTTCATAACAACTTGTCTCGATTTCATACTATTTCGTATTTAAGCTTTATTCACTAAAGTCTTTGAAATATCATCTTTATGCAAATAACACACATGAGGTACATAATTTCGTAGTTATAAATGAACACATTTATCAAACATATTCCATGTTTTTATATATATATATCATAGTCTCAAATTTACATGTATCAATTACCATCACTTCCTCGTATTTCAGACAAATACGTGTAACAATTCATAAATATGTAATTCACTAACTCTTCTTGCCAATCACGATTTAAATTGCCAAATCACTTATTGAGCCCAATTTCAATGTACACTAAAATATATCATATAAATTTGGATGTACGTATTCATTAATAAATTCCATGTACAGATATCATCATCTCTTATTTCCACATACATTTACTTTCCACATTCATGAATTCAAATAGCATATACAAGACATACCAATGTATTTCAGGTACGTTTTCATGATATTTCATTTTGAACTCAGATTATTTCATACTAGAAGTTTTCTCATTAACTCACTTGGAATACCAATTCATACGGATAATACACTCAAGGCGTAGAAATATATAATCACAAATGAACTCATTCATCAATCGGGTTTTATGCTCATATCTCATCAACTCGTATTTCCTTATGTCACATAATTCCATGTAATACTTACCAAACTTTTTCAAATTAGTGAACATCTTACGGAATTGGTCTGCACCGGTATGCACTGAATTTCACTGACAATCACTGATGCCATAGCATAGCTATGGTCTTTTCACTAGAATGCCATAGCTCAGCTATGGTCTTACATTTTATACACATATCACACTGTCTTTATCCCGGATATGGTCTTACGACGAAACTCACTTGTCACTTGTAGCCGAAGCTATCACTATTCACCGATCAGTAGCCGAGCTACCATTTTTCACTAATCAAGTAGCCGATGATCGTGGCAGCCGCTACCACTTCATTGATCGGTGGCCGAAGCTACCACTTTTTACTTGCCATTTGTCCTTGATCAGATAAGTGTAGCTGAAGCTATCACTTATCACTTTCATTTGTCCTTGATCAGATAAGTGTAGCCGAAGCTATCACTTATCACTTTCACTTATCCTTGATCAAATAAGTGTAGCCGAAGCTATCACTTATCACTTTCATTTGTCTCTTAATCGATAAGTGTAGCCAAGCTATCACTTATCACTTTCATTTGTCATTGATCGGATAAGTGTAGCCGAAGCTATCACTTATCACTTGTTGCCATGGTCCAACCATGGTCTTTTCCTTTAATTCATCTTGTCACTAGATTGTAATGCTCAATTTGATCATTTATTCAATTTTCATGTTTTTACATTATTCGCGAATTTTATCATCAATACGTATGAAATAACACATCATGAAATTCATAAAATTAACAAATGGTCACTAAAATTTAGTTATACAAACTCACAAAATACGATTTTTGTATTATAACGATATTCATAATTTCATAATAAATATTCCAAATAAAACATTATATCATTTCTAATTCAACATTTATCGATTATAATCGGGCATGTGATCAAGTCATTCATATATATATATTTACTTTTCCTCCTCCTCCTCTCCATCCACATCCTTAGTATAAATAACACACTTGTAAGTAACATCATCCATAATTTTCACTATTTACTTATGTGAATATTCAAGCTGTCCATCCGTGTCATAGTCACTAAATCATTTTTATCTTGAGCTACAGAACTCGAAATTAAGATCCATAAATTTTACCAGAAACTAGACTCATATTTTTTCTTTCCATAAAAATTTCATAATTTTTGGTTGGGCCAATTAATACAGTTTATTCATTGAAGTCTCCCCTGTTCTGCTGTCTGACAGTTCCGACCCTTCTTCACTAAAAATTAATTATCTTCTCGTACAGAATTTGAATGATGTCCTCGTTTGTTTCTCTTGAAAATAGACTCATTCAGGATTCTAAACATATAAATTTAAGCCCCTAATTGTTTTTATCTAATTTTTGATGATTTTTCAAATTCAGAACAGGGGAACCCGAAATCATTCTAACCTTGTCTCACAAAATTTATCATATCTCATGATTTACAATTCTATTGCTTACATAATTTCTTCTATAAGAAACTAGACTCAATAAGCTTTAATTTCATATTTTATTCATCCTCTAATTCCATTTCTAAAATTTTTGATGATTTTTCAAAGTTAGACTACTGCTACTGTCCAAAACAGTTTTAGTGCAAAGTGTTGATTTCCATTTTTCCCCAAATTTCACAATTCATACAATTCAGTCCTTACTCAGTTAACCCCTCAATTAAGATAATTTTCTCAATTAATACTTTTCCTAGACATCAGAAGTTATTTCATAACTATTGAAATTCAGAATTTCCACATACTTCAAACTCTTTTACAATTAGGTCCTAAACATTCACTTTCTATTCAATTCTTTCAATAAAATCAGCATATAAACAATTTAAAGCTCTAATTCCATGCCAAATCATCATATAGTTCCAGCACATATTCATAGCAACTTTCAATTTCTTTCATAGAATTAAAAACTAATGAATTCAACAAGTGAACCTAGTTGTAAAAGTCACAAAAACACAAAAATTTCAAGAAATAATCAAGAATTGAACTTACTTGAAGTAAAAACATGAAAAACCAGCTTGAAGGAACTCTTCCATGGTGTTTTTGCTGATGAGAATGCAGAAAAATAAAGAGAAATCTAGATAATTCCACTTTAGTCCTAGCTTTATTAAGTAAATTTTGCAATTTTCCAATTTTGCCCTTAATTCTCCTTATTTTCTTGCTGATTTCATGCCTTGCCGTCCAGCCCAAAGAGACCTTGGGTCTATTTGCCTTTAAACCCTCTTTCTTTTATCATCTAAGCTATTTAATCATTTCCCACAATTTTGCATTTGATACAATTTAGTCCTTTTGTTCAATTAACTATCGAACTTTAAAATTTCTTGACGAAACTTTAATACTAACTTATTAACCCTCCATAAATATTTATAAAAATATTTATGGCTCGATTAAAATTCCCAAGTCTCAATACCTCGTTTTTCGATTCTAATTATTTTAATATTTATTTTTAGTACGCTATTCACTATTTAAAATTTTTTTTCCTAACTTCACATTTAACTTATACTCACTAAATTAATAATATTTCCTACTCATTTGTCGGATTTAGTGATCTCAAATCACCGCTTCGACACCACCGAAAATTAAGTGCATACACATTCCTTGGAGGAATTTGAGAGACTTGATCTTGGCACACCCAGTTTGAAGAAGAGGATTGATGTTTTCGCCTTGAGCATCTACAGTTTAGTCGTCTTTCCCAAGGCATTAGGACATGTAGATGAAGCCGTCTCTCAGCACTTATTCGACCGATTTGATAAAGGTACCACACTGTCCCAAATCTTAGCGAAACTTTCAGGATCTTTGAATGCATGTCGGAGAGCGGGCGAAGGAAGGTTCATTGGTTGTGCACAGCTTTCTTTTGACTTGGTTTCATAGCCATTTTTGGAAGGTGGATAAGGTCTCCTATCGGGTTTTCTCTAAGGACTATTCTCCACTAAGAGAATTAGTGGCTACACCGAGGCGAGACGATATCTCAGAAGAAAAATGGATAGCTATTCTTCAAAATTTACGAGTCGAAGATGTTGAATGGAAGGCCCCGTGGTTAATCCCCGATGAGATCTTATATCGATGCGGCGATTTTGACTGGGTCCCTCTAGCTGGAATATGGGAGCTTCTGGATATGCCCCGCTACTTGTGTTAAGGCGTGATCGGTCGAGAGCCAGTTCATACCAAAGAACACGAGGATTGACTCAATGTGAGTTCTCTTATAAAGACGATGGTTATAAGAAAAAGGTTCGTGAGATATTAAATGCTTGGAACCAAACCCGAAGAATGAAGGGATTCACCGCAGGTCCGATGATAACCCCCGAGTATGAATGGTGGTGGGGTAAGAGAGTCAACGATAACGTTCCTAAACCGGATAAAGGGAGCACTCAGCCAATAGAGGAGTATTTACGAGTAGCCCCATCCGAGCTAGAGATCATCAAGCAAGACTTGAGAAAAAGAGCTCGAGAATTTGGAAAGAGGATAGAGCGGTTAGAGGAAGAAAAATGCGGCTAGGATTAGGCGTCGACATCCATAAGCTAGAGGCCGAGAAGCTAAGGAAAGGAAAGAACAAAGCCGAGGAAGACTTGGATAGTCTGAAGACCGATTATAAGAAGTCTGCGTATGTCAATCGGGATCACGGTTTGGGCAAAACATCTGAACAATGGCGTCAAGAGATTGGAAAAGAAAAGACTAGAGCCGATCGGTGGGAAAAGAAGTTCTATGATGTCCGAGGCGAGAGGATGTTACGAAAAGAATTTGTTAAAAGCCAAAACGAAAAGGAGAAGTTACGAGCTCGGGTGGTGAATTAGAAAGATCACTACATCAACATCGTAGCCGCAATTCTCAGTAATCGAGTTAAGAGCCAGTCTAAGTAGGATCAAGAGTTGAAAGAAGAAATAGGAAAACTCAAGACCGCACTACAAGATAGTAAAATTCGAGTAGAACTCCTTGAGGTAAACAATGAACAATATAGAGAACAACTCTTCCGATCTCAAGATCAGATCAGAAATAGAGATTATGTCATGGGCGAAGCTGTGGCTCAAGTTCGTGAGGTGGCCGATCATTTGCAAACTTTGGCAGCTCAGTGATGTATTGAGTTTAAAGTATGAGTCTGAATCAGATCGGGCAAACCTAGCTTGGCTCCTTAGGAAGGTTAAGGCTTTGGGCATTAGGGCCAAGTCGTATATGTAATCATCACTGTCTATGTAAAGAAATTTTTCTTCTAGTGAAGTTCTTCTAATGAAATTGAATTAGAATCAACGCCTCTTTTGCATTCATTCATTTGCATTACATTTCATCATATGCATTAAATTTCACAAAAAGACCCTGATTAAGTAAAAATTATTTCAGTTAATCTGGAAACCAACGAGAATCAACCAACCGAACACAGCTACTATACCCGCCGTAAAACCAAAGAAATGGATCAAAGACTAGAAAGATTAGAACAACTACAAAGGGATATGCAAGAGCAATTACAAGCGCGGATGCAAGAGCAGTTAGCGAAAATTCAACAAGATATGAGGAACAAATGCAAGAATCCCGAGAATATATGTTAGAGGCGATTAGCTTACGATTCTTGCCGGCTAAAGAACGCGAAAAAGGGAAGAACACTATAGGAAGTGACAATGAAGACCCTATCTATCCTCCGGGCTTTACCCCAGTAAACACTCAATCACAACCAGAGATGCACCCACGAATAGCGCCGGTCATTATTAGACCCCAACAATACCAAGCTGGTGCCTCTTGCACCGATGAATGCTCCTATAGGTTCGGCTCCACTCCCGGATAATCCAAACTAATCCATTCGTCCCTGGACCTTGATGATGTGGCGTAAATAGAAAAAGAAAAGGTTGACTTGGCAAAACAACTTGATGGCCGATGCAAATGGCTTGAAGAGAAATTCAAAGCAATGGAGACCGCTGCGATTCTACGTGGAGGGATTGACGCTAAAGACCTAAGCTTGGTCCCGGACTGTGCTCCCGCTAAAATTTAAAACCCCGAGTTTGAAAAGTATAATGGGACGAGCCGCCTGAAGCTCATATTACGATGTTACGCCGAAGGATGACGGGTATGTCAACAACGACCACCGTTGATCCATCGTTTCCAAGACGATCCGATCGGATCTCATGGCCAAATGGTACAACCAAATCACCGTACCCAAATTGGTTCATGGAAGGACTTGGCTCAAGCTTTTATGAAACTATACTGGTCACGTGACTGGACATAGCACCCAAGCTGAATTACCCTACAAAATATGGAAAAGAAGCCAAGTGAGAGCTTCAGCAAGATATGTACAACGGTGGAGGAAATAGCGATGCAAGTCCAACCACCTCTCTTGGAAAAGGAAACAACCATTCTTTTTATCAATACCTGAAGGCCCCATTCATTAACCACATGTTGGGAAGCGCTACTAAGAGCTTCTCGGACATAGTGATGTCTGGGAGATGATATAAAAACGGTGAAAAGTGGGAAAATTGAAGCGGGAGAAAGTGCCAAGAGATCGGCTCCTAGAAGGAAAGAAAGCGGAAGTAAACAATGCGAACATATACAATAAAAGTTATTCCAAGCCAGTCACAAGTGAGCCAACCAAGGCGGTGGCTACACTAGCCATCGAGGCCCTACAAGGCAAGATTCAAACCAAGGCCTAACACGAAAGGGTTCAATTCACGCCAATCCCAATGACGTATAAGGAGCTTTACAAGAACCTCGTTTGATGCACATGTAGTGTCCCCATTTTACCTAAAACCCATGCAACCTCCATTCCCTAAGTGGTATGGCGCAAACGCTCAATGCGAATACCATGCAGGAATCTCAGGACACACAATTGAGAACTGCACCTGACCTTCAAGAAATTGGTCGAAAGGTTCATGAAGATGGGTATTGTGAAGTTCGACGATCCCACGAGACCTAATGTGGTTGGAAATCCGTTACCAGTCATTCGGATGAAGGGTAAACGCGATAGTCGAAAAGTAGAGGATGAGAACCAAGATGGACGTGTCGGAGGTAAAGACCCCTTTGAGATGGGTTTGGAAGAAAATGGTGCAAGAAGGTTTACTTACACAAGATTTAGAAGAGAAGCCTCAAGGAGGGAAGTACTACTGTAAATTCCATAACGAGGAAGGGCATGAGATCCAAAAGTGCAATGAATTCAGAGCTCTGCTACAGAGATTGATAGAAAGTAAAGAGATCGAATTCTTTGAATACACTGAGGACCCAAAAGGAGAAGGTGTATGCGCTTCAAAGGAAGGTCAACTAACAAAGTCCCCGGGTCAATCACCCGATGGTAATCATATCGCGACCGAGGACCAAAGACCAGTGAAATGAGGGTACCAATCGCGCAAAGGTCATAATTCAAAAAAGCGCTTGCTTTCCCCATAAAGATAGCAAAAGGGTTCCTTTGAATTACGATCGCAATGTAATGATCCTAGGAGGAGAATCCAACTGGTACTTCGAGATAAAGGTCAAGACGAGGGTTTCTATACACGCAGTGGAAGGTGTTATACTCCAAACACAAAGGCAGAATCAGCTAAAGGAAAAGCCGTGGTCGTTGAGCAAGAAAAGGAAAAGATAACGGGACTTGAATCATCCGTCAATGAGCTGTGTGGATCAAAAAAGAGGCTAAAGAATTCTTAAAATTCACGAAACACAATGAGTACACGTTGTGGAAGGGAATTACACAAACAACCGACCAATTTCGCATGTCGGTACTAGCTTTGCTCTTAAGCTCGAGACACACACGCAGGGCGTTGATGAAGGTGTTAAATGAAACATACGTGGCAAATGATATTTCTGTTAATAAGCTCGATCGACTGGTCAATAATATCACCACGATAACTTCATTTACTTTAATGACGATGAGATACCACCCGGGGTATGGGATCTACAAAGGCCCTACACATCACCACTCACGCAAAGGATACACACTACTGTGGGTACTAATTGATAATGGATCGGCATTGAATGTCCCGGCCTTGTCCACGCTTAAACAGTGCAGCTAGTTGATAGCTCTCACATGAAGACATGTGAAAATATCGTGAGAGCATTCGATGGTACGAGAAGAAGAGTGATGGGAAGAATCGAGATACCTCTCTTGATTGGCCCGAATACATACGAGGTGGACTTCTTAGTAATGGACATCAAGCCCTCATACAATTGCTCATTGGGAAGACCGTGGATTCACTCGGCGAGGCGGGCAAGTCGTCCCTACACCAAAAGTTAAAATTGGTAACGAGGTAGATTGGTAACGATAAACGCGGAGGAGGACATAATTGCATCTGCTACCGTGACGCACCCTACATAGGAACAGACGATGAGGCGATAGAATGTTCCTTTCGATCGCTAGAATTCGCCAATGCTACATTCATTGTCGAAGGGAACAAAGTCCCAATGCCCAGAATATCCAAAACCACAAGGATGGGCTTACGATTAACTGTTGGCAAAGGAGCCTTGCCGGGGGAGAGGACTTGGAAGACGCCTTCAAGGAAGGATCGAGGTACCAGTGTTGAAGAACAAGCGAGATCGCTTTGGCTTAGGATTCAAGCCAGATGCAAAGCAAAAGAAGAAAGATCTGGAGAAAAGGCAAGAGATGAGGAGAGCGCGTTTATGCGGTGAGGAGATCAAGTGGGAGCCGATGACCTTCCTCATTTATCCAAAACATTCGTCTCGGGAGGATTATTCACTTTAAAGGAAGGTCGACAAGGAAAGAGCTTGCCAAAGAAATATTGGACGATTTAAGCATTAACGCCATATCAGAGGGGAAAACTGAAGAGAACTTAGCTAGAATTCGCCCTTACGTCCCTGGAAGCGTTTTGAACAATTGGACCGTAGAGGAGATCCCTGTAACTTTTAGGATTAACACAGAGTAATGTTCAAAACAAGCTTATTGCTCTAAGCCTAGGGGCAATAAGAATCCTTTTATGAAATAGGCATATGTCCAAATATCTTTATTTCAATGAAAAATGCATTTTGCGTATCATCTTGAGTGAATATTCTTTTATTCTTTCCAATTCATTCATAATCATACCATACAAATAAAATATTCTTAGATTCATTGTTCTTTGGATTTCTTTCTTCATCCATAACAGGTCCCCAGATATCAATGATATGAGCGATATTGCCAATGACTCAGAGATTCCCTTCGAGCAAGACTTGTGTATAGAGGACACGGAGGATTTTGAAGATGACCAAAATTGTGGCCTATCTCCTGATTTGTTAAGAATGGTAGAACAAGAGGAGAAACAAATCTTACCTCACAAAGAGTCTCGGAAGGAAGTTGTGAGCTTAGGAGAAGGAAAAGAGGTGAAAATCGGAGCTAGTATCGCTGTAGAAACAAAGCAAGACCTTATCGAGTTACTCCGAGAATTCAAGGATGTCTTCGCCTGGTCATATCAAGACATGCCCGGATTGAATACTGATATCGTGGTGCATCGACTCCCTATAAAGGAAGAATGCAGGCCAGTTCAACAGAAACTCCGAAGGATGAGACCCGATGTTTTGTTGAAAATAAAAGAAGAGGTCAAGAAGCAATTCGACGCCGGTTTCTTGCAAGTGGTCAAGTACTCAGAATGGGTGGCCAATATAGTCCCAATTCCTAAGAAAGATGGGAAGGTACGGATGTGCGTAGATTATCGGGATCTAAACAAAGCCAGCCCAAAAGACAACTTTCCGTTGCCTCACATTGATACACTAGTAGATAACACGGCAGGTTACTCGCTCTTCTCGTTCATGGACGGCTTTTCGGGGTACAACCAGATAAAAATGCATCCTGAAGACATGCAAAAGACCACGTTCGTAACCATGTGGGGAACATTTTGTTATAAAGTGATGCCATTTGGGCTGAAAAATCTTTGAGCAACATACCGAGAGCCATGGTAACTTTATTTCATGATATGATACACAAGGAGATCGAAGTTTACGCGATGACATGATTGCAAAATCCAAAATGAAAATGAGCATGTGCAAGTCCCGAGGAAACTATTCTTAAGGTTAAGAAAGTTTCAACTAAAGCTCAATCCCATAAAGTGTACCTTGGAGCCGGTCAGAAAAAGCTGTTTGGATTCGCGATCGGTGAAAAGGAATTGAAATTGACCCGAGATAAAGTCAAGGCGATACAAGAATTACCTCCACCACGCACTCAAAAAGAAGTTCGAGGTTTCCTAGGAAGGCTTTGAATTACATTGCTCGGTTTATCTCACAACCGATGGATAAATGTGATCCGATATTTCGTCTTCTCGGGAAGCATAACCTGGGGTATTTGGGATGAGGAGTGCGAAAACCTTTGACAAGGTCAAACATTACCTATCCAATGCCCCAAAGACTAATGCCATCTTGCCGGATAAACCACCGATATTGTACTTAGCGGTGTTCGAAATTCCATGGGATGCGTGCTAGGCCAACATGACGAGGCGGAAGAAAAGAAAAAGCAATATACTATCTCGCGACAAGAAATTCATCAATGTGAAACGAGATATTCGCCGATCGAAAAGTTGTCTTTGTGCTTTGATTTGGACGACCAAGATCGAGGCAATACATGTTGTACAACACAACTTGCTCATCTCAAAACTGGACCCTTTGAAGTACATGATGGAATCAAACGCTTTGAACGGAAGAATGGCTCGTTGGCAAATTTTACTTTCTGAGTTTGACATAGTCTACGTGAATCAAAAGGCTATAAAGGGGAGTGCAATAGCAGACTTTCTGGCTAGTAGAGCTCTAGAAGATTATGAGCCATTGAGTTTTGATTTCCCGAATGAAGATCTAATGTATGTTGCAACTACAAAAGAAGACTCTCAAGAAGGCTACCCTTGGAAGTCTGAATTTTGACGAGCTTCAAATCTTTGTAGGAGAAATGGAATCGGGCGATCTTGGTATCCCCAAACGGAGATCATTATCCTTTCACCTGTAAATTGGATTTCGACTGCACGAACAACATGGCGGAATACGAAGCATGCATCATGGGCATCCGCGCAGCCATAGAACGCAAAATAAAAGTGTTGGAGGTATACGGAGATTCTGCGCTAGTGATCTATCAGCTTAAAGGTGAATGGGAGACAAGAGATCCCAAGCTGGTCAGTTATCGAAGATTGGTTCTTGAGTTAATCGAGGAGTTTGACGATATCACTTTCTGCTATCTCCCACGAGATGAAAACCAGATGGCTGATGCCTTGGCAACTTTAGCTTCTATGATTAAAGTAAACAAGCAAGAAGATATGAAGCCTATCCAAATGAGCATTTATGAGGCTCAAACTTATTGCAACATCGAAGAAGAAGAAGAAAAGATGACCATCCTTGGTATCAGGATATTTTACGATATGTAAAGAGTCGTGAATACCCAGACCAAGCAACTGAGAATGACAAGAGGACATTAAGAAGGTTGGCCAGTGACTATGTCCTGAATGGAGAAATCCTGTATAAAAGAAGGAAAGACCAAGTACTCTTAAGATGTGTGGACCAGTTTGCGAGGCTAAGCAAATCTTAGAAGAGGTTCACGAGGGTGTCTCATGAACACATGCTAATGGTTTCACCATGGCGAGACATTGATCATGAGATTCGGGTATTATTGGTCTACTATGGAAGGAGATTGTGTCAACTATGCCAAGAAGTGCCATAAATGCCAAATCTATGGAGATAAAATTCATGTACCTCCTTCACCCCTTCATGTCATGACTTCTCCATGGCCTTTCTCCATGTGGGGCATGGACGTCATAGGGCCAATCTCACCAAAGGCATCTAATGGACATCGCTTCATCTTCGTGGTCATAGATTACTTCACCAAATGGGTAGAGGCCACCTCTTATGCCAACGTCACAAAGTCGGCGATCGATAAGTTCTTGAAGAAAGAAATCATATGTCGATATGGGATGCACGAGTGAATCATATCGGACAATGCGCTGAACTTGAACAACGGCCACGATAAGCGAGGTGCATGAGCAGTTCAAGATTAAACATCATAACTCGTCACCATATCGCCCAAAGATGAATGGTGCGATAGAAAGCTGCCAATAAAAACATAAAGAAAATCGTGGGGAAGATGGCTCAAAACTTACAGAGATTGGCACGAAAATTACCATTTGCCCTGTATGCCTATCGGACGTCGATCGGAATATCTACCGGGCAACACCATTTTCTTTAGTTTATGGAATGGAGGCGGTTCTACCTATTGAGGTCGAGATCCTCTCTCTACGCGCGCTGCTTTAAACTAAAATTAGATGAAGCGAGAATGGATCCAGATCTCGTCTGATCAGTTGAACTTGATTGAAGAAAAGAGGCTAAAGGCTATCCGACATGGTCAAATGTATCAAAAAGAATGATGCGGCTTACAATAAGAAGGTTAGCCTAGAGAATTCCATGAAGGATACCTCGTGTTGAAAAGATCCTTCCCATACAAAAGGACTTGAGAGGAAAATGGATGCCAATTGGGAGGGACCTTATGTGGTAAAGAAGGCTTTCTCCGGAGGGCTCTGATTTTGACCGAGATGGATGGTAAAAGCTTACCTAATCCAGTGAATTGATTCCTGTCAAGAGGTATTTTACCTAAAAAAAAAAAAAAAGAGAGGCGAAGGCGAAAACCAGTAAAGGGCGCTTTGAGACCAAAGGGGTTTTGAGTTGAAAACCAGGAATGGGCGATTCAAATTTTGATCGAAGTTGGGGGCATACCGTGGTCCTATTTTCTTTGAATTGACAAGAAGGAGGATGCTACATCTTGGGGCATCGACAAAATACTCTTGATCTTTTAAACGCGTACAGAGTTCAAAGGGTCCTCGAGAAGTTTGTGCAACGAAGCTCATACTGCGATATCTGAGGCACCTATTCTTATCTCATTCATTTTGATTCTTGGAAAGAATATGTTACCTTGATTAGTTTATCAATTCCCTTTTTCGTATTCTAGTAAATTTGCTATCTTAATTACCTATTCATTTTGAGTTTTATCCTCAAATAAAATTCTATCTTGTCTCTTTGCAATAATATTTTCAAACTTTTTTGTTGAAATGATGATTAATGGACTAATAACATTCAAAAAGGAGTTCTCAGATATTACTCTAAATTCTTCTAAATGATACAAGGACTCAAACGGGACTAATTAGTTTGAATCACCCTACATTCAAAGGATGGGAATGATGGTGGAAAATAGCCCAGTTTGTGATTATTCTTCTGTTTTCTCGCAGAGGTACCAGTCGAGAGAAAGGCGGAATAATACGTTGATGAACAACGAGTAATACCAAATTAGGCAAAAATTAAAAAGTGACATTTTCATTCATCATTCATAACACATCTAGTTAGGAGCATTTGATTCATTTCGATCATAGCATCCTAATTATTTGACACATTCATCATCTAGTTAGGAGCACTTGATTCATTTCGATCATAGCAGCCTAATCATTTGACATAAGCATAAATACATAGAACTGATTCTACAGGTCATATCCCTGAAATCAGTGAATTCACAAGCTTTAACCCCTAGCGAGTGAGGTAACAAGGCTGGATTTGCAGATCTTGTCTCCACGAAGTTGCAGTGGAACAGATCGAAGATGGCGAATCTCATCTCCCTAACCAGTAGTGGAACAGATTCAAGCCATCATCCTATCTCCCTAAGCAGTAGTGGAGTAGGATGAAGATTGCAGATCTCGTCTCCCTGAAGTTGCAGTGGAACAGACCAAAGACAACTGAATTTACAGATCTTAACCCCCTAAGTAGTAGGGAAATAGATCGAAGATGATGGGCCTCAACCCCTAAGCGGTAGGGTAATAGGTTTGGAAGTCAAGTATCTTCTCCCAAAATGGCGTTGGAGCGACTAAAAGCCACAATAGATCTCCTTGAAGTTTCGGTGGAGTTGATTGAAGTCACAAGTCTTATCTCCCTGAGGTTGTAGCGGAGCAGACTGAAGATAGTAAATCTTATTTCCCTAAAGTTGCAGTGGAACAGACTGAAACTATGAATAAACAGATCTTATCTCTCTGAAATTGCGGTAGAGCAGATCAAAACAAACTTTATCCCCTGAAGTTGCAGTGGGGCAGGTTAAAATTACCAAGTCTTACCTCCCTAAGGTTGTAGTGGAATAGATCAAGATAGCAAATCTTATCTCTCTCGAAGTTGCGAGTGAGCGATTAAGGCTATAAATCATACACCTCTAAAGATGCGATGGGTCGATCAAATTTCCATGGCGAATCTTATCTCCCCTGAAGTTGCAGTGGAGCAGATTGAAGTCGCGACCTCATCTCCTGAAGATGCAAGTGGAGCAGATTGAAATTATCAAGTCTTAGCCCTTCATTGTTGCAGTAGAGTAGATTGAAGCTACAAATCTCTTCTCCTTTGCCTTTGGAACAAATCGTAGCACCATTTCCTATACCACGAGGATGGAGTAGGATGGAACAAGCTATTTGAAAAAGAAGAACCAAGAAGCCAAGACTCAAAGGAGCTTAGGCAAAATTGGCTCTTTTAAGGTCTTTGCTCCATTCTCGTTACACGACAATGAGCAAAGAGGGGCAAATTGTAGTAGCCAATTTTGGCCCAACCAATAAACCAAAATAAAACCCAAAGACCATTACAAAAATAAAAAACCCAAACCCAAGTTATCTAACCCAACAACCCAAATGAAACCCTAGCCCATTTCAAATAAAAAAAAGCAGCGAGATCGACCTCTTCCATGCCTTCACCACTCACCTGCGCCACGCGCGCCACCACTCAGGGCACCAACCACCAGTGATACACGCCTCGACACACACGCAAAGAGAGATCCACACGCAAGCAATACAAACAATGAAGAAAACAACAAAAGTGACAAGAAAACAAAATGAATGAAAACAAAAAATAGCTCTCGGATCTGGCTATAAAATGAAAAACCAAAGCTTTGTAATTTTTTTTTTGAGAGGAACACCAGCAATCAAAAACAAGAAAAACATAAAAAGGTTGATATTCAAAGTTTATCTTCTTTGTTTGCATTTTGTTTTAATTACTTTTTTTAATTTCTTTTGGTACTTACAAATCTATTAAACAAAAGTGGGTATAAAGAATAAAAGGAAAAAAGAAAGGCTCACCGGAGTTACCTCGTAGCCCGTCGTCGGAAGTCTCTCTCCACGGTCGAAATGGGGCACGAAAAGTGTGAAAGTGGGCCTTTTTCTTTCGACACCTTAGGATCCATTCAAAGGGATCTAAAGGTCCTATTTACGCATCATCAGGCCACGGATACGGTGGTGGTACAGTCGATGCGACAGACACATTCATGGCCCTTTTGGCCGGAGGCAAAGAGAAGGAGGGGAGAGGACCAAGAAAACTCTCTGTTTTCTTTAAAAAAAAGTGCTGAAATAAAAAAAAGAAAAAAAGAATGGCTTAAATGGCCACTGAAACGGCAGCTTTTTTTAAGGCTAAAATGGGATATTTTCAATCATGGTCCCTCCTCTTATCCTCAATGCCATTTAATTTAGTCCTTTTGCATATTCTTTTTTTTTTTAAATTTACGCCCACTTATTTCATGTCATTTCGTTTTTAATCCTCGGCTTTGAGTCGTTGAAATGCAAACGCATTTGAGACTTGGGATATTGTCCCATTTAGTCCCTACAACTTCTTGCGCGTTTTTGATTTAGACTTTGGCAACTTTACACAATTATAATCTATACCATTTCTTTTACTCTCTTTTTTATTTGGTACACCTTTTTCTATTTCGATTTATTTAACCACGTCTATTACAAGTCATATTCGCTATTTACATAGATGTTATAATGTATTTAGTTTTATACTTTATGTGTCATTTGTATATTTTCCTCTGTTTTTTTTTAAAAATAAAAATAAAAAAATATTTTATATGTGTTTATTTTAAGTTTTCTTTTACCCATCAATTATTTTAACATATACACATGTTGTTTATTTCACTTTCACTTTTCATTAGAATTGTTTATTCCAAGTTTTATGTGCCAATTATTTTAAATGTAAATATTACTTATTTTATGTTCTCTTTTGTAAACTGTTTGCTATTTTGTTTCAAGTTAATTTGCATGGCTATTTTGGTAATTTTCTTTTCATATATATATCTTATATTATTTTATCTTATGATGAAAACATTATTCATAGCAAATTATATCATCATATTTTACTTTAAAAATACCGTTTTCTATCTTGGAATCGTCTTTTGTATTATTTATTTAAAATTTAGCCCATTAGTTTAAATTGTTCATATACACTTCCAAATTCCATTTATTTATTTTAAAACATTCTATTTATGTTCATTATAGTTTTTTTATTACCCATGCTATATGTTACGCTTTTATGTACATACATGCACATTATTTGTTCCAAAATTATACATCTCATCTTTGTTTAAGCTGCTTTATACGTTATTTTTTTTTTTTAAAATCCATATTTTACTTTATTATGTTTAAACTTGCCTATTAGCTTTTAAATATTTTTTATTTATAGACCAAAATGTCTTTGCTTTTTAATAAAACCTAATTTAAATAAATTTTATAAAATAACATTAAATTTAAATAATTTTTATAAAATTACATTAAATCTGATTTATTTTTAAAATATACTAAAACTCTAAACCCTAACTTGTTTTAACAAAAACTTAAACACTAAACCTTAACTTATTTTGGCAAAACCCTAACCTTAAAAACCCTAGGGACTAAACATGCAAATATCCCTAACATATAAAAACACGGAGCAAAGTGCGCCCCAAAGGGAGCGTTTTTTGCCACGTCAGCAAAACGCACTAACGTTGAAGCATTTTGCTGACGTGGCAAAAAAAGCTCCCTTGGGGGCGTGCTTTGCTGGCAATTTTCCCCTTAAACACAGCCACGTAGGAAAGTTTTGCAAAAAATGGCCATTTTCGGTAAATAATGGTGTAATCGGCCCATTTCGTAAATATGCTTGGAAATGGGTCTTTTTAGGTAATTTAGTCTTGGTTTAAAGACAAATAATTTGTCTAGAGAATAATATAAAAATAATTAAAATAACTAAAAATATTATTTAATTGAAATAAAATTATTTTTTATTGTTTAAATAATTAAAAAAGTATCTAAATATAATTATTATAGGTGGTATCTTTCCAAGCGGGGACAATCTTATGTTCAAGTTTTAGTAGGTTGGTTTATAAAATTTTAAAAATTTTAAAAATATTAAATATTTTAATATATTTTATTTTTTTTCTTTTCAATTCCATATTATTTTCAATTTTTTAAATATTTTCTTCAAGAACATTTATAAATAAATATATTAAGAATAACTAGTACTTTGTGTATATATATGCGCAAAATATGATTTTTTTTTTCAATTCTTAATTATTTCCATTGGTATCTTTGGTGTTTTGTTGAAATTAATCAATGCCTAAATCTAAATGTATTTTGTAATGGCTCAACATATATATATATATATATATATATATATATATATTATTTATTCATATTGTATTTCAATTAAAGTATTTTAATAAATAGTTTTAAATTTTATTAAGATAATATTTTATAGAATAATATATCTTAATTTATTTACTTTATTATTTATTAAAAATTTTAATAAAACATATGTTTCAATTTTTCTTAATTTTAATAATTTAAAATTATAAAAAGATAATATTTGCAGCACCCCAAAATATAGGGGTTACTTGTAAAAAAAAATCAAGTAAATGATTAGACTTGATGGTTAAGTGTTTAGTGTACTCCTTAGATATCTTAGGTTTAAGCCACACTTTTCCTTATTTTTTTCTTTGAATCCCATTACGTTACTCTCCCTCTATATTCTTTTAATTTTGATAGAAAATGGGAAATTACCATGCATCCCCCAAGGATTTCTACATTCAAAGTATTTAATCCAACCTCTCCTAATTAAACATGGAATTTAATTTCTTTCCACCCTAAATTGGATTTTCCTCTCTTCTCTTTATATTCTTATTTTTATTTTATATTTTATTAAAATTTACATCTTTTTGCTAAGAATTATTTTGCTATCTCGGCTCAAAATCGATTTTTGCTAACTTGTTTTCTTCACCGGTTTCGTAATTTCGACAATTGCATCCCATATTTTCTTCAAAAGTTAAGTAAGTACTCTCATTTCGATTTGTAAGAAACTGTAAATTTTGAAAGAGCGTCAAATCTCGCTACGATCCATTGCGAATTTTGCCGAAACTCTTGATAATCTTGTTTAAATCTTGGAATCTGTTATTAATTCTTGCGTAAATATAATTTGAAGGACCCGATTTAGGTATCCCGAACCAGATCTGAACAAGATGGACGTCGCTCGAGATCCCATAAAAAGGTGTGTTCCTTTATGAGTATATCGGGAAAAATCGTCCTAGGATAAGGTCACACATCCAGCCACATAGGCGTGTGGGCCATCTGTATAGACCACACGACCATGTCCCCTTAAAACCATAAGAATTTCGAATCTCACATGGCCCAAAGCCCTCCACATAGCTGTGTCTCCCCTATAGATTGATTTTGCAATTTTCACAATGTCTCAGTCTATTACACGACCCAACCACACGGCTATGTACCCCCTCCACACGGTCAGGTCACATGGGCATGTGTCCCCTGTTTTTTCAGTTTATAGTTTTGCCCCTATTTTTTAGATTTTATGATTTTACCCATGTTTTTAAAATTTTACAATTTTGTTTCCTACTTTACAAATTTTACAATTTTACCCAGAATTTTATGATTTTTTTAGTTTAGTCCCTAAATGGTTTCCTAATTGTTTTTAGTGTTTTAGCTTATTCAATTAAACCCAAGATAATATGAATAATACTAGAATTCATGATCTAACTGACTGAACTAATGGTATGTGAATATTTGCATGAAATACACATATATATTGTATCTGTATTTGTGATTGTGCATACAATATATCTTATGTTATCAATAAATCGAACAATTAATAAGCAGACTTTTGGATACTGAGTTAATCTATTATAAGCATATTATTTGCTATTGTATTGAATTGTTATAAACATATTGATTGCTACCGTATTGTTCTGTTAAAAACATAATTAAACGCTACTGTATTGATCTGTTTGAGCTTGACATATTGCATTGTGTGGGGTGGGACAATGTGAACGAAGGAAGTTGAGTAGTTTATTTGCACCGCTGAGTGATTTATCCACACCGTTTGAGCAGTTTTTTTCTACACCGTTTGAATGGTCTAACCACACCGTATTAGCAACTTCAATCTGCAAACATGTTGTGCATCCACAACCTTCTGGCAACTTGTTTGCAAAAACTTTTTAACAAAAAAACAAGGTGGTTTATCCACCCTTTTTTATTACTAGTGGTTTATCCACAATGAGTGGTTCATCCACAATGTGGTGTAAAGATAGAGGAGTTTTGGAAACTCTTATTGTAGTGTGTAGCAATAGGGTAGAAGCCTATTTTGATAAATTGAAATTGCATTGCATTTATAAACATTTGCATCGTTGTGAATACCAAGATATTATTATAATGAGTTAATCTAAAATACCAAAATTTCAAGTTGCTATCCAAATTGTGTTTATCCTTTGAAGTTAATATTCTGTATGTTTTGTCTACTGATTGCACTGATTTTCTTGTGATGGAATTCACATTGAGCTTCATAACTCACTTTCTTTTTTATTTTCATCTTTACAAATAACCGACCAGGTTAGGACGTGGACTCGACATACGAAGGGCTCGGCTCAAATTGACTGTTCTACCATAATTGTTATTTATTTATTTTTAAATCATTATTTATTAAAATTTATTTTAAATAAATTTTAAAATTTTAGTTATTTATATATATATATATATATATATATATATAAAAAAAAACTCATTTATATAATTTCAATTATTATCAAGAAGTGTAAAAATCTAAAATTAGATGTATAGAGGGAAAATATTTTATAAACTATTAGTGGAGTTTTTAGACTCTATAAACATGATAATATATATATATATGTGTAACTCCTTTGATCTATCTCGTCAATAATTGGTGTTAAGTCCTCTCTTACAAGACTTACATGTGGGACCTTGCCTAGTGTGCTTCCACCCCATCCCCACCTACCTAGAAACCTATTATGCTTACTAAGTTGCCAACTATAATGGGACCTGTGCCATATATACGTCCTGTGTCATACATATGTCAAGACCCTAAGTTAAGAGAGAGTCACATCACATATAAATACTCTTCTCTAACTTTGAGGAGGGATCTCTCTCTCTTCAATTAGAAATACCTAGACTTTTTTATAAATTAATTAATTATGTAAATGATCCATTTTTTAATTAAACACGTAAATGATTTAAAATCTACAGTGAAAGTTGGTAGAGCTAAAGAGTTTGGCGCTACCAACATGCCATATCAGCAACCAGGATAAAAAAATCAATTTTTTAGTGGAGCCATGTAGCATGACTCCACTTGTATAAATATCAGGAAAATACTATAATTTTTGAAAAAATGGAGGAGGGGGCTTTAAAAAAATTCCTTCTTCTGGTAAAGCCAAATAAATTGGCGCCACCAGTTTCCAAAGCTGCCTACGTCATCCCTTTTTGCAATGAGGTTTTTTTCTTTAAAGCTTTTTAAAATTTTAAATATATTAAAAATTTATTTTTTGTCTTTACTTATTAAAATATATATTAAAATTTTAAAATTGGTTATACTTAATTTTTTTAATATGTTTGAAATTTTAATATATTTAAAAATATTTAACATAGTTTTGGGGATTGGGGGGGGGGGGGGAGGACTCAATTAAAATATTGATAGACCACAATCTGGTTTCAGAAAAATCCTAACCAAACAGTAGTTTTCCCCGGTCAGTATGATGAACACATGCATGCTCGCCTTCAAGTGTTAATTTGTATTGTGTCACTCCTACAAGGAGGAGTGATTCACACGTCACCTTGATAGTTACAGCCTTAGAGAGCAGTTAACATTAATTATGGGCCATGCATGCCTGCCTTAAACATGGATCGCAGCATTACATAGGAGAACCATGAACATGTTTCAACGGATCCTATCAAACAAGACAAAACATCACCTTAGTTTCTTCGTTGTAGCGACGGAATGTGCAAAATGAATTTCACAGTTACATTTGTAGGGAAAGATGAGGATGGTTTATTTATTATATAGTACCTGAAATGTCCAAATATCTACTCAATGTAATTAAGCTATCAATATTGAAAGCGTGTGAATATATAAGTCAACATCAGACAGCAAATCCAAGTAAAACACAACCAACTAACAGAATAGAAGCAAGCAAAAAAGAACGACAATTAAACAGGAATTAAATTAGCAGTACTTATACCATTCTAATGTTGTTGTTGTTGTGGAAAATTGGGTGCTATAATCTTATAACATTTAAAATTTAGTTACTCTACATATTATATACAGAATTTAGTTTCTCTAATTGAAATGTAAAAGTAATTCCATTGCATTAAAATAAAAAATGTGACTTCACCAATTTAAAGCCACATGAAAGTCAAATAAGATCTGTAAGAAAAAACCCATGTCTATAAAGAAAAGGTATTGACTTCCACTTTTGCTTATTTAAAATAGTGTCGAAAAATTTTACATTCTCAGATTTAGAATTAAAAACCTTACAGTCTAATACTAACATTTTTATTTGTTAGTTTGGCCTCCTCGTAATATCAGCTACGTGAGTAATTTTGTAATTTAAAATGCTACATGTGTAGTCGAATTAATGAAATTTGTTTGAACCAAAATAATAGAGGGACTAAATTTTTAAGATCCAAAAATAGAGAAAATAAATTCTAAGTGTGTGAAATGTGAATGGTGAGAGCGTAATTATAAAATATAGTTTACAAGCAGTGGTAAAAAAAAAAGAAAAGGTGTAGCTGTTTAAATGTAGATAAATAGAATAATAAAATAGAAAAGCATGGAAAATAGTAAAATGCGTGTAAAACGCAACATGTCTGTTTGGTCGGTTGAAAAACGGATACAGTCCGTCATATATGGATAGGTTACGTAGTCCAACAAAAACCACAGTTGTATAGATGTTGACTACATCAATTGAAGGTTAATTAATAAGATTGAGATTCCGCGCCATTTACGCCACTCACTCCTCAAAGCAATTTAAGGAGCACATGATTCAGCTTAAATTCTTCATTTCTTCTATTAATTTCTCAAAGCCAAACGAATCAGAAGTCAACTTCCTTTTTTTATATATATAATTTAGTAAAAGAAAAACAAATAATGAAGCTATCAAGTCAACCAAGTCAGAAATCTAACAGGCTGCTTTCCTTCCAAGCATTTCAAGATAAGCGCTTTCGCCTTTAAAATCACAATTTTTCATGTTTTAAAATCTAATATTATAATTTAAGAAAATGATAGGATTATATTTTAATAGGAAAATTTGACCTTTAATTAAAATTATTCTTGGTATAATTATAGGCGTCTTCATCCATTTTACGGTTTGCGTTTAATCATGTTCGGCCTAAAGGTGATATTTACATAAAACCCTCTCAACAATATCGACTCTAGGGATTGAACTTGATCTGAATACCTAGGGAAAAAGTCCACTTCCACTTCATCCAATCACTTTGTGATAAAATCGAGATTTTTATTAAATTTTGACCATAAACACGCCCGTGCCGCAGGCCGTGTCCAACCCCGTATAACTCTCTGACTTAGATCACATGGCCAGCCACACGCCCGTGTGTTAGGCCGTGTGACACACACGGCTGAGACACACACCCGTGTCTCTGCCGTGTGAAATTACCTGGGCATTCTGTTTTGAAATTCTAAGGTTGCAGGGGACACACGGCCAAACCACACCACACGCCATGTGTTAGTGTGTGTGTCTCACATTCTGCCTAGTCACACGCCTGCAGTGTGTGTCTCACACGCCATGTAGACTCAAAATGAGCCTTAAGCATTAAGTTTACTATACCCTGCAATTTTGAACACCAAGCAACTCAAAAACCATTTATTCAACCAATCCAAAACACATTCAAATACATCTAAAACATGTCAAAACAATCAACCTAATGACCTAACCAATCTATCTTCATAAGTACTTCACATATAATATCCAAAATAATTCAAATAACCACCATTCAAGCCAATTCTAAATTCATTTCAAATTTTAACTCAAAAGTGCTTATGTCATGTTCATTCATACATCAACCAAAACATACCATTTTATAGCCTCAACATAACACATATGTTCATTTATATAACCAACCAATTTCAAATTTTAACATCATTTACAACCATTTCCCAAAATGACAAATATAATATATCCTAGGTACATGCCATTACCAAAAAGAAATACACTTCACCACGTTTGAGTTCGGGATCTATTATGGATGTTGAACCGGCAATCTGACTTTATCTATCCTGCACATGGAAAACAACCGTACGCTAAGTATAAACCCAGTGGTATATCTATAATCCGAATACTTTTAAGTAAAATAAATAATCATATACATTAAATCATACAAAACCTTAATCATACGACTAATCAATTTATAGACATAACATTTATAATTCATTCAATTCTTATCAATTGCTATCCCAGATAGCTTTTTACAATATCAACACATATTACTTGAACCACAATATTGATCATTCATATTCAATTCACAAATACTCGATTTATGTGTCTCTATCCATATCTCATTTCACCATTCAATATCAATCATAACACTGTTTATTTCAATAACCCCTATTAACATGACTCGGACTCGGACGGATATACGGATCCAACCAAAAAATACCAGTTTGGCACCCAGTGCCTCATTGAATAAATCGAAGTAGTAGATTGACACCCAGTGTCTCATCGGCCATGCTGAAGTAAGTTGGTACCCAGTACCTCATCGAATTTATCTAAAGTAATAAATTAACACCCAGTGTCTCATCGACTCGAAGTCTAAGTATCCTTGAACTCTTTCAATCCTATGGCATGCCAACTATATCCGACTCAGCTTGATATATTTAATAGGGTTTCAATTCACTTTTCAAGTATAACAATATCCACTGTTCAATTTCCACAATAATCACATATTCATATCAATTTCATCAACACCAAATCAATCCATGTCAATTGTAAACACAATAATTCTCACCTTCCATACTTTACCATATACAAGAAATCAAAGTACAATAATTTTAATAATTAAATTTGAATTACAGAAATACAAACCGTAATCTTCCAAACTACTCCTCGTTGAATTTTTCTTTTCCCTTCCTTGCCGAGTTTTCTGGCACAATGTTAGCTACGGAAATTGAAACAATTAAAAATCATCAATACACACAATGTCACATTGAATATTTCAATTTTTATTCAACTTTTACCTAAATTTCAATTTAGTCTCTAAACAGAGACTAACTTTATTTCTTCAAAACTAATTCCATATTTTCATTCAATTTCCACTTTAGACTAAATTCAACTCTCTAATTTCACTTAAATCCCTAATTTTTGAAATCTTCTCAATTTAGTTCCTATTAGTCAAAACTTATAATTTATTTTACAATTCAATCCCTTTTTCATTTCTAACTTAAAATTCTATCAATTTAGTCTAAAATACTTAAATTATCCAACATGAACATCATCTAAAAAATTTAATATTTTCTAAAATTTCAACATAGGTTAAGTAGTATTTAATACTAGAATTCTAAAAACTTAAAAATTATAAGAAAATGGACTAAATTGACTTACCAACTAAGGTTTGAACTTGAAACCCTAATTTTTCTTTTTCTTTTTATTTCTTCCCTTTCATTCTCTATTTCGTCCCCCTTTGTTCTTTCTTTTCTATTCCTTTTCTAGTTTTATTTCTTTATTATTTTGTTTATTATTTAATTATTATTGTAAGAATATATTATATTATATACTTAAATATTAAGTATTCATATATTAATATTTCATACATATGCAGAGTTGAATGGTATGATGGAAACACATGACAATGTTAAAGAAAAGCACTTATTTGCTTTATCTATACTTTTTCTTTTAATTAACTAATTAAAATTGTTCTTTTTTTTTGGAGTGGCAGCTAGGGGTGTGCAAAATTCGGGTAAAATCGAAAAAATTCAGTTAATAGACCGAATTCAGTTAATTGGTCGGCTAACTGAATTGATTCGATCAGGGGTCGGTTAATAATTTTTTGAGTTTTTGATTAACGCTTAATTCGATTCAAAACCGGTCGGTTAATCGAATTTTTTCGATTTAACTGAAAAAATTAATAAATAAAATTATAATATATAAATAGGCCCACTATTCACCCAAACCCAATCCAACACAAACCCAATTTAATATATATAAGCTCAAGTACCCAACCCAATCATAAAAATTACATATAATATAATAAATAAAATAAAAAATAAAAAACTAAAACTCTTAAAAGTAAAAGAGAGTAAAAGACGACAGTCACGGCATAGAAATAAATAAATAAATAACCTAACCTTCAAATCCCTAATTGTAATCTCCCTCTCTGCCAGGCCAGCCACCTTCCGTCCAGTGTCTACTAGGTCACCATCACCGGCGATGACGAGTTAATGTAGGCAATAATATTCCACTACAGTTAAAAGTTTTCATAGTGTTGGGTTTTGTTTGAACTTTTCTGGGGTTATCATGAATTGCATTTTGCATCCATGGTTTTCAAAAGTTTTGTTGGATTTTCATGACTATCATCTTTGTTTCTACTTTCTTTAATTGTGGTCGATAAATGCTAAATTTTCTCATGAATTAGCCTAATATAACTTATATCCATTAATTAAAAATTAAGTCATAATCTCAAAAAATTTTGATTTCTACTTTTTCTAACCCAAACAACTTTCAATTTTGTTTTGTTTTTTCCTAAGCATTTTCGATACAAACGATTAAGCTCTATAAGCTTACTCTTAAAATATGTTTAATATTATAAATGTATTTTAATTTATTATATAATTTTTTTCTTGCAGAATGTCCACCGAGCCAACATCTATTGAGGGTAGTGTTACACCTCTTACTTCGATAGATTCTAAAAATTTGGGCATTGGAGCTTCAAGCCAAACATAGGGGACTACTGGGAAAAGAAAAGCTAGTCCTCAAAGGTTAGAAGTTTGGTCTCACTTCACTAAGATTATTAATAGTGAGGGTGCAATTAAGGCTAAATGTAATTATTGTCAAAACGAATATTGTTGTGATATGAAAAAAAATGGTATAGGGTCATTGAAATATTATATTGTTTCATGTAAGAAAAATCCTAGTAATGTTGTTGACACCAGTCAAGGACAAATAGTTTTACCTAGAAAGGGAGTTGAATGAGGGGAAGGGCATCTTTTAACTTAGAGATTTGGTCAAGAAACATGTAGGAAAGGATTAGCACAAATGATTGTGATTGATGAATTACCTTTCAAGTTTGTTGAAAGTGAAGGCTTTAAGAAATTTATGTTTGTGGCATGTCTTAGGTTTCATATTCCTTCATGAGCTACTATGACTAGGGATGTTTATCAATTGTATTTAAATGAAAAGATCAAGATAAAACAACTTTTGAAAAGTTCTTGTTCTAGAGTTTGCTTAACTACTGACACATGGACTTCTTTGCAAAGAGTTAATTATTTGTGTATCACTGCTCACTTTATTGATAACGATTGAAAATTGAATAAAAAGATTTTAAACTTTTGTCTAATTTCTAGTCATAAGGGTGAGTCCATTGGGATGGTGATTGACAAATGCTTGTTGAATTGGGGGATTGATAAGTTATTTACTATTATTGATGATAATGCAAGTTAAAATGATGTTGCTATTGGTTTTTTGAGAAAGAAATTTAACCCTCGAGGGGGTTTAGTTCAAAATGGTAAATATCTTCATATGAGATGCATGACACACATTGTAAATTTGATTGTTGTTGAAGGCATAAAGGAAATGAATAAATTTGTTGAACGTGTTAGGGGGCTGTTAGATATGTGAGACAATCTCTAGCTAGTTTACAAAAGTTTAAAGAGTGTGTTATGGTGTAAAAGATAGAGTGCAAGAAGATATTGTGTCTTGATGTTTTTACTAGGTGGAACTCGACCTACTTAAGGTTAGACACTGCTCAGAACTTTGAAAGAGCTTTTGAGAGATTTAAGGAGCAAGATACAAACTTTAGGGTTGAACTTGAAAGGGGAGAGGGTTGACCTAGTGTAGATGATTAGGCTAATGTTAGAAACTTAAGGGATTTCTTGGAACATTTTTATGAAGTCACTTTACGTATATCTGACACTTCATATGTCACTTCCAATAATTTTTTTGATGAGCTTTCTGAAATTGATATTCTTTTATGAGATGCTCAATTAAATAGTAATGTTGATTTCAATGTTATAGCCATCAAGATGAAAGAGAAGTATGATAAGTATTGGGGTGATATTGATAAGATGAATTTGCTTATTTTTGTTGCTTGTGTTTTAGATCCTAGACAAAAACTAACGTATCTTGAATTTGAACTCAGTGAAATGTCTAGTTCTGAAAAAGCTTGTGAAATGATGCAAAAATTGAAGGAATCTTTGTATGAATTGTTTGATGAGTATAAGCCTCCACTTCATAGTACTTGTAGCCAATCAAGTGTGCCAACACATGTTTCTCTCGGTAAACCACAACAAAAAATGAAAAGGCGAATGCAAGCTTAGTATAAAAAGCATGAGTTGGAAAATAGTGGTGAGGATAAAACATCTGAGTTGGATAAATATCTAGTTGAGGCTAATGAGGAATTTGTTGAAGATTTTGATATTTTATTATGGTAGAAAATGAACAACCCTAGATTTCCCACTCTTTCAAAAATGGCTAGAGATGTGTTAGCTATACCGGTTTCTACGGTTGCTTCAGAGTCTGCATTTAGCACCGGGGGACGTGTGCTTGATCAATATAGGAGTTCTTTGACTCCTAAAATTGCACAAGCTCTTGTGTGTGCTCAAGATTTGATTCGAAAATCATCATCACAAGAAGACATAAAAAAGATTGAAGAATAAATCCAAGAGCTTGACAAGATTGAAAATGATATATTTATTGTTTTATTTTAATAGTTTCAATTTTTTTACCATATCACTCCTACTTATTTAATTGATTAAATGTTTAGACTTTTCTTAGAATGCATCAGAGCTTACCCTAAATTCATTAGCTTTTGTGAGTTGAAGGGTATGCTTACTATCTTATTCTTGTTAACTTATAATCTAGTTGTTTGTTTATATTATTTGATTTTTTAAAATTCGTATATTTCTATTATATGCTAATTATATGCTAATTTTTTGCACATGTTTTTTCTGTAGGTTTAATGCAAATGGAGATCTTTTGGAGAGAAGAAATGGATACAAATGGAGAATATTAATGACTTACATTTCAATTATGTGTTAATTTCAAGACTTGTGTAAAGTTTTAAATTATGTAGTGATTCAAAGACTTATGTAATGTTTTTAATTATGTAGTGATTCAATATCTAATCGATAACTTCCAAACTTTCTTGCCATGTGAACTGTATTAGAACTGCAATCTAAACTTAACTTTGGGGGGTGGGTTGATTGTACAACTCCCTCTTCTATTCTACATTCTAGAGTCTCCTAGATGGCTAGTGAGTCAGATTTTAAGATTTGATTGCTTTGTGGTGCAAAACATTGCTTGAATTAATGTAGTTTTGCTCTAACTTTTGATTTCTCTGTGGTTAAAAAATGTTGCTCGAGAAGAGGAGTAAAGATACTATAGGTTTCTTAAAGATACTATAGGTTTCTCATTCATCAAGCAAGTTGGTACTACTTACTGACTTGGCTAATTGTGATCCATAATGTGGAACAATATCATAAACAAATCCCTGATATTTGACATTTTATTCTATCATCTTTATTAATTGTTTAATAGAAAATAAAGTATAGACCTGAAGTTATCTGATTGTAGTTAGTAGATGTTGGGATTGTCTTGCTGACAGCTTTGATTGTAGAAAGTTGATTCGGCTAATTCGGTTAATTCGTTTAATTCGGGTAATTCGAGTAATTCGGTTAATCCGGTTAATTTTATACTTATTTTAACCAAAAATAAAAAACATATAATTTTTGGTTAATTCGATTAACCGATTGAATTAACCAAAAAACTTTCGGTTGGGTTAATGGTTAAAATTTTTAAAGGGTCGGTTAATTCGGTTAATGGTATTTCAGGTCGGTTAACCGACTGAACACCCCTAGTGGCAGCCTTGAGGTTCGGAACATGGGTCAACAACTTTTAGCAATCAAAGTCAACAATCATGTGCACTAACCCTACTCATTCTCACTCTTATACTCTATGTCTACCCTTCCTTTTTTTTAAAAAAAAAAATTCAAGAGATGGTGAAATAGGTTCTCCATTTTGCCCTAAAACATTACTGTGTTTGTGTTTTCATGACTAAATTATTTAAAAAAAAATATTCGAACTCATTGATAAACATATTAATTTACATGATTCTTGTGTTTAACTTGGTTTATTTCTGAATTGATCCCTGCTTAATTGGTGTTTTTATGATTTAATCTTGTCAGGGATGCAATTGGTCAAGAACGAGCAAAAAGGGGTCAAATTGAAAGACAAATCGTTGAATTGGGGCCAAATCAAAAAGATGGAGAAAGCCTAGGATTTATCATATATTTTGACTTTGTAAAAAGCTAAAAATAGGAAGATATTATTTTGTTTTATTATTTATTATTTATTTTATTAATTTAGATTAGGCCATTTTTAGTAAACCCTATGTATATAAATAGGGGTTTTTAGTTCTTAGGAAATCATCCCTTGTTTTGTATTCCTACTTCAATTTGAAATTGAATTACTCTCTCTCTTGTATTTCCTTCTTCAATTTGGAATTGGAATATCATTTTTTTTTCTCTTCAAAATGACGTTACATTCTGTAGCCTTGTCTCCAATTTTTGTTTCTTTTCCATAATTGGGCCAATTGCTCTCCAAGTCCTTTCCATTCATTTCTTCACCATAATTATCAATCTTCTTTCCAAGCTCACAAAGCATGAAAAATTTCATGCTTAACTAGATTCTATCTTAGCTTTAGGCCGATGTTCTTTTTGGTCGAGAATTGTGAGATTCGTACTCGCGCTTAAAATCCTTCCAATCGGTATTCACCTTTTTTCTAAGTATCGGGATTGACAACTCATCCTTTAAGGATAATTCGATTTCAAGTCAAAAAGAGCTTGTTGGGTTGGAGTCGTGTTTTCTGATAGTTAGAGAAACGAATCGGCCGTGCTGTATTTGGATCTCCGAGAACAAATCAAGGAAGAGGTGATCGGGTTTAAACGACCCATGCGATTGAGGCCGTTAATTCGAGTTGGGTTCTTTAGAATGCAAGGCTACTGAAATCTTGAATCGGGAACACGTATATCTCGGTTAGACTATCGGTAAGGGTTAGTTTGTAGGACGTATTAGGACCAGCTAGGAGAGGAAGAATTGGTGGTTAGGACGTTCTTAATCACTATAACTAGCTTATTGTTTGAAAGAGAAGATCAATTTTTGAGGATCGATTCTCAACGCGGAATTTACCGAGTCTAAAGCTAAGGCTTATTACATTTGATTGCAAATCCCAATTTAATCTCTAATTTATTTAATTATTTATCTTAACAGTTTTAATTATTTAGTTTCTAATCAATTTCAAAATCCCCGCTTTACTTATTTATTTGCTAATTTTTCAGCTGGTACGTTTTGAGTCGTGGGCATGACTCTAGCCACGGCCCTTGACACGACATTCTGTTCATAAGTCAAACGCGAAAGTTGATTAGAGTACCAATCCCTGTGGACTCGACCCTACTACCACTCTTACTACTCTTTAGAGTATTTAGTAGGAATTATTTTTGGTGGATTCGACGCCCATCACTCATTATAATTTTTTTTTTGCTTATAACGCTTCTACTAATCGAAAGTTCTTCTATAGTTCAGATTTTTTTAATAAAATAACTTTGAGCATAACAAGTTTACGAACCAAAATCAAAATTACTCTTTTTTTTTTTTATCTTTGACATTAACCATCAAATAGACTTGGACTTAAAATATATCTTTTACTCGTCAATGGGTGTTGATCTATTATACCGATCGTTGAATCGTCGTTTGAAATTCGCTAATCGAATATAAAAAAATATATTTTAACATATCAACGACGCCTTCCATGTTTAAATTTGATATATGAATTATTTACCGGTTTAAAGATTAGTTATAATGAGATAAATTAAATAATACTTGTTTTTAAATTTTAATTTAATTAATTCCCCTGGTGACCAAATAATAGCAAGGAGTGAAATATACTTACTCTTAAAGCTTAGGTTTAGTGTATCATACACTTATCCTAAGAGTTAAAAAATGTCCATTTATCCCCTTCAATTTCTTTTTATAGAAAAAACCCATAAATCTTTTTTAGATTTATTTACTATGAAAGTTTTAAATAAAAATAATTATACTCTTATTATTTATATATGTATTTTTTATTTATTTTATTGATTTATCTATTTTTAATTATAAAATAATGATTTTTTGCCAAATAAAATAATAGAAATTTAATTACATATGTATTACAATACTAAAATGGTATAATGATAAATTTGGTTTTCCGTGTTTACATTTTCTATCAATCGGCGTTTTCATTTTTTGAGCTAAATTTGACTTTCAACCTTTTAAAAAAATCAAATTTAACCATCAAAATTAAAAAAAGGTCAGATTTGTTGTTTCTTAAAGGAAAATACTAACTAAAACGTTAAATTTTTAAAAATGACAACTCACATGGCAATCAACATGTACTTCATGCTATTTTTTGAATTTTTATGAACTTTTTATAATTGTTTTAAATTTATAATTTTAAATTATTTATTAATGTGACATATAGAACAAATAGTGTTGTGTCAATATGAAGAAAATGTGGATTGTCACACATGTCGTCATGCCAACATTGTTAAAAAATAATATTTAGCATTTCTAATAAAAAATAGCGATTTAATTATTTTTGAAAAGTTGAGAGCTAAATTTAGTTTTAAAAAGAAAGAATAATGACCATACTGACCAAAAAATATAAGCATTGAAAGTTAAATTTGACATTATACCTAAAATTAATATATTTCACTTGTTTCTTAAAAAGAATACTTTTCACTTCAATTAAAATTAAAAAATTATATTTCATTTCGCAATATGTTAACCTTGAGATGAATTCATTGAATTAGTTTTATGTAAAATTAATTAATTATCATTATTTAAAAAATTATAATGGAAAATATTAAAATATAAAAGTAAAATAAAATGAAAACAAATAATCTCAAATAGACCTGTTCATGGGCCCGGTCACTTGGCCTAACCCGAAAAGTGAGAGGGTTTGAGCAAAAATATAGGCCCAAAAAATAGGTTTGGGTAAAACAATAAGACCCATTTAATAAACGGGTTGGGAATTCACTAAATTACAAAAAAAATGTTATTTTTATGTTATTTTAATGATATTTTCTTGTTATTTTCTCATTATTTTGCTACCATTTCACTATTACGTTACTATTATTTTGTTGTTATTGTTTGAATATTGTATAACACTTATTTTATTATTAATTTTGTTATTATTTTAGAGACATTTGCTTGTTAAGTTGCATCTATCTTAGTGTTATTTAAGTATACATATTTTTTAAAATCTATTTTCAATATGTTCGGAAATATTTATTTTAATGTTTTTAGTATTTTTGATGTATTATATATATATATTTAAAAATTATGTAAAGAAATAATATAATTTTTTTTAATATGGGCAGGTCGGGTCAGGCCCGAGTTTTAGTATTTTTATCCGGGCTGGGTTGGAAAAATTTTTAGGCCCATTTTTTGGGCCGAACAGGGCTTGAACCTAGCAAACGGGCATAAATTTTTACTTGGGCTTGGCCCGGCCCAAGAACATCTCTAATCTCAAAGTTAATATTATAATTAAATTTAAATATTTAATATATATTTACATAAAATATTATTAAAAATGAAACAGAAATAAAGAGAAGACAAGAATAAAATATAATTATTATTGATAACAATTTTAAAAAAATAAATTTATAAGATAGGTCTCCAAACATTAAAATTTTAGGTTTGAGTGTTAGACTCTCAATATAGATTTATCTAATAATTAAATTTGGTTATAATTGTCTAGATATATTTTTTGTAATACTATCTATGTAAAATTTTTATAATTTAATTTAATTATACTTAAAATATCTTTACACCTAATTAGATTTTTATGAGAATAATATTTTTTTTAAAATCTTATTTATTTATGAAATGGCATCTGTGTCTTGGCATGAGAATCCCAGGTTTTGTTTTTTCTTTTCGGATTTTGTTAATGGTGGAAAGCATGGGATTGTATGTTCACTAATCTTTTCTTTCATTGCATATAGTGGTATCTATTATGGTATAAATTTTTGAAGTAATCGGATCTTTGAAAAACTTCAGAAAACTAACTTAACATTTATTTATAATTATGGTATCCCATCATTTCAAGTTTGAAGTTATATTAATTTTTCCCAAACATCGAATGACTTAAATAAAAGGTTCACACATGAGTCGCACTAAAAAAATCCCTATTCCCCGATGGGTGTGTGCCGAGAAATTCCGGTGAAAGTGAAACAACAAAGCGGCAGGTGTTGTCGTCTTGCTGTCTTCATTTCTCACTTTCACCTGATGTTCCAATTATTAAGTTTTCCTCCTCCCGCTTCCCTAAACTCCATCTGATTTTTATTTTTTAAATTTTAGATTGTCGGGGACAGGATTTGGAGTTCTAGAAACAGATCATTCCTGTTAAAACTTCATATTCTCTTAAATATTAATAAAATAATTCGACTTATTTTACATTTAGAATGGACTGAAATAATAATAATAAAGAGAGTAAAATTTTGTAATTTCCAACTAACAAGTGGTGAAATGGAGAAGACTTGAAAATCACGTAATTTTGAATTTGTTTGCATTGCAACACACAAAGAATGATTGCAGATTTATATATTATACTATTACTTTTTGGGTTGCTTTTGCTTTTTAAGCATTAAAAAGAATAAATATAAAAGAGACCATCGAGAAATTCATGGCTACTGTCGAAATATGATTGCACTATGTCCAATGGTAAAGCAAATAAAAGCTGCCACGTGTACATTACTTTAGGATCCTTGTTTGACCAAATATGTATAAAAAAGACAAAAAATACTAAACAAAAATGTTTATGTTTCATGCAATCACATTGTCTAATATCATCTGTTTTACTCTTCATTTAATTAAATTCTATTGTAATTATTAAAATAAAAATCCTAGCTTTAGATGCTGCCCCCTTCTTTACTCTATCTCCTCTCTCTCACTTTGTTATTTTGTTAGACCCAAAACAACAGTTACAGTGGCGACACCAACCACATCTACACTCATTTCCATCATTAATTACTATTCATTTACTTTCTTTTTCCTCTTTATTTCTTCTCCATCGCCACCTTTTCAGCTTTGCTCCATTCAACCCATTACCTCTTTCATTGTTTCTCTCATTTTCCCAAAGCTTGAGTTAATCACTAGTTTTTTCTTTTTTCTTTTCTTTTTTTTTTTTTTTACTTTGGGGGTTTTAAGACTTCGTTTTCTTTAGCTTCAAACTCAAACCAAAATAGGAAGGAAAGCCGTTTTGGTGTGGACACTATCGCTTTGTTTTTTGTTTTTGTTTTATATTCGTCCAAAATCAGCTTCTTCATTATCTATCTTCTTTGTCCTTTTTCTACCTTCACCATTTTTAAACACTTCCTTCTCCTTCTCTGTCTTTTCCCCCCTGTTATAATACCATTACCATGGAAGTTTAGCATTTCTTTGAGTTGAAAGGGGAAAGAAAATGGTGTTAAAGGTCTTGGTTTTTCTGGTTTTGGTTTTGGTTTCAGCTGTTGTTGTGGAGTCGCAACAGCCAACTTTCAACGACGACGTTCTGGGGTTAATCTTCTTCAAAGCAGGGCTCAAGGACCCAACTGCAAAGCTCCAGTCTTGGAGTGCAGATGACAATGATCCCTGCAACTGGATGGGCGTTAAATGTGACCCGACTACTTACCGGGTCACGGAGCTCCATCTCGATGGCTTATCTCTTTCTGGTCATGTTGGTCGTGGCTTATTACGGCTACCGTTCCTTCAAGTTCTGTCACTTTCCAAAAACAACCTTACGGGGACCATAAACTCCGAGCTTTCTCGCATTGGGAGCTTGCAGGTTATTGATTTAAGTGGAAACAGCTTGTCGGGATCGATCCCCGATGATTTTTTCACACAATGTGGGTCTCTAAGGTCGATCTCTTTTGCGAGGAACAATCTTACAGGGGAGCTTCCTGTTTCTTTGAGCTCATGTTCGACGCTTGTGGCGGTTAACTTCTCGTCTAATCAAATTTCAGGACAGTTGCCATCTGGGATTTGGTATTTGAGGAGCCTTCAATCGCTTGATATGTCTGGTAATTTGTTGGAAGGAGAGATTCCTGAAGGGATCGGGAATTTGTATGATTTGAGACTGATAAATTTAGGAAACAACAGATTCTCTGGGAGGCTACCGGGGGATATTGGGAGCTGTTCACATTTGAAATCGGTTGATTTCAGTGATAATTATTTGTATGGTAGCCTTCCTGATTCAATGAGGAAACTTGGTTCATGTAGTTCAATCAGTTTAGGAGGAAACTCTTTGAGGGGACAAGTTCCAGATTGGATTGGAGAATTGATAAGCCTTGAAAGTTTGGATCTTTCTGCCAATAATTTCTCTGGTAAAGTTCCATCTTCTCTGGGAAATCTGCAGTTACTGAGAGAATTGAATCTGTCAATGAACCAGTTTACTGGTGCATTGCCTGAATCGATGGCTTCTTGTTATAACCTATTGGCTATAGATGTCAGCCAGAATCTGTTAACGGGCAATGTTCCATCATGGATGTTTAAGATGGGAGTGCAGGGTGCACTGAATTCTGGGAATAAACTTATGGGAAACGTAGAAAGTCCTTCATTGGCTTCAACGGTGCCATCCTATCAAGGCATTCGGATGTTGGATCTTTCTTCAAATGCTTTATCTGGTGAAATCCCATCAAACCTTGGGGTTCTTAGAAGCTTGCTCTTCTTTAATATGTCCAGGAACCGTCTCTTTGGTTCCATTCCAGCCAGTATAGGTGAATTGAAGGCAACAGAAGTTATTGATTTAAGCCACAATCTGCTGAATGGAAGCATTCCTTCTGAGATTGGGGGAGCAGTCTCACTCAAGGAACTCAGGTTGCAGAGGAACTTTCTTTTTGGGAAAATTCCAACTCAGATAGTCAAGTGTTCATCATTAACAGTTTTGTGAGTATTTGTTCCTGTTAAGTGCTTATTGAGTTATATATATCTTGATCATGGTAGCCATTACACCTATCCTTGAAGCATTTATTATTCCTTAAACTTAGTTCAGTGAGACCTTTAGTTGAAATTTTCATTGCTATTTGGCTTGGACTGGTCATAGTTCCTTAAACTTATCAAAAGTATGTTGCAAAATTGTTGTATAAGCCAATGATATCAAAATGACCCTCGTAATTCTCTAGGGAGATCAAAGGCTCCTTGCTATCATCTTAGGCTAATGATTTGTGCAGTGTTTAGTGGAAACCCCGAACTAAAGCCGTTGCTTGCAATGTATCATAACTCGTTCTACATTTGAATTCTATTAACAGTTTTGTTCTGGTTTCATTACAATGGTACAGAATTCTGTCCCGGAACAACTTATCTGGCTCGATCCCTACTGCCATTTCAAACTTGAGCAACCTCCAGTATGTGGATTTATCATTGAATGACTTTACGGGAAGCTTACCGAAAGAGCTAGCAAATCTTTCTCAACTCATGTTCTTTAATATCTCTCACAACCACCTTCATGGTGAACTACCACTTGGGGGCTTCTTCAACACCATTCCTACTTCATCCGTCTTGGGAAATCCATCGTTGTGTGGTTCAGTTGTTAACCGCTCTTGCCCTGCTGTCCATCCCAAGCCCATTGTCCTCAACCCTAACTCGTCAGACTCCATCGGTGGCTCCTCTCCTAATCACCATCGCAAGAAAATTGTGCTTAGCATCTCTGCCATCATTGCCATTGGTGCAGCGGCATTCATTGTCATTGGTGTAGTAGCTATCACTGTCCTCAATATCCATGTCCGTTCTTCTATGTCTCGTGCTCCTGCAGCTCTCACCTTATCTGGGGGGGAAGATTTTAGTTGTTCTCCCAACAATGATCCAAACTATGGCAAGCTTGTAATGTTTTCAGGGGATGCCGACTTTGTTGCTGGTGCCCATGCTTTGCTTAACAAGGATTGTGAGATTGGTCGTGGAGGGTTTGGAGTTGTTTATCGAACAATCCTTCGTGATGGGCGTTCAGTGGCCATTAAGAAGCTGACTGTTTCAAGTTTGATCAAGTCTCAAGACGAATTTGAAAGGGAAGTTAAAAGACTTGGAAAGATTAGGCACCATAATCTTGTAGCTCTTGAAGGATATTACTGGACTCCTCCTTTGCAGCTCCTCATTTATGAATTTGTTTCGAATGACAGCTTGTATAAGCACCTCCATGAGCCTGACAGAAGTTGCCCCTCTTGGCGACAACGATTCAACATAATTCTCGGTATGGCCAAGGGTCTAGCCTATTTGCACCGTATGAATGTTATTCACTACAATCTTAAATCAACCAATGTTCTTATAGATTGCTCCGGGGAACCCAAGGTCGGAGATTTTGGCCTTGCAAGGCTACTGCCGACATTAGACCGGTGCGTTTTAAGCAGCAAAATCCAAAGTGCACTTGGTTACATGGCTCCTGAATTCGCTTGTAAGACGGTAAAAATAACCGAGAAATCCGACGTGTATGGCTTTGGGGTTTTGGTCTTGGAAGTGATTACAGGGAAGAAGCCAGTGGAATACATGGAGGATGATGTGGTGGTGCTGTGTGAAATGGTAAGGGAAGCACTCGAGGATGGTAAGGTGGAAGAATGTGTCGACGGGAGGCTTCGTAGTAACTTCCCGACAGAAGAGGTAATTCCAGTTATAAAGCTTGGTCTAATATGTGCATCTCAAGTGCCATCAAATAGACCAGACATGGAAGAAGTAGTAAACATATTAGAGCTAATCCAATGCCCTTCGGAAGGCCAGGAAGAGGTGGAGTAAGTTATTCGGGTCCGAGAAAAGAACGAAACAGAGCAGTGTTTCACGGTGAAGATGAATCCAGTTTGTTCAACAGAAGAAGAAAAGAAAAGAGTTCAGTCTACCACCCCAGTTTCCCTCAATTCTTTGTTCTTTTAATGTTGTATTTTTGTTTGTGCCTTATTTTCCCTTTTCCTTTATTCAGTATTTTGTTACAAAGAGTTTCGCTTACTGGATTCATTATCACCGGCTGCATATCGAACACATATTTTCAACTTTATTAGTGCCATGCCATGCATCAAATTTCAATATTTGTATATTTAAAAAGATGATAAAAATAAAGGAAAGAAAAGCAGACAAGGTGGGAAATCAAAACATAAAAGTGAAAGTAGAAGAGTTGAATGGTATGATGGAAACACATGATAATGTTGAAGAAAAGCACTTATTTGCTTTATCTACACTTTTTCTTTTAATTAACTGATTAAAATTGTTTATTTTTTTGGGGAGTGGCAGCCTTTAGGTTAGGAACATGGGTCAACAACTTTTAGCAATCAAAGCCAACAGTCATGCGCACTAACCCTCCTCATTCTCACTCTTATACTCTCATGTCTACCCTTCCTTTTTTATTTTAATGAGTGTTTTACAAATCATAAATATTTTTTTTTGTATTACTTAAAAAGGAAAAAAGCATCGGGGCCTTGGACTTGGACATCATCATAAGGGGCTGACAGCATGAAAATCTTATTTATTTATTAAATGGTGGCAAACATGGAATTATCTGCATCAAACTTCAAAATCATGCTATGTTCCTGCCATGAGAATCCCAGGTTTTCTTTTTTCTTTTCGGATTTTGTTTTCACTAATCTTTTCTTTCATTAAAAATTTTGAATAAAATGATGCATTTATTATTTCTTTTGAAATAAGATAATTCAAATTCACGTTATTGAACACCCCATCAGGCAGCATCAATTTGAGTTACTATTTATATAGTATTATGTTTTTTTACTAAGATTGGATTAATTAAGGTTTATAAATATGATTAAAAAATATTTAATTACTAAATTAACATACTTTTATATTTAATATATTTTATTTAATTTTAAGAAATTAATTACATTTTTAATTATCAAATTTAATAATATTTAGTCCAAATATTTAATATTGTTGACTACTCTAATAAAATTTTAGATGAGATTTTTTTTAAAAAAATACTATTCTAACAAAAACAAATTTTATGTTGCCGTGATGAGTTGAAATAAGTCCTTTTTAAAAAAAATCAATTATCAAAATTATTAATAGTGCTAATTATTTAGAATAACTAATAACATGATTTTTTTTTTCTATTTTTTAGTCATTATAAGATAATGGTAAAATTGTAGTTTCGGTTTCTCTACTATGCTCACATTTAATATTTAATCTTTATATTTTAATTTTACATAATTTGGTCATTTAGTTCTACAATAACATTAGTTAGTTTAAATGATTTATATACTTAAACGTGATAATTATCTTATTAGTTTACTATCATATCCTTTCTATCCTGACAAGTGTACAAGAATTTTTTCTTTTAAAAAAAGGTTATTTGTAATTGAAATGTGAAAATTGATTTTTTTCCAACTATTTATAAACGACTTGGTAAAAAAAAAAAGAAGAAGAAGAAGAAGAAGAGAGAGAGAGACTATGAACGTGGCAAAGTGACATTTTTTTTATGGTCCCTATACTATACTCAAATTTAAGATTTAATTTTTATACTTCAGTTTCTTAACATAATTCGGTACCTCAACTTTTACAATATCATCGATTAGTTCAAATACTTTATTTTGATTAAAATGATGATGTAATTTTTAAGAGTTGTTAACACAATTAAAATTATCTATTAAATTCACGTAATTTGTAATGTCTTTTTGTTACATGGTTATCATGTGAGTATTTTTAAAAAAAAACCAATATATCACTCCAACGAATTTAACAAAAAGGTTTAATGGTGTTAACAATTAGAGTTTAACTTTTAAATTCAAAAATAGAGAAAGCAAATTCTTCAAAATAAAATTATAAAAACTGAATACACGAAGAATACGGGGACCTGAAGTATATTTTAATTTACAAAATATATTCAATAATTTAATTAAAAAAAGAAAATTTATATATATTATACTATATTGTGCCTATAATTGTAAAAGCAATAAATACATGTAAGAAGAGTAAAGGGCACGTAGAGAAATAAATGATTACTACTATTATTATCATTTATCATTATAAAACAAAAACTTAAGAGACAAGGCATTCTTCATTTATGAATATCATATTATTGTGTTCCTTCTTTTAAAACAACAATATTATTTCATGCCTCTTTGCTTTAACCATATTTTAAAATTTTTGGCTCTCATCTTAACTTTAAATTTCTTTATATTTAATTAAATTTAAATTTATTCGTAATTATATTTTAATTTTGATTGAAATTATTATCATCCATATAATTTCATAAAACAATATGATTAACAATTCCAATCAAAATTAAATTTTATTAAGCAAGATAATCAATGTTATACTGTTGTCCATCATACTAATCCGTACATATTTTTCCAGTTCTAAACCGACATAAAAAATAAAAAAACAATACTTCCATAACCTTGCAAATAATATATATATATATATATATATATATATATATATATATATATATAAATTAAGTGAAATTAAAAATGTTACAAAATACTTATAAATATTTTTATTTAATTTCAAGTATAAAATAATTTCTAAATATTAAAAAAATAACAGCCTTACAATCTAGATTTGGCTTCGGATGAATACAAACTTTTGATTTCCAGGTTTGGCTTGATCGGGCGACAAAAATGCTTGAGAGTATAAAAATATTAAATTTGAATAATATGTTATTTATATCCTTCCCTCACTCGAATTTGTGTCAGCGCTAGACATATCGATACGTTCTGTGTTAACTTTTTCTTAAATAGCATCTCGACAGACTACCTTAACCTCAATATTTCTAAGTATGATCACCCATTCCACCTCGAGGGAGTCATCCACCCGAGTTTAGGTGTGAATATTGTCCTAGTGTAAACATACTTCCAGGACAATAAAGAGTTTATTTAAGCATAGCTACCCTGTACTGATAGAGTCTCATGATATACGAGCATCGTTATCCTTTATGCATTTTGTGGGGCTAAATGCATATCCCGTCATGTCATATCAATGAACAAAACGACCTCTCATATAAATACCATGCAAAAGGATGGAGAAAGGATCGATCTTTTGGCACTCTAAAGTTATTCCAAGCAATTATCTTCTTAATCGACATGTCCTATTATCTTTATTTGGGCTCTCGGTTGCTTTAGGTGAATCAGCCTCCATTGACCATCGTGATCTATTCCTCATTCCTCTTTGTCCTCTTCCTTTATTGCATGTTGTATCAATAGTGTTCAATCTTAATATTGCAAATCATATATAATTTTTTCGTTAATTTTTAAACATCATTATAAAATTTTATACAGAGTATAGTTTTATTATTAAAAATAAGTAAAAAATAAAATAAAAATATTTTAAAAATTTTGGAAGTGTGAAGGAGTCAAGGCCCTTGCTAAGTCGTTTCTTCACCTTGGAGTAAAAATTGGTAGAAATTGTCTCAGTCACCTTAATCTCACATTCGCATACCCATACTTCTATTTAAGGTTTAATGGTAAAAATGTCTTTAGCAAAAACTTAATAAAGTCCTCGTCAAGAATTTGTATCTAATTAAGTATTTAAAGTTGAAAACTTAATCAATCAAACTCCAATCAAGTTTGACTATTAAGTTTTGCTAACATGATAATAGACAAATCGGATGACAACATGCGTTAGTAACGTGTACATCATGCTAACATGGCATTTTATCACATCAACAAGTATTTTTTTTAAAAATAATAATAATCTAAATAAATAAATTTTATTAATAACTATTTAAAAAATCAAATCCAGGATGAACCTGGACAAACTGTAGTCCAAATTCATTTGAACATGGACATTAATTTGTATAAGTTCATCATAGCCATGACTTTTTAGATAATTATAAAAAAATTATAGAAAATTTATAAAATAATTATTTAAGAATTATCAGAAATTATAATTTTTTTATCAAAGTTATTAAAAATTATTAAAAACCACATCCAGAATGAACTTGGATGAATGATTGTTCATGTGCATTTTAATCTAGACAACCAACTGTCAAGGTGCACCTAAACCTAGTTTTTTAATAATTATTAAAAAATTATGAAATAAATTATAAAAAATTTTAAAATTATTAATAATTAAAAGAAATTATTGAAAATTTGAACAATAAATTTGAATATTTTATGGATTGTTTATTATGAATAAAATAATTCATTGCTAGCAAACTTATGTTGTGGATCAAAATATTTAAGAAATTAAAAATAGAGAAAGAAGAAGAGAATGAGGGAAGGGAAAGATTCAAGAAAGAAGAGAAAAGACAAAGATGATACAAGATTCCTAATTTTATTTTAGATGATACAACTAATACCATTGTGTCTTTTTTATACTAGCATTGACTGGTGTACATTATTATCCCAATATTACCATCAATATAACATACATTTACAATCTAACCCAACAAATGACAAAAGCTAAAATTAAGCTTGTATCATTACTCCTATCCTGAAAAGAATCCTTGTCCTCAAGGACTAAGGATTTTCAGATCTATGTTTACTGTTGAAGACTACCTTCATTATCGACAAACATGATCCTAGGTGCAATGCACTGTTCCAATATAGACACCAAAATGTTGCAACATTTATCCATAAGATGCAACCATATTGTTGAGGTCGTCGAACAACTACATCATTCACAAGCCTCTCACCAAAATTTGTTTCTATAATCTCTATGTTGACATCTTGAATTCCAAAATATTATAAAGCACCTTGTTTATCTCCAACAGTGCATTGAGATTGTCATACGATTTGGTCAGGTGGTGAGTGCTTGCATTAGTACTAACAAAAATCACAAACTTCCCTAAAACTTCCACCTTAAAATTTGCAACCTTTTTCATCGAAAAAAGACTTCATGCCTTTCAATGGTATCATACACCATTGCTGCAAACCCGTAACAATCCATAATATTTGTATAATGTGCAAACAATCCTTTATGAGTGAAGTCCAAACAAAAACTATGTTACTAATTAGAGCCATTTGCCCTAGACCACCACACTTTTCCATTAACAAAAGCCAAATTCGATAAGGGTCATAAACTCTAATAAGTTCATTCACATGTATTGTTGTTCGTAAATAAGCATTTCCATCATCAACAAGCATCAATAAATAAAGCCCTATAGAGATTTCCTCATATGTGACCTAAGAAATGTATTCAATAACACAAGATTACACATGTAATGTTGAAGAATTCATACCCATTTGCGTAACTAATTTCTCATTGTCACTTGATGATATGAAATAAAAAATGAGTTTAGTTGAATAAGGCAACCTCATCTCATAGTTTTACAATGACGATTTTGAATCCATATGAGGTTGGGTATTCGAGTTGAATGCCTTACTAACCTGCAAATAATAGGCTAACTCATCCATTCTCACAAGCATTTGATTGAGCACCAAAGTTGCTTTTGTGTGAAAGTTTTCAAGATCATTTTGTGTTCCACTTTGCAACCACTCGAAAGAACTATCGATTTTGGACTCTAATTGAGTAAGTAGTTGAGCAACCACGTCCTTTGATAGCATCATTCTAAAATCAATCATAGCTAAGATCAATGGCTTTGATACCTTTGTCATAGATCAAAATATTCGAGAAAGAAATTACAAATAGAGAAAAAATAAGGAGAAGGAGGGGAAGGGAAAGGAAAGAGTCAAGAAAGAAGAGAAAAGATAAAGAGGATACAAATTCATAATATATTTTTTAGATACTACAACAAATAGCCTTATGTCTCTTTTATACTAGTATTAACTATTTTTCATTATTATCTCAATATTACCCTTAATGAAACATACATTTACAACTTAACCCAACAAATGATAAAAATTAGAATTAAGCTTGTATTAATACTCCCATCTTGCAAATAATCTTTATCCTCAAGGATTAATCCTTTTTAGATCTTTGTTAAAGACTATCTCCATTATCGGAAAACATGATCCTAAGTGCACTACATGGTTCCTATATGGACACCAAAATGTTGCAACAATGGGATATGATTATGAGGTCTTGTACTGAAAGGGGTCTATAATTGGAGCAGCTGAAGCACTTTTTAAGAAACAAGATGTTTTGAGTCAATTGCTAATGTTAACCATTGTGCCCATAGAGTTATTTGATAAAATTCGAACTTTTTGGATTTTTGACCAAAGTTATAGCAACTCATTCAGAAAATTAAAGTCAATCCATCTACTTTTCTTTAGTATATTTGGGATGGCAGATAGCTTAAACGCAAAGCAAAGTTATTAGTTGGAAACGATTTGGCTTTGCAGAATAGTTGTTGCATTACTTTCATAACAGTGTTATGGGAGGCATTTCGGAGCTCCTGTCATTGACAATAGAATTGCCAAAATATTGTTTTGGAGGGGCCTTCAAAAGGATGTTCGTATGGTAAGAGAATGTCCAGTGTGTCAAAGATGTAAATTTAACAACTCTGCCAAATTGGGATTACTTCAGCCTTTACTGATACCTAACCGTGCTTGGGTTGATGTTAGTATAGATTTTGGAAGGATTGTCAAAGTCTAGGGGTAAGGATATCATTTTTGTGGTGGGTGATAGGCTCACAAAGTATGCTCACTTTATTGCATTAGCACATCCTTTTACCGCCGTGAAGGTGGCTCATGAGTTTTTAAATCAAGTTTGCAAATTGCATGGGGTTCCGAGTAGTATTGTTTCTGATTGTGACAATATACATATTAATACTTTTTGACAAGAATTGTTCAAACAGTTGGGAACAACTTTGAAGCCATCCACAATCCACCATCCAGAGTTTGATGGTCAAATGGAGGTTGTTAATAGATGTTTAGCCTCCTATTTGTGTTGTATAACGGGGGAATGACCTCGGGATTGGCTTAATTGGATGCCCCTAATTGAGTAGTGGTATAACACATCTTACCACTCTGTCATTCACACCACATCGTATAAAGCTCTTTATGGCCAATACCCTCCTATTCATCTTCCCTATCTAGCAGGAGAATCCTTGGTTGCTGCAGTTGATCGGAGTCTCCAAGAGAGGGAAGTAACCTTGTCCATGTTAAAATTTTATTTGGCAATAGCTTAAAACCAAATGAAGACATTAGTTGATAGGAAAAAAAGTGAGAGGACCGTTGAGCCAGGTGACTAGCTTTACTTGAAACTCCAACCATATTGCTAGCAATCTGATCAACAATGCTGTTGTCAGAAGCTTGCTTCGAAAATTTTTGGCCTTTTCCCGGTGCTTGAAAAAGTGGGACAGGTGCCTACAAATTATTGCTGCTTCCAGGTTCTAAAATCCATCCCACGTTTTATGTTTTTAAACTCAAGAAACATATTAGTAGGTTGGCTTCACAATCTTCTTTACATATAGTCAAGTTAGATGGCACTTTACTTGTTCAAATTTTAGACAGACGCATGGTAAAAAAGGGCAATCGTATAGTTATTGAGGTTCTTGTTTGATGGTCTAATACATTCCTTGAGAACTCCACTAGGGAGGTTCTTTATGACCTTCAGAAATGTTCCCTGATTTCAATACTTGAGGACAAGGATTGCTTACATAGGAGGGGTATTTGATTTGGGATCAACTCAGTCGTTATTGAATTCTATTTCAATTTTATTTTTTTGTTGTAACACCTCTCACCAGTATTCAACACCAGAATAGGGTTTCGGAGCATTACCAGACTTACAACACATTTAAACATTCAATTCTAATATAAATTCACATTTCATGCAAACATTAATCAAACTCAAGCATAATGTCCCTGTAACGAGCCTACGAGGCCTTAAAACATACTTCGAGAGTGGTTCGGGACTAAATCGATAACTTAAGAAACTTTCACAAAACTTTAAAAAATTTTCTCAAAATAGGGGACACACGCTCGTGTGGACATTCGAAATGGAAGCACATGGCCGTGTCCCAGCCCGTGTCCAACCTCGTGTAACTCTCTGACTTAGGTCACACGGCCAACACACACGTCCGTGTGGCTAGCCTGTGTGCCCTAAAAATGGCCACATATGCCCGTGTGCCAGGCCGTGCCAAACCTATAGGGTATACTGACTTATGCCACACGGCCAAGTCACACGTCCATGTGTGAGGCCGTGTGAAGCATACTGAATTAATTTCAAAATCAACACCAAGGGACACACGGCCCTGTACTTGACTGTGTGTCACACACGGCTGAGACACACGCCCGTGTCTCCGCCCGTGTGGACAAAAATAGGCTATTTACCAAGCTATTTAGCCACCCATATTGTCACACACCTGCATCATAATTCAAAGCACCAACACAAGGCATAATAGGCATTAAATCCACCTCAACCAAGTGTCATTTAAACCATTTCAATGCCAACAATATACAAGACACACAATATTTCAATTTGCCATTCAATTCATACCAAAAATCAATTACTTCAAACATCAAAATGACCAAACTCAAATATGCATTATTTGGCCTAATTTCACAAACATACCAACATTCACAAATCATCAATTTAACATTCTTAATACTTATTATCAACAATCATCACACAACCATTAACCAACTCAATTCACAAGACATAAACATATATATATATATATACATGATTCAACATGCCAAAATAGACCAAAATATGCCATCACGCTATTCATACAAACTAAAACATATACATTTACAAGCCAATTCATTTGGCCAAAATCATTATCAAGTCATAACTAAAATGACCAAAGTCCCTATACATGCCATATACTTAAAATACCAAATTCATAGGTACCAAAAGATAGGTGGATAGTGTGAAGTGATCTTTGACGATTCCCGTATTTGAGCTAGCTTTGATAACACTATAAAACACAAAGAAGTGTACAAAGTAAGCTTTATAGCTTAGTAAGCTCGTATGAAATAAACTTAATGTAATCACATAAATATAACTCAATAATTTGAATACAACAATATGTAGCTTACAATAGTTAACCTTTCAAATTCTCAATTTTGAGATTATACAATACCTTTACAAGTTTCCTTAATTTGAAACTTATAATTCATGTACGTACTTGTATCATTTAACATCAATCTCATACTCATCCACCTCTTTCGTATACCCATTGAACCATTCAGAATAGAAGTTAGATACTAAAGGGTCTCACACGATAAGTACCTATACCATGGCCCGTAGCCAAATCAAGGTAACTTATCTCCGAAGTACTGATATCATGGCCCGAAGCCAAATCGGTATAACTCGCACTTGAAGTGCTATATCATGGCCCGAAGCCAAATCAATATATCTCCTAATAACATGTCCTAAACTATTCCTAAGGTTCAACCGGGATTTCGAATGTCGAATCATTATCGAATCACTACCGTTCATATCCACAGCCTCATATTCACAAATTATGCAATATCAAAGTATATGAAATACATTTGTATTGAAATTTATCACATACGAACTTACCTCGAATGTGGAAACGACGAAATAAGTCATTTAGTCGATAACTTTCGTTTTTCCCCTATCCAGATTTGAATTTCGCTTTTCTTGATCTAAATATTCAAAATTAACTTATTTAATCGTTTCTATATTCAATTTAATCCAAAACACATATTAGGGCTATTTTACACATTTGCCCCTAAACTTTCACATTTTTACAATTTAGTCCTTATTACACAAAATCACAAATTCATGCAAATTTCAAAATACATGCTTAGTCAAATTACTATTATGCCCATAGAAGCCCATATTTTTCATTTATTTCACATTTTATTCACAAATTTTTAACATTTCTCAACTTAATCCCTATTTTGCAATTTCACTAAAAATCACTTAACAAAACTTGTATATCTACCAACAAGCATTCATAATCTATCAAGAAACTTCAAAATACACATGTATTCATCAATGGCATCATTCAAAATCTTTAACAGTTTTGCAAAATAATCCCTGGGCTAGCTAGTACTAGGTGCAATGATCACAAAAATATAGAAATAATTAAAAACCGAGTAAAAAATCACTTACATGCTCAATATACTATGGCCGAACCTTCCAAAGAATAAAAATAGTGTTTTTCCTTAGTTTCGGATAGAAGAAGATGAAAGCACCAAAATTTGTTTTTGTTTTATTTTATTAACTTAATTACAAATTTTACTAAATTATCCTTTAATTAAAACATTAAAAATTTACTTATATATGTCCATCTTTGTCCACCCACTTTTATAATAGTATAATTAAAACATAAGGACCTTAAATTTAAGGTTCTATAGTTATTTAGCACCTTTAACTAATAGAACAACACCTTTGCATTTTATGCGATTTAGTCGTTTTTATCAAATTGAGCAACTAAATGCTAAAATTTCTTAACAAAAATTTCACACCATCATATATTCATGTTATAAATATTAAAATAATAATAAACTAAATATTTTGACCTCGAATTTGTGGTTTCAAAACTACTTTTCCGATTTGACTAAAAATGGACTGTTACAAATGAATGTGTTTTTCTGTTAAACTATTAGTTTAGTGATTAGTTGTAATTGGAATGAGTTGTTATTGTAATATTTGATTATTGAAACATTGGCGTATAAATAAGGACTATTAACACATGTGAAGATCATCCAAAATTTGACTAATATTCTTTTCTCGTTTCTCATCTCCATTGTTGTCATTTTAATTGATCTCAATCAAATTGGTTGCACCTAGGATCATATTTGTCAATAATGGAAGTGGTTTTCAATAGAGATCCCAAAAAGCTTAATCCTTGAAGACAAGGATTCTTTGCAGGATACGAGTGTTGGTACAAGCCTAACTCTAGGTTTTTTTCATTTGTTGGGTTAGATTGTAAATGCATGTTTCATTGAGGGTAATATTGGGATAATAATGTAAACTAGTGAATACTAGTACAAAAGAGACACAAGGCTATTGGTTGTATCATCTAAAAGAATATTATGAATTTGTATCCTTTGTGTCTTTTCTCTTCTTTCTTGAATCTTTCTCTTCTCCTTCTTTCTCTATCTATAATTTCTTTCTCGAATATTTTCAACACCTTATTTATATCTTTTTTTTTTTTTTAAAAAAAGACTGTTTCTCAAGAGTTAGAATGAAAATAACTTGTAATTAAAACATCTTCCATAAACTACATTAGGAGTAAAGAAACATGTTTCGTAATATAAAACAAATGCTAGAATGAGAAACCCATACAAATACAAGCTTGTATATGTCCGACCAATCTCTCTTTTTATATATATATATATATATATATATATATATTTAGTAATATCTTATAAATTTTAATAACTTAAAATAATATTCATAATTTATTTTTATAACTTTTTTAATATTATTAAAAATTACATTCGAAATGAACCTAGATAAATGGTTGCGCAAGTTACGTGTTTTTTAATAAATTTTAGTTTTGATAAATTTTTTATAATTCTTAATTATTTTTAAATAATTTTTATATTTTTTTATAATTTTTATAATTATCTAAAAAACCACGATTAGGTCCAACCCGGGATTCATTTTTGTCGAGGTTCAAATGAATATAGATAACAATTTATCCAAATTTATCCTAGATGTGATTTTTAAAATAATTATTAATACAATTTATTTATTATCTAGGATTTTATTTGTTTAAATATTTGCCAACGTGATTTTTTTTTTCATGACAACATGATGTACACATGGTCGCCATGTGTGACACTCACGGATTGATTGGTCTATCAACCATGTCAACAAAACTTAATAATCAAACATGGTCAACGTTAACGCAAGAACTTGATTGATTAATTTTTCTACTTTAAGGGCTCAATAGGTGTAACGACTTATTTGATTTTTTTTATTGTTTTGTTGAAGATTTTTTTTTTTATCATTAAACCTAATTTTAATATTGGATTGTATATATATGTATATGAAATATTATAAGGGATAAAATAATAGTTTTAAAAGTTGGAGGAAATGGAGTAAATAATGTATTTAACATAGCTGCTATACTTCATTACGCGCAGTCACTTTTTTATTATTATTTAATTTTCTTCATTTGAAGTAGATTGATGCAAAATTCGTGAATGATTTGAAATTTATTTAAGTTTGTTTTTGAAATTTTGAAGTCTTACGTAAAATAATAAAAATAGATTTTAGATTTTAAATTTTTTAAAAGTTGGTGATAAGATTTTTAGACCCTTAAAATATTTAATATTTAAAAAATAATATTTTAATCCTTAAGCGGTCGTAACTCCAGAGTTCGCACGACCCCTGCAGGGTTAAGCCCCATTTTACTATCCTACTAATATATTAGTTATAAAGCTTTTGCCATAGTTAATGTCATAAATAAGTGATTCTAACTTATAAAGAAATTTTAGAAAAAAGATAATATTATAAAATAAATGTTATATACAAGTAATTTATTTTTTTAATAAAATTAAAAAACCAATTACCTATCAATTCTCATGCAATTTCTTTTTGGGTAAACTACATCTAAGTTTACCAAACTATTAGTAAGTTTACGTTTTAATCATCCAACTTTAAAAAGTTACAAAATAATCACTAAACTATTCAAAAAAGAAAGTTATTTGGATTTTGATTCGTAGATTTGTGATATTCAAAGTTGTTTTATGAAAAAAAAATTAAACAATAAAAGAGAAAGAGATAGTAAAGCTTTCAGTTGGAGTAAGCGATGCAAATATAGAAGGTCATACAACAACGATTTTAATAGCCTAATGACTTAAATGAATTTTTTTAAATAGTTCTGAAAAATTGATCTTTACACAATAATTTTGCACAATTAGTCCTTCTATTATTATTATTATTAATGTTAGGTTTTTCTTGGTATGAACGATGGAAAAAGGTAAGTATAAAGAATTTGTTAATCAAATGGTTAAAATTCATAACTTAATTTGTACTTTGTAGATTAACCATCAGACTAATAAAAGTTCTCAACAAAAAATTGAAAACCAGGTAAGTCTTTATGAAAAATGTGCACGCGATTGAGCTCATAAAGCTGAAAAATTAATCAATCAAGTCTCTCTGTTAACGTTGATTAGGTTTGGCGGTTAAGTTTTGCTGGTCTGACTAACAGACCAATAGAACGACGACACGTGGTGACCATGTGTACATCATGCTAACTAGTAATTTGCCACAACAACAAATATTAATAAATAAATAAATAATCCTAAAAGTTTTTAAATAATTATTTTGAAAACCACATCTAGGATAAACTAGGGTAAATGGTTGTCCAGCCTAGATTTGTCCAGGCCATGGGTTTTTAGATAATTTTAAAGAATTATAAAAAAAATTACAAAAATATATAAAATTATTTAAAATTGATTAATAATTATAAAAATATTAAATTTATTAAAAATTGACAAAATTATTTAATAAATATTAAAATTCAAGTCCAAAATAAACTTGGACCTATAGTTGTCTAGATGGATTTGAACTTGGACAACCATTTATCTAAGTTCATGTTGACATAGTTTTAATAATTATTAAAATATAAAAAGTAAATTATAAAAATATTAAATTATTAATAATTAGATGTCGACTTTCTTTAATCATATATTAGATATTTTATTATATATTTTACTTTTTTATTATTTTTAATACTTTTTATAAAATTTTTATAATTTCTTATAATTATTAATAATATTAAATATCTTTTATAATTGTTTAATAATTATTAAAAACCACATCCAGAATGAGTTATCCAATACCCAATGCATCTAATCTTGAACATCAAGTTGTACATGTTCATTTTGGAAGTTGTTTTTAATAATTGTAATAAATTTAATAATTTTTTATCATTTTTATAATCTTAATAATTTTTAAATAATTTTACATATTTTATATTATTTTTATATAATTATTTTATAATTATTTTTAAAAAAAATCATGATTAAGATAAACCTACACAAATGGTTGTGGATGTGGCTTTTAAATAATTATTAAAAATTGTTTCTTTTTAGGATTGAAGTGGAAAAATACCACATTAGCTTGATGTACACATAGTTGCTATGTATTGCTATCCAATTGGTTTGTCAACTGTATCAGCAAAACTCAGTGGTAAAACTTAGCCAACATGTAACACCCCAAACCCGGCCTAGACGTTACGGCCAAGTCTGGTGTGTCACATCAACCAAAGTTTAGTCACGTTCCTTAGTTACTGCGATTAAGGTGTGGTTTACGAAAACATTATTTAAGTTGATTAGAAAACTTCCGGTTAATTTGTGAGCATCCTATTTACTAGATCATGTTCGTCATTTTGTTATCCATTTGTTACGAGTGTTTTGTTTAAAAACGTTGTTTAGTTTTACAAAAACCCGCGCTGTCTAATTCTATCAGTTTCAAACGAGTATTAATAAAGAAATTTAATAAAACTTAGGAGCGGCCTTATTAAAAATTATAAATTAAAAACCCGAAAACATAAAGGAAATAATCTAAAATAAAAGTGAAGGTATAAATACTTATTTTAAACAGTCCACATGGCCACTCTGAATCCCTCTGGCTCCAAGTCCACCGATCTAAGACTCACCTGCAAGAATGTGAAAAAGGGGGTGAGTTTGGAAAACTCAGTGTGTATAGTATCCCAACCAGAGCCCAAATCAGTTCAAGCTTTACTGGGCCTAACCCCTATTCAAAAATCAGAGTTAACTGGGCCTTAGCCCATATCAATATTAATCTGGGCCATAGCCCCTTACAGTATCAGAGTATACTGGGCCTAGCCCATATCAGTATCAAACTAGGCCGTAGCCCTATTACAAGTCAAGATATATTGGGCCTTGCCCATATCAACACAGTTGGGCCCATTTCAAAACAGTCTCATATGATTAACGCAAGATAAGTCCATCCAACCCTGCACTTGCCTCCGTCCATCCCTACACTTTCTATGGGGAATAAATCACCCACGCCATCCCTACACTTACAATGTTAGCATCGGTTGTTGCACTAACTATAATCCGCTGCAAAGTTGCTTATATCAGAATATGTGGCACAACCACCGGAACGGGTTCTTCCTCCAAAACAAAACCCAACCCCATGCAGTATGACATGTATGCAGAATATATATAATTAACAAGGCATGCTTCAGAAAGGCAGTCAGATTATAGCGTAAGAACAGTTATTTACCCTCGAGGGCGTAATCGTAACTTACCCCTTTAGGGGTATTACGGTAATTCTACCTTATAGAGGTATTTTAGTAATTTTATCAGTCTTTTTAGGGTTTCATGCTCATTACAGTTATTAACGTGTCTTCAGAATACTTACCGGACGTTTTTACCGAAATGGGCTCGTTAGCATATTACCCAATTTTGGCCCATCGAATCCCAAATTCACCGAGGTGCACGAAATTACGCACTTTGCAATCTTACCGTTGAAGTTACCAAATTTATCAATACAAACAATCCCACGAGCGCTCGCAAGATCGCAAGTTCTAGAAATCTAACTTTTCGGCATTTCGACTTTTGTCGATCTAGTCTACTAGTGGGTTTCGTTTACATACCTGTTTTTCGATGAAACGTTGACGAGTTCCACACATGAGTTGCCTTTGCTTGAATATGGACTACATCTAAATCTAGTCGTTCCAATTATCCAAGCCCTCGATCAGTAGCCTTTAATCCACACACCAACGATGTACTTGTCAAGAGCGTTTCCAACACTTTCCCAATCTCAGATCCACAGTGAATCCAATCTTAAAATGCGAGTAGAGAATAGAACTAGATATTGATTCCCGAATCACTATGACTTATAAAGGTTTCAGCTTCTAAGGAAAAAATAGAGGATTCAGCCACAAAGAAATTCAGCTAACAAGATATGTGAGATATGGATGAAGAGGAGAGGATGAGAAAAGAAAATAGAAGAGAGGAGATAACAGTAGAGATTCGGCTTTGAAGGAAATCAAGAAAGGAAGAGATGGGAAAAAGAAAGAGAGAAAAGAAGAAGAAAGAATTTGACTTTAGGTAAAACGACAAAATAAAAGAATGAAGGCAACCAAAAAAATTCAGCCCCTAAAGAACCTACACCTATTCGGCAACTAAACAATCGGTACCCCCCTACAAACTAAAAATGCTAATTTACTACACCGAACTCTCCTAGCCGAATATGCAACTCCAAAGTCCTACTTTTGGTACACCACTCCCTTTAATTCAAATCCCTTGAATTTAGCCCGTAGCAAAGTTTGAATTTCACTCAAACTCCTTCCACTGATTAGCAGAGCATCCTTATCCACTCCTTGCATTGCTTCAGTACGCTGCCAAGAGAGTCCTGATCAGACCCCAACTCCTTCCCCACGTGTGCAGTAAAAACCCAAACCTTCCGTGCGCGAGGTGAGGCTCAAACCCCAGACTTCCGCCCGCCCTTACGCCTTCGCCCGTGCTGCTGGCCACTGCACCACGCTTCTCCCTTTACTAATATAGGGTCACAATTAATTATAAGCCTTACCTGCTGAAGCTCCGGTCCGCTTAAAAATAAAGGAGAAATTCACTTTCCCCGCCACTCGAACCTGTGACCTCCAGAAAACCCAGGTACACTACTTGCTGCTACGACACACCTCACTTTTGTTATAATACGACTGCGTTTACTTATAAGCCTTATTCTCTTCAGTCACGGGCTACTTAAAAAAAATAAAACAAGTTTCGCTGTCCCCTGCATTCGAACTCGTGACCACTGGGTCTCCTTAGCGCGCTGCTGCCACTGCGCCAATGGCGCTCTTTGTGTCAAACTTCATTCGCAACTTCCTTTAAGGCCTATCTTTACGCCACTTGATTACTAAAAAAAAAACCACACGTTGCGCGCGCCGTGCCTCGAACCCAGGAACCTCCCATGCCTTCCTAGCGTGCTTAGCCACTGGGCCAGGTGTTTGTTTGTGTCTAATCCCAGCCCAAACCACTTATAAGGCCTACTGCCCAGATCCCTTTAAGAATAAAAAAATGCTCAAATTTTTGCCAGAGCCCTGGGTCGAGCCCAGGACTTTTCCCACACTATAAACCCTTCGTAATTTATTTAATTACTAACTAAACATATTAAATAAAAAAATAAATCATCCCATTTATTCGGGCCGTCTTCTACCCGAACTCGGACTCCAAACCCAATATTTCTAGGTCCAATTTTTTTAGGCGTTACAACTCTACCCCCTTAAAAAAAATTTGTCCTCGAAATTTCAAACTATCAACTAACCGTATTACTCAAGTCAAACCACTATGCTTTCATCACAAGACTCGATTAAAAATAATTCTTAGTACGACCCAGAACATCTAATTACCAAAGTAAAGAAACATTTACCAAGCACGCATACTACTCGTAACACACACTCAAATAGAATAAGCTTGGCAATCCTGAGCTCGATGCTCCTTGGACCCACATCTAAAGCATGCTCTTGTCTTCCTATGGTATTCACCCGGATGACGCCCGTTATAGTTCTTGCGGGTTGGAAAGTTTGGTCGTGTCTTAACATGTTTCACAGAACGAGGCTCGGTCGTCTGAGAACTAGAATCCTTCCTCTTCTTGCACTCCAAGCACCCTGCTTGAAGCGTTTCCCTAATTTCCTTAACCTTGGTCTCCAATACTTCTTCTACCACTTTCCTTATTGACTCGGCCAGTGCCTCAGTCCTAAGCTCCGAGTTACTACTACTCGAAGTTGGCAGACTTCACTTACCCTCAGAATCCATATCAACACTCTACATTATCAATATGCATAACAATAACTACAAAGATCTCGATTAAAAAATTTTAGTACTTATTCATATATTTTATGCAGAGATAGTATTTTAAAGTTTCTATTTTCACAGAATCATAGCCTAGCTATAGTCTCAGTATTCTAGGGTTTTTAGTATTGCCCTAGCTATAATGTTATGATGTGGTCTCAGTTCTATCTACAGTAATATCTTAATACAGTGTAGTATGAGTAATAAAAATACTTACAGACTTGGTACTGGGGATTCAGTGTGTCACTTCTTCGGTTATCAAAATTCAGAAACCCAAAAAAACTTAAACCATTTTAAGATTGAACCTTAAAACATGTATACCTTGTAAAATATCTTTGAAAAGAACTTTCCAAAACCGTTTCCAAAATACCCTTCTTGGGCCTAAGTTTAGCAAAATTTTTCGAAAAACTTTTCAGACTCGATCCATAGCCGAGTTGTTGTAATCGGGCTCTGATACCACTAAATGTAACACCCTAAACCCGGTTTAGACATTACGGCTAAGTCTGGTGTGTCACATCAACCAAAGTTTAGTCACGTTCCTTAGTTACCCCGATTAAGGTGTGGTTTGCGAAAACGTTATTTAAGTTGATTAGAAAACTTCCGGTTAATTTGTGAGCATCCTATTTACTAGATCATGTTCGTCATTTTGTTATCCATTTGTTACGAGTGTTTCGTTTAAAAATGTTGTTTAGTTTTACAAAAACCCGTGCAGCCTAATTCTATCAGTTTCAAACGAGTATTAATAAAGAAATCTAATAAAACTTAGGAGCGACCTTATTACAAATTACAAATTAAAAACCCGAAAACATAAAGGAAATAATCTAAAATAAAAGTGAAGGTATAAATACTTATTTTAAACAGTCCATATGGCCACTCTGAATCCCTCCGGCTCCAAGTCCACCGATCTAAGGCTCACTCGCAAGAATGGGGAAAAGGGGGTGAGTTTGGAAAACTCAGTGTGTAAAATATCCCACCCAGAGCCCAAATCAGTTCAAGCTTTACTGGGCCTAACCCCTATTCAGAAATCAGAGTTAACTGGGCCTTAGCCCATATCACTATCAATACTAACTAAACATATTAAATAAAAAAATAAATCATCCCATTTATTCGGGCCGTCTTCTACCCGAACTCGGACTCCAAACCCAATATTTCTAGGCCTAATTTTTTCGGGACGTTACACAACAGTAACAAAGGGGCTTGGTTTATTAATTTTTCAGTTTTACGAATTCAATTGGTTACAAATTTTTCATGAGGACTTAATTGATTTTTGTTGAGTGTTTTTCTTACGTTAAGGTTTTAATAGCTATATTGATAATCATGATTTCATTTTTGAATACCTTTTTAATGATATTAGTGACTTGAACTCAAAAATAACATTAATAATAAAACGAGCCTAAAATACATAACTAAATTTCTAGTAAAAATATCGTTGAGATCACTATACTAGATTTTAGATTATATTTTGTCACTCTCTTATCAAAAAATGGGTACATTAGTCCTTGTACATTAGATGAAAAAGTAAATTGGTCCTTTTTCTTAAAATTTTCATTCATTTTTGTTGTTAAAAGCCAGCATGGTTGACAAAATATCCAATAGTGACATGTGGCATGTCAAATGTACCTTATGATGATGTACAAGGATTAACTTTTAACAGTAGAAATGAATAGAATTTTTAATAAAATGACAATTTACTCTTTGAGTAATGTGTAGAACAAATTTGCTTATTTTTTGAATAAAAGAAGCAAAATAATCTAACTTATAGTATAAAGGCCTCCAAAGAACTTTTACCTTAAATCTAATCCTTACAGTTTAACAAACCAACTACATTAACCCAACGTAAAATACTTTCTGCTTTCATAAAATTTGATTTCTATTATATGTTTATTTTATAGTGGTTATACATGTTTAAATTTCATTTTACTCATGATTTTATTTTTTTTAATATCTTACATATTTAAATAGTTTTAAACCATATATTTTATTATTTAAATATAATTCTGTATTAAAATAAAATAGTTGATATCAATTTTAATTAAGCCTACCTCGAGTTAGGGTTAGAAGTCTGCTGCTTGGCATGAGGTTGCCTATCGATTGGCATGATTTGGTTTACTATTTAGCAAGGTTTAGTCGACTGGTGGGGGTTCAATGGAGGAGGAGCTGGATAATCTAAGCATCATAGGTGTAACACCCCTAGCCCGTATCCGTCACCAGAATAGGGTTACGAGACATTACTGGACTTATACACTTGCATTTATACAAAACTGAGTCATAAATTTGCATTTCAAATCAATTCTTTTCAAATTTCACCATAAAGTCCCTAATATGGGCCGACGGGGCCTAATACATGCATTGGAAGTGGTTCGAAATTAAACTAGAAACTTTGGAAATTTTTCCTTGAAGATAGGGGCAAACGCCCATGTGTCCTAGGACATGGCCGTGTGCCCAGCCTGTGGGGATCCCAAGGCCGTGTGGCCAGCCCGTGTGGAATTCTGACTTACATTTTCTTAAGTATCAAAGGGACACACGGCCTGGGCACACGCTCATGTGGCTAGGCCGTGTGGTAAACTAAATTTTCACCATTTTATGCCATTTTCACACAATTTTAACACACGACCATGCTTGAAACCCATGTTCTTCAAACGACCAAGACACATGACCGTATCTTTTGCCCGTGTACTATCCTAACTTCATATTTAAGGATGCAGAGGACACACGGTCATATCACACGCCCGTGGGCTTACCGTGTGTCATATACGGCCTAAACATACGCCCGTGTGTCTACCCGTGTGGACGAAAATAGGCCGTTTTAGGCCACTTTTCTCACCCTTTCATCCATTACCTGTACTTAAACACAATTATACACTAATAGAGTCCAACCAATCAATTATTTCAAGCCAAAACATGTTTATTTCATTTTCAAACACAAAACATCAGATTCAACTTACTATGCATACTTAATCATTCATACAAATTACATCATCAAACCAACCCCTATACATGCCATATAAATCAAAAAGTTGTTGAACAAAATCTACCGGAATAAATCTAGATAGTGTGATCCTTGATGTAAATCTGATCCTCCGTATGCATATAAGTCAATCTACAAAATAAATAACATACACAAGTAAGCTTATGGAAGCTTAGTAAGCTCATAGGCATAAATATAAATCCTACCAAAAATTGTACACAATCATATATCTATTAGTTTAACTAATTCATCCTGCAAATCACAATTTCATTAATAAACTCATTTGGATAATTTTCATGTTGCTATTCATGAATTTAACTCCTTTGGGCCCATTTCTCATTTACTTCCATTGTGAAATTAGGGAACAATAATGGAATTGAGTGCTTCATTATCACATTGTCATAGTAAACTATGGACTTGCACATTGTCACATATCACACGCTGAAGCCATAGCCCTGCCATGGTCTTACACAGATCACATATCATATCGATGCCATATCCTAGATATGGTCTTATATGGAATCACATTATCACATCACACTGATGCCATAGCCCATCTATGGTCTTATACAGGCACACATATCACATCTATTCCGTCAATTCATCCTGTTCATTGAATGAAAGCACTCAAAACCGTTGTTCCGACTAATTTGCACTTTTAATTAAATATCATTTGGAAATTAATACAATTTGATAGTGTTCATCTACAATAAGATATCTTAGTAATCATAATATTTTTATAATAAAATATTAAACTTTGCCATATGAACTTACCTGGCCTGATTTGCAAAAGTCGTAGAAATTTAGGTACTATTCTTGCAATTTCTCTTTTCCACGATTCACTTCGTTTTCTTGATCTATAATTATAAAATCATTCCTTCATTCGCATCTATTTCAATTCTATTCTACTTCACAATTTATGCCCTTAAAATTTTGAAATTACACTATTATCCCAACTTTTTAATTTTTACAATTTAGTCCCTGCTCAATTTATTCATCAATTGAGCTAATTCCTCTCAAATAACACTTTATTTAAACATTATAAACTATTTCATAGCCTTTGACATTCAAAGTTTCAATATAAAACCCTAATTACAATGACTTCCACAATTAGATCCTAAAAATTAATTTCTATAAAAATCTCTTCATAAAATCATCATATAATTAAATTAAAACCTCAATTCCATGATAAATCATCATAAACTTTCAGAGCTTGTTCATGGCGACTTTCAAAATTATCCATGAAATAAAAAACTAATGAATTAAACATGTGGACGTAGTTGTAAAAGTCTCAAAAACACAAAAATTACAAGAAATAATCAAGAATTGAGCTTACATGTAGTAAAAATATGAGAGACCAGCTTAAAAGAACCCTTCAATGGTGTTTTTGCTGGAGAGGATGAAGAAAAATGAAGAAAACTCTAGATTTACCTAATATATCATATTTTACAATTAAAATTTTACCCTATTTCCAATTTTGCCTCTTATTCACACTTGATTTTTATTTTTCCTGCACACTCATGCCGTCCAACCAAATAAAATGTGTTTAATTGCCTATTTAGTCCACCTTTAATTATTACTAGATCTATTTAATCACATTTCACAATTTTGCACTTAATTCAATTTAGTCCTTTTTACCCAATTGACTATCGAAACCTTAAAATTTCTTGACGAAACTTTAATACTAACTTACTAACACTCTATAAATATTTATAAAAATATTTATGGCTCGGTTTATGAATTTGAGGTCTCGATTCCTCATTTTTATCTCATTTAATCTACAAATTTCTTTTAATTCATAATTTCACTAATTCAAAATTATTTCTAAAACCACACTTAACTTTTACTTACTGATATCAAAACTCACATGTCGGATTTAGTGATCTCAAATCACTGTTCTGATATCACTTAAATTTGGGTCGTTAGAACTCTCCCCCTTAGGAAATTTCATCCTCGGAATTTCGTACCTAAAAACAAATGCCAATATTGTGATCTCATTGATTCCTCCGTTTCCCAGGTTGCCTCTTCCAATCCATGCCGATGCCATAATACTTTTACTAACGGTACTCGTTTTAGCTCTTTAACTTCCCGAGCTAGAATTTTCACTAGTTCCTCTGAATAAGTCATATCTAATTGTAGCTCTATCTCAGTATAAGGAATTACATGTGAAGGGTCTGATCTATACCGTCTCAACAAAGATACGTAAAATACATTATGAATTTTCTCAAGTTCCGGGGCAATGCTAATCTATAAGCTACTAGACCAATCCTCTCAATGACCTCATACGGCCCAATAAATCGTGGACTAAGCTTTCCCTTTCTACCAAACCGTAGAACTTTCTTCCACGGGGAAATTTTCAAGAACACACGATCGCCCACATTAAACTCTATATCTCTTCTTTTCAAATCTGCATATGACTTCTGACGATCGGAAGCATCCTTTTAATCTCTCTCGAATAATCCAAACTTTCTCTTCAGTTTCTTGAATTAAATCCACTCCCACTAATTTCAATTCATTTAATTCTGACCAATACAACGGGGTTTTACACTTCCTTCCATACAGAGCTTCAAACGGTACTATTTTGATACTAGCTTGATAACTATTATTATAAGCAAATTCAGCTAAAGGTAAATACCTTTCCCAACTACCATTGAACTCGAGTATACAGCACTTCAACATATCTTCCAAAATCTGAATCACTCACTCTGATTGCCCGTCAGTCTGAGGATGAAAAGCTGTGCTAAATTTTAATTTGGTACCTAAAGCTTGCTGTAGTTTACTCCAAAATCTCGAAGTAAACCTCGGATCTTGATCAGAAATAATTGATGTCGGCACCCCATGTAATCTCACAATTTCTGACACATATAATTCCGATAATTTTTCAAGCAAAAAATCTATTCTGACCGGAATAAAATGCGCCGACTTAGTTAATCTGTCTACTATCACCCAAATCGAATCTTTCTTCTTCGGAGTCACAGGCAACCCAGATACAAAATCCCTCGTCACATGTTCCCACTTCCATTCTGGAATCATTGCAGGTTGTAACAAACCCGTGGGTACTTGATGTTCAGCTTTTACCTGCTGACAGATCAAACATTTTGCCACAAATTCACAAATTTCTCGTTTTATACTAGGCACCAATACATTTTCTTCAAATCACAATACATCTTCTTACTACCCGGATGAATCGAGTACATGCTACTATAAGCCTCTGATAAGATATCATTTTTCAATTCTAGATTATTCGGAACACAAATTCTATTATTATAGTATAGCATACCACTATCATCAATAGAGTATTCTAAGTTCAAGTTGTCTTAAACCATTTGTCGTTTCAACACCAACTTCGGATTTTCATCTTGCAACTCTCGAATTCGTTGGAAAAATACGGGTTTTACCTTTAATTCGACTAACACTGAACCATCTTCATTAACAGACAGATGAGCATTTAACACCCGAAGAGCAAATAATGACGATTTCTGACTAAGTGCATCTGCCACTACATTTGCCTTACGTGGATGATAATCAATGACAAGATCGTAATCTTTCAGTAGCTCTAAGCATTGCCTCTATCTCAAATTCAACTCTTTCTACGACATTAAATATTTCAAACTTTTATGGTCTATATACACATAACATTTCTTCCCATATAGGTAGTGTCTCCAAATTTTTAAAGCAAATACTATGGCAGTTAGTTCAAGATCATATGTAGGGTAGTTCCTCTCATGTGGTTTCAACTGCCGAGAAGCATATGCTACAACTTTTCCTGACTGCATCAGTACACAGCCTAAACCATTTAGAGACGCATCACTATATACTACATATGATACACCTGATTCAGGCTGAGTCAACATTGGGGCCTCTGTCAACATTTTCTTTAACTGATCAAAATTCGTTGGCATTCTTCCGACCATAAAAATTTAACATTCTTCTATAGTAATCAGGTCATCGATGAAGCAATCATTGAAAAATCTTTCACAAATTGACGGTAGTAACCAGCTAATCCAAGAAAACTTCGTACTTCCGTAATATTCTTTGGAGTTTTCCAATTAATCACCGCTGACACCTTGCTCGGATCTACTCGTATACCATCAGCCGACACAATGTGACCCAAGAATCCCACATTATGAAGCCAAAATTCACATTTGCTAAATTTTGCATATAATTGTTTTTCTCTAAAAATCTATAGTACAACTCTCAAGTGCTGAGCATGCTCGGATTTTGTCTTTGAATAAATCAGTATATCATCAATGAACACAACTACAAATCTATCCAGATAAGATTGAAAAATTTGATTCATTAAATCCATAAAAGCAGCAGGAGCATTTGTCAAACCGAATAGCATAACTAAAAACTCATAATGACCATACCGAGTTCTAAAAGCTATTTTCTGCACATCACATTCTTTTACCTTTAACTGATAAAACCCAGATCTGATATCTATTTTTGAAAACACCGCAGCACCATTCAACTGATCGAATAAATCATTAATACAAGGGAAATGATATTTATTTTTAATTGTTACCTTATTCAACTACCTGTAATCTATACACAATCTCAGTGAACCATCCTTCTCTTTCACGAATAAAATAGGTGCACCCCATGATGACATACTCGGTCTGATAAACCCTTTGTCCAACAACTCTTTTAATTCTGCTGGAGCCATTCTATACGGTGTCATTGATATTGGAGCTGTTCCCAGAAACACATCTATCACAAACTCAACCTCTCTATCAGGTGGTAAACCTGGTAATTCTTCAGGAAATACATCCAGGAATTCATTCACAACAGGTAATTGTTCTAACTTTGATTCAGAACTCCGAGTATCAAGAATATAGACTAAACATGCCTCATTTCCTTTACACAACAATTTCTAAGCAGAAATAGATAAAATCATTCTAACGGTATCACCCAAATTTCCAGACTCAACCAAAATAATATCTCCTTTTTGACATTTCAAATTGATTCTTTTTTCTCAACAATTCACTACCGCATCATGTTTCACTAACCAGTCCATTCCCAAGATAATGTCAAATTCCTGAAAGGGTAACAGCATCAAATCAATGGAGAAATCACAGTCATTAACTTTCAGTGGAAAGTTATGACATATTAGATTAACTACCACACTTTGGCCTAACGGATTTGTAACTTGTACATCATAATCAGTAGGCTTAACAAATAAATTCTTTTCATATGCTAATATAGTACAAATATATGAATGCGTAGACCCAGGGTCTATTAAAGCATACACAGGAACATCATAAAGATAGAAAGTACTAGCAATTACGTTTGAAGCTGTCGCTTCTTCTCTTGCTCGAATTGCATAAGTACGAGCAGGGGCCCTAACTTCTGATCGACTAGCAGTATCTTTCATACTCGAACGAGTAGCCCCTGTAGTACTGCTCTGACTAGAGCGTCTTCCTTTTTGAAGAGGAATTTTATGTTTCTCCTTCTGTTCCACTTCTTCTACTTGTAGTTGGGGACAATCACGAATAAAGTGATCAGTGGCCCCACATTTATAACAAGCCCTTAACTTACTTCTACATTCACTGGGGTGACTTCTTCCACAATGTTGGCATTTAGGCCTTTGGGTATTTTGTACACTACCCACACTAGCAATAGGTCTGTCAGATGCCTTGCAATCAGATTGTCTTGGTCTACTTTTTCCCGATCTTTCCGGTGCTGAAATAGCTTGACTAAATTCCTCTTTAGATTTCTTCACCGGTAAAGCTGAAAATGATTTAGATGCACTTCTTTTAAAAGATTCTTTGCTCCTTCTTCTCGTTGCATCTTTCTATTATATACTTCTTTAAGTTTCTGAGCACGATCTGATAGAACAATGAATTCTCGTATCTCAGTGCCCTCTGTCATCATTCTGATTTCATCATTAAGCCCTTCTTCGAATCGGATACACATTTCTTCATCAGTGGGTACAATATCTCGTGCATATTTACTCAGATAAAAAAATTCTCTTTCATATTTAGCCACTGACTTGTTTCCTTATCGCAAGTCAAGAAATTCTCTTTTCTTCTTATCCAAGTATCTTCTACCAACATATTTCTTCTTAAGTTCATTTTAGAAAAATTCCCAAGTGATCTTCTCAGCCGGTACCACAGCTACTATTGTTTCCCACCAGTTATAAGCTTTTTCTTTCAATAATGACACATCACATATTAAGTAATTATCTGTTGAGCATGCCATTTGCTTAAAAACCCTCATTATACTTTGTAGTCAATACTCAACTTTGACGGGGTCATCATCTGTTCCTCACCGAAATTCTTCAGCCCCATATTTTCTGAGCTTTGCAAATAGAGAACGTTTACTGGATTCAGTTGTCAGAAGAGGTGGAGGAGCAACCGGGGGTACTACTGATGTTGAAATAGGGGGAGGAGGTTACTGAGTCTGATTTCTTTCTCGCACATTCTCATTATACCACTAATTCATAAATCCAAAAATCATATTTTTGAGTTCTTGTTCTCTCATCAATGAAATTGAAACTTCAATACTTATTCCTTGTTCAGAGGTTTGTACTCTGCTGTTAACTTCTTTTTGCTCAATTTATTTTGGTCTATCAGACATCTTTTCAAATTGAATATAATCTATAATAAAAAACAAGGATTAGATCAGATCATACACATCACACTATCACATATTTATATGGCATGTACTTCTAGACACTTTTCACATCATACATATTTTGAGGATCGGCTAAATCAAAGCTCTGATACCATTAAATATAACACCCCTAGCCCGTATCCGTCACCGAAATAGGGTTATGAGGCATTACTGGACTTATACACTTGTATTTATACAAAACCGAGTCATAAATTTACATTTCAAATCAATTCTTTTCAAATTTCACCATAAAGTCCCTAATATAGGCCTACGGGGCCCAATACATGCTTTGGAAGTGGTTCAGAATTAAACTGGCAACTTTGGAAATTTTTTCCGTGAAGATAGGGGCACACGCATGTGTGGCCTAGGACATGGACGTGTGGCCAGCCCGTGGGGATCCCATGGCCGTGTGGCCAGTCCGTGTGGAATTCTGACTTGCATTTTCTTAAGTATCAAAGGGGCACAGGACTTGGGCACACGCCCATATGGCTAGGCCGTGTGGTAAACTAATTTTTAACCATTTTAAAGCTATTTTCACACAATTTTGATACACGACCATGCTTGAAACCCGTGTTCTTCACACGACCAAGACACACGACCGTATCTTTGGCTCATGTACTATCCTGACTTCATATTTAAGGATGCGGGGACACACGGTCATATCACACGTCCGTGGGCTTACTGTGTGTCACACACAGGCTAGACACACGCTCGTGTGTCTACCCGTATAGACGAAAATAGGCTGTTTTAGGACACTTTTCTCACCCTTTCATCTATTACCTGTACTTAAACACAATTATACACTAATAGAGTCCAACCAATCAATTATTTCAAGCCAAAACATGTATATTTCATTTTCAAACACAAAACATCACATTCAACTTACTATACATACTTAACCATTCATACAAATTACATTATCAAACCAACCCCTATACATGCCATATAAATCAAAAAGTTGTTTATCAAAATCTACCAGAATAAATCTGGATAGTGTGATCCTTGATGTAGATCCGATCCTCCGTATGTATATAAGTCAATCTACAAAACAAATAAAATACACAAGTAAGCTTATGGAAGCTTAGTAAGCTCATAGGCATAAATATAAATCTTACCAAACATTGTACACAATCATATATCTATTAGTTTAACTAATTCAGCCTGCAAATCACAATTTCATTAGTAAACTTATTTGGATAATTTTCATGTTGCTATTCACGAATTTAACTCTTTTGGGCCCATTTTTCATTTACTTCTATTGTCAAATTAGGGAACAATAATAGAATTGAGTGTTTCATTATCACATTGCTATAGTAAACTATGGACTTGTAAATTGTCACATATCGCACACCGAAGCCATAGCCCTGCCATGGTCTTACACAGATCACATATCATACCGATGCCATATCCTAGATATGGTCTTATAAGGAATCACATTATCACATCACATAGATGCCGTAGCCCAGCTATGGTCTTATACGGGAACACGTATCACATTGCAACGATGTCATAGCCCAACTATGGTCTTATACGGGCACACATATCACATCTATTCCGTCAATTCATCCTGTTCATCAAATGAAAGCACTCAAAACCGTTGTTTGAACTAATTTGCACTTTTAATTAAATATCATTTGGAAATTAATACAATTTGATATTATTCATCTATAATAAGATATCTTAGTAATCATAATATTTTTATAATAAAACATTAAACTTTGCCATATAAACTTACCTGGGCTGATTTGCAAAAGTCGTAGAAATTTAGGAACTATTCTTGCAATTTCTCTTTTCCACGATTCACTTCGTTTTCTTGATCTATAACTATAAAATCATTCCTTCATTCGCATCTATTTCAATTATATTCTACTTCACAATTATGCCCTTAAATTTTTAAAATTACACTATTACCCTAACTTTTTAATTTTTACAATTTAGTCCCTACTCAATTTATTCATCAATTGAGCTAATTCCTCTCAAATAACACTTTATTTAAACATTATAAACTATTTCACAGCCTTTGACATTCAATGTTTTAACATAAAACCCTAATTACAACGACTTCCACAATTAGATCCTAAAAATTAATTTCTATAAAAAATTCTTCATAAAATCATCATATAATAAAATTACAACCTCAATTCCATGATATATTATCATAAAATTTTAGCACTTGTTCATGGAAACTTTCAAAATTATCCATGAAATCAAAAACTAATGAATTAAACATGTGGACCTAGTTGTAAAAGTCTCAAAAACACAAAAATTACCAGAAATAATCAAGAATTGAGCTTACATGTAAAAATATGAGAGACCATCTTAAAAGAACCCTTCAATGGTATTTTTGCTAGAGAGGATGAAGAAAAATGAAGAAAACTCTAGATTTACCTAATATATCATATTTTACAATTAAATTTTTACCCTATTTCCAATTTTGCCCCTTGTTCACACTTGATTTTTTTTTCCTGCACACTCATGCTGTCCGGCCCAATAATAGGTGTTTAATTGTCTATTTAGTCCTCCTTTCATTTTACTAGAGCTATTTAATCACATTTCACAATTTTGCACTTAATTCAATTTAGTCCTTTTTACCCAATGGACTACCGAAACCTTAAAATTTCTTGACGAAACTTTAGTACTAACTTACTAACACTCCATAAATATTTATAAAAATATTTATGGCTCGGTTTATGAATTTGAGGTCTCGATACCTCATTTAATCTACAAATTTCTTTTAATTCATAATTTCACTAATTCGAAATTATTTCTAAAACCACACTTAACTTTTACTTACTAATATCTAAACTCACATGTTGGATTTAGTGATCTCAAATCACTGTTCTGATATCACTAAAATTTGGGCCGTTACAATAGGCGAGGAGGAGGATCCATTTCAGGCTCAATAAGATGGATCGGCGTTGGAGGAGGGCTATAAACTGGGAGTTATTTGACAGCAAGTGTAGTGCACTTTCCTTTAATCAGGAATATAATGTTTAATCTATGGCATCCTGTAGGGGGTATCTCAATCATAGATGTTGGTGATAAAAGATGCTTGTTTCGATTCTTCTATGAGGTGGATATGTACAAGGTTTTGGAAGGGTCACCATGGTTCTTTAATAGCCATTTGCTCCTTTTGCATAAGATTCAGTTGGGTGAAAATCTGCCTATGGTCCCATTAATTTATGTGGAATTTTGGGTTCAGATTCATGATTTACCTCCGAGTCGTTTGTCAGAGTTAATGGCAAGGCAGATTAAGACTTTTTTAAGGGGCTTTCTTGATTATGACACAAAAATTGTCCTTTTAGGTATGAAAAGGTTTATGAGAATTTGAGTTAAGTTAGATGTTAGATTTCCACTAAAATGAAGGAAGAAGATTGCTTTGGGGGGCAAGCGAGTTGTGTACACCTGCTTTCAATATGAGAAGCTTAGTCTATTTTGTTTTATTTCTGCAAAGCTTGGACATGGGAGAGCTTTTTCCCCTATGGGTGACGATGGAGCCATCCAATATCATATTTGGTCGGGATATATCATTAAGAGCCCCGTCGAGAAGAAGGGCGCCAATGATGAGTCGGTAGTTGAGGAAGGTGGACATGAACATGAATTAGAGATTGGATAAGGGTAAGAATAGGATAAGTAACGATCGGGGTGAGAACTTTATTAGTTTTTATCATTTTCTGAAGGCAAGGGGTATGAGTCCATTCAATTTTCAGTCAATCTACCTAGAAATAATGTTATGGGGCCTAGCGATGCAAGAGCTATGGAATTGGGTTCTAATGCTGAAGATAACCCAAATTTAATTATTTATGGTAAAAAAAAGGGCAACATATGGTAGGTGGGACATCAAATGTTTCGCTTAATGTTGATTCAGAGGTGTTTGTGGAAGGTCATGAAAGATCGGGTAACTCTGTGATGCAGGTGGAACAACAGAATTGTGCAAGTGTACACAATCGTAACAAGTAATAAAGTGACAAGTAAATGTCGAGTTATCGTACCCACAAGGACTACTAAAAGAATTATTTATGAATGCAATTTAAAACACTTTGGTGAGGAAAAATATTTTGTTTGAAGAGGGTGATTAAAAACTACGATTTTAAACTAAGTAAAACAAATAAATAAATCTCAAATGCACGATTTCAAAATACGATTTAATCAAGATGACATAATTGTGTTGATTTAATTACATTTCTTTAACTTAGATTATTAAACTCATACTTATGCTATTACGAATAAATTCATGACAACCCGATAATCTGCTAACTTATGAACATACTCACATACCAAAATCCATTCATCTCTTGACATATCCCTATGTCAATTCAAATGATTAATTAAATCTAATAAGCATATAAAAGACTATGTGAGGTAACAAGGTATCCCTACCTTGAAACAGTTTAATCACAATAATCTTACAAGTTATGCAAGGTAATAATATCGCCAGATACATTGCTAATTTAACCTTCAGCTACTGATAAACACCAAATTATACATATTGTTACCCCAATTACTTAGCATATTTATGGATGTTTACTATTAAATTTGTGGATTTTGGTGCTCTTAATCCGATTATTTCATGTTTTGTACTCAGGAGAGCACCAAGAGTCAAAAGGACCCAAAAACGAGCTTAAAAGAGACAAAAAGGACCAAATCAAGAAGATCACACGGCCTAAGCCTCGCCACACGGGCTGATCACACGCCCGTGTCTGTCGAGGGTGTCGTCCAGAGATTTCACGATTCACACGGCCTGGCCATTGACCCACATGGCCGTGTGAAATTTGGCAGAACGAACACGGCCTGGCAAACACGTCACATAGCCGTGGCATACGGGCGTGTCTCTTTTTGAAATAGTTGTATTTTACACGAAAATAGGATACTTAGGGAAGAAGTAAGCCAATCCAAAGCCTATAAAAACACCCTAAGTATGACCTACTAAGGGGGACTTTTCCGGGGCTTCTAGAACTTTTCTGGAACGCAGAACCACACGCCAGGAATTACTTGAAGGAAGCCAGACGATCCATCCTAAAAGCCAGAGCTACTCCAAGACTGAAGATCTCTCTTAGAATTCCTTCAGGGGTTTTAGAGTTTTCTTTATGTTTTGTTATTTTCATACTTTTGAGATGTACTCTTATTTCATTATGAACTAAACCCCTTAGATACCTAAGGGGGATGAAACCTATGATGGATCTTGTTATTATTATCTGAACTATATGATAAATACTTGATTTGTTCTTAATTATGTGTTTCTAATGCTTGAGTTAATATTTCGGGTATTAACTCTTGATTTAATATGCTTATGCAGAGAAGGAATAGACCCTGCCTAAGAGTAATTTGACATAATTCAGCGGAGTTGATCGAACGCTTAGAGATAGGGTTACAAGATTTTGCCAGATTAGGGTGAAACCTAATACGGGAGTCCATAAATCGATTTACTGCTTCCGTAGGGGTTTTAATTAGAAAGAGATTTCAATTAATTCAACTGAGGGTTAGGCGTTATTAGTCTCAAAAGAGATAATAATGTAAGTTAGGGAGTTTCACGGATCAAGTTAAGTGAATAAATCATCTGATTCAGAGTCAGATAATAAGTGAAATCTAGGTGGATTCCTCCTTGGGTGTCGTCGTTATCAATTGCTTTTCTTCAAGTCTTTCCAAATCTTCTCTTCGCTTTAATTAAATTAGTTAATTAGTTTAGATAATTAGTTTAATAAACAAACCCTTTTTATTCCTAGGCTAGATAATAAAAAAATAGTTATTACTAGTACTTTTGGTTCCCTTGGGTACGATATCCCGGTCTTGCCATTACTATACTGTTGTTCGATAGGTGCGCTTGCCTTTTCGTCGTGATAATAGTTAGTCTAGGTTTGATCTTCATTATAAATATTTATTACTTGTTACGAATCACGTGATCAAGTTTTTGGCGTCGTTGCCGGGGAATCTGAAATATTAGGAACACTTAATTTTTATTACTTTAGCCATTTATTTTTCTTGCAATTTAACTTTATTTATATTTTTATTTTACTAACTTTCTTTTTCTTTCTCCTGACAGGTTCTTGTACTGTATGACTAGAAGAAACCCGTCAAGATCGTTGCTTTTTGACGAGAAAATTAATCGTCTGACTCATAGTAATCGATTTGAGAAAATCAAAGCAGCGACTTAAGATATATAGAGGAAGAGCAAGAGGATGATATCTCAACTACTACTGAAGAGATGGCTGAAAATCAAGACAATCCACTACCGCCAGCCATACCCGCTGAATTAGCAAATCAGAATCCTGCTCCTCGTACTATGTATGATTATGCCAAACCTAATTTTATAGGAACTGAGTCAAGTATAGTTAGGCCTGCTATTGCTGCTAACAATTTTGAACTGAAACCTAACACGATTTAGATGATACAACAATTTGTTCAGTTTGATGGTTTGCAGGATGAGAACCCCAACACGCACTTGGCAAATTTCCTAGAACTGTGCGACACTTTCAAAATTAACGGCGTTTCTGATGATGCCATTCACCTTCGATTATTCCCTTTTTCACTGAGAAATAAAGCTAAACAGTGGTTGAACTCACTACCACAAGGATCCATTACCACTTGGGAGCAAATGACCGAAAAATTTCTATTAAAATATTTTCCACTGGTAAAAATAGCTAAGTTGCGTAATGATATTGTTTCTTTTGTGCAGATGGATTTAGAGACACTTTACGATGCATGGGAAAGATTCAAGGACCTTTTGCAAAGGTGCCCACATCATGGATTACCTCTATGGCTGCAAGTTCAAACGTTCTACAATGGTGTGAATCCCTCGACAAGATAAATGATTGACGCAACTGCTAGCGGAACCATCAACAATAAAACATCGGAAGATGCCTATGAATTTATAGAGGAGATGCCACTGAATAACTATCAGTGGCAAGTTATGAGGACAAAGCCAACAAAAACAGTCGGCGTTTATAACATCGATTCGGTCACCATGCTCTCTAATCATGTAGAACTTCTAAATAAGAAAATTGATGGTTTACTTGGTTCTACGCAGGTACATCCAGTGATGAGGTGCGATTTAAGTGGAGGAGGTGTGCCTACAGAATACCCACCATTCAATCCTACAACCGAAGAGGAACAAGTCAACTATATGGGTAACAATAATTTTAGATCTCAAAATAACCCATATAGTAATACTTATAATGCAGGTTGGAAGAACCACCCAAATTTCTCTTGGGGTGGTCAACAGAATCAGAGGCCACAGAATCCTCAAAATTTTCAGCAGCCACCGTATCAACAGGAAAAGAAGCCGAACCTTGAGGAGATGTTATCCAAATTCATTTCGATTGTCGAAAAATTGTTTCAGAATACTGAGACAAAGACTAAAAATCAACAAGCATCAATTCAAGGACTCGAAACTCAGATAGGCCAACTATCTAAACTAACCTCCAAACGACCACAAGGTAGCCTACCAAGTAATACTGAACCAAACCCAAGGGAACAACTCAATGCAATTGATATTCAAGAAGGAAGCGATGAGACTGAGCCAGAACCAAGGCAAGAAAATGTGGAAAGCAAAGGTGATGGTGAGATAAGTCATAATAAAATGGTAAGTATGAATTATAAATCTCATGTGCCATATCCTAAAGCGATGACGAAAGACAGAACAGAAGAACAATTCGGTAAGGTCATCAAACTCTTGAAGAAATTACATATTAACTTACCTTTTATTGAAGTTCTTTCGCAGGTGCCCAACTCAGCAAAATTCTTAAAAGAACTTCTAACCAATAAAAGAAAATTAGACACTACATCGCACGTGGAACTCAATGCAGTCTGCTCAGCTATTTTAAAGAATAAGCTACCTAATAAATTGAAAAATCCAGGGAGTTTTACAATTCCTTGCTTAATTGGTAGTTTATCTGTGAATAATTCTTTAGCCGATTTAGGGGCAAGTATAAATGTTATGCCTTATAAAATGTTTAAACGACTAGGTCTCGGTAAACCCAAACAGACTAGGATGAGTATACAATTGGCTGACAAAACAGTTAGATTTCCTAAGGGTATTACTGAAGATGTTCTCGTTAAAATTGATAAGTTTATTTACCCAGTAGACTTTGTCGTCCTGGATATGGATGAGGATAACGAGGTACCTTTAATTTTAGGATGACCCTTTTTAGCAACTACCAGAACAACTATTAATGTCGGCATAGGAGAGCTAACACTTCGTGCAGGTGACGACACAGTAACACTTCAAGCACACGACTCAGTCAAAACCTCTAAGACTCAGGATGATGCTATAAAACTTGTCGATGATAAAACTAATATTAAATCGTCCTTCCAGGAACCTCTTCGAACCAATACAACAGAGACAGTGCACTACTATCATGAAGAAAACAAAGACGTCTATGAAGAACAAAGGCTACGGATAGAGGAGTTAGACGAATGGTGAGAGCACAAACCAAGAACATATAATAAACCGAAACTTTGCTAAAACAAGCTCGATACCTCTCCTAATCAACTTAAGGTAGGCGATAAAGTCTTACTAGATGCCACAGATCCCCACATTGTCACTACCACACCAAATGAGGAGATCCCTCTTACGGTACTCAGTATTTTCCCATATGGCACAGTAGAGGTAAACGGTCATCGTCTCAAACTTTATAGCGGTGAGAATTTTAAGGACGATGGAGAGGAGCTACAACTCCACGAACCACACTATAAATAAGTGCTTCTTGGGAGGTAACCCGAGTACTAACATATTTTGATTTCTTATTTCTAACACTTTAAATAATTAAATTTTTAGAATTGCACAATCTTTCAAAAAACACGGCCATCCACACGGGTGTGCCTAAAGCCGTGGCAAAATAGGGGAAGCAACACGGCCGTGCGATACGGCCGTGTGGAAATAGGGTAAAGATTTCCCCAAAACACGGGATGCGATAAATCCCCACGGTCGTGCGACATGGTCGTGGGTGAGGTTGATAGATGAACACGGCGTGCCAGGGGCAAGGCTCGATTCTATTTCTCTAACACGGGCATGTGACACGCCCGTGCCATTAAACCGTAGACAACAATACACGGGCGTGGTACTATACACACGAGCGTGGGAGAAGCAAACGAAGCTAAGCACGGCCGTGCGGTATGGCCGTATACCACACACGCATGAGACACACGGGCGTGGGATAGTAGCCGGGCACGACCCAAATTGAAAAAAATTTGAAAAACACAGGCTCACTCTCAGAGTACACGGGCGTGGCCATAGGCCGTGTGCCCCTCCCCTATATAAACAAACCACTGTTCATCTTCTTCCCTCTTTCAAAACCCTACCTGAAATTTACCGTTCCCCAACCCCTAATCTCTATTCCATCCTCTATTTCCCAGATTCTCACTTCCCCAACCCCCAAACCACCCTCAAATTCACATCGCCACTCTAGCACCACCAACTGAGGCCCCCACTAACGAGGATCATTGACTCCTCCTATCTTTTTATCTTTATTTTTATTTTTATTCCTAATTTTTAATTTCATTTCAATTTTATTATTTTCTTCTAAAAGACATATCTATATTAGTAAATTTTACTTGCTTTTTTTTTTTCTGGTATTTCTAACAGTAATCCCATTACACTCTCTTCCACACCAACCCTTAATAAGCTCTTCATGATTCTACAAATTTTCAAGCAAGCTGCTAGGATTATTTTACGGAATGAGAAAACAAACAGGGAACAATACAAAATGAATGCCATGTTCAACGACCCAATTTCTTCATCTAGCTAAGAGCAATGGTAGCTACTACTTTCCCCAAACACTACAACCTCAGAATCAAGCTTCGCATCCATATAACAGGGAGTTTCACCTCCTTCCATCTTATGATTTTTTTTATTTTGAATAGTCTATCTTTGTACATTGAGGGCAATGTACATCTTAAGTGTGGGGGGTGAACATAAACATGAAACCTAACTTTTTGCATTATTCTCAAATCCCTAAATGTGGTCTTGTGCTTAAGTGATTTTCTCATAATATTGATAGAATGAATTCTGATTAATCTATAATTATTGTTGATATGTCATGAACTAGACCAAGGGAATTATGCATGATTATTTGATTGTAGGACCTTAAAGAATCAAGCATGATAAGTTGATATTTTAAGAACTAAAATTTTTAGATTATCTTCCTGAATTGAGGTATTATCTTGAAATTTTAAGTATACAGGAACGACATCAAAAGGCCAAATTTTTGGTGAGATTTTTTTAGCCTTTTTGAGCATGTAGCTTTCTTTCTTGCTCACTTCTTTTGTAGTTTGAGTGTGTCAACATTGAACTGTTATTCTAGAACTTGCTTCGATTATACATGTCGAGATCACACGTATGATTTGATATATTGAGATGATAAAGGCACTTAGGATTTAACCCACTTACTCCATAAAAAGCCTTCCCACATAATTAAACCCTTAGTGAACCCCCTTTGATCTTACTAACCCTTTTTCTTTTTTGATTAACCCTTATCATTAACCCATTAACCCATTATTATTGAAATCCTCGTACTTAATTTAACCCTTTTTATCGAGATTGATTTTAATATTGTTACCTCACTATGATCACCAATTTTTGTTACTAAATCATGAAGTATAACTTCTCTATTGTATTGACTTGATTTGTTCTAAAAAAAAAACTAACCTCAGTTTTATTATTGTAATTCTTAGCAAGCTAAAGTTGTCATGAAAAAGGGAGCTCATGTAATATAGTTCTAGATATTTGTTGTCATTCAGTAATTAACTTTTTGATTGTGGGGTGATATATTGAAATCATCTCGATTCTAACCTTTTTTTCTTCAGCTTGTATCCATACCCGTAACCTAAACCCCGTTACAACCATGCAAAGACCTTTTGATTTGTGTATCATATCATTTACAAGTGGTGGAGATTTGATTTTCATGCAAGCCTATAGTGATAACATCTCATGTTAGACAATCGAGTGCTTAATTTTGAACCTTAAACACTTTGAGTGATTTGAGTGAATCCTTAGTGAGGATGTCATCTCTTGTATATTTAGGACTAAAGTTAATTACTCAGGGGAAGGAGATTACCTATAATTTTGTTACCAAAATATTCGATTTAGATTTTTAAGGTTTTTAATGCCCCTATGGTTGAATTCTCACTGTATGATTCTCCATGGAATAATTTGTAACATTATCGGTAATGATTATGTGATTGAAAGGAATGAATTCTAGCAGTAAATAAGAGTTTTGCTTGAGGACAAGCAAATGCTTAAGTGTGGGGGCATTTGATAAACGCCAAATTATACATATTGTTACCCCAAATACTTAGCATATTTATGGATGTTTACTATTAGATTTGTGGATTTTGGTGCTCTTAATCCGGTTATTTCATGTTTTGTACTCAGGAGAGCACCAAGTGTCAAAAGGAGCCAAAAACGAGCTTAAAAGAGACAAAAAGGACCAAATCAAGAAGATCACACGGCCTAAGCCTTGCCACACGGGCTGATGACACACCCATATCTGTCGAGGGTGTCGTCCAAGGATTTCACGATTCACACGGCCTGGCCATTGACCCACACGGCCGTGTGAAATATAGTGAAACGAATACGGCCTGGCAAACACGTCACACGGACGTGGCACACGGGCGTGTCCCTTTTTCAAAGAGTTGTATTTTACACGAAAAAAGGTTACTTAGGGAAGAAGTAAGCCAATCCAAAGCCTATAAAAACACCCTAAGTATGACCTATTAAGGGGGACTTTTTCAGGGCTTCTAGAACTTTTCTGGAACGCAGAACCACACGCCAGGAATTACTTGAAGGAAGCCAGACGATCCATCCCAAAAGGCGGAGCTACTCCAAGACTGAAGATCTCTCTCAGAATTCCTTCAAGGGTTTTAGAGTTTTCTTTATGTTTTGTTATTTTCATACTTTTGAGATGTACTCTTATTTCATTATGAACTAAACCCCTTAGATACCTAAGGGGGATGAAACCTATGATGGATCTTGTTATTATTATCTGAACTATATGATAAATACTTGATTTGTTCTTAATTATGTGTTTCTAGTGCTTGAGTTAATATTCCGGGTATTGAATCTTGATTTAATGTGCTTATGCAGAGGAGGAATAGACCCTACCTAAGAGTAAATTTGGCATAATTAAGTGGAGTTGATCGAATGCCTAGAGATAAGGTTACGAGATTTTGCCAGATTAGGGTGAAACCTAATATGAGAGTCCATAGATCGATTTACTGCTTCCATAGGGGTTTTAATTAGAAAGATATTTCAATTAATTCAACTGAGGGTTAGGCGTTATTAGTCTCAAAAGAGATAATAATGTAAGTTAGGGAGTCTCACGGATCAAGTCAAGTGAATAAATCGTCTGGTTCAGAGTTAGATAACATGTGAAATTTAGGTGGATTCCTCCTTGGGTGTCGTCTTTATCAATTGCTTTTCTTCAAGTCTTTTCGAAATCTTCTCTTCGCTTTAATTAAATTAGTTAATTAGTTTAGATAATTTGTTTAATAAACAAACTCTTTTTATTCCTAGGCTAGATAATAAAAAGATAGTTATTACTAGTACTTTTGGTTCCCTTGGGTACGATATCTCGGTCTTGCCATTACTATACTATTGTTCGATAGGTGCGCTTGCCTTTTCGTCGTAACAATAGTTAGTCTAGGTTTGATCTTCATTATAAATATCTATTACTTGTTACGAATCATGCGATTAGCTACCTTAGAAGAATAAACATGCACTGATTAAGTACTGTGTCAATTAATTACAATTTCAATCCATTTAAATAATTAATTCATTAGTTACCTCACAGTCGTAACGCAAGAATAACTTAGGTATGATTTTACTTAATCAAGCATCTTACCGAGGCTTATAACAATATAAACACGATTTTAACAATTTAAGAAGGCGAAATGCAATCAACCCAACATGAATTAAATTCAAGCTAAGCTGATTAAATTAACCATTCCAACAACATAAGTATTCATAGATATGTTCATCATAACAACAACAAAAATTAAAGAGATAAGGAACCAGAATCAAATCCGGTGTTTTTCCGTGGCTTGACTAAGTTGCTCCGTTCTTCCTTCTTTGTTGGCTTCACTGATCAAGGCTTCTATGAACACTCAATTGCTGCTCCAAAATAGTTGAAGAACACCCCTTTTCCAAGGGAAGAAATCAGCACAAGAGCAAGGGGCTTGGAATGGGGAAATGAGAGGAGAAAGTAAGAGATGAGAGAAGAGTTGTGAAATGAATGAGGGATGAATGAGATACTTTGAATAATCAGACAAGTGGGGTTTTTATAGCTAAATGTGGCAGCTAAAATTTGCTAAAAATAGCAGCTAAAGAGCCACCCCTTGGCGGCCATCTATGTGGCAAAGTTGATGGCTTCAACTTTGCTAAATATGGCTTGGGGCAAATCTTCAAAGCCACTAATTGTGGAGAGGCTTGAATGCAACTTTGACAAGTCTTCAAGGTTTCTTTGCAAGCTTAATTAATCAACTAATAAGCTGATTTTGGTAAGCATATGGACGGTTTTGGGCTGCCCAATCCTTGGCCGGTTCAGTTCAATCGGTTCGGTTCAACTGGACCACTTTTTTCATAATTAATTAATAATAATTTATTTAGGCAATATTAAATTGGGTATAAATTAAAATTAATTATATTATGAATTAATACACATAATTGGACAATCTTAGGCTAGAAATTAATTCACCTCGATACTTCAAATTGCTTCTCGGTTTTGTGCTTCAGGCAGTGTCTGCCGAGCTATTTTTCGCCCTTTGTGCAAATTTGTCAAAAATAACCAAAATTCATCTAAAATAATTATAAAATTAATTAAATTTCAGCATGTTCATATTTTAAGTGCACTTTAATTATTTTATAAAAATTAATTATTTTTTCGACAAGAATTTAATCGAATTCGCATGAATTTAAGTTAAAAAGGGTATGAAAAAGTGTGTAAATTTTTGTGTTTCTAGCAGGGCAGCCGGGCACAATGAAAACACTAAGCTGGAATGTCTGTGGTTTAGGGAAGACATAGATGATAAATCGTCTCAAGAATAAGCTGAGAGAAAATTTTCCCCAAATTTTGTTTCTTATGGAAACAAAAGTAAGTGTAAGAAGAATGGAGGGTGTTTAGTGTAACACCCTCAACCCGATCTGATTCGTCAGATCTGGATCTCGGGAGTTACCACTCTATTATAAAGTCATACTTAAATAAAATATACAAACTTTCAGAAAATATACATGTCATATTTAGTAATGTTGACCGGCTAACTTATGTTTGGGTATACATTAGGTACTTCCAACCACTGAACAAAACTTCTATGTTGGCGAGGTCTTACAAGTATATAGATATCACATTCATTTACATTGCTCTACTTAATCTGCCCCTAATCATTATTACTAGCTACGAATTACTGCTATCATATTTTATTCACTCTACAAGGCTTAAAAACAAATTTCATAGATTATTCACTATGTTCTCTCAACCTTGAACACACCACTTTACTTATTCTACATGAATAATAACCCATCTTATCACTCATTTGGCGTAGCCCTAGCATCATCCCTCCGGGTGTAGTCTCGTCTCAGTTTACCTGTGACATAAAACCCAGAGATAAGTTCATGAGAACTTAGTGAGTAAATCCTGATTTACCTGAATCTTGTTCAGGAACCCCATTTTCTTCTATCTCATTGTTTTTATTCTTCAATTTGACTCTGGCAGATACATCTCTAATATTCCATTCATTATGTCGTAGGTGTCACACTTCGCACCGATATCATAACTCACCTTTCATATCTTCGATAACTCATTCATGCTCTTCGCCTTATCCTTTCATGAGTCCTTAACCATTCCTACCTCAGAGGGCCTTTCAAACGGAATACTCTTGATTTGCCACATACTCTAGTGTGTTCCATCTATACTGTTCTTACTGTATTACTATACAGTATTTGCCATAACATTTCATACTTGTGCTCTATTTACAGAGTCCCATCTATGTTATTTTTCAAATATCGCCATGCTTACCCTTCCTCTAAAGTATCGTATACGCCGTTCCATTAGAGTTCACCAAGGGATTCCTTGTATTTCGTATAGGGTCCACTACGGAGGCATTCCCTTCAAATGGTTTCCACAATGGTCATTCATTAGATTACACCATGAAGGCGTTCCTTTACAAAGATTTTTACAAAGGCATCATTTATATTCAGTACTTACCACAAAGTCTTTCCTTTTAGAGATTTCCATAAAGGCTTTCCTTTACAGAGATTGTCATATCCTTCCTTTGGCGTATTCACGATAGGGATTTGCCTAAACTCGCATCACGCAAGGTTATGGCCATCGTTTAGGTCGCACAGAAACCCTATTAGGTAATAACCTTCCTTTAGTTCTTCCCATATGATGCCATAGCCTAGCTAATGTCTTACATGATATGGTGTTTTCATTTGAAACGTTATGGCCATGGACTTTTCCTTTTAGAGATTCGTGTTGAAAGTCCCGATGGACCCCTTTAGACGACTCTGAAGATAGACACAGACTCATTACTCATACTAATCATTTATAATAGATGCATTCTATAGCATGTTTTTAGACATGTATATTTCAATCTTCATATACAAGCATTATTTAACCTCAGATTCCTATTACACACTTAGACCATCAAATTTCATATAATCCATACACACAAGTCCATAAATCATATATCTCTCATTAGAACCATCACCTCATACTTTCCTAGCCTACATATCATGGTGTTATCTCTTTTCACTAAATTTTCTAGAATACATAACACACATGCAAGATTTAGCTTTGGGACTCACTTGACTTTTACCCTTTTTTTAGCTTTAAACTCCAGATCCAAACTTTCATCGAATGATTAATAGTAATTACTGATACAGAACATGAAAACTCATCAAAACCCTCTCATATATCCATTTTTTTATTATTTCAAATGCTAAAATCCCCTCAAATTAGGCCATATGTCATCAACCTTACCCAATTGGACTGACCTACTCTTTCACAATGTAGCATGGAAGATCATAAATCTTACCTTGACCTAAAGCACTTATCAGTAGGGATCTAGACCTATAACTTAGCTCCCTTGAATAAAGGAATTAATCTAGGTTTCTTTAGATCTGGACAAAGAAATACTTCTTGAAAAAGGAATTGGAAAAACTCCCATTTCTCAATCTTGATTATCTAAATATACAACCTTTGTCCCTATAGAAACTTGACACACGTCACAATCCTATTCTATGCCATATGGGTGGCTTACAGCTGTAAGGAAACATGTACAACAATCCACATTTATATGTATAAATAAATATTTTTGGTTCAAGTTCATCATTCATTCCTAACCATCTCATTAAAATATAACCAGCACCTTAACTAGCTAAAATTGGCAGGCAATGCCTTTCGGTGATATCCCAATTACTTGAAATTCCTTAACACTTTACTAAATTCCACTTATAGAGATGTCTCACTTTCTGAAAATTTTTCACTCAATATCTCATTATTAATGATTAGCCCAACCTATCTGCCAAAGTATTGTTTAGGCGGATAGAACCATGCTACTACTTTCCTCCTACTTGTTCGCCTAACTAAGACTTCAACCTCTTAGTTAAATCCAACACCTTACTTACTCAAAACCTATTCCTAAATTCTTACTCCATCAAAAATCGAGCACTGGTGTCTTGCCGGGCGAGAGGTTACATTTAGTGTAAAGGTGGATTTAATAATGGAATTGATGTTAGTGTTGTTGGTTCTAAAGAAGGGTTATCTTTAGGTTGGAAGTAGGAATGTGTGGTGAGCTTAAAGAGTTTTTCACAATTTCATATTGATGCAGAGGTCCACGATAATGTTAATGAGATATTCTGGAAGTTCACAGGGTTTTATGGTTATCTTGAGGAGAGGTTGCATGGCGAATCTTGGAATCTACTAAAACAACTAGGATAGAATTAGTCTCTACCATGGATTGTTGTAGGTGATTTTAATGAAATTGTCTATTCATTTGAAAAAAAAGGGTGGCCAACTTAGATCGAAATAGAATATGGAGGCTTTCAAATCAACTTTACATGAGTGTGACTTGGGTGATTTGAGGTTTTTCTGGTCATTGATTCACATGGGAAAAAGGTCAGTTGTCGGTTAAAAACATTAGAGAAAGGCTTGATATAGGTGTAGCTAACACGACTTGATGGAATAATTTTTTAGATTATTCTATAATGCACTAGTCGTATTCTTTTTCCAATCATTGCCTAGTGGTAATGGATACTATAGGACGAAAGGGGCCAATGAATAAGAGGGACCAAGTTCAATTCAAGTTTGAGGCTAATTAGTGCATAATAAAATCTTATGAGGAGATTAGCCAATTCTGGTCTTCTTTATTGGATATAGTGCCAGTAAAATTGAAAAAGTTGGGAGAGAAGTTACGAAGTTGGTATAAGACAATTAGGAGGGACAGGGTTGGGTGTAAGGGCAAATTGGAGGTGAGACTTATGTAAATATATGGGAGTGAACCGGATAATGATGTTATTATTGAAATGTTGGAAGTTAAGTTGGATCTCAACTTGGAAGTAGATAAGGAAAAGTTATATTAGGAACAAAGAACGCGAGTGAATTAGCTAACAAATAAAGATAGAAATACTATTTTCTTTCATAATTATGTGTCGAGTCGAAAGAAGAAAAATACAATTTTAGGTGTTGAGAATAATAAGGGCATTGGGTGTCAACGAAGGAGGAAATAATGAATGTGGTATCTAATTATTTTATAGACTTATTTACAGCCTCAAGCTGGGAGAATGCGTCGCATATTTATGCTAATGTCCATCGGTGTCTTGCCAACTATGAATGACGAGTTGTTGTTACCTTTTAGGGAGGAGGAAGTCTGAGTTGCACTGAAAGATATGGCGTTTTTAAAAGCTTCAGATATTGATGGTTACTCGATTTTTTTCTTTCAAAAGTTTTGTCCTATTATAGGAAAGGATATTACTACTTTCTGCTTTTTAGTGTTGAATGATGAGATAGAAATTGAAGGTGTCAATAAATCGCTTATCGTTCTAATATTAAAAGTCAGTAAGCTGAGGAATATGACTTAGTTTTGGTCGATTAGCTTGTGCAATGTAGTGTATAAGATCATTGCGAAAATCTTTATTTGCAAAATGAGGGGAGTTTTGGAGAGTTGTATTTGTAAAGGCACAAGGGGCTTTCATCCCTGGCAGGCAGATTTTTGATAATGTACTTGTTGCATATGAAGTACTACATTCTCTTAAGTTGAAACGCAACGAAGCAGTAGGTATATTTGCGCTTAAACTTGATATGAGTAAAGCTTATGATAGGGTTGAGTGGGAGTTCTTAGTTAGAATGATGGCAAGCCTGGGATTTCAAGATAAGTGGATTTCTTTGATCATGAGATGTGTAACCTCAGTCTCATATACAATAGGTATCAATAAAGAAAATGTAGGAATTATAGAAATATATGAACTGTTATCATTCCTCAAGTTAAAGGATTTTGTAAATATTCTTTTTATTACAATCCCTTATTTTAAGGGATCATATCTCCTAATATTAGTATCTTTCCTAACTTAGAGTTTCCTAAATTAGAGACATAGTTTGTATATATAAAAGATGTAATATGTTCTACTGAAATAATAAGAAAATACAGAGAATTACTCTGATTTCTACATGGTATCAGATTAGGTTACGGCTTCTTTCCAACCTTAACCATGTTCGACACTTCTTCTTCTCCATCTCTTTCTCTTACTCCAGAGATTACTTCAAATCCAGAATATTTTTTTGGTACTAATGCTCAATCAGATTCGTCTGGTCTGACTATCACCTACCATCGATTGAATGGCAACAATTTTCTTGAATGGTCTCAATCGGTTAAGATTTTTCTCTAGGGTAGAGAAAGATTGGGCTATGTTACTGGTGAAATCAAGAAGCTTGTTGTGACTGACACTGGTTTTGGTAAATGGATGCGTGGTAATGGTCAGGTTATGACTTGGCTCCTTAATTCCATGACCCCGAATTTAAGCAGAAACTTTCTTCTTTACACCACAGCCACTGAAATCTGGAGTACAGTCCTCAAAACCTACTCTAGCACTGATAACATTATTGAATTGTATCATGTTGAAGATCAGGCAGCCACCCTTAAGCAGGGAACCATGCTTGTCACTCTCTACTACAATACACTTACCGCTCATTGGCAACAATTATGCACAGCATGATTGGGTAGATCCAAGAGATGCTGCCCTTTATCAACAAATTGTCACTCAGCGAAGGCTTTTTCAATTTCTTCAAGGCTTAAACAAGGACCTGGACGAGGTTCACTGTAGGGTCCTGGCTATTTCTCATTTTCCCTCCCTTCGAGAGGCTTTCTCTATGGTCAAGAAGGAAGAACGTTGAAGGTGTGTGATGCTGTCTGATGAACCATATTCCACTCTTGAAGGATCTGCCTTACTGACCCATCAATCATCTCCCTCTTCCAAACGGGGGAGACCTTGGTGTGATCATTGCAAAAAGCCCGACCACTCCAAGGAGAAGTGCTAGAAGCTTCAAGACTAGAAATCCAATAACTCTCGAGATAGTAAATCTAGCCTTGTCGCTACCACATCTTTCACTAGCTTTACCAAAGAACAGATTGATGAACTTCAAAAACTATTTGGAAAGTTTCAAGGGTCTTGTGAGAGTAATCTGGTCATGAAAGAACTAGAAGGTAACCCTTCTTTTACAGCATTTTTCTCCTCCCAGTTCACTCCTAATTGGATCCTCGATTCTGGTACTACGGATCATATGACTGGTAACAAGGACTTTTTTTCCAAACCTTTGGTAAAACTATCAAAACGGCTGATGGTTTCTTGTGCAAAATAGAAGGACATGGCACTGTTGTTCTCAATGAACAGATTGCACTTAAAAATGTTCTCTTTGTACCAAATCTGGCTTGCATTCTCATTTCTGTCAGTAAACTTTCCACAAACTTGCACTGCTCTGTAATTTTTAATGATCTTGATTGTACTTTGCAGGCACTGAACTCGAAGAAGATGATTAGTAAGGCCAACTTGCAGAATGGCCTCTATATCCTCCATTCCTCTCCTAAAATCGAGATCTCCAAATTTTCACCGCTTTAAAACAAGTTGATATTGTTATGTTATGGCATTTTCGTTTAGGCCATCCTAGTTCTAATACCTTGCAAAATTGTTTCCTGCTCTATTCATTAATAAAAAGCCAAATTCTTTTTCTTGCACAGTTTGCTCTCTTGCCAAACATACTAAATCATCTTTTTTTCCTCTACATACAAGCCTTCTCATCCTTTTGCTTTGATCCATAGTGATATCTGGGGTCCTTCTCGGGTGAAGAATGCTGATAATTGTAAGTGGTTTATCACTTTTATTGATGATCACAGTAGGATAACTTGGACTTATTTGCTGAAAGATAAATCTAAAACTGTTTTAAAATTTCAAACATCTCAATTTATATTTTTGCAGCACTTTCCCCATTTTAAGCCTATCTCCTCCATTCTGCCACTTAAAATCTTTGGCTGCACTGTTTTTATCCAAAATATTGCTCCTAATAAGTCCAAAATATTGCTCCACTTAAAGTCTTTGAAATGTGTACTGGTTGGGTATTCTTTACTTAAGAAGGGTTATAAGTGCTATCATCCTCCTTCTAAATGATTTTTTACCACTATGGATATAACATTTTATGAGCAGGATCCCTATTTCACTCTGGCTTAAATTCAGGGGGAAACATGAAGTGATTTTCAGCCACATCAGGTATCTCCTCCTAATCTTCATTCTCAACCTTTAGAATTGCCACCATTTTCGCCTTTACCTGTAGATTTGTCATCCGTGACTACTCCCATTGATTCTCCTGTAATGCCTATCACTAATTCAACCAAACCTACTTTAAACACCCTTCTTGAAAATACACCTACTCCCATTGAAAGTCTTCCAAAAACAACACCACCCAAACAACTTCGTGTCTACACAAGAAAAAGAAAATATATCCCTGAGACTATTTTGTAATCTGATTCTTCTCGAGAATTGGATTTGGGTCCAGCTGCCAAAATGGAAGAAGAAATCAGTAAGTCCACTATTCTAGATGACTTCCATATTGCTATTAGAAAATGGGTTAGACAGTACACCAAGCATCCTATTAAAAAATTTGCTGGTTATAATTCATTGATGCCTTTTTTTCAAGCATTTACAAAAACCTTGGATAAAGAACAAGTTCCCATAAGCATAACTGAAGCTCTAAAGGATCCAAAATGAATAAGAGCGGTTAAAGAGGAAATTTATGCACTAGAGAAAAATACTACTTGGACCGTTACAGACCTTCCTCAAGGAAAAACGGATATCGGATGTAAATGGATCTTTGCTATAAAGTATAACTCCAATGGCAGTATCTAGCGATACAAAGCTAGACTAGTGGCCAGAGGCTTTACGCAAACATATGGAATAGATTTCACAGAAACTTTTGCACCTGTGGCAAAGCTTAAAACTGTTCGAGTACTCCTAAGTTTGGCTATAAATTGCGATTGGCAATTACACCAACTTGATGTAAAAAATACATTTCTGAATGGCAAGCTAGAGGAAGAAGTCTATATGAAATTGCCACCTGGCTTAAAGTCTGTTGAAGGTAGCAACAAGGTTTGCAAGCTCAACAAGTCTCTGTACGGATTAAAAAAATCACCCAGGACTTGGTTCAAGAGGTTCATTAAAGTCATTCTTAAAAACGGCTACAAGCAGTCCCTTGCCGGTCATACTCTTTTCGTCAAGGCAACTTCTATAAATAAGAAAGTTATCTTACTTGTGTACGTGGATGACATAATTTTTACTGGAGATGATGAGGAAGAGATTAGCAATTTGAAGAAGTTGTTAAATAGGGAATTTGAAACCAAGGACTTGGGAAAGCTAAGGTGTTTCCTAGGAATGGAGGTGACAAGATCAAAAGAAGGACTTGTGATCAACCAAAGAAAGTACGTAATCGATTTACTCAAAGAAACTAGTATTCTTGGTTGTAAGTCGACTGATACACCAATGGAGGCAAACTTGATATTCAACAAAGAAGATGGGTCCTTAATAGACAGAAAGAAATTTTAAAGATTAGTTAGGAAACTAATTTACTTATCCTTAACGAGGCCAGATATAGCCTTTCCCGTAAATGTGATAAGTCAACACATGACTAATCCTACTGAAGAGCATATGGTAGCAGTAAATAGAATTTGCAAGTACTTGAAGAAAACTCCAAGGTACGGCTTAATGTTTAAGAAGACACAAGACAAAACTGTTAAATTTTTTACAGACTCTAGTTGGGCAGGAGATATCACTGAAAGAAGATCCACTAGTGGCTACTGCACTTTTGTTTGGGGTAACCTTACAACTCGGAGAAGTAAAAAATAATCTGTCGTTTCAAAAAGTAGTGCTGAAGCTGAATTTAGAGCACTAACTTTGGGGATATGCGAAGGAATTTGGCTACTTAAATTACTAAAAGAACTTAGCACTAATCAGGAGGATCACTTTGAAGTTTTGTGTGATAATCAATCTGCCATTCAGATTGCCAAGAACCCAGTTTAACATGACCGAACAAAGCATGTTGAGATTGATAGGCATTTTATTGCTGACTAAGTCAACAAAAAGACATCCACTCTTTTATACATTCCTTCAGAAGGACAGATTGCATACATTCTTACTATGGCTTTACCAAAGCCTGTTTTCAATAAATTCCTATTCAAGTTAGGATTATACAATGTATATCCTCCAGCTTGAGGGGAAGTGTAGGAATTATAGAAATATATGAATTGTTGTCATCCCTTCAGTTAAGGGATTCTGTAAATATTCTTTTTATTACAATCCCTTATTTTAAGGGATCATATCTCTTAATATTAGTATCTTTCCTAACTTAGAGTTTCCTAAATTAGAGACATAGTTTGTATATATAAAAGATGTAATATGTTCTATTCAAATAATAAGAAAATACAGAGAGTTACTCTAATTTCTATAGAAAATAGTGACGTGTTTGTTCCTTCTAGGGGATTGAGGTAAGGGGGTCCACCTAGGGGATTGAGGTAAGCGGGTTCACTTAGCCCTTATTTGTTCTTAATTTGTGCTTAGAGATTTTTTACTATTCTAAATAAGGCTAATAGAGGTTGATACGAGGGGCTCGAATTGGAAGAGAGAGATTGGCAGTGAGTCATTTATTTTTTACGGATGACTATATTCTGTTTGGAGATACTTCAATGGGAGGTGTAGAGAACGTATAAAAAGTGGTCACATATTATGAAAATGCTTCGAGTCAAAAGGTTAATTATGATATGTCTTTGTTTTATTTTAGTGCAAATGTTGATACCTCAATTTGTGATCAAATAGGGGATGTGTTGGGAGTTAGGGTGGTGACTAACCCGAAGAAATATTTGGGCTTACCAATTATGGTCAGAAGAAGGAAGAATGAAGCTTTACATCATTATGTGGATCGATTTGGTAAGAAAGTCCAAGGTTGGGGTAGGCATTTTTCTTTCTATGGGCAGAAATAGGTATTTATTAAAGAAGTGCTACAAGCATTGTCGATGTATGTCATGCAATGCTTTCTTTTACCTAGTCACTTTGTAACATGTTGGAAAGTGTGCTTCATAGATTTTGGTGGAGAAATAACACCTTTGGTAGAGGTTATCATTGGAGCACGTGGCAAATTTTTTTTTACTGAAATCTTGTGTCAGTTTGGGGTTTCATGATTTATCAATGTTTAATGTTGCTTGTTAGCAAAATAATGTTGGCATATTTTAACTAAACCATTCAGTTTATTGGCTCAGGTTATGAAAGCAAGGTATTTCCCGAACTTTGATATTATGAATGCTCAGTTAGGTGCTTACTCATCACTTACTTAGAAAAGTATTTGGAGTGCCCGGAGCTTAATTGAAAAATGAGAAGGTTGGAGAATTGGCGCGAGTGAGAATGTTAATATTTGGAATGATGCTTGGATCCCTGGACAAGGCAATGGACGAGTACAGGGTCAGGATATTGATGTTAGGTATACAATAGTAGTAGATTTAATTGATTATGACATTAATATCTAGGTTAACGGGGCAGTTAGAGCATTGTTTGATAAAGAGTTAGCAGAGAGAGTTCTTTGCATCCCGATTGGCCATTCACAATTGTAATGACCCGATAGTCACGGTGTCGAAAAATGTATTTTCGAGACTCTATTTTCGTAAATCAGACTTGTAAATATTGATTAAAAATATTTACGAAGTTAGTTATGTGGTTAATTAGGTTTTGGTTAATAGAATTTGCTTGAATTAAGAGTAATTAGGTAAAAGAACTAAATTGCATATAGAGTGAAAGTTGAGTTATAGATTAAAGAAAAATTAAAGGGACTAAAGAGGCAATTATGTCATTTTTTCTTAAATGAGGCGACATAAGTAAAACTCTATGTAAAATTTAATATATATTATAATAAAATATATTTACTTAACATTTAAATATATATATTATAATAATATATTATATAATAATAAAACAATTAAATAAAAGAAAAAGATATAGTAAAAGAAACAAGATAGAAACGAAACAGAAAGGAAAAAAAAAGAACAATGAAGGAAAAGGAGAAGGCCAAAGCTAGGGATTTCAAAGTTTCAAGCTCAATTGGTTAGTCAATTTAGTCCCTTTTTTCTTGTAATTTTTATGTTTTTGGAATCCTAGTATTAAATATTACCCGACCCATGTCAAAATTTTAGAAATTATTGAGTTTTTAAGTGTTGTCTATGTTGAATAATTTTAGTATTAGGGATTAAATTGATAGATTTTTAAGTTAGAAATGAAAAAGGATTGAATTGTAGAATAAATTGTAAATTTTGAGTAATAGGGACTAAATTGTGAAAAATCCAAATTTTAGGGATTTAACTAAACTTAGGGAGTTAAATTTAGTTTAAAGTAGAACTTGTATGAAAATATAAGATTAATTGTGAAGAAATAAAATTAGTCTCGGTTTAGGGACTAAAATGAAATTTAGGCAATATTTGAGTAAAAATTTAAATATTCAATATGAAATTAAATTGTGTTGTATTGATGATTTTTAATTGTTTTAATTCCTAGCTAACATCGTACCGGAACCATCGACTAAAAAGGGAAAAGATAAAGTCGATGAGGAATAGCTCGAAATTTCCTGTTTGTATTTCTATAATCTAAATTTAGTTGTTAATTGTTATAATTCAATTTAATGTATATGGTAAGTGTTGAGGTGAGAATTATTGTGTTTTGCAATTGAAATGAATTGATTTAGTATGTGATGAATTTATTGAATTTATATTGATTGAATTGATATATATATTGAATATATATTGATTATTTGAATTGAAGAATATTAGTTATATCTGAAATGTGAAATTAGAACCTATTAACTGTATCGGGCTGAGTCGGATATAGATGGCATGCCATAGGATTGGAAGACTTCAAGGATTTCTTCGACTTCAAGTCGATAAGGCACTGGGTGTCAAATAATTGCTTCGGATATATTCGATGAGGCACTGGGTGTCAATTTACTTCGGTTTAGCTGATGAGACACTGGGTGTCAATTTTATTTCTTCGAATTATCCGATGAGGCACTAGGTACCAAACTGGTGTGTTTTGATTGGATTCATGTATCCGTCCAAGTCCGAGTCATGTTAATAGAGGTAAATGAATAATAATGTTTTATGATTGATATTGAATTGGCATGGTATGAAAAATGGAAGTGAAATAGTGAATTGAAAATAGAATGTGAAATATGTTGCAAATATATGGAATATATGAGTTATGTACTCATGAAATGAATATGGAATGGATAATGCAATTGTATAATGAAATATGAAATAAATTGTAAAAAGATATTTATATAGCAAGCAAGTATGAGAATTGAGATATTTTTGAAATAAATGAAATATGATATGGTTGTTGTAATATTTAAATATTAATGTGTGTTTATATTTCAATTGTATATTTATAATTTCTTATCTTTAAATATTTGGATTATAGAAATATCACTAAGTTTTACTCAGCATATGGTTTTGTTTTCCATGCGCAAATTAGGTACAATGATTTTGAAGAGTTGTAATTGAGGTTGTGAGCATCCATCTCATCACGTCTCCAAGTGCCAAGAGGGTATGTTTCAAAATTTTGAATAGAATGGCATGTACTTAGAAAGATCAAGTATGTTCCAAGTAGTAGGGACTAAAATATAAGTTATAAAAATTTATTATTTTTTAATGTTCAAATAAATTAGTGATTAGCCAAAATCACTTTGGCACCAAATGTAATATTCCTATATCAGGTTCCTTGGGTTGAACCGAGTATAGGGGTGTTACACAAGTAGCTGATGAGATGATTTGGAGGTATGAGAGTTCTAAGGAATATACTTCTAAGAGTGGCTATAGGCTACTACTAGAAGAACATCTACAAAAAAAAAAAAAAAAAAAAAAAAAAAAAAAGGTGTTATGCTACCTCATTTAACCTATTTACAGAGTTCCATTTTAGGTTGTGGGCTTTACCAATCCCAGCAAAAATAAAGATTACACTATGGAGGTTTGCAAATAATTATTTACCTACTTTTGATAATTTACAAAGGAAAAATCTCCAAGTAAGTAATATCTTCCCTTTATGCAACTCAGAGGAAGAGTCTATTAATCATGTGGTACGTTTCTATTCTATCTCAAAACAGATTATGAATTCTTTGAATATTGCAACTGTTTCTGTCTCATAGAGCTCAGACCATAATACATGGTTAACAGAGGTGGTCATGATTTATGATGAAAAAACACTGAAACTAATAGCAATATCGTATTGGGCAATCTGGTATGCTAAAAATAAGATTGTGTGCAATAATTGATTGTGTTCATAAAGGCTTCCTTATCAGAGCTGGAGGCCGTGGATGAGTTCAAAACATCAGCCTACTTGTAGAGACAAGAGGAATGGGTGCCACCAAGTTCAGATTGTATGAAGTCAACTTCGATGCTTCTTTCAGCCTGTTACAAAGAGTTCCATTTCAAGGGTTCTAATAAAGAATTCTTTGGGCTTTATAATGACTGCATGTACCTACCCGCACTATGGGATCACCGATGCTTTTGTTGCCAAAGCACAAGCATATGAACATGCCATTAATTTTGCATTAAAGCTAGGGTTCAAATTGGCACAGGTGGAGGGGGACTCTCTGACAATAATCAAGAAAGTAAACTCAGCTACACAAGATAAGTATATGTAGAATCGATCATCAAAGACATCAAAGGAAAGAACGAGCCAACGCTGCTGCACTTGCCTTGGCTGCTAAAGGGCTTTAGTTACACACGCCGCGGTACTAGGTGGAGGAAACCTCACAGGTAGTGGAATGGTCGGCTAAAAGAGATCGACAGTGCTGGGTTTCTTGAAGATGAACGACATCGGTCAGCGTTGGAGTTTAGAGATGCTCATTATTTCTACCTCTATGTGGTCTCCAAAGTTTTCAGGTTTTTTACCTGTATAATATTAAAAAAAATATTGAAATTGCATGTTCCAAAAATTATGTACCAAAATGGTACATTCAAAGGGGTGTAGGGTGGTGCATAGGCGGCACCACCCTAGTATTCTGACAGCATTCTGTTAAAAAATAATAATATTTTAGTAGTGATGCCAAAGTGATAGGCGGCACCATTTAGGGGTATAGGGGTATGGTGCCTATCTGATGGGTGACACCAGTGGTATTTTCCCCCTTCCCCCATTCGGCTCAATTAATAAAATTAAATAATGTAAATATGATAATTATTTAATACATTAATGGTGAATTTTTTTTAATTCTACCATTTATTTTTAAATTATATTTAAAAAATTTAAAAATAATAAAACATGTGAAAAAATATCATTAAAAATTTTCACATGATTACTCATTTGGATAAATAATTCTCTACTTACAAACTAAAAAAGAAAAAGTGGTGCCGCCTATCACTTTGGCACCACTACAATGTTATTTTTTTTTTTAACAGAATGTTGTCAAAATATTAGGGTGGTGCCGCTTATGCACCACCCTCCACTCCTTTGAATGTACCAATTTAGTACATAATTTTTGAAACATGCCATTTTAGTAATTTTTATTTATTTATTTTATATTATATAAGTAAAAACCCAAAGTTTTCTCTCCTCTTGATCTTTCAAAGTGTGTAGACAATGATATTATGGGGCGGTGTCGGGGAGAGATTTTTAATGGGTTTTCACCAGAATTGAAAGAGGAAAGGAATGAGCTATTATTCCTTGTTGTTTTGATTAGTTTACACTTTGTTTTTGTTGGTGTCTGTTCGTTTGCTGGCTTTGTGTCATACTTTAGTATTCTAATTTACACGCCAATTTTTTTTAATTATTTTTAAATTTATTTGATAACTTCATTTATTTTTTAATATGCATTATGATATGCATATAACAATAACCTGTTGGTGGGAAATTCAATTATACGTGCTACACAATGCCTCTGCTAATAATAATATGATTGTCTTCCATCTTTTCACTTACATACTTGATCTAATCGTGATTATCCCAAAATGTAACCCTTCCTGCAAATACATGAAACAACAATGGAGCTAACATCTGTATTATCTTTCAAAACAACATTCTGACTCTTCAGTTTTAGAGACACAGTTCAATCCTTTGCCAACCTCAAATGCCTAAAAATTGAATGCTCCTCTACAATCAAAACATAAAAACCACAGTTGAACTCAGCATGCATCATCACCGATGATAAATGGAAGTAAAAACATAGGCTCTTTTGAGGACTCCCTATTCATGACTGTTAATGTTAACATGACAACTGCGTGGACCAATTTACATTTTCTATATCAAGTTGCCCGTTCTTTGTATCGCCAATTCCTTTTTCTTCTCTTCTATGACCGTCACTCCTTCAGTTTCTTACCTTCCTTTTTTCTGCTAAAAATGTCTAATCATCCCAGTCATTTTCCCAACCATCTCTGTTTGAAGACCTAGCAGTGAGGCCATTTGCTGAGATATTCGGTACTTGGCGTCGTCCCATTGGTGATTTAACTGCCTTGTCCTCATCCCAATCGCTATCCCAACCCTGGTCCCAACCTTCAGCCGTTTCTACTTCAGCAGCTTGCATGGATTCTGGTAATCCCATTTCTAGCTCTTGGTAAGGTATACCACCATCATGCCGCTTCCTTTTCCTAAACATGCAACAAGCCCATGATCCTCCCAAAATTACAACGGTTGCAATCAAGAAGTATGCGCCATTTACTGGAGTCAGCAACTTGTCATAAGAAGGAAGGTTTAAGAAAAAGTTCCCTTCAGGTAGAAGAGGGTTCATGTGAAGCACACAATCTCCATTTCCAGCACTTAACTTTAGCTCACTGGTTTCGCTAATAGTCAAAGAGATATTGATCTGAAAACAGTTAAGCAAATACACATCAACTCTGGATACAAACAAGCGAATGATAAGAGAGACAGTTATTAAGCATGAACACTTGGGGGAACATTGTTCATTGTCAGAGAGTGTACATGTTCATCCCTTATGAACTGAAGTTACTTAAAACAATACAGTGTACCGTCAACTCAGTATAAAGGCCAGTCAAATGCTGTTATCTGATACTAACTTTGGATTGGATGTGCATTTGCATTCAGTTTTGGCCTCTCGATTTGTTAGCAACTTAGGTTTTAGGAGCTTAACATGGTATCAGATTCAAAATTGTACTTATTGCCTCATATGTAGTGTTGTTTGCTGATTTGCCTCTTATGCATTGTTCATGCTAGAAGCCCACCTATTTCAGCTCTTAGTATTAGGCCTATTAATTGACTGAATAGAGATGATAATCCATATCAGTTGAGAAGGTTTTGTAGGTTAAGTTAGGGTTTTGTTCTTTTTTATTCAGGCTTGACCTCTACACTTGTTACCGATTCATCTTACGTAGGATGCTTAACAAGGTCCTTCGTGTCAAGCTTTCAAATCTTGTTATACAAGCAATCAATCCTTCAAAGTACACTACGCGCCCACAGATGTCAATCAATATAGAGCAGAAAACAAACTCCATATTTTCCCCCTTTATTTATTTACTTAGCTAAACAAGGAATTACTAAATCTCCTAAACTTTAGGCTAACAAATTTTGGCACTACAATTTACATTTTAAGTAACATTTCATTAAGTACAAGGGGGAGGAAGGAAATTGTTATGCAGGTCTTCTTCCTAAAAGTAATCAGTTGACAAACTTCATTCCTATAACAGCTAGTAGAATCAATGGAAACTAGCTGAGAACTTCTCCTTTGGTTTAAATAGCCACTGGCTAAATCCCAACTTCAAATTTTATGTTATGAATCTTATTCCTACATAACATAGATTTTATAATGCCTCAATAATATGAGAAAAAACAATGAGAAAGAAGATAAAGAAAAGATCAGACCTTTATAGTTCCATGTCTCGGTACTTCAAGTATTTTGGCAAAAGATTCCCCAGCAAGGCCAGGAACATTGACTTTCAAAGTTTTTTCTCCACTATTGTGGACCAGAACAACCAATTGTTTGGACCCTGGAAAGGATAAAGGAAATCAAACAAATTACTTGTCATCAGGAAATAAACCACTATGCTACTATATTAATTCTATATTGCTGACAAGCAAAATTAAAAACAAGTTCACTATATCCCTTATTTTATACAATTAGGAAATAAAATTGACTGGGTATCAACCTGGTTAAACAGCCATCAGATATTGCCTAATATTTGCACAGTTTGAATTAACATCTATACTGAGATCCATTTCTTAACACTGGTGCAACAATATAGCATAACATAAAAACAACCCAAATAACTTACTATTCCTTCTATCACCAAATAACTGTTCAGTTAAAACTAATCCAATGACAAGGACATTGTTTCCAAGCATTTACAATGTGGTCAAATTTCCTGTCACCCAACATACCCACACGCGTATAAAAAGATGAATAGACAAATAATATGGTTTAATTATAAGTTAGCTAAAAAAGCTTATGCTAATTGTACTAATTTATAGTTAAGATGTCTTCATATGAACTTGTCCACTGTATCTTCCAAAATATATTTTCAATACAAGGGATGTTGATGAAAATTAACCCAGAACTGCATTACCTATATTGTTAACCAAATAAATCAACATTAGATACTTAAATTCCTAACCATTAACCCTCTATAAATATTCCTACGAATTGAATCAACAGCAATACCTGCCTAACAATCAGATTGCCATTATTTATATTTCCATGTCAGGTAACACCTAAAAGGAAGCTATCATCCATTAAATTGTTCATTGTGCTGAATTTCATCCAACCTTAATCTAGCAATCTAAAGAAGCACTAATTTTTCCACTTTTTTTGGGTTAAATCTTAATCTAGCAGACTTTATCGTTTGTACATAGACACCCTAGCCATGCACGCATGCATTGCTAGACGGACATGGCACAGCTCATAACCCTAATTTTCAAACAAGTTCCAAAAAAGCAACAGGCCTAGGCACATTTACGGTCCAATTTACACAATAAAGACAGATATAATTGATAAGTTTCAGCGCATATAAGTACTCTACTAGGCAGCTAATGCATACTAAATTCCACTTCAGTAATGAATGTGTGCATACCATTTCTCTAACAAAGGCAACAACACAAACCCATTAGTTCAGCTAAATCTATTTAAGCATTAAATCACTTTCTATTCCTTAGAATTCCACCCTACCACCCTCATAAACAATTCAAAAAGAATGAATTACCAGTTTCAGACCCTTTAATGCAGGCAGTCAAGGAGTTCCTGTCTTTGCAGCTGTTAGCTACCCCATCGCATGTTTCGACAATCCCTGACTGGGTCTCATTTCCATCATCATCAGTCTTCTGCTGCTGCTTCTTATTCTTATCCTCCTTTGATACAACAGCTCCCTGTTCAGTTTCCGTGCTATTCGATTTCTTTCCACTATCTATGTTCTTTTTCTTCCCCTCATTATCCCCCACTGTTTTAAAGTTCGTTGAATTTGAAGTTGAACTGGAATTTTTTTCACTATCAATTTCCCTTTGAGGAGGTGGAATCACTTTCCCCGGTTTATCTGACAGTTTTTGATCCTTCTTGTCAACTGGAGATTGAGTCGCAGTATGCGTTATATTTGGATCCAATTTCGATTGACTATCGGGTTTAGGATCCAATTTCTTGGCTGGCAACTGAGAACTCTAAAACCCCAACAATAAATAGTTTCTGTTAAATACAAAATTCTTGAAGAATACAAAAAAAAAAAAAAAAAAAAAGCTAGACAAATAGGTAGAACGAAAGAGAACTTACGGGCGGCGTTGCAGCGGTTGTGTCGTTCTTTGGTGGAGATTTATCGGCTAAGAATCGAAGCTTCGAAAACGAAGAAGCATTGGAAATATCGGCGACGATTAAAAACAATAAAACCGCTGTCGTAATTGCAATTCTATCCATCGCCCTCTAAAATTATAATAATAAGTTTTCGTTTTCGTTTTGTTTGTTTCGGAGATTAAGATCTGGAAATTGACAAAACTACCTTAGTCGGTGGAGATGAGATTCTTGGAATCAGTAACTCCGTTGAATAAACACATCTAACAAGCAAAATTAGAAACCACCGAAATAAATTGTGAAGAATCAAAATAAAAAAAGGGAATAAATTCTACAAAATTCAGCACGCCAAAGATTATGTTTCACGCCGTTAGGTTAAAATTTTAGGAATAGAATGTGCAATTAGCGACGACAACGATAAGGACTGAGATGGAAATGGAATAATCATTTTTTTCTAATTGTTGGGTAATTTTTGTAAGGTTTTTCAATATTCGATCAAAGTGAGAAATTTTTATTGGATTTGGGCAATTGAAGGAGAAAGCCAACTTAAGCTCACTCAGTGAGTCGCTCAATATTAGTATATTACTACTACTACAGCTAATCCTGTATATTTACCCCTGTGGTACAACTATATGTGTTGAGTCTGAGTTTTAATAAAATTTTAAATTCGTTTGACAGTAGGTTTAAGTTTAATTTGATTTGAAAAATAAGTTTAAATTTTTACTTAAATTTGCCTTGGATTATATATATTAAATTTGATTTTGACTCAATTCAATTCATATAATTTTTCATACAAAATATTTAATAAATATAATATATAAAAAAACGCTTAAAGTATTAAAATAAATGTTTTCCAACTATTGTAAATAAATTTTAAAAAAAATTAATATTTAAATAACACTAAGATATATGTAACTCAAAAAGTAAATGTCTCTAAAATAATGGCAACATTAATAATAAAACAAAAGTTATATAATATCTAAATAATAATAAAATAATAGCAATATAATAATAAAATAACAACAAAACTGTGGAAAAACAGCAACAATATGATAAGAAAACATCAACAAGAAAACATTAATTTTTTTGTGCAAGTTCAGACTGAGCTGGGTTCAGACCAAAAAAACTTTACTCAAGGCTCTACACATTTCTAAACGAGTCTTATTTTTTTATCCAAAAAAATGATCTTAACTAAAAAAATTATAAAAAAAACATATTTAAAAACTATATAAAAATCATAAAAAAATAACTCAAATGAATCAAAAGAAATTTTAAAAATATTAATATATAAAAACAAATTCAAAAGAATTTAAAATTTTCAAAAACTAATTAAAACAATTATAGAAAGAGAGTTAAAGTGAAGGCTAAAATGTCAAAAACACTTTGCTTTTGTTTTCTTCTTCATTGCGTCAGCTGTCATTTCTTTTGGGACTGATCTGGTTTGTATTCTCATTCTTTATGAAATGAATGTTGTTAATGTAAAAAATGTACAACAAGAAGAAACAGGAGAGCAAAAAAGAATGTACTTTTATTTATCAATATGGATGGTTATAATCTTTTTTCAAAGTTTACTTCTAATAAATATTAGAGTCCTAATATATATTAAATTTATCTTAATCTTGATGGACATCTACTTAATAATAAAATAATCATAACACTCCCTTTGGATGTCTATTGGTAGATAATGTGCCTCGTTAAATCTTACTAAGATAAAAATCTTTCTAGAGAAGGAAAAGAGTACACATATCTATAATATGCATAACATGTTGACTCGTTAAAAACCTTACTAGGAAAACCTCAGTGGGACAAAACCTTAATTAAGGAAAAAAGAGTACAACATGTATTTACTACCCCTCATGACAACATCACATAATATCTTATACTCTACATATTCAATCTTGAATACTAACTTTTCAAATGGTTACTTGAATGGATTTGCTAAACATTTATATCATCGTTCTTCTAAATGTTATGAGTGAGGAAGAACTTTGGGGAAATATATTTTGATCTCTTCAAGAACTTCAACAATAATCATAACAAAACTTTGTCCATGATCATTCTATACTGATACATATGTTCAAATCAATTCATATAAATATTTACACAACTATATTAAAAAAAAAATTGTATGCTTTCAGTATTCTAAATTTTAATATAAACTTCCATTATATAATGATTCATATAAAAGTCTATAACAACAAGCATTAGACGTATGTCAAATTTTCACGAACTGTCAAACTAATAAGATATCTAAAGGTTTTTGCATCCATCACAAAAGAATATTATACCTTCCATAATCAATGGCAGGACTTAACGAAAAACTTCATATTTCTTATTTTGTTTTAACAAAACTATTCATTAGTACCCTCACCGGCCTTATACCTTTATGTGTTCGGACTATTGGTCCAAAAACTTCACAAATTTAATACTACTTGAATTGCGTATTTCTATCTTGGCCAGTCTATTCCATATCTATATTTCTTGAAAAATTTATTCAAGATCCTCATTTTCTTTCATTATCTGAATAATAAAATTGCACAAAATCGTTGTCGACAACTTTTAATTCTTGCGGTTCTATATTTTCTCATGCTAACATAACTTATCAAAATCTCTTTATTTTCATTATTTCCATTGTCAATTTCAGGTATTTGAATCTGTTCTGAGTTTTAATAATTAGTTATGTCTCGGGTCACTTCGGAAGCACTTGCCTCCATTATATAACCATCTTGATTTATTATTTTCTTTTATGAGAATTTTCATATTTGGAACTAATCAATCTACCATGCTTTAGTGATGCAATACTTTCATTTATTCTAACAAGGTTGTCGTACTAGGAATTCTAAACATCAACTGATGTATAACACTTGGTTATTTTCATTAGGTCAATAAATATATCTAGCACTTAACTTGCAACAAAGTGAATTATCTTTTTGAACTTTTGGTTCAAATTACTTTATGTGAGGATCTAGATAATTATAATTCATCCTAAGTAATTATTTCATATAACTATCATTTTTCTCCCCCCTAATGTTAGGACAATTATCAAATAAAAATAGTAACCACAAATCATGTTATAACTAAATCTCTAATTTATTCAACATATTTAATGATACAAGGAGACTCATAACTAATGTATATTCCTAACTTTCTTTGAGTACTTGTTTTCTACATTGTGGTGAAACAACTTAAACATATATCTCACATTCAAAAAATTACAAAATGGGTTTTATTTGGCTCTTGACCAAAAGTCAATTGTAATGGAGAATATTTATTATCACACCCTAAAATTAGGTTTAGAAGTTTCAAGGGGAAACTTGGAATTTTTGCTCGAAATGAGCTAGGAAATTTTGAAGTATGGTAACCCGAAAATATATTCGACTATAGCTTTTTGAAAGTTAAATCAATTTTTGAAAATAATGTAGAAAAGGCCTTTAATTTTAAAGTATGGATTGTTTTGAAAAAGGGTTAAATGTAGGAGTACCACAAAGGAAAATATACCAAAGTTTAAAAATTGCCCTATTTCTTTCCCCCACCTACAGGAAACTCACAAGTTTTTCCCCTCACTTTCTTTACCGTCCCTTAAAACCCCAAACACCCTTCACCCAAATTTGATCTTTCAAACTTCAATTCCTTTGTTTTTCATCATCTTTCGAGCATTAAACCTCCCAAGAATTTCATAAAGAGCACCAAGAACACCATTTATTTTACTATCGTTCAACTTGTGGGTTTTTCGGATTTCCTTTTGGACATTCATTTTTCCCCCAACCAAGGCAATTTTTCATTTTTCTAACAGTTTTTGATGAACTCTAGCTATTTAAATTAGTTTTTAGCTATTGAATCAAAGGTTTTGTGTAAATGTCAATGTTGGGGTCGTTAATGGTGAAATTCGGGATTTTGAATGAAATTACAAAGTGTTTTTCAACTCATTTTGATGTGATTAGAAAGTTTCTAAACTCTTCTTAAAGTGTCAGTAAAAGATACTAAAGTTTTGTTGAGTTTTCATTAAAATATGGCCATGTACGTCGAAATTTCAGAACCATGATTCTGAGTAGTTTAGAGTGGTTTGAAGGTTGAGAACCATTCTTAGGCAAATAATTAGATAATTGGAATAAATTTTAAGCAAGGGGAATGAGTAGGAATTGAGATTTTTGCGTTTTAGCTAAGCTAGTCGAAAATTCCAGTTCCAAGAGGAACAAACTTAGGCCTACGTTTTTTGTTGCTTTAGATGAGTCTATGGCTGAATATAAATTGTGTTTCATGTGTGATTTATTTTGGTGAAGATTCAAAACCTTTGGAGCCTTCTATGAGCAAGGCGAAAGGAAAGAAAAAACTAGTTTAAGCTTCCAGCGACTAGGTGAAAGCACGAATAGTGAGTGTTTGGAATCGCTGCTTGTAGACACGATTCATAGTATTAAATGGGAGCTTAGGAGTAGCCCAAACCCCTATTGTAACAGTCCATTTTTCAGTGGTGTCAGAAACAATAGTTTTGGGGCCACCAAATCTGACGAGAAAGTTCGTAAATATTATTATTTAATATTAACGAGTCAAGTATGGTTTTTAAAAGGTTTTTTATTTGATAAATTATGATTTATAAACGATATATTAAGTTCAAGTGGTAAGACCCTAAGGTCAAGTAGTTTTAGAAAATGAGGTATCGAGACCTCGTTTCTATAAACCGAGCGATAAATAATTTTATAAATATTTACAAAATTTTATTAAGGTGGTATTAAAGTTTCGTTAAAAATTTTTAACGTTTTGATAGTTAATTAAGTGAAAAAGACTAAATCGTAAAAGTTAAAAAAGTCAATCACTATTAGTTTAAAGGTGTTAATTGATTAATAAATTATAATTGGATGGCCTTATTGAGTAAATTAGCCATCCTAAAGATAGTAGGATGGCAAGGGAACTTTAAAGTTTGTTTTATTTATGTATAAAGGTAAAATAATTAAAAATAAGTATTATAATTAAAATAAAGATGAAAATTATGATTTGTTTTTCTTCATTTTTATTTAAACCGAATGTCACCATGGATAAAGAAAGGGAGAAGTTCCAAGCTTTGGCCAAAGAAAAATGGATGCATGTAAGTGATTCATTTATCGGTTTTTCGTAATTTTTATGTTTTTGAGATCGTTGCAACTAGGTTCAACTGGTCCGTACCTTCGATTTTGAAATTGTTAAAGATTTTGAATATTTCCATTGATGAACCTTGTGATTTTAGATGTTAAATGATGAATTTGAGATATTAGTTTTATTTAAAAGTATTTTTTGATGAATTTTTCGATTAGAGACTAAATTGTTAAAATGGTAAAATGCAAGGACCTAATGTGAAATTGTTGCATGAATGGGATGTTTTAGATACCTTGAGTACTCGGATAGACTCAATTTTGGGTAAAAATGGTTAATTTGCATGTTTTGGGCTCAAAGACATTGAATAAAAGTAAAACTTTAGGGGCAAGTTTATAAAAATGTCAAAAATGACTAAATTGCATAAAATGAATTGCTTTATTGTCTAAATTAATATATTGAATGAAATTATTAATTTATATCAAGATTGAATGAAAAATCGAGGAAAATGGAAAATTACTAAAATGCCCCTATAGTTTGATATTTCTGCAATTTAGCCAGGTAAGTTCGTACGGTTAGAATTTAAAATCAATATGAATTTTTGAGTGGATTAACATGGTACAAATTGTATATTTATTTTTAATTGTTTATAATTAATGGTAATTTAAGATATAATATTAAATTTGATTACTAGGATTGGATTGAACGCGGGATAGAGTACAGTCGTGATTTGGTGTGTTACGTGGGATTGGAGCAGAGATGATTATGGAGTGATTTATATTCATATTACTCGAGTAAACTGAGGTTCAACATTTTTTCCGAACTCTTATGTTATACACTTTGTTTGGTGTGTTGGTTGGATTAGCTCTTATGAGCATTGGTGTGTTGGTTGGATTAGCTCTTATGAACATTGGTGTTTTGGAGGGATTAGCTCGTGTGAGCATCTAGTGTGTTTGGTTGAACTGGCAATGTACTCTTATTTGTAAATCATTCTTCATATGGAAAATCTCGATAAGGTAAATTGTTTAATGAATTTGAAATATTTGTTATTTATTGAATATTGACCTGAACAAAAATGAATTCATCAATTGAGATTGTGGATGATGCTTAGGTTTGTGATAAGTTTTTGGTTGTATTATATCATGTTTAATATTAATGATATACATTGAAATGCTAATTGGCCAAATGGAAATATGTTTACGTTCATGAAAAGTTGGTAAGATTCAAAAGGTGTAATTTTTTATAAAATGGTTTATCATATGATTGACCCCAAATGAGTTATATACATAAATGCACTAACTTGTGTAGGGATGATGGTGATTAGGCTTATGTCAAGCTTGAGATTATGATTGATGTATATGCTTATGTTTGGTATTATACAAATAAAATGGTAAGAACAGGTAATGAAACGGTAAGTTCATAATTGAAATGTGAGATGATGAAAAAGGGATTGATGAGTTGAATAGTGTACTTATATATGAGAAATTATGTATGTTATGGTTGAACGTGCCTATGTTATTAATAAATATATTAATTAGTTAATTGATGTTGTTATTTAAGTTTAAGCATAGTAAATGGAATGGAAAGTAAGTAGAAGAAGTTATTAGTAGTTTTCTGAAAAGGTTAATGATGGTGTAAAATGTTTTATAAAATCCTATTATGTTAGAAATGAAAATATATATAATGTTGATAGACTTACTCATTTATGAGTTGGTGGTTATGTAGTTGATAATTCTTGAGGCATTGGTATAGCTTTATATTTATCATATAAAGTTCGTTATTGAATTGGAATATTATGTTTAACGTTTGTACGAGCTTACTAAGCATTCATTGCTTACGTAGTTATTTATCCCTTACTTTACAAATTATCAAAAGCTCAATTGGGTTGGAAGCTAGTTGGAGATCCATCACACTATCCAACAATTATATTGGTCGATTTTGATGTCTTGGTTAAGGTTATAATGGCATGTACAGGTGAACTTATGGTTGATGATTAGTTGAATGTTAGTTGATGTGTTTGGCATGTATATGTCATTTCGGGTGATGTAGCCTTGAAACATTTGGTGTCTTGTTGATATGTGTTAATTTGATAATGTGTTAAAGCATATTTAAATGGCTAAAGTGTTATATGATGAATTGACCTCAACATGGTCGAGATATGGTATGCTTTGGAAAGGTTTTGAACTAGATATGGCATGAATCTAACATGGTGTGGTGATTATGTAGGAATTATATTATGTTTTGGCATGGAAACAAGTTAATTGATAATTGGATAAATATGCACATGTATAGGTGTATTTTTTTGATGAAATTAACCATTATGGTTGGCTTGTATATATGCTATTTTTGGTGATGAAATGGTTGATATGATATCATGTATATTTGGCCTTATAATGGTTGTTATTTTGGTGTTGTGTGATTAAATGATGGAAGTTGGTATGGTAGTTAAAATATGTATGTCATGAGTTGTTCTTGTTATGCTCGAATGTGTATTTGAAATGATGGTTAGTATTTAATAAGATGGTATATCAAGTTGTTAATGGCTAGTTTTGGTAGCCTTGAATGTATTTAGCAATTGGTAAATTTATTAAAATAGATATATATGGAAATGGTCATAATGGTATTAGTTGTGCATGGGATTGGTATGTGAACATTATGGTATATGTAGTATTTAAGTTGTGCAGTTGGTTGATTGAATTATGGATGCATTTAGTAAATGTTTATCAACTTTGATTGTTGAGATTGAAGTGCCATTTTGGCATATTGGTTGAATGGTTAGTTACTATGATATTTTAGCTTGAATATGCATATGTTAAGTGTGTTTTGAATGCATGAATATAGGTACATTTGGGTTGTGTAAGTGGCTAGATTTTGGGTGAAAGAAATGGCTTGAAAATGGCCTATTGCGAATGTCGACACGGCCTGAGACACGAGCATGTGTCTCAACCGTGTGACCTCTGCAGTGTGAATTTTTCCATGAAGTTTTAATGTTTCTGATTTAGTCCCTAATCATTTCTAAAGTGTTTCTAAGCCTCGAGGGCTTGAAAAAAGGATGTTATGCATGTGTTTGAATGGATTATGATGTGTTTTATAAATGATTGTAATCAAATGTTTTAAGTTAAAAGTTTTTGGTAATGCTCCGTAACCCTATTTCGGTGACGGATACGGGTTAGGGGTGTTACACCTATCATAAGTTCCGAGTGTAAGTTTTCTTATTTCCTTCATTAACTTTGCGAGTTATGTAATTATGAGATGTGGTTTGAGTATTATGATGTGTTAATGTGATATGAAATGCATGTTTGTGATGGCTATTACAAATGTGTTAATTATGGGTATGTTATACTTGTCGAATGATAGTGACGATGTTGTGTTGATAATGCAAATGTGCAGTGAAAGTATACAGAAAACTGTAAGTAAATGTGTGTTTTAATTGTGGATATTTGGCCTTGTGACCTTTTGAGATCGTTGGATATAGTTGGCATGCCATAGAATTATGTGAGTACTCACTTTTGTGATGTGTTTTGGGCACTAAGCCGGGACTGATGTGATTTCTCAAGACTTGGAATGTTCGAAAAATTGCTTGAATGGGATGGATCGTCTTGAATGGTTTAATTGGTGGAAAACCTTGACCCGTAGTAGTTTTAGCTAAAGAACCTTACCCATATTAAAGCTAAGACTCGTTTAACACTTGAACCACTAGAACCTCGGTATAGTTGAATTCGCCATACCCCAGGATGGGAAATGAAGTGATAAGACAATTAAAGTTTGATAAGTTGGGTAAGTTCAATTAAGAACTAGAGAGAATAAATCTCACAAATAAAGTTTATAATCAGAATAATCTAACCCGAAATGTTCAGTTACAAATCTATTTATAGACTCTAATTTTCCATTCAAATTCGGCATCTAATGTGTTCACACACTCCATAAACATGTTCATACTTAACATTAAGTTGTTCACACTAAGCCATTAAAAATCGGTTCATGGTTCTTGGTGGATGCATGCATGGCCGAATTCAATGTTGAACAACCCCCTTGGACGTGCATGAATGCTTAACCATGAAGAAAAGCTATAATTCCATGAATGTGTAGATTTTAATTCTCCTACATCTCCCTTAACTAAATGGTACATGTTTCTTAATTAAAGCCATGAATCCTTTCATCTTAAGAAATGCATGGACATGAACTTGAGCACCATTTGAATGGTCAAAATGCACCCAAAATGAAAGATGATTCTTGAAGGTTCTAGGAGCTTCCTCGGTGCATGAATTTGGCTAGTTGAAAGGGCACTCTTGGGACACCAATCGGTCACATACAACCAATATAAATCGACATCATCCATTTGCAACAATCATAATTCACATTCAGCTAAGACCCTCGACTTAGACTTTAGATGCACATGCACACAACACACATGAATTAATCAAGCAACATGTTTAAATAACTCACGCCTAAGTAACATGACTTAAGATAAAAAGTGAAAACATAAAATGACACACTTCACACACATATAATTATGATCAAATTTTACACAATCTCATGCATAAACATAAAATAACATATCAAACACGAAAACACATAATGCATGATAAAATCTGTGAAAATAACTTGACACATGACATATCAAGGCAGCAAACATGAGAATATCAAATAAAACACTCGCTTGATGAGTTTCATTTTAACTTTAGACCCCTCGCGCTTGGGCCAATTTTGAGTCCTCCGATTAGAAACACATGATGTGATAGGAATCACATCAGGGACAGTTTTGGAGAGATAAGGGAATGTGAGTTTAGCTCCATTCACTGGGATATGTTGGTGTATTGGAGAATGTTAGCTAAATGCTACGTTCTTGGGATATGTTTGACTCATTAAGTCAATGGAGTGTTAGAGATCTGTGTATCTAATGTGTGGTGATAGAGCCCACTTTTATGTTTCATAGCCGCAAGTGCTAATTTATCACTAAATGAAATATTATGAAATGTAATGTATAACTAATTGGGTTATTACAAAGTTAGATGAGTTGATAGTTGATGTATGAATATTTAGTATGTCACCATGGTTAAATATGTATGTATATGTGTTCTGGTTGCTTCTATTTAATGTATGATGTCATGTTTATTGGTAGTTTTTTTATCACTCGCTGAGCTTATTTAATCTCACACACTCTATTCTAAACTATTGCAGATAATTAGCATTGCGGTATGAGCGGTACGATATTCCAAAGAAGTGATCCAAGTTAGACTTTATTGTTTGAGTAGGTGATATTTTTGCTATTCTTTGAACTGTGGGAATAAGGCAATATCGTAGAATTTTTGGTTGATTATTATCGTTATGCTTTAAATGATTGTTTTGATTTTTATACTCTTCGGAATTATAGACGTTGTTATTAGTTCATTGGTTTGCTTGGTTGAAATTATTGATATTGCTTTGAACTGCAAATATGGACATTTTGAAGTTGAATACTTAAGTTATGGATGCATGTTGAAGTGGTATGTGATTGATTATGTTGAATACCCTATTTTGTTGTAATTTTTATTGATTTGTACAGAGGTATCGATAATCGGGGTTTAAGCATCGACACCTTCATGTTGAAACAAATGTGGATGAAGTCAATAGCTTAAATTGGAATTGATACCCTTCTTCGAGTATCGATACTCGAGGTAAAAATATAGATACTTTTGCTTTGTATAGATAATATGCTGGTTCCATTATTTTGTAAAGAAACAAAATACTAAAAAGGTACTGATTTTTCCAATGGTATCAATACCTGTCTTCATAAATATCGATACCTGAGATTGAGTATCGATAATATGTTTGGAATTTTTGTTTGATGGTCCCCATGCATGATTAACTTGTTATTAATATCAATAAACGTTTGGTAAATGATTTTAAATGTTGCCTAAGGTGTTCAAAACTCAATACTCCTTTAAATATTTGAGAATGACGATGGTTGCAAGTGTTTGAGATTGTGTGAATATGCAGGAGTTTGATGTTTGATGTAGCGTCCTGTTACTCGGGCTTGGTGACCGGGCCGGGTATAGGTTGTTGCATTTACCATAACTTATTGGCATGATATAGTGTTTATGCATGTAAAATATCATGTTCTTATATATATACAAAAACTTCTGTTCTCAAAAGATATGGTTTAGCTTCTAACTAGAGGCATTTACTTCAAAAATTCTGCTAAACCATTTTATACACATAAACATCAAGCTTTGCAATATTTATTTGGATTGACAATTTAACATATAATGATCATTGAAAGCTTGAGAAATGAACTCACAAACATTAGTAGAATTGCCTCAATTGCATTATCTGAAAGTTTTGTTCTTATACTAATCATTAAACAAGTAATCTCGCAAACTACAATTTGCGCATTGATAACTCACATATGGTTATCTTGTAGATGCATTTCCCAAAATTATATAAAACATCCACTTGTTGGATAAATGGGTTCATATTTCTTTCAGAAATGCAAGATATTTTATCTCAAATTTTGCTAGTAAGGTTCTAATAATTCATCGTCTTTGGGAACAAGAATCACTTGATAAATGAAGAATCTTCAAGTTCTTTAATAAATATTAGTAAATTCTTATCTTGTCGCATCATTATTGATTGGGATGGTCTAACTAATCATGCCAATTAATTAATATATTTGGACTAGTAAACTTCTAGTTTACTGTGCACGTGATTCAACAATATTAATGTAAACTTTTGGTTTACCATCTCATATGATTTAACAATATTAATATATACATAGTACCCAACTAAAGGAAAATGTGATAGTTTTCCAATACAAAATTATTACCCAATATAATAGATTTAATTAATTGTCTTCTCATTCACGATATGAATATGATATCTTTTACAAAATATATCCTTTTAAAACAAAATATTTTATTTGAGACTGACTAGAAGATAGTGTTGGATCCGGTGCCCTAAGTGTAGTATTTTAGTCTAAGTACACTTGTAATTTTTTGAACAAATTGGTAAATAAAATTATTCATGAATTACATTAATACTTCGTATATTATCCTCATATGATTTTTGCACGCAAAAAAAAAATGGAGGCAAATATTGCTAATTAGTTGTCTAATGTTTAAACTAATACTAAGTAGTATTGCATGGTCAAATCGTAATACGGAAAGACAACTTATATTAGTAGACGAACCTAAACATGTCTTTAGTCTAATCGGATTTGAGCAAATTGATTGAAAGACTAATATATCGTCTATCAAGTCCAATTGGGGAGATGTTTTGTCTTGGGCACTGGAGCGGATGACTCCTAGAAAATAGTGACATACATATGACTAACTGGACTGGCAGTACATCAGACTGGACCCAAGAAGAATAGATCTTGAATCCTTTTATGGATTTATTCACTTATGATGTTCATAGTGTGGCATACCTAAATCTTGAGTGGATGACGGACTATGTATGTATGACTCATACACTTTGATATAAGTAAGAGTTTGAGTTTGAATATATTAAGGACCGAAAGCTGGTACGTTGGGTGTACGAGTTCTATAGTACGTAGCGTCAGTCACAATAGTGGAATCTATAGTCCGAGACATAGGTAAATGATATCCTCTCATTGGCATTACATGGTTCATGAAAAGTAAACGGTGCCACGGGTCATTCGTCTTTGTGATAAATGACTTGATTACTATTTTATAGTAATTGACTTTTCATGAAGGGAGATGTAATGGTTACCATGAGATAAAATACGATCATATTAGGAGAACAGATATTATCCCAAAGAGATTAAGGATACCCTATGAGGGTAACACACTTATGACAATGTCATTGGATGAGCATTGATCGAGTTGCTTTCGTAAGGATATGCCATTGGGGAGAGCTCAGTCACGATATTATAGTGGAATGACTTCATGACTAAATGAATTTATAATTAATAGGCGAAAAGTTGGAACGTATTATAAATCATTTGAGCCTCAATTGCATATGTCTAATCAGTCTCTTCTCTAGATGTTTACATTTGTTTCTCTTAAAAATAGACTCATTAAGTATTTAAACATATAAATTTAAGCCCCTAATTTTTTTTTTTTGCAATTTTTGATTATTTTCCAAAGTCAGAATAGGGGAACCCAAAATCATTCTGACCTTGTCTCACAAAATTTAATATATCTTATAATTTACAATTCCATTACTTACACTGTTTCTTCAATGAAAAACTAGACTCAATAAAATTTACTTTCATATTTTATTCAACCTCTAACTCAATTTTCACTATTTTTTATGAATTTTAGAAGTTAGACTACTGCTGCTGTCCAAAACTATTTTAGTGCAAAATGTTGATTTCCATATGATAAACCATAATTTATACATATTTTTATCCCCTGCTTAACACATTTATGAATGATTTCTCCTTATATTTGGTGAATTTGGTGCTCCTAATCCTTTAATTTCATGTTTTATACTTAGGTGAGCATAGGAGAGCTAAAAGAGTAAGAAATGAGCCAAAAACGGAGAAAATGGGCCGACGTGGGGAAACAACACGGCCTGGAATTCCTCACACGAGAAGAACACACGCCCGTACCATTCTAACAGGCTTGACCACGGCCTAAAACAACCTCAACACAGGTGTGTTGATCTCTCAACCAAGACCACAGCCTGAAATAATCGCACACGGGCGTGTCACACGAACGTGTCCCTGTCGAGCACTAGTTAAGTTCTATTCAGAAAAGGGCAATTTTTAGGGGCTTTTAGGCATTCTAAAGCCTATTTAAACACCCTAGAGGAGGACTAAAAGGGGCACGGAGGATAGGGAGCAAGGAATTACTCCAAGAAAGTCGATTGATCTATCTCAGAAGCCGGATTCATCATTAAGACTGAAGATCTCTCCTCAATTTCCCTTCAGGAGTTTTGGGTTTTCTTTATGTTTTATATTCATTATTCTTCTGAGATGTTTTCCTATTTAGTTATGAACTAAAACCCCTAAATACCTAAGGGGAATGATACCTAAGACGAATCTTGTTATTATTTTCTGAATTGTATGATAAATATTGACTTGTTCTTAATTATGTGTTCTTAATTCTTGTTTTGGTATTTCAGGATATTGATTCAAGTCAATGCTCTTAGTTGGAGGATGAATAGTCCCTGTCTAAGAGTGACTTTGTCATAATTAAGCGGAGTTGATTGCGCGCCTAGAGATAGGGAGACAAGATTTTGCTAGATTAGGGTGAAACCTAATAAGGGGATCCATAGATCGAGTTAATGTAACCTTAGGGTGTTAATTAGAAAGAGATTTTAATTATTTAATCTAGGGTTAGATGTTATTAGTCTTGAATAGGGATAATAACATAACTTAGGGATTTCTACGGAACAAGTTAAATGAATAAATCGTCCGATTCGGAGCCAAAATAACAAGTGAAGTCTAGGTGGATTTTTCCTTAGGTATTGTCTTAATTCAATCGTTTTTCGAAAAGTAATTCCCCAATTCTATTTTTTGTGATCTCTCAGTTTAGTTAATTAGTTAATTAAAACAAACCCCATTATTCTTAGGCTAGATAATAAAAAGACAATCATTACTAGTACTTTTAGTTCCTTTGTGTTCGACAATCCGGTCTTGCTAAAGCTATATTACTGTTCGATAGGTACACTTGCCTACGTCGTGATAATAGTTAGTTTCAAGAACGATTAATTATAAATTTATAAAAACTTATCACGAAAAATCACGATCAAGTTTTTGGCGCCGTTGCCGGGGAACTAGAATATTAGGAACACTCAATTTTTATTACTTTAGCCATTTACTTTTACTGCAATTTAATTTTGTTTTTGTTTACTAAATTTTCTTTTCCTTCCTTCTGGCAGGTTCTTATAGTTTATGACTAGAAAAAACCGTCGGGACCATTACTGTTTGACGAAGAAATCGATCGCACCACTCGTAGAAATCGACGAGAAATAAGGTGAAGCCTAAAATACATAGAGGAAGAGCAAGAGGACGATATATCAACTACAATCGAGGAGATGGCTGAAAATTAGGAAAATTCACCACCTCCTGCGATACCTGTTATTCTAGTAAATCAGAATCCTGCTCCTCGTACTATGTATTATTATGCTAAACCTAATTTAACAGGAACTGAGTCAAGTATAGTTAGGCCTGCTATTGCTGCAAATAATTTTGAACTGAAACCTAACACAATTCAAATGATACATCAATTTGTTCAGTTTGATGGTTTACAGGACGAGGACCCCAACATTCACTTGGAAAATTTTCTAGAGTTTTACGACACATTTAAAATTAATGGCATTTCTGACTATACCATTCGTCTTTGGTTATTCCCTTTTTCATTAATGAACAAAGCTAAAAAATGGTTGAACTCGTTACCACGAGGGTCAATCACTAATTGGGAACAAATGACCAAAAAGTTTTTATTAAAGTATTTTCCGCCGGCTAAGACGGCCAAATTACGTAATGATATCTCTTCTTTCATGCAGATGGATTTAGAAATACTTTACGATACATGGGAGAGATACAAGGACCTACTGCGAAGGTGCCCTTACCATGTGTTACCTCTATGGCTACAAGTTCAAACGTTTTACAATGGCGTAAACCACTCAACAAGACAGATGATTGATGCAGTAGCTGGTGGAACCATTAATAACAAAACACCTGAAGAGGCTTACGAATTTATTGAGGAGATGTCACTGAATAATTATCAGTGGTAAGTTATGAGGACTAAGCCAACCAAAATAGCAGGCGTTTATAATGTCGATGCGGTTAACATGTTATCAAATTAGGTAGAACTTCTAAATAAAAAGATTGATGGTTTACTTGGTTCCACGCAGGTCCATCCAGTGATGAGGTGTGATTCAAGTGGAGGAGGCGAACCTACAGATTATCAACCCTTCAATCATACAACCGATGAGGAACAAGTCCACTATATGGGTAACAATAACTCTAGGTCTCAAAATAACCCATACAGTAATACCTATAATGCAGGTTAGAGGAACAACCCAATTTTCTCATGGGGTGGTCAAGGAAATAAAAGGCAACAAAATCCTCCAGGTTTTCAACAACCACCTTACCAACAAGAGAAAAAGCCAAACCTTGAAGAGATGCTAATGAAATTTATCACAGTGTCAGAAACTCACTTCCAGAGTACCGAGACGGCACTTAAAAATCAACAAGTGTCGATCTAAGGGCTCAAAACTCAAATAGGCTAGTTGTCCAAACTAATTTTTAAACGACCACAAGGTAGCTTGCCAAGTAACACTGAACCTAACCCGAGGGAACAGCTCAACGCGATTAATGTTCAAGGTAGAGAAGGATCAGTTGAGCCTGAGCCAGAACCGAGGCAAAAAACTGTGGTGAGCAAAAGTAAAGGTGAGGTAGGTCACACTGAAAACAAAACGGTAAGCGTAGAATACAAACCTCGTGTGCCATACCCTAATGCGATAAGGAAAGACCATTCAGATGAATAATTTAGTAAATTCCTTAAACTTTTAAAAAAATTACATATTAACTTACCATTTATTGAAGCTCTCTCGTAGATGCCGAACGCAATGAAATTTTTAAAAGAGCTTTTAGCAAATAAGTGGAAGTTGAACGAGGCGTCACATGTGAAGCTAAACGCAATTTGCTCAGCTATTCTACAGAATAAGCTACCCACAAAATTAAAAGATCTAGGGAGTTTTACAATTCCTTACTTAATTGGTAGTTTAGATGTTAATAATACATTAGCTGATTTAGGGGCTGGCATTAACGTCATGCCTTACAAAATGTTTAAGCAACTAGGTCTTGGGAGACCCAAACAGACAAGGATAAGCATTCAATTAGCAAATAAAACCATCATATTTCCTAGGGGTATTTTTGAAGATTTGTTAGTTAAAATTGAGAAATTTATATTTCCCGTTGACTTCGTTGTTCTAGACATAGAGGAGGATAGCAACACTCCTTTAATTTTAGGAAGGCCCTTTTTAGCAACTGATAGAACAATTATTGATGTTGGCACAGGTGAACTCACACTTCGTGTGAGAGACGAAATAATCACCCTTCAAGCTTGCAATTCTGGCAACACATCGAAAATTGAAGGTGATTGTATAAACCATTCTACTAAAACTGACAATATGGTGCAACCTACTTTGCAGGAAATGAGTTTGAAAGAAGTATATGAGCTACGTTCCAGCAACAATAGATGACCTATTCATGAAGAACGAAGGCTACAAATAGAAGAGCTAGATGGATGGCGGACACATAAACCGAGAACACATGATAAACTAAAACTACACCAGAACGAGCTTAATACCTCACCAAATCAACTTAAGATTAGAGATAAAATTTTATTAGATGCCGCAGATCCTCACTTTGTCACTACCAAACCGAATGAAGAAATCCCTCTTACGATACTTAGCATTTTCCCATTCGGTACAGTCGAGGTAAGTCATCCCAAGTTTAGCACTTTTAAGGTAAATAATACCTACCTAAAACCTTATTTTGATGAGATTGATAGCGAGAATGAGGAGTATAAACCCCTCGAACCACCATGACCATTCAATAGAGAGGTAAGTCAAGCTTAAACTATAAATAAGCGCTTCTTGGGAGGCAACCCGAACACTAACGGTCTTGACTTCTTTAAATTCTAGTGTTTAACACCTAACTTACTAACGGAGTTCTTGAATACAGGTTTACCACACTCAAGCACATGGGCATGCTTAGGACCGTGTGGAAATAGGGCAAAGATTTTCCCAAACACGGGCTGTGATAAATAGCCACGGTCGTACGACATGGACGTGGGCGATCTTGCCAAAATCGCACGCCTGTCATGCAACCGTGGGTGAACCTGAGAAAATAGCACGAGCGTGAGACACGCCTGTGTCTAGCACCCGTGGTCGAACTTGTTAAATTAACACGGGTGTGGGTATAACAAACACGGGCGTGGGAGAAGCGAACGAAGCCAGACATGGCCATGCGACACGGCCGTGTGCACCAACACGCCCAAGGTACACGGGCGTGGGGTGAATTTTAGACGCGCCGAAATTGGGAAAAACGCAAAACACACTGGCTGAAATTGGGGCACACGGGCGTGTCCCCTGGCCGTATGCCCCAAAATCTATAAATACCCTGTACTATTCATTGTCCTCTTCACCCAAAAATCCCTAACCCTAGCCGTTGCAAGTCCACACGCCCTCCCTGCCACGCCCGGGCGCCGCTTCCAACTCTATTTTTTATGCTCATTCTCCCCTTTTTAGCGTTTGTTTACTCTTTTCCTTTAATTTCACTCATATCTAATGCTATTTATCATAATAATCTTCATTTATCTCACACTATGTTCATTTTGTTATCATTCAAACTTCATTTTTAGATTAGTTATCATTCATTCCATGTGACATATTTTTGTGATTTCTCATGCCCTATTTACCTATTCTAAGTCAATATTCATAGTTCTCACTTACTTATTATTCTTTGCCATTATAATACATGCATTGTGATAAATTCATGCTTTTTATATTTCCATAAAGTTCTTTGTCACTTTTATATTCATGCTACTACCATGCCAATACCATAAAAGTATGCCATAAAATTGATTAGTTTGGTTAAGTTTGTTAGTATTGGTAGTTGTGGCTGGAATTATTTATGAATTTTTCCTTTTTGAATTTGTTTTCGTTTTACCTTGACCATTCATCAAGACAAAATAATGGTTTTGCTTGCAGGTATACCATGTCATCTTTACGAATAAAGAAAGCCGCCGTCCCCGCTTCGAAGAAAAGGAAGGGAGCGTCATCCTCCTCGGGTCCCACCGCTGAAATTCGTCACCCCTTCCTGCAGTTCCCCATTGGACCCGAAGAAGAACTTTTGCAAATACTCTGAGTCTGACCCTTAATTGCGGGCTGTTGTATCGATTGGGCTGTAGTAGAACAAGTCTAATTGGCTGATGCAATTCAGGCCCTTCTCACCACCGACCCATGGAACCTCTTCTTTGAGATCGTCGAGCTAACGTATCTCGAGCTCACGATGGAACTATGCTCAACATTCCATCTTCAAACTGTAATGACCAACTATGATGATCTTGGCACGGTCCAATTTTGACTTGGCGATCTAGTTCGCCAGTTGAGCGTTCCAGAGTTTGGTTCAGCACTGGGCCTTTACACAGAGGAGTTTCAGGAGGAGAACGACCTCGATACCCTCAACCGCCACATCCATTACACTCTTTCGAAGTGCTAGAATGCCCTCGTCCCTCACTCAGCCACCTACGACCCCACTCGCTCTAAGGCATCAGCTCTCCCTCCTTCCTTGAGGTACTTACACTCTATCTTAGCTTACACTCTGACAGGGAGGAGAGAGAACACCGGCGTCGTCAACACTTACGATGTTTATTTCTTATGGTGTATGTCGCATGGGCACGTCTTCGACCTCGCCTATTTAATTGCCCTTACCATTCGCCATCAGACGGAGCGACATCAGAAGGGGGTCATCTCCATTAGCCCTTACGTGACTCAACCGGCGCGGTACTTCAGGCTCCTTAACACCGCGGAACAAAAATCATCCTTTACCCTAATTGGCCAGATGTCTCCACAAGGCATCTCGAGCATGCTAAGTATGAGGATGATCGAAAAGCACCGAAGAACCTACCCTCCTCAATATCGTCTCGCCCAATCAACCGAGGAGGAGGCCCCCGAGGACATTACTAATGATGTCTCTCCACACCATGAGGACCCACCGTCTCAGCCACCACGCTCCCATCACCCAGTTCATGCGGCGGCTTCATATGCTGACATTTTTGAGCGCTTCACTCGATTTGAGCAACAGTCTTTTCAGCGATTTGATAACATTGATGCTACTCTACAGCAGATTTGTCAGCATTTCCACATCTCATCACCACCACCACCTCGCGAACCATCCGGCAATAATGATATTTAATTTTATCTTATCTTTATTTTTATTTTTATTTTATGCTTTTATTAATTTCACTTTTAACTTTTAATATTATTTCCTGTTTGCTACTATTTTATAATTAGGTGTTATAAACAAATTTTAATCTCGGCTAATTCTTTATGAGTAATTTTTCTTTCTTATATTCCCTAAAAAGTTCCTGATTTTATCACAGTTATAAAAAGCTATAAAGCTCACAATTACTAGGAACTTCGAACTCTATTGGAAAAGGTTCTCCACGACTACCATGCCCTACTCGAAAACGAGATATAATATTCTTTTGGAGCAGCACTTGTGGAACCCAACCTCTACCACCACCGGAGTATCCTCCTCCACTCTACATAACTCCAAACTAAGGAGTTCGTTCATTTAACACTCAGGAAGTTTCATTTCTGTCCCTATCTTATAATACTATATCTCTATTTGCCACTAACTTTATCTTTGTACATTGAGGGCAATGTACATCTTAAGTGTGAGGGGGTATTCATTTCATTATCAGAAAAATCCTTGAATATCGCCTTGTTCTCCTACAAATCTGTCATATCATTTTTAGGATGAATTTTGATTAAATTATGATTTTTATTGATATATCCTAAATTAAAACATAGGTAGTCACGCAATGATTATTTAAACTTTAAGACATTAGAGAATTAAGCATGATAAGTTGATTTTTGAGAATTTAAAATTTTAGGTTGTTTCCCCAAGTTTAGGTATTACCTTGAATTGAAATATGTAGTTTTGAACATCAAAAAGTCATAATTTTTGTGAGATTATTGAGCCTTTAAGAGCATCTATTATTTCTTTCATGCTCACTTTTATTATTGCTTGAGTGCGTCAATATCGAATTGTTATTCTAGAACTTGCTTGATTATGCATGTCAAGACAACACCATTTGATATGATATATCAAGATGATAGAGGCACTTAGGATTAACCCACTCATGCCATGAAAAGCCTACCTCCACGATTAACCCTTAGTAAACCCCTTGGAGCATAACAAGCCATTCCTTGTATTACCCTTAATATTAACCCTTACCTCATTATTGTTGAAATCCCCTCAATTAATTTGATCCCTTTTTTTTCGATATTTGATTTGAATAAATTGCTTAGCTATATCTTGTTCTTAGTAGTTAGTCTATGTTATTTGACTTGTTCTTAAAAAAATTTTTACATGTATACATATTAGTAGTAGTGATCTTTTGTTTTTGAGCTTAGGTGTTTAAATTTCATATTCTAAGAAGAAGCTCTGTGTTACGCAAGTGATATTAAATATTTTTCTAGTTAAGTAGTCTTTCAATTTAATCTCGATTCTAACCTTTTCTTTCAGCTTGTGATCGCACCCCCTAACCAAGCCTCGTTACAACCCTCTAAAGACCTTTTGATTGATACATCATATCAATTTATAGTGGTGGAGATTTGATTTTCATGTAAGCCTATGGTAATAACTTTTCATATTGACTAATGAGTGCTAATTTCATTGTCCTTAAACACTTCGAGTGATTTGAATGAATCTTTAGTGAGGATGTTAAACCCTGTGAGATTTTGAACCGATGGTGACTACTTAGATGAGAGGAGATGTCTATATTTTTCATGATTAAATACTCAACTTGGAATGTTTAAAACTTTAATGTTCTTCTAGTTGACTTTTCAATGTATGATTACTTTTGAATTAGTTTGAGATATTATTGACAGGAATTATAAGTTGAGAAAAAGGAATTCTTAAATATGAATTGAGGATTTTGCTTGAGGATAAATAAATGCTTAAGTGTGGGGGTATTTGATAAACTGTAATTTATACATATTTTTATCCCCTGCTTAACACATTTATGAATGATTTCTCCTTAGATTTGGTGAATTTGGTGCTCCTAATCCTTTAATTTCATGTTTTATACTTAGATGAGCATAAAAGAGTGAAAAGAACAAGAAACGGGCCAAAAACAGAGAAAATAAGCTGACGTGGGAAAACAACATGACCTGGACTTCCTCACATGGGCAGAACACACGCCTGTGCCATTCTAACAGGCTCGACCACGACCTAAAACAACCTCAGCACGGGTGTATTGATCTCTCAGCCTCGACCACGACTTGAAGTAATTGCACACGGGCGAGTCACACGGACGTGTCCCTGCCGAGCACTAGTTAAGTTCTATTTGGAAAAAGGCGATTTTTAGGGGCTTTTAGGCATTCTAAAGCCTATTTAAACACCCTAGATGAGGACTAAAAGGGGGACGGAGGATAGGGAGCAAGGAATAACTCCAAGAAAGCCGATCGATCCATCTCAGAAGCTGGATTCATCATCAAGACTGAAGATCTCTCCTCAATTTCCCTTCAGGAGTTTTGGGTTTTCTTGATATTTTGTATTCATTATTCTTCTGAGATGTTTTCCTATTTAGTTATGAACTAAAACCCCTAAATACCTAAGGGGAATGAAACCTAAGACGAATCTTGTTATTATTTTCTGAATTGTATGATAAATATTTGACTTGTTCTTAATTATGTGTTCTTAATTCTTGTTTTGGTATTTCAGGATATTGATTCAAGTTAATGCTCTTAGCTGGAGGATGAATAGTCTCTAAGAGTGACTTTGTCATAATTAAGCAGAGTTGATTGCGCGCCTAGAGATAAGGTGAAAAGATTTTGCCGGATTAGGGTGAAACCTAATAAAGGGATCCATAGATCGAGTTAATGCAACCTCAGGGTGTTAATTAGAAAGAGATTTCAATTATTCAATCTAGGGTTAGACGTTATTAGTCTTGAATAGGGATAATAACATAACTTAGGGATTTCTATGGAACAAGTTAAATGAATAAATCGTCCGATTCGGAGCCAAAATAACAAGTGAAGTCTAGGTGGATTTTTCCTTAGGTATTGTCTTAATTCAATCGTTTTTCGAAAAGTAATTTCCCAATTCTATTTTTTGTGATCTCTCAGTTTAGTTAATTAGTTAATTAGAACAAACCACATTATTCTTAGGCTAGATAATAAAAAGACAGTCATTACTAGTACTTTTAGTTCCTATGGGTTCGACAATCCGATCTTGCTAAAACTATATTACTATTCGATAGGTACACTTGCCTACGTCGTGATAACAGTTAGTTTCAAGAACGATTAATTATAAATTTATAAAAACTTATCACGGAAAATCACGATGACCATAACACCCTTATTCCTTTTCTCTACAATTTTTCGCATAATTTTTTCTTATTTCTCTTATTTCTTGGCAGTAAGCAATTTTAACTTTTCGCGAAATCTCGTTTTTTGCTTTTTGGGTACACACCTGGTATCGATTCGCTGTGAAAAGTAACCCGAGCCTTCAAAAACCTATATTTGACCAATATATACCTTAATTAATCACTTGATTCGTTAATCAAACCAAATATCCCCAACATAAAATTTGAGAAACTAAACCAATGACGATTCGAAAACTTACCGCGATGAATCTGATAACCATTCACCTCCACACACTGGAATATCCGCTTAAAACCTTTGAACAGCACCTAAACGAGAGTTAAACGAACCCTTTGTTAATTACCTAATCGAAATATGATAACTAAGGGGAAAAATTCCACTTACCAAAATAGATGAAATCAAAAGTTGCACCCCAAGAGATGACTCGCAAAAAATACAGAAACGAAAAGAATAAGGAAAAAAGAAGAGAATTTCGGCTATAGATCGAGAAAAAGAAAAGAGAGGGGAAAGAGAAGAAACAAGATTCGGCCAAAGGGGAACAAAAACTAAAAGTGAATAAGAAGGGAGAAGAAACAGTAGAGAAACAAAAGTCTAACATTAGAAAATTTTTTAGGAAAAAAGAAAATAGAAAAATGGTAAGAAGAAAATCTTATTTTGATAACTTCTCCCCAATTATCTCCTAAAAACACTCCCTATTAACCCACTAAAACACAACTACTCAGTAGTCCAGTTTAATTTGAACTCCACCATGCCACACGCCTAACACAAAAATTAATTCCCCTGCTTACGTAAGGACTCGAATACAGGACCTCCTGCACACGAACACTTCGCTTAACCACCAGACCAGTGGGCCCATTCTGATATATTTTTACCAACAATCAAATAAAAGCCTACTGAACAAGAGTAATGCCTAATTCATTCAAAATACCAAAATTTTTCCAAGCGAAGGCTTGAACTTAGGATCTTCCAAACACTCCCAGAACACATAACCACTAAAGCTGACAGATATTTGTGTCATATTTTCATAACAATATAATTAGAAATTTTGGGGCGTTACAATTCGACGCCCCTAAAAGAAAATTTCTTTCCTAAAATTTACCTGATCAGAATAGGTGAGGATGCTGTTGACGTATCCCATCCTCAGGCTCCCACGTGGCCTCATCGGTGCTATGATTACGCCATAGAACCTTTACCAGAGGAATAGACTTTGTTCTCAAAACCTTTACCTCTCGATCCAAAATTTGAACCGGCTCATCCTCAAAGGTTAAATCTGGCTTAACCTCAATCTCCTCCACTGGAACAACATGTGTAGGATCAAAGCGATAGCGCCTCAACATAGAGACGTGAAACACGTCATGCATCCGATCCAACTCTGGAGGTAGCTTCAACTGATAAGCGACCAGTCCCACTCGTTTTAGAATCCTGTACGGCCCAATAAACCTAAGGCTCAACTTGTCTTTATGACCAAACCTTAGAATCTTCTTCCATGGCAAGACCTTAAGGAACACAAAGTCCCCCACGGAATACTCAACCTCTCGACGCTTTAGATCCGCATAGGATTTCTATCTGTCAGATGCCGCTTTCAAATGATCCCAAATTAGTCTAACCTTATCCTTAGTCTCCGATACTAACTCAGGACCTAAAACACGTCGCTCGCCCAACTCAATCCAACATAAAGAACTGTGACACTTATAACCATACAGTGCCTCGTAAGATGTCTTGGTAAAATTCTACTCAAATGGAGGAATACTCAAGATGAAAGGGATGTATTAGTAAGTGTTGTGAAATGGATACTTTGAACAGGTATGTACTTAACCCTCGGGTTGAAAACTCAATATAATAACAATATGGTAAGATGATAAATGAAAATGTGATATGAATGTCTCGGTGATGATCATGCAAATGATGTTTATGTTTGCTTATATAGTTGTGTTACTTGCTATTTGCATGTGAACTTACTAAGCATTTGTGCTTACTCCCTCTTTTTTATTCCTTGTAGTGTTGACAAGCCAGCTCAGAAATTGGAAACGGTCGGAGGCACGCTCACACTATCCGTATACCATCTTGGCATAATGGCTTGTATATTTTGAGTATGGCATGTATAGCATTATAATCATTTTGTATATATGATCTTATGATATAGTTATTGAGTGGTATGGAAATGCTTGGTAATGATTAGCCATTGGAATGGCTAATCATGATCATATTTGGTGTTATGTATGCTAAACTGCTAGCTAATCCATGGGAACCATGAAATGGGTAAAATTTACCATAAAATAGATTCAGACAATGATAGTGACGTGAATTTGAAAAATCACTAAAAATAGTAGAAATGGAATTAAATAATGAATAAGTTATGGAATTGAATCTTGATGAGTCTATTTTCATATGGATGGAACAAAACAGGTATATGAGTTATTTTATGAGATGTTTAAATTTTTGTGAAACAAGGCTAGAGCAATTTCTGGATCCCCTGTTCTGACTTTGGAAATTCACCATAAATTTTTCAAAGATAATTAGAAGTCATAATTTATATGTACAGATTCCTAATTGAGTATAGTTTTATTAGAAATAAACGGCATAGTCATTGAAACTCTCATGCGAGATATCTCGATTCGTAATACACAGAGGTTAGAGCAAATAACCTCAAAAAGGGGAGACTTTAACTAATAAAATGTACTAATTTGCTTGACCAAAAATTATATAAAAAATCTAGTAAATAGATATATGAATTTTTGAGTTTCAGGGACAATTTACGGAATTGGATTTTGAGTTTCGTAACTCGAGATATGAATTTTTAAGCGACTATGACGCAGATTGCTAGCTTTACTAAAAATTTTAAAAATAAATTATTTGAAATTTGTTTTAAGTAATGAATTAAGTCATTAACACCTCGTGTTTGACTCGTGACGGTCTCAGTGCGGGGCATTACATTTTGTGGTATCGAGCAGGTTTAGTCGGTTCTCGGACTAACTTAGCATGCGTAAAAATTTAGCTATACATGCCACTGATCTGTGATAGTGTGATGTCTTCCGACGCATATGAGTACCGTCTTATTTAGACAGGGTACTCTCCAACTGAGCTGCGCCGACCATGTTCAATGTTTTGTGAAGGTATTTGAGTAAAATTATGATTATGATAAGTCTCGGTTCAGAAAAGTATGAATAAAAGTTTATGATACATATGTGATAAATATCCATATTTGCTTAATGCTCATATGATGTAGTGTATATGGCTTACTTGATAAGATGAACGGAATAAATAGAAAGTAGTAGAGGTATGAATAGAAGTCATAATATTATGATATGAATGAAAATATCCTTATCTTGATTTGGACGTCGAATGTTGATGAATGCTAATGATATATAATTTTTATGAGATAAAGGATTATAATGAAATGAACTTATCTATGTTAAATTGTTGGACTGAATTATATGATTGTAATGACATGTACATGATGCACGAAATGAAAGTTGTGATTGTGATGCAAATATCTATGTTTGTTTGGCCCTATATGATGTCATGAGCATGAATTAATTTAATTAAATGAATGGATAAGTAAAGTTATCTAGAAAACATAGAATGTATGCATAAGTATATTGTCTAAATGGGACAGTAGGAAAATTTGTGTAAGCCAACATGAATGTTGCATTGCCTGAATGAATGACATGATTTTGATGATGTTGCTATGTATAAGAAAGTCGAGTCAGAGGTCCTACAACCCCTCCCCCTTACCGAAGTGGTACTTATAATGGAATTTCATGAGATTTGCATTGAATAAGTTTCCGGTTGAGAACCCAAAGAGTTCAGTGATAGAATACTTATAAGTATGATCAGAGATTGAAAATGAGCTAATAAGTAAAGTTAGAGCCGATAAATTATCGAATTGACGTAAAGATTATTGGAGTTATGCACTATCCCAATTAGAGAAGGAATTCTCTTTGGTAAATCGAATTACTCAGGTGCAAAGTCGAGAAAAGTGTAAATCGAAATTTATTCAGAACTGGCCTTCTTTAGTGAATGGTTTAATATGAAATTTGTGACCGCAGAACCAGTTGGGGAAATGATATTTGAAATGTGAACTATCTGAGTGTGACAGTTATGACTGGATAGATTTAGCAGTCTCTTTTGAGATGTTCTATGTGTTTACCCATTCTCAGAAATATTTCTATGGCTATTGATCTTCTGAAGAAATTCTTGTTATATGGGAATGTCTTCTAATTCTGGTGTTGGATGAAAGCATTGGTAGTCTGACTGGTTTATAATTTATATTGCTCTATTTCATCGGGTATTCTATTTCATTTCGTTTGATAAGAATTGATGAGAGAATACATATGATATTATAATTCTGTTTCTTCATCTGATATATATGTATGTGGAAGATTTATTGATCTTGTTATATTTGATTTCAGTGGGATTAAATGATGTTTTCTTTTAGACTTTCTTTCTTTGAAGAATTATCGGGGTATTCTATATTTTCTCTGAGTTTGTTTTTCGATTCCCCGGCATAGTATCGTATCTTGGGTTTCTTTATCTTGGATCTTTTTATTCTGGATTTCTTTATTCCAGGTTTCTCTATCTTGGATTTCTTTATTTGGTTTTCTTGTTATCTTTGTTCCATAATTTGTCAATTACGACTCATGTTCGAAGTGCATTCTTCAGCTCGTGATAATCATGTCAAATATGACTATACTTCTAATTTGATCTTGGTAATGTGGTGATTTTAGTATTGGGATTTTTTTTTCTCTAATTTCTGTGTAAGGATTTGACATCAGTAAAGGCATAGGTGATAAAAGCGCGAGTTTCAGTCGGTATGGTGAATTATTTATTTGAAAGATTTCAAGTGATAATTATGTCAGGATTATTTTTCTCAAGTCTAATAATAGAATTTCATTTTTGTACTGATAAAAGAGTAAATAGTCTGAACGAGAAGTGTATATTTATTAGAAAGAGTTGGATATTAGTTAAAGTCACTACAAATGATAAGGTTTTCATCTTATGAAAGCTGAAAAGTTTATTACATGTTGACAGAGTTCGGATAGATGAGAATATTGGTAACCGAAGCGTCTGAACTAGACTAGTCTACATTGAGCAAAGACTTCGACTTTCAAGATCTTGCTTCATTGTAAGAATTGTGATGTGTTTCAAGACGGTGAGGTAATGTGATAGTTTAGAGCATTCAACGTTACATAAAATCTGAGTTGTTAAAGAGGTTAAAGCTGAGCATTGGGATCTATCAAAATTATCCTTGTCAATGTTGATATTGGGATGGAAATGAGAAGTATTATTATTGAGGCCATATCAGAATTATTTCTATGGCAGAAAGAGGAAAATGTAATGTATCCTATTCTTAAATGTTTGGAGAAATCTATAAATCATATCGGTATTGAATGAATTCCTACTCATCAGATTCATGGAATTTCAGGTCTCTTTGATTGTTGGATTTCTTGGAATTCCAGTCTCCATTAATCAAGTTAAGATCCTGGTTTTATGTCATGATATCATGGGAAACTGAGAAGGGTTGAAAATTTAAGAACAGTTGAGAGTTGAGACTGTAAGCTTTTAGACCATATGAGAAATTAAAGAGATGTATTGGAGGTACAGCCTAAGTGAAAGTTCTTCATCACCGAATATGAGATTAAAAGTGAAGACCACTTTTCCGGTAAGATTTTTGGGGACGAAAATCCCTAAAAGGGGGGAGAGTTGTAATATCCTGATTTTGGGCCTAGTCAAAATAATGGTTTCGTGACCACAAAATCCAAGATAGAAATAATTATTTTATGATTATTTTGAGGTCTATGATATGATTGCATGATTGTGTGAAAATTTCGTGAAGAAATTTTATGCATAAAGTGCTTAAATTGAAATTAGGGACTAAATCGAATAATTTGCAAAACTTGCATTCTAGAAGTTTCTAGTATGAAATTGTTTTGAAATATTAATTAGGAGGTCTAAAATAGCAATTTTACCAATTTCTAAGTCTATGGACAAAAATTGGACATGGATGGAATTTTTGGAAAGTTTAGTAGTAAGGGCATTTTGGTCATTTAGGGGTAAAATGAATTAAAATACAAAATTAAAAGCCAATTTTGCTCATCTTCAACCCCATGACCGAATATAGCAAGGAGAAACCATGGCTAGGGTTTTTCAAGCTTCCAAGCTCGATTGTAAGTCCGTTCTAGCCCCGTTTTTCAAGTTCTTTACGTTTTTGGAATCCCGGTAACTTGATTAAGCTTATTCTAGCAATAATTTAAGCTAGGGTTCATATTTGGAAAATACTCATAGGTAAAATGTGTTTATTTTGATGTTTTATGGTAGAATATGAAGGCTGAAATTATGTTAAACAACTTTTGCTAAACGATTTTAAGCAAAAATTAGTAAAACGGCTTAATCGGTAAAAATTGTTATTATTCATAACTATGTGTTAGAGTGAGAATTTGATGTTGTTATAGAAGGGGAAAATGTTCAGCATGTCATAAAACATAAGAAAATATGCTGAAGTTTAATTTACGAGCTTTGGGGCAAAAGTGTAAATATACGAAAGTTTAGGGGCAAAACTGTAATTTTGCCAAAATATGATTTTGGGTTAATTTGAATAATGTGAGCCCTAATTAGACTATATTTTAAATGATAGAGCAAGGAAAACTAAAATTCGGGCTAAAATGGGAAAAATACCAAGTTGTGGACGAAATGGTAAAAGTAGCCATTTTCACATACGATGTAAGTTCATATGTAAATGTTGGTAACATAGTTATTATTTTAAATATTTTTATGTTATTTAAATGATATGATAATTATTACGAAATATTATACTCGTGATAATTGTTTGATAATATGTCAAATTATGTGATATACTTGGAAAATGTGAAATACTATCGAGTATCGATGATCGGCATTTAAGTAGAAGATGGTTGAGACACATGATTGGGACAAAGGTCCCGTTGAACCTTAGGAATGGATTAGGATACAAGTGACATGTCACTGAGATATTTGGGCATCCGAACTCGTTGAGTTGAGTCCGAGTTCACTTATGGATGCGAATGTCCGAACTCGTTGAGTTGAGTCTGAGTTCACTTATGGATGCGAATGTCTGAACTCGTAGAGTTGAGTCCGAGTTCGAGAGATGTAACTAGGCATCCGAGCTCATTGAGTTGAGTCTGAGTTCACTTATGGATGCGAACGCCCGAGCTCGTTGAGTTGAGTCCGAGTTCACTTATGGGCGGGTTACATGGTAGCTTGGATACATATGTGGCACTTATGTGCAAACTTTTCGTGTATCCGAATTATATTCCGATGTGTTCAACGGGTAAAATTCTACTCAAATGGAGGAATACTCAAGATGAAAGGGATGTATTGGTAAGTGTTGTGAAATGGATACTTTGAACAGGTATGTACTTAACCCTCAGGTTGAAAACTCGATATAACAACAATATGGTAAGATGATAAATGAAAATGTGATATGAATGTCTCTTGATGATCATGCAAATGATGTTTATGTTTGCTTATATAGTTGTGTTACTTGCTATTTGCATGTGAACTTACTAAGCATTTGTGCTTACTCCCTCCTTTTCATTCCTTGTAGTGTTGACAAGCCAGCTCGGAAATCGGAAACGGTCGGAGGCACGCTCACACTATCCGTATACCATCTTGGCATAATGGCTTGTATATTTTGAGTATGGCATGTATAGCATTATAATCATTTTGTATATATGATCTTATGATATGGTTATTGAGTGGTATGGAAATGCTTGGTAATGATTAGCCATTGGAATGGCTAATCATGATCATATTTGGTGTTATGTATGCTAAATTGCTAGCTAATCCATGAGAACCATGAAATGGGTAAAATTTACCATAAAATAGATTCAGATAGCAGTAGTGACGTGAATTTGAAAAATCACTAAAAATGGTAGAAATGGAATTAAATAATGAATAAGTTATGGAATTGAATCTTGATGAGTCTATTTTCATATGGATGGAACAAAATAGGTATATGAGTTATATTTTATGACATGTTTAATTTTTTGTGAAACAAGGCCAGAGCAATTTCTAGATCCCCTATTCTAACTTTAGAAATTCACCATAAATTTTTCAGGGATAATTAGAAGTCATGATTTATATTTACAGATTCCTTATTGAGTCTAGTTTTATTAGAAATAAACGGCATAGTCATTGAAACTCTGTACAAGGAGATATCTAATTTGTAATACACAGAGGTCAGAGCTGTCGAACCCTGAAACAGGGGAGAATTTAACTAATAAACTGTACTAATTTGCTTGACCAAAAATTTTATAAAAAAATTAGTAAATAGATATATGAGTCTAGTTTCAGGGAAAATTTACGAAATTGGATTTTGAGTTTCGTAACTCAAGATATGAATTTTTAAGCGACTGTGATGCAGATTGCTAGCTTGACTAAAAATTTTAAAAATAAATTGTTTGAGCTGTTTAAAGTAATGAATTAAGTCTGTTAACACCTCGTGTTCGAATCCGGAAACGGTCTCGGGTATGGGGCATTACAGAATCTATTAGGACTCTCAAATTATCTTTAAGCCCATCCTCAAAACAAGTACATCGCTCATACTCAGAGGCCACCATACCTCGACCATAGCGACTCAGTCGCAGGAATTTAGCCTCATACTCGGCCATTGATCTATCTCCCTGAGTTAGATTCAAAAATTTCCTCCTACGGGAATCCACGAAGCTCGCCCCCACATATTTCCCTTGGAAGGTGGTCTTAAAGAACTCCCAGATAAGACGTTCGGGCTGAGTGCCCTCCTTAACAGTGAGGCACCACTGATAAGCCTCATCCCTCAACAGTAAGACTGCACCCTTTAATTTCTACTCTGGGGTCCAGTCTAAGTCATCCATGATCCTCTTCGTGGCCTCAATCCAGTACTCAGCCACATTAGGGGCAACTCCAGTAACAGTCTTGAAGAGCTCAGCTCCATTGGACCAGAGTCGTTTCGTAATCGACCTTCGGCCCCCAAATCCAGTATTGGGCCCAACGACCCTCTCCAAAATCCTTAACATAGCTTGGGACAATGCGTCGTCCCCAGCAATGTGATCTTGAGACCTAGTCTCAGTAGCATACGCATTAGCATCTCACTCATATCCAAATTCGGTATGCTACCCAGTGAAGAGAACTCAGCTTGAGCTCCTCTGCGGCCTCTACCTCGGCCTCTAGTACCCCATCCATGGATACCTCGTGCGTTTATTGTCTAATCACATTTATCTATATTAACAGTTTTATGAAGTAGTTAAAGTTTCAATATTTAGTAACAAATGTTTTAAGTAAAATAGTATTGGTTATTCAGAGTTCGTTTTCGTAAATCGCAGTCTCACTACAGTTTTCAGTTTCTCTACAATTTTCAGTATACACTAACTAGAGTGTTTTTAGTACAGTTTACTACCTATAGTAGTTTCAAAATATATTATCCATAATAGTTTTAGTTTAAAACAAATCATAGTTCAAAATACTTACAGGATCGGTGCTAGAGAGTCTGTGTACCACTTACTCAGTAAAAACATTTCAAACCATTTGGAAATCAATCAATTTTTCGAAAGCCCAATTTTTATAAAAACTATAATCCACAGCCGAGTTTTGCAACCTGGCTCTGATATCACTAAATGCAACACCCCAAACCCGGCCTAGACGTTATGTCCGAATCTAGCGATGTCACATGGAATGGGGTTTGAAATCGAGATTGACAAGTTAAAACCATTCCAGTTAATTAGCTTTTATTTAATTCAGAAAAATGTGAACTAGCTTATTTGCCTTAAAACATGTCTTTTAAGCAGAAGCTTTTGAAACCAACTATTACAAAATCAAAAATCTTAGTTTTTAGAAAAAACCGTGTTTTGTTGAGTTGTAGTTTAAAAATTCATAAAACAGTATAAAATCCCAATTTAAACCAAACAGTCCAAAGTCCCAACATTACAATAATAAATACCCAAAGATAATATAGAATCAAAAGCTGTAATAAAGCAGTTCAGTAGTGGTGGTCACTGTCGAGCCCTCCGCTGCACCGATCCGCCTAAGTCTAAGGATTACCTATATAGATTAAACAGAAAAAGGGGTGAGTTTTCGCAAACTCAGTGTGTAATCCCCACAGAAAACATACATACAAATATACATTAGAAAATAATCAATTACAGTCTGGGGCCTGAGCCCATTACAGATTCAGCTTAGGCCTTGGCCCATTCGGATACAGTCTCAGATATAATTTAAGGCCTTGGCCCATCTCAGATACAATATGCAATAGCAGAAAATCAGAATCTTACCCACCAGCCTCTACACACCATCTTCTTCCATCCCTACACACCATGTGGGGATTAAATGAACCCACCCATCCCTACACACCATGTTGTACTAAAATGCGACACATAATCAGAAATTTGCAGCAAAGCTGCCAAATAACAGGCTCAATAGCCTTTCAGACACTTCCTCCAGATAACAATAACCCACCCTGATGCAATACAACATACAAAAGATGTCATGCTATTATGCAATTACAATACATACATTCAAATATCATAATCCATACTCGGTATAGAAATCATATAGATAGATCAGTCATATAGGGGTCTAAGTAGGGCTTACTGACCCTTCAATAGGTCCACAATCGACTTGGGTGACTAGTGCAACCTTAGACAACTTTTCAAAAAAATGGGCTCACACGCCCGTGTGGCCCACACGGCCCAAAGTGGCCTTGACTGTGTGATTCATTTTTAATGTAACCCATGCTAACTAAATATTCATATATATTTTCACTATTTACTTATATGTTCATTCAAAGTTGTCTACTTGAGTCATTGTCACTAAATTATTTATATCTTGAGCTACAGAATTCGAAATTAAGATCTGCTTGATGTTTTTGAAACTAGACTCAAATACCTTTCTACAATAAAATTTTTAGAATTTATAGTTTATCAAATAAGTATAGTAAAATCGTCAAATTTATCCCTATTCTGTTGTTTGACAGCTTCAACCTCTCCTTATTAAAAATTATTTATCTCTTAAAATGGAATTTAGATGATGTTTCTATTTATTTCTCTTGAAAATAGACTCATTAAATATTTAAACATATAAATTTAAGCCCCTAATTATTGTTTTGCAATTTTTGATGATTTTCCAAAGTCAGAACAGGGGAACCCAAAATCATTCTGAATTTGTCTCACAAAATTTATATCACATAATTTACAATTCCATTGCTTACGCTGTTTCTTCCATGAAAACCTAAACTCAATAAAATTCAATTTCATATTTTATTCAACCACTAAATCAATTTCCACTACTTTTTATGATTTTTCAAAGTTAGACTACTGCTGCTGTCCAAAACTATTTTAATGCAAAATGTTGATTTTCAAGTTTATAACACCCTTATTTCCTTTCTCTACAATTTTTCACATAATTTTCCCTTATTTCTCGACAGCAAGCAATTTCAGTTTTTTGCCGAATCTCGTTTTCTGCGTTTTGGGTACACACCTGGTATCGATTCGTTGTGCAAAGTAACCCGAGCCTTCAAAAACCTATATTTGACCAATATATCCCTTAATTAATCACTTGATTCATCAATCAAACCAAATATCCCCAACATAAAACTCGAAAAACTAAACCAATAATGATTCGAAAACTTACCGCGACGAATCCGATAACCAATCGTCTCCACACACTGGAATATCAGCTTAAAACCTTTGAACATCACCTAAACGAGAGTAAAACGAACCATTTGTTAATTGCCTAATCGAAATACGATAACTAAGGGGAAGAATTCCACTTACCGAAACAGATGAAGTCGAAAGTTGCACCTAAAGAGATGACTCGCAAAAAATACAGAAACAAAAAGAGTAGGGAAAAGAGAAGAGAATTTCGGCTATAGAGCAAGAGATGAACCGATCAAGAAAACGAAAAGAGAGGGGAAAGAGAAGAAACAAGATTCAACCAAGGGGGAACAAAAACCAAAAGTGAATAAGAAGAGAGAAGAAACGGCAGAGAAACAAAAGTCTAACGTCAGAAAATTTGTTGAGAAAAAGGAAAATAGAAAACTGATAAGAAGAAAATCTTATTTTGATAACTTCTCCCCAATTATCTCTTAAAAACACTCCCTATTAACCCACTAAAACACAACTACTCAGTAGTCCAGTTTAATTTGAACTCCACCATGCCACACGCCTCAAACAAAAATTAATTCCCCTGCTTGCGTAAGGACTCGAATACAAGACCTCCTACACACTAACACTCCGCTTAACCACCAGACCAGCAGGCCCATTCTAATATATTTTTACCAAAAATCAAATAAAAGCCTACTGAACAAGATTAATGCCTAATTCATTCAAAATACCAAAATTTGCCCAAGCAAAGGCTTGAATTTGGGACCTCCCAAACACTCCCAAAACACATAACCACTAAAACTGATAGATATTTGTGTTATATTTTCAAAATAACGAAATTAGAAATTTTGGGGCGCTACATTTGAATTAATTTTGTACTATGAAAGATTAACATGTTCCATTACCACATTGAACATAGGGTAACAATATATTAGCTCTTCTGGAGCCGTAAATTAATTTTGTACCACCAAAGATTAGTTTGTTCATTACTAAACAAGAAAAAATGTTTCTTATCCCTAAAGATAGAATGCACTATTGTATTGCCTATAGGACATATATGTTTCCTTTCCTTTAGGAAATATTAATTAAATAATAATTTTTTTTGTTAAGTGTACGACATAAACATAACCAACTTTTTTTTTTTTTTTACAAATTGTCTCTCTTCTTTGAAAGATTATATTGAAAACTCTTGTTCTCTTATTTATCTCTATATCTGTCACATCCCGAAAATCAAGTAAGGAGAATCGAGTAAGTAAATAGGGGGTTAGTGAACCAGAAACTGTAATTAGATTATATAATTAAATAATTAGGAATTAATTAAATAAATATTAGAACAATTAGAGTTAATAATTTTAGGTTACGAAATTAAAATTAGGTGTCCGGGAATTAATTTGATGAAGAAAGAATTTTAAAAAAAAATCGAGGTTTGATTTGAAAATAAATTTGAAACTGGTTTTAATTGAAAAGTAATGACCTATTTGAAAAAGGGAAGAAACTAGAGGTTGTTAAATGGGCAATGGCCCAATTTTTAAAAATAGGTTGCCTATTTAACAACACCCACGTCTCTGTCCCTCCCATTCTTCATCTTTTCCAAAAATTTGCCAAACACCAAATCAAAGCTTTTCTCCCGAAATTAGTTCATCCTCTTTTATTCCTAAGCTCTCTAAACACAAAATCTCTTTTCAATTTTGAAGAAAAATCATGTTTTCATCCTCAAAATCATGAAGAGATCTTCATACGTTTTAGCTCAAATTAGCTCCATAGCTCGTCGATTTTGCAAAATTGAGGTGAGATTCTAACTTTTTGTAATTAAACTAAGTGAGTTGTTATTTCAATTCGAGATTTAAATGATTTAGTCAAGATCTCAATATATCACTTGATTTTAACTTAATTTTTGGCTTGAAAATGATAGATCTCGTATTTATTGGCTAAGCTTTGATTTTAAAGTGATTTATAACTTGTTTTGATCTAATTAAAAGGTATTTGATCTTAATTTAAAAAATTCTTAATGAATTTAAGCAAATTAAATGTTTTCCCCTTTTTAAAAGATTACATAAGCCTGATTTTTTTGAAAAACTTAAATGGGTGAAATTAGGTAAAATTGATGGTTTAGATTTGTAATTAGATGATATTTAGGATGTACGAAGTTGAAATTTAAGCTTAGAAGTGAGATTTGAGTGGTTAAACACCTATTTCTACAAAACTAGTTAAATTTTCGGTATAGAGGTTAATAGGCTTTGATTTAGGATTTTGGAATGATTTAATAGGGTTTGTTGATGTTAGTAATGTCTTTTTAATGTGTTTGACGTGTATGAAAAGTGTCAAATCACTTGGAAGCCTCTACAACCATGGGCAAAGGAAAATAGACGCTTACTTGAGCATGGTAGTTGAAACAATGGTTGCTTCCAGTACACAGGCTAAGGTAACATATGCAAACCCCACTTATAGTATGTGAAACTTGACTTCTTCCTTGTGCAAATCCTTACAATTTTGATTGAATCGTTGAGTATGTACAGTGTGCAATTTTAATGGTGAAAAAAAATGTATGAATTTATGATATATATATACATGGGCTTTATTTTATATATAGTATATATATTAATGGGTTTTGGTAATATACATATATATAAGCGTGTGGGGTTCTATATATATTATATATGTGGGTTTTATTATGTATAATATATATGTGTTTATAGGTTTTGTATTATCTAATATATATAAATATGAGACTTTTAATGTATGCTAAAATTTGACAAGACAAAGGCCACTAAATATGTATGTATATATATGTAATATATATTTGTATATGGTTTTGCAGTGCTTGCGAACAGATATAAAAAAATAAATAATATAATGTGGACTTCTATAATATGAAAATTTTAACGATAATGCACATTTATGCATGCACGAACCCATAAGTGAATTATAAGTTTTACGATATTGCGAGCTTTGATTAGTGCAAAATTATATTATCGTGAAATGCTAAATGCAAGCTCAACTATAGTGTGAGCCAATTATATTTGTGTATTGGGTTATATTGTGAACCATGTTAACTTGGTGAATTATATTATTATGGAAAACTGTATTAATTTGGTGATTTGTATTAATATGGCTAGCTATATTAATTTTCCAAACTGTGTATTGTGAGATTTTGAGTTGTATTGCATGTAAGCTAAGCTATTGTATGCCCTATACAAAATAAAATATGCGAACAATGATTTATGTGAGCTATGTCATGAAAGACATGTGGACTATGATTATGAGTGCAATATATGTTGCATGGAAGTGATATTATTTGCGAACCATGCTCTATTGCGAATTGTGAATTGCAAACTGTGTTATAATGTGTGAGCTCTTCTTAATTACGGGCCTTATTATACTGAATATTGTGAATGTGTTAAAGAGATATGTTGGCATTGTGACCTCATGGAACCATTGGATATAGTTGGCATGCCATAGGATTGTGAGTACTCAACCATTTTATTGTGATGGGCATTGTGGCCCGGAGATGCGTTGGAGAGATAAGGGAATGTCGAGCATAGCTCCATTAACCAGAGATAGCGTGGTGTGTTTGGAGAGTGTGAGCATACATGCTACACTTACATGGAGATAGCGTACGACTTTATGAGTCATATAGTGTGTTTTGGAGATCCGTTGATCCAATATGTGGTGATAGAGTTCACTTATAGGTGGTGATAGAGTCCCCTATAAGTTTTATAATCACAAAAATGCTATTTATCAGTATTTGAGATATATGAGTTATGATGAAGCATGAACTATTATTTTGCATGAATTGTTATTCGGTATGAATTGATTTTTCACATGAACTATTATTTTGCATGAGCTGTCATTTGGTAAGAACTGTTATTTCATATGAACAAATGTTTGGTGCGAATTGATAATTTATATGATCTGCCCATTTTATGTGAATTACTTATTATATATGCACTGCTTATTTTATGAGAACTGTTTAAAAATATAGCCTTTTTAAAAATACCCTACTATATGTATGTATATTTAACTAAAATTTATGTGGTAATTATCTATTAAATATTAAATTGTGAATTAGTCTTATTGTAGATTGTTGATCAGAGTAGCACAACAAAAGCATGATATTATGTTTTTATTAAATATTTTTTGATTAATTGTGTGGTGTGATTGGTCGGTTGGTGTGTTTTGTGGTGATTAAACGTAGAGTTACTTTCATGGCTAATGTGAAGTTTGAAATTCGGGTCGAACCATCCCAGCCAGGTTTGGGGCACTACAATATCTCCACTTCTAGTGGTGAGAAGAATTATTATTAGTAAGAAATTCAATAATTAAGTAATTAGTGTCAAAATCCACAAAAAGAATGCAATTCATACTTAATGTTTAGGCGTACGACAAGTACGCAACCAATAACCTTTCATACCACATCAATAACATAAGTTATCTTCACTCCTTAAAGGGTTCTCTAAGGAATTCTTGTTCTTCTCTTATTTATCTTCATTTTCTCACTTCTGGTGGTGAGAAGAATTATTATGACCATCCATTTTACGATTATTATATAGTCACTTATTACATCCATGTCAAAATTTTCGTCTTTATATATTGCTACCTTCACTTCTAATAAGTTCTCATTAGTAATACAGGAGCACATTTGAAACATGAAATGTTAAAACAAATTCTCTAACTAGTTCTCATTAGTAATATTCCACATCATATTTATTTTTTTTGAGAACTTATCCTGAATATCATAAAGTTAAACTTACAATTTGAAAATCTTACAACTTTAGGTGTGTCCAACCTTAACGAGTTTTAGATAAAATTATCATAATTCGATGGTCATATCTTTCTTTTAAAATTATTCTACAATTCAAGTGGATATTTCATGGTCAAATATTCTACTTTCAACTCTTAATGAGGATGATGAAGAAAAAAGTAAGATAATCATAGTTAATTCAATTTCTCATATAAAAAATGTCATAATTATCATTCTAACATGCATATCAAATCTTTAAGCATTCATGTAGTATGCATGATATAATTCAATTATTGAATATAATTTTTTTTCTCATTCACAATCTCAATATGAGATCCATTATAGTGAATATCTTCTAACATTAACCATCACGAATTTTGTTCTTTCAAATATTGCTATATTAGCTCTTCTAGAGCTTTCAACTAATTTGTACAACCAAATATTACAATAATATTAGTTTGTTTTAGTACCAAATAAAATAAATATTTTCTATCTGTAAGGATAAATATTTTTTCTTTAAAAAATATTAATATAATTAAAATATTTGGGCATACAACAAGTATGTGACCAATGATCTTTCATATCACATTTCTAAGATAAGTTATATCTACCATTTGAAGGGTTATCTTAAGAACTCTTATTGTTCTCTTTGAAAGTAATGCATTATCTAAGAAACTTATTTCTCTTTATATCTAAATGCCATTAATTTCATCAATAACAAAATATCACCAAGTATGTTAGGCCCGGAAATACCAAGAGGGGGTGAATTGGTATTTTAAAAATCTCTACAAACTATTCCCAAATAAAAAAGAATGGGACAGTAGCTTGGACGAATTTATTTATAGTGGTTCGACCCCAATTGCCTACCTCCACTACTTTGGTATACCTAAACCAAGGAATTAACAATTCACTATACTTGAATTATCACCTTTCAAGGAAAACATATAACCTTTACAATCTCTATCTTTTTCACAATCCTAAGATAGAACCTTCCGTCTAGCTTTATGGCTTAACTAGAACCCTTATGAGTTTTTGTGGCCCAACTAAAACCCTCCTAATTTACAATTGGTAAAATGAAAGAAAGTAAACAAAGAGACCTATACAAGGTGTGTATTTACAAAATTAAGCTCTCAAAATAAATATATGTGAATGATAAAAGATTTGACACTAAGCTCCTAAAGAATATTTACAAGAGAAATGAAAGAATAAAGATTTGAATACTTTTCTCTTGATCTTGATGCTTGGATATCTCTCTCTTGAGTCGTGAAGTATTTTTGAAGTGTATTTATACCAAGGAACAAGTTTGCAAACATTAATGGTCATTGAGGATGGAATCTAACTGTTGGAAGTATTAATTCCGGGCTTAAAAATTGTCCCTACACGTCATGTTTCAAGACCTTAAAATCTAGCCATTATATAGTCATTGACATGCCATGTCTTGAGACACGAATATTATGTCTCAAGACAATCTGCCAATTGTCTTTAAACATACTGCACAATATCTCAAGACAGGCAGCTCCTAAAGCAGAATTTTGCTTCAAAGTTTTCATGTGTCATATGTCTCAAGACTTGTATACCAAATTCCCCTAAAAATATTTTGAACACCTTAAAACACTTTGGTATTGATCCAAAAACATTTAGATACATCAAAACACATTTAAAACATATTTTTGAGTATTTTGCAAGTCTTTGAAAATGTTTGATAAAATTTTCAATTATATTTTCACCAAATGATTTAGGACATATAATACATATAAATTTTGTCTTAAATGTTGTTATATCAAAAGCTTGAGACATCAAAGCTAGAAAAGTATGAAAGCCACTTAAAAATAAATAAATAGCAATAGAGAAAACCCATTTTTGTTCAAATGTCCAAATGTGTTTTTTTTTTATGGCAGAATGACCATTTTTATTATTCTTTTTTTTTTTTTTTTTACTGTTGAAGCTATTGTTTTTATAGGAAGAAAACTTCCTTATATATATAATCCCATGGTAGTTTTCGATAACTGCTTTTTAATAACCTTAATACTGTGTTTAGGTTTTACCCCATTACGGGCGGGTTAGATCCGATTCGATCAAATATTTCAAACAAAATATAATCTCAAAAAGAAAATTTTAAGAAAATTAAAAACATACCAATTATGAATCTAATTAATATATTACATATACAATATAAAAGTATATACGAAAAATTGATGCTTCAATCTGATTAATAGTAAGTAAATGGTAATAATCTAGAATAGAAGAAAAGTGTTTCAACATTAACATGGTAATATTCAAGATAGGAGTGTTAATCATTTTCTAAATGCAATTATGTTTCAATCTGAATTTGATAAATATAAATTTCAGTTTTGTTCCCTTTAGGATTTCCTTAGTTTATGCTTAGGATAATTTTAATTTGCATAAATTTAATAGATGGCTAATTACATCCAGCCTAAAATTATTTATGGTGACATTGCATAGAAACATAGTTGACAATTGTGTTTAAATCACTCGATATATATATTTGTAATGCTTTGAAATTATTATACTTGTACCTCCCCAATTCGGCTTAGACATTAGGCCCGAATTCGGGAGATTACATCGACCACCGAAATGGCCTAATACAAACGGAGTTCATAAAACGGTCAATTTAAAACATTTATTTTAAAATAAAACTTAGTATATTTTCAGAAAAACTCAAGAGTTAACAAAAACCAATTAATTTAAATACTTTTTTTTTTGTAACGGTGACTATTTTTAAAAACTTAGTTAATTTATTTATTCCTCCAAAACTTATTTACAATACTTAACAGCGAAAAGTGATATTTACTTAGTTTTAATAAAATATATATTTAAGCATATTTGACTATAATCCTTATTTCGTTATTTACAAAAAAAAAAAAGGATTTAAAAGTCATGTATGATAATTAAAAACCAAAACCTAAATATGAGTCCTATGCCACAATATAAATAAAACAATATGATTCTGAAATAACATAAATTATAATAATAAGACTAATAATACTTTCATATAAATAAAACGATTCTGAGTCAAGCCCTCTGTATGTTGAGTCCGCATCCTAACTTAGTGGGTTATTTGTGAGATGTAAATTAGAAGAGTGAGCTATGAAGATCAGTGTGAGTTCGGTCACAAGAAAACCGAAACAAAATAGTAGACAAAACACGTAAGTTAACAATTCTAAGAATAATCACAATCACAAAGTATTTCAAATTAACAGTTTTTCATGCCATCACTTCACTGCACTATTTTAGAATTCATAGTTTTATATGCATATGTTAATGAATGCAATGCAGTTTCAAATTAACAGAAAAGTCCTACTCAACTCTGCTACACACCTCACTTATGAGTTTCCCAGAATTCATCTACCATATCACTCCGGATTGTGGACGAGCCATCACTAATTTGTAGATAAGCTGCCACTTTGTAAAGAAAAACGTAGGTAAACCACTAGTATTTTAGATAAAAACATTTGCAGTTATTGACACTTGTTGTGAGTGCACAACATGGTTGTAGATTAAACAAAATGCCACTGGGTTTGTGGAAGAGCCACATATTTGCAATTACTACCACTTGTTATGATGCACAACATATTCGTAGATTAAACAAACTGCTACTGGGTTTGTGGACGAGCCACCACTTGTTTGCAGATTTAATAAATTGCCACTCTTTCTCTATACAATGTCCCACCCCATACAATGCATTATGTCATACTATGTAACAAATCAATACTAGTAGTAGACATGTAACATGTACTTGATTCATCACTAACACTTAACATGTTTATTATGTTCTTTTCAGGGCAGTAACAATATTATCACTTTCAATTTAACAGTTCCACTTTATTAGAAAACACATAACGTTCACGTATTATGTAATGTAATAAGGTCACTTAAGGCATTAAACACAAATTTCATAATTCACCTAATATCAGGGACCTAACTGAACAAGGATAAACTTTAAAAACAATTCAAGGAATGTACAAGGATTAAACTAAATATATCATACTTTTACATAATATTAATAATTTCAATCAATCAGTCATGGAATCTAGCCTAAATCATTCTATTAGGGATTTAATTGAACAAAATAAAACACTAAAAATAGTTTGAAAATCAATCAAGGACTAAATTGAACAAATCATAAAATTCTAAGCAAAACTATAAAATTTAAAAAATAAAGGCACATGGTCGTGTGGCCAAGCCGTGTAACAGACTGAAACTATGTGGTTTACAGGCTACACTAGGATTTCCAAGGCACATGGTCGTGTGGTAGGCCATGTGGTCCACCCATGTGGTCCACACGTTTATGTGGCAGACCGTGTGGAAAGGCCGTGCCTGTGCAAAAAGCGAACTATCCTAGGGCTTGTAGAGGGACATGGCCGTATGGTCCACATGCCCGTATGACTCTATCCTAGGCACCGTTTTGCCCCGATTCACTTGTAAAAGAACACATACATTTTATCAGAAGCTCGAACGACATCCCTTGCGATCAAATCTGATGTGATGTACCTAAAAAAGGTCCTTCAAATAACAAAATCGCATGGATTAACGGCGGGTATCAAGGTTTGTCAAGATTACTAAAGAATTTGGTGAGAATTAAGAAATATCGTTCAATCGATCGCAAGATTAGCATTGGATAGAAATTCTGTAAAAAAATTAGGATCTAATTGAGGGAAACGAGATGTACTTACTAGTTTTTTGTAAGGATCGGGATTCTATTGATGATTTTCTAAAATCAATAGACAAAACGATTGGATGAAGAACGTTTTAAATCGGGAAAGCAAAATAATTATCAACAATTAAGATGAAAATATGGTGTAAAGATAAAATAAATAGAAAGATGGAAAGAAATTCTATTAGGATTTGAAAATGGCAATATGAAAATCTAATTAGGAAAAAAAGATAAAAAGATGGTGGAATTCTAGTTCAAATAGGAGTAAGAAGGACTAAATAGCTACAATTTTCAAACTTTGAAGAGTTGGATGGCAAATTCCTCATTTTAGTCGAGAATAAAAAGAAATAAGGGGTGAGTGGTGTGACTTAAACTTAAGGAGTAAAGGGAGGGATACAAAAAACTTACCATTTCGGTTGTTACCCATACTAGACATATTTTTACCAAGCTAAACATCCTAGTTTAATTTTATTCATTGGTTGCTGAAAAATTAAATAAAAAAAAGAAATTGAACAGAAATGGATTGAACCTAAGGTCTCTAAGGAGTATACTAACTACATAACCATCAATACTAAGTCAATTACTTAATCATTTTTTACAATCAACCCCCTATATTTTGTGGTGATACAATACTATATAAACTCAACACCAACAACATGTTCTTCATGTTTATCCCAAAGCAAAATATATATTTTTTATTTATCTTGGGCCAAAAGTTGTCATGGTACCCTCTTAAATTTATCATATGGAGTCGGTCGAGGTTTTTCGACTCTTTTGAAATTTCTTGGACCGAGTCAAATTGCTATTTCACTTTATCATAATGCTAACACTTAACAATGTGAAAGCAGCTTAAGTGCCTTCCCACATAGTGTGCTTGTACGAATCCAATACTAATATAACAAACAGCTATGACTAACAACATAAGTGTGGTATTTAATATACCCTATATAAATAGTTATTGTTAAGCGCTCTACAATTTGGTCATCCTCCAAGACTTTAGAACTCAAATTATGTCATGCCCAAATAATTTGATCTTTATTTTGGTAATAATTACAACAATAAGTAATATTTATTTTAATCGTGTTTATGAAATATTCCATTGTGATTTTATAGTCTCAATAGTACAATTTGATCGTTGATAAAAATTTGAGTTTAGGATTTAGGAATTAGATAGAACCATTTTACTATGTTTATGTAATTTGCCACTATGTGATCTTGCAATCTCAAGAGAGCCTTTTTACTATTCATAGAAATTTGAGTTTAGGATTTGAGAATTAGATAGGGAGTTTGGGATTTAATAGCATAGAATTTAGAATTAGGTTTTATTCTGAAAAGTAAAACAAATAAATGGGATATTTATAGGGTGTGTTCTACCTCCCTCGTGAATGAGGGCATGTAGCATATCGAAAGACAATCCAAGGGGTGTACTCCACCTGCTACAAACTGAGAGGTTCCTAAAAGCTTCACTCATCATCTTAGCAACCCGAGTAAGTGGAAGATGATCGTTAAAGGAAGCTAGCCATCTGTTCCTCCAACCTTCTATTAAGAACGTGATCCTTTTGGTCACCAAACCCCACACGGGTTCAATCGCTCTATACCTCGAATCAGAACGAATGATAGGATATGTCCCATCACAAATATCTTCATCCCATCAAAGACATTCACCCCACACGTCCCATAATGATGGCGTAGTTGCGGGCTCAACACGTTAACGTCATCCTGCACAGGACCTTGCTTATAAATAGCCTCCAAACGATGATCAAGGGATCGAATCTCCGAGATATACTTGCCTACACTCTGTCAGTTGACCCTCAGCACTTAGCCTTCATATTTTCTCCACTTTCACTCTTTGTAATCTTCGGCTCTCCACCTTGATTGGGTAAACCAACCCCCATTAGCTCCACCACATCTTCCCATGTATTCCTTCATTGTATCACTGTATCAATAGGGTGTGTACTTCTAGCCACTCGTCCTATCGAAGATATTCGCCCCACACGTCCCACAATGATGGCTTAATTGCGGGCTCAACACGTTAACATCATTCTGCACGAGACCTAGCCCATAAATAGCCTCCAAAACGATGATCAAGGGATCGACTCTCCAAGATATACTTACCTATAGCCCATAAATAGCCTCCAAAATGATGATCAAGGGATCGACTCTCCGAGATATACTTACCTATAATCTGCTAGTTAACCTTCAATACTTAGCCATCATACTTTCTCCACTGTCACTCTTTGCAATCTTCGGCTCTCCACCCCAATTGGGTGAACCGACCTCCATTAGCTCCACCACATCTTCTTACGTATTCCCTCGTTGTATCACTGTATCAATAGGGTGTGTACTTCTAGCGACTCGAATTAAATTCTAGTGGTTAGACCTACGAACAATAAATACTAAATCAATGCCTTTAGCTTGACCTTTACACTTATATATGTTGAGATCATGCCAACTTTACTTTTGCAGTAAATCCATGAGGAATTAAAAGAACAATGACCTCGACACTAAAACAAAGCACATTCTAATAAATAATTTCAAAACCACAATACTTTGAAAAAAAAACTGTAACGACTCGATAGTCAAGGATAATCGAAAAGTGTATTTTCGGGTCTCCGTTTTCGTAAAACAGATTCGTAAATATTTATTAAAAATATTTACAAAGTTAGTGGTGTGGTTAATTAGGTCTTGGTTAGGTGAATTTGCATGAATTAATAGTAATTAGGAATATGATTAAATTGCATATAATTTGGAAGTTGAATTATAGATTAAAGAAAATAAAATGGGCTAAATAAACAATTTAACTTATTTTTAATAAGTGTATGGAGCTGGTGTTTACATGTGTAAAAATAATATACATATGTATAAAATAATAAATTATACTACTTAATACTTAAGAATATATATTATATTATATTATATTATATTATATTATATTAATAAATAAAAGAAATAAAAGAAAAAGAATAGAAAAAGAAACAAAGTTAAAACAAAATAAAGAAGAAAAAGAAAGAAAATGAGAAAAGCTAGGGATTTCAAAGTTCAAAACTTAATTGGTAAGTCAATTTAATCCATTTCTTGTAATTTTTATATTTTTAGAATTCCGGTATTAAATACTACCTGACCTATGTCAAAATCTTAGAAATTATTGTGTCTTTAAATATTGTCTATGTTGAATAATTAGAGAATTAGGGACTAAATTGATAGATTTTTAAGTTAGAAATGAAAAAGGATCGAATTGTAGAATAAATTATAAGTTTTGAGTATTAGGGAATAAATTGTAAAAATTTTGAAATTTAGGGATTTAAATGAAATTAAAGAGTTTAAACTAGTTTAAAGTGGGAATTGAATGAAAATATAGAATTAATTGTGAGAAATAAAGTTAGTCTCAGTTTAGGGACTAAATTGGAATTTAGGCAAATGTTGAATAAAAATTGAAATATTCAATGTGAAAATTTAATTGTATTGTATTGATGAATTTTAATTATTTTAATTTCTGTAGCCAACATTGTGCCGAAAACCTCAACTAAGAAAGGAAAAGATAAAGTTGACGAGGACTAACTCAGAAGCTCCAGTTTGTATTTCTATAATTTGAATTTAATTATTAATTGTTATATTTTAATTTTAATATTTATGGTAAGTAATTAAGGTGAGTATTAGTATTTTGATATTGAATTGAATTTATATGTATATGTGATTGATGTGGAAATTGAATATTGGATATATGTTGTACTTCAAAAATGAATTGAAACCCTATTAACTGTATCGGGCTGAGTCGGATATAGATGGCATGCCATATAATTGGAAGAGTTCAAGGATTCTTCGACCTTGAGTCGATGAGACATTAGGTGTCAACTTATTGCTTCGGATTAATTCGATGAGGCACTGGGTGTCAATTTACTTCGGTTTAGCCGATGAGACACTGGGTGTCAACTTATTACTTTGAATTATCCGATGAGGCACTGGTTGCCAAACTGGTGTATTTTGGTTGGATCCGTGTATCCATTAGAGTCCGAACCGTGTTAATAGGGGTAATTATATGATACTAAGATTGGTATTGGAAAATATTGAATGTAAAATGAAAACGAGGCACATGAATTGTGCATTTATATTGTGAAAAGCTATTTGAATAGTAAATATGATATTTGAAATAGCAAATGGTGAAAATTAAATATGTTATGATTAAAGTGTTTATCAAAATTAATTAATTGAATGATTAATGTTATGGTATGATTAAATGTATAAATATTGTAATAAATTGTCTTTAAATTATTCAGATTATAGAAATACCATTGAGTTTATACTCAGCGTACGGTTTGTTTTCCGTGCGTAGGTTAGGTACATAAGTGTGATTGTCGATTCAGCATCCATCAACGATCCCGATCTCAAACATTGTAATGTATATTTCTTTTTGTGTCGGCATGTTCCTAAGATGTCTAAACGTTAAGTATTATAGGGATTGATTGTAAATAAAATTTATAAGTTGATATTGGTTAGTTTTATACCTATGAGTATGTGTTATGTTAAAACTATAATATGGCATGTTTTATATTAGAGTATAAATGTTCATGAATAGGGTAAATTTTGATTGAAATTAGTATGCTTATAATTTGGATTAAATTGAAGATTTGATGTTATGTTTTAATAATATAAATATGGAATTTATAGAGAAACATTAGATAGACATTTATGTTGAGGAATTTGACCTGTTTGAAATGTATTTGATCGTGTTTTGAATTGGTTGATTAGTTTTTGAGTTGCTTGGTGTCTAAGATTGCAGGGAATGGTAAACTTGATGTTTAAGGTTTACTTTGAGTCCACACAGCCAGACACACGGGCGTGTGACTGGACCGTGTGAGACAGACGGCTATGACATGAGCATGTGGTTTGGCCGTGTGTCCCCTGCAACTTTAAAATTTAAAATAGAATGCTCAGGTATTTTCACACGGGTAGAGACACGGGTGTGCATCTCAACCGTGTGTGAAACACGGCCTAGCACACGGGCGTGTGACTTGGCCGTGTGACTCAAATCAGTATATACCTAAATTTGGACACGGGTTAGGACACAGCTGTGTGCCCTTATTTCGAATGCCCACACGGCCTGAGGCACAGGCGTGTCTCTTGACCGTGTGAGCCATACGGCCTAACCACACGAGTGTGTGTCCTTTGTTTATATGAAAATTTTTTATGTTTTCGAAAAAATTTCCTAAGTACCCAGTTTATCCCAATTTATTTCTAGCACATATTTTTTGGGCCTCGAGGACTCATAAAAGGGACAATATGATTAATTTATGATATGCACGCTAAATGGTATATATAATGTTTGTATTTGATCTAAAAAGTCCGGTAATGCTCTGTAACCCTGTTCTGGCAACAGATAAGGGTTAGAGGTGTTACAAAAACATAGTAATATTTTTATGTAAGATTGTCTAGCTTCCCTCTTATTACATTGTTTCTGATAAATAATCCCAAAACAACAATATTTTGAAAAGAAAACACAATAATTTTTATGTAAGATTATCTTGTTTCCTTCCTATTATATTGCTTTTACTTAATCGTTTAATTTTTTGAGGGGTTAATGGCCAAATTTTCCTCAATAGCTCTACTTTTCTTTAATTAATATTAGTTTAAAATAAATTTATCACTATATTTTTAATTTAATATTAAAATTTATTTTTTCTATTTGATTGAATTTGTTTACTAAATTTTAATTTTAATTTTAATTTGTTATTTTTTTTTTATGAAGAGAAGATTTAATAAAAATAATATTTTTATGATTTTGTTTTAGTATTTAACAATAATCGTTCAATTAAGGCTTAATATATTAGACATTTTTTTAATGTGATATATGTGTTATTTTTTGGTCCAATTTGATACTTGTATATGATGTTAACTTTTTAGTATTTAATCTAAGTTTTAAGGTTGATTTGATGAAAGTTAATTTTTAATACTCTTATTATTAGGTTTGATTTATTATTATTATTTTGTTAATAAAATAAAATTAGTGTTAATTGTGAAATTTTTAATTTCGTGTTTAATTTGTCAAATACAATCTGATGGATGTGATTTAATTCAAGTTTTAGAGTTGATTTAATGAAAGTTAAATGCTAATATTATTAGTTAATTATGAATTTTTATCAAATCAATTCTAAAACTCGAATTAAACAATTAAAAGTTAACATTGTTACTTTTGAGTACCAAAATATATAACTTCTATAAAAAATTGATGTTAGATTAGACAAAAAAGTAACACAAGTACCACGTTAGAAGAAAAAAAAGTGTTAAATTCAGGTAACAAAAATTATATAGTAAGCCTTCAATTAATTCAAATTTAGAAATTAACAAAATATTTTTTTAAAAATTAATTTTTTTTTCAAGTCAACCTTCCATTAAATAAAAATGATACAATAATTTTTTTAAAAAAATTAACATATTATTAATTATTTCAATAAAATATTAGAAATAACTTTTTTTTTTAATTTTGCTTGGGAATCATCCAAATATAATAATGAAGGGTAAATTTTAATGGGTAAACTCAAAAGTGGTCACTTTTGTTTGTCTCGTATTACATTTTAATCACCTATGTTTGAAATGTTACGTTTTAGTCACTTACATTATTGTTTTGTTACAAAGTGGTCACTCTACCGTTAAACTCCGTTTCCTCCCTAACAACAGCCCTACGTGGCAGTCCAAATAGGTTTTAAATGTCAACTTGGATGTCCAATTTCTAGGATAAAAATAAGTTTTTAATTAAATAAATTTATTTTGGACTACCACGTAAAACATCTAAGTTGACATTTAAAACCTATTTGGGCTGCCACGTAGGATTGTCCTTAGGGAGGTAACAGAGAGTGACCACTTCGTAACAAAATAATAACGTAAGTGACTAAAACGTAACATTTTAAACATAAATGACTAAAATATAATCTGAGATAAACAAAAGTAACTATTTTTATAGTTTACCTGATTTTAATTGCAAAACAATTTAATAAAATTCAAATTTGAAGTAAAAATTGAAATCACATACAAAATAGAAAGAAGAGCAAAGATTGGTGGGAAAATAGTGCATTACTCATCATGGCAGTAAATTTTTCATTCTTGTTATTGAAAATAAGAAATTCAATTTAAACCTTACACATATTCCGGAGAAATTAAATTGAAAGCGATAGGTGGGGAAATTCCAAGCCCTCATTTATATTCATATCATTTTAAGCGTGAAGATGATTCAAATTCAATTTTATTTCTGGGAATCAACATATATTTATTTCAAATTCAATTACATTTTTAATGCCCTACTCTTAAGGAATGTTTAAAAACAATGGAATTCCATTCCCAGAATTACAGCCAAAAGGCTTTTAAATTTCCGCGAATTTTCTTTATTCTCCCTGCAGTTTATGAAAATGGGTCTAGCAAATGAAAACAAAAGCATGGAGGAAGCATCAGTTGGTCTGAGAAGGTTCGGGGACGAGCAGAGCACGCTGCTGGACCAGTTCGAGAGGCTCTCCTTTGAGGCGCAGTTGAAACAAGCTATATTGGGTCGGAGCCTGTCGGAGTCCAGCCTGGTTAAAAGGTGCCGCTGCTCGCAGTTGTTGGCACAACCGCCAGCGGCGGCGCAGGTGGGTAAAGGGCGTTGTGGGTCTGGTTTCAACAGGGTCCTGAAGAAGTTGATGAAACCAATACTTGGTGGGAAAGGAAATGCTGAAAAAAACCCGGTGACCAACCCTAACAATTCCATGTTTTTTAATGCTTTTAGCAGGTCTCTACGCTTCTGATGAAATAAGAATCTTGCTTCATTCCTTTTTGTCATCCCATTTTTCTTTTTGGTAAATGCCAATCAATGACTCAGCAAGTTCCAAAAGCTGATACTTCCGTTCCCTATCTGATTATATTTGGTCATCATTCCATGTTCTCACAACAAAGACCGCCATTGCAAGCTTTGCATTTGAAAGATTTTAAAGCAATAATAGTACCCTTTAAAGACACGAGTGAAACTTTCAGTATCACGAAGCAGGATGCTGGCTGTTCAACCATATCATTCTGGCATTGTTAGATGTTAATTAATATAAACAAATAAATTAAACGGAAAAAATTGTCTGAAAATGGTTCTTGGTTTTTTGTTTTTTTTTTTTTTTTTTTTTGAAAGATGAGAAAATTTTCTTGGTTGATGTTTTGGGGCTCTTTCTTCTTGTTGTTACTCATGTTTGGGCTTAGTCCAATTGATAGCATTTCACTAAAGTGGCATTTACAACCGTTGGATCAACATGTTAAAAGTACAACCACAATCAAGCTAAGACCGTTGAGTAGAGTAGGGACGTTTTAAAGGTCCTCTTCAAAAATAGCACCCAGCTTTATTAAGCAGGGGCAGACATGCCGAAACTGACAACAATGGAAACGTTACACAAGACGCTGGATCTCAGCGTGTATCGGACCAATTTCCGAGTCAGGTGTCTCCTGGTTGAGCGAATGGCAGCAAGAGCATCACCTTGGATTTTCTTGTCCAAGGCAAATAGCAGAGCCTTTAAGCAAGGAAAAGAAAGAGTCGAGGTGCTTATTTCGCAGCATCTGATCCACTACCAGAAGCAGGAGGCGGCCAACCCTGAAGTACGCCAAATCAAATTTCGCTAGGTCAGGATCTGTCGCCTTTGCTCTGTAACTGGAAGCTTGTTGTTGTTGATGAAGAATTCGTAGAAAAATTTATGGAATTCATAATTTCATTTCATTTCATTTCTAAATAAAAAATATAGCCCGAGTAAATTCATTGAAATGGTTTAGTAATACAGAGTCGTAGTCACTTTTCTTGAACAAAATTACTTGCTATATTTTTCACTCGTTTATTGTATACAGTACTAAGAGCAACTTGTTCTGCGTGACATATAAAATATAATATTAGGGTACACGCCGCCGTTTGCCGGCCTGCGATATCTGCTATCAATTTTCGAATTCTGGATGGATGAGCCAAAATTGGATGCACCTGAATCTGGTATTAACGCATACATTTCCTTTTCTTTCACTCCTTTTAGTTTTCCTTCTCTTATTTTCATCCTCAATTTTTTTAGCCTTTTTCTTTGTGGATTCTACTCGTGTTGGTTTTAACGATTTAATTCAATTTTTATTTCAAACATTTAATATGTCTAGACAAGCCCATGAACGCCTAATGGGCTAAAAATGGGCCCAATATTATTCTGACTCTCACAATAACATTCAATTAGACAAAACTCTCAGCCCAGATGCCCTAATCAGTTATGGCTAGGTTTTTTACTCTCCCAATTCAAATCACCAGGGTGAGAAAGAAAGGGCCGAAGGGCTAAAATTTGGTAGGAAAACAAGTCGTCTGGCGCCAACGGCTAGTTTTTTATGCTAACACCGACATTTGCTTCCATTATTAACACCCCCTCGCCCTTACCCATCATCTCTAAGAACTCTCTCTTTACTTTGCTTCTGTTTTCTTTGCCTTTTTTGTTTTTCAAGCTTAAGCTTACATCTCTTCACCCACCTCTACTTTCTCTTTAGTCACACGCTGCGCTTTTAATCTCTTCTTTCAGGTTTGCTTCCCTCCCTTTTGATTTTTAATTTTCTTGGGGGTGGGGTGGTGTGGGGTTTAGGCTATACTTAATTAAGCCTTTTGATTTTCGGTCCTTTTTTTTTCCTACAGAGAATGGATGTACATGGACGAGAAAGAAAACTGGCTGGAAATAACGGAGTATTCTCATACTCCAAAGCCAACGATATTTTTCGTAGAAACCCAAACCCTCCCCACAATTCATCTCCTTCCACTCCAAAGCCCCCAGACCACAATAAACTCTGTAAGTACTGGATGTCTGGCCACTGTCACAGAGGTGACAAGTGCTGGTATTTGCATTCTTGGTCTCTTGGGGATGGCTTCACCATGTTGGCAAAGCTTGAGGGCCACAAGAAGGTATTCTTTTTCCCTCATTTGGATTTTGGGGCTTTTTACACCCTTACATAACAAACCAAGTTTCTTACCTTAGTTATTCTCTGTGTGTTTTGATCTAAACAGACCATTAGAGGGATTGCCCTTCCTTCAGGGCATGACAAGCTTTATTCTGGAAGCTCCGATGGAACTGCACGGATATGGGACGGCCACACTGGAAAGTGTCTTCATTTTACTAATCTTGGAGATGAAGCTGGATCTTTGATTACTGAGGGTGCCTGGGTGTTCATTGGCATGAAAAATGTAGTCAAGGTTGGCATCCAACATAATTGTTAATTGTCCTCAAATCGTCTTTAAGTGTGATACATTTTATCCTATTTTGTTTTGGCATTAACTAAATTGAGACCTTTTTTTCGTACCTTGCAGGCATTAAATATTCACTCAGACCTTGAATTAAATCTAAAAGGGCCAGTTGGGCAAGTCTATGCCATGATTGTTGCTGGGGATATGCTTTTTGCTGGGGCACAGGTGATCATTCTCATTTCAGGCCATCTTTATTTCTAAAATTCTTGTTTTGGAGACAATGTTATTTCTCAATTCCTTTGCTTGTTGTAGAATGGTGGTATTATTGCATGGAGAGCAAGTTGTGAGACCGATTCTTTTCAGCTAGCTGCGTCCCTGGAAGGCCACAATGGAGCAGTCTCATGCTTGGCTGTGGGAGACAAAATGTTATTTTCTGGGTCTCTGGATAAAACAATCAGGGTATGTTCCTCTGCTAGTCTGGTGTTTTCCTTACAAATAAGTGAATTGAAATAAATGTTCAAATCCTTAGTCATGTGAATTGGCACTTATTGGCTTATTAAAATTCCATTAGCTACAACATTTATGCAGTTTTTATACTTCCATTGAATTTCTGGTTCTTAATATATGTTTTCTCCTGACCAGGTGTGGGACATTGACACATTTCAATGCATTAAGACTTTGAGTGGACATGCTGATGTTGTGACATCTCTTGTTCATTGTAATGGATATTTGTTCTCAAGCTCACTTGACTGCACCATTAAAGTTTTGTTTGCAGCAGAAGGACAAAATTGGGAGGTGCTCTATACTCATAAAGAGGAAAATGTATGTTCTTTTTCTTTTTTCTGAATTTACAACTGCAACCTGTTCATGTTATATTGGAGTTGTTCGGAGTGGAAATGGGCTAAAATGAATGTTGGGTTGCAGGGTGTGCTCACATTATGTGGAATGAATGATGCTGAAACTAAACCAGTCTTGTTCTGCTCTTACAATGATGACACCGTTCGCCTTTATGACTTGCCTTCGTGAGTATAATTCTCCTATATTTCATCTCGATGTGTGAAAAATGCTTTTTGTTTTGTGGGTTTAACAGAAGTTCCCTTCATGGAATGGTATTATTAGTAACTAACGAATATTACCTTTTGTGGTGACAGGTTCTGTGAGAGAGGCAGAATATTTTCAAAAAGAGAAGTGAGAGTGATTGAAAAAGGACCAAAAAACCTGTTCTTCACAGGGGATGCAAGTGGCTCATTGACTGTTTGGAAATGGCGGCAAAACCCTCAAGGAAGCTCTTGATTCTCACTTCAATTCTGCACCTCATCTCTTGCTGATTGCTAATCTTATTTTGATTTTTTTTCCTCTTTTTGGCTGTACACATACATATTCAGAAGTATAGATACTGATATATACAATTTGTATAGATTCCCTGTTTGTTGCTTGTTGAATTGCACTGCTGCTTGTAATTCAATTTTGAAAAGAATGAGAATGTTTTTTTATTCATTCAAGCATGGCAGATATGTTAGTGAAAATGGAAGGTACAACTAAGAGCATACAATTGAACTACCATGATTAAGTATTAGAATAACTGTAGGTTGTAATTTTGAATGGTGATCAATGTTAATGGAACAACAGTCGTTGAACCTAGTTTCTCTTAGACTTAGAACAAAACTTTTTACTTCATACATTGACTTGCAAACTGTCATTGTATAATTGATGAATTATAAAGCTTTACGTTACCTGGAATTTTTAAAACTGAATGTATTTGTTAATATAACTATTGATACAATGTACAATAAGGGAGAAGTATAGGGGAGAGAAGAGTAGTTGCTATGGAGGCCGGTTTACTTAGTCGGGGCAGAGAGTCGGAGATTATGAATAGTGGTGTAGAAGAGAGTGTAAAGGTGGAGGATTAAAAGAGTGTTGACAGAGTGTAGGCTTAGTATTCTTAAAGGGTATATACTTTCTTCATCGTTACTAAAGACATTTATGGGTAGAGGTGTGGCGCCCCAAACTCGGTTGGGACAGTCCGACCCGAATCCATAATTATTGAGACCATGTGTATTAAATCATATAAAATTATGAGAAATTTTGAAAAACTACAAATTTCAAATTGAGCTATTGAAAACAAATTTTGAAAAGTTTTAATATATTTACCCACAAGTAATGTTTTCAGTAAAGGTAAAGAAGTAATTAAAGATTAAGCTGGGCCAATTGGCCCACGTCGCCTAACGCCCAAAACTTGAATGTTATAAGTTTAGTCAACAGCCCAAATGTTGATTAACATTTTCATTGTTTACAAATTACTTTAATTCATTAAAAACTCTTTAAGATTAAGTTTTGAGTGTTCCTAATAATTTATGTATATCATTTAATTTCTTTAAAATTGTTGTATGATGGTTATATTTTTAGACAAAAATTTCGAGAATCTGGTCAAGGTAGTTTTCAAAGTAAAAATAAAAGATTTAATCTCGGTCGTCTTTTCATTATGGGGTGAAATTGAGTTGTATCACCTTTTGCAAGCTATGAATATTTTTCAATTATGGTATTTTAAAAATTTTCAAATTTATCACATATGAAGAATGCTTGACATTTTATATGATTTTACCCTTCTTCTTTTTTTTTTTTTTTAAATTGTGGTATTTTAAAGTGAAGGTGAATCATTTGTGGTGAAATTGAATTGTATCATGCGATGAATGTTTGATATTTAATATGAGTTTACCATATTTTTTTTAATTATACATTTTAAAGTGAGGATGAAGGATTTAATCCCACTTATCATCCACTATATGGTGAAATTGAGATGCGGTATGAAATTTTTAATTATGGTGGTGTTTGAAAATTTTCAAACTTATTACATAATGAATGTTTTACATTTAATATGAATATATTTTGTTAGTTATTAATACTTAATAAATCTATATTATTATTTAAGCTCCTGATTAAGTTGGCGTCCCTCTCAATCAATCAGGTTACCAAATTGATTAGGAAATCATGGAAATTTCCTTCTGTAATTAAAATAAGTTATATTATTCCAAGGGTACTCTAGACTTTTTATTTAAAAAACTAATAAAAATAAACATATATTAGGATTTGAACCCACACCAATTGTGTTAATAAAACTTTTAATTTACTACTAAATTAAGACTTTATTTTGATATATTTATACATTTTAATTTTATTATTCTTATTTTATTCTTTCCATCAATTGTATATCTATATTATTTTTTAAGTTTTTTACTGAGTTGGAGTCACCTATTAACTGGGTCTCAATTTAGTTTCAAACCGTACGTACATAAATAAAATAACGTGCATATTATTAATTACTACATTATTTATTGTATGTTATTTTTAAATAAACATTTATGTTATGAATTTGTGGTTTTCATGCGCATATATTTGTAATAGAATTTATAATTAGTTATAAAAACTCTTAAATAAACATGACTTCAATGATGCAAATATTCTATTATAATGATAAAAAATGTATTAATCGTAAATAAAAATTTATAAGGTGTCACAATTCACTATAAGAATCATTTAAAATAGCTCTTTATAATTATAAGGGTAAACTACACCGCAGGTTACTTTAAAATAGCGGCTTTTCTATTTTGCTCACTCTATTTTTTTTTTTGTTAATTTAATTACTCTAAATAAGATAATTACTCGAATTGGTCACGACCATTAAAAATTTTGTTAATCCACTAACGGATTGTTGATGTGACTTTTTTTTTTTTTTTTACTTTTGACTAAAGCTAGGAACCTCTCTATAATTAGTCTAAAACTTTTTTTTTTTTTTTTTGCAACGTAAGAACCACCAATTCTCATCATCACCCAACACTCACCTTAAGAACCACCAATGCTCATCACTACCCAAACAGAAAGTATTTCACAACACCTTAACAGAAAGCAGAAGAACATATCTTAGATCTAAGTCGATTTGATAGTCAGTGTTAGAGATTGGAGAAGAAAACTATTTGGATTTTGGTTCTTAAATTTGTGCCGTTTAAAGCTATTTCATTAAAAAAATTGAACTATAAAGGAGAATGTGTAACAGCCCATTTTTTAGTGGAGTCGGATATAATGGTTTCGGAACCATCAATTAGATGAATGAGTCTGTAAATATTATTATTTAATATTTACGAGTAAAATCTAGTATTATATTGAATTTTGATTTGATAAATTTTGTTAATTGGACAAATAATTAAGTTCAAGTGATTTGTCCCTGAAGTCAAATGGTTTTGAAAAATGAGGTATCGAGACCTCATTTCTATAAACCAAATCCTTAAATATTTTTATTAAATATTTACAAAGCGACTATATAGGTATATTGAAAGTTGGTCCAAAACTTTTGACGTTTGGATAATTAATTAAGTAAAAATGACTGAATTATAAAAATCGTATAAGTTAAGCACAATTGAAATTTACTAGTTAAATGGTTTAATTGATAAACATGCAAGGGTTTATGAGGTAAAAAAACCATAATTTAAATAATATTATATGTTATTAAATGTTAAATGTTATTATAATAATATTAAAAAATTAAAAGAAATATTAAAACATGATGGATCTTCTTCATTCTTGATTGTTCTTCATCGAAACCCCCCATTGTTAACAGCTTGAAGGTTCGGCAATTGACATTTCCTTGCATGATCGAGAAATAGATCAATCCATGGGCAAACGCGAAAAAGGAAAAAAAATGTTGATTAGACTTCGGAGTCGTTTTTGATGCAGAAACGGTTTAGGTAAGTTCGTAATATATGTAATATGTTAAATTAAATTCCTTGATAATTATTTTTTTCAAATAATTGTGGCGTTTGTAATTTTGAATGTCGGTTGATGATAAATTAATAATAAAATGAGTTGTATGGAAGATAGTGTAGCAGGCTTTGTGCCAGTGTATATTATCAAGCTTTGTGCCTAGCAGGCTTTATACTAGTGTATATTATTAGGCCTTGAGCCTAGCATGCTTCATGCTGGTGTAATAGATCAGATAACTTGTACGGAAAGTACTATTTTAAGTTTGCAATGAATTTAAAAAGGTTCTCAAGCTATATGGTAGTTGATCTCATGACATGTTCTTGCATCGTTGTAATTAGATTGTCGGGTAAAACAAGTTAACTTCACAAACTTACGAAGCTTTATTTGAGCTTACTTGTTTGCTTTAAATTTTGTAGGTCTGTTGGAATCAAGACGTCGATTGGAGTAGTTCAAGAGATCACACACTATTCGTTTTATTTTCGATAGTTATTTTGTACTTTTTGGGTCGGTTTGAAGTGGCGTGTAATTAGGAGGTCCTTATATATGTAAATAGGGTTAATATGTAATAACCCGAATTAGGGCTTAATCGGAATAGTAGTTTTAGGACCACAATTCCAAGATAAAAATAATTATTTTATAATTATTTTGAGGTCTATGATATAATTGCATGATTGTGTGAAAGTTTCGTGAAGAAATTCTATTCATAAAGTGCTTAATTTGAAATTTGAGACTAAATTGAATAAGTTATAAAACTTGCATTCTAGACGTTTTTAGTATGAAATTACTTTGGAATATTAATTAGGAGGCCTTAAATAGCAATTTGACTAATTTTAAGTTTTTGGACAAAAATAGATATGCATGGGAAATTTTGAAAGTTTAGTAAGGAAGGGCATTTAGGTCATTTAAATTTTAATGAATTAAAATGAGAAAAAAAATCAAGCAAAAACCTATTCATCTTCTCTAAGGGGCTGCTGAATTTTACAAGACACCATAGTTAGGGTTTCTTCAACTTTTAAGCTTAATAGCAAGTCAATTATAGCCCCGTTTTTAATGTTCTTTACATTTTTGAAATTCTCGTAGCTCAATTTACCTATTTTTACCAATATTTTGAGTTAGAGTTTATATTTAAAAATTTACTCATGAATGATATGCATGAATTTTGATGTTTTATGGTAGAATATGAAGCTTGAGATTGTGTTACACAACTTTTTCTAAGTGATTTTACGTAAAAATAACTAAAATGACATAATCGGTAAAAATACCTAATGTTCATAAATACATGTTAGAGTATGAATTTGATGTTTCTATAGAAGGGAAAAATGGTCAGCATGTCATAAAATATAAGAAAATAGGATGAAGTTTAATTTCCGAGCCAGGGGAAAAATCATAATTTTGTGAAACTTTAGGGATAAAATTGTAATTTTTGCCATAAGATGTTTTTGGAGTAATTTGAGTAATGTGAGGCATTGACTAATAAGTCAAATATGTTATTATAGATCAAGAAAGACCAACCTTGATCGGGGAAAAGAAAAGATTTCGAGCTAAATTGCAACCTTTATACATTTTGTACCAAGGTAAGTTCATGAGTAAATAAGGTAGCATAATTGTTGTTTTAAACAATTTAATGTTGTTTATATGATATGATGCTTATTATGATGAAATGTTATGTTTTGTGGTTATTGTTGGATACTATGTAATTATGTGAATTACTTGATGAGTATGAACTATCACCAAAGTATCAATTTCAACATTTCGTGGAAGATAGCAAAGGAGCATGATCGAGGAAAATCCCGTTTGAACATTAGGAATAGATTAGGATACAAGTGACATGTCATTAGGAAATTGAGATTCGAACTCCTTGAGTTACGTTCCGAGTTCGTGAGAATTATGAGGCATCCGAGCTCGTTGAGTTGCGTTCCGAGTTCATTATGGGTGAAATTATGGTAGCTTGATTTCGTGTATCCGAATTATATTCCGATGTGTTCAACGGGTAAAGTTTTAGTGAAATGGAAGAATTCTCGAGATGAAAGTGACTAGTTGGTAAGTGTTGTAGAACGGATACTTTGTACAGGTATGTACTTAACCCTCAGGTTGAGACTTCAATATAACAATAATATGGTAAGATCATGAATGAGAAATATGATTTGGATGCTTTGGTGATATTATGCAAATGTGGATTTCGTATTATTGCATGGTTATGTTCCTTGCTATTTACATGTGAACTTACTAAGCATTTATGCTTACTCCTTCCCTTCCATTCCTTGTAGTTTTGATAGGCCGACTTAGAGATCGGGACGGTCGGAGGCACGCTCACACTATCAACGGACCATCTCGGTATAGTGGCTTGCATATTTTGGGAATATGAAATGTATAGCATTATAATCCTTTTGTGTATATAATCTTATGATATGGTGAATGAGTGATGTGGAAATGCTTATTGATGATTAGCTATAGGAATGGCTAATCAAAATTTATATTTAGTGTTATGTATGCTTAATGTATTACCTAATCCATGGAAAACCATAAAATGGTGAAATTGGCTATAAAACAGTGTCATACAGCAGCAGTGATGTGAATTTGAAAAATCACTAAAAATAGTAGAAATATAATTAGATGATGAATAAAATATGGAATTGAATCTTAATGAATCTATTTTCATGTGGAAGAAACAAAATAGGTAAAAGAGTTGTATTTTATGAGATATTTATATTTTGGTGAAACAGGGTCAGAGTGATTTTTGGATCTCCTGTTCTGACTTTAGAAATTAACCATAAATTATGTAAAAAAAATTAGGACTCAAAATTTATATGTATGTATTCCTTATTGAGTCTATTTTTAAGTGAAACAAACGTTATAGTCATTGGATTTCTGTACAGGAAGATATTTGATTCGTAGTGCACAGGGGTTAGAGTAGCTGAACCCTGAAACAGGGGAGAATTTAAATAATAAACTGTACTAACTGGGCCGACCAAAAATTCTAGAAAAAAATTAGTAAGTATATATATGAGTCTAGTTTCAGGAAAAATTTATGGAATTGGATTTCGAGTTTTGTAACTCGAGATATGATTTTTTTAGCAACTGTGATGCAGATTGACAATTTACTACGAGAATTGTTTGAAATTATTTAAATGTTAAAATAAGTTTAGTAATGTCTCATGCTCGACTCTGGCGATGGTCTCGAGTAAGGGGGTGTTAAATAATATGTATATGTTTAACCATTTACTCGTGGGCTTAAATGAAGTTGAATTGATGTTTTGTTCCTACCATTTGGTATTTGGTTGATGGTGTTAACAAATGATGTTATTTGACTTGGGAATTAGAATTTGATGCCTTAGTAGTAATGACCATTTTGAGTTTGGCAATGCATGGAATTTGAGTGATATAAAGGTATGTTTTGGTAGCTTGGTAAGTTCATGGTACATGTTTATAGTTATTGGTAAATGGTTTGAATGAATTTTCTTGATGATCAATTTGGTTTGATGGATTGTTGTTTAGGTTTGTATTGTGGTGTTAATGAGGGCACATTGGTACACCTTTTGATTGAATGATTTTTGGCATGTAATGGTTATATTGAGAGGTGTTTTGGGTCATATAAATGTGTTAGGAAATAGGTTGGGTTGGTACCTAAGAAATGGTGTTGCTTTAGCTTGTTTTAGAAGTAATTGTAGGTGTACATGGCCTGGGACACGGGCTACCATACGGCCGTGTGTCACATACGGTCGTGTCTCATATGAAAACTTTGGTACAAGTTGATTCCATACAGTCACAGAGAGTTACACGACTTGGCAACACGGCCGTGTACCTTTACATGGTTGGCCACACGACCTTGTTTTGGAGCCACATAGGCTGGGCTCTGTCACACAGCCTGGCTACACGGCCGTGTGACCCATGTTTCTAGTTTTTCCCCAATTTTTTACAAAACTTTCATTGTAATCCAGATTCATTCCAGGTTTATTTTAAATGCTCCATATGCTCAATTTAGGTCTTGATATTCTTGAAAAACATGTAAAATGATTGTGCTTTAATATTATTTGAATTATTTGATGATGTTGTATAAATGTTATAGTTTTACTGTTGTATTACCTTATAGATCGGGTTAACTTTCGGACCGGGTATAAGGTATTACAAAACGAGAAGGAGAGCTTTTAATTGGTGCAAGTGACGCTAATAGAGAAGGTCATACAACAACGATTTTAATAGCCAATGTCTTAAATGAAAAGTTTCGAATAATTTAGTGACCATTTTGTAAGTTTTAAAAATTGAGTGATCGAAACATAAATATACTAATAGTTTAGTGACCTTGAGTGCAGTTTACCTTTAATAAATATAAGAGAAAAAAGATGGCAGGTTACTTGTTGATAAGTGACCAGGCGAATTCATTCGAACTTAGACAAAGACTTTTTGTTTTAAGATTGATTGAGCTTATCCAAATTTAATTTAAATAATTTTTAAAAAAGGATCAATTATAAAAATAGTCACTTTTGTTTGCCTTAGATTACATTTTAGTCATTTATGTTTGAAATGTTACGCTTTAGTCACTTATGTTATCAATTTGTTACGAAGTGGTCACTCTACCGTTAAGCTTCATTACCTCTTCAAATGGGTTTTAAATGTCAATTTGGATGTCTAGTTGGGATGAGAATAAGTTTTTAATTTTTTTAATGAAAATATAATACAAAATTTTGCCCTAAAACCTAATTTTCTCCTTCTTAAAAAAAGCAATAGCTAAGTTTTGAAAAATTACCATCAGAGAATAGAAGAAAAGAGCACATCAACAGAGAAGAAGAAGAAGAAGAAGTTGTCTGAAATCGTAGAAAATATAAACTTCCCAGATTTAATTCATCTTTTTTTCTTTTTCAATCTAATTTATTTTGTTTGCTTGCGACCATTATTTATTCACCGTTTTTGAATCTATGTTTTGTCTTCTTCATCATCAACTAATGTAGCTTTCTGGATTTGTTATTTCTCAAACTTGCTGATGCTTAATTATTATATGATTAATTAAGGGGATGCAACTAGGCATTACCTTGATTTTTCATAAATAATTAAATAAAAAATTGAACAATTTTGAGTTAGATTTGAATATTAATGCTTGGGAGGATTTGTCTCTTTCTGTTTCTTTCCTTCTCATAGAAAGAAGAGGAATTGAAAATGATTAGAAGGAAATAATAAAATGGTGTCATTGTTCATTCTTGGGTATTCTTTGCTTGTATCAATGATGGAAACAATGTTGATCAGAATTGGATTGGGGGAGTAATTGCAAATTTGGATCATCTTTCGATTGATCCCTGAAATAAAACCTATAATAAAAAAATGAAGCTGATGGTGGTGGGCGTAATTGAAGCAAGAAACATACCGACAATGCATTTAAACGGCTTCAGTGATCCATACGTGAAGCTTTAGGTAGGAAAACAGAGATATAGGACTAAAGTGGTGAAGAAGACGTTGAACACAAGTTGAGGTGAGGAATTCATTTTTAAAGTAGAGGATTTTAAGGGGGAGCTTCATATCTCTGTGTTGGATGATGATAAGTTCCTCAATGATGATTTTGTGGGGCATGTTAAACTCCCAATTTCCCAGGTTTTTATGCTCCCCAAAAATCTCTCGGCACTATTTTGTATGTCCTCCACCCCAAGAACAATAAGTCCAAGAACAAGGATTTGGAAATGTTTTCTTTTTCTTTTTCTTATCTTTATTTTTCAACATTTACAGAACTTTAGTTGCCTCTGTGCTAGAATTTTTATGTTTATAAGGGTCTCAATGTCCCTTTTCGAGTCTCAAACAGAGGTTAATTAAGTAGTTGGTGTGGGATAATGCTTTACTAATTATCAAGAATTATTGTTCTCTTTCAACATTGGGTGCAGATAAAGTGCTTTTAAATATCTATTTTCAACAAAAGGGTTCTTCCATGGACATAAGTTGTATTTTTCCAAAACCCAACTATTGCTTTCTTTTAAACAGGAAAAATTTAGAAGGGTAAAATTTTATATTTTATTTTCATAAAAAGGGAAAATATATTTTTATCCTAGTTGGGTATTCAAGTTGACATTTAAAACTCATTTGGACTACCACATAGGACTGCCGTTAGAAAGGTAACGGAGCTTAACAGCAGAGTGATCACTTTGTAACAAAACGATAACATAAGTGACTAAAACGACATTTCAAATATAAGTGACTAAAATGTAATCTAACATAAACAAAAGTGACTATTTTTAAATTTATCCTTAAAAAATTATTTTTATTTAAATTTAAATGCTAAAATATAAAGGATATGTTTTAAATATTTATGATTGTTTTTAAATAGTAAAATGGACCAAACAGAAAGAGTTTGAAGTGTGAAGTGTGAAGTGTGAAGTGTGATGTGTGATGTTTTAAAATCAGGCCATAGGGCAGCCCAATTATAAAGACCAGACGTGATGTAGGTGCCGAAAGAAAACCCGTTCAGGCATGATGCTGGCATTCACATGCTTTTCTTATTTGAAGAATGAAAAAAACGCGTGTTTGTCTACGTTTTAATTTAGAATTTAATACAAGTTAGTTATTGACCTAAGCTATGCTGTTTTATACTTTATGTTGTTTTTAGGGTTCTTCTCCAAGTGGTCCAATAGACGGATCTCCTTCCATCCATCTTTCATAGAACTCAGATTAAATTAACAAGAAACAAAATTCATGACTTTATTTTTGTTCTACTTTTTTTTTTTTAAATAATGAAATTTATCATCAAACGAAAACGACGTTTTTGTTAAATATTTAATACTGATTTTTTTAATTTGATTGATTAATTAAATCAAATTTATTCAACTCCTTAAGTTTATCATTTTAAATTTCATTACAGAAATTTTGAGATTTTGAATAATTTTATTTATCTGTGGATTTTTAGTCTTTAAGTTTCATTAAATCTGGACATTTCTAAATTTATTCTTAGCTTAGGTCCAGATTTCAGTTAGTAATTAATTTTGTGCATTCTATGTATTTATACTTAAAGTTTTTAGACAAAATTCAAATATATTTTAATTATCAATTTATTTATGTATTTTAATAGTTTGATTTGTATCTATACTTAAATCCCTAAATGAATTAGTGTTATGAATTAATCGAATATTAACTCAATTGAAAAATAAATAAAAATTTATTTTTTATGAAATATTTTTTTTTCATATTTGTTATAAAGTCTAAAAAATAGATCCATTTCAAGCAAAACCTCGTAAATTTTGACATAAATTTTCATAAATGCAATTATACATAATTTTCACTTATTAAGTTATTAGAATGCATTAAATATAAATATAAATATATTATTTTTCATAACATACATTAAAAAGAATAAGCATATGTTGTTAAGGAGTAAAATAAACGCATTACTTAATATAAAATTATAAGAATAGTAAACCGTCGTTATTTATTAAAAACAAAGCTTAAAGGTATTATTATATCATATAATCATCATTTTAAATAAAAAAAAAAATCCATAAAATGCGCATGATTTGAGAAAGATAGGAAATCGTGGCCGTCATCACTTGCTCATCAATTATCATTAACGTTATTGATTAGACCCGACATTTCTTTTAACTCTTGGTTTAAGTTTAGCCCTTGTTTTCGGACAAGAGCCAAACTGGTTTTCCGTTTCATTCCCACTCTACGCGTGCCTATGCGCGTCCATTTCACTCATCAACGCCACCGTTTTGAACTCACTCGCGCGTGGGTTGGCGTTTCTCTTTCAGCGCGGTAGGTAGGTAAACTGGCATCCAGGTCACCTAACATCAGCACATTATTAATATGACGTAATAAATAAAAGAGAAAACCAAAAATATCAACAGTATAATAATGATCGTTGATGGTTGACACATGTGCACGCAGAATTCCGTTGGACGGCGTGGACTGTCGAAAGACCAATTTCTCCAAATTATAACGTCAACTCTTATTGGTTTACCCGTAATAGAAAAGGACAGCCGAGGGTAATATCGAAAAATCGTGTCTGATACTTATGGCATGCGAAAATATGCGTTAGGATAGAAAAAGCGCCTAGTGGCGCACTTTACGGTGATATCCACAAGCGTAGTTTTATACGCTTCATATTTGTAATTCTTAATTTTGTTCAATATCAAAGTTTTAATGACGCGCTAACTAGTACGTGATAAATTAGCAATGGCTTTTTAGACCTATCAAAGCCGATTCACCGGGTCCCGCATCTGATCAAACGCTTCCCCTTGGGCGATTATCTCAACAACAAGCACGCAGCGAGTACGGGTAATAATTTATTACACAAACAGATTTCTAGTATTATAATATGAAATGTCATAAAGATTGATTTAACCCCTAATATTTATCTCTTTTCTCACTTTAGATGTAATTCTTTTCTTTTAATCACTTTGGCCCTGTTTTTTCTTTCGGTAGAAAAACTGTTTGGAAATATTAAAATTTTAACAACAATCACATTGTAACCTACTTAGTAATCCGTGTGCACTTAATAAAAATTAAATAAGTACATAAAAAAATCATAATCCTTTCTCTAAAAATATCTACCAAGAGAATGAGATATTTAAATGCCATTAAAATTAAACAGTTCTATTTAAATTCTTTTATATAATTAAATAAATATTACATAATTTTTTATTTTTTAAAATGTATAGAAATTGATCTACAAATGCAAAAGGTATGAACTCATATCCATATTACATCAAATTATTTGACATAAATAAAAAAAAATGTTCTGAAAATAAACACTTAAATTAAAGGATTAAATCCACCAAGAAGGCATAGTAGGGGCACTTTATGTGGAATTTGAACATTATCTTATAATAAGAGAAAAGAAAGAGAAAAAAGAGGGTGGGGGGACGGAGTTCGCCGAGTCTTGAAGTATCATCGTGCATGCATTTTTTTTTTTTTTTTTTTGCTAAGTACCAAACTCTTTTCTCTTTCTTTCTCTCTCTTTGTTTTTTTTTGCATGCACATGAGTTTTTTGCTATCTCTCACATCGCCGATTCAACTCTTCCCTCATCGGAACTCCTCGTTATTCTCTCTCTTTCTCGATTCTCTTCCATAATTTATTTTCAAACCTCGTCAGCTCAAAGTCTCATAGTCGCTAATTAGTACAACAAAAAGTCGCCATCGTTTCTTTTCGCAACGATTTTCAACGCCCGGTGAAGCCGGAGCTCCTGATATTTTCTTCTAAAGGTTGTTTTTATTTCGGTTTTGTTTTCTTTTTAAATTGATTAGTCTACTACTTTGACTGATTTTGAATCTGTTCTATTTTGCGTTTTAGCTGGCTGGGTGGATTTTCTTGAACAAAAGCTTTGTAGGGGATTTTCACTGTTTCCGATTTGATCTTCTTTTGCCTCGTATTGTAAAAAAAAAATATTTGTAGGGATTAAATTTGGAGCATGGCGTCAAAGAGTTGCATGAATGGACTATGCGGCGCTACAACGTCGATTGAGTGGAGAAAAGGCTGGGCTTTGCGATCTGGAGATTTCGCTAATCTCTGCGATAAGTGCGGGTAATTATGAAATTATAATCACTTAATCCTCCTTTTGTAAGCTCAGTAATTAGCCAAGCTCACTTTTCCTAGTCTAAGACAGAACAATTGAAACTATTTTATTTACATTTGTTGTTTGTGAGTATTTAAAATTTTTTTACGTGAATTAGAATATAATTTGGTTGAATTGATTCACTCATGGAAGCTAGAGAGTAATGGAACAGTTATTGAAACGATTAAATTTTTGTACTTATATCCATCCTCTTTTAACATTGCCGGAAATTTGATTATGTTTTGAATTATATAGAGTAGCTACATACAGGAGAAAAATCCAAAGAAGGCAGAAATTATGCCGAACTGATCCCAATTCCCATTGAAAGAACTCCAATTGTTTAAAAGCAATTCATTTATGATTTATATTTGGTCTAGGTCTGCATATGAACAGTCAATATTCTGCGACATATTTCACTCGAAGGATGCAGGGTGGAGGGAATGCAGTTCATGTGGCAAGGTGTGTGACCCCAAGTGTTTAGTTTCTTGCCTTGTCATTGTCAATTTTCTCTTCGGCTTGTAATAGTGTTGTGCATAATCTCAATGTCTTGGCAACGGCAGCGTCTCCACTGTGGATGTATTGTTTCCAGGTGCTTGCTTGAGCTTCTCGATAGTGGAGGGGGCATTATCTGTATAAGCTGCGCTAAAAAATCAGGATTGAACCCTGTAAGATCAACTTATTTAACCTTTTATTGCTTGCTAAAGATGTTGAAATTATGATTTTAGCATATTATCGTATTGTCTATGATAACTAGACACACCTTTTGATTTTGTTATAATTGTGCCTCTAAAACAATCTCATTTTGATCCTTCTCAAATTGATTTAGTTGTTATCCCAACCCTGTGATGCAACCTCTTCTTTAGTTTAGAATACTTTCAGACTTTTTTTTGCCTCTCTTTCCTGTATTCTTTTTCCTTCTTTAAAATAACTGTCTCCATATATGTTGCATATTATTATATTAGTTTTTTTTTTTGAAGGGGGGGTGGGGGGGAGGCAAAGATTAAAAGGAAAAGGCTATTCTTTCATTTCAGATTAAACTAGAGTTTAGAATGACATTTTCATTGGAAAGCCTTAGCATTTACTGATTCTTGATCTATCTAGCCTTGCCCTGCACGCACCGTGGTCTATGATTTTTGTATTCTGTGGTGAGGATAACTATTTATGACATGAGGAAAAGGGATGTTATTTGTTAAGATATTTTCCTTCTCTTGTTAACATCTTTATTATATTAGTTCTATAATTTAGTTTATTTCAGTTTTTGGTACCATTGGTACTTTCTTGTACATGCTAGATTCGATATTTATGATGCTTTTAAAACAAATTTATACAGATGATTGAAGATGAAAAGCCTAATGGATTTGGTATAGTGAAGACTGATGCTGGTCAATTGCACTCAATCTCTGCAGACAACCAATTGATTAGCATTAGCAATGAAAACCTAAAGCTTATGCAGTTGAGCAACAATGCAGAAAGCATTGGACTGAGGCAGTTGCTTCAGCTTCACAATGATGACTCAAGTAGGTCCTTTGTGCAAATGAAACAGGAGGAAGTTTTGCCTCCTGCAATAGACATTGGAAGCACATGCTTGTCAAATACTAATCAAGCATCTAACGGATCAGTTCAAGCTGTGAAACCTGCCATATGTAAAGCTAATATTTCTGAGACATTGCCGCAAACAAACTTAAGTATTTCTTTAGGCAGTTCATTAGGGAACCAAAATGTTTTTCCTGGTTCAGTTGTGGATGAAAAAGGTAAGATGTCTTCAGTCTTGCAACAGGCATCCAAATCTCTCCATCTTCTACCCAAGCCTCCAAAGCCAGTGCTAGCAGGTTTGGAGGTGAATGCAGGTATGGTACCCCAGATACGTGTTGCTAGGCCTCCAGTAGAGGGACGTGGACGGAATCAGTTGCTTCCTCGTTATTGGCCAAGGATTACAGACCAAGAATTACAGCAAATTTCTGGAGAGTATCCACCATTGTTTCATCATTGCTTTAATTTATTTTTATGTGCAAAACCATGCATTAACTGCTAGATTAAAATTTGCATCTATCTATTAACTTGGTCAGTAAAATCCTTAACCCATGTAAATTTCCAGTTCAAATTCCACCATTGTTCCTCTGTTTGAAAAGGTTCTGAGTGCAAGTGATGCTGGACGGATTGGTCGCTTGGTTCTGCCAAAAGCATGTGCTGAAGTTAGTTCCTATTCTATCATCATTCCCTTGCAACTGATATTTATTTACTCTTTCTGTTTAAAAGCCTTGTTGCTTCTCTGTTAAAAGAAGTATGAATTGCAGGCTTATTTCCCCCCTATATCTCAACCAGAGGGCCTTCCCCTAAGAATTCAAGATGTAAAGGGAAAAGAATGGGTGTTTCAGTTCAGATTCTGGCCTAATAACAACAGCAGGATGTATGTTTTAGAGGGTGTGACTCCTTGCATGCAGTCTATGCAGTTGCAAGCTGGAGATACCGGTACCATTCTAAACCTGATTATGGGACAATTGAATTTTTTTGATTAGCTCTCATTGAGTAACATATCATGGTTTTCTAATCAGTAACATTTAGCCGCATGGATCCTGAAGGGAAGCTTGTTATGGGGTTTCGTAAAGCAACAAACAATGCTGCGGTGCAGGTAAAGTAGCAGTCACTTTCCATGTTAGCAAGCTTGATCATTTATTGATATGATCAAATAAACAGGAAACCCTACCATCTGCCATTCCTAATGGCACTCTTTCAAGTGAAAGTTTGTTTTCGGGTGTTTTTGAGAACCTGCCCATAATTAGTGGTTACTCTGGCCTTCTTCAGTCACTGAAGGGAAGCACTGATCCACACCTTAACGCGCTGTCCAAACATTTGAGATCAACTGGTGGTGATATTAGCTGGAATAAATCTGGGAAGCACGAGGACAGGATAAGGGAGGGCTTATTATTGCCATCTATGTTAACTCCGGAGAGAAAAAGAACTCGGAATATTGGGTCCAAAAGCAAGAGGTTGCTGATTGACAGCCAGGATGCTTTGGAGCTGAAACTTACTTGGGAAGAGGCACAGGATTTGCTCCGTCCACCACCAAGTATCAAGCCTAGCGTTGTCACGATTGAGGATCATGATTTTGAAGAATATGACGTGAGTACATTTTCTGGAATATTTGGGGTATAACCATGCTTATATGTTTGGCTGTTCTGGTGCACTTAGCTCTTCCTATCAATTTAACTTTGAACCTCTGATGATTGTTCGAATACCAGTTTTCTGTCTTGGTGCCAATCATTTTGTGCATTGAAAACTTTTTTTAAGAAAAACTGGGATTCGTTAAGCCCTAGGTATGACATAGTTGTCAGTTTTATTGGTAAATTTAGTTTATATTTAAAGAAACAAGGTTTTTTATTGTTTTTTTATTGTTTGTTTGGGGGAGTGGGGGAGGGAGGCCTTGTTCAGGCATCATTAATGCACCTTTTTAGTGATCTTTTCAACCTCATTATGCCATTAAAATAAGATGGGGACATGTTTATGCGGAAATATTTATTGATATAGAATGTTCCCGAAAGAATTATATCCATCTAAATAGTAAAATTCACCTCAATTTCCCATAATTTTTATACATGTTTTTCATGCAGGAACCTCCAGTTTTTGGGAAGAGGACCATCTTTGCTGTCCGTTCAACTGGGTGAGTGTATGCATTTATTTTTAGACCTTATTCTGAAGGTTAAAAGAATGAGAATTTAAAGACAACCCTTGTCCAGGAGGAAAATTAGTAGTTAAGTTACTTTTACCATGAGTAACTCCAAACTTATAATTGGTACTTTCCTCTGCATTTCCTTTTTTTGATGTCTCTTTTTAGTTCCTTTATGCTCTGTTTCAGAACATAGATTTAAGAGTTTGGATTTGGATTTGGATTTCATTTTTTATGTAAATTGTAAAAATAAAATGCATATGTTCTGGACAATTAGTTGAGATTCAATATAATGTATGTTAGAAAAGTATAAAAACATGGATTTGTCAAATCCTAAAATATTTTAAGATTTTCAAATTCATTACTAAATAGGCATCTAACAAATATGTGGATTTGAGAAAGTATCATGAATGTGACATTTCTAAACAGTTTCCTACTCAATTTACACTATTTTTGAAATCGAAATCCAAATTCTAAAATCCTAGTTTACAAACGCGACCTTAGAAAATTTAGTAATATCAATTACATTGCATGAGAACATTATTTGAAGTTAACAGCTGAGGGCCACTGATGTAATAGCTACTGAATGTTGATAGGATGCGTTTTCATGTTCTTTTCTTTTTTCTTTTTTTAATCATTTGTGTTTGCTTGTGACTGGTGAGGGAATGTTGTTAGAACCATCATTCTCTGTTAAATAAAGTTTATACTGATTGTATTCACGTGGAATTTATGTCAATATAGAATCTGAAAACAACATTCAAATTCAAAAATCTTACATGCTTAATGATATGGCACAAGTTACTTAAGCCAAATGTCAATTCCACTGGAAATCTTGGAAATATCAGCTCAGTTTCATTCAATAAAACAACTTGTTTTGTCTATTAGCAATTTGTGTCTGTTTCTGTGCTTGAAAGGATCTATCTCTTTCTCAAGTCTATGGTAGGGTAAATCTATCTAGTCTTGAACACTAATCTTGATCCTCAGGGGACAAGAGCAATGGGCTCAGTGTGATAGCTGTTCTAAATGGAGAAGGTTGCCCGTTGATGTACTTCTTCCACCAAAATGGACATGTGCAGACAACAACTGGGACCAAAGCAGGTCAGCATTTTCTGAATCACATTTCTTGTGCGTTCCTACTTGTACCCTTAAAGAGTTCCAAAGGAAATCTTTTCATTTCCTCCCATTTTGTTCTCAGGTCATCATGTTCTGCACCAGAAGAACTCACCCCAAGGGAGCTAGAAAATCTTCTTAGATTGAATAGAGGTACATTCTTAGTATATATTCCTCTTCTAAAGAACAAAGGTGCTGTATTAGTATTGGCTTTCTTATCATGAAACGTTTCAATCTTTCTACATCCAATAGCCAAGCTTTTTCTCTCTTGGCTAAAGTAATCAGCTGTTTGGGTATCTCTGAGAAGTTCATCGGATTGAACAAGGGGCATGGGTGGGAAACAAGTGGATATTATTGAATAGAATATAAAGAAATGTTAGGGGTAAAAAGGGTGGAGCAGAGGAACTAGTGGGAAAGATCAAAGAATCAAGAGATGAAAACCAGAGAGAACAAGGAGAAAGAATAAGAAGGTAGAAATTGAGTTTTATTACTCCAATATAAATAATCCATGATACAATTTGTCAAAGAATAAAATAAAGTGAAATAAACATAATATCTAAAGATTGAATGAAAATTAGCTAACAGAATTACAGAAGTATGGTTACAAACCAAAAAACCCTAACAAGAATAGAATTCTAGTATATCCCATATGAGAAAGCCTTATACTTCATCATAATCATACAAAACTATCTTTCACCATAAATGCTTAAACTTCAAGGGCCATAATAATGTGCTATAATGTTAAAAGGTAGGTTCTGGAGTAAGTACATCATAGTTGGCTGTTGCTGTGCAGACATCAAGCCGTGTGGCTTTTTCGTGTGATGAGTTCTTGTGGTATTGTTTTGTATTCCTTGACCAAGTTGTTCTAGACTAAATGGTTTTTACGTATACTTATTCTGCTATCACACTATTACTGGCTGCATCTTGTCACTGAATTTATTACAGATTTTTTTTGCATTTTTTAGTTAGCTTCACTGCTTTCCAGAGACCATTTATGAATAATAGCTATTAAGCCATATTTTATATGCATAGATTTCAAAAAAAGGAGAATAGCAGCATTCACTAGGCCAACCCAGGAGCATGATTCATCATCTGGTTTGGATGCTTTGGCCAATGCTGCTATCCTTGGGGACAATGCAGATAATTCAGGCACGTCAGTGGCAACTACTACTAAACATCCAAGGCATCGTCCTGGTTGTTCTTGCATCGTATGCATCCAGCCTCCGAGTGGAAAGGGAAAACACAAGCCGACATGCACATGCGTTGTGTGCATGACAGTTAAACGTCGTTTTAAAACCCTCACAATGCGCAAGAAGAAGCGTCAATCGGAGCGTGAAGCAGAGATTGCTCAGAGGAATCAGCAAGCATGGGGTCCCAGTGAAGAAGCTGAGGTAGACAGCAGCTCCAAGCATGTATCATCATCACACCTCAATCCTTTTGAGAATGAAGCAAGGTCGGCTAATGAGTTAGAACCCAAGAGCCAGAGCTCCACCAAGTTGGTTGAAGCTAACAAGGGACAGATAGACTTGAACTGTGATCCTGACCGTGAGGATGATTCCCAATTAGGTCCCAACCGCACGAGCATGACAAGTCTTGTTCGAGTGGCAAGCCTTCCGTTGGAGACGTACCTGAAGGAGAATGGTCTTGCAAGCTTGGTATATGAACAGCAAGGAAATTCAGCGTCAAATGCTCCACCACAGAGCATGAGTGGGACTGTGGAGGGTGAGACACAAGAAAATAGCTGTTTCCCTTCTGCTACCGAAGAGCCTGAGAGTAAGGATGAAGAAAATGGTGAAACTGGATCCGACAGAGTCGATGACAACAATGACAAGGATCCTTAATAAGACACTCTTTTTCTGTTTGTTTTGACTTAAAATTCTTTTTAACCCCCTTTGGTTTGGTGTTCTTTTCCCTTTAGAAATCCATAAGGCGTTTGGCATTCAGGTTTTCAATCCCCATATATTTATGCATTACAACAAAATTACTATGATATAGAGTGAGAGAGAAGGGTTTACTTTTACGCGTGTAAAAACACAAACAGTTTTATATATATATTCATCATTTTAACAAATTGATAGTTGTAAGCTCATTGTGCTTTATGAAACTGACTGGAATGTAGTTAAGTGCAGATGATGCAAAAAAATTCATCGTAACTCGCATTCTGTATAGAAGTAGACTGATATGAATGATTATGAACATATACATAAACACTATATATTAGAGGGTCAGGCTTGCACTCTTATCTACAACAACAGCATCCTCCCCATTTCCACATCTAGAAGGATCAAGACAGTAGAAGAACCACATCTATTATCTTCTCTATGTTGTGTTGAAATAAAAAAGGGACAAAAAAAATGAACAAATGCATATATATATATAAACAATCAATATCCTTCTACACTAGCCCTCCTAAGGGTTGCTGATGATGATCTTCTACTTTCTTGCCTCTCAGACTCCTCTAATGAGAGTGTCGAGGAACATGCTCGTGGTGGAAGTGCCAATGGCAGATTAGGTGGTCTTGTAGGAGAAACAGACATCCGGGCTCTTGATGGCGGTGACGGTGAGAAACTTGACCTGGGTGCAGGAGTAATGATGCCGTTGAGACTCGGTGACCTTGACATCTGTTTTCCAGCAATTGCTGCTGGATCCTGCAGAGGAAACCGACAAGAGTATTTCAGGTCTTGGATGATTTTGAGATGCTCAACGATGGTTCTCATGGTTGGCCTCTCTGATGGGTCCATCTGGAGACACCTTTGTGCAATGTCAGCCACAGTACGGGCAGCTTTCATAGGAAAGCGACCTTTGAGCTGAGGATCCATGATGAGTGACAATCTACAATCGTCGGCTAGGAATGGCCGGCTCCACTTCACTAGGTTCCTCTCTTCCTTGGGATGACGGTTGTCAAGGTTCTTCCGGCCAGTGAGTAATTCAAGTAGAATGATCCCAAAACTCCAAACATTGCTCTTTGGAGTTAGTCGCCCTCTCTCCAGAGTCTCTACGGATATATTTGCCACAGCCTGTGTAGAGAGAGAATAAGTTCCCAACAACCCAAAGAGGAAAATTTATGTAAAGAGTTACAATGAAAATCTAGACAACTTAGTGCACCACAGTTTGTGGTTTAAAGCAACAATAATTATAGATCAAATACTTAAAGATCAATTACATGGCAAAGTAACTTACAACTGAATTACTGGAGATCTCTTCTGTCTCTGGGATATGACCAACGCACCCATATCCTGAGAGCTTTGCACTGAAATCCTTGTCGATCTGTATGTTGGCAGTCGAAAATTCATTGTACATTGCCTGCATATGATAGAAACTTTTAAGTAATTATGCATTTATAAAACCAGAATAGTACTTAGAAAGTAAAAGCAAATTCCCAAAAGTTACTAATTGACATAAACTAATGTAGCAAGAATAGGAATTGACTCGTAATATCCAGAGAGGGCTAATCAATAAGAGACCTTATTTCAAACAGAATAGTCATCTCCGTTAAACATGATCAAAGCTCAATCCAAACATGCAAATGACACAGGTCATTCAGTTTTATCATCTGAAAATATAGACGAACATAGATATTTGAACCATACCTGAAATGGTCCTTCCTCATGCAAGAAAGTCAGACCCTGTGCAGAACATAAAGCAATTTTCATGCGAGTATTCCAATCAAGTGGCGGTCCATCCGATCTCCCGTATAAAAGCCGGTCTAAGCTTCCATGAAATAACCTCTCATAGACCAACATTCGTTGTTCTGAATTATCACGGGCATGGTATCCAAGCAATTTACAGAGATTTGGATGTTGCAATGATGCAAGAGTGTTTACTTCATTTATAAATTCCCTTAAACCCTACAGGAACAGAAATAAAGCAGTGAGACTCTCTAAAACGATACCTTCAAACATTTCCAAAATTAAGGGAAAGCCAACAACAAAATAGCTTACCATTTAAGGATCACAAAAATCATGCGAAAAAAATTTCATTGGTATAAATTTTGTACCTGAGTGGATGGGTGAAGGCGAGTAACAGTAGCTTCAAACTTCTTTGAACTTGATGTGTCATCTCCGAAGGATGCCTTGTACATAACAGAAGATAGACCCTCAGATGTGCATCGATCAGAAGAGAAATGATGGCAAGCAGCTGCAATTTCTTCATAGGCGAAGTTACGTAGTGTTCCAGAGGGAGGCAGGGGCAATGGTCCCGAAGCAAAAAGAGGGCCACTAACATTCCCTGCTTTAAAACTTCCCATTGTCTTCAGCGCAGTACTGTGGGGAGATGGAAGTGGAAGAGGCTGTGGACTTGATGACTTCTGTTCCTTGACTAAACCAACACGACTCTTCGACTCTTCTTGTTCTTCAAATTCAACTGATGCAAGCTCATCTTGCTCGGCAGCATCAAGACTTGACGGAGCAGATAATGCACGTGTCCTATTGCAGCTTGCCTTGTTATTAGAATGAATTGGTTTTACTCTGGTTATAAAACTTGGGGGTGCAGATTGCAGTGATCGGGTCTGAATTTGGGGCTCAGGCAGCATGGTAGGAATATGCTCTTTATGAGCAATGTGTTTTACAAAAACTGACTGCTTGGACTTTTTCTTGTTGCTTCTCAAAACTGTAAAACACCCCATCTTATATACAAACCACCTAAATCGTATTTCGGACTTTTATGTTTCTGCAAGAGGACAAAGAAGAAAGCACACAAATCAACAGAAGCTTTGAATCGGCTAGAACATAAATAATGCAAAAATCTACTAATCGCAGCATAGGAACAAGGTGCAAAAAGGACAAAAGAGGACCGGGGTATCATTTTTGTCTTGTAATATCAGATGAACAATCCATACCACCAACAATATTAATTATCTCAAATACTCATTGCCTAAACTACAATATTCCAGCCATTGGACGTCTCATTATGATGAAACCAAGGGCTGCATATTTTGAATAAAAGTTGCATAAAGTGGTTAAGTTAAAATCATATGTAAGAAAACATGTTCAAACAGATATCTACACAAAGATCGCATTGTAATTTACATCAATCCCCCCCCCCCCCAAAACCCCTTCCCTTATCTTCAATTTAGTAATTGCAAAGATTATATGGCAGAGGAATAAAAGCCCACCTACCAAAACCTAGCTCAAACAAAAGTGTCCAGTGCCCAAAGTTCAAATCTTTTATAACCAATTACAACAAACGTCAACATGGGTCAAGAGATCAAATTCCATAAACTCTAAAATAATTCAGTGAATATGCTGACGAGCCGGTTATAACTTTCAAGTGCATATTTAGTAATAAATTATCGCCATTGATGCATAAAAAGAGAGGAAAAAAAAAAAAGAAACACCAAACACATGCACCAATGCAAACTAGAGATTTGCAGGGGGAATTCATTTTCTTTTAGCAAAATGAAAAAGGTCATTTGTTCAGCAAACTATTTCATGGTCGAAATCAGCATAGACACAATTAAGCAAACATATTTTTTTTAAAATAAAAACAAAGAAGAAAATTCGTCAACCAGCATCTGGGTTTACAAAATTCAACCACAGATCCAAAATAATCCAAAACTGAAAATAGGAAGAAAAAAAAAACATAAATTGCACATCCACTAATCCACTATAAGAATATTCTTATCCGCATGACTAATATAAAAAGAATTAAAATAATTCTAGCGAAAACACAACTTTCAAACAAAACACACCCAGAAATCATTAACGAAATTTCAATGGTTTTCAGCACAAAAAAATATAAAAAGGGTGAGAATCAAACCTATGAAAGCAGGTCATGCAAAGGCGAAAGAGAGTAGGAAAACAGAGAAAGCTGAAAACCCAGAATCCCTTGTTTGGTTAGTTTGAGGAGAACAACTTTGCAAGTCAAAGAAAGGTAATGGAGAGAAAAGTTGTTCACTGTGAGAGAGGTTTTGAGGGAAAAAAAAAAAGTAGGCAAAAGATGAGTAGAATATTATTATTATTAGGAAGAAGAAATTCCTTTTTTTTTTAAAATTGAATAGAGAGAAAAAGACAGCAGCAATGGTCAAACCAACCAAAACCCGGATGTTAATTAACAGTTAATATTTTATTTTAAATTTTCTTTCAACAAGAAATACACGCCTTCTCAATTTTTGTACTTTGACACTTATATCCTTTTCTTTACCACAAAATTTCCAAGCATATTCGTTTTGACCATTGAAAAATAAGTGTTTTGAGAATGAAAGAGAACGTAAATAAGATTATGTTAGTTAGGTAAGGGAGGGAAAATGTAGAAAGAATTGTGGGTAAAAGGGTAAAATGAAGAATGCAGCAGCTAGATTTTCAACGAAGGAGCCCATCGATTGATGTGACTGGACAGTCAAAGTTTAGAAAATTAGTTCCTTTTTATATTGATAAAAAAAAGGGGGGGTGTGGTCAAAGTGACCTTTCAGATAGGCATTTGACTCTCAACTGTGACCGTCCGATTCATTGTGGGTTTCAAAGATCTTTTCTTTTGAATACAAATAAAGGCTGTGTGGGACCCCACCACTTTGTCCTTTGCTTTGCCTAACCTGGTGTCAGCACACGCGCCCCAAAACAAAATCCTGCTGGGTCGAACCTGGGCCCGCTTTCACTGCTACTCTTGGAATTTTTAAACATTAGCCCAATTTGGCTGCCGGTTGGATCCATGCCTCATCCTCTTCTCCTAGGTTATAAATTTCACAATTATTATTAAAAAAATTACGAATTAGTAAGTTTGTGTTTTAGTCACTTAACTTTAAAAAGTTATAAAATGGTCATTGAATTAGTCAAAGCTCTCATTTAAGTTTGTTTACATTGTCTGCACCAATTGAAAGCTCTTTTTCTTCTTTTTTTTTTTTTACAATTTAGTTTTTTTATTGAAACAACTTTAAATGGCACAAATATACAAATCAAAATCCAAATAGTTTTCTTCTCCGATTTCTGACATTGATTGTCAGATCAACTTGGACTTGTCAATGGATACTGACTGATCTATCATACTAATTGTCAAATCGTCACTTGGAATTAACTAGTCAGATTTTGGAAAGAAAAAAAAAAAACTTAACAACTCAATGACTTAAATAGAAACTTTTCGATAGCTCCCTGACCATTTTGTAACTTTTTGAAGTTGGTGACCAATAACGTAAAGTAACTAATAGTTTTGTGATCTTGGGTGTAGTTTATCCTAGGTTAAATGCTCAAATTGTGGGTCAAACTTTTGTTCAAATAAGAGCCGAACATTTTCAAATGTGCTCGAATGAGGGTAAACTTTTAAAAATGGTCAAATAAATACCAAACCTTTTTAAAAGTGTTCAAATAAAGGCTTTAAAACGGTTTATATTTTTTCATATTTTGTATTTGCTTTTATTTTATTTTTGAATAATATATAATTCAGTTGTCATGTGTTCCATTTTAAACACATCAGCATCCATCTAATTTTTACCACAAACTAAGGTTCAGTGCGTAAAAAACCTTTATTTGAGTATTTTCATAGAGATTTAGCCTTTATATGACATTTTAAAATATTTGGCCTTTATACGAGTAACCCCTAAAAAGTTATGCCTTAATTTGAGCATTTAGCCAAAAAATTAATAATAGTGTATATAATTATATTTATTTTAAAATTTGTTTTATATGTATAGAATATACACAACACCATATTTGCCCAACAATACTCAAATTAGATTGTGAGTGTGGAACATGAATATATGTTTGATATGAGATACATTTAAAATCTTCTTAAAATTTGAAAACTTATTAGAAGATTACATTTTCATACCAATGTCCAAAGGCATAAATATCATATATGGTAGTTGAAACACCAAAAAGATCAGAACATAATTGTCATTCAGTACGTATGGCAACAGAGGAGCTACATAGAGTGTGATGCATATGCGGTTGAATCACAGAGAAACAATGCTGCAACTCTCTCCTGTGGTTTCAATGGTTTGGCAGTTTGCTTGATTTTGTTGAAATGAGATTGTGATGGCGTTTGCCTGTGTTTGGTGTGCGGGGAGAATGCCAGGTAATTTCATAAACTATCTGTATTATGAAAATGTCTAATGTGATACTTAAACTATCAATATATATTTTATTATGGTACATGTATTTTAAAAATGTCCTATATAGAACCAGAACTATGAATATGTGTTTTACTATGATATTTAGTGTAACACTCCTAACTCGTATCCGTCGCCTGAATAGGGTTATGAGGCATTACCAATCAAAAGCACAATTCCAAACATTAACATATACACATAAACGAGTCTCAGAAATCAGTCAAAATTTATTTCATGAACTGACATAACACTTATAAATTTGAAACATTTCATATCACACTTATTCATATAGCCATATCATTCACATGCAATAAAATATATTATAACATTCAAATACTAAAAACAGTCATGGATTTCAACAAGCGGGTATGGTATAATCTAAATGATTATTCGGCTATTATAAATACATGAGTATATGCTGACTTTCTAAATTAACTGCTAATGATATCATTACTCAACCCATACTCAAATGTCATTCCAATATGTAATATCAAATGAATTTATACTTAAAATCAATTAACAACACATTATACAAATAAATATCCTAATAAATACTTACAGCATGACTAATCCAATTTGTACTGAATATTTAATTACAGAGAAAACAATCACATAAGTCACATAGTTCTGCCAAACATTTAAGCATGTTAATACCATGAAATAGATCATTTATGAAACTAATCTTTAAAACTTGATGAATGTTTTATCATAGTGACCGAATATTCACAACTATATATATATAAACTTCATACTTATCAAAGAACATAAATCTTAACCGAATTTCCATTACTCATATTTTAAATCATTTTACCTTATAATCATATAATTCAAATGATACATCAAACCCCTTCAATACATGCATAATCACAAATGCCGAACCATAAATAGCTCAAAAAGAAATTTTCATGTCTCCTATCTTATGACTGAATGTCCTTACTTCATTTACAGTCGTTTATCTAACATATATACTTATATTAATAGCATAAATATTGCCATATCAAATATAACCATATCATGACAAGATTATTTCACGTTCGAACATAATAATCAACCTGTAATTTCCGAAACAAATATAATTCATTATAACCTATTCTATGAATACCTTAGCCGAGTCACCCATACATTCATTCAAAATCATTACCCATTTCCAAACATAAAAATACGTATCATGAAAAACATCACTTCATATCACTTAGCAATATAACCAAAACGGTTTCAAGCCACAACCAAACATAACTGAAATCAAACATAGAAATTAAGCCATTTTCGCATGGCATTTATACAAAACCAAAATCAACATTTCAAAAGTATGTTCCAGCTTATACATGCCATAATTCAGATTTAACTATATAAATACCGAAACTGTGGATAGTGTGATGAACTTTGCTAATGATTCCCGAGCTCGTAACTTGCTCCAAAATCTATAAAACACAATCACACGTATACACAGAGTAAGCTTTTATGGCTTGGCAAGTCTTAAGCAAATAAACGATTCCAATTATATAATCAGTTCATTTAAGCTAACCAAATTATATTAAACTCATCATTCCTTAATCTCAAACTACAAAATTACATATATAATACATTTCATACTACACTTTCCACATTGACCGAATGTTCAAGTGATCAAATTTACCAAATGTTATTCAACCTTCATAACCAAAATATCATTTAGTAACTAAATATACATATGCTCAAATACACAAAATCAAGAATCATAATATAACATCATGTACATTTATTACTATTTGGCCGAATATACATATTATAATCACATATTTATTTCATTTGTATTGAATGCAATTTGTAATAAATAACCAAATTACTCACTTACCTTAATTCAATAAATAACAAGCTAATTCATACCTAGTCATTTAGCTCATTTTACACATTTGATCACACTTATCGTTGCCCGTTGAACCATTCGGAATTGGACAGGACACTCGGATAATCACACATATCGTACAATGCCAACGTGCCAGGCGTGGTCTTACATGTAATCACATATCGATGCCACTGTCCCAGACAGGGTCTTACTCACATACATATATCGGAGTCACATATCGATGCCATGGTCTTACTCACACATATAAATCGGAATCCTATGTCATGACATATGTATCCTAACTATTCCTAAGATTCATATGGGGCTTTCGAACGTCGTATCTCGGTCGAAACGAATTCAGAAATGTAGTAGTCAAGCCTTTTCATATTTGGCCATAACAAATATAAATCCATACATTTCATAACAACATATATATCTAGTATTTAATTACAATTAAACACATCTATTTGCTCATAAACTTACCTCAGACGATGAAAAACCGGTACGAATTAGCTAGTCGACAACTTTAGTTTTCCCCCGATCTAAATTCGATTTCTCTTTTCTTGATCTAAATTAATATAAATTAAAATTATTAAATCAAATATTCAATCAAATTCATCCAAAAACACACAAATGGGTAAATTACACTTTTACCCCTAATATTTCACATTTTTCATAATTTAGTCCCTATTACACAAAACACAAAGTATGCAAAATCTCACAACAGCATAGCTAGGCCGAATCTTCCTTATAATCATACTAGTCCATATATTTCATTTATTTCACATTTTAATCCCTTAATTTATTATTTTTGCAATTTAGTCCTAATTACTCAAAATCATCAAAAACTCCAATACAAAACATGTTAATCTAAAACATATCTTTCATATTTCATCATCAAACAAAAAAAATCACAAGCTCTCATAAATGACCTAACTCAAAATATTCATCAAAATAAAAAATTCAAGCATGGGGCGGATAATATTTGAAGCAACGATCTCAAAAACGTAAAAATGATCAAAAACCGAAACCAAACTAACCTTGAATTTGAATCAACAATGGCCGAATACCTAGCTTCTTATTCTTTTCTTTCTTCTTTTATTTTCAGCAAGATCACATTAATATGAAAGCATATTTTAATTTTATGTTTTATTATTTACTTATTATCACATAGTTTACCTTTTTAACCTTAGTTTTAAATTATTTATAATTCACTTACTAATGGCCGAATATGTCCGTGCAAAGATTCAAAGGTATATTTGCATTATAAACACTCCATATTGAAAGAACAAAGTAATTATACACTTCAACAATTAGTATACCAATCTTGCATTTTACGCGATTAAGTCCGTTTATTTAATTGGACACTCAAACGACAAAATTAAATCACGAAAATTTCACGAATATAAATTCACACAAAATAAACACAGAATTTTTTTTTTAAATATTTTTCTGACTCGGATTCGTAGTCTCAAAACTACCATTTCGATTAGAGTCTAAATCGGGTTGTTACATTTAGTGCTAAAATCGTTAGTGAATTGCTAAATCAATCAATAAAAATTGGACACCTAAATTTTTTTTTCAAACCATAAGTCCATTGAATAATATAAGATTACGTGACAAACTAAGTAAAACATAAAAAATCAAATAATTAAACATATGGTTAATAAAAAGAAGTAAACATTAAACTTACCTAAGGAAAAAACATCATCTTCTCCATTTAAGTTATGTGCCATATTTATAGTTTATGTGCTATATTGGACATTTTCAAAGAACATATATCATAATAAAATATGTCGAAACTTTTTTTTTGAAATCGACTTATATTTTGAAAACAAAAATGGAAGTCACCACCAATCCTTTTTATGAGGTCTGATAGGATAACCTCGTAATTCAATCATTTTAATAAAATGTTTGATTTACTAAAACAACGATTTTTGGTTTAGAAAATGGGTTCGGGAGTCGGTTATGCACGAGGAAGGATTAGCACCCTCGTGATGCCCAAAATTAGTACCTAGTTGATTACTTGATGTCTTAGTGTCGAGAATTAAAATTTTGAAGAGAATTTAAAACACGATCCCTTTTTGTATTAACGCATTACCTAATTAAAGTAATTTTTGCAAAAAGGACTTATTTTAAATTAATCGAGAAGAAAGGATCATATCTCGTAAGTTAGGACACAATGCCTTAAATCCTCAAAAACGAGAACAAATGCCATACAATGCCTTAAATCCTCAAAAACGAGAACAAATGCCAAAACCTTGCTTTTTATTTATTTTAAAGTAGATATTCGACTATCTCGGTTTTAGAAAGAAGCCATATTCCGTAACTTAAGAACATGACTTTTCTAATTCCAAAATAATGAATATTACCTCGATTTTGAACATTTTATATGTTATATAAAACGAAGATAACCTCAATTTTTTTAAAAATGATATGTATATTTTTTTTTACAAAAATGAATAAATATGTTGTGATATAATATATGAAATGATGATGATAATGCAACAACAATAATAATGAGAATACCAATTTTATAATAATAATAACATCAATTTTATAATAATGGTACTAATCATAGGGTAGTTATTATTATATTAATAATATAAGTAAATAAAATGATAATAACAAAGATAAAATAGAATAACATGTATAAATAAATAATATAGTAGTTTGATAAAATAAAATAAAATGGCTACATGGGTAGGATATTAGGATGATAAAATATAAATTAAGGAATACTATAATAATGTAATCATAATAATAAAATAGATAAGATTATTTAAAATAAAAATAAATGCAAGATGCATGATTAAAAAGACAAGACATGAAAGTATTAAAAATAAAAGAATTAATAAAATAAAAATAAAAATAATGAGGTAATAATGTCAATATGACAAAAATGTTCAAAAATGAACAATACGAATTTTAAAATAAAAGAGCAAGGCAATAATAAATAAATAAATAAGCAAATAAAAAAAATCATGAATGGTTGAAATTACCATAATAAATAAATAATAGTAAAAAAAATTAATGAAAAGTTGAAAATAAATAAATAAATAAGTTGATAAATGAATAAAAGAATAAAAAGGATTTAATTGTAACTTAAATGAAATTAAAAGGGTGAATCTAGATAAAATAAATAGTAAGGGGCTAAACTATAAATAAATAAATGAATAAATAAATAGAGGACTAAATCAAAATTTAAATGAAATTTAGGGGACAAATTGTAAAAAAAAATAAAACAAAAACAAGGATCAAAATAAAATGCGCGAAAATAACCAAGGACCAAATGGAAAATTATCCCAAACCCTGAGACACGTGTCGTCCCCTAAGTAGGTCCACATTGATCCAGAGACTAAATTATGAACAATTTAAAGTTACAGAGAAGAAATAAAATAATTAAAAAAGGAAAGGAACTAAATTGAAAGAAGCCGCAAAAGCAGAAAGGGTGCAAAAAAAATAAAAGACTACCTTTACTTTCTTTTTTAAAATCTTGTTTTTATATTTCTTTTCTTTCTTTTTTTTTTTTTTGAATCTGATTACTATATAAAAAAAAAGGAAAGTTTTTCATACAATCTATTCTATGGCTTTTATAGCCATTTACAATATTATTTTCCTATTTTTTCTATTGTTCTTATACTTGTTGTTGCGTGTTTTTTTCTTCTTTTTCTTGCAGGGGTGGTTGGCGCGGTTGATGGTAGCAGAGGTTAGGGTGCAGTGCTGACGTGGAAGGAGCGGCGGCGCGCAGGCTAAGGTTAGGGTTTCTATACACTATTTAGGTTTTGGGTTTGTTGCCATTAGGTTTTTGTTTTGGGTTATTTGAGCCAGATGTAATTTTGAGTCTAATATTTATAATGGACTTTGGACTGTTTATTAGAGTTTTATTGATTGGTTTTATTTATTTTTTGGTATTCAATTTCTATTTGGGCTCGGCCTGAATTGGCCCATTAGAAAATACATATTAAATATTTTCAAAATAGAAGTATCACATGAAAAATTTTATGAAAATACAGGTGCTAAAGCCCTTTTTATGAAATTATCAAAACAAGGGAAGTAGAATTAAAGGTTTAATTGTGGAATATTGTTGCAATGTATTTAGAACCGAATGGTGGATTAGACCATTAATTTTCAATTCTCAAATTCAATAATATAAAATAATAATTGTAATAGCCCAAATTCTCTCGGGCTTAGCAAACCAAACAGAAAACCAAAATAAATAAAGTCCCTTTTATACAAGTCCATTTACAAAAGAAATAAAACCTAATTATACCCCATAAACCCATTACACCGAGGCCTAATTACAACACTACCCGGCAGACCCAACCTATTACATTACAAACCCATTTCTAAGCCTACCCTTGACCCAATCTAATGAAGCCCAGGAAGGCCCAAACAGCAAGCAGAACAAGGAAGGCCCTAGGGTTTCAGAAACCCTAGGCGCCGTAAATGGAAAACTCCAAAAGTTAAATCAGTACGCCGTTCCATCTGGCCCATCAACGCCGTGATTCTCGGCCCCGAATCTGGCCATAGTTAAAGCCGAATGAAAGCAGATTAGCGCTAGCACCGTCGTTATCAAGGCCTAAACATCCTGGCTCACTGATTTCCTCGCGAGACATCTGCAAAATGAAAGAACAACAACAGAAAACAGGGGCAAAATATGGAAAGAAATCAAAAGATTTCTTTCCCAGATTGTAAATCACTTACAAAGTGTTATAAAAACCCATCTTTTTCTTATTTGTAACACACGATTTTTCTAGAGAGAAATATACACACAGATTCAATAGAGCATAGTATTATCAACTTACAGTAACCAATCGAGTACAAAGGTGAATATTTTTAACATATATTACGAATATTGAAAAGGGAAAACAATACCTTTAATCGATGTTAAAAGGGGAGGTTTTTTAACCTCCGACCACCGTGTACGGTGGAGATGACAGGGGCGCATGAGCACGTGCAGGTCCCTGAATGGAGGTCCGATGACACTCCAAGAACCCCTCCCCAGATCTCTTTTAGAGAGTTTCTTTCTTTTTTTTAAGAGCAGATACAAAAATGATTCTTAAGCTTAAAAATTTGGCTTATATAGCCTTGATGAAACGACGACGTATTAGACCCCCAGGATCCGCGCGTTGACCCGATTACCCGGGGAGGATCCGCGTGTCTTTGAGGATTGGGTTAATTACCCAATTAGTCCCTCTACCTTCTTTATGTTTACGATTTATTTTTATTTTATTTATGATTCAGACCTGATATTTTGTTTTAGTTTTAATTTAATCCCTACAGTGACTGTTCGAAGTCCGAGATTAAAACGCAGTCGTTTTGGGAGTAGGGCAATTTGCCCAATGAGTCCCTTTTACTTTATGCACGTTTTAATTAGGACCTTAACTCAATTTTATTTTTAAATTCACCCCTGTAATTTTGCTGAACTTTGAATTTAACCTTACACATTTATTTCTATTATTATTATATACATAAAACTTTTTATATTGTTATTTGTTTTATTTTTAATCTTATTTTTATATTATATTATATAATTATTTTATTATATATTATTTTTATTTATTATATAGCACTTTTCACAAATTATTACTATTATTTTACATTATTATTATTTTACTTGTATTATATATTTATTAATTATTTATATATATTGTTCTTACATATATACTTTGTTTATTTTATATCTATCACATTTCTTATTTCCTATATATTTAGATTATATTTTATTATATAACATTTATTATTTTATATATATTACTTATTATTTTTATTTTATACATGTTATGTATATCATATATTATCTATTATATTATTTATGTTTATATTATTCATTATATTACTTAAATTTTAAAATTTGTAAATTAGATTATATTTTTAATTCATGTTATACACATAATTAATTATTAATTATTAATTTATTGTGTATTATTTTATGTTAAAACGATATTTTTATATTATGTGTTATTTTATAAATTCTTTTACATGTTTTTATTTTATTTTTTTTACCCGATACATTTTATATATAATTATTATTCTTTTATAAATATTTTGTTATTATATTTCATATGTTGCATAGCAAATACTATTTTAAGATTATTATTAAATATTATGTCTTTATTTGTGATATATGTATATTCTGTTAACAATAACTCGTTTCATTTTTTTATATATATTGCATATATCGTATGTTATTTTATATTTATTATTACATTTCATGAATATGTACATTAATATTGTGTTACCTTTTTTGTATATCATGCATTATTTAATTATTACTTATGTTTGTATGTTCATTCATTCTCAACACATGCTATGTATATATCTTTGTATGCATATTGTTAATATTCGCTATATATATTATTTTTTTATATGTATGTATCTAATGCACGGTCTTTATATTATTTCCATCATCTTGTTTAAATGCACATATTATTTACCTACTACAATAATATGTTACTATGTACGATTTATAATGCAATACAATTCCCTACGCATCATTTTTTTAAAAAAAGGAATGCTCCAAAGTTTTCAAAAAATATAAAGGCAATGCTTGATGTTCGAAAATTTCGAGAAAGTAGTGCCCTAACTTATCGGGTTGCGACTTTTCTCGTTGAGTTTGAATAGTTAGGTACCCTTCTAAGTTTTAAAGTTTTTCAAAATGTAAGCAACTGTCTTGGAATTGCAAAGCAATACATCCTAACTTATTGGATGTAGCGTTTTGTTGTTTCGAGATAGGAATTTCCAAAAGCTAACCTGGTGTCAATACTTTGATACAAGTGAATTCCAATTTTCAAAATCAAAATATTTTAAAGAAGATTATATCTTAAAACTTTTAAATTTCCGACATTAAAGACACTTGATAATCAATTAGGTACCAATTTTTTAGGCGTTACAAGGGTGCTAATCCTTCCTTGTACGTAACCGACTCCCGAACCTGTTCTTTTGATTTTGTAGACCAAAACCAACGATTTTAAAACAAAATGTTTTAAAGGTGATCCAATCATACCTAAAAAGATTGGTGGCGACTCCCGTTTTCGTTTTTCTTAAGGTCGATTCTCATTTTCCAAAAACTCGATTTAAAGATGGTCTCGACAGCTTGGCGACTCCACTGTGGACTAATAAGAGAGTCAAGCCGTGTAATTGATTATCTCTTGTCTTAATGTCGGAAATTAAAAATTTTAAAATTTAATCCTCTTTGCATTACATGTGTTTGTATTATTGCATATGTTGCTATATTCTAATACGCATTACATTTGCATGACCGTTGTGGTCACACCCTTAAGTGGGAGTGAGAAGCTACGCCTTCATGAGGTTTTCGCCTCTAGGCAGGATAGTGGATCACTTTCGGGATACATCCGTACCTATGGTTTCGTGAGATTTTCATCTCCGTGTAGCCATAGGAAAATGTATTCCCCTGAACTGAACTCGATTCAAATGAGCCTATAATGGGTGAGGATCGAGGAATCTGCTGGTTCAAGTACCTCAACTTTAGAACCAACTTCATATAGAAAAACCGTAAGGGCCCAACTTAGTTAAAGTTGAACTTTAGATATTACCCTTATAAATTATTGTCGAGATTTATTGATATCATGTGATACTGACTATTTCTTTTCTTTTGTTTGCATGACATTTTTGCATTTACAAAGGTATTGATTCACGGTCAGTCTCTAAGTTAGAAAGTTTTGTTATGAAGAACGGACTTCTTGATAGAGTGGAGGGCAACACCAACGTCCATAGATGGTCTGACCAAATTTAATTAGAAAAGAGAGATAGTATATCTGTGGGATATATGTCAGAGCTGTCAGATTATACTCGTATTAGTGTGACACAGAATAATCTCCAAGAGCTTAAGGAAATTTGGGATCAATGGGACAATAAAACTAAGCAATTATTCTACGGTAATTATGGAGATTTACCTTACTTGCTCGATGTGCAGGTAGATGAGCACTTGTTCCGAGCTCTTACTCAGTTTTGGAACCTAGCATACAACTGTTTCACTTTTGGGGAAGTAGACTTGGTACTTACCGTGAAGGAGTACACGACCTTACTTCGTTGTCCCAGGTTTCAGGTTAATAGGATCTATTGTCGAGCTGCTAGTGTCCCTACCTTTTGGAAAAAATTGATGACTATTACAGGGATAAGTGAGCAGTAGATCACTGCCAGAATTAAAGAGAAGGGTGAGTACAAGTGCATTTCGTGGGACGCTTTGAAGGGTCTAATTTTGACACACCCTGATGAGACAAAGAAGGTAGATGTTTTTGCCTTAAGTTTGTATGGATTGATGGTATTCCCTAGGGCTTTGGGATATGTGGATGAGGCAACCACGGATCTTTTCCATCGACTTCGCAGAAGAGGTCACTTAGTCCCCTGCGATTTTGGCAGAGACATTCAGGTCATTAGGCACATGTAGGAAGGCTGGTGCAGGCAGGTTTATTGGTTGTGCTCAGTTACTTTTAGTTTGGTTCTATAGCCATTTTCGATTAATAGATAGGGTCATTTGTTGGGTTTTCTTCGAGGATTATTCACCACTAAAGGACATAGTCGCTTCAACTAAGAGAGTTGATTTTCCAGAGGAGAATTGGATAGCGCTACTTTAGAATCTTCAGTCGAAAGATGTTGAGTGGAGAGCTCCGTGGATGATTCCTGGTGAGGTTCTTTACCGATGCGACAGTTTCGATTGGGTCCCTCTATTGGAGATTTGGGGTGCTATTGGTTAGGCCCCCTTGCTTGTGTTGAGGCAATTTGGTTTAAGGCAGTTCGTGCCAGCAATTCATGGGCTGGCTCAAAGTGAATTCATGTATAGAGGAGCTGACTACAAGAAGAGGGTCAGTGAGATCTCTAGTACTTGGAACAAGACTTGCCAGTTGAAAGGAGTAGCTATTGGCCCTGCTACGACACCGAAATATGACGAATGGAGAGGAAGAAGGATTAATGATAATATCCCTAAGCCAAGCAGAGAAGGAGCTCAACTGATAGAGGAATATTTACGAGTGATGCCCTCGGAGCTAGAAATCATGAAGCAAGAGTTTGAGAGAAGGAACTTAGAGCTTGAGAAGAGGATAGTAAAACTTAAAGAAAAAAAGATGTACTTGAGCTTAGATGTCAATGTTCAAAATATGGAGGTCGAGAAAGAAATGAAAGAAAAGAGAAAGATAGAGGAGGATAGAGATGATTTGAAAGAACATTACAAAAAGGCACAAGTATCCTTGAGGAGAGCAAAAATAGGGGGTCTTCAGATCAATTGCAGAATGAGGTCCAAGAGGAAAAAGCTAGGGCTGAGTATTGGGAGAAAAGGTTCCAAGAAATGCAGTCACAGAATTTGGCATTAGAGGAAGAAAATAAAGGGTTGAAGACCAAGGTAACTGAGCTTGGAAAATCTCTTCGTTGGCATCGAAACCATGACTCTACGGTCGAGTTAAAAGAGCTAAAAAGTAAGGTTGAAGGTTTAGAAGTGGCAATGCATAATGGTAAACTTCAGATTGAGTAGCTCGAGGCGCAAGAAGATTATCTAAAGGGAGAGCTTCATCAGTCTAGAGGACAGGTCAGAGAAATGGATCATGTCATGAGAGAAGCCATAGCCCAGATTCGAGAGGTTGCTGGATATGTGTAGGACTTGGCAGTACGAGCCGATGTATTGAGTCTGATGTGTGGGTCGTCATCAGATATAGGACGAGAGTTAGCCCTTTTATTAGATAGAGTTAAAACTTTGGGCATTAGAGCGAAAGCGTACTTGTAATCCATTTATATGTAAAGATATTCTTTTTCTAAATAAAATTTTCTAAATGAGATTGAATCGAGATTGATGCCTTTGTTGCATTCATGCATTTGAATTACATCATATCATATGCATTCTAAGTTATAGAAAGACCCTAATTAGTTAAAGTTTCTTTACGAAGGTAGAAAAGAAAATCTGGAAATCACACATCCTTACGGCACTCACACTAAAACTAAGAACATGGATCAAAGTTTTAAGCAGTTGCAAAAGGATGTGCAAGACCAATTGCAAGAGCAGTTGGCCAAAATGCAGAATGAGATGAGGGAGCAAATGTTGGAAGCTCAGAGGAACATGATGGCCAAAATAGCTTAGTTACTGAGGGCCACTGATAAGGGAAAGGCTCCTATGGCCATCACTGAAGAGGAAAATGAGGGTCCTCCTCCAGGTTTTACTCTGCCTCATGTGCCACTGCAAACTGATGCACCTCTTAAAAGGCCATCTGTCACTGTGAGGCCTCAACATGGGCCGATTGATGCTAGAATCCCTGTGAATTTCCCATCAAGGTTGGGAAATAATGTGGGTGATAGCTCGATTAACCCTATCACTCCTGATCTAGATCTGATGAAGAAAGAAGGAATGGCAATCGAATCTGTAAAATAATTGAAGGACCATTGTAAATGGTTAGAAGAGAAATTTAGGGCTTTGAAAAGCACTGGCAATCATCATGGGATTGATGCCAAAGATTTAAGCCTAGTCCCAAACCTAGTGCTGCCTCACAAATTCAAGATGTCGGAGTTTGAGAAGTACAATGGTACTACTTGCCCAGAGACCCACATCACAATGTTCTGTAGAAGGATGGCCGGGTATGTAAACAATGATCAGCTATTGATCCATTGTTTTCAAGACAGTTTAGTGGGAGCGGCTGCCAGGCGGTACAACTAGTTGAGCCGGGCTAGAATAAATTCATGGAGGGATCTTGCGCAAGCCTTCATGCAGCAGTACAATCATGTGATTGATATGACCCCTGATAGGATCACTTTGCAAAACATGGAGAAGAAGTCTAATGAGAGTTTTAGGCAATACGCGCAACGTTGGAGGGACTAGCTATACCATCTTGATCTTTTTTATCAAAATAACCATAAAATTCTGTTTTTAGAATATTTGTTAATCCTTTTAAAAGGTCTTTAGGGGTATCTATCTGATTAATTAATTGTCCTTTTTGGATTTTTCCTATATCAGATTCTTCCCATCTTCTTAAAAATTGTAAAATATCTCCTTGAAAAGTTCTAACAAAATAGTTTAAATTTTTTTTCTTTTGACCAAGTACTTAGAAAAGAATACCACCATGTTATTTATCAACACTTTGAAAGCACCGTTCATTACTCACATGATTGGAAGCACCACGAAAAGTTTCGCGGATATAGTTATGGCAGGGGAGATGATTGAGAACGCCATAAGGGGAGGTAAAATTGAGGGGGAAGTGGCCAAAAGATCGGCCCCAAGAAGAAAAGACAATGAGGTGAACAAAGACAGCAGCTTTCAATTCAAAGCGATCACGGTTAGTCACCCAAAGTAGCTACGGTTGGGCAAATGTGGGGCTCTCAAAAGCGAATTTAGCACCAGGCATGAGAGGATGCAATTTACACCTATACCTGTGACGTATCGGGAGCTTTATCAAAACTTATATGATGCGCATACTATAGCCCCTTTCTACTTGAAACCATTACAGCCTCCATATCCTAAATGGTACGGTGCAAATGCCAGATGTGAGTATCATGCTGGAATATCGGGGTACTCAATTGAGAATTGTACTGGATTCAAGAAAGCCGTAGAGAGGTTGATTAAGAATGGGGTTTTAAAATTTGAGAGTACCCTAAATACTGACAACCCTTTGCCAAACCATGACAATCAAGGAGTGAATACCGTTGGTGAAGCTGGTGGAAAAAAGGGGAAAGAAAACATTGCTGAGATAAGGATTCCTTTAAGGGTAATTTGGAAAGAGATGAAAAAGAGAGGGATGATAACCTCTAAGAAGGAAAGAGAGGAAACGGGGAACTACTGTGAGTTCCATGGGAAAGAGGGTCATGAGACCCAAGATTGTAAAGAATTCAAAGCCTTGGTGCAAGGCTTTATTGATAATAAAGAGCTACAAATTTTTGAAGGTAGCTCTTATAAAAGAGAAATAAATGCGCTGGAAGGTGAACAACAAGGAACCAGCCGACCAAGAATTATTATTTCCTTGCCGGGGAATAATGAGGTGGGGACGCCAGCAGTGCCTAAGGTCATCATCCATAAACCCACTCCTTTCTCCTATAAGGATGATAAGAAGGTGCCATAGAGCTATGACTGCAGTGTAACAGTTCCTCAGGGAGAAAGTGTAGCTAGTGCATCTAAAGGCATGCAAAATGAAGGTTCCCATACACGAAGTGGGAAGCGTTATGACGGGGGGAGCATTAGAATGGAACCCACCAAAACAAAGGATGTTGAGATTGAGAAGGAGAAAAAGACCAAAGTACCCGTTAATGAGCAGGTAAGGGAGGAGGAGGCTAAGGAATTTCTAAAGTTCCTTAAGCATAGTGAATATAGTGTGGTCGAGTAATTGCGTAAGCAACTGGTGCGCATATCAGTTTTAGCTTTACTTCTGAGTTCTGAGGTGCACCGGGATGCATTGCTGAAGGTAGTTAATGAGACGTATGTCACTCACGACATATCTGTCAATAAGTTAGACTGGTTGGTAAATAACATCAGTGCTGACAATTTCATATATTTCAATGATGATGAAATTCCACCTGGAGGTATAGGGTCAACCAAGGCCTTGCACATCATTACTCGGTGCAAGGGATATACGCTTCTAAGTGTACTAGTTGATAACGGGTCGACTTTGAACGTCCTTCCATTATCCACATTGAACCAACTACCCATTGACAGCTCGCATATGAAAACATGCCACAATGTGGTAAGAGCTTTCGATGGAACCGAAAGGAAGGTGATAGGGCGAATTGACATTCCCTTAGAAATTGGGCCAAATACATATGAAGTCAATTTCTTAGTGATGGATATCAAACCCTCCTACAATTGCTTATTGGGGAGACTCTAGATACATTCGGCAGGAGCAGTACCCTCCTTATTACACCAAAAGTTGAAGTTAGTAACAGATAGACGGTTAATAACTATCAATGCGGAGGAAGACATTATAGCGGCAGTCACTAGCAAGGTCCCTTACGTCGAGGCAAATGAAGAGGCTGTTGAGTGTTCTTTCCGTTCTTTGGAAATTATCAATGCAACCTTTATTTTGGAAGGAGGAGAGGTACCGATTCCCAAAATGTCTGGAGCTACAAGGATGGCCCTGCAAATGATGATGGGGAAGAGAGCATTGCCAGGGAAAGGACTAGGAAGACAGTTGTAATGAGGGATTCAAATCTCGAAGTTAATTGAGAAGAAAGATCGCTTTGGTTTGGGCTTCAAGCCAGACCATAGGCACAAGAGGTAAGAAATTGAGAAGCGCCAAGCGAGAAGAAAGACGCGTTTGAATGGAAGAGAAATCGAGTGGGAACCGATGATATTTCCACCTATATCCGAATCCTTTAAGTCAGGAGGATTGTTGATGGAAGAAAGTTATCAGATCAACACTGTACATAATGAGAGATTGGAGCAAGAAAACCTTGAGGGCATTTGCCCTTACGAACCAGAGAGCTCTCTAAACAATTAGACTGTGGAGGACCTTTCTGTAGTCTTTAGGAATTTTTCAGAGTAATGCTCAAAACATGTTTATTACTCTAAAGCCTATGAGTAGTAAGATTACATTTGTGACAATAGGCTTATGTTCATCTATTATTATTTAAATAAAACATAACTTTCATCAATTTAAATGAGTATTGTTTCACTTTTTATCAACCAATATTCTTTTAAATTTTGGCAATTCTTATTCTTTTATTCATAGCATATAAACAATCATTCTTAGATTCATTCATTCTTTGTATATTCTTTCATACCCCCACAGGTCCCTAGATATCAATGATATGAGCATTGATACTGCCGCTCCTGATTTCTCTTACGAGCAAGACACGTGTTTAGAGGAACCTCAGGATGTTGAAGATGTTCAAGATTGTGATGTATCTCTCGATCTGTTAAGAATGGTAAAACAGGAGGAGAAACAAATCATGCCACATGAGATAGATGCGATAGAGAATATAGCCCTTGAGGAAGGGAAGGAGTTAAAAATTGGAACATTGATTACCGAGGACTCAAGGCGTGGCTTGATTGAGTTTCTTTAGGAATTCAAAGATATTTTTGCATGGTCCTATCAGGATATGCCCAGATTGAGTACTGACATTGTAGTACATCGTCTTCTGATAAGACAAGATTGCAAACCAGTCCAACAGAAGTTGCGGAGAATGCGGCCAGATATTGTTCTGAAAATAAAGGATGAAGTCAAGAAGCAGTTTGACGCAGGATTCTTGCAATAAGTAAAGTACTTCGAATGGGTAGCTAATATTGTGCCTGTTCCTAAGAAGGATGGGAAGGTACGAATGTGTGTTGATTACAGAGATCTGAACAAAGCAAGCCTAAAGGATAATTTTCCTTTGCCACACATTGATACTTTAGTAGACAACACAGCAGGGTATTCGTGGTTCTCTTTCATGGACGTTTTCTCAGGATACAATCAGATAAAGATGCATCTAGAGGACATGGATAAAACTACCTTCATAACCTTGTGGGGCACCTTTTGTTACAAAGTAATGCCGTTTGGATTGAAGAACGCAGGGGCAACCTACCAGCGGGCCATGGTGAACTTGTTCCACGACATAATGCATAGGGACCTTGAGGTATATGTCGATGACATGATTGCCAAATCCCGAACAGAGAAAGAGCACATTGAGGTCTTAAGAAGACTGTTTTTAAGGTTGAGAAGATTTCAGTTGAAACTCAATCCAGCAAAGTGTACCTTTGAAGCCAGATCGGAAAGTTATTAGGCTTCGTAGTCAGTGAAAAGGGAATTGAAGTCGACTCAGACAAGGTCAGAGCCATACGGGAGTTACCTCCACCCTGTACTCAGAAGGAAGTTCGAGGATTCCTGGTAAGGTTGAATTACATCGCTCAGTTCATTCACAATTGACCAAGAAATGCAATCCTATCTTTCGCCTCCTCAGAAAGCACAATCAAGGTACTTGGGATGAAGAATGCCAGAATGCTTTTGAAAAGATCAAGCAGTATTTTTTGAGTGCTCCGGTATTGTCTCCACCTAGCCTAGATAAACCGTTAATACTGTACTTATCAGTGTTCAGTAATTCTATGGGATGTGTTCTTGGTCAACATGACGAGTCGGGAAACAAGGAAAAGGCAATTTATTATCTCAGTAAAAAATTCACTGACTGTGAAATGAGATATTCACTAATTGAAAAGCTGTGTTGTGCGCTAATTTGGACTACCCGGAGATTAAGATAGTACATGCTATACCATACCACTTGGCTTATCTTAAAGCTTGATCCATTGAAATACATGATGGAGTCAACGGCTCTAAATGGGAGAATGGCTAGATGGAAAATTTTGCTTTCAGAGTTTGATATAGTCTACATAAGTCAGAAGGCTATAAAAGGAAGTGCGGTAGCTGACTTCTTGGTCAGTAGAGCTCTAGAGGATTATGAGCCATTGAACTTTGATTTTATAAATGAGGAGTTAATGTATATAGCAATGACCGAAGATTCTCCATAGAGGCTCAATTTTGATGGGGCTTCTAATGCAGTTGGAAATGGAATTGGGGCAGTCTTGGTATCCCCTAATGGCGATCATTACCCATTCACGTGTAAGTTGGACTTTGATTGCACGAATAATATGGCTGAGTATGAAGCATGCATCATGGGACTTCAAGCAGCCATAGAGCGAGGTATAAAAACCCTAGAAGTATATGGAGATTCTGCGTTGGTAATTTATCAGCTTAGAGGTGAATGGGAGACAAGGGACCCTAAATTGATCAATTATCGAAAGGTAATTTTGGGGTTACTTGAGGAATTTGATGATATCACCTTTAATTATCTCCCACGAGAGAAAATCAGATGGCAGATGCTTTAGCAACCTTGGCCTCAATGATTAAAGCAAATAAAAAGGAAGAGGTGAGACCAATTCAAATGAGTGTCTATGAGGCTCCAGCTAGCTGTTGTAACATTGAAGAGGAAGAAAAGGATGATAACCCGTGATATCAGGATATATTGCGATATGTGAGAGATCGTAAATATCCGTAATGAAAATCAAAAATGACAAACGAACTTTGAGAAGGTTAGCTTGTGACTATGTCTTAGACGGGGATATCCTGTATAAGAGAAGGAAAAACCAAGTACTTTTAAGATGTGTTGATGCTGTAGAAGCTAAGCTGATTTTAGAAGAAGTTCATGAAGGTGTATGTGGGACGCATGCAAATGAGTTCATGATGGCCAGACAAATCATGAGGTTTGGTTATTATTGGGCCACCATAGAAGGGGACTGTATCAACTATGCCAAGAAATGCTATAAGTGTCAGATTTATGGGGACAAAATTCATGTACCACCATCACCTTTATATGTTATGACTTCTCCATGGCCCTTCTCCATGTGGGGCATGGATGTCATTGGACCAATATCGCCGAAAGCTTAGAATGGACATCGATTTATTTTCGTGGTAATCGACTACTTCACAAAATGGGTAGAAGCCGCCTCTTACGCAAATGTTACTAAATCCGCTGTAAGTTAATTTTTGAAGAAAAAATTATTTGTCGGTATGGAATGCCTGAGAAGATCATATCTGATAATGCATTGAACTTAAACAACAAAATGATAGCAGAGGTTTGCGACCAGTTCAAGATCAAGCATAACAATTCTTCTCCCTATCGTCCAAAAATGAATGGGGCAGTGGAGGCCGCCAACAAGAACATTAAGAAAATAGTGGGAAAGATGACTGGGACTTATAGAGATTGGCATGAGAAGCTACCATTTGCACTCCTGGCATATCGAACATCTGTCAGAACCTCTACTGGGGCAACCCCATTCTAATTAGTTTATGGAATGGAAGCAGTGTTGCCTATTGAAGTAGAAATACCTTATCTCTGTATTTTGACAGAGATAAGGTTGGATGAAGCTGAACGGGTTCAATCCCGGTATGATCAGTTAAACTTGATTGAGGAAAAGAGGCTGAGAGCCATCCGACATGGTCAGATGTATCAGAAGCGTATGATGCGACCTATGATAAAAAGGTTCGTCCAAGGGAATTCCATGAGGGGGATCTCGTGCTGAAAAATATCCTTCCTATTAAAAAAGACTTTAGGGGAAAATAGATGCCGAATTGGGAGGGGCCGTACGTTGTGAAGAAAGCTTTTTCTGGCGGTGCATTAATTTTGACAGAAATGGATGGGAAGAGCTTACCCAATCCAGTGAACTCAGACTCAGTCAAAAAGTACTTTGTCTAAAGGAGAGGAGAATCTAAGGTGAAAACCCGCAAAGGGCACCTTGAGTTTTCGGCAAAAAAAAAAATGGAGAGGCCAAGATGAAAACCCGCAAAGGGCGCCTTGTGACCAAAAGGGTTTTGAGTTGAAAACCTGAAAGGGCAGCTCAAATTTTAAATGGCATACATCAGTCTGGCTATATTTGACTCAACAAAGAAGTAAAGCACGTTGCATATTGGGGCATCAACAAAATACTTTGGGTCTTTTAAACACATGTCGAACTCAAGAAAGATTTCATGGAGTTGGTGTATAGACGCTCAAGCGGCGATATCTGGAGCATCTAACTTTTATCCTGTTTGCTATCTTTAGATTCTATTTCTTCTCAAAGATATGCTATCAGATTTATTTCCTTTGTATTTTTGACAATTCATTCAAATTCAATTATTCTTGAAGATTTATTCATCTTTTATTATTCTTTAAATATGTTGCATTGACATAATGATAGATGAACTAAAATATTTTAACAAACGAAGTTTTGCACATTATTTTAGAATTTCTAGATAATGCAAGAAACTAAAACAGGACAATTGTTCGAGAAATTCACGTAAATAAGGGATGAAGGAACTCGAGGAATTTCTTCCTTCCAGTCCAAAAGGAAAATAGACAAAACTAATGATTCAATTCTTACAGATATCCTCAGTAGATCGTAGCATTGGAGGAAGGCTTACAGGCTAAGCAAGAATAAAATTTTTGAGAAAAGAAAAGACAAATGAAGGAATGAATGGTGGCACCTAGGATAGGGGTCATATTCACAGCACTTTGCATCATAACATGTTTAATTAGGGACATTCGACTCACTTCGAGCATAGCATCCTAATTATCAGGCATAATCATTCTATAGGTAATCGAGGACATAGCAGATTTGACTCTCAGATGTTCTCAAACAGACCTAAGATGATTTGACATCCTTGTGCTTACAAGGAACAAATCAGAAACATAGCTGATTTAGCTATTCACGTGTTTACGATGAAGCAAATCTAAGATGATTTGTCGTCTCTGTATTGTCAGAGAACCAATCGAAGTTTGGCATCTCCATTCCGACGGAGAATAGACGCATAGCAGATCTAACCTTCAGATGTTTATACTGAAACAGATCCAAGATGATTTGGCATTCTTGTGTTTACAAGCAACAAATCGAGGACATAGCAGATTTGACTCTCAAATGTTCTCAGACACATAGCAGATCTAACCTTCAGATGTTTATACTGAAGCAGATCCAAGATAATTTGGCATTCTTGTGTTTACAAGGAACAAATCAAGGACATAGCAGATTTGACTATCAGATATTCTCAAATAAAACCCAGATGAATTGGCATTCTTGTGTTTACAAGGAACAAATCGAGAACATAGCAGATTTGACTCTCAGATGTTCTCAAATAAAACCCAGATGATTTGGCATCCTTGTGTTTACAAGGAGCGAATTGAAGACATAGCAGATTTGGCTGTCATGTGTTTACGCTGAAGCAAATCTAAGATGATTTGGTATCCCTACAAATCGAAGAAGCAGATTCGGCATCTCTGTCAAAGATATCAACATGTCAGTCATAAAGAAAATTGAATACCATGATCTGATAAGGCCGGACAAATTTGGTCTTCTTGTGAGTCTTTGCTTGATTCCCGTCACACAACAATGAGCAAAAAGGGGCAGTTGTAATAGCCCAAATTCGCCCAGGCTTAGCAAACCAAATAGAAAACCAAAATAAATAAAGTCCCTTTTATACAAGTCCATTTACAAAAGAAATAAAGCCCAATTATACCCCATAAACCCATTACACCCGAGGCCTAATTACAACACTACCCGGCAGACCCAACCTATTACATTACAAACCCATTTCTAAGCCTACCCTTGACCCAATCTAATGAAGCCCAGGAAGGCCCAAACAGCAAGCAGAACACGGAAGGCCCTAGGGAGTTAAATCAGTACGCCGTTCCATCTGCCCCATCAACGCCGTGATTCTCGACCCCGAATCTGGCCGTAGTTGAAGCCGAATGAAAGCAGATTAGCGCTAGCACCGTCGTTATCAGGGCCTAAACATCCTGGCTCACTGATTTCCTCGCGAGACATCTGCAAAATGAAAAAACAACAACAGAAAACAGGGGCAAAATATGGAAAGAAATCAAAAGATTTCTTTCCCAGATTGTAAATCACTTACAAAGGGTTATAAAAACCCATCTTTTTCTGATTTGTAACACACGATTTTTCCAGAGAGAAATATACATACAGATTCAATAGAGCATAGTATTATCAACTTACAGTAACCAATCGAGTACAAAAGTGAATATTTTTAACATATATTACGAATATTGAAAAGGGAAAACGATACCTTTAATCGATGTTAAAAGGGAGGTTTTTAACCTCCACCACCGTGTATGCGGTGGAGATGACGGGGCACGCGTGCGCGCAGCGAACCCTCGAACGGAGGTCCGATGACACTCCGAGAACCCCTCCCCAGCTCTCTTTCAGAGAGTTTCTTTCTTTTTTTTTAAGAGCAGATACAAAAATGATTCTTAAGCTTAAAAATTTGGCTTATATAGCCTTGATGAAACGACGACGTATTAGACCCCCAGGATCCGCGCGTTGAACCGATTACCCGGGGAGGATCCGCGCGTCTTTAAAGATTGGGTTAATTACCCAATTAGTCCCTCTACCCTCTTTATGTTTACGGTTTATTTTTATTTTATTTATGATTCAGACCTGATATTTTGTTTTAGTTTTAATTTAATCCCTACAGTGACTGTTCAAAGACCGAGATTAAAACGCAGTCGTTTTGGGAATAGGGCAATTTGCCCAATGAGTCCCTTTTACTTTATGCACGTTTTAATTAGGACCTTAACTCAGTTTTATTTTTAAATTCACCCTTGTAATTTTGCTGAACTTTGAATTTAACCTTACACATTTATTTCTATTATTATTATATACATAAAACTTTTTATATTGTTATTTGTTTTATTTTTAATCTTATTTTTATATTATATTATATAATTATTTTATTATATATTATTGTTATTTATTATATATCACTTTTCACAAATTATTATTATTATTTTACTTGTATTATATATTTATTAATTATTTATATATATTGTTCTTACATATATACTTTTGTTATTTTATATCTATCACATTTCTTATTTCCTATATATTTAGATTATATTTTATTATATAACATTTATTATTTTATATATATTACTTATTATTTTTATTTTTATACATGTTATGTATATCATATATTATCTATTATATTATTTATGTTAATATTATTCATTATATTACTTAAATTTTAAAATTTGTAAATTAGATTATATTTTTAATTCATATTATACACATATTAAATTATTAATTATTTATTTATTATGTATTATTTTATGTTAAAACGATATATTTATATTATGTGTTATTTTATAAATTCTTTTACATGTTTTTATTTTATTTTTTTTACCCGATTCATTTTATATATAATTATTATTCTTTTATAAATATTTTGTTATTATATTTCATATGTTGCATAGAAAATACTATTTTAAGATTATTATTAAATATTATGTCTTTATTTGTGATATATGTATATTCTGTTAACAATAACTCGTTTCATTTTTTTTATATATTGCATATATCATATGTTATTTTATATTTATTATTACATTTCATGAATATGTACATTAATATTGTATTACCTTTGTTGTATATCATGCATTATTTAATTATTACTTATGTTTGTATGTTCGTTCATTCTCAACACATGCTATGTATATATCTTTGTATGCATATTGTTAATATTCGCTATATATATTATTTTTTTATATGTATGTATCTAATGCACGGTCTTTATATTATTTCCATGATCTTGTTTAAATGCACCTATTATTTACCTACTACAATAATATGTTACTATGTACGATTTATAATGCAATACAATTCCCCACGCATCATTTTTTTAAAAAAAAAAGGAAGGCTCCAAAGTTTTCAAAAAATATAAAGGCAATGCTTGATGTTCGGAAATTTCGAGAAAGTAGTGCCCTAACTTATCGGGTTGCGACTTTTCTCATTGAGTTCGAATAGTTAGGTACCCTTCTAAGTTTTAAAGTTTTTCAAAATGTAAGCAGCTGTCTTGGAATTGCAAAGCAATACATCCTAACTTATTGGATGTAGCGTTTTATTGTTTCGAGATAGGAATATCCAAAAGCTAACCTGGTGTCAATACTTTGATACAAGTGAATTCCAATTTTCAAAATCAAAATATTTTAAAGAAGATTATATCTTAAAACTTTTAAATTTCCGACATTAAAGACACTTGATAATCAATTAGGTACCAATTTTTTGGGCGTTACAAGGGTGCTAATCCTTCCTTGTACGTAACCGACTCCTGAACCTGTTCTTTTGATTTTGTAGACCAAAACCAACGATTTTAAAACAAAATGTTTTAAAGGTGATCCAATCACACCTAAAAAGATTGGTGGCGACTCCCGTTTTCATTTTTCTTAAGGTCGATTCTCATTTTCCAAAAACTCGATTTAAAGATGGTCTCGACAATAATGATTTAAAAAATTACAATAAAATTTGGACAAGCCCAACTATTATTATGCCCATGACTGAAAAATAAAGAAAACCCTAGTATAGTTTTATAACTTATGTTGCTGTGGCCTCTCATTTTTCTTTTTAATTTTCACTCAAACTCTAAACACTTGTTCACAGTTGAAGGGTTAAGGGAGTCCAAAGATTGAATTAATCTCCAACTTTCTCATTCACTGCTGCTTCAGATCAACCCTCCATCACTCCAACAAAACAAAACAAAGATAGCAGTAGTTTGGCCCCAAATATTAAAAACGGTTTATAACGATTTACGCCTCAATCAAGTTTTTATTTAAATCTGATCTGGTTTTAAAAATCATTATTAGTTGTGGGGTATTAGAATTTATCTGCTCTTTAGCCTTATGAAATTAGATTAAAATTTAAAGTAAATATAATATTTATGTTTCCAATATACTGAATTATTATAACAAAACTATTCCAATTTTGAAAACATGACGCACCAAATATTATTATTAATTAAAAAGGGACTACATGAGTTTAGTTTTAATAGATATTTGTTGTGGAAGTTGGGATTCATACCAAACCATGTTAATCTTTTTTAGCCTCAAATCACCAATATGACTAAAAATTATAACTAATATATTTTCCAAAGTTATATATATTTTTTATAATTCTTCTTTTTATTTATTTTCTGAAATTTTAATGAATTCTTTAAATTTTTTTAGTTGTAATTTTTTTTGTATTATTATTATTTTTAAAGTGTTTTAAGCTTTATATATATATATATATATATATATAAATTTCAGATATTGATGTCATTGTGACATCATGTTACTACATGTCAAATAATTGTTAGGCCATATAAAAAAGTTAATGCTGGTTTTTGTAACAGTGCTTAATTTGACTAAAACTAAATCGGATACTAAATTGCAAGTATGACATAGTAAATATACACAAATTAAACTAAGAACAAAATATAGGAAGATGGCAAGATGTATATAAATAAATTATTAACATGAAAAATATAATATTTCACACACTAAAAAAGATGAAAATTTTATTGCTAAATTATATGGCGGTTACACAAGTACAACATAAACAAACAAATTATAAACTAATTGAATCATTGTGAAAATTACACGAAACACACAAACGTGTACGAATCCCCGCAGAACAAATGGTAAGAAAGTAAATATTTGTTTATAATACTCTTAAATAAATAAGAAAATACGTGACAAAATTATCATAAACATTTTTAATTAAAAAAAACAATCATATTGTGTTAAAACCTTTTCATCTTCTGATCAAACGAGAGTATTATCTTCTTTTATTTCATGTGACGATGTTTTTGTTTTTACTTTGGTTAAAAATTTTTGTTGGTATCTTTGATAAAATTAATTATGTATGGCTGTTCGCTTTTTAGCTTTTAGTGGATTTCGGTTTAGTTTGTTTAATATGTCAACTTTACATAAAAAAAGAGAGAAAAATGTAAAAATTTATTATTTAATTAACGAAATATTAAATTATTTAAAAGTATATTTTATTAAACTGTCTTTAATCATATAAAAAGTTATTATATTATGCTAATAGTAAAACTTAACTATGAAAATATAGAAAGAATTGAATCAATAATATAATATAGAAAATGTTAAAATTTCTCAACTAATAAATAGTAAACACAAGAACAAACTCGCTTACAATAATAAATATAGTTGAAACATACCTCAAAATAGAAACTTTGATTAATTAATACCTATTAATTTCATCTTCATTTTAATGAAAATTGGTTAAGGTAGAGTAAAATTGTCACTAATTAACATATAATATATATTGAGATTACTCACTCTATTATCACGTCTTGACACTACCATAATATCATGCTAGCAACTCAAGGTACCGTTATTTAATAAAGCATGATTATGTGATTAAAGAATGTAAAATTGTCACAAATCTTATTTATTCCTCAGCGTAGTGAGCAAATTTTGAGTTACTTAAGTTGGTTTGCTCTATTTATCATCCAACTTAATTTAATTAAGTTTAGTGAAATGAAGCTTGAGGCGATAGAAATTTTTTTAAGTTAATCTTAAAAAATTAAACAGATAAAATTAAAATCTTGTAGACAATATGATTAAATCTATATCTAAAACACATAAATTTGAGGCCATATATCACTACATCAAAACAACCCTAAGACGACACTTTTGAACTGACACTTTCTTAAGTGTTTGGATAGATCTATCGAAATACGCTTTGGCCAACTCTTTGTATAAGGTCAGGATATGCATGTCTAACTTAATGCTTAACTAAGGCTCGCCATAGGCCTGTTTTGTTGTAGTGTATATATATCTGAAAAGCCTTTCAAAGCTTTTGTTTAGTATGATTTTGTAATTTATCTATTTAAGGCATTAAATTTTTTTTTCAAAAAAATAATTTTAATATATATATATATATTATTTTTAGGAAATTTTGGAATTTTTAAATAATAATTTGAAAACTCGAATACTATTTTGAATTTTTTGTAATAATTTTTTGAGAAGGGATTGTATGAATCTGTGATTCCACTCATTCTTATCCATTTCTAATAGGAAAATAACAAATCAAATTTTTCCTCATGATATTCAACTTTTTCTTCCTGAAAAAATTCAAATCCAACTAAAAATGCTAAAAATCAAGAGGAAAAATCTAATTTGTCATTCTCCTATTGGAAATGGATGACATGGAATCACAATTTTATACAATCCTTTCTCTAATTTTATAGAGGACCAAATTCTCATTTTTAAATGTGATAGATCCAAAATAGTTGTATCAATTTGTTATTTGCTTTTATTCGAATTGTAAACTTAAATTTAAGAAATTGAATTTGAATGAATCAAAAACCAAAAATTTAAGAAAGAGAAATTAATTCAAATCACGTTGTTAGAGTAGATGGCTAGTTAACGTGACATGAGTGATAAAAAGTGCAATTTTGAGAATTTTTAAACATATTCACACGAAAAATCATATTGAATATATAAACATAAATCTAGGTTTATGCTCTTAGTGATTAATATATACAATATTATCCAACTCTTACTTACATCTTTACCTAATTTTACTCTACCAACACTCTTTATTTCTACTCCTAACTTGATTCCTCCAAAATATCATATCTTTTCAGATTTTAACTCCATAAATATATATTTTACATGTAAAGCAATTAGGGGAAGTCAAGATTGAGATCAAATTAAATTTTTTATAGTATAATTTTACAGTCTAAAATTAATTGAGTAAGAATACTGTTTAGGTAAAATCTTCTTAATAATTCCAACTTGATACAAATTGGTAAAATTAAAATATTTTAAAAGATGAGAAATGCAACAAGCGACTAAGTTCCCTAACTCGGCTCCACAAAACCAGGGAAGCAAAAGGGAGCAGGCAGTGCCCGTCCATGTGCACATGCCATTGTGCAATTGCACATGCAAAAAAGAAGATAAGTTTGGTTGACTCTTAAGCTTGTGACTAAATACTTCTTTCATTTCATTTCTCCAAAATCTAGATGGTGACAGTTTACCCTTCACTGTAAATTCTAACAACAACTACAAGTACAGTTAAAAGCTCTAAATGGGTATTGAACTTCCCTATCCAACAACGACAACGACGCTGCCGTTTGGATGATCTCCACCTAATCCATTCTGTGGTTGCCGTAGGGAAGTGACTTGCTGGGATGTCTCGGTTTTTGATGCATCGACTTCAAGTAACGAGTGCCGACAATTCGGGCAAGATGAGTGTGAGAGCAGCCATGTATCAATGCACCTCACATGAAACCCATGGTTGCATTTTGGCAGCACTCTTACTTTTTCTCCACCAACGAACTCTCCCAGGCATATTGGGCACTCCGTCGACGGCAAACTCACGCCTTCCCCATACACTGCCACCGGGATTTGTCTCAAATCTCGTTTCTTCAGGCCTGTTGTCGCCAAGCGAGCAGCTGCTTGTTCTGGGGTCTCCGTCGAAAACCTTCGGCTGCAACGTAGAGCGCAACGGACTATAGAGTTCAACCCCACTGCACAGATCAGAGCGCATAAAAGAGCTGCCAATATAACCACCAAGTTGGTGTCGAAATTTGTCTCGCTAAGGTAGGAATCATGAGTTTTGTTCCCATTTTCCGGTGGCAAGCTCACTTCTGTCCCAAGCAGGCGTCGATGCATATTCACACTTGCTGATAACATAGCTAGCCACTTGAAATATGGTGGAAATAAAAAAAAAAAAAAAAAGAACAATTGAACAAGTGTTCTAAAAAAGGAGTTGGGAGGTTCCTTAAGGCTACAGCAATGTTGTCAAGATTCCAACTAGAAAAAGACATCAAAAAAGCATCTTCTTTGTTGCTAAGATAAGCAAAATGGTCCTCAGTCCTCACAATACTAAAACATGTCTCTTCAATAAAGCAAAAGAAAACAGAAAGCAAAATGGAAGCCTTGCCTTTACCTGAGCCTATCAATTTGTGGTCTAGAATTCATGGGTGGAGGGTGGTTACTAAAAGAGATAAAAGATTCTTCCTTTTCATAGCCTGAAAACTAGAACACTGAACCTTGTTTACTTATGCAGTTGCAGAAAAAAAGAATGGAAGGGGAATTTATATGAAGGGTGATTTGCTGTGATAGTGGGGGTCAGGTTTTCAAGAGATCTATGGTAAGATACAAATGTAAGATCCAGAGATAAAATAAAGATATAATTGAGACGGGTTTGCCTACCTAATCATGATTGGGGTTAATATAAAGGCCAAATCTGATCATGATCCCTTTGATTAAACAGTTGTCTTGATAAGGTAGTAAGTCCAGCGTGGTTTAAGCCAATGACAAAGGGTTGGGTCATAACGAAGATGCTACTTCATCCATAGTGGAAATTGGGGAACTTTGCTGCCATTTCCTGATTTGTGGACTCATGACTTTTGACATCACCTTTGACAGAGATAACTACTAGTTCGAAAAATCATCCTTTGCCTACAATAAATATCCCCCAACCTTTATTTCCTCTTCCTAACTACAAAAGTGCACTAAAGTTATCCTTGAAATGGATCCATTATTTTCAATATTTTTAATCTGGTTTATAGGTTTGAATTAGCAACTTGGCAATAACAATAATGGAAGTAATTTGGTAAAAAGTAAAAGAAAAATCCAAAAAAGTGCAACTTGATCAAATTGTTAAAACATCCTCTTAATCATAAATATATGGGTAAATCACTAATCTATGAGTAAGTTTTCGTTTTGGTCACTAAACTAAAAAAAGTTACAATTTGGTTAATGAACTATTCAAAAGCTTTCATATAAGTCACTGGGCTGTTACAATTGATGCTATATAGTTTTCTTTATTTGCACTTGTAGCGACGTAAAAATTTTTAGGTTTCGAGTCGCTAAATGTGGCGATTAAAAACTTAGAAAGTGAAATTTGATTTTTAAAATAACCCGGGAGTCGCCACCGATCCTTTTTATAGGTGTGATCGGACACCTATTAGATTTCCTTTTAAAAGCGAGAAAAAAGGCTAAGTTAAGGTCTACGTTAAAAATCAGAGAAAAATTAGGGTTCGGAGTCGGTTCTGCCGAGAGGAAGGTATTAGCACCCTCGCGACGCCCAAAATTGGTATCTCATAAACACATGTTGTCTTGATTATCAAAAATACGAGTTTAATTTAAAATTTGGTTGTGATCCGGTTAAAAAGACGAGAAACTTTAGTTTATTTTGGTTTTTGAGAAGGGTATATCGCTTTAACACGAGTCAATTGACATTCACCCAACATAGCGATGAACTCGATGACTTAATGTTAAATCGGTACATTGCCTCGATTGTCGAAATTACTTAACGAAACAAGAATACGACTCTCGAAATAATGTAAAGCAAATTGGAATAAAAATGAGTAACCGACATAATCAGAAGTATATTGAAGCAAATAATAATTGTAACAATAATCTCAAAAATGACAACAATCATACATGCTATATCAAACATAATAATAGTATTAAACTAAAACATTACAAATATATATATGTGTATATGAACATATATTAGCAGTGATAATGATAGTAATAATAAAAGACGGGTATATATAATCTAAAAGGTAAGTGAAAATAATAGGTATAATAATGAATGTAATATACGAAAATAGTATTATATATATATACAAGAATAAAATATATGTATAAACATTAATGATAAATATGGTAGGAATAAAACAAATGTAATAATAAAATATATATACATGATATGATATAAAAATAAACATATACATATAGTAGAGTTTTTTTAAAATATATATATATATATACATGATATAAAAATACAATATCAAAAGGTATATATACACAATACAATTATTTTTAAGAAATATATATAATACAATGAAATATACTGAATAATATAATAGGAAAATAATATTCTTATAATAAATACTTGAAAACATCTATATGTATATACATGTATAATAATGAAAATAACAAATATAATAATAGTGAAAATAATAAGTGTAATAATAGAAACGAAATATAAAAAGTATATATATAAGTATACACATATATATATATAATAAAATATATACTATTAATAACAAATGTAATATTACAATACTAATAATAATAGAAAAGAAATATATGTATTTTAAAAATAATGATAGAAACTATAATAATACTTTATTAAAAATAATAAAAATAACAGCAAAAATGAGAATGATAATCATGAGAATAATGTAAATAATATATAAAAAATAAAAATAAAAATAAAATAGAAAAGATAACATGAGAATAAATTTGAAATTAAAAAAGGACTAAATTTGAAACGGGAATGAAGTTTTGGGCGAATTTTGAAAGAAAATAAAGAAGAAGGGACCTATTAGAACACGCGTTAAAATCGTAGGGGATTAAAAATGCAATATTGCGAATTTTTAAAACGCATTTGCAGTTAAGGGGACCAGATTGAAAACGCGCGTAAACTTTTAGGGTCAAATTACAAAACATGAAAGATTTGATTACAAAGCCTCGTAAAAGCGGAAGGGCGATTGCGCAAATAGCCCTTCCGCTTCATAAAACACGCGGATCCTTCCGGCATGGTCGGGTCGAATCGACGACCCGCTCTAAAACGACGTCGTTTTCCATTAACAGAGGGGGGTCCAAAACGGTGCGTTTTGGACCCCTATATAAGTTAAAAATTTTGTTTTTTCATTTGTGCAAGGGAAAGAAAAAAAAAAAAAAGAAAAGGGAAGGAGAGAAAAAAGGAGAGGAGAAGGGAGAGAGGGGACGGCAGAGTCCGATCAGCCGCCGGTCGCCGGACGGTCCATCATAGTGGCCAGCCACCACCGTCTACGGTGGCCAAAAAAAGGTAAAAATTCTTTTTTTCTTTTTTGTTATATCTTGTTGTGTTGTATTTTTGTGTATTTAGTATAGTTTTAATGTGTGTGTATATAAAAAGATAAAAATAAACTAAAATCAAAGTGAGAAGAAAAAACAGAATCACCTTAATCCTTTTACTTTTTAATTCTTCACCCTTTTGTATTTGGTCGCCTTGAAGTTCTACTTGAATTTATGCACTAACCTGGATTGTTGTTTATGCTCTGGGATTAAAAATTGTTTCTATTTCTTTGTATTTTTCATCATCTGTTCTTGAACCCTTTACATTCGTTTTCCGTGCTTTTATAGCTTTGCTTACATTATAAAATTGTTCTTGTCTCTTCATGTAGGTGAATGACGGGAAGTGACTCAAGGGCGTGTGGCGAGGCATGGGGTTCTGATGGGTCGGTGGTGGCGGATGGCAAGTGGGGTAGGTGGCCGTGGTTTCGGTTGAGAGCTAGTTAGGGTATGGGTATTGGGTCATTTGGTTGTAATTTGGGTGAGGATTATGTTTAGGTATTGGGCCCGCAGATTAGGCTTGGTGTATTGTAATGTGTTTGGGCCAAAATTGGCCTATAACAGCTGCCCCTCTTTGCTCATTGTCGTGTAACGGGAATAGAGCAAAGATACAAAGAAAGGCCAATTTTGCCTAGTCTTGCTGAGTCTTGACTTCTTTGGTGCTTTTCTCGTTCAGGTAGACTCTTTCCAATCCACTGTGTCTCGTAGCTTTGGTCCAATCCAATGTATCTTCTGACATATGCCTTGCAGCTTCGAGCTTCTCCAATGTAACTTCGAGGCTATGAGATTTTGGCTTCGATCTGCTTCACTTGTAGTTTCAGAAAGATAAAATCTACAGCTTCAATCTGCTCTCCTATCACTTCAGTGAAATGAGATTTGTGATCTTCTCTCCTGTAACTCTAGCAAGGCAAGATTTGATATCCTCGATCAGCTCCACTGCAACTTCAGGGGAACGAGACTTGCAATTTTGACCTATTTTACTGTGACTTCAAGGAATCCAAATCTGGTGTCTTCCATCAGCTTCGATCTTTATTCTTTGCTTGGCATGTGATCCTGAGCTCAACTCATTTCTTACAATATGAATTGACTCTTTCAAAATGACATTTAGAAATGCAGAATTGAAACTAGCTCAAAGACATGAGCTAAGGCTCAACTCATTTCTCGCAATATGAGTTGATTTTTGAAAACAGAATTTGAAAGGCGCAACTCACCTCTCGCAATGTGAGCTGCTTTTTGAAAAGCAGAAAAAGGCTCAACTCACCTCTCGCAATATGAGTTGATAATTTGAAAAGTAGATTTCGAGAAACAGAAATTAAAGGCTCAACTTACCTCTCTGATATGAGTTGATATTTGAAAAACATAAATTGAAGATGAATTTAAAATACCTCGACTTTGTTCTCGAGGCTCAACTCACCTATCGCAATATGAGTTGATATTAAAACACAAAAATTAAAAATACCTCAGAGTGCCCCGAGGCTCAACTCACCTCTCGCAATATGAGTTGATTTTTTTGAAAAGCAGAATCAGAAATTGAAACTACCTCAGCGTGTCCTGAGGCTCAACTCACCTCTCGCAATATGAGTTGATTTTTGAAACATAGAAATTAAAAAGCAGAAATTGAAAATACCTCAGCGTGCCCCGAGGCTTGACTCACCTCTCGCAATATGAGTCAACTTTTGAAACATAAACTAAAAATACCTCAGTGTGTGGCCTAAGGCTCAACTCACCTCTCGCAATATGAGTTGATTTTTTTGAAAAGCATAAATTGAAGATACCTCGGCGTGCCCCGAGGCTCAACTCACTTCTCGCAATATGAGTTGATTTTCGAAACATAATAAAAAGGCTCAACTCACTTCTCGCAATATGAGTTGATCTTTTGAAAAACAGAAATTAAAAGCAGGAATTGAAAATACCTTAGTGTCTTGAGGCTCAACTCACCTCTCGCAATATGAGTTCATTTTCCTTGAAAAGCGTAAATTTAAAAAAAAATATCAAAATACCGAAACCTGTCATCTGGTAGAACTCGTGTGTCTCTTCACTTGATTCAATGTGACTCTCATTCCAGATTTCTTGCTCTGCTGGAATACCTGTATATGCCATGCATGAGGTTATCATGATATGCACATGTTTGTCTTAAATGCCTTTATGTCTACATGATTATGCAGTGCTCTTTAAGCATGTTTGTCGTTTGTCCTTTTTGGTCACGAATTTTCATGATCTGCGTCTGTTGCTTTGGCTCTTGACTTCCTTTTTTAAGCCATGTACCCATTTTCAAGCTTTACAAGTAATCGACATTTCTCGGATATCACTCTTTTGCCTCTGGTTGAACTCCGTTCTTGCCTTGAAGCTCTTGTGCTTATCAAATTCTCATCCAAGGAATGCTTAACATTTATTTTGTTTAGTGCATGTCATTTCACCATTTATCATGTAAATAAACACATAATGAGATGCATGAAAAAGGTCAAGTAGGGACAAAAATGATATCTCATATTCATTTATTTCAAGTGCGGCAAACGAAGGAAGTTAACCAATAAGAGTAAAGATGTCAAAAAGAAAGAAAAGATCATATTCAACAGATACAAGTGTTCTAGATATTCAACACATGAACTCTTCCACGTTCCTCAATCATGAATCTTTTCGAGTCTGGCTCCTTGCGTAGAAGATTTTGAGCTTTCAGAGATGCTTCAAATCATCGTAGTCTCACTGCTTGTGTTGTCGTCTTTATTTAAAACACCTTGCCTTATAAGCCGAATGTTTGCTTCATTAGAACGCCCTTTCGGGTTTTCATCCTAATCTTTTGTGTTTAATCAAAGCGCCTCTTTTTTAGTTTTCGCTCTGATCCCTTTTTTTTTTTTTTTAAGATGCCCTTTTCGGGTTTTCATCTTGACTTTCTTTTTTCAAGCATAGTACTTCTTCACCACATCTGAGTTCACTGGATTTGGTAGCTCCTTACCATCCATCTCGGTAAGGATCAAAGCTCCACCTGAAAATGCCTTCTTTACGACGTATGGTCCTTCCCAGTTTGGTGCCCATTTCCCTCGCAGGTCCTTTTGTATTGGGAGAATCTTTCTCAGCACGAGTTCTCCTTCATGGAATTCTCTTGGTCGTACTTTCTTGTCATAGGCCGCGATCATTCTCTTTTGGTACATCTGCCCGTGACAAATTACTCTTAGACATTTTTCTTCGATGAGGTTCAACTGATCATATCGAGCTCGAACCCATTCTGCTTCTTCTAACTTTAATTCCATTAAGACTCGCAGAGAGGGGATCTCAACCTCGATAGGAAGCACAGCTTCCATTCTATAGACTAGAGAGAAAGGAGTTGCTCCTCAGAGATGTTCGCATGACGGATAAAGCGATATGCAAACAAAGCAAATGGAAGTTTCTCGTGCCAATCTTTATACGTCTCAGTCATTTTCCCAATGATCCTCTTAATATTCTTGTTAGCTGCTTCAACAACCCCGTTCATCTTTGGGCGATAGGGCGAAGAGTTATGATGCTTTATTTGGAACTGCTCGCACACTTCTTTCATCATCTTATTGTTCAGATTCGTGGCATTATCTGAAATGATTCTTTCAGGTAAGCCATACCGGCAAATGATCTCCTTTTTCAAAAACTCATAAACCGCATCCTTGTCACATTGGCAAATGAAGCGGATTCTATCCATTTTGTGAAGTAATCGATGACCACGAAGATAAATCGATGTCCGTTTGATGCCTTTGGAGAGATTGGCCCTATAACGTCCATGCCCCACATAGCAAAAGGCCACGGAGAGGTCATAACATGAAGGGGCGAAGGGGCTACATGGATTTTATCGCCATAGATTTGACATTTGTGGCATTTTCTGGCAAAATTGATGCAGTCATATTCCATTGTCAGCCAATAATACCCGAGTCTCATGATCTTTCTCGCCATATTGAAACCATTGGCATGTGTTCCGCATTCCTCATGGACCTCTTCAAGTATTTTTCTAGCTTCACATCACCCACACATCTCAAGAGCACTGATCCTTTCCTTTTTTATACAGATGTCCCTGTCAAGAACAAATCCCACGCCATTCTTCCGATTGTTCTCTTGTCGTTCTCATTCGCTTGTTCGGGATAGCTTCGATTCTTGATATATTCTAGGATATCGTGGAACCATGGACACCCGTCTGCTTCTTTTTCAATGCTACAACAGTGTGCAGGGACCTCGTATATACTCATTTTGAGGGGCATTATTTCTGCTTTTTTACTTGCTTTGAACATTGAAGCCAAAGTGGCCAGGGCATCAGCTAATTGGTTTTCTTCTCGTGGGAAGTAATGAAAAGTTATTTCTTTGAATTCTTTGATCAATTCAGCCACTAAATCACTGTACTTGATCAATTTTGGATCCCTCACTTCCCACTCTCCACGGATTTGGTAAATTACTAGAGCTGAGTCTCCGTACACCTCTAGGATTTTGATGTCTCGATCAATAGCTGCACGAAGCCCCATGATACAAGCGTCATATTCTGCGATATTATTGGTACAAAAGAAGTTCAGTCTTGCAGTGAACGGATAATGATTCCTCTCTGGTGATATCAGGACTGCTCCGATTCCATGCCCCAAAGCATTTGACGCACCATCAAAACACATCTTCCATGATTTCTCTTTTGAGGACTCGGATTCCATTTCTGTGATGCACATTAAATCTTCGTCTGGGAAATCGAATCTTAACGGCTCATATTCTTCCATCGTTGCTCGAGTTGCTTAGAAAGTCGGCTATTATTGCGCCCCTTTTATTGACTTCTGACTTACATAGGCAATGTCATATTCCGAAAGGAGAATCTGCCATCGGGCTATTCTTCCTGATAGTGCCGGTGATTCCATCATGTATTTTATCGGGTCTAACTTTGAAATCAACCATGTCGTATGGTACAACATGTATTGTCTGAGTCTTCGAGCTACCCAAACTAGAGCGCAACAAAATTTTTCAATGGACGAATACTTTGCCTCATATTCATGAACTTTTTGTTTGAGGTAGTAAATCGCCTTTTCTTTCTTTCCCGTCTCGTCGTGTTGCCCCAGTACGCAACCCATTGAATTTTCGAACACAGCCAAATACAGAATCAATGGTCTTTCCAGAGTCGGCGGTACTAGTACTAGAGGACTAGATAAATATTGTTTTATCTTATCAAAGGCCACCTGACATTCCTCGTTCCATTATCCAGGGTTATGTTTTCGAAGAAGTCGAAAGATTGGGTCGCATTGGTTAGAAAGTTGAGCGATAAATCGGGCGATGTAGTTTAATCTCCCTAAAAATCCTCTAACTTCCTTTTGCGTGCGTGGGGGTGGTAGCTCTTGAATGGCCTTTATTTTATCTGGATCAACCTCGATACCTCTTTCACTGACAATGAAGCCTAGCAATTTTCCTGAGGTAGCCCCGAATGTACATTTGGCTGGATTGAGCTTTAACTGGAACTTTCTCGACCACAAACAACTTCTTGAGATTCACTATATGCTCTTCTTCCCCTCGGGATTTAGCAATCATATCATCGACGTAGACCTCTATTTCTTTATGCATCATGTCATGGAATAACGTCACCATAGCCCTCTGATATGTTGCCCCAGCATTCTTTAACCCGAATGGCATCACCTTGTAGCAGAACGTTCCCCACATTGTTATGAAGGTAGTTTTCTCCATATCTTCAGGGGCCATCTTGATCTGATTATACCCCGAGAATCCATCCATGAAAGAAAACAATGAATGCTTTGCTGTGTTGTCCACCAACGTATCAATATGTGGTAAGGGAAAATTATCCTTTGGGCTTGCTCGATTCAAGTCACGGTAGTCCACACACATTCGTACTTTGCCATCTTTCTTTGGTACTGGGACTATATTAGCCACCCATTCTGGATATTTGGAGGCTTGTAGGAAACCAGCATCAAATTGCTTCTTGACTTCCTCTTTTATTTTCAGCAGCATTTCGGGTCTCATCCGTCTTAATTTTTGCTGGATAGGCTTGCATTCTGGCTTTAATGGGAGCTTATGGACCACTAAATCTTCATCTAGCCCTGGCATGTCCTGGTATGACCATGCGAAAACATCTTTGTACTCGCGAAGTAGAGCGATCAGATTATGCCTCGTGCTTTCTGAAATAGAAGTCCCAATCTTCACTTCTTGTTTTCTTTCTTCAGTGCCCAAATTTATTGTTTCCACAGATTCTTCATGAGGCAAAATCTGTTTATCTTCTTGCTCCACCATTCTTAACAATTCAGGAGACGAGACGTAATCTTCGGTATTTTCTTCGCTTCAAATTCTCCTAAACAAATGACCTTCTCAAAATCAATTTCAAGATTCAGAATGGGTTTATTCATGTCGCCGATATCCGAGCACACAAAAGTTGAATGGAAAAGGAAACTATAGAGGCGTCCCGAGTATTGGAAATAACAAACAAAAATATTATGGCATGGAATGTGGCGAATGTAAGGACAGGCTATAAAATGAGAAAATGATCATGAAATTAGCGATAAGCGAAAAAGTCGTGACAAAATGCATCTTCATTGGTATTCATTTGAATGATAAAGAGCGAATGCACGCTCTTACAAAAGAATTCTATTATATCTAAAGACACAATAGAAGGTTAATGTTTTGGCATTACTCTGAAGACTTATAAACTACAAGAAGCTCCTCGGAAGTCCAATTGTTCAACATGAAACCAGGAGGGCAAGGGCGTATCCTCGAGACATCTTTACTTGCACCAGCCCCTTTGTCAATGACATTTATACTGGCATTCTGAAAACCCCTTTCAATTATCCTCAGCATGTTTTGTGGATCGTCTTGTCCAGGGTATATCATTCCCGCAGATTTAAATGTTTTTGACAAAGGAGGGTATTCTATTGGCTCCCATTCTGGTTCTCGGCCGAAAGTTCTTGCAATCCTTCTTTCCTGATCTTTCTTCCACTGTCTTCTTCTTTGACGCATATCAGGCTGAAATCCCAAACCGTATCGGGCCTTGTGGTGCACCGGCTTTAAAGCCCTGACTATTCCTTGCAGATGTCTGCCTAAACCTCTTCTTGCTCGAGCTCCTCTTCCTACGGTTAACTTGACACCCATTCTGGTATTTCTCGACAGTTTCGGCACTAGAATTCTATTGCCCTCAGCAACGAAAGTGGCATTGACAAATTCGAGGGATCGAAAGGAACACTCTACTGCGTCTTTACTTACTTCCAAGTATGGCGCATCAACAGAGATAGATGCGATAATATCTTCTTCACCCTCAATTGTGACCAGACAACCATCCATGATAAATTTCATTTTTTGGTGGAGGGATGATGGGACCGCTTTCAAGAATGGATCCGTGTCTCCCAAAAGGCAGTTATAAGAGGGTGTAATGTCCATGACTTGGAACTCGACCTCATAAATGTAAGGGCCTACTTCCGGAGGGATCTCAATCTTTCCCATAACTTCACGCCTCGTCCCGTCCGAATGCCCTTACAGTGGAATGGCGGGGGCCTTAAGTAGGGACGATCCATCGGTATTCGGAAAGCGTGGCCACACGGCATAACATTGAGTCTTGACCCATTGTCGATGAGCACATTTGGTATTATGTAGCCCTTGCGGTGGGTCGTGATATGCAGCGCTTTCACCGAGCCCTCTACCGTTTACGGTATCTCATCATCACTAAAAGAGATAAAATTGTCCGCATTCAAATTGTTTACCCACCTATCAAGCTTTTCAACGGATATGTTATTGGCCACATAAGCTTGATTTAACACCTTCAATAAAGCATTCCGGTGTGGCTCAAATTTAACAGAGAGATAGAATCGAGATTCATGTTGTCGCTTGCTCAATTGTTCCACCACACTATACTCACTGTGCTTGATAAACTTCAAGAATTTCTCGAGCTTCTTCCTCATTCACGTGTTTTTAGTTTCTTGCACGGGTGGAATTTCTTGCTCGACTTCGACTTCGCATCATCATTGCTTTCCCTTTTGCTTCAAATCGCTACTTTTCTTTGTCGGTTCAACTTCTTTGGAATAGCACCGTCCCACTTCGGTAAAATGACCTACCTCCCAACATCTTCAATTATGGCTTTGGACTTTCCAACTTCCGGTGTGACGATATTGACATCATATCTCCACGATGATCGCTTTGTTGTCCTTATAAGGGAAAGGAGATGGTATTTCGATTATCATCTTTGGTTTCACCGGCTTCTTCTTCGCGTCATAATAGATCACCAATGGTCAATCAGCGCTATAAGGGGGACCTGATGATTGATTGTCAGAGGCACATATTTCTCCACTATAGACCTCTTTGGCTTTACAAAAAATCTCTATCTCTTTGTTATCCATCATACTTTGCAATAATCCTCTGAATTCATCACAGGACTGAATGTCGTGCCCTTCGATGCCATGGAACTCGCAAAAATTGTGACTCTTTGCATCGTTTCCTTCGAATACTCCGTTAAAACGACAAAGCAACCCTTTTTCAACTAGTACCTCCCAGATTCTCTGCAGAGGTGTTCTTACTTGAAAACCCATCTTTTACTTCGCCGTTTATCCTCCTCTCCCTCACACTCACATTCCCTTCGTGTGATTTGGGAATGGATTTCCGCAGATCTTGCTAGTACCATCAAATCGTAAAATACCGCATCGATGAGCCCTTGAACTCTCCTTTTGAAAGCCGATAGCTTCTCGGTAGAATGCCCTCGTTCCCCGCATGGTATGCGCAACTAGCGTTTGGATCGTACCATTTTGGGTATGGAAGTTTAGGGGGTGCCATGTAGTGGGGAGAGATCAGTTGTTTCTCCAAAAGTTTTGGGTACAATTCCCCATACGACACAGGGATGGGAGTAAATTGCGGTCTCTCGGGATTAGGCCTTCTTTGGTCTTGGCTTATTTCGAGTTGGTTTTGAGCGGGTGCAGTGTTTTGTGAGAAAGTGGTGACAGGTCTTTGGTTGTTCATGGCGTATACGGGGTAGGAGGGAAGTGGTGTTTGGTAGTAAGGGGTTTGAAGAGGATAATGGAAGTTTGAAGGTGGATAATGTCGGGTCGAGGTTGGTTAGGATATGAATTAGAGGCATAGCGATTTCCCATCCCGACCATGTGGGTTTCTCGGTTCCTTCTTTTCATAGGCACCGCCCTTTTCGAACCCTCTCGAACCTTCCATTCTACCGCTCTTAACAAAGATTCTCTATGAGCTCACCGGATATTACAATATCTGCAAACTCCTTCGTGGCACTTCCCACTAATTTGTCATAAAACGCGCTTTAAGGTGTTGATAAAGAGAACGGTTATATCCGTTTTTGTTAGTGGGGTTCCACTTGGGTGAGACGTCTCTCCATCTCTGCGATACCGCCTAAAAGTCTCTCACGGCTTTTTCTCCATCATCCGTAAGGTCATCCTGGCCTGCACCATGTTTGATACATGCTTGTATTGTTCGCAGAAATCGCATGCCAAGTCTTTCCAGGATCTAATCTTTTCCTCACTTGAAATTTGGTTGTACCAACGAGGGACGACCTCGTAGACTATCTTGGAAGCAATGTATAAGTAACTTATCATTATTCACGTAACTAGTCATTTTTCGACGTAACATGATAAGATGTGCTTTTGGGCACCAAGTCCCATCATACTTCTCAAAATCAAAGCCTTGAACTTCTGAGGCAAAATTAGATCGTGTACTAGACTCGTTTCTTTGGCACCTAGGGCGGAGAAGACCTTAGTGCCTTCTATTCTGCTTTGAGTCTTTCCTCCGCACTCCTATATTTCGCGTCATGGTTATCCAATTTCAATTTGGCTACTTCATGGGTCGTCCAAATCGAACTAGGGATCAGCAGGATCGCCCCTGGGTTCGACGCGAATATTCCCGGCCCCAAATTAGTGGGTGGTGCAGTGGCATAGGTCGATGTTCCAAGCCCGTGGGTTCTCCCGAGCATACCTCTCTGCTTTGTATATGCGGGTGGTGGAGTAAATCCCGGAGGATAGAGTGGATCCTGATCGTGGTGAATTCTCGATTGAGGTTCCATAACATCGGGTTCTCTGCATGGGTCCCTTTCCCTGACCAAAGTTGTCATCATCTCCATAATTTTGGCCATCCGATCTCTTTGCTCGAGTGAATCCTCTCAAGATCTTACCATTAGATCTCTCGTCTCTTGTTGCGATTTAGCCAGTTGCTCTTGTAATTCCTTTTGAGCCCTTTCCATCCTTTCGATTCTCTCATTGAACTCGACTTCCATTGCCTTAGTTTGTCGACGCGCTCAGTATAAATGTCGTGATTCCAGTCTTGAAGTCTTGCAATCTGCGATTATATGGCTCTTTTAGTTTGTGGATGATTATGGTGATATGTACATGCGATGAATGAATGAATGAGTATATGAATGGATGAATGTCCAAAGAAATAAATGATGCATAAATGTTAGTTATGAGTAAATATGCAAGAATTTAGTGTTGATTTCAAGATAGCCCCATATGTAGGCATTTCATTTATCAGAAGAGTACATTACAAAAAGTTTTCATTTTTCCACCAATTACACAAATTTCCTAGCCACATTGCCTTGTTTCTTCACTTGCTCTAAAAATTCTGATATGCTCGATCTCTGGCTCGGAGGGACTTGGCAACTGAGAACTTCGATTTCATCTGATAATTGAACAACTTGCATGCATAGCAGCTTAGCGAATTTCATTAATCAAGAAGTTGAGCTGCATTTCCTTTTCTTGGAGAGTTCCTTCAGACGCGCGTGCATGTCTCTATCAGATTATCATTCTTTTCTTCTAGAGCCTTGTGAGGTTATCTAATTGTTGTTGACGAGATTGTAGCATATTTTCTAAATCTCGTACTCTCCTTTTAATTCTCGATGTTCAGATCGACTATTCGCAAATTCCATGATTGCCATTTCATACTCGGCATTCTTCCTTCTTAACTCTATTGCAGCGCGCGCGGCCTTTTCCTCTTCTCTCTTTGCTTTTCCCTTCCAAAACTCCATTCCTCCCTTGATGTTACTAATTTCTTCCTTCCACTCAACTGTCGATTTGCCCAATCCACTATTCTTTATAGTGTTTCTTAATTTCTTGTTTTCCAAATGAAGGTCCCTTAAGTCGTTTCTCACGATCTCGGCCTCCCTTTATACTTTTTCAGTTCTGGACCTTTCAACCTGAACTTCAATCTTCAGCTGATAGTTTTCTTCTTGAAGGGTACTGAGGTCTCTGGACATCTTAGCTTTTTCTCGCTCGAATTCTTGTCTAGTTATGTCCAACTCGGATGGCATCTCCTCCAAAAAGGATTCTCGGGCGGTATAACTTGTTGATGAGATTTGGTTTGGTCATTTACCCGCCGCTTTCTCCATATGTCATAGTTTTGGGTAAGGGTATCGACATACAAGGCTAATTTCATGAAATGAATTTCATTCCAAGACTTTGCAGTTGTCTCGGACTTTCTTCATATATCCTTCACACCGTGAAAGCGAACTCGATCGCACTAGCCCTCCTGGTCATGTATAAATTGTCGCAAGAAAATTGCCTCTGACTAATAGCGGAGCGTATCCAACTCCTCCCCATAACCCGAGTAAAGGTACCCAATCTTGGCCTCCACATTTGTATAGCAGGGTGAAGGACGGATCTAGGGTGCTCTCTACGTTATATCCTCGCGCGAAGATTCTGAAAACCGATACCCAATGTTGCTCGGTGACTTCTTTCGGCCATTCTTTCTTGAGGTAAGCTTCTAGCGGGCGAATGTTTTTGAAAACATGTGGAATGGAGTGCGCTCTACTTTCCAAAAATGACTCAAAATCCAAACATTGAGCAAATGTGCACATCCGATAAATCGTCCCTTTCCTACCCTTCGACAAGTACTCAAGGACTCGAATGTCTCGGCTAAGATAGTCGGGACGGGGGTTGACTCCTTGTTTTAGCCTTTCAAGAAATCAAATCATCGCGACCTCAATACGTCCGAGAACTCTCTGAAAATGACCAAACAAGTAAATGGCCAAGGCGAATAGATTAACTCTCTTCAATATGTCCGGATGACTCGTAACCGATTCTCGTAGGTTTGGACCATGGAATGCAAACGGTTTCATTCTTCTTTTTATTTGTTTTTCGACCCATGCATCATCATGTCCGCATCGGTCTTACTAATTTTTTCCTAAAGGTCAATGGCTTAGGCTCCTTCACGTATATCTTGCCGAATTGCACATTGTCGATGCGAGTAAAGCAAAGATACTCTTCTATGGTTGAGTCATGTCCTCTTGATTGAATGTGAAGCACCGATAAGCCGGGTCCCAGATCGAACCATGGCTTGAATCAACTGTTCGCCTACACGAATGGTGATCAAGTGAGCTATATCTCCATACCTCTCGGTGAAAATGTCCCTAGTATCTGAATCCCATTGATTCCAAACTCGCACCAAATCCTCAAGGTTATTTTGGCGAACATTCACGATTGTATGTTCGGGCAAATTGGCAACACACCCTTCCACTAGGTGTCCCCTTTTCTCTCGAGTTTTTTTAGAGACCACTCTCAAACCACGGCATTCTTCTCTGCTATTTGTGTAATTGACTCCTCCATCGTAAAACCCGTTCTTTGGCAACTATCCTTTAATCAACACCTTCCTAACGTGATGCCTATGATGCATGATGAAAATAAAAATAAAAACAAACAAACTTGGTTAGTAAACACAACACAACTATAATTTGAGAAACAAATTAAACTACTCAACCCAAATTTTTTTACATAAATGTGTAAAATGAAAGGCAAAAGGCATTTCCCCGTGTACTTATTTTGGTGGCTATAAGCGGACAGAGGTTCGGCATGGCTCTAATTGGATAGCTCGTATGGTTCGTTACATGCGGTTTTGGTTCTAGATAGGTACTCGAATTGCCCGTACTATCATCCGCTAAGATTAGTACGGAACCTCGGTCATAGCCCATCACAGGCTAACGAGTTCAATTCGAGGGATTACATTTACTTATGCCTATGCGGAGGGACAAGTTAACTCACGAAAGCATAAGTCATATGTAACCCGAAAGTATTCACTAGCCTGTGCGGAGGGACGAGTTAACTCACGAAGGCGTAGTGTTTACTTTCACTTAAACGGACGGAGCCCGGGTATAGAGCTCATGTTATGCAAAATGCAAGTGCACGGTGTGTGGGGGAAAACTCATAAACCTTTACGTTTTATTTAAAGAAACTAAACCAAAATTACAACCATAACAATTGAAAATTGAAAAACCAACAAGTTTGGAGAAATATTTACAGCATGATGCAATTGCATGAATTTTTGAAAACGAGATTTTCGGATCACGACCAAATATTTACTTTGAACAAGGAAATTTGGAAATTTTGACAAAATGTGTTTATTCGATTCGACTCTCAAAACCGTGTCCCCAGTGGAGTCGCCAGCTGTAGCGACGTAAAAATTTTTAGGTTTCGAGTCGCTAAATGTGGCGATTAAAAACTTAGAAAGTGAAATTTGATTTTTAAAATAACCCGGGAGTCGCCACCGATCCTTTTTATAGGTGTGATCGGACACCTATTAGATTTCCTTTTAAAAGCGAGAAAAAAGGCTAAGTTAAGGTCTACGTTAAAAATCAGAGAAAAATTAGGGTTCGGGAGTCGGTTACGCACGAGGAAGGTATTAGCACCCTCGCGACGCCCAAAATTGGTATCTCATAAACACATGTTGTCTTGATTATCAAAAATACGAGTTTAATTTAAAATTTGGTTGTGATCCGGTTAAAAAGACGAGAAACTTTAGTTTATTTTGGTTTTTGAGAAGGGTATATCGCTTTAACACGAGTCAATTGACATTCACCCAACATAGCGATGAACTCGATGACTTAATGTTAAATCGGTACATTGCCTCGATTGTCGAAATTACTTAACGAAACAAGAATACGACTCTCGAAATAATGTAAAGCAAATTGGAATAAAAATGAGTAACCGACATAATCAGAAGTATATTGAAGCAAATAATAATTGTAACAATAATCTCAAAAATGACAACAATCATACATGCTATATCAAACATAATAATAGTATTAAACTAAAACATTACAAATATATATATGTGTATATGAACATATATTAGCAGTGATAATGATAGTAATAATAAAAGACGGGTATATATAATCTAAAAGGTAAGTGAAAATAATAGGTATAATAATGAATGTAATATACGAAAATAGTATTATATATATATACAAGAATAAAATATATGTATAAACATTAATGATAAATATGGTAGGAATAAAACAAATGTAATAATAAAATATATATACAGTATGATATAAAAAATAAACATATACATATAGTAGAGTTTTTTTTAAAATATATATATATATATACATGATATAAAAAATACAATATCAAAAGGTATATATACACAATACAATTATTTTTAAGAAATATATATAATACAATGAAATATACGAATAATATAATAGGAAAATAATATTCTTATAATAAATACTTGAAAACATCTATATGTATATACATGTATAATAATGAAAATAACAAATATAATAATAGTGAAAATAATAAGTGTAATAATAGAAACGAAATATAAAAAGTATATATATAAGTATACACATATATATATATATAATAAAATATATACTATTAATAACAAATGTAATATTACAATACTAATAATAATAGAAAAGAAATATATGTATTTTAAAAATAATGATAGAAACTATAATAATACTTTATTAAAAAATAATAAAAATAACAGCAAAAATGAGAATGATAATCATGAGAATAATGTAAATAATATATAAAAAAATAAAAATAAAAATAAAATAGAAAAGATAACATGAGAATAAATTTGAAATTAAAAAAGGACTAAATTTGAAACGGGAATGAAGTTTTGGGCGAATTTTGAAAGAAAATAAAGAAGAAGGGACCTATTAGAACACGCGTTAAACTGTAGGGGATTAAAAATGCAATATTGCGAATTTTTAAAAACGCTGCGCAGCAAGGGGACCAGATTGAAAAACGGCGTAAACTTTTAGGGTCAAATTACAAAACATGAAAGATTTGATTACAAAGCCTCAGAAAAGCGGAAGGGCTGATTGCGCAAATAGCCCTTCCGCTTCATAAAACACGCGGATCCTTCCGGTGCGGGTCGGGTCGACCCGACCCATCTAAAAACGACGCTTTTTCCATTAACAGAGGGGTCCAAACGGTGCGTTTTGGACCCCTATATAAGTTAAAAATTTTGTTTTTTTCATTTGTGCAAGGGGAAAGAAAAAAAAAAAAGAAAAGGGAAGGAGAGAAAAAGGGGAGAGGAGAAGGGAGAGAGGGGGACGGCCAGAGTCCGATCGCCACGGTCGCCGACGGTCACGGCAGCTGCTGCGCCACCACTGTACTGATGGCCAAAAAAGGTAAAAATTCTTTTTTTTTTTTTTTGTTATATCTTGTTGTGTTATATTTTTTGTGTATTTAGTATAGTTTTAATGTGTGTGTATATAAAAAAGATAAAAAATAAACTAAAATCAAAGCTGAGAAGAAAAAAACAGAATCACCTTAATCCTTTTACTTTTTAATTCTTCACCCTTTTGTATTTGGTCGCCCGGAAGTTCTACTTGAATTTATGCACTAACCGGATTGTTGTTTATGCTCTGGGATTAAAAATTGTTTCTATTTCTTTGTATTTTTTCACTGTCTGTTCTTGAACCCTTTTACATTCGTTTTCCAGGCTTTTATAGCCTGTTTACATTATAAAATTGTTCTTGTCTCTTCATGCAGGTGAATGACGAGGAAGTGACTCTGGGGCAGGTGGCAGAGGCATGGGGTTACAGTGGGTCGGTGGTGGCAGATGGCAAGTGGGGTAGGTGGCTAGGGTTTCGGTTGAGAGCTAGTTAGGGGTATGGGTATTGGGCTGTTTGGTTGTAATTTGGGCTGAGGATTATGTTTAGGTATTGGGCCCACAGATTGGGCTTGGCGTATTGTAATGTGTTTGGGCCAAAATTGGCCTATAACAGCACTGCTTGCACTAATAGAAAGCTCTATTTTCCCTTTTATTCTGTAATTTAGTTTTTTTTTCATCAAACAACTTTGGGCTTCATGAATCTACAAACTAAAATTCAAATAACTTTTTTCTTAGATCTTCGACATTAATTGTCAAATCAATTTTGGATCTAAGGTATGTTCTTCTACTCGTTGATGGATACTGATCTTTTGTACTGATCGTAGAATCGTCGCTTGTAGCTCACTAGCAAAACTTTAAAAAGAAAACTTAATAGCCCAGTGACTTAAATAAAAACTTATGAATAGTTTAGTGACTTAAATGAAAATTTCTGAATAGTTTAGTGGCCAAATTGTAACTTTTTTTAGTTAACTGACTAAAATGAAAATTTACCCATAGTTTAGTGACTACTAGTATAGTTTACCTTAAATACCCAATGATTATCGAATCTTGGACTAAAGAAAATCTTCACTTTGTGAAATTAACGTGGGTTTGGATACCACAAAAGAATTGCATGACGAGTGATTATAGAATTTTAAGTTGTGACCTATTGGTCGAGTGTTAACCTTTTCTAAGAATATCTTGAATTCAAATCACAGTTGCATAAAAAAAATACTAATGGTTACAAAGAATTTAAATTTATAATTGTGTTTAGCTTTAATTTTAAAAAGAAATTTATAAATATTTTTAATTGATAGTGTGTAATTATAAGTAATTGCATCTAACTAAGTGACTAAGTATTTTCTCAAAATATTTATTAGATATACTATTAAAATAAGAATATCTTATTAAGTGGATGTCCATTAATATCAAGATAAATTTTGATGTACTTTAAATCTAATAGTCATTAGAAGTATATCTCTACTTCATTTATATTTTTTATGCCTATAAATAGTGACTTTGGATAAGCACTGTAAATAATCCGATTGATCAATAAAATGCACTCTCTCTTTGCTCTCCCTTTCTCTTTGTTCTTTATTCTCTATCTTTTATTTTATAACACGTTATCAACACGATTCTCTTTTAATTATTTTTTTCCATAAGTCACAAAAAATTTTCAAAATTTCCCCTTACTCAGAGGCTAATCTAAGAGGACTGATAGGGGCCTTGGCCCCCCTAAAATGGAAAATTGCTATTTAGGCCCTTTAGAAATTTTTAAAATTTTAAATTAGTAAAGGTAAAATTGCATTTTGGCCCCCCTAAAATCATAAAAAATTTATTTAATCTTTTAAAAATTATAAAGATATAGACTATTAAAAATTAAAATTTTATTTCCAGCCCCCCTAAAAAAAATTCTGGCTTTGCCCCTGCCCTTACTCATAACTTTTAAAAGAATTGTGATATAAATGCTTAGAAAATACATTCAAATAATCATTTGAAAAACTAGTATTCAAGATTGAATACGTAGAATATGAGAAAGTATGTGATGTTTTCATGAAGGGGAGTAAATACGCGTTGTACTCTTTTCCCTTAACTGAGGTTTTGTCCCATTGAGTTTTACTGGTAAGGTTTTTAATGAGATAACATATTATGCATATTATTGATATGTGTACTCTTTTTCCTTCATTAGGAATTTTTTTCCCACAGGGGTTTTATGTTAGTAAGGTGTTAACGAGATACATTATCTACCAATGGACATCCAATGGGGAGTGTTATTAATATCTTATTAAGTAGATGTATATCAAGATAAGTTTTAATATACTTTAAATTCTAATAGTGGTTAGAAGTAGATCTCTACTTCATTTATACTTTTTATGCCTATAAATAAAGACTTTGGAGAAGCATTGTTAATATTCCCATTCTCTTTGTTCTTTATTATCCGTCTTTTATTTTATAATAGAATAATTATTGAAATTGAAATTTTAAATTTAAAAATTAATAAATAAACATGCTAAAATCTCAGTAAAATTAAAAAATTTCACCAAATAATTATCCCTAAAATATACACTCAAAACAACTCCATGAAAAGGTTTTAAAAGTAAACATAATAATAGTACAAAATAGTCTTTAATCGAATTCTGCTGTTTCGAAATACCATAAACGAAGACTATAATTATATCACGGTTGTCATTCCCATTTTACTAACAAAAATCATGATTTCATTTTTGAGTCATATCTATTTTTTAGCATATGGTATGTATTTCTTTTATCTATTTTTTAATCCCATTTTGATATGTAAGTTATAAAATTTCATTTAAATTTTCTTTAAAAGTTATACGTGTTCAATAAGAATATACAATTTATTGCCAACTTCTCTATTTTTAGGGGTAAACTAAATTGAAAATTGATAATTTAAATGCTATGTTCAGGGTGTACCTCGCATTTATCGAACTCTTTACAGACATTTAGAAAGATGATTGATGAGAAATCGAAAAAGGCCTAAAACAAGCCCGACGTCACGATGAGGAGCATCGGGATGTCGGGATGACATGACAACGTTGAAATGACGATGCAGAGACGACGTTGCAATGTGTTCCCACAAATAATAGGTTTCTTCTTCCAGTTAAACTCTGCTATTTTTTCCCAATTAAACTCTGATTAGTTTAGGAATATTTTAGTCATATTAGGACTTTGATATTAGCTTATTTAAAGGGTCTTTGTAACCATGTTTAGAAGGTTGACAGAATATCTCTTATGTGAGATTTGATGAAGAGTTTTGGGGAGAGTTTTCGAAAGAGCCTTGTATTCGAGTTTTGAGTTTTGCTCATTTAGGTTATTTTCTCCATTTTGTATTCTTCGTTTATTTTCTTATTAAGTGAAGTCTCCCTTGCCCATGGTTTTTATCCTCTTCGGAGGAGTTTTCCGCGTAAAATATTTATGTTCATTCTTCTCTCATTTTACTATCTCGTTGTTTATACGAGGGTCGATCCCCAACAATTGGTATTAAAGCATGATTCAGATTTCGCAGTTCAACTCGTTCAGGATGGCAACAATGAGATTCGACATCGAGAAGTTTGACGAAATCACAAATTTCAATTTATGGCAAGTTCGAATGACAATAATTCTAGTCAGAATAGCTTAAAAAGGGTCATTACCCGGCAAAAGCCTAAAAATATAGATCAACCTGAAAATCTAGATAAGCCAAAATAGGAAGAGCTTGATGAGAAGACACTACCAATAATTCAGTTGTGCCTCATGAACAGTATGTTATAGGATAACAACCTTATGGAGAAAATTAGAAGCCTTTTATATGACAAGGTCTCTCACAAGTCGTTTAGTATTGAAACAACGATTATACAAGTACCATATGGACGAAGGTAAGAACCTTAAGGGTCACATGAGTCAATTTTTTACTCTATTGAACAATCTGAAGAATGTCGAGCTTAATATAAATGATGAAGATCAGATTGTATTATTATTGTGCTCTTTGCCCTTTTATTATAAAAATTTCAAGGAGACCTTAATTTATGGCAGAGATAAACTCTCATTTGAAGATGTGAAGGGTAACTTGTTGAGCAAAGAAAAATTTAATTATGAGTTAGATTCAGGTAGCAAGTATAGTAGTCATGTAACACCTCTAACCCGTATCTATTGCTGGAATAGGGTTTAGGGACATTATCGAATAATTGTAATCTAATCATTCATTTCAAACATTTCAAAAATCATAAAATGATTCATCATTAACATGCATAGAATTCCATATTAAGTCTTTGAGGGTTTGAAAACACTTTAGAAATGATTTGAGACTAAATCGAGAACATTTAAATTTTTTTAGAAAAAGTTAGAAAATTTTTTAGCTGCAGGGTTCATACAGCTATCACATGGCCAAGTCACACGTCTGTGCGTTTGGCCGTGTGGGCATTTGAAGTAGGGACACACGGTTGTGTCCCAGCCCATGTTTATGCTCTCTAACTCTCTGACTTGAATCACACGGACAAGCCACATGTTCGTGTGCCAGGCTGTGTACTTTTTGAAATGGCCTCGCACGCCCGTTTGCTAGCTGTGTGTCTTACACGGCCAAGTCACACGCCCGTGTGTCTGGCTGTATGGACTTAAAATGTGCCTTAAATAATAATTTACCATTCCCTGCAAGCTTGGACATTAAAGAACTCATAAACCACTCATTTAACCAGTCCAAAACACGATCAAATACAATCAAAACATCTCAAAACAATCATCCTAGGTGCCTAACCAATGTACCCTCATTGGTAGCACATTAATATCTCTAATTCATATAATCAAAGCATCATTCAAATCCAAAATATAAACATAACAAATTCAATCCATTTTGCCTAGTTCATGAGCACTTAAACATCAACTTAAATTCATGTGTACCTACCTAGATTTTAGTTCAATTTACCATGCCATAATATGGCTTCAAACACAAACACATGTTTATATGTCTATGCCAAACTAGCATTACACTTATAACCTTATTTACAATCCATCGACAAAATAACTATCATTTAGACGTCCTAGGTACATGCCGACACAAAAGGTAAATATCACCACATTTGAGTTCGGGATCGTTGTTGGATGCTGAATCGGTGATCAAAAGTTAATTACCTAACCTACGTATGGAAAACAAAACTGTACGCTGAGTAAAACTCAGTGGTATTTCTATAATCCAAATATTAAAGACAAGATAATATCATATGCACAATTAAATTATAAGCACATATTAACGTCTAGTATCATGACTATCATATTTCATTTGTTAAACAATATCCCAATTCACCCAATTTCTATATAATAGTTATTCACATATCAAGCCACATTTATTTATACAATGGCATTAGCCATTCAATACTCAATTCATGAATACATCATTTCATACCATACTCAATTCTTATCACTTGCAATATAATAACTTTTCACAACTTAATCTACATATTATTTAAACAACAACATTATCCAATTCATGAGTACATAACTCATGTATCTCATTTTCATGTTTCAAATCACTATTTCATTTTCAATTCTCATATGATATCATCCAATATCAATCATAGTACTGTTTATTTATTTACCCCTATTAACACGACTCGAACAGATACACGGATCCAAACAACGCACCAGTTTGGCACTCAATGCCTCATCGGATAAATCTGAAGTAGTAACTGTGCCCAGCGCTATATAAATTTGACATCCAGTGTCTCATCAGTTAAACCGAAGTAAATTGGCACCCAATGCCTCATCGACTTGAAGTCGAAGAAATCTCTGAACTCTTCTTATCCTATGACATGCCATTTATATCCGACTCAGCCCGATACAGTTAATAGGGTTCCAATTCACTTTTTAAATACAACCAATACAAAATTATCATATTAGCATATTATCACATTTACACATATATATTCATGATATATATATCAATTCAATCCAATTCAATCAATTTTAATTCAATTCAATATCAAAGTACCAAATATATTTTTCATATAATCCCACATACACATGAAATCAATTCAATAGTTAAAGTGACAAATACTCACCTCAACCACTTACCATATACATTAAACCAAAATACAACAATTAACAACTAGGTTCGAATTATAGAAATACAAATCAGGAATTTCGAGCTATTCGACTTCGACTTTATCTTTCTCCTTTTTAGTCAAGGATTCCTGTATGACGTTAGCTACAGAGTTAAAACAATTAAAATTCATCAATACAATAAAATTTCAATTTCATATTGAATATTGAATATTTCAATTTTTACTCAATATTTGCCTAAATTCCAATTTAGTCTCTAAACCGAGAATAATTTTTATTCTTCACATTTAATTCTATATTTTCATACAAATTCCACTTTAATCTAAATTTAACTCCTTATTTTCACTTAAACCCCTAAATTTTGAATTTTTTATAATTTAGTCCCTAATACTCAAAATTTGCAATTTGTTCTATAATTTAATCCTTTTTCATTTCTAGCTTAAAAATCTATCAATTTAATCCCTAATACTAAAATTATTCAACATTAACAATAGTTTAAAACTTAATAATTGTTAAAATTTTGACATGGGTCGGGTAACCCTAGGTACCGGGATTCCAAAAATATGCAAATTACAGGAAAAAGAGACTAAATTGACTAACCAATTGAACTTTGAATTTGTGAAGCCCTTAGGCCGCACGCCTCCTTCTTTTTCTTCTTTCTCTTTTTCTTTCAAATTTTGTTTTGGCTTTCTATTTCTATTTCTTTTTCTTTTACTTATTTGTTTTGTTATACAATATATTTATTTAATACTTAAGATAACTTTAATTATTATAATATATATAATAAATTTACACATAAATTTACCTAATGCCGTCCCACTAAAGAAACAATAGTAAAATTCCTTCTTTAGTCCCTTTAATTATTCTTTAATCTATAATTTAACTTTCACTCTATATGCAATTTAGTCATTATACCTAATTACTTCTAATTCAAATAAATTCACTTAATCGAGTCTTGAAAATGCACTTTCTGACACCCGTCACTATCGAGTCGTTACAATTCTCCCCCTAATTAAATTTCGTCCCTGAAATTTACTTGAAAAGAGGTTGGGGTATTGAGATCTCATTGTCTCTTCCGGTTCCCAGGTCGCTTCCTTGACACTATGGCTACGCCATAGTGCTTTCACTAACGGAACTCACTTATTACGCAACTCTTTCACCTCACCCGCTAAAATTTCAATCGGTTCTTCTTCGTATGACAAATCAGGTTGAATCATAATATCTTCTGTCGAAATAACGTGAGATGGATATGATCGATATCTTCTAAGCATTGAAACGTGAAAAATGTCATGAATTTTCTATAGTTTCGTAGGCAAAGCTAAACGATACACAACTGGTCCTGTAACAACCCATTTTTTAATGAAATCAGAATAGTAGTTTCGGGACCATAAATCCGAAGTAAAAATATTTATTTTACTATTTCTTTAAGGTCTACAGTATGATAAAATAATTGTGTAAAAATTTTGTTAAGAAATTTTATCAATTAAGTGTCCAATTTGTCTAGGAGGACTAAATTGTAATAGGTGCAAAACTTGAATCTTATAAATTAAAGATGTCCAATTATTATGAAATTATAAATTGGAGGCCCTTAAATGGTAATTAGACCATTACACCTTAAGATGGACAAAAAGGGGCATAGTTAGGTAAAAATTTCAAAGTTTAAGTGAAGGGCAAATAAGAAATTTGGTAAATAAAAACAAAATAACTAAAATAAAAGATATCATCTTCCTCAAATTAGTCCCCATAGCCGATATTCAAAAGGGAGACATAGCTAGGGTTTGGCCAAGCTTTCAAGCTTGATTGTAAGTTCGTCCTTGTCCCATTTTTAACGATTTAATATTTTTGAGATCGTTGTAACTTGATTTAGCTATTTCAAGGACTAATTTGAATGAATGTTAAAGTATAAAATTTTACCCATGATGAATAAGTTTGTATTTTGATGTTTAATGGTAGAAAATGAAAGATTATTGATAGATAAACAACTTTTACAAGGTGATTTTTGATGAAAACCTGATTAGGGACTAAAATGTTAACTTTTGAAATTGAAGGAAAAATTCTAAAATTTTATGTATACATGTGCTGAAAAATTTGTAATGGAGCTTTGGTTGGACTTGGAATAGGGAGTAACTTGCACAAGTTTCATTTTCCGGGCTTAGGGACAAAATTAAAATTATTGAAAAAGTTAGGGCAAAATGGTAATTTTACCTAGGACGTAAATTGAGTCCTTTTTAGTATGAAATTTATGAAATTGATGACTAAATTCATTTATATAGATCCAAAAAAAAAAAAAACTCGAGGCTAGATCAAGGAAAAGAAAAAATTTCGGATTAGTAGATTATTACGCGAACAAGTGTCGAGGTAAGTTCGTGTAACTTAATCGGATATGTAATTATGTTATTTGAATGTTGTATTGTATGTAATGTGATTTATGTTAATGTTCCTTACTTGTATGTTATGATGGAAAATTTATACATGCTTCAAATGATGATAAAGGGTTAGTTCCAATTGAATGTTGAATTCTGATGATTGTATTCACTTTCCCGAAACTAATAAGGCCTCCTGCATTTGTTGCGGACGGGATTTAGATCGGACGAGTAATCTCATTGATCTTGTTAGAGAAAGGATTTACTCAGACGGGTAATCCCGATGTAATACCTCTCGAGCATACGTTATGATTAGGGTTTAGCCTGGACTGGTAACCCTAATTGAGCTCCTCTGAGCATACGTTATATAAGGATTTAACCTGGACTGGTAATCCTATTAAACGGTATGTGGCTCAAGAGAGTGTTTCTTTGTTAAGTGCCCTAAGGGGTATCCCCGAATAAAAAATTAACAGATTGTTGAATCGTACACTTCGAGTGTACTGCTTGAGCATTTATGGGAATTTAACGATTCAAAGGACATATAACTCTTGACTTGGCATGAAAACCTTGAGATGAAGTGATAATGACTAGAAAGAATATTGCTCGATGAGCTTGTCTATGTTACTTGGTTGATATGAATATTTTGGTGACTAACAAGTTTGATTGAATGTATGTGTTTAGGCAATTTAGCCAAATGGATGGAAAACATGATATGTATGCTTAGATTTATTAAAAAAGATTGGTAAGTGTAGTTTCTGTTATACGAACTTACTAAGCATGTAATGATTACTTCGTTTATTTTTCCCCTATTTTATAGTGCTCTAAAGCTTACGAAGGTTGAAGGATCGTAGGAGCATCGTCACACTATTACCTAGCTATCTTGGGTATATATAGTAGAATCATTTTGGTATAATAACATGTATAGGACAACTTGGCTAATGGTGGCTTGAAATGTTATTTTGTAACCTAACCATTGGAATGGCTAGTGATAGGTCATTTTGGGTATGATTTTGTAAGCTATTATGATATATATTTATACACACATGGTGTAATGACCCAAAATTCACGGGTACCGGAAAAGTGAGTTATAGGGCCTCCGTCTTAGTGAAATAAGTTCTAAAATAATTATTAAAAATATTTATGAGCCTAGTGGTGTGTCTAATTAGGATTTAATTAGGTGAATTTAGCTTAATTTAGAGTAATTAGTAAAAAGGATTAAATTGGGAATAAGGTAGGAATTGTTTAGAAATTTAATTATTTATTATAATTAATGCCGTAAATAACAATGTAAATTACTATTATTTTCGTAGCCAACAAAGAACCCAAGCATCGAAGATCGAAAGGAAAGGAGAAAGTTATCGAGGACTAAAACGGGAGAATTACGGTGTGTATTACTATAATTCGAATTTTAATTATTATTGATTGCTGAATTTTTTAATTGTTATGTATGGTAAGTAAGACTTGAGGTAAGTATGTGAAATTGATATGAATATTGAGTGAAAATGAAAGTGATGCAAATTGAATCAAATTGGATTGAATAAGTGAATTATGGAATATGTGATTATTAAAAAGTGTATTGATTGAAAAATGAATGGTGATTTGAATTGTGAATTGAAAGTGATATAGAATTGAGAAAGTGAATTGAATACCCTATTAACTAGTCGGGCTGAGTCGGATATAGTTGGCATGCCATAGGATTGGAAGTGTTCAGGGATACTTCGACCTCAGTCGATGAGACATCGGGTGTCACTATATTTCTTCTGATAGATTCGATGAGGTCTTGGTACCAACTTTACTTCGATCGGGCGATGAGACATCGGGTGTCAACTATTACTTGAACTATCCGATGAGGCACTGGGTGTCATATTGGTATGTTTGGTTGGATCCGTGTATCCGCCAAAGTCCAAGTTACGTTAATAGGGTGAAAAAATTGAAATGTGAATTTGAGGCATTGAAATGAGAAAAAGAAATTGAATTACGAATTGAAATTGGAATTGTGATAGAAAGAGAAAAGTATGAAATGTATGTTCATAAGTGATATAAATTTAAGTTTGAGAAAATACATTGATTTATGAATGATTAAATTGAATTGATATTATGAAATGATGAAAAATAAAATAAAATAATAATAATAATAATAAAAAAAGTATGAATTAGTACATATGAAATTAATTGTTATGTATTTTAATATTTATGTTTTTACTATTGTTGATATAATTTGAATTATGGTAATACCACTGAGTATATCCATACTCAACATGCACGTTGTTCCTGCTGCGCAGTTAGTAGAAGTCAAGTGTCCCGCTCAAAGATCCGAACATTCCCGACTCCAACACAAATTTGGTGATGTATATTTTTCTTTTGGGTAAAGGTGGCATGTACATAGGTGTTGTTTAGTCACTTGAATATGTATAGTACTTTGGGTAGTGAAGGTTGAATTATAAGATTTAGATGGTTAAATGAAATGGTATGGAAAGTATATGATATTTTGATATATGAACATTAAGTTGTTAAATGAATGAAGTTTTTAACCAATTTTGAATGATGCTATGATAGTTATTAAGTTAAAATTATGTTAATGATATAAATATTAATTATATGAATGTGAAACATTGGTGTTGGTTGTTTTGGTTTGAATTTGCAGGGGGTTTTAGGTAAAAATAAGCAGAAATACTGCCGAAATTTTTACAAAAAAAAATAAATAATAAATACGAAAAAAATTTCAGAATACTCGAACAAGTCCCGTTCTACTTTTAATACGTGTTTTGAGCTTCGAGAGTCCAATATAGGGACTTAATTATTATATTATACTATGAAAGTTATAATTATTCGTAAGTTGTTTGATAAGTCCGGTAATGCCTCATAACCTCGTTCCGGTGATGGTTTGGGGTTAGGGGGTGTTACACATGTGTTATGCTAAGTTCATGTGATCAAAATTTTTTAATGCCTAAGTTAAGTTAAGGTGAGTTTGTAACCATGTATGCATGAAATGGTATGCCTTGATGAATGATGGAATTGCCAAATTTTAATACTTGAAATGGTTAGAATTGGTTGAGTGTTTCATGTGCAAGTTTTTGGGCGATTTTAGGTGAGAAATGAAGCTAGGAAATGGCTTTATTTTGTCTATATCGGCAGACACACGGCCTACCCCATGGGGCATGTGTTTCGGCCGTGTGTCTCGTGCACCTTAATTTTGAGAAACAGAATGCTCAGAATTGGGCACACGGGAAGAGACACGGGCATGTGTCTTAACCGTGTGAAACCTTCACTTAATTCAAGTTAAATTAATTAACCACATGGCCTAGCACACGGGTGTGTGATCTCAATTTTTGCATGAGTTACAACTCAGAGAGTTACATGGGGTCGGGACACGGGCATGTGTGAGCACACGGCCTGCCCACACGGGTGTGTCCCAAACTACACGTGCGTGTGACCCTTGTTTATAGCAAAAATTTTCTAAGTTTTGTAAATTTTCCCTGAGTTGTCGATTTAGTCCTAAAGTACTTCAAAATAATGTTTTGGGCCTCGTTGGCTCGTATTAAAGACCTTATGATTAAATGTGAATGGTTTTAATTTAGACGCAAAATTATAACTTGGAATTGTATGATTGTTTGTGATGTAAGTCCGGTAATGCCTCGTACCCTATTCTGACATTGAGTACGGGTAAGGGGTGTTACATTTAGTGGTATCAGAGCTACGATTTAGCTGATTCTTGGATTTAATATAACAAACACGATTTTAGCTATACATGCCATTATATAAATATTGATAGTGTGATGACTCCTGATCATTTTTTTTAAATGTGTTTTTCATATAGTAATGTCATCCAATTGAGCTAGAGCTGAATCCGAGAAAGCTGAGAGCAATACTTCAACTTCAGTGCAAAGAGTCGCTTCTGCGTCTGGTAGTGAAAGGCTTGTGTTTCAGGGCCGAAGTGAGGAGGCAAAACAAGCATTCTTTCAAATGATGAATGAATGGTTTACCCAGTACTTGAGAAAACCCCCACTGTATAACGACCTCCCCCACTTTCTCCTCAACCGGTTCCTGAAGTACCACAGGGTGTCGAACTTGTTAAAATTAGTAAGCCTCTGATAGATAAAATTCGCAAACATGGGGCGAAAGAATTTAAGGCTACTGCAGATGATGATCTAGAAAGGGCTGAGTTCTGGCTTGAAAACACTATCCGGGTTTTGATAAATTATCCTGCACACCTGCCGAGTGCCTGAAATGTGCAGTATCTTTACTGTAAGATACGGCTTATCATTGGTGGAATACCATAACTTCAGTAGTATCAAGGGAGAATATCACATGGGAATTCTTCTAGACTAAATTCAGAAAGAAATATGTTATTCAGAGGTTCATGGATCTGAAAAAGAAAGAATTTCTAGAGCTTAAACAAGGAAATATGACCGTATCCGAATATGAACGGGAATTTGTTTGACTGAGTAAAAATGCCCGAGAATGGGTCTAGTATGAGGCCGAGATGTGTAAATGTTTTGCAGAGGCTTTAAATGAAGATATCAAACTATTGATTGAAATTATCGAGTTAAGGGAATTTGCAGTGTTAGCTGACAGAGCACACAAGGCGAAGGAATTGAGTAAGGAAAAAAAACAAGACGAAAGAGAGGCTCGGGTTTCTAGAATAAAAGCTATGAGTAAGTCACAAACATTTGCTTCTAAGAAATTAAAGAAGTATTATGATCATGTGACCATTTCTACGGGATACTCTGGAAGAGAGCGGGGCTCTCAACGATCTAACCTGAGGTCCTCAAGTCCATCTGTGACCAGTGTGGGTAGTGTCGGTAATCCCAAACTGAAATGTAAATATTGTAACAAATTTCATCATGGGGAATGTCGGTCTAGAAGTGGAGCTTGTTTTGAATGTGGTTCTCTTGAGCATTTTCTCAAAGATTGTCTAGAAAGAGTTGAAAAAGAGATTGAACTAGCTCCAAAGCCGAGTAATCCTATCTCGAGGGGCAGACCACCCTGCCATCCCGGTAATGTTGGTAGTAGTCGAGGAACTACCAAGGATACTATTGTTAGATTTGAGGCACGCGCACCTGCAAGAACATATGCTATTCGAGCAAGAGAAGATGCCTCTGCACCATACATCATTACTGGTATATTTTCCCTACTTGACATTGATATTACTGCATTAATTGATCCTGGTTCCACACATTCATACATATGCACGAACCTAGTGTCTGTTAAAAATTTACCTGTTGAATTCCTTGAATTTGTGGTTAAAGTTTCAAACCTCCTGGGCTAGTGTGTTATGGTAGACAAAGTTTGTAAGAACTGTCCATTGGTGGTAAAAGGTTATTGTTTTTTTGGCTAATTTGATGTTATTGCCATTTGATAAATTTGATGTGATCTTGAGAATGGATTAGTTAACCCGATATGATACAGTGGTAAACTGTAAACAGAAATATATTGTATTGAAATGTCAGAATGGTGAATTGCTTCGTGTTGAATCTGATAAACTGGATGGGTTACCTAATGTGATTTCAGCAATATCAGCATAGAAATATGTTAGAAAGGGGTATGATACTTATCTTGCGTATATGATGGATACAAAAAAACTGAGTCAAAGATTAAATTAGTGCCAATAGTATGTGAATTTCCTGATGTATTCCCAGAAGAATTACCTGGTTTACCACCGGATAGAGAAGTGGAATTCTCTATAGACCTTGTTCCAAGAACGACACCGATATCCATAGCACCTTACAGAATGGCTCCTACTGAGTTGAAAGAGTTGAAATTACAGTTGTAAGAATTGATTGATAGAGGTTTTGCCCGACCTAGTTTCTCACCTTGAGGTGCACCGGTTCTATTTGTAAAGAAGAAAGATGGATCGTTGAGGTTGTGTATTTATTACAGACAGCTCAATAAAGTTATAATAAAGAACAAGTATCCATTACCTCGTATTGATGACTTGTTTGACCAGTTAAAGTGTGCTACTGTATTTTCAAAGATTGGCCTTCATTCTGGATAGTATCAATTACGGATAAAAGAATCAGATGTGCCAAATGCAGCTTTTAGAACTAGGTATAGACACTATGAGTTTCTTGTGATGCCATTCAGCTTGACAAATACACCTACAGTGTTTATGGACTTGATGAATAGAATTTTTAGCTCATATATAGACAAGTTTGTAGTGGTATTTATAGATGATATTTTGGTTTACTCTCAGAATGAAATTGAGCATGCTGAACATTTGAGAATAGTGTTGCAAACGCTGTGAGAGAAACAACTGTATGCCAAATTCAGTAAATGTGAATTTTGGCTATGGGAAGTTAGTTTTCTTGGGCATATAGTATCTACTGAAGGTGTCTAAGTAGACCCGAATAAAATTTCAGGCATTGTCAATTGGAAGCCACCAAAGAATGTGTTTGAAGTCTGAAGTTTTCTGGGACTAGCTGGTTATTATCGAAGATTTGTAAAAAGTTTTTCAATGATAGCTTCTCCGATGGCTTGTTTACTGAAAAAAGATGTGGAATTGGATGGACCGAGAAATGCCAGTAGAGTTTTGATAGATTAAAGGCTTTATTGACAGAAGCACTTGTGTTAGTCTAGCTTGAATCGGGTAAGGAATTTATAGTCTACAGTGATGTGTCATTGAATGATTTAGGCTATGTTCTGATACAAGATGGTAAAGTAATAGCTTATGCTTCAAGACAGCTAAAGCCACATGAAAAGAATTACCCGACACACGATCTTGAATTGGCAGCCATAGTGTTTGCATTGAAAATCTGGCGGCATTACTTGTTTGGGGAAAAATGTCACATATTCACTGATCATAAAAGTCTAAAATACTTGATGTCACAGAAAGATTTGAATTTGAGACAGCACAGATGGCTTGAATTATTGAAAGATTATGATCTTGTTATTGACTACCATCCGGGAAAAGGCAATGTAGTGGCAAATACTTTGAGCATAAAATCCCTGTATACTTTGTGAGCAATGAATACCCGATTGTCGTTGTCTGATGATGGTTCAATCATAGCTATGTTAAAATTTAGGCCAATGTTTTTGCAACAGATTTCTGAAGCATAGAAAAATAATAGTAAGTTGCAAGCAAAACGGGTACAGAGTGAATCGATTTCTGACTCAGAATTTTAGATTGGGACTAATGGTTGTTTGTTATTCAGAGGCAGAGTATGTGTACCGAAAGGTTCAGAACTAGTACAGGAGATTTTGAATGAAACTCATAATGGTAATATGTCTATTCATCCTGGTAGTAATAAAATGTATAATGATATAAAAAAGATGTACTGGTGGCCGGGAATGAAACGAGATATTTCTGAGTTCGTATCTAAGTGTTTGACATGTCAGCAAGTAAAAGCTAAACATCAGTTGCCTTCTGGACTATTACAGCCAATTACGATACAGAAATGGAAATGGGAAAGAGTCACTATGGACTTTGTAATGGGATTACCCTTGTATCCAAGAAAGAAAGAAGCCATTTGGGTAATTGTTGATCGATTAACAAAATTTGAACACTTTATTCCAGTATGTATGGATTATTCCTTGGATAGATTGGTTGAATTATATGTTTCTGAGATTGTCAGATCGCATGGAGTGCATGTCTCTATTATTTCAGATAGGGATCCTCAGTTTACATCTTGATTCTGGAGCAAATTGCAAGAAGCTCTGGGTACTCAGTTACACTTTAGCACTGCATTTCATCCCCAGACAGATGGTCAATATGAACGGGTAGTACAAATCTTGGAAGATATGATTCGATGTTGTACATTTGAGTTTGAAGGTAATTAGGAAATGTATTTGTCTTTGGTTGAATTTGCTTATAATAACAGTTATCAATCTAGTATTGAAATGACACCGTATGAAGCCTTGTATAGTATTAAAATGTAGAACTCCATTGTATTTGACAGAACTCAGTGAGAAAAAGTTACATGAAATTGACTTGGTCCGAGAGACCGAAGAAAAGGGGAAAGTAATCTGGGACAGCTTGAAAGCAGTCTCTGACCGTCAAAAGTCTTATGCTAATTTGAAAAGAAAAGAAATAGAATTTCAAGTTGGTGACAAAGTATTTTTGAAAGTGTCACCTTGGAAAAAAGTACTTCGGTTCAATCGCAAAGGGAAATTGAGTCCACGGTTTATTGGACCCTATGAGGCCATAGAAAGAATTAAACCGGTATATCGGTTAGCTCTACCACTAGAGCTTGAACGGATTCATAATGTTTTTTCATGTATCTATGTTACATCGGTATCAATTTGATCCTTCGTAAGTTATCTCTTCGACAGAGATAGAGATCCAGCCTGATATGACATATGGTGAGGAACTAATAAAAATCTTAGCTCGGAAAACAAAAGAGTTAAGAAATAAAAAGGTAGCCTTGGTTAAAGTTCTTTGGGAAAGACATGGTATTGAGGAAGCCACTTGGGAACCGGAGGATAAAATAAGAAAGCAATACCCAAATCTTTTTACTGGTGAGATTTTCGAGACGAAAATCCCTAAAGGGGGGAGAGTTGTTGTAATATCCTGATTTTGGGCCTAGTCGAAATAGTGGTTCCGTGACCACAAAATCCAAGATAGAAATAATTATTTTATAATTATTTTGAGGTCTATGATATGATTTCATGATTGTGTGAAAATTTCGTGAAGAAATTTTATGCATAAAATGCTTAAATTGAAATTAGGGACTAAATCGAATAATCTGCAAAACTTGCATTCTAGAAGTTTCTAGTATGAAATTGTTTTGAAATATTAATTAGGAGGTCTAAAAAAGCAATTTTACCAATTTCTAAGTCTATGGACAAAAATTGGACATGGATGGAATTTTTGGAAAGTTTAGTAGTAAGGGCATTTTGGTCATTTAGGGGTAAAATGAATTAAAATACAAAATTAAAAGCCAATTTTGCTCATCTTCAACCGCATGGCGGAATATAGAAAGGAGAAACCATGGCTAGGGTTTTTCAAGCTTCCAACCTCGATTGTAAGTCCGTTCTTGCCCTGTTTTTCAAGTTTTTTACGTTTTTGGAATCCCGGTAACTTGATTAAGCTTATTCTAGCAATAATTTAAGCTAGGGTTCATATTTGGAAAAATACCCATAGGTGAAATGTGTTTATTTTTATGTTTTATGGTAGAATATGAAGGCTTAAATTATATTAAACAACTTTTGCTAAGCGATTTTAAGCAAAAATGAGTAAAACGGCTTAATCGGTAAAAATTGTTATTATTCATAACTATGTGTTAGAGTGAGAATTTGATGTTGTCATAGAAGGGAAAAATGTTCAGCATGTCATAAAACATAAGAAAGTATGCTGAAGTTTAATTTACGAGCTTTGGGTCAAAAGTGTAAATATGCAAAAGTTTAGGGCAAAATCAGAATTTTGCCAAAATATGATTTTGGGTTAATTTGAATAATGTGAGCCCTAATTAGACTATATTTTAAATGATAGAGAAAGGAAAACTAAAATTTGGGCTAAAATGGGGAAAATACCAAGTTGTGGACGAAATGGTAAAAGTAGCCATTTTCACATACGAGGTAAGTTCATATGTAAATGTTGGTAACATAGTTATTATTTTAAATGTTTTTATGTTATTTAAATGATATGATAATTATTATGAAATATTATACTCGTGATAATTGTTTGATAATATGTTAAATTATGTGATATACTTGAAAAATGTGAAATACTATCGAGTATCGGTATCGGCATTCCGTAGAAGATGGTTGAGACACATGATTGGGAAAAAGGTCCCGTTGAACCTTAGGAATGGATTAGGATACAAGTGACATGTCACTGGGATATTTGGGCATCCGAACTCGTTGAGTTGAGTCCGAGTTCACTTATGGATGCGAATGTCCGAACTCGTTGAGTTGAGTCCGAGTTCGAGAGATGTAACTAGGCATCCGAGCTCGTTGAGTTGAGTCCGAGTTCACTTATGGATGCGAACGCCTGAGCTCGTTGAGTTGAGTCCGAGTTCACTTATGGGCGGGTTACATGGTAGCTTGGCTACATATGTGGCACTTATGTGCAAACTTTTCATGTATCCTAATTATATTTCGATGTGTTCAATGTGTAAAATTCTACTCAAATGGAGGAATACTCGAGATGAAAGGGACGTATTGGTAAGTGTTGTGAAATGGATACTTTGAACAGGTATGTACTTAACCCTCGGGTTGAAAACTCGATATAACAACAATATGGTAAGATGATAAATGAAAATGTGATATGAATGTCTCTGATGATCATGCAAATGATGTTTATGTTTGCTTATATAGTTGTGTTACTTGCTATTTGCATGTGAACTTACTAAGCATTTGTGCTTACTCCTCCTTTTCATTCCTTGTAGTGTTGACAAGCCAACTCGAAAATCGAAAACGGTCGAGGCACGCTCACACTATCCGTATACCATCTTGGCATAATGGCTTGTATATTTTGAGTATGGCATGTATAGCATTATAATCATTTTGTATATATGGTCTTATGATATGGTTATTGAGTGGTATGGAAATACTTGGTAATGATTAGCCATTGGAATGGCTAATCATGATCATATTTGGTGTTATGTATGCTAAATTGCTACCTAATCCGTGGGGGAACCATGAAATGGGTAAAATTTACCATAAAATAGATTCGCATAATGAGAGTGACGTGAATTTGAAAAATCAAGTAAAAATAGTAGAAATGGAATTAAATAATGAATAAGTTATGGAATTGAAGCTTGATGAGTCTATTTTTATATGGATGGAACAAAACAGGTATATAAGTTATATTTTATGCGATGTTTAAATTTTTGTGAAACAGGGCCAGAGCAATTTCTAGATCCCCTGTTATGACTTTGGAAATTCACCATAAATTTTTCAAAGATAATTAGAAGTCATGATTTATATGTACAGATTCCTTATTGAGTCTAGTTTTATTAGAAATAAATGGTATAGTCATTGAAACTCTGTGATAGTGTGATATCTTCCGACACATATGAGTACCATCTTATTTAGATAGGGTACTCTCCAACTGAGCTGCGCCGACCATGTTCAATGTTTTGTGAAGGTATTTGAGTAAAATTATGATTATGATAAGTCTCGGTTCAGAAAAGTATGAATAAAAGTTTATGATACATATGTGATAAATATCCATATTTGCTTAATGCTCATATGATGTAGTGTATATGGCTTACTTGATAAGATGAACGGAATAAATAGAAAGTAGTAGAGGTATGAATAAAAGTCATAATATTATGATATGAATGAAAATGTCCTTATCTTGATTTGGACGTCGAATGTTGATGAATGCTAATGATATATAATTTTTATGAGATAAAGGATTATAATGAAATGAACTTATCTATGTTAAATTGTTGGACTGAATTATATGATTGTAATGACATGTACATGATGCACGAAAATGAAAGTTGTGATTGTGATGCAAATATCTATGTTTGTTTGGCCCTATATGATGTCATGAGCATGAATTAATTTAATTAAATGAATGGATAAGTAAAGCTATCTAGAAAACATAGAATGTATGCATAAGTATATTGTCTAAATGGGACAGAGAGGGAAAATTTGTGTAAGCCAACATGAATGTTGCATTGCCTGAATGAATGACATGTTTTTGATGGTGTCGCTATGTATAAGAAAGTCAAGTCAGAGGTCCTACAACCCCTCCCCCTTACCGAAGTGGTACTTATAATGGAATTTCATGAGATTTGTATTGAATAAGTTTCCGGTTGAGAACCCAAAGAGTTCAAAGATGATTGAATACTTATAAGTATGATCAGAGATTGAAAATGAGCTGATAAGTAAAGTTAGAGCCAGTAAAGTATCGAATTGAAGTAAAGATTATTGGAGTTATGCATTGTCCCAATTAGAGAAGGAATTCTCTTTGGTAAATCGAATTACTCAGGTGCAAGGTCGAGAAAAGTGTAAATTGAAATTTATTCAGAATCGGCCTTTTTAGTGAATGGTTTAATATGAAATTTGTGACCGCAGAACTAGTTGGGGAAATGATATTTGAAATGTGAACTATCTGAGTGTGACAATTATGATCTGACAGATTTAGATCTCTTTTGAGATGTTCTATGTGTTTACCCATTCTCGAAAATATTTCTATGGCTATTGATCTTCTCAAGAAATTCTTGTTATATGGGAATGTCTTCTAATTCAGGTGTTGGATGAAAGCATTGGTAGTCTGACTGGTTTATATTTTATATTGCTCTATTTCATCGGGTATTCTATTTCATTTCGTCTGATAAGAATTGATGAGAGAATATATATGATATTATAATTCTGTTTCTTCTACTTGATGCTTCATCTGATATATATGTATGGGAAGATATATTGATCTAGTTATATTTGATTTCAGTGGGATTAAATGATATTTTCTTTTAGACTTTCTTTCTTTGAAGAATTATCGGGGTATTCTATATTTTCTCTAAGAGTTTGTTTTTCGATTCCCCGGCATAGTATCGTATCTTGGGTTTCTTTATCCTGGATCTTTTTATTTTGGATTTCTTTATTTCGGGTTTCTCTATCTTGGATTTCTTTATTTGGTTTTCTTGTTATCTTTGTTCCATAATTTGTCAATTACGACTCATGTTCGAAGTGCGTTCTTCAGCTCGTGATAATCATGTCAAATATGACTATACTTCTAATTTGATCTTGGTAATGTGGTGATTTTAGTATTGGGAATTTTTTTTTCTTTCTAATTTCTGTGTAAGGATTTGACATCAGTAACAGCATAGGTGATAAAAGCGCGAGTTTCAGTTGGTATGGTGAATTATTTATTTGAAAGATTTCATGTGATAATTATGTCAGGATTATTTTTCTCAAGTCTGATAATAGAATTTCATTTTTTTACTGATAAAAGAGTAAATAGTCTGAACGAGAAGTGTATATTTATTAGAAATAGTTGGATATTAGTTAAAGTCACTACGAATGATAAGGTTTTCATCTTATAAAAGCTGAAAAGTTTATTACATGTTGACAGAGTTCAGATAGATGAGAATATCGGTAACCGAAGCGTCTGAACTAGACTAGTCTACATTGAACAAAAACTTCCTGACTTTCAGTAATGTACTGTTGTATGAATTGTGATGTGTTTCAAGACAGTAAGGTAATGTGATAGTTTAGAGCATTCGATGTTACATAAAATCTGAGTTGTTAAAGAGGTTAAAGCTGAGCATTGGGATCTATCAAAATTATCCTTGTCAATGTTGATATTGGGATGGAAATGAGAAGTATTATTCTTGAGGCCATATCAGAATTATTTCTATGGCAGAAAGAGGAAAATGTAATGTATCCTATTCTTAAATGTTTGAAGAAATCTATAAATCATATCGGTATTGAATGAATTCCTACTCATCAGATTCATGGAATTTCAGGTCTCTTTGATTGTTGGATTTCTTGGAATTCCAGTCTCCATTAATCAAGTTAAGATCCTGGTTTTATGTCATGATATCATGGGAAATCGAGAAGGGTTGAAAATTTAAGAACAGATTGAGAGTTGAGACTGTAAGCTTTTAGACCATATGAGAAATTAAAGAGATGTATTGAGGTACAGCCTAAGTGAAAGTTCTTCAGCACCGAATATGAGATTAAAAGTGAAGACCACTTTTTCCTAAAGATTTTCTGGGACGAAAATCCCAAAAAGAGGGGAGAATTGTAATATCCCCGATTTTGGGCCTAGTCGAAATAGTGGTTTCGTGACCACAAAATCCAAGATAGAAATAATTATTTTATGATTATTTTGAGGTCTATGATATGATTGCATGATTGTGTGAAAATTTCGTGAAGAAATTTTATGCATAAAGTGCTTAAATTGAAATTAGGGACTAAATCGAATAATTTGCAAAACCTGCATTCTAGAAGTTTCTAGTATGAAATTGTTTTGAAATATTAATTAGGAGGTCTAAAATAGAAATTTTACCAATTTCTAAGTTAGAAATTTTACCAATTTCTAAGTCTATGGAAAAAAATTGGACATGGATGGAATTTTTGGAAAGTTTAGTAGTAAGGGCATTTTGGTCATTTAGGGGTAAAATGAATTAAAATACAAAATTAAAAGCCAATTTTGCTCATCTTCAACCCCATGGCCGAATATAGCAAGGAGAAACCATGTCTAGGGTTTTTCAAGCTTCCAAGCTCGATTGTAAGTCCGTTCTAACCCCGTTTTTCAAGTTCTTTACGTTTTTGGAATCCCGGTAACTTGATTAAGCTTATTCTAGCAATAATTTAAGCTAGGGTTCATATTTGGAAAATATCCATGGGTAAAATGTGTTTATTTTTATGTTTTATGGTAGAATATGAAGGCTGAAATTATGTTAAACAACTTTTGCTAAGCGATTTTAAGCAAAAATGAGTAAAACGGCTTAATCGGTAAAAATTGTTATTGTTCATAACTATGTGTTAGAGTGAGAATTTGATGTTGTCATAGAAGGGAAAAATGTTCAGCATGTCATAAAACATAAGAAAATATGCTGAAGTTTAATTTACGAGCTTTGGGGCAAAAGTGTAAATATCACGAAAGTTTAGGGGCAAAATTATAATTTTGCCAAAATATGATTTTAGGTTAATTTGAATAATGTGAGCCCTAATTAGACTATATTTTAAATGATAGAGCAAGGAAAACTAAAATTCGGGCTAAAATGGGGAAAATACCAAGTTGTGGACGAAATGGTAAAAGTAGCCATTTTCACATACGAGGTAAGTTCATATGTAAATGTTGGTAACATAGTTATTATTTTAAATGTTTTTATGTTATTTAAATGATATGATAATTATTATGAAATATTATACTCGTGATAATTGTTTGATAATATGTCAAATTATGTGATATACTTGGAAAATGTGAAATACTATCGAGTATCGGTATCGGCATTTCGTAGAAGATGGTTGAGACACATGATTGGGAAAAAGGTCCCGTTGAACCTTAGGAATGGATTAGGATACAAGTGACATGTCACTGAGATATTTGGGCATCCGAACTCGTTGATTTGAGTCCGAGTTCACTTATGGATGCGAATGTCCGAACTCGTTGAGTTGAGTCTGAGTTCACTTATGGATGCGAATGTCCGAACTCGTAGAGTTGAGTCCGAGTTCGAGATATGTAACTAGGCATCCGAGCTCATTGAGTTGTGTCTGAGTTCACTTATGGATGCGAACGCCCGAGCTCGTTGAGTTGAGTCCGAGTTCACTTATGGGCGGGTTACATGGTAGCTTGGCTACATATGTGGCACTTATGTGCAAACTTTTCGTGTATCCGAATTATATTCCGATGTGTTCAATGGGTACAATTTTACTCAAATGGAGGAATACTCAAGATGAAAGGGATGTATTGGTAAGTGTTGTGAAATGGATACTTTGAACAGGTATGTACTTAACCCTCAGGTTGAAAACTCGATATAACAACAATATGGTAAGATGATAAATGAAAATGTGATATGAATGTCTCGGTGATGATCATGCAAATGATGTTTATGTTTACTTATATAGTTGTGTTACTTGCTATTTGCATGTAAACTTACTAAGCATTTGTGCTTACTCCTCCTTTTCATTCCTTGTAGTGTTGACAAGCCAGCTCGAAATCGGAAACGGTCGGAGGCACGCCACACTATCCGTATACCATCTTGGCATAATGGCTTGTATATTTTGAGTATGGCATGTATAGCATTATAATCATTTTGTATATATGATCTTATGATATGGTTATTGAGTGGTATGGAAATGCTTGGTAATGATTAGCCATTGGAATGGCTAATCATGATCATATTTGGTGTTATGTATGCTAAATTGCTAGCTAATCCATGGGAACCATGAAATGGGTAAAATTTACCATAAAATAGATTCAGACAGCAGTAGTGACGTGAATTTGAAAAATCACTAAAAATAGTAGAAATGGAATTAAATAATGAATAAGTTATGGAATTGAAGCTTGATGAGTCTATTTTCATATGGATGGAACAAAACAGGTATATGAGTTATATTTTATGAGATGTTTAAATTTTTGTGAAACAAGGCTAGAGCAATTTCTGGATCCCCTGTTCTGCTTTTGGAAATTCACCATAAATTTTTCAGCGATAATTAGAAGTCATGATTTATATGTACAGATTCCTTATTGAGTCTAGTTTTATTAGAAATAAACGGCATAGTCATTGAAACTCTGTACAGGGAGATATCTAATTCGTAATACACAGAGGTTAGAGCAGTCGAACCCTGAAACAGGGGAGAATTTAACAAATAAACTGTACTAATTTGCTTGACCAAAAATTCTATAAAAAAATTAGTAAATATATATATGAGTATAGTTTCACAAAAAATTTACGGAATTTGATTTCGAGTTTCGAAACTCGAGATATGAATTTTTAAGCAACTGTGATGCAGATTGCTAGCTTGACTGAAAATTTTAAAAATAAATTATTTGGGCTGTTTAAAGTAATGAATTAAGTCTGTTAACACCTCGTGTTCGACTCCGGCGACGGTCTCGGGTACGGGGCGTTACAGTTGTAATAGTTTATCTTTCAGTGAAATCGGAACAATGGTTTTAGGACCACAAATCTGAAGTAAAAATATTTAATTTATTATTTCTTTAAGGTATACAGTATGATAGAATAATTGTGTGAAAATTTCGTTAAAAAGTTTTATCGATTGAGTGTCCAATTTATCTAGGAGGACTAAATTGCAATAGGTGCAAAACTTGAATCCTATCAAAATTATCCTTGTCAATGTTGATATTGGGATGGAAATGAGAAGGATTATTCTTGAGGCCATATCAGAATTATTTCTATGGCAGAAAGAGGAAAATGTGATGTATCCTATTCTTAAATGTTTGGAGAAATCTATAAATCATATCGGTATTGAATGAATTCCTACTCATCAGATTCATGGAATTTTAGGTCTCTTTGATTGTTGGATTTCTTGGAGTTCCGGTCTCCATTAATCAATTTAAGATCCTGGTTTTATGTCATGATATCATGGGAAACTGAGAAGGGTTGAAAATTTAAGAACAGTTGAGAGTTGAGACTGTAAGCTTTTAGACCATATGAGAAATTAAAGAGATGTATTGGAGGTACAGCCTAAGTGAAAGTTCTTCAGCACCGAATATGAGATTAAAAGTGAAGACCACTTTTCCGGTAAGATTTTCGGGGACGAAAATCCCTAAAAGAGGGGGAGAGTTGTAATATCCTGATTTTGGGCCTAGTCAAAATAGTGGTTTCGTGACCACAAAATCCAAGATAGAAATAATTATTTTATGATTATTTTGAGGTTTATGATATGATTGCATGATTGTGTGAAAATTTCGTGAAGAAATTTTATGCATAAAGTGCTTAAATTGAAATTAGGGAATAAATCGAATAATTTGCAAAACTTGCATTCTAGAAGTTTCTAGTATGAAATTGTTTTGAAATATTACTTAGGAGGTCTAAAATAGCAATTTTACCAATTTCTAAGTCTATGGACAAAAATTGGATATGGATGGAATTTTTGGAAAGTTTAGTAGTAAGGGCATTTTGGTCATTTAGGGGTAAAATGAATTAAAATACAAAATTAAAAGCCAATTTTTCTCATCTTCAACCCCATGGCCGAATATAGCAAGGAAAAACCATGGCTAGGGTTTTTCAAGCTTCCAAGCTCAATTGTAAGTCCGTTCTAGCCCTGTTTTTCAAGTTCTTTACGTTTTTGGAATCCCGGTAACTTGATTAAGCTTATTCTAGCAATAATTTAAGCTAGGGTTCATATTTGGAAAAATACCCATAGGTGAAATGTGTTTATTTTTATGTTTTATGGTAGAATATGAAGGCTGAAATTATGTTAAACAACTTTTGCTAAGCGATTTTAAGCAAAAATGAGTAAAACGGCTTAATCGGTAAAAATTGTTATTGTTCATAACTATGTGTTAGAGTGAGAATTTGATGTTGTCATAGAAGGTAAAAATTTTCAGCATGTCATAAAACATAAGAAAATATGCTGAAGTTTAATTTACGAGCTTTGGGGCAAAAGTGTAAATATGCAAAAGTTTAGGGGCAAAACTGTAATTTTGCCAAAATATGATTTTGGGTTAATTTGAATAATGTGAGCCCTAATTAGACTATATTTTAAATGATAGAGAAAGGAAAACTAAAATTTGGGCTAAAATGGGGAAAATACCAAGTTGTGGACGAAATGGTAAAAGTAGCCATTTTCACATACGAGGTAAGTTCATATGTAAATGTTGGTAACATAGTTATTATTTTAAATGTTTTAATGTTATTTAAATGATATGATAATTATTATGAAATATTATACTCGTGATAATTGTTTGATAATATGTCAAATTATGTGATATACTTGGAAAATGTGAAATACTATCGAGTATCGGTATCGGCATTCCGTAGAAGATGGTTGAGACACATGATTGGGAAAAAGGTCCCGTTGAACCTTAGGAATGGATTAGGATACAAGTGACATGTCACTGGGATATTTGGGCATCCGAACTCGTTGAGTTGAGTCCGAGTTCACTTATGGATGTGAATGTCCGAACTCGTTGAGTTGAGTCCGAGTTCGAGAGATGTAACTAGGCATCCGAGCTCGTTGATTTGAGTCCGAGTTCACTTATGGATGCAAACGCCTGAGCTCGTTGAGTTGAGTCCAAGTTCACTTATGGGCGGGTTACATGGTAGCTTGGCTACATATGTGGCACTTATGTGCAAACTTTTCGTGTATCCGAATTATATTCCGATGTGTTCAACGTGTAAAATTCTACTCAAATGGAGGAATACTCGAGATGAAAGGGACGTATTGGTAAGTGTTATGAAATGGATACTTTGAACAGGTATGTACTTAACCCTCGGGTTGAAAACTCGATATAACAACAATATGGTAATATGATAAATGAAAATGTGATATGAATGTCTCGGTGATGATAATGCAAATGATGTTTATGTTTGCTTATATAGTTGTGTTACTTGCTATTTGCATGTGAACTTACTAAGCATTTGTGCTTACTCCCTTCTTTTCATTCCTTGTAGTGTTGACAAGCCAGCTCGAAAATCGAAAACGGTCGGAGGCACGCTCACACTATTCGTATACCATCTTGGCATAATGGCTTGTATATTTTGAGTATGGCATGTATAGTATTATAATCATTTTGTATATATGGTCTTATGAGATGGTTATTGAGTGGTATGGAAATGCTTGGTAATGATTAGCCATTGGAATGGCTAATCATGATCATATTTGGTGTTATGTATGCTAAATTGCTAGCTAATTCATGGGAACCATGAAATGGGTAAAATTTACCATAAAATAGATTCAGACAGCAGTAGTGATGTGAATTTGAAAAATCACTAAAAATAGTAGAAATGGAATTAAATAATGAATAAGTTATGGGATTGAAGCTTGATGAGTCTATTTTCATATGGATAGAACAAAACAAGTATATGAGTTATATTTTATGAGATGTTTAATTTTTTGTGAAATAGGGCTAGAGCAATTTTTGGATCCCCTGTTCTGACTTTGGAAATTCACCATAAATTTTTCAAAGATAATTAGAAGTTATGATTTATATGTACAGATTCCTTATTGAGTCTAGTTTTATTAGAAATAAACATTATAGTCATTGAAACTCTGTACAGGGAGATATCTGATTTGTAATACACAGAGGTTAGAGCAGTCGAACCCTGAAATAGGGGAGACTTTAACTAATAAACTGTACTAATTTGCTTGACCAAAAATTCTATAAAAAAATTAGTAAATATATATATGAGTCTAGTTTTAGGGAAAATTTACGGAATTGGATTTAAAGTTTTGAAACTCGAGATATGAATTTTTAAGCGACTGTGATGCAGATTGCTAGCTTAACTGAAAATTTTAAAAATAAATTGTTTGAGCTGTTTAAAGTAATGAATTAAGTCTGTTAACACCTCATGTTCGACTCAGACGATAGTCTCGGGTACGGGGCGTTACATTTGGTGGTATCAGAGTAGGTTTAGTCGGTTCTCGGACTAACTTAGCATGCGTAAAAATTTAGCTATACATGCCACTGATCTGTGATAGTGTGATATCTTCCGACGCATATGAGTACCGTCTTATTTAGACAGGGTACTCTCCAACCGAGCTGTGCCGACCATGTTCAATGTTATGTGAAGGTATTTGAGTAAAATTATGATTATGATAAGTCTCGGTTCAGAAAAGTATGAATAAAAGTTTATAATACATATGTGATAAATATCCATATTTGCTTAATGCTCATATAATGTAGTGTATATGGCTTACTTGATAAGATGAACGGAATAAATAGAAAGTAGTAGAGGTATGAATAAAAGTCATAATATTATGATATGAATGAAAATGTCCTTGTCTTGATTTGGACGTCGAATGTTGATGAATGCTAATGATATATAATTTTTATGAGATAAAGGATTACCATGAAATGAACTTATCTATGTTAAATTGTTGAACTGAATTATATGATTGTAATGACATGTACATGATGCACGAAATGAAAGTTGTGATTGTGATGCAAATATCTATGTTTGTTTGACCGTATATGATGTCATGAGCATGAATTAATTTAATTAAATGAATGGATAAGTAAAGCTATCTAGAAAACATAGAATGTATGCATAAGTATATTGTCTAAATGGGACAGTAGGAAAATTTGTGTAAGCCAACATGAATGTTGCATTGCCTAAATGAATGACATGATTTTGATGATGTTGCTATGATGATGGAAGTTGTGTCATATGTGTATGTATAAGAAAGTCGAGTCAGAGGTCCTACAACCCCTCCCCCTTACCGAAGTGGTACTTATAATGGAATTTCATGAGATTTGTATTGAATAAGTTTCCAGCTGAGAACCCAAGAGTTTAGTGATAGAATAATTATAAGTATGATCAGAGATTGAAAATGAGCTAATAAGTAAAGTTAGAGCCAGTAAAGTATCGGATTGACGTAAAGATTATTGGAGTTATGCACTGTCCCAATTAGAGAAGGAATTCTCTTTGGTAAATCGAATTACTCAGGTGCAAGGTCGAGAAAAGTGTAAATCGAAATTTACTCGTAATCGCTTCTTTAGTGAATGGTTTAATATGAAATTTGTGACGGCAGTAACTAGTTGGGGAAATGATATTTGAAATGTGAACTATCTGAGTGTGACAGTTATGACTGGACATATTTAGCAGTCTCTTTTGAGATGTTCTATGTGTTTACCCGTTCTCAGAAATATTTCTATGGCTATTGATCTTCTGAAGAAATTCTTGTTATATAGGAATGTCTTCTAATTACGTGTTGGATGAAAGCATTGGTAGTCTAACTGGTTTATAATTTATATTGCTTTATTTCATCTGGGTATTCTATTTCATTTAAATCGATAAGAATTGATGAGAGAATACATATGATATTATAATTGCTGTTTTTCTACTTGATGCTTCATCCGATATATATGTATGGGAAGATATATTGATCTTGTTATATTTGATTTCATGGGATTAAATGATGTTTTCTTTTGGACTTTCTTTCTTTGAAGAATTATCGGGTATTCTATATTTTCTATGAGTTTGGTTTTCGATTCTCCTATAGTATCGTATCTTGGGTTTCTTTATCCGGATCTTTTATTTTGGATTTCTTTATTCCTGGTTTCTCTATCTTGGATTTCTTTATTCGGTTTTCTTGTTATCTTTGTTCCATAATTTGTCAATTACGACTCATGTTCAAGTGCGTTCTTCAGCTCATGATAATCATGTCAAATATGACTATACTTCTAATTTGACCTTGGTAATGTGGTGATTTTAGTATTGGGATTTTTTTTTCTAATTTCTGTGTAAGGATTTGACATCAGTAAAGGCATAGTTGTAATAGTTAATTTTTCAGTGAAATCGGAACAATGGTTTTAGGACCCCAAATCTGAAGTAAAAATATTTAATTTATTATTTCTTTAAGGTATACAGTATGATAGAACAATTGTGTGAAAATTTCGTTAAAAATTTTTATCGATTGAGTGTCCAATTTATCTAGGAGGACTAAATTGCAATAGGTGCAAAACTTGAATCTTATAAATTAAAGGTGTCCAGTTGTTATGAAATTCTAAATTGGAGGCCCTTAAATGATAATTAGACCATTACACCTTAAGATGAACAAAAAAGGGCGTGGTTAGCTAAAAATTTCAAAGTTTAAGTGAATGGCAAATAGGTAATTTGGTAAATAAAAACAAAATAACTAAAATAAAAGATATCATCTTCCTCAAATTAGTCCCCATAGTTGAAATTCATAAGGGAGACATAGCTAGGGTTTGGCCAAGCTTTCAAGCTCAATTGTAAGTTCGTCCTTGTCCCGTTGTTAACGATTTTTATATTTTTGAGATCGTTGTAACTTGATTTAGGTATATCAAGGACTAATTTGAATGAAAATTAAAGTCTAAAACTTTACCCATGATGAATAAGTTTGTATTTTAATGTTTAATGGTAGAAAATGAAAGATTATTGATAGATAAATAACTTTTACAAGGTGATTTTTGATGAAAACTTGATTGGGGACTAAAATGTAAACTTTTGAAATTAGCAGAAAAGTTCTAAAATTTTATGTATACATGTGCTAAAAATTTGTAATGGGGGCTTTGGTTAGACTTGGAATAGGGAGTAACTTGCACAAGTTTTATTTTCCGGGCATAGAGACAAAATCAAAATTATTAGAAAAGTTAGGGGCAAAATGATAATTTTGCCTAGGACGTAAATTGAGTTCTTTTAAGTATGAAATTTATGAAATTGATGATTAAATTCATTTATATAGATCTGAAAAACACAAACTCGAGGCTAGATCGAGGAAAAGAAAAGATTTTGGATTAGTAGATTATTACGCGAACAAGTGTCGAGGTAAGTTTGTGTAACTTAATCAGATATGTAATTATGTTATTTGAATGTTGTATTGTATGTAATGTGATTTATGTTAATGTTCCTTACTTGTATGTTAAGATGGAAAATTTATACATGCTTGAAATGATGATAAAGGGTTAGTCCTAATTGAATGTTGAATTCTGATAATTGTATGTACTTTCCCGAAACTAATCAGGTTCTGCATTTGTTGCGGATGGGATTTAGCTCAGACGAGTAATCCCGTTGATCTTGTTATAGAAAGGATTTAGCTCAGACAGGTAATCTCGATGTAATACCTCTCAAGCATATGTTATGTTTAGGGTTTAACCTGGACTAGTAACCTTAATCGAGCTCTTCTGAGCATATGTTATATAAGGATTTAGCCTGGAATGGTAATCCTATTAAACGATATATGGCTCAAGAGAGTGTTTCTTGGTTAAATACGCTAAGGGGTATCCCAAAATAAGAAATTGACAGATTGTTGAATCGTACACTTCGAGTGTACTACTTGAGCATTCATTGGAATTTAACGATTCAATGGACATATAACTCTTGACTTGGCATGAAAACCTTGAGATGAAATGGTAATGACTAGAAAGAATATTGCTCGATGAGCTCGTCTATATTACTTGGTTTATATGAATATTTTGGTGACTAATAAGTTTGATTGAATGTATGTGTTTAGGCAATTTAACGAAGTGGATGGAAAACATGATATGTATGCTTAGATTTATTAAACAAGATTGGTAAGTTTAGTTTCTGTTATACAAACTTACTAAGCATGTAATGATTACTTCGTTTATTTTTCCCTTGTTTTATAGTGCTCAAAAGCTCGCGAAGGTTGGAGGATCGTAAGAGCATCGTCACACTATCAGCTAGCTATCTTGGGTATATATAGTAGAATCATTTTGGTATAATAGCATGTATAGGACAACTTGGCCAATGGTGGCTTGAAATGTAATTTTGTAACCTAGCCATTGGAATGGCTAGTGATGGGTCATTTTGGGTATGATTTAGTAAGCTATTATGATATATATTTATACACACATGTGTTATGCTAAGTTCATATGCTCAAAAGTTGTTAATGCCTAAGTTAAGTTAAGGTGAGTTTGTAACCATGTATGCATGAAATGGTATGCCTTGATGAATGATGGAATTGCCAAATTTGAATGCTTGAAATGGTTAGAATTGGTTGAGTGTTTCATGTGTAGGTTTTTGGGTGATTTTGGGTGAGAAATGAAGCTAGGAAATGGCTTTAGTTTTTCCACATGGGCGTGTGTCTTGACACACGGCCTACCCCATGGAGCATGTGTTCCGGCCATGTGTCCCTTGCACCTTAATTTTGAGAAATAGAATGCTCAGAATTGGGCATACGTGAAGAGACATGGGCGTGTGTCTTAGCCGTGTGAAACCTGTACCTAATTTGAATTAAATTAATTAACCATACAGCTTAGCACACGGGCATGTGACTTGGCCGTGTGATCTCAATTTGTTCATGAGTTACAAGTCAGAGAGTTACATGCGGTCAGGACACGGACGTGTGTGACCACACGGCCTGCCCACAAGGGCGTGTCCCAAACCACACAGGTGTGTGACCCCTGTTTATTACAAAAATTTTCTAAGTTTTGTAAAATTTCCCTGAGTTGTCGGTTTAGTTCCGAAGTACTTCCAAATAATGTTTTGGGCCTCGTTGGCTCGTATTAGGGACCTTATGATTAAATATGAACGGTTTTAATTTGGACGTAAAATTATAACTCGGAATTGTATGATTGTTTGTGATGTAAGTCCGATAATGCCTCGTACCCTGTTCTGGCATTGAATACGGGTAAGGAGTGTTACAGGTCCCACTCTTTCCGTGATCTCATACGGTCCAATAAAACGAGGACTCAACTTCCCTTTTCGACCAAATCTCAAAATTTTCTTTCAAGGCGAAACTTTAAGAAACACCTTATCTCCAACAGAATATTTAATATCTCGACGTTTCAAATCTGCATATGATTTCTGTCTATCAAAAGTTGTCTTTAAGCTATCTTGAATTTTCTTAACGATGTCTTCTGTTTCTTGAATGATTTCCAGTCCAATCATTCTGCTTTCACTCAATTCTATCCAACAAACATGTGTTCGACACCTACAACCGTAAAAGGGTTCATATGGAGCCATTTGAATACTCAATTGAAAACTATTGTTGTATACAAATTCGGCTAAAGTTAAGTAACACTCCCATCCCGATTGAAAATCAATAACACAAGTACGAAGCATGTCTTCCAAAATATGAATAACACGCTCAGATTGTCCGTCATTTTACGGGTGAAAAGCTATGCTAAAATTAAGTCGTGTACCAAGAGATTCATACAACTGTTTCCAAAATCTCGAAGTGAACCATGGATCTCAATTAGAGGTTATCGACATAGGGACACCGTGCAATCTCACAATTTCTTGAATATAAACTTCAGTAAGCTTTTGAAGTGACCTATCAGTCTTGACCGCAATGAAATGAGCCGATTTCGTAAGTCGATCAATAATCACCCAAACACCATTTTTCTTACTTGTCGATAAAGGTAACCCCATTACAAAATCCATCGTAATACGATCCAATTTCCATTCAAGAATAGAAATAGGCTAAAGTAATCCGGTGAGAACCTGATGTTCTGCCTTAACTCGTTGACAAGTTAAACATTTTGCCACATATTCGACCACATCTCTTTTCTTTCTTGGCCACCAATAAGATTTTCGCAAATCGTGATACATTTTTGTTCCTCCAGGATGCAAAGGAAAAGGACTATCTTGAACTTCACGAAGTATCAACTCTTTCAATTCTGAAACATTCAGAACGTTGATTCAGTTATGAAACCTCAAGCAACCACAATCATCAATATTTAAATTTTTTAATATACGATTCTGAACCATTTCTCTTTTCTTCTTCAACTTGTTCTTATCTAACTACACTGACTTGATCCGATCAAACATCATCGATTTAATCTTTAATTCAGCCAATAGGCTTCCATCGTTATTGATACTGAGCTGAGCAAACATTGCTTGCAATTCAATCATTGCTTTTCTACTCAACGCATCAGCTACAACATTAACTTTACCAGGGTGGTAATCAATAACACAATCAAAATCTTTCAGAAGCTCTACCCAATGACATTGTCTCAAATTGAACTTCTTTTGAGATAGGAGGTATTTGAGACTCTTATGATTGGTATAGATATAACACTTTTCACCGTACAGGTAATGTATCCAGATTTTTAAAGCAAAAGCCACAGCAGCTAGCTCTAAATCGTGTGTCGGATAATTGTATTCATGAATTTTTAGCTAACGAGACGCATAAGTGATCACTTTCTCGTCTTGCATCAAAACACAACCAAGACCGCTCAAGGAAGCATCATTATAAACAACAAAATCCTTTCCCGGCTCTGGTAAAGTCAAAACCTGCACTTCAGTCAGCATCTGCTTCAATTTCTCAAAACTTTCTTGACACTGGTTGTCCCAAATGAATTGAACATTCTTATGTAACAACTTTGTCATCAGTAAAGCTATCTTCGAAAATCCATTTACAAATTTTCGGTAATAACCAGCTAGTCTAAGAGAACTGAACCTCTAACACATTTCTCGGTACTTTCCACTGAACAATTACCTTGATCTTTTTCAAATCAACTCTAATTCAATCTGCCGAGATAACATGAACCAGAAATACAACATTTGATAATCAGAATTCACACTTACTAAGCTTTCCATATAACTATTTTTCTCATAACACTTGCAAAACAATTCTGAGGTGTTGCTCATGCTCGGATTCAGATTTCAAATAGATCAAAATATCATCAATAAAATCTACCACAAATTGATCCAAATACGGTTGGAAAATATGATTCATGAGATCTATGAATGTTGCCGGAGTGTTTGTCAATCCAAAAGGCATCACTAAGAATTCATAATGGCCATAACGCGTACAAATTGTCGTCTTGATACATCACTATCTTTTACTTTTAATTGATAGTAACCCAATCTCAAATCGATCTTTGAAAAGACAGAAGCTCCTTTTAGTTGATTGAATAAGTCATCAATACGGGGTAAAGGGTATCAATTTTTAATCATCAACTTATTCAATTGTCGATAATCAATACAAAGTTGCATCAAGCTATCTTTTTTTTTGACAAAAAGTACTGGAGCTCTCTAAGGCGATATATTAATGCGTATAAAGCCACGATCCAATAAGTCTTGCAATTGTACTTTTAATTCTTTCAACTCCGTAGGTGACATGCGATAAGGGGACATTGACACTGGGGTCGTACCAGTAAACACTTCAATTGCAAACTCAACCTCCCGATCTGGTAGAAATCTTGGTAATTCATCGGGAAACACATCAAGGAATTCTCAAACAATTCAAATTTTACTGCATTGACTATCACCAGAATTCAAGTTGATAACATAGGCTAGAAAAGCTTCACAAGCTTGATTAAGAAGTTTATCAACTCGAATTACTGAAATGATACTATTTGAACCACTTGTTCGAGCACCATTCACCTCAATCATATCACCGCTTTCATTTTGAACAACAAATTCTTTTTACAACAATCCAGAATCACCCCATGCTCCGTAAGCCAATCCATACCTAAAATCATATCAAAATCACCAAATGGCATTATCAACAAATCAACAGGGAAGGTTATATCCTATATCACTAACGGACATTTCCAACACACCTGATCCACTAATCCAGATTGTCCTAATAGACTAGACACCACTATTGATACTCTAGACATCTCGGATTTTAAACTTCCCGACTTAACCAATTCAATATTAATATATAAATATGAAGATCCCGGATCTATCAAAGCATAAACAGGTTCTGAATCTAATAAAAAGATACCTATCACAACGTCATTAGCATCACTATCCTCACGAGTCCACACAACATAAGTTCGAGCTGGCGTTCTGGCCTCCAACTAATAAGTAACAGTATCATTTCCCTTTCTAGCACCCCTCTCGAAAATAAACCATTTCGACTCGACCCACGATCTCTAGGAGTAGGAATAGATCTCTGAGAAGTAACATTTGTAGCTTTCTCATTCTTCGGACACTTTCTAGAAAAATGTTCCCTTGATCCACAGCAAAAACAGCCTCGAGTTAATTTCCAACATTCACTATGATACTTTTTCCCGCAATGTTCAAAATTCGAAATATTAGTATTCCTGGATGGACCTCGCACACTACCCGTAAACATAGTCAGTTGTCTATCACGATTTCTATCAACTCTATCTGATTTAAAATTTGATCTCCAGCTACCACGAAATTCTTTTGATCTCTTCGATTGTGGATTTGAACTTGCAGCTCCAGGACGCTTTCCAACAGTAAGAGTATTTTTAGTCTTTTTATCAAAACCCAAAACTTGTTCTACCATTCTTACCTGTTCAACTAGATCCACAGACTCAGTAATTTTGTGCGATACTAATTATACCCGTAACTTATCGCGTAACCCACGCAGAAATCACTTGTAACTATCAATTTCAGTCGGTACAAATTCCACAGCGTACCTACTAAGCCGCGAAAACTCTCGTTCATACTACACCACAGACATGCCGTCTTGTTATAGCATAAAAAAATCTTGTAATCTATCTTCGATATACAATTCGCCAACATATTTCTTTTAGAATTCCTTTTGGAAGAACTCCCAATTTACCTAATCTGTGGTTACGTGGTGTGTCACTGACTGCCGCCAAGTATATGCCTCTCCTTGCAGTAGAGAAACAACACATATTACACTTTCACACTGGCTGCATTCAAGTTGTTGCAAGATGCGTTTAGTGGATTCAATCCAAACTTCAGCTGCAGAAGGATCAACTCTATTCGATCCTAATAATTCAGTCACACTGTATCTATGCAACTCTTTAATTAGAGCTCGACGAACAATAGGTGCAGATGCTGTAGCGGATGTGGTTCCCGCCACACGCTGAAGAGCATCAGCGATAGCTCTAAGTAATTTTGAATCATCTTTTTCCTTAATATTACCTCGCTCAATGTTAGGTTGTTGAGTACTAATTGGATTAACACTCAGTATTACCAATTCGGTTTCATCTAACTCATTAGAGACATCATCTCCGGTGTACATATCTTGATCAACATCGTCATTATAATAATCCGACACTTTCAACTATAAAATAAGATCAAATATATTAACATCCAAATCTTGACTAAATTTGACTCAATTATGGCATGTACCTCTAGAATCAATTCTGAGCTCGATTTAGTTCGACAATCAACTAAACCTGTAAAACTCTGATACCACTAAATGTAACAACCCTAACCCATATTCGTCATCAAAATAGGGTTTCGAGACATTACTGAGTAATTATAATCTAATCATTTATTTCAAACAATTCAAAAATCATAAAATGATTCATCATTAAAATGCGTAGAATCCTATAGTAAGTTTTTAAGTGTTTGAAAACACTTTAGAAATGATTTGAGATTAAATCGGGAACATTTGAAAATTTTTAGAAAAAGTTAGAAATTTTTTTAGCTGCAGGGTTCACACAGCAGTGTGGGCATTTGAAGTAGGGACACACAACCATGTCCCAACTCGTGTTTGTGCCTGTGTAACTCTTTGACTTGGGTCTCACGGCCAAGCCACACGCCCGTGTTTTAGCCGTGTGTCTCACATGACCAAGTTACACGCCCGTGTGTTTGGCCGTGTGGACCTAAAAGGTGCCTTAAATAATAATTTATCATTCCCTGCAAGCTTGGACATTAAACAACTCATAAACCATTCATTTAACCAGTTCAAAACACAATCAAATACAATCAAAACATGTCAAAACAATCATCCTAGGTGCCTAACCAATGTACCCTTATAGGTACCACATTTATATCCCCAATTCATATCATCAAAGCGTCATTCAAATCAAAATTATAAACATACCAAATTCAATCCATTTTGCTTAGTTCATGAGCACTTAAACATCAAATTAGATTCATATGTACCTATCTAGATTTTAGTTCAATTTACCATGCCATAATATGGCTTCAAACATAAACACATCTTTAAATGTATATACCAAACTAACATTACACTTATAACCTTATTTACAATCCATCGACAAAATAACTATCATTTAGATGTCCTCGGTACATGTCGAAACAAAAGATAAACATCACCACATTTGAGTTCGGGATCATTGTTGGATGCTGAATCGGTGATCAAAAGTTAAGTACCTAACCTGCGCACAGAAAACAAAACCGTATGTTGAGTAAAACTCAGTGGTATTTCTATAATCCAAATATTAAAGACAATATAATATCATATGCACAATTAAATTATAAGCACATATTAATGTCTAGTATCATGACTATCATATTTCATTTGTTAGACAATATCCCAATTCACATAATTTCTATATAATAATTATTCACATATCAAGCCACATTTATTTGTACAATGGCATTAGCCATTCAATACTCAATTCATGAATACATCATTTCATACCATACTCAATTCTCATCACTTGCTATATAATAGCTTTTCACAATTTAATCCACATATCATTTAAACAATAACATTATCCAATTCATGAGTACATAACCCATGTATCTCATTTTCAATTCTCATATAATATCATCAAATATCAAATAATACTGTTTATTTAATTACCCCTATTAACATGACTCGGATAGATATACGGATCCAACCAACACACCAGTTTGGCACTCAGTGCCTCATCGGATAAATCCGAAGTAGTAACTGCGTTCAACGCTTTATAAATTTGACACCTAGTGTCTCATCGGTTAAACCGAACTAAATTGGCACCCAGTGCCTCATCGACTTGAAGTCAAAGAAATCTTTGAACTATTCCTATCCTATGGCATGCCATTTATATCTAACTCAGCCCGATACAGTTAATAGGGTTCTAATTCACTTTCCAAATACAACTAATATCCAATTATCATATTAGCACATTATCACATTTACACATATATATTTATAATATATATCAATTCAATCCAATTCAATTCAATATCAAAGTACCAAATATATTTTTCATATAATCCCATATACATGAAATCAATTCAATAGTCAAAGTGCCAAATACTCACCTCAACCACTTACCATATACATTAAATCAAAATACAACAATTAACAACTAGGTTCAAATTATAGAAATACAAATCAGAAATTCCAAGCTATTCGATGTCAACTTTATTTTTCCCCTTTTTAGTCAGGATTCTGGTACAACGTTAGCTACGGAATTAAAACAATTAAAATTCATCAATACAATAAAATTTCAATTTCATATTGAATATTGAATATTTCAATTTTTACTCAATATTTGCCTAAATTCCAATTGAGTCCCTAAATAAAGACTAATTTTTATTCTTCACATTTAATTCTATATTTTCATACAAATTCCACTTTAAACTAAATTTAACTCCCTCTTTTCACTTAAACCCTTAAATTTTGAATTTTCACAATTTAGTCCCTAATACTCAAAATTTACAGTTTATTCTACAATTTAATCATTTTTCATTTTTAGCTTAAAAATCTATCAATTAATCCCTAATACTAAAATTATTCAACATTAACAACAGTTTAAAACTTAATAATTGTTAAAATTTTGACATGGGTTAGGTAACCCTAGGTACTGGGATTCCAAAAATATGCAAATTACAAGAAAAAAGGACTAAATTGACTAACCAATTGAACTTTGAATTTTTGAAGCCCTTAGGCAGTGCGTCTCCTTCTTTTTCTTTCTTTTTCTTTTAAATTTTCTTTTGGCTTTCTATTTCTATTTCTTTTACTTATTTATTTTGTTATTATATAATATATATTTGCTTAATACTTAACATAACTTTAATTATTATAATATATATAATAAATTTACACATAAATTTACCTAATGCCGTCCCACTAAAGAAACAATGGTAAAATTGCTTCTTTAGTCCCTTTAATTATTCTTTAATCTATAATTCAACTTTCACCCTATATGTAGTTTAGTCCTTATACCTAATTACTTCTAATTCAAGTAAATTCACTTAACCGAAACCTAATTAACTACACAACTAGCTTCGTAAATATTTTTAAATATTTACGAGTCTGATTTACGGGAACGGAGTCCCAAAAATGTACTTTCCAACACCCATGACTATCGTGTCGTTACAAGTTAAGCCTCACTTTTGGTTGCTAGAGGAAGCAACAATCTAATAATTTAGGTTAGAATAAATCTAGGTCAAGATCGAAGTTGAGGAATCATGACAAGACATGTAACAAACTACTGCAAGAAGTTGAGTCACATAAAGGCAGAATGTTATAAGTTGAAAATTAAAAAAAGAGGGCTGTTGAGAGCAACGAGGAAAAAAAGGCTAAGGTAGCTGATACTAGTATAGCCGAGGATAATAGTGATGATTGGTTATTAGTGTCTATAACCGAAAGGTCTAAACTTACGTCTGAGTGGATTTTAGATTCGGGGTGCTCTTTCCATACGTGTCCAAACAATGACTTGTTCTCCACATATAGTCTAGTTAAAGGTAGAGTTATGCTTATGGGAATAATTCACACTTTAAGGTAACCGGTGTTGGTACCATTCAGATCAGGATGCAAGACGGAATCATTAGGGCCTATCAGATGTCAGGAATGTGCCTTATTTTAAGAAGAATCTTATCTCCTTAAGGAGTTTAGACTTGAAGGGTTGTATGATCTCCATCGAGTCAAACAACATTAAGGTATCTTGTAAAGCTCTCGTTTTGATAAGTGGTCGAAAGATCAACAGTCTTTATGTTCTGTAGGGTTCAATGGTGACTAATATAGCAACAATTTCCTCGTCTGTTAAAGAGTTAGAGTTGACTTGTTTAAAGCACAAATGACTTGGTCATATAAGTGAAAAAGGTACGACTATTTTGAATAAGAGAGGTTCTATTCTAGGTGTAGGAGTTAGAAAGATAGCACACTGCATTTATGGGAAGCAGACACAAGTCAACTTTGATTTGACAGTTCAAAAAACTAAAAGTCTTCCAGTTTCAAAGTTCAAGCACTACTTGGACTTGGTTAATATCCTGCAAAGATCAAGTCAGGCTTATGACGGGCATTGAGAAAGAAGACATGTTAAATACAAGTCAATGTGTGGGGTGTGCCTCACATTTATCAGACTCTTTGCAAGCACTTGGAAAGACGATTGATGAGCAACATAAGAAGGCCCAAAATAGGCTCGACTTCACAACGAGAAGTGTTGAGACATTAGGACAACGTTGAATCGACAAAGTAGAGACGATGTCGCGACAAGGCGATTCTTGATGTTAAAACGTGTTCCCACAAATGTAACAGCCTGATTTTTGGCCTAGTCAGAACAGTGGTTTCGAAAACCACTAACCCGAAGTCAGAGAAATTATTTTATTATTATTTTAGATTTATAGCATGTTTATATTAGTGCATGAAAATTTTGGTGAATTAATTTTAGCATTTGAGAGCTTAATTGCGAAAAAAGGACTAAATTGCACAAAGTGCAAAAGTCTTAAATTGATAGCTAAGAGTGATAAATTGCCATGTATTATAAATTTGAGGTCTTTATAGGGCAAATAAACCCTAGTATAGGGCTTGGCCGGCCATGAGACAAGGAGGTCAAAATTAGTTGAAGTTTTGGTGACCTATTTTGACCAGTAATAATGTTAAAATAAAACAAAAGGCTTCATCTTTTTATTTCTTCTTCTTCAACCGATTTTCATCATCAAAAGGGGGTTTTTGAGAGCTCAAAATATCAGCCATTAATATCTATTGCAAGTAAGTCATTTAGAAGGTTATTCTTGATGATTTTTGTATTTTTAGACCCCTTGTAACATAAGCTTTCTAACAATAGGACTATTTTGCAAGGTGATTGAGAGTCTAGCTTTTTCCATCAAAGAATATGTGCTGTTAACTAAAATTTTATGGAAGAATATGAGTTATAGTTGTGTAATAAATAACTTTTATGAAGTAGTTTTCATAAAAATTCTAACTAGAGACCATTTTACATAAGTTGAAAATTTGTTGATAAATGTGAGAAATAATGGAAATTATGGATTGCTATAAGGGTAAAAAGGGTTCGAATAGGCTTAAGATATGAAGAAATTCGATAAAAATCAATTTTTAGACCTAGGGGTAAAATGGCCATTTTTGCAAAAGTCTAGGAGAAAAATGGTCATTTTACCTAAATTTTAAATTGTTGAGTATCTAGATTAATAAACGATTAAATTTATGAATTTCTATCATTATAGACCAATAGAAAATTCGGGCCTAAACCGGGAAAAAGCGAAGCAAGTGGACTAAGCCGAGCTAATCGTCTACATTTTGTAATCCGAGGTAAGTTGTATGTGAATAAAACAACTACATTATTATTACATGTGATTGAAATAAAATAGTATGAATTGCTTGTTTGTGGAAATAATCATGTATGGTGATTATTGAGATAGCAGAACTCTCGTTTGAACCTTAGGAAATAAATCGTATATTCATGCCATGACATTTGGGATATTTGTGTGCTAGTGTAAGACATGTCTGAGACATGCATCGGCCACATTATAAGAGCCAATGTAAGTCCATGTCTGGGACATGAAATGGACCATGTCTGAGACATGGCATCGGCATTGAGACGAGAGCTAGTGTAAGACATGTCTGGGACATGCATCGGCCTCGAGACGTAAGCCAGTGTAAGACATGTCTAGGACATGCATCGGCTACATGACGTGTCAGTATAAGACCATGTCTAGGACATGGCATCGGCACGGATACGTGAGAGGCAGTGTAGGACCATATCTGGGACATGGCATCGACTTGACGGATGAGCCAGTGTAAGACCATGTTTGGGACATGGCATCGGCATTATACCCTATATTTGAGGCTTAGTGAATATCCGATAGTATTTTCAAATAGTTCAACGGTGAGAATTTTAATTTAAGATAAACGAGAAAAGTATAACCATGTTGTGAAATGGTACAGATGCCTAATTGAAATGTATGAGATGTGAGCTTGAGATATGCTATGTGAATTGTATTGGATAGTGATGAATAAGTTGTGCTTATGCCTACTTTTGTATCATGAGTATGATGATGAATAGTAAAGTTATTGTTATGTTTATTTTCATACAACTTACTAAGCTTTATGCTTACCCTATTTCCTTTCCATTTTCTTATAGTGCCGCCAAAGTAGCTCGAGGATCATCGCCTACGTCAGGGAAGCCAGTCACACTATCATCCGAAGCACTTGGTATAGCTAGATCTTTTATTTTGATTATGGCATGTATAGGACCCTACCTTTTAAGTTTGTGTCATTGTTAATTGGCCAAATGTGTTGGCTTACTCTAGCAATTAACTCATTTTATGTAAGCCCATGGAAATTGGCAAATGTTGAAAGTTGTTTTATGAATACAAGAAGATCTTTCATGAATGAGTAATTTATTGGTTACTTAAGTATAAATGAAATGTGTGAAAGCCTTAGCTATGGTTGTTTGGTTGAGAAATCATGTTAAGTTACACTTTGACATGTTGGTTGACATTAGATCATGTTTCAGGGTGGCAAAAGGCTTGGTAGATAGCCTTATATTATCCACACAAGTAGACACAAGGGCGTATGTCTAGGCTGTGTGTGACACACGGTCAGCCCCATGGGCGTGTTGTCTAGCCGTGTGTCCCCTGCACGTAAAAATTTCAAGTCAGTATGCATGGTAGTAAACACACGGGCAGAGACACGACTGTGTGAAGGGCATGGCCTAGCACACGGGCATGTGCCTTGGCCGTTTGACCCTTAAGGATTGCTGATGTCAGAAATAGAATGTCAAGATTTTTATACACGGGCTAGGACACGAGCGTGTCGTGGCCGTGTGAGAGACACGGGCCATAGATTCGAGCGTGTGTCAGGCCGTGTGAAAACCCCTGCAGGTTTGAAATTAGAATTTAATTCGCATGGGCGTGTCCTTAGAGGCTTAGGCCATGTGTGTCACACGGGCCATCAGCACGGCCATGTCCTAATGACCATACGGGGGTGTTGCCCATCCACACGGGCGTGTGTCCTGTTTTAAAGGTCATTTTCCTAGTGCTGGTTAAATGACCCAAATTGGTCCCGAGTGGTTTCCAAGAGGTGTTTTGGACCTTATAGGCCCTTGATAAGAAGTTTTAGATAAAGTTTGGAAATTTTTTTTATATGGCCGAGTTTTAATAACATCAAATCGTTGGAATGCATGTGTTTAAATTTAATAACACCTCGTATTCCATCCCGGCGTAGGGCACGGGTGTGGGATGTTATATTTAGTGGTATTAGAGCATGGTTTAGTCAGTTCTAGGACTAACCTAGCATGAGTACGAGTCTAGCTATACATGCCATAGTTGTATATTGATAGTGTGACGACTCTTGACGATTATAAATTATGTTTTTCATATAGTGAATGGATCCTGAAGTTGCTGTGGTAGATGACATAGAAAGTAATACGCTGGCTCCTGCTTAAGGGACCGCGCCAGTAGATAGTGGGCCCGTGGCACTGAGTCAGGGCGGAGGGGCTAGAGAAGCTTACCTCCACATGATGGACGCTTGGTACATGGAGTTTGTTCCTGTAAATCTGAACACTCCACGTCCCCCACCTCCTTCGATTCCTCAGTATGCCCTTGTAGCTCTGCAATGAGTGGATTTGGTTAGGAGAGAGAAACCCTCAGTAGATAAAATATGAAAGCAAAGGGCTGAAGAATTTCGGGCTAGAGTTGATGATGACCCAGAGAGAGCAGAATTTTGGTTAGAAAATACTATTAGGGTATTTGATGAGTTATCGTGCACACCTGAGGAATGTGTCGGTTGTATCAAGGGAAATGATTATATGGGAGTTCTTCAAGGAGGAGTTCCAAAAGAAGTACATTAGTTAGAGGTTTATAGAGCAGAAAAGAAAAGAGTTTTTAGAGCTGAAGCAAGGTCGTAGGATGGTGACTGAGTATGAACGTGAGTTTGTGAGACTAAGCAAATATGCACAGCAGTGCGTATCTATAGAAGCCATTATGTGCAAAAGGTTTGAAGATGGTTTGAACAAAGATATTCATCTATTAGTTGGCATTTTAGAGATAAAAGAATTTGTGGTGCCCGTGGAGAGAGTATGTAAAGCCGAGGAATTGGCCAAAGAGAAGAGAAGAGCTAACATCGAGTCCCGAGACTCAAGGAAAAGACAAATGGAGAGGTCACAGCAGACCTCATCTAAGAGACCGAGTGAGTTTCCTACCCGATCAAATGTGTCAGTGGGTTCTCGAATAAGAACAAAAATAAGCAACACATAGCGTCTAAAGCCCAAACCACTTCTGTCGTGAGTGTTGGTAGTGCTCGACCAAACAGGCCAGAGTGTTCACAATGTGGTAGACGTCATTTCGGTGAATGTCGAGCGAATGAAAGAGGTTGCTTCAAATATAGATCTTTGGACCACTTTATCCGAGACTGCCCCCGAGTTAGATGAGAAAGAGAAAAAGCAAGATGTGAGGACTAGTAGTGCTCCTGCGAGGGGTAGACCACAGAAGAACCCAGGCAGTGGGGCTAACAGTAGAGGTCCTCCTAGAGATTCAACTATGAAGTCCGAGGGCCGTGCACCTGCAAGTACTTATGTCATTCACGCTCGTGAAGAGGCATCTTCACCAGATGTGATTACAGGTACTTTTCCTCTTCACGATATTTCTGTTATTGTTTTGATTGATCAGGGATCTACTTATTCCTATGTATGCATGAAATTAGTACCCAGTATGAATATGTCTGTTGAGTCTACCGAAATTGTGATAAAAGTGTCAAACCCGTTAGGCAGACATGTGATAGTTGATAAAGTGTGTAGAGGTTGTCCTTTGATGATTAGAGGTCATTATTTTTCGGCTAACCTCATGCTACTACCATTTGATGAGTTTGATCTAATTCTTGGCATGGATTGGTTGCTACTCATGACGTGATAGTGAATAGTGGTAGCAAGTTTATCGAAATGAAATGTGAGAATGAAGATATTATTCAGGTTGAATCGGGTGAACCAGATAAATCACCGGTACTGATATCATCTTTGATTGCCGAGAAGTATTTGAGAAAAGGGTATAAGTCCTACCTAGCATTTGTGTTGAACACCAAAGAGTCTAAAGTGAAAATGGAAACAGTGCCAGTGGTATGTGAGTATCTGGATATGTTTCCAGAAGAGTTGCCCGGATTACCTCCAACCAGAAAAGTTGAGTTTGGTATCAAGTTAGTCCCTGGTATGGCACCTATCTCGATTGCCCCTTATAGAATGGATCTAACAGAGTTAAAGGAGTTGAAGACTCAGTTACAAGAGTTAACAGATAAAGGTTTTGAAAGACTGAGTTATTCACCGTGGGGTGCTCTGGTGCTTTTTGTGAAAAAGAAAGACGGGTCGATGAGATTGTGTATAGACTACAAACAGTTCAACAAAGTAACCGTGAAGAATAAATATCCCTTGTCAGGGATCGATAATTTGTTCGATCAGTTGAATAGAGCCACTGTATTTTCTAAGATCGACTTAAGGTCGGATTACTATCAGTTAAGGGTTAATGAGCAAAATGTACTGAAAATCGCGTTTAGGACTAGGTATGGGCACTATGAATTTCTTGTTATGCCCTTTAGTTTAACAAATGCTCCTGCGATGTTTATGGATTTGATGAACCACATTTTTCGACCGTATTTGGATAAGTTCGTAGTAGTTTTTATTGACGACATATTGATTTATTCGCGTGATGAGAGTGAGAACGCGGAGCATCTAAGAACTGTTTTACAAACCTTGAGAGATAAACAATTATATGCCAAGTTCAGTAAGAGTGAATTTTGGTTTAGAGAAGTTGGATTCCTAGGACACATCGTGTTGGGAGACGGAATCATAGTTGACCCAAACAAGATCTCGACCATTATTGAGTGGAAACCGCCGAGGAATGTGACAGAGGTTCGAAGCTTTTTGGGTTTAGCTGGGTACTACAGAAGATTTGTAAATGGGTTCTCGATAATAGCTACTCCAATGACAAAGTTGTTACAAAAGGATGTCAAGTTTGAATAGACAGAGAAGTGCCAATAGAGTTTCAAGAAACTAAAAGTTTTGTTGACCGAAGCCCCAATTTTAGTGCAGTTAGAACCGGGAAAGGAGTTTGTGGTATATAGTGATGCCTCCTCGAATGGATTGGGGTGTGTGCTCATACAATAAGGCAAAGTGATAGCCTATTCCTCGAGACAACTAAAACCACACGAGAAGAATTACCTGGAGCACGATTTAGAGTTGGTCGCTATTGTGTTCGCGCTGAAAATTTGGAGACACCATTTGTATGGTGAGATATGTCGGGTGTTCACTGACCATAAAAGTCTAAAGTATTTGATGAATCAGAAAGAGTTGAACTTACAGCAACGGCGATGGCTAGAGTTGATAAAAGACTACGAGTTGGTGATTGATTACCACTTCGGAAAGGCTAATGTAGTAGCTGATGCATTGAGTAGGAAATCATTGTTCGCCTTGAGGGCTATGGATTCTCAGTTGTCAGTGACTGATGATGGTTCGGTTCTGGCAGAGTTGAGAGCTAGACCTATGTTCCTTCAAGAGATTTGTGAGGCTTAAAAAGGTAATAAGGACTTGCAAGCTAAAATGGCTCAGTGTGAGATAGGAAATGAATCAGAGTTTAGTATTGGTACCAATGGTTGTATGATGTACCGAGACAGGGTTTGTGTACCCAAAGATAATGAGCTTATTCAGAAGATTTTATGAGAGGCACATAGTGGTTGCTTGTCTATCCATTCGGGTAATGTGAAAATATACAATGACTTGAAGAAAATGTACTAGTGGCCGGGTATGAAAAGAGACATTTCTGAGTTTGTTTCTAAATGTCTAGTTTGTTAGAAAGTAAAGGCTGAACACCAAGTACCCTCGGGTTTACTTCAGCCTGTGATGGTTCTCGAGTGGAAATGGGACTGAGTAACCATGGAATTTGTGTCAGGGTTGCCTTTGACACCAAGGAAAAATGATTCAGTTTGGGTTATTGTTGATAGACTTACTAAATCGGCACATTTTATACCAGTGCGTACCGACTACTCCCTTGAGAATTTGGTCGATCTTTATGTTTCTGAGATCGTGAGACTACATGGAGTGCCCTTGTCAATTATCTCAGACAGGGATCCGAGGTTTACTTCGAGGTTTTGGAAGAAGTTGCAAGAAACTTTGGGGACAAAGTTGAATTTTAGCACAGCTTTCCACCCGCAAACCGACGGTCAATCGGAAAGAGTAATTTAGATATTGGAAGACATGTTACGGTGTTGTATTCTCGAGTTTCAAGGCAGTTGGGAAAGGTATTTACCCTTGGTCGAATTCACCTATAACAACAGTTATCAATCAATTCTGAAAATGGCACCTTATGAGGCTTTATATGGGTGTAAGTGTCAAACGCCTTTATACAGAATCAAGTTCACGGGGTCGATTTGGTCAAAGAAATAGAGGAAAAGGTTAAGGTAATTCGTGATTGCTTGAGAGCCGCATTGGATAGATAGAAATCCTACGCGGACTTGAAACAGAAAGAGATCGAGTTTCAAGTCGAGGATAAAGTGTTTTTGAAAGTATCCCCATGGAAGAAAGTCCTTAGATTCGGTAGAAAAGGCAAGTTGAGTCCGCAGTTTATTGGATCTTATAAGGTGACTGAGAGAATTGGGCCGGTAGCATACTGATTAGCCTTGCCTCGTGAGCTAGAGAAAATTCATAATGTATTCCATATATCGATGTTGTGCCGCTACCGATCTGACCCCTCACACGTGATTTCATTGGAAGAAATTGAAATAAGCCCGGATATGACCTATGGTGAAGAACCGATTAAGATTTTAGATCGTGAGGTCAAGAAGTTGAAGAATAAAAGTGTAACACTCGTAAAGGTTTTCTGGCACAGACATAGAGTCGAGGAAGCCACGTGGGAACCCGGGGAAACTATGAGAGGTCAATACCCAAACTTATTCACCGATAAGATTTTCGGGGACAAAAATCCCTAAGGGGGAGAATTGTAACAGCCCGATTTTGGGCCTAGTCAGAACAATGGTTTTGGAAACCACTGACCCGAAGTTATAGAAATTATTTTATTATTATTTTAGAGTTATAACATGTTTACATTAGTGCATCAAAAATTTTGGTGAATTAATTTTAGCGTTTGAGAGCTTAATTGCGAAAAAAAGACTAAATCGCATAAAGTGCAAAAGTCTTAAATTGATAGCTAAGAGTGTTAAACTACCATGTATCATAAATTGAGGGTCTTTATAGGGTAAATAGACCCTAGTATAAGGCTTGGCCGGCCATGAGATAAGGAGGTCAAAATTAGGTGAAGTTTTGGTGACCTATTTTGACTAGTAATAATATTAAAATAAAACAAAAGGCTTCATCTTTTTATTTCTTCTTCTTCAACCGATTTTTATCATCAGAAGGGGGTTTTGAGAGCTCAAAATATCAGCCATTAATATCTCTTGCACGTAAGTCATTTAGAAGGTTATTCTTGATGATTTTTGTATTTTTGAACCCCTTGTAACATAAGCTTTCTAATAATGGGACTATTTTGCAAGGTGATTGAGAGTCTAGGGTTTTTCCATGAAAGCATATGTGTTATTAACTAAAATTTTATGGAATAATATGAGTTATAGTTGTGTAATAAACAACTTTTATGAAGTAGTTTTCATGAAAACTCTAACTAGGGACCATTTTGCATAAGTTGAAATTTTTTTGATAAATGTGAGAAATAATGGAAATTATGGATTGCTATAAGGGTAAAAAGGGTTCAACTAGGCTTAAGATATGAAAAAATTTGATAAAAATTAATTTTCGAACCTAGGGGTAAAATGGTCATTTTGTAAAAGTTTAGGGGCAAAATGGTCACTTTGCCCAAATTTTAAAATTTTGAGTATCTATATTAATAAAACTATTAAATTTATGAATTTCTATCATTATAGACCAAGAATTGCAAAATCTGGGCCTAAACCGGGGAAAAGCAAAGTAAGTGGACTAAGCCGAGCTAGCCGTCTACATTTTGTAATCTGAGGTAAGTTGTATGTGAATGAAACAACTACATTATTATTACATGTGCTTGAATTGAGATAGCATGAATTGCTTGTTCGTGGAAATAATCATGTATGATGAATATTGAGATAGTAGAACTCCCGTTTGAACCTCAGGAAATAAATCGGATATTCGTGCCATGACATTTGGGATATTTGTGTGCTAGTGTAAGACATGTCTAGGACATGTATCAGCCACATTATAAGAGCCAGTGTAAGACCATGTCTGGCACATAGCATCGGTATTGAGACGAGAGCTAGTGTAAGACATGTCTGGGACATGCATCGGCCTCGAGACGTAAGCCAGTGTAAGACATGTCTGGGACATGCATCGGCTACATGACGTGTCAGTGTAAGACCATGTTTGGGACATGGCATCGACACGGATACGTAAGAGGAAGTGTAAGACCATGTCTGGGACATGGCATCGACTTGATGGATGAGCCAGTGTAAGACCATGTCTGGGACATGGCATCGGCATTATACCCTATATTTGAGGCTTAGTGAATATCCGATAGTATTTTCAAATGGTTCAACGGTGAGAATTTCAATTTAAGATAAACGAGAAAAGTATAACCATGTTGTGAAATGGTACAGGTGCCTAATTGAAATGTATGAGATGTGAGCTTGAGATATGCTATGTGAATTGTATTGGATAGTGATGAATAAGTTGTGCTTATGCCTACTTTTGTATCATGAGTATGATGATGAATAGTAAAGTTGTTGTTATGTTTATTTTCATACAACTTACTAAGCTTTATGCTTACCCTATTTCCTTTCTATTTTCTTATAGTGCCACCCAAGTAGCTCGAGGATCATCGCCTACGTCGAGGAAGCCAGTCACACCATTATCTGAAGCACTTGGTATAGTTAGATCTTTTATTTTGATTATGGCATGTATAGGACCCTACCTTTTAAGTTTGTGTCATTGTTAATTGGCCAAATGTGTTGGCTTACTCTAGCAATTGACTCATTTTATGTAAGCCCATGGAAATTGGCAAATGTTGAAAGTTGTTTTATGAATACAAGAAGATCTTTCATGAATGAGTAATTTATTGGTTACTTAAGTATAAATGAAATGTGTGAAAGCCTTAGCTATGGTTGTTTGGTTGAGAAATCATGTTAAGTTACACTTTGACATGTTGGTTGACATTAGATCATGTTTCAGGGTGGCAAAAGGCTTGGTAGATAGCCTTATATTATCCACACAAGTAGACACGCGGGCGTATGTCTAGGCTGTGTGTGACACACGGTCAGCCCCATGGGCGTGTTGTCTGGCCGTGTGTCCCCTGCACGTAAAAATTTCAAGTCAGTATGCATGGTAGTAAACACATGGGCAGAGACACGGCCGTGTGTCTCAGCCGTGTGAAGTGCACCGCCTAGCACATGGGCGTGTACCTTGGCCGTGTGACCTTTAAGGATTGCTGACATCAGAAATAGAATGTCAAAGTTTTTAGACACGGGCGTATCATGGCCGTGTGAAAGACACGGGCTATAGACACGAGCGTGTGTCAGGTCGTGTGAAAACCCCTGTAGGTTCGAAATTAGAATTTAATTCGCACGGGTGTGGGACACGGGCGTGTCCCTAGAGGCTTAGGGCGTGTGTGTCACACGGGCCATCAGTACGGCCATGTCCTAATGACTACACGGGCGTGTTGCCCATCCACACGGGCGTGTGTCCTGTTTTAAAGGTCATTTTCCTAGTGCTGGTTAAAGGACCCGAATTGGTCCCGAGTGGTTTCCAAGAGGTATTTTGGACCTTATAGGCCATTGATAAGAAGTTTTAGATAAAGTTTGGAAATTTTTTTTAATATGACCGAGTTTTAATGACATCAAATCATTGGAATGCATGTGTTTGAGTTTAATAAAGCCTCGTATTCCGTCCCGACGTAGGGCACGGGTGTGGGGTGTTACAATAAATACTAAGTTTCTTTTCCTAGTTAAACTCTGCTATCTTTTCCCAATTAAACTCTGGTTAGTCTAGGAATATTTTAGTCATATTAGGACATTAATATTAGCCTATTTAAAGGTTCGTTGTATCCCTGTTTAAAGAGTTGACAGAATATCTCTTATGTGAGCTTTGATGAAGAGTTTTTGATGAGAGTTTTTGAGAGAGCCTTGTATTTAGGTTTTGGGTTTTGCTCATTTAGGTTATTTTCTCCATCTTGTACTCTTTGTTTATTTTCTCATCAAGTGAAGTCTCCTTTGCCCGTGGTTTTTATCCTCTTCAGAGGAGTTTTCCATGTAAAATATTTATGTTCATTCTTCTCCACTTTACTATCTCGTTATTTGTATGAGTCAATCCCTAATACTATGAGATAATTTTTTTTTACCATAATAAAAAAAATGAATATTATTTAAAAGCTTAATCAAGCCTATTTTATTTATTCGATACTATAAAGATATTATCCTATTAGAATTTGAAAAACTAGTGATGAGAATTTGTACTTAATGAGCTTTAAAGAATCACATATAACTATTATAATTTCATTTTTAACATATTTCAATCTACTCAATCCATAAACTCGTAATCTTTAGAAGCCTTAAATAGAGGTAAGCGTTCGATCAAATTGAATAAAAAATTTTCGAGTTAATTGAGTTGATGAGTCCCATTTTATCATCTTAACTTGATTTGAATTTTTTTCAAATCGAGTCGAATCAAGTAAAATTGTTCGAGTTAAATTAAAAAAATTAAACATGTCAAATTAACATCTTGTTATTGTATAACTAATTCTATTTTAGAGTACATAAATTTGAAACCATATATATTTGAAAACACTTTCAAAGCGAAATAAGAGCAAAAAATAATATACTTTAGTACGATAAATTTGAATTGTTAATTTAGTTATTTAGGTCCCCAAAATTCTTGTTTTAGAATTTTTAAGCTTTTCTATATATTCTTTAGAATTTTTATTTTTCAATTTTTTAATTCTTCTAAAAAATATAAATGTTGAAATTTTATAAATATTTGAACTTTTAAAAATTTTTTTGAATTTTTTGGAACTTATTTTAATTTTTTGTTGAGAGAGAGACTAATTTGCTCATTTTCAAAAATGAGCAGGGATCAAAGGGGTATTTACATTAATCTATTATTTAAGTTATTCGAATTGTAAAGTTTAAATCGACTCGAATTCGAGGCTCAAATTACTTATTTGAGCTGACTTAAAAAATAGAATAACTTGATTCAATTAACTTGAAATTAGATTTTTTTTACAAAATTTTTTAACTTGAATCGAGTTTTATCACCCCTAATCTTGAATAATAGCTATATTAATTGAGTAGTACTTGAATCCTAAAACAATAATGTGTAAAACTAAAAGTTGAGCAATTTTACAAATATTTCATAACTTTATTTTAGAAAAACTATTTGGTGACATTTTGTAATTTTATAAAAGAAGAAGAAGAAAGAGTTAAAACACAATAATAATAATGTAATTAAAAGACAAAGTATGTGCAAGTGAAGTGTTGTAGGACTTGTATTCCGGCAGATGAGGATGTGAGAAAGAGAAGGGAATGGTCTCGTGAGGGTGAGGGACACGTTAGTGTTGTCGGGAGTTAGAAATTAGGTTATGGCGTTGATTTTGGGTGGGGGCTTTCAACCACTTTTCTTCATATCCTCTCAGTGTTTTATGCAGTTAGGTATTGGCAGAAGGTCTTTAAATGGATGGTCTGAGCAACCAAATCTTGTGCTTGGTTAAACTAACCTTGTTACGTTACGGACATAACTATATTGGAGCAGGAATAAATGTTGCTACTAAACCAAACCTTATTCAACAAATTGTAATAAAATTCTATACGCACTACGCATGTGCTTAGCTCGAACTTCAAAGCCCCCAACACTCTTTCTCTTTTTCTGTTTATGAGCAAACAAAACATATAGAGAAAGAAAATAAACAGAGGGAAATTATTTTATGTTTGGTTTTGTATTTTTAATTTTGATTGCCACATATATTTGTATTTTGTTTATAAAATTCTTTTATTTCCTATCCTGTTCTGCTTCTCACAATTCATTCCTATTTTACATAATTTCCCGAAGTTAATTTAACGAAATTCATTTACCAAGGTTATTAAAAGTATTTAAATATTTTTCATTTTAATTTAATTTAGAGATTAATTGTTTTATTATTTTTATTCTATTTTAGTAATTATTATTTTAATGTTGATTAATGTATTTAAAAAATTAGATCGCATTTCACAGGTTTGCTTATTTTATGTTTGTTTTTCATTGGGATAATTGCGAAATTTTGTTTTGTTTGATTTCACTTGAGAAAAACATGATTCTTGTTTTTAAAATTTTAAAATGATACGTATTCACTTAACCTTCAATTTAAAATTTATAAAATTAAAATTAAGTTTCATTATTAAATAAATAAATTATAGAATAACTTATTAAAATTTATTAAAATAGATTTAGTGGTTTAACTAATGGAGGTACTAACTTGAGAAAAATAATTTAAATACCAAAATGAGAATGAAAAGGGCATAGTTTAGGTACCAATTTGTGGGTTACACTTTTTTTTTTTTTTAAATAGACTTAATTGACTAACATATGTACCAACTTAAAAAAAAATTATTTAAGTATCACTTATAAAAAAAAATTTAAGAAAAAAATAATATAATTTAAGTATCAATCTATATATTAAATCTAAATAAATTATATAAAAGAAATTATGAAAGCGTCCAACCACGAACCTAAGCCGGAGAAAATTCTAGTAAAGATAAAAACAAAACTTAAGAACACAGCTTTTACATGATTTCGAAATATATTTTGTTAAAATTTAACACTTAAAAGTGTAAGGACTAAATTGTAATATTTACGAGGACGAAATATATATTGTTATAGCCAACACTTAATTAAGGTATAGGGACTAAATGTTTGAATCCACAAATACTATTATTTAATATTTATGAGGTTAGTATAAAGGTTAATTAAAGTTTGGCCCCTTAATTTTATCATTTGATTAGTTAATTAAGGTATAAGGACCAAATTGTAAAAGTAGTAAAAATTAATTACTATTGATTTTTAATTAGTTGAAGAACCAATTGAAGAATTGGACCAATTTTATTATGAAAAACTGTGATGGAGGCTAGTTGTAAGTCATCCACCTTGTTAAACATGTTTAAAGTTTAATTAGGTTAATAATAATTAGTTATAAACTAATATAAGTATATAAGACAAAAGAATTAAAAGAAAATAAAAACAAGTGCATTCAGCTTCTTCTTTCATGAAGCTAAAGGAAAAGAATAGGGTTTCAAGCTTTTCAACTTTCGTCCTTGAGAAGTCTATTCAATGCAGTTATTTTCTTGTAATTTTTATATTTTTAAGATTATGAGAGTTTGATTTAGTTAACTCGTGTACCAATTTGTAAAATTGTTAAAGTTTATAAATGTTTCGACTAATGAGTTCTTGATGAAATTGGTGTTAAATAGTTAAATTTTAAATTTAGATATGAGAAAAGACTAATTTGTAAAGTGAAATCTGTTAGTTTTGAATATAGGGACTAAAGTGTAAATATTTTAAAATTTATATGAATTTTCTGTTATTATAGACAGTAGAGGGTCTTAAAAGGATTTAATTGAGATCAATTTCAAAACCATTGCTCAATTTTGAAAGATATTGGAATTTCAATTTTAGGGACTAAATTGAATAAAAAAATTAAAATTTTAAATTTGAATAATAAATTGGTCCCTCACTTAAAAAGTTAAAAAAAATTCTAAATATTTATAAAATCTTTTTTAAATCTTTTTTCATAAAACTATATAAACTCAAAAAACATTTAAAATATATAAAAATGCTAAATTATATATATTTAAAAAATTAAAGTAAATTATCAAATTAAATTTATCATATTAATTATATTATTTTTTCTCTTATTTTATTTTAAAAGAGTTTTAAAATATATATGGTATTTATGTTTATTAATTTAAAATTTAGTCATATTTTTAACAAGATTTTAATATAGTGAGTGTAAATTTTTTAATTTAACTCGAATAAATTTATTCAATTTAATTTAAATTTTATTTCATTCAGTTTAACTAAAAAATACAAATTAAATTAAAATAATAAAATATAACTCATTAACTCTAATTTTTTTTATTCGAATTGAATGCCATCTTAAGGTTGAGTAAAAAGAAATGGAAGTGAATAAAATTAAAACGACAGCGTGGAGTAAATTTGAAAGGGTGCGTGCAATGACGCGCCCCCAAATTTTTGTTTCGCGCCAAATATCTCAACCAAGCTTCTCTGGCAAGCTTCACAGTGGATATCTATTATCTCTAGGGTTTTCAAAATCAATGTCATCTTTATTAATTTTGTTATGTTTTTCTTCTTTATGTGAATGTCATACAAAGGGTGTTCTTATTTCTTCTTTCTGGTTTATCTTAAATTGATTGAACCACGTCGCGCTTCATCTGAGAAGGAAGAAAAAGGTCTACAATGAGGAGATCCACGAGGAGATCTTCAATCGGGATTGGATTAGGAGCTGATGAACGCCTCAATTTAAAGCCGGTACTTTCATTTTCATAAAAAGCTAATGTTACTATTAATTATATATTAGAAGTTTTCTGCTAGGAAATCCTTATCAAAGACATTCCTTATAATGGGTTGGGATTCTTAATTTTGAAAAAGAGGAATTCTTTGTTAAGTATTGTTTGACTTTAAGGTAGAGGAACTCTGCAAAGCTTAGCTGCTTTGTGTCTTACGTATGTGTGTGTTTATATAATATCTTTGCAGTGTTTAACTGATTATTAGGACAATTACGAAAAGCTTGTACAGAAATTGAAATAACGGCACTAATTAAATGAAGCTTTTATGCTTGACTTCCCATAGCCTTAGTTTCTTTTTCCCCTTTTTTGATATCGAAAGATGCATGGTTGAGGATTTACTTATTCATATACATACAGACCGGAAGTTTTAGTACAAGATTTTCCTTGTCGTCATTTGTTAAACGAGTGGAGAAACTCACTGATGATCAACGAACTGCAATAAAGAAAGTTGGTTTCGGTAATTTGCTTTTGATACCTAACCAGATGCTGAGCAAGAGTCTGCTAGTAGAGTTGATGGACAGATGGAATTCTGAGGAATGTGGTTTTATGCTGCTTCCTGGTATTGTCAAAATTACACTGATGGATGTAGCTTTAATTTTGGGGATTCGCGTGATTGGTGACCCTATACTGCTTAGGGAGGATGAAGCCTTTTCTGAGCTGGAAACTGATTATGGAGCTGCTTTATGGAAGAGAAAGATCACAGTTGCGTCACTTGAAAGTAGACTTGATTCGCTTGGACAAGTAGTTAATGAAGACTTTGTTAGGACATTCATACTCTTTACATTTGGCACTATTCTTTTTCCCAATGCAAATGGAAAAGTGGATTCCCGTTATCTTTCCTTCCTTAAAAATTTGGATGAAATCAGTCGCTTTGCGTGGGGTGCAGCTGTTCTAGAGGACATATTTATGTGGTTGAACAAAAGAAAAGAGTCAAATGTCCAGTATGTTGGAGGTTGTCTTATACTTCTTCAAGTAAGTTGAGATTACTTAAGATGCTAATGAGTCGTAAAAGTCCATAGTTTTTGTCTAAATTCTTTATTGTTAAAGAATTCTTTCAATTCAAACTCCCTTTTCCTTCCTTTTGTTCTGTGATTTAAAGGAAAAACAGTAAAGGGTATGGGGACTAGTTCTAGATATTAGAACATGAAGGGTTTCTGCTTATGTAAGCATACTTGATTTACACCATCTTTGTTACATTTTTGTGAAAGGTATGGTGTTATGAGCACATTGACTTGGCCCGACCAGAGTTGATGGAATGCCAGTCAATGTTTCCTCGTGCATGCCGATGGGAAAGTAGTAAGTCCCATCAGAGACAATGGTTTGCTGCAAAATTCCGGGAAATGCAGGATTGTCAGGTGCAAAACTTAACCATGTATGTATTTTACCTGTTTTCTAGCATTTTTATGCTAATTTTAAATATTTATAACAGATAACGTGGCATCTTCAACCGACTTCTGAGGAGTTACAATTTGATGTTATCAACGAGTTATTGGAGGTTGAGAGTTCCAGTATAGACAACTCCTCAGATGCCTGTTCAACGATTGGTGTGAGTTCCTTGCTTAGTCGTTCTTTTTCTGAAATCCTCAAACAATTATCAAGCTCTAATATCCTTTTCTTATTGTTAAAGGTTACTGGACTTGAAGTAGAATCACTCGAGCATAATTCCTGTAAAGTACAAGGGGGAAAAGTGATCAATTTGAAGCGGTCAACAGTGCCACAAAGTATACCAGAAGTGCAAACAATGGGGTTTCCTTCAACTTCAGATGCTTTGGTAGCAGACGAGGACTGCATGGAGATACCATCAGAGTGCCAGAACTTGCAGCAATTGATTTCTAGCCAGGTGAGTTTTACCTCCTCTTTCCCCAAATAGTGCAGTTCATTTATTGTTATGAGTTTCTTGCTTAGTTGTGCTTAAACGCTTAAACAGTTAGTTGATAGTGCAGTTCTTTACTGTTAAAGGTTGTTGGTCTTCTTCAACTGGAATCCGTTGTGATTAATACCAGTAAAGTACAAGTACAAAAGGAACAAGAGCAGTCAACAGCATCTCAACATATACGGGAAGTGGAAACAGAGACCATGGACTTCCAATCAACAACACGTGCTTCCGAGTTACGTGATGAGTTTGTGGAACTATCATCGAGGTACCAGAACTCAGAGAAACTGACTAATTCCAATGTGAGTGGGTTATCATCTTCTCTCGCACTATATTTATGTCTCCAAATAGTGTGATGGACTGATTGGTGCGAGTTCCTTACTTAATTGTGTACTTGAACACTTACTAGAAGCTATTATATGTTAAAGGTTGTTGGACTTCATATAGAATCAGGGGAGAGTAGTACCAGTAAAGTAGAAGTACTAAATGGACAAGAGGTTAATTTGAATCAGTCAACAACATGGCAACATTTAACAGAAGTGCAAAGAGAGGCCACGGCTTTTCCATCGATGCCATGTGTTTCCAAATCACACATGGAGTGTGGAGAGCTATCATCACAGTCCCATAAGGCAGATAAATTTATGAGTGGCAAAGTAAGTTTTCCCCCTATCTCTAAATTATTTATTTATTTGTTCCGAAGTTGGTTTAAATGAACATGGATATATGATGTTTGTTCTTCAGGAAGATGAATTGATGAAGAGAAACCAGATACTGGAAGTTGAAAATAAAGAACTGAGGAAAGAGGTAGAGGCTTTAAAACTGGAAATCAAACAATTGAAAATGCATATCTGTTGCACAAATGATCTGGTGACCCGTTTAGAGGGACTTGTAATGGATGACAAATACTAATAATTTTTATATAGGAATTACTTATCAAATGCCTTTTCTTTTCATTTGCAAATTTTAATATTGGTGACCGCTGCATATCTGAAAATCCGTTTGTTTTGATGCAAAAGTGATATTAAGGAAGAGTTTACGGATATTGTATGAACCAACGGAGCTAAGTTCAGGGTTAAAAAAATCAGATGATCAATTCTCAGCCTTGTTGACTCAAAATGGTGAAGGAACCATTTAATCTGTCCTTGATATAGGCGGTGTTGGGTTGCCAACTTTGACATTGAATTGCATGTAATAAAACTCTACCTAAGAATTTGGAATTACAAGTATTTTCCATGGATAAAGGTCAGACTCGACGACCTTTTATTACTCTTATCTCATTTGCTATGCTATGATTGTCTCAACTGTATTCATGCCTTACGGTATACTTAAGATTCATACTTGATTTAAGGGTTGAGATTTAATTAAATGTTTAATTTAAGTTATTAGAAATTAAATCTCAACATCATGACAAAAAATTCAAAAAAAATATAATTATAAAATTAGACTTTGTTCATTTATTTTCAAGATTTAAAAATATAACTATATTAAAATAAAATATTTATAGCTATTTAAATTAATTAAGTTAAATATTTTAATAAGTCTTCAGTTTTATTTTTTAGGGATAATATAATTTTTGGTCATTGAACTTAACAATTAGGTTCATTTTGGTACTTATACTTTTTTTTTCTCTTTTGGCGCTTAAATTTGATAATTAGATTTATTTGGTTCTTAAATTTAAAAAATATAAAAGTTTGATTACGTGACACTTCGAGAATGTGCTATATCATCACTTGAAAATTTAAAAATTTATATAAATTTACAGGTAATAATGTGAAATAATCTCAGAGTGTTACATTTAGTATTTTAATAGTCGGACCAATAATTTAACAAGTTAGTTTATCGGTTCTCAATTCAATCAGTTTGACCGTTAGACCAATCATAATTAATTAAATATTTAAAAATTCATAAAATCCAAAAAAAATATTTAATTGGTTCAATCTATTTAACTGTTGAATTTTGTCTCGGTTTTCAATTTTTACCAATTTCAAGTAGTTTTCGAGTCAACAGGAGGAAAAAATAATATATTATCCCTATTTGTTGGGGATCAACATGTGTAAACAACGAGCAAGAACGAAAAAGAGGAAAAGAAAATTGAGCACACAAATTTTTATGTGGAAAACTCTTTCAAAGAGGATAAAAACCATGGGCAAAGGAGTCTTCGACTTTTCATTAAATGAGTAAACAAACGAGACTACAATATGGAGAAAATAAATCTAAATGTACTCAATGTACAAACCCAAACCTTGAATACAAAGTCTTAACTTAGGAACAAATTCTCTCAATAGTTACCACGAAACTCTCACAAAAACTCATATGTGATTACATCTTGTCACTTTTAAAGAAAATCCCTTGTTGATTGGCATGTCTAAATCATGGTTACAAAAGCCATTTAAATAGGCTCAATACTAAGGGCTAAAACGACTAAAATAACCCTGAAGTAATTAAAGTCGAACTAGGAGAAGAAGTTCTATTGAGTTGTGCAAAACGTGGCTGCATAACATTAGGAATCGTCGTGACGTCGTGATGTGCTGGCTTTCCTTGTCATGATGTTGTCGCCATGTTCATTGCCAAAAGCCGTCGTGTCGTCCTGACAACGGGGACCTCCTCGTCCTGATGTTGAGCCTATTTTGGCCCTTCTTCAATTGCTCGTCGATTCTCGTCCAAAATACCTACAACGTGTCTGATAAATGTGAAGCACACCCCACAATATTCTTCTAAATAAAAGTTTTACCATAAGACTGCATAGGGTAAGGAAAAAAAAGTGCAAATGGGTTTAAGGAGAAACCGACCTTCTTGTTCATTTCCAAACCTGATTTAATTGGTTTGTGCAATTGATTGACTAGTAAAATGAATGATACATGAAAGATTAAAAAATGAAGATTGATTTTCAAGAAGCCGATTTCTTGAATATTTTACTAAAAAGGCCCATTTCCAACATTATTTATGGAAATAGGCCACTTAAAACATTATTTACTGGAATGGGCTACAAAACACAAAATGCTTCCACGTAGGCGCGTTTTAAGGGGAAATTGCAGAAAAAGCTCCCTCGAGGGAGCTTTTTTGCCTGTGTTTTTTCTAGGATTTTTTTGGGATATTTGTATGTTAGGGTTTAGGATTTTTGGAAAAATAAATTAAGGTTTAGGGTTTTTGAAAAATAAACAATAAATTCTAAACCTTTATTTATCTTTTTAACATATAAACCCTAATTTATTTTTTCAAAAACCCTAAACACTAACATACAAATATCCCAAAAAACCCTAGAAAAAACACAGGTAAAAAAGCTCCCTCTCGTTAGTGCTTTTGTCATGTCAGGAAAAACGCTTCCATGTTAGTGCACTTTTGCTAACATAGCAAAATCGCTTCCTTGAGGGAGCTTTTTTCTGCAATTTTCCCTTAAAATGCGCATATGTGGAAGTGTTTTGTGTCCTATTTCGGTAAATAATGTTTTAAGTGGCCCATTTCCGTAAATAGTGTTGGAAATGAGCCTTTTTTTAGTAAAATACTTCGATTTCTCTCTCCCTCAACAAAAATTATGCAATTTCGATAATTAACTTAAAAATTATATTATAGTATGATTGCACGTTTTACATTGAATTAATTATTTATTTGTGTAAAATTATAGAGTAAAAGTTTGAATGTCAAAATGTACTTTAAGTATACACTTTGTACATTTGAAAATTAATCCTTACTTTTATTTTCTGAAATTTAATCCCACAACTTTTTAAATTTAAAAAGACCAATTGTTATCTCTATTAAAATTCTTCTATTAAATTTACTGTAATTACATTTTGAAATTAATATATATATATTCACTTGATAATAATGTAACAATAAAAATAATTTTGAAAATACTGATTAATATCTTTTCTTAAAAACACTTGTCATTATAAAATAACTTTTTTGTTGTAGTGTTTTTAGGAAAAAATGGCGTCCACCTTTGATTGAAATAATTAACAATATTAATCGTGTAGATTAACTAATGTCATTATTCAAGTTTCAACATAGGAGTCAAAATTGAAATTCGACTATTATCTTATAATGTAAAAAAGAAAAAGAAAAAGAAGGCAAATTCAAATGAAATGAAAAGCCACTCGTCAATTTCTAAGACTTTTTAAACATTCAAATTATATATAACCACTTAATATTTTAATAAAACAGTTAACAATATTAACTATCTGGACTCATTAATAAAATCATAAAAATATAGAGACCAAATTACGTTAAAAATTAAAATTTAGATATTAAATCATAAATTTAGTCATAATAGAGAGATCAAAATAAAAATTTAATCACTAATCTATAATGTAAAAGAAAAAAAAGGGAGAACCGTAAAATGTCATGTATGAGTAGAAGAAAGGCATATGTACTTTATAGATTAGTAATAATTTATTTCTTGTTATATTAGGAAAAATACCAACAAGGTGTTTGAACTTGAGATTTTTGAGAAAGACGAAAATTTCATCCCATCTATAATATATGATTGTATATAGTCTAGTTGAGGCTGTAAATGAACCAAACCTTGGATGAACGGTTTGATTTTCATTCATTTATATGTTTGTTTAACAAACTAAATGGAAGAACATGAACAACACTATTAGAGCATTGATCATCTGAATTAAATGTCACAAAATGAGTTTTAACGGAGTTGGTTAAAACACAATTTGTGTTGAAAGTTTTCCTGTATTTCAAAGAATTACATATATCTCACGTACTTTAGACACTTATTAAATGATGTTTATATAGTGTTGATTTACTATAAGCTTATAAGAGTCAAAATAAGAAGAGGGGCATGCATGCACGAGGCTTGAGCTTGATAGCTTAATTTAGTACAAACAAATTGATATCTTTCTTACTTGTGATTCAAGGCCGCTTTGGTTTTGCTTTTTATATTTTTATTTTATATTTATTATTTTAGTAAAAAAGGTTACTTGGTTTCCTAAGTCAAGATTTTGTTAACATTAATATGACAAAATCAAAATTTTTCAAAGAAATTAAATATTTTCTATTTTTGATATGCGTGGTTCAAAATTACTCATTAATTTTTACATTCTCTTTCAAATTTTTTCTGTATCCTCTTTAAAAGAGCCTTCCTCTTACAATCTCAACTGAGTATTTAATTGGTTCGCTTTTTCTTGTTTTCTATTTTCCTACCAATTAACAAAAATACTTGTTGAATCTCAAGGGATATGCATATCTTTGAAATATCTTCAAGGACAGTAATATTCATGCCTCAGACAATGATTCTAATTTCTAACAATTTGTCACAACTCAGTGTTGCAACAAGTGACTAACAATGTACATGATGATAAATTAACAATTTTTGATTTATGTTTATTATTTTATATTCAAAATAAATAATAAAGACAAGAAATTTATATAAAAGGAAAGTAGAAAAACCATTGATAGAGTCAAAAAGACATCTGGAAACTTGAAAGAGTTGAAACTCCAAATTTGAACGTAGATTAATAGTTGATGCCTCATAATTATTCAAAATTTGATTTATTTGCCTATATAAGGTTATGGTAGGCAATGCTTTTGAGAGTTATATTTGTTCATATAAGGTTGATATACAAGTATTTATTCATGCTGTAAATGTAAATGAGGATATGGGAGGAGAGCGTGCAAACAACTGTTTTGTGGGTTTACTCCGCACCAATTGCCTAAACTCTTTTGCTTCTCTGTTTAACTTGGCAACATTTTATTAAACATGACACAAAACTTCAACAATAGCAACACCAAACTACTATGGATTTTTAAAGATTTTTGAGAAATGAATTCAACGCAAAGAAAAAGCTAATTTATTTTTGTTTAAAATTGATTTAATAAATCATTTAAAGTTTGTTTATTGCTTAATTATTTTGTAATTACTAGTATTGTTATTACACGTATCCTTTTTTATTTATTGATTATTCATCAACATTGTTCTTGAATATGTTCATTTAATATTCACGAACTAAAAGTTTCATGGTCGATTGACTTGCTTTGAGTTGGGCTCGGCTTTAGTTTACTCAATGTTGAGTAAATTTAACTGGGCTTCTTTTACTATTCAAAAATAAAAAAATATATAAAAAAGTAAATTTATGTTAAAATTTATATATTTTATAATTAAATTTAAACATATATATATATGAAGACACTTAATCATCTCAGATTTAGTGTAAAATACACTTAGCTTCTATGATTTTAAGAATCCCACTTACCCTTATAGGTTCGAAAAAAATCCCATAACCCTCTTGAGAATTATTTATTAAGAAAATTTTAAATGAAAAAAAAAAATTATACCCTTACTATTATTTATCTATCTATTTTTTATTTCGTTTATTCATTTTCCAATTTTAATTAAAAAAATCATTCTTCTATTTTTGATTACAAAATTAAGAAAATTCAACTTACATGTTGAAATGTTATAAAATTAAATATATTTGAATTTTTCAAAAAAAATATTTGGCTTCAACTAAAATTTTATTTTAAGTCACTTAAATATTAACCTTGAGATGAATTTACTAAATTATTTTATCTAAATTAATTAGTCATCATTATTTATCAGGTTCTAATAGAAAAGAAATTGATCAAAATATTAAAAATAAAAAGATAAAAATAAAAAAATCGTCTAAAAGTTAACATATACAATTAAATTAAAATTAAAATAGTTAACATGTATTTGTTGGGAAAAAAAAATTGGTTTGAATGGTTTTCTTGTCCAGCGAAAAAATAAAAATTTTAAAAATTGAGTCGATTTGTAATATTTATAACAATAAACTTTTCCCAAAATATATCTGTGCTTTGAGCGAGACGGATCCTTGTCGTTCTCAAATTTCAACCAAACGACCTTCTCCTTTATTCTTGTATCACGAATTACTTTGAGTGTGCGCTCGAAAAATTCGAATCAAACACAGAACCAAACATTATTTAATTTACTTTACTTTTAGTGGGAAAGTAAACTCTCTCTCTTTAATAGAAACCAGCAGAATTGTTATTCTCAAAAATTAGAATTTATACTTAGAAATAAATTCTCACTATTTACTATTTTCGGGCAGAATAATAATATCTCAAAGTTGTGTATAACTCATTGTCTTTTTAGCCCTATTGGTGCCATCTATTTATAGGGAGAAGAAATGAAACTTTTGTTGAATTAGTAGAAGTTTATTTAATAGAAAAACAACTTCCTAGTTGAATTGGGAGAGAGTGGGGCGACAACCCTAGTTAAATATACTAGGGTTTGTCGTCCCTTGTATTCAATAGGAGGGGCTTTTGGGTCTTTCTATATCGGCCCCAATTATAAATGTTTCTTGGACTTTTAACCCAACACTTTATAATTCAATCCAAACCAATACATGTTTTTCTATTTTCCAAAATAAATATCATAAATTAATTTCCTAACTAAATAATTTTCTCAACCTAATTCTTATTTTGTTAAAATCATGGTAAATTTACCGTAATCGAATTTATGAGAAAATATATTTTATTTTCTACATTCAATAGATTCACAATGACCAATTAATTTAATTTCATTTTCGAACTTTAACTATAATACTCCGAAAAACCATAAATTAATTCTCAAATAATTTCCATACTTAGTGAGAAAACCACATTCATTTTTGAATCTTTCCCATTTCTCTAACTTTACCACTTCCATCCATTTCTGTTCATTTGATTCAACATGCAATTCATTTCCGGTTTCAACGAGTTAGCGGAGGGACTAATTAGACATATGTGATGAGGGCTCAAATGATTTATGATTAAGTTCTAGTTTTTTGCCTATTAATTAAAAACTCATTTAGTCATGAAGTTATTCTACTATAGTATCATGACTGAGTTCTCTTTAATGACATACCATTATGAAAGCTACTTGATCAATGCTCATCCAATAACATTGTCATAAGTGTATTACCCTTATAGGTATCCGTAATCTCTTTGGGACAACTTCGCTCTCCCAATATGATCCTATTTTATCTCATGGTAACCATTATATCTCCTTCATGAAAAGCCAATTACTATTAAATAATAATTAAGTCATTCATAAAAAAGATGAACAACCTATGATCACGCTTACTTTTTATCTATCATGTAATGTCAATGACAGGATATTGTTTACCCATGTCTTGGGTTATGAATTCTACTATTATGAATGATGCTACATATTGCATAAGTCATATACCTAACGCACTAGCTCTGTTCCTTATCTATTTGAACTTCTGCTTTTACTTACATCAAAGTATATGAGCCAAGTATATATAGTCCATCATCCACTTAAGATTAATGTATGTCACACTATGAACGTCAAGTGAATAAATCTACAAATAGATTCAGGATTTATTCTGCTTGGGCCCAATCCAATGTACTGCTAGTCTAGTCAATCACATCTATGTCTCTATCTTTTGGGAGTCATCCGCTCTGATGCCCAAAACAAATCATCTCCCCAATTGGACTTGATAGACGACATATTAGTCTTTCAATTGGTTTGCTTATTTTTCGATTAGACTAAGGACATGTTTAGGTTCATCTACTAATATGAGTTGTTTTTCCGTATTACGCTCCAACCACGCAACACTGCTTAGTATTAGTTAAACATTAGACAATCAGTGAGTTAATATTTGCTTCTATTTTTCTTTACATGCAAAAACCATATGAGGACATTATACAAAGAATATTAGTGTGATTCATGAATAATTTTATTAACCAATCTGTTAAAAAAATTAGAAATATAAAAATAAATATACTACACTTAGGGCACCAGGTCGAATAATATCAATATACAAATTTATTAAAGAATAAACAAAAAGTAAAAGAAGAGACAAAATCAAGATATAATTATAATTTATACTAGTTTTTTAAAACAAAAAACATACAACTAATGAGACATTAGCTTAATGGCACAGTTTAAGTGTTGGAAAAATATGGACATTACATATATAATAACAATACTTACATATTATTATTTACGATCATCAAAGGTTAGCTCAAATTAAAAATAATCTAATTTGGTTAAAGCTTATTGGGCTTCAAATATTAAATAAGTATGGACAAAAAATGTACAGATATTCTAATAACTAATTTCTAATTGACGATAGGCGGGTTAGAAATTAATGTTAATGTGCAAAAGTTATATATTAGGGTTATGATCCCAAATTACACAATAACTTTTCTGACATCCCATATTTAGAAAAGAGAGCTACCATTCTCTAAAATATTTATGTATTAATTTTGAAGATTAAAACCATAAGATTTCAAGATCTTAAGATATCAATAAATTTAGGTATGCTTCCGCATCTAGTTTTATTTTTAATTTGTTCTTGATGATTTGACATGACAGATCCTAGTTTATTAAGTTTTACATAAGACTTTTACAGTTCTAACATTAGGGTCCTAAGAAATTTAAGATTCTGGGTTTAACACTCACTCTGGATAAGCCTTGTTGGGTTCTTAGTTCATATTTATTTTGGTTTATGCTGGATCCTCTATAAATTTATTTTGGTCTAGGTCTAGATATATTCTAGTCATCGGTTTGATCGTGCTTTATAATGATTAATTTTGGTTATAGTTATTCAAATGTATTTTTTGTAATTGCAATGTGATTGTACTTATAACTTAAAAAAATACATATATTAATTGAAAAATATATTTTGTTTAACATATGATTATATTAAAATATAATGCAATTTATAATTTATTTTAATAATTATTAAAATATGTAATACCTCTCACCCGTCTCCGCACCGAAATTGGATTACGAGATGCTATAGAAAATAACAGAACAAGAACATGTGAATTTAATTCAAAAATTCAACAAAACATTCATCATATCTCAATCATTCAAACAAACGTGTTTTGCATACAATTTTGAGCTTAAATTGAGCTTACAAAAGCTCTCAAACCATCTATAATCAAATAGGGTCTTAATTGAAAACTTAACAAAAAGTAGGGAAATTCAAAAAATAAGGGTCACACGACTGCGTGTCCAGGGTGTGTGATAGACTGTGACCGTGTGTGCACGAGTCACTCAATCATGTCACCAGCTTGTGTAACTAACTGCAATCGTGTAAAGCTAGAGTCGCACGACCGTGTATCTAGACCATGTAACTCACTGAAGCCGTGTGAACCTAAATGCAAAAACTTACAAACATTTACACGGTCATCCAACTGGGCTGTGTGAGACTAAGACCGTATTAAAAATCTAATGACCAAATCAATAGTACCACACGGGTGTATGGCCAGCCCGTGTAATAAATTGTAACCTTGTTTACCCTGTAACACCATCGAGCCCTTATCCGTCGCCAGAATAGGGTTACGAGAAATTATCAAACTTAGCAGAACAAATATGAACAATCACATAATAATTTATCATACACATCATAATTTAATCATAATGTTCCTTTATTGAGCCTTCGAGGCCCAAATTATGTTTTAAAAACAAATCGGGACTTAATCGGAAGTTCAGGAAATTTTTCGTGAAATTTTAAAATTTTTCCTAAATGCAGGGCTCACACGCTTGTGTGGTCTAGGGACATGCCATTGTGACCCTAAACACGCCCGTGCTTCAGGCCGTGTCCAACCCCGTGTAACGCTCTAACTAAAATAAAAATTAAGTGCAGTTTTCAGACGGCCAAAACACATACCCGTGTGCTAGGCCGTGTGCCTCACACGACTGAGATACACGCCCATGTCTCTGCTCGTGTGGAAATTCCTGGGCATTCTGTTTTGAAAATTTTAAAATGCAGGGGGCGCACGGCCTATCCACACGCCTATGTGTAAGCCGTATGTCTCACACAATTTGGTCACACGCCCGTGTGCCAGGCTGTGTGGACTCAAAATGAGCCTTAAACATCAAATTTACCAACCCTGCAAATCTTGAACCTCAAGCAACACAATAACCAATCATTCAACCAATCTAAAGTACAATTGTATACATCAAAAACATGTCACAATAATCAACCTAATGAATTAATCAATATACCTTATAAACACTTCAATTATATCACAAAACAATCCATCATTTACCATAAGAGACCAATTTTAAAATCATGCCAAATTTAACCAAAATTTGCCTTTGTTATATTCATTCATTCATTAATCCAAGCATACCATTTTATAACCCTAACAAAACACATATGTTCATATATATATCCAACCAAAATCAATTTATAATATCATTTACAATCATTTTCCCAAAATGACATATATGTGACAACCTAGGTACATGCTATTACCAAAAGAAATATACTTCACCACTTTGAGTTCGGAATCAGCTCTGGATGTTGATTCAACAATTTGACTTCAACCTATCCTGCACACAAAAAACAAACTGTACGTTGAGTATAAACTCAGTGGTATTTTTATAATCCGAATACTTATTAAATAAGAATTTACAAAATTTATATATCTAAGCACACACAACAAAAATCATTTAAACAAATAATCAATTTCATAACACATCATTCATAATGCTTTCAATTCTCATCTTTTACTATTTGAATCTCATGATTGATAATCAAATAAGTTTTCTCAATAGAATACACATATCATTTCACTATATCAATAACCATTTCATGAACTCATTGGTTCATACATTTCAATTTCATAACTCAATTCAATATCCCAATCCAATTCATGTTCAAAACCATCCAATATCATTCGTATTGTCAATGCATTTATTTAACCCTATTAACAAGACTCGAACTTTGGCGGATACACGGATCCAACCAAAACACACCAGTATGGCATCCAGTGCCTCATCGGATAATTCGAAGTAATAAGTCGACACCCAGTGTCTCATCGGCCATGCCGAAGTAAGTTGGTACCCAGTATCTCATCAAATTTATCTGAAGTAATAGTTTAACACCCAGTGTCTCATCGACTTGTGGTCGAAGTATCCCTGAACTCTTTCAATCCTATGGCATGCCAACTATATCCGACTTATCCCAATACAGTTAATAGGGTTTCATTCACTTTTCAATTTCCAATCAAGACACATTCGATAATCACACATATACTCATAATTCAATTCAATTCAATTCAATTCAATACAATTCAATACAATTCAACACTCACCTCAATTCCACTTACCATAAATATAATAATAAATACGACAATTAATAATTAGCTTCGGATTATAGAAATACAAACCGTAATTCTCGAGTTACTCCTTGATAATCTTATCTTTTCCTTTCTTAATCGAGGTCTCTGGCTCAACGTTAGCTACGAAATTAAAACAATTAAAAATCATCAATACAACACAATTTAACATTGAGTATTTCAATTTATACACAACTTTTGCCTAAATTCCAATTTAATCCTTAATCAAATTTATCCTTATTTTCTTCACAATTTTATTCTTTATTTTCATTCAACTACCACTTAAATCTAAATTTAACTCTCTAATTTCACCATAAATACCTAATTTCAAAATTTATCTCAATTTAGTCCCTATTACTTAAAACTTATGATTTATTTTACAATTTAATCCTTTTCTCAATTCTATCTTGAAATTCTATCAATTTAACCCCTAATTCTTCAATTTATTTAACATGGACAACATCTAAGAATTCACTAACTTTCAAAATTTCAACATAAATCAAGTAGTAGTTATCATTAGGATTCCAAAAACATAAAAGTTTCAAGAAAAGGGACTAAATTGAATTGCCAAATTAAGCCTGAACCTTAAAACCCTAGTTTTTCTCTTTCTCTTTCTTTTTTCTTCTTTCTTCCCCCTCTTTCGTTCCCAATTCTATTTTTTTTTCTATTGTTTCATTTCTTTTATTTATTTTATTATTAAACTATTATAATATAATATGATAGAATAATATTATTTTATATATACTTAAATATTAAGTATATATTTAATATCAATAAATATATGTATATTATACATACACATGGAATTATATTTTTCATACACTTGTCACTTATGGTTTAATTTCTAATTTAGTCCCTTCACTTTTCTTTTAATCTATAATTAAACTTTCACCCTTTATTCAATTTAGTCCTTTCACCTAATTAACCTTAATTCAAACTAATTCACCTAACTAAAACCTAATTAATCACACAACTATCTTCATAAATATTTTTAATAAATATTTACGAATCCATTTGTCAAAAACGGAGACCCAGATATATACTTTTTGATAACCGTAAATTTTGGGCTGTTACATACCCAAAGCTTCCCAATCAATATAGAGCACATTACTTTGTCACTTACCCGTGTGTGACACACGGTTGTGTGTTAGCTCGTGTGTGTCAATAAGTGCCTTACTATGCAAGCTACCATTTAAAAATTTCACTTAGGTGATGAATATATATTTAACCATTCTTTAAACCTATTCAAAATGTACAAAAATATGCCAAAACATATCGTTTCCTAAATCAAACCAATATGCCTCAAGACACCATCACACAACATGATTTAATACCAAGTACCTTTCATTTCATTGCTAGAATAGATAATGACCAAATTATGCCTTATACATAACCAAAATACCAACTTTCAATCACATGTTATTAACCAAAAAATGCCAAATCCACAACCTATAAGATTAACACTATAATTATCCTACAACTCATTCTTTTAACATCCAAATTAGACATCAAGCTATTGAATCTTTTTCTCCAACAAACCTCACCTATTTGAACATCACATACCATAACCCAGCATGCCAAGCATCTATGAAAGTCTATCACATTTTCTGTACTTATCAACCAACTTCAAAGTTACCATTTCAAGCCATAATCAAACATATCAAGATGCCATCAAGCAAACATACTTTATAAACACCATACACGCTTTGCTATTACAAAATACTTATATACAATTCAACCCCCATTACATGACACATAACAGAAATTAACAATTAAAAGTCCACCAAAAGTGGCTGGATAGTGTGAGCATCGAGTTGATCTGATCACTGAGTTTCACAAAATGATAACTATAGAAAACAAAAAATGAAACATAATAAGCTTTAATTAAGCTTAGTAAGTTCATAGGTTGGAAACAATATAACATACCTTAATTTCCACGTTTAAATAGAAAAAAAGTTAACTAAACATTTTACCTTGTTACCACAATTCATATCAATAGGTGTGTTTATCACACACAAGTCACATAACCTTCCATACTAGACAAGTAGATCTAAAACCATGTCAAGTCATCATATCAATAAACATAAGAATATTCTCAAATCATTTATTTATGCTTTACTGCATTATACCCATTTACCATTCATCCAATCTATTAACAACAATTCAGCCCGATGGAACTATTATGAATAGATACAGATACTCAGTTATCCAGTCAAAACACATTTGAATGCTCAAAAGAGCTAAACCATTCAAGAACACGTTTGAGAATTAAGTACCAAGCTCATAAGCTAAACATACCTTAAAAAACATGCCTAAGAACTAAGTTCCAAGCCCGTAGCCTACACATCCTCCCCTAGAAACACGCTTGAATCACTATAAATATAACTCGGTAATCCACAACAAATGCTAGATTCTGGTACATTCAGTGAACATATGTACATATCATCTATCATCATCTCATCTCACATAAAACCTGTATAGCGCAAATAACCTATTGGGATGCCAATTGTATCCAATTTCATGTTTATTCAGGCTCAATACATGTAATGGTATGTCACTTTTCAATCAACTCATTTTTCTCGCCTTTGTATCAATTACAACATTTGAGTTTACATTAAAACATTTGAATTATATAATACAAACATAAATATTAAAAAAATACCAAGAACTATACCGTATGAACTTACCAGGGAATAACAACAATAGAAGAAGTATTAGGGACTAATATGCTATTTTTTCTTTTCCTCGGTTATCTATTAGTTGATTCATTTATTGATTTATACGGTAATTCATTTCAAATTATTAGTTCTAAATACCTTATAACATCTTACTTAATGAATATGACCTCCTATTATCATTTTCACAATTTTCCTGAAGTTTTATATTTTATTCAATTTAATCCCTAAAAACGTAACAAGCATATTTTTCACAGTTAAGTCCCAAAATTTAAAATTGAATTCATTCTCATCCCTTTATAGCTCTCAAGCATCTAAATTTATAAGAATTTCATGCCAATTTCAAGAAATTATCATTTTAGTCCCTAAACTCAAAACTAATCAAATTCACTTTACAAAATAGTCCTATTTCATAACAAAGCTTCAAACCCAACCATTAACATCCAAAAAGCTCTAAGGACAACAAAGAAAACTTTTCAAAACTTTAGAAATATTACGAAATAGTCCCTGGGCTAACTAGATTAAGCTACAACAATCTCAAAAACATAAAATTATCCAAAAACGAGCTTCGAATTCACTTACATGCAAAGACTTAAGCTTGACCGGACTTCTAAGGTTCAACAATGGTGTTTTGGTTGGAAAGAATAAGTAAATGAAGAAGATAACTTTAAAATCCTATGTTTTAACTTTTATTATTAACATTATTATATATATAAATTAATCAAAATATGCCTAATAACCATCCACTAATAAAAAATATGGCATAATTACCATTTAAAACCATCAAATTATTCTTTTAAACTCATTTAGTCTATATAAATTAATAGCTATTAACTTTTATAGTTTTTATGATTTAGTCCTTGCACCTCAATAACTAATCGATCAAAAAAATTTCTATACCAAAAATTATTATAACATTATAAATGACTCGTAAATGCTCATTTATTAGAATTGTGGTCCCGAGACCACTGTTTTTGACACCATTAAAAATGGCTCTTACAAAATATTTTTATAATTTATTTGATTTTTATTATTTTTAATTTAAATTTTTTGAATATAAAAATAAATAAAATAATAAGTAATTAATAAAGGGTAAAGTTGTCCTTTTATTCAAAATTCATTTAGTAAATAAATCTTAGTGGGTTAGTTTTTTCTATCAAACCTGGGGTGTGGGGAGACTTTAAGGGGTTCCAATACTTTTCTCTATTATTTTTAAGAAAAAAAAATGAGTTATTTTGTAGGTCAAGCAAGGTTTGAGCCCGACCTAGAATTTTCTTTGGAATTGGGCTTAGGCCTAACCTAACTTAGCCGAGAAACACCTCTATCATAAACAAGTTTATTTAGTTCAAACGAATGAACATGAATGCATGTAATTTTAAATAAACAAACATGAATCGAACACAAATAAGATTAAAAATTAAATAAAAAAATAAATTTGTTTATAAACATAGAAAATCAAAATTGTAAATAAACTAATCTTAAATGAACTAATTTATGTTCCTATTTATTCATTTGAGTAAACCTTGACCATTCACGGTTGGACCTAATACACGAACCTTAGAAAAAAATTGTTTATAGATGCTAAGAGTTAAGCGTTACCTAAATGTCAAAAGTTTTAAAAGTCTCTCAAATAAATTGTAAGAACTCCTATTTATAGGTGTAGAAAATCAAAGTTATAAAATTAGACATTAACATGAAATGTTTGAAAACAATTCCTGTTGTAAAGATATTAATGGTTTGTTAAAAAGAATTATGTTATGGATAATGGTGAAAATGAACAAAAGTTCATTATGTTTATGAAAGGAAAAGAGAATCATTCAATATTATAGGAAAATGTTAAGAGAGAACCCACCCCATAATTACTTGCATATCTATTCCACCAACGTATGCTTTCCAAAATATCCAAATAGTGAAGCTCCATGAACCTTGCCATAATTTGGGATTAATTTCACTTTTTCTACTTTGCTAAAGTAATATCGAGTGAAACATTTACTACGGAATACTTCTTGGAGATGACACTTTACATGGAAATCTTGTTCTCTAAGTGAGTTATTTCATGATAGTATTGTTCTTAGAAGAAGTTGTTCTAAACAACTATTATTCTTGAGCAAACACTATTTAGAAGAAGACTTGTTTTGGACATAATTGTTTTAAACATAGTTGCTATTGGTAGAGGTTCTAAACATCAACTATTTTGAATATACTAGGTTTTTGGTTGAGGCTTCTATCATGTTCATCAATTCTTGAATAAAGGTAAAAATAAGAGTATTTTAATTTTTAGTAGATTATCCATGTCTTCTGTAATAGGCCCAATTTGGCCGGGCCAAAAAAAATACACAAACAAATAATTAAATAGTTCACAGTCCATCATAAAACAATAGGCCCAATTTATGACCCAAACCTAAGACCCAAAATAATAAAAACCTAGCCCAAAGAATACAAGGCCCGATAGGCCCAAAACACATGAAATTTTCGAAAACCCTAGGTTTCCTCTTGCGCCATTTTTGCAACCTCCAGCACTGCCCTCGCCACGTCACCTCCATAGCCCACTCCACATCACCATCCGTACCTGCGGAAACAGACAACAAGAACAGTAAAAAAGAAACAAACAAAATTTGTAATCTGCCTATAAAAGCCTCAATAGGCATTCTGTATTTTTTTTACGAACAGACACGAATATTAATCAAAAACTCGAAATTCGGAAGGTGATTTCTTTTGTCTGGTTTTTATTTTTACGAATTTATTTTTTACGCATATATAAAAAAAAGGAAAAATGAGAGGCTTAGGGAAACAAACCTTTGCGCTCCGTCGTCGGGGAAAGCCGAGGTAGCCATTTCCGATGAAAAGTGGTCGAAAATCGAAGGCTTTCAGCTTTCGGGTCTTTTGGTGAGGATTTTGGGATTTTTGGGCTCAGATTTGGGCTCAGGAGGGTCGAATCAGTAAAAATTTTTTTTTTTTGTTTTTCGGCCATCACAGGTGATGGCAGCGCCGTCGGTGGTCGACGGCCGACACAGCAGTTTGATGATCGGAGCTAGGTCGAAAGGGGAGAGGGTTGAGATAAAAAGACATTTTTTTTGAATTTTTTTTAAAAAAAGAAGCATAATGAATGTTTTAAAAAAAATTTACTTTTATAGGCCCATGGTACGACGTCGTTTTGCCTTAACTCGCGTATTGACCCGACCCGCTAGGGAGGATCCGAGTGTTTTTTTAGACCAAATGGTCTATTTGCTTCATGAGTCCTTCCGCCTTTTAATTATTTTACAATTCGGTTTTCTTTATTTTTTAATTTGGCCCAATGATTTCACTTTTATTTCATTTTAGTCCTGCGTAAAGTGCCGCGTTTTAGAGGGCGAGAATATTTTCCCTTTGGTCCCTCCATTTCATTCGCGCATTGCAGTATGATCCCCTATTTTACTTTATTTTGACTTTTGCCCCATTACATTCCATTCGATTTTCAATCTAGTCCTTTTTTCATTTATTTTATTATAATTTAGACTTTGAATTTTATTTTAATCCCGATCCAATCCTTTATTTAATTAACTTCAAGCACTTATTTTATATGCCTGATTGTTTTGTTTTATTTTATTTATTGATCTTCTTTTAATATTTAAATTGTTATTATTTTCATTTTATTTGCATTATGTATTTTTTATGCCTTTATTTATTTTTCCTTCCGTTATTATTGTTACTATTATCATATTATTTATTCATCTATTTCTTATATTATATATCCCTCATATATATATATATATATATATATATTAAGGATTTTAATGCTTACATTGTCTTCATTTAAATATTTGTTGTTCTTATTATTTTCTCGCCATTAATATTTATTTATTTTTCCATCTATCTATTATCTGTTTCTTTTATATGTTTTCTTGTATTTCCCTTTTATTGTTTTCCTTTTTTATTTTACTTATTTGTTATTATTATCATATTATTAAATTAATTAGTTTTGCATTATTATTACTATTACTATTATATTTCTTTTACATTTATTTACCTACTTTTTTTCTTACATACATTTATTTTATTTTATCATTTATTTATTTATATCCTTTTATGTAATTTTAAAACTTTAGATCTTTATTATTATATTATTATTACTATCATAATCATTATTATTAATATTATTATTTTTAATTTGTTTTTCTCAATATTTATTTATTCATTTGATATTAGGTCTTAGCTTCGAATTTTCAGTTTGTTATTCTTATTATTTGTCTTTTTGGCTTGTTTATTTTACTCTATTTTCGATCTTCGTATTGTCATTTATATTATCACATTTATTATAATTCTGTTATGCATATCAGCATCGTAATCCATTTTACATTCTGCTACCAAATTGTGTTACATCTTACCCGACACATTAAACTTTGTTTTTTTAAAGTAATCGATACTCCGCGTTTTGAAATTCGAAAGGTCGTTCCCTAACTTACGGGATTTCGACTTTCTTGATGAACTCAAATACCCGAGCATTTTTAAAGCATAAATGAATTTTAAATAATCTTGAGAATTACGAAAAGATCGTGTTCTAACTTACGAAATATGATTTCTTTCTAAAACTGAGATAATCAAATGCCTTTTAAATGATTTTTTCGGCGTTTATTCTCGATTCAGGGATTTAAGACATTGTGACCTAACTTATGGAACGTAATTCTCTTCCTCGATTAACGTGAAATATGCCCTTTTCTTAGAAAATTTTCAATCAAATGATATTTTAAACAAAAGATCGTATTTTAAATCTCTTCAAGATTTTCAATTCTTTGCACTAAAAAACACGAAGTAATAAACTAGGTATTAGTTTTGGGCTTTATGAGGGTGCTAATCCTTCCTCGTGTGTAACCGACTCCCGAACCTATCTTTCTGATTTTCGTAGACCAAAAGCGTTGTTTTAATAAATCAAACCATTTATTAAAAACAACCATCTTACGAGGTGACCCGATCACACCTCATCAAAAAGGATTGGTGGCGACTCCCGTGTTCGTTTTCGTTTTCAAAATCAAAGTCGACCTCCTTTAAAAAAAATGGTTTTGATAGCTTGGCGACTCCACTAGGGACCCAAAATAAGAGAGTCAAGCCACGAGCTGATTACTTTTTGTCTTTTTGTCAAAAATTGATAATTCGATTTAAAATTACTATCCTCTTATTGCATTTCATTCGTCATTTTTGTGATCTTTACTTTATCAGTTCAAGTCTTGGAATGTTTTCGCATATTGCATTGCATGTCTGTTCGATCTTACCCTTTTAAGTGGGAGTGAGAAGCTAGTCCTTCGTGAGGTCTTTACCTCTGTATAGGATAGTGGATCACTTTCAGGATACATCTGTACCTATGTCTTCGTGAGATTTTTATCTCCGTATACCCATAGGGAAATGTATTCCCCTGAACTGAACTCGGTCCGTATAAGTCTATAATGGGTGAGGATCGAGGAATCTGCCAGTTCGAAAACCTTTTCTCTAGAACCGAACCTCATATAATTAGCCCTAAGAGCCCACCCTAGGTAGAGCCGTACCGAACCATTAGTGGTTACCCGAATAGGCGCTTTATTATTTCTTGCTTACTTTATTTTTTTTTTAGTTTTGTATAAAATGTACTGACTTATTTTGTTTCTCTTTGGTTGTGATTGTATTTCCATCATAAAAAAGGTGTCGATTCACATTCAATTACTAAATAGAGAGCTTGCCATGGAGAACGGATTTCTTGATAAAGTGGAAGATAATACGACTGTCCAAATATGGTCAGAGAAAATGCAATTAGAGAAAGGCGATAGTTTGGCGGAGGGGTACACATCGAAATTATGGGACTTCACTCGTATCAGTGTGACACAAAACGATCTCCAGGAATTGAAAGAGATATGGGCCCATTGGGATGATGAGATCAAGCATCTATTTTACGGTAATTATGGTGATCTGCCCTACCTACTCGACATCAAGGTGGAAAAATATTTGTTTCGAGCTCTGGCTCAATTTTGGAATCCCTCTTACAGTTGTTTTACCTTTGGGAATATGGATTTGGTGCCTACAGTGGAGGAGTATACAGCCTTGTTTCGTTGTCCGAAGATTCAAGCTGACAATGCCTATTCTAGAGCCATCAATGTCCCGACTTTCGTGAAGAAGTTAATGAATATCACAGGAATGAGTGAATAGTGGGTCGCGGCTCGGATCAAGAAAAAAGGAGAAAACAAATGTATTCCCTGGAAAAGTTTGCAAGATCTGATTTTGGCACACCCGGATATGAAGAAAAGGGTTGACGTTTTTGCTTTGAGTATTTACGGGCTGATGGTTTTCCCTAAAGCGTTGGGGCACGTAGATGAGGCGGTTTCTGATTTGTTTGACCGACTTGATAAGAGAGTCACTCCTGTTCCCGCAATTTTGGCTGAAACATTTAGATCCTTAATGCATGCTGGAGGATGGGAGAAGGAAGATTTATCGGATGTGCGCAATTATTGCTAGCTTGGTTCCACATCCATTTTTGGAAAGTAGACAAAGTTTCTTATCGGGTATTCTCTGAGAACTACTCTCCATTAAAGGAAATAGTGGCTACAACCAGGAGGGACGACATTTCGGAGGAAAAATGGATAGCGATCTTCCAAAATCTCCAAGAAGAGGACGCCAAGTGGAGAGCCCCTTGGATGGTTCTTGATGAGATTCTATACAAGTGTGGGAATTTTGACTGGGTCCCTCTGCTTGGGATTTGGGGAGCTGTCAGATATGCTCATTTGCTCGTGTTGAAATAGTACGGATCAAGACAGTTCATACTAACGACACAGGGGATAGCTCAGTGCGATTTTTTATATAAGGGTGATAACTACAAGAAAAAAGGTTGGTAAATGTCTAACACTTCGAACCAGACCCGTCGGATGAAAAGATTTGCTGTAGGTCTGATGACGACTCCCAAGTGTAATGGGTGGTGGAGTAGAAGAATCAATGACATCATCCCTGGGCCGAGTCAAGAAGGCGCTCGATCGATGGAAGAATACCTGCAAGTGGTCTCCTCTGAGCTAGAGATCATAAAACAAGATTTCAAAAAAAGGAATTCAGAGCTAGGAAAGAGGATAGAACAACTAGAGGAGGAAAAAATGCATTTAAGATAAGATTTTGATGTTTAAAAACTAGAGACCGTGGCGAGAAAGGGAAAGAATAAGGCCGAGGAAGATTTGGATAGCTTAAAAATGGATTATAAGAAGTTACGCTTATCGATGAGAACTGCCAGATTAGGGAAAACGTCAGAGAAATAGTGACAAGAGATCCAAGAAGAGAAGATCAAAGCCGATCGATGGGAGAGAAAATTCCAAGATACTCAGGTTCGAAAAGAGGCCCTAGAAAAGAGTTTGTCAGAAAGCCAAAATGAAAAAATCGAATTAAAGGCTAGGGTGGCAGAACTAGAAAAGTCGCTTCATCAGCACCATAGTCGCAACTCTGCAATCAAGCTGAAGGTGAGTTTAAGCAAGATTGAAGAGTTGAAAAGGAAGATAGAAGAACTTGAGACTACGTTACAAAACTGCGAACTCCGGGTTAAATTTCTGGAACCAAATGATGAATGTTGGAAAGAGCAACTCCATCATTCTCAGGATCAAGTTAGAGACAGAGATTATATTATGGGTGAAGTTGTGGCTCAGATACGAGAGGTGACCAATCATTTATAGACTTGGTTGCTTATGAAAGTTAAAACTTTGAGCATCAGGGCTATGCCATATATGTAATCCATTTTATGTAAAGAATTTTTTTCTCTAGAAAAGTTATCCTAAATAGAATTGTATCAGAATCAACTCTTTTTTTTTTTGCATTCATTTCATGCATTAGCATTGCATTGCATTATATGTAATAAAACTCAAAAAAGACCCTAAAATCATGGCAGTTACCCTGGAACATCGTTACAGTACAAGAGGAAAAATTGAAGCGATGGACCAAAGGTTGGAGAGATTAGAGCAAATGTAAATACATATGCAAGAGCAGTTGACCAAAATTTGACAAGATATGAGAGATCAGATGCTAGAATTCTAAAGAAATATGATGAGCCAGTTAACCCAGTTGTTGGCTGGAGGGTTAGAAAAAGGAAAGAGCCCTATGGTCAATTTCGAGCACGATAACGAGGACCCTGCTTATCCTCTAGGCTTTACCCCAACAAACACCCAAGCACAACCAAACGCGTATCCATAAAAGGTGTCCGTTAACATCAGACCCCAATATCAGACTGGTACCGCAGCACCGTTGAACTTCTCGATGAGTTTAGGCTCTAGTCCGGGGGATAATCCAATTAATCCTGTTGTCCTTAATCTGGATGATCTAGCGAAAACAAAAAAAGGTGAGAGTGGAGCTCCTAAAACAATTTGAAGATTGTTACAAACGGAAAATGCGAGAGTGGAGCTCCCAAATCAATACTTTAAAGGCCTCGAGGAAGAGGAAAAATGAGGTGAATAATACGAGTATGTGTAACAAGGGCTATTCAAAGCTAAGTATCGTAAGCCAACCAGGGACAACAACTGCTAGACATCAGATCCCCCCAAGGCAAGAACCCAATTATAGATCAAACTTAGAAAAACTCCGGTTCACGCCCATCCCAATCACGTATAGGGAGTTGTACCAAAGTTTATTTGATGCATATATAGTATCCCTTTTCTACCTAAAACCTATGTAGCCCTCATACCCCAAATGGTATGACACGAACACCCAATGCGAGTATCACGCAGGGATCACAGGACACTCAATCGAGAACTACACCACTTTCAAAAAGATAATCGAAAGACTCATTAAAATGGGTATTGTGAAATTCGATGATCCATCTGGTGCAGAAAATCTGTTACCCAACTATTCTGACAAAGGGGGTAAACACGATAATCAAGAGTGCAGGAAAGAGAATCAAGATAGATGTAGGAGAAGTAAAAACCTCGCTGAGGGAGGTTTGGAAGAAAATGGTAGAAGAAGAATTAATCACACAGGATTTAGGGGAGAAACCCGGAGAAGTAAGGAACTACTGTGAGTTCCATGATGAAGAGGGTCACGGGATTCAAAAGTGCAATGAATTCAGAGCCTTGATGCAAGGCCTGATGGATAATAAGGAACTAGAATTTTTTGAATTTACTGAAGGCCCAGATGAAATGTTTGAAAATTGGAACCTCAATGCTATATTCGAAGAATGAATTGGAAGAGAGAATTTATCAGGCATTTGCCCTTATGAGCCTGGAAGTGCTCTGAACAATTAGACTGCGAAAGAGATTTCTGTAGTTTTTGGAGCTGATTCAGAGTAATGTTCAAAACACGCTTGTTGCTTTAAGCCTAGAAGCAATAAGAATCTTTTTGTGAAATAGGCTCATGTCCAACATCTTTATTTTCAATGAAAAATGCATTTTTATGTCTCACTTTGAGCAAATTTTATTTTATTCCTTCATTTCATTCATATTCATATCACATAAATAATTGTTCTTATATTCATTTATTCTTTGGAATATTCCTTCGTACCTACAACAGATCTCTAGATATCAATGACATGAGGGACGCTGCTACTGACCCAGAATCTCCTTTTGAGCGAGATATGTATCTGAAGGATCTCAAGACTTTAAAGATGACAGAGATTGTAACCTATCTCCTAATTTGTTAAGAATGGTAGAACAAGATGAAAAATAGATCCTACCTTACAAAGAGTCAGTGGACATTGTGAGCCTATGAGAAGAGAAAGAGGTGAAGATCAGAGCCTGTATCACTACAGAGACAAAGCGAGACGTCATTGAGTTATTCCAAGAATTCAAAGATGTTTTCGCATTATCGTATTAAGATATGCCTGGGCTACTAAGACGTGTAGATTCTATTAAGGCTAAGAAAATCTTAGAACACATGAGGGTGTTTGAAGAACACATGATAATAGTTTTACAATGGTTAGACAAATCATGAGGATCGGGTACTACTGGTCCACCATGGAAGGGGATTGCATCAGTGATGCCAAGAGATGCCGTAAGTGCCAAATTTATGGAGACAATTCATGTGCCTCATTCATTTTTCCATGTTATGATTTCTTCATGGCTTTTTTCCAAGTGGGACATGGATGACATTGGGCTGATCTTACCAAAAGCTTCCAATGGACATCGATTCATCTTCATGGTCATCGATTACTTCACCGAATGGGTAGGAGCTGCTTCATATGCCAATGTCACAAAATCGACAGTCAGCAAGTTCTTAAAGAAATAAATCATATGTCGATATGGAATGCCAGAAAAGGTCATATCTGACAACGCGTTGAATTTGAACAATAGCACAATAGCGGAGGTCTGCAGTCAATTCAAGATCAGACACCACAACTTGTCTCCATATCGCCCAAAAATGAATGGTGCAGTTAAGGCACCCAATAAGAACATTAAGAAGATCATGGGGAAAGTGACTGAGACTTATAAATATTAGCATGAGAAGTTACCATTTACCCTCTATGCTTATCAAACGACAATCAGGACCTTCACCGGGGCAACACCTTTCTTATTGATTTATGGAATGGAAGCGGTTTTACCCATTGAAGTCGAGATTCCTTCTCTCTGAGTTTTGATTTTGCTGAAGTTAGATGAAACAGAATGGATCCAATCTCGATATGATTAGCTAAACTTAATTGAAGAGAAAAGGTTAAAGGTCATCCGTCATGGTCAGCTGTACCAAAAATGAACGATGTGAGCTTACAACAAAAAGGTTCACCCTAGAGAACTCCACAAGGGAGACTTAGTATTGAAAAATATCCTTCCCATATAAAAGGGACTTTTGAGGAAATTGGATGCCAAACTGAGAGGGACCTTATGTGGTAAAGAAGGCCTTATCCGGAGAGGCGTCGATGCTGAGCAAGATAGATGGCAAGAACCTACCTAATCCTGTGAATTCCAATTCAATCAAGAAATACTTCACCTTAAAAAAAAAAGGAAAAGAAAAAAGAAAAACAAAACAAAAACAAAACAAAAACAAAAACAAAAAAAAAAGAAAAAAGAAAAAAGAAAAAAGAAAAAAAAGGAAAAAGAAAAGAAAAGAAAAAGGAAAGGCCAAGGCGAAAACCCGCAAAGGCTGTCTTAAGACTAAAGGAGTTTTGAGTTGAAAACCTGAAAAGGGCTGTAACACCCCTTACCCGTATCCAAGGCCGGAACAGAGTACGAGGCATTACCAGACTTAACAACACATATAGACAAAAACTAGGCCATAAAATTTCATTTAATTTAAAACTTTTCGAACACATGCATAACAAACAAAGCTAACTATATCATTACATCAAAACATATGACGTAGCATGATTAATTAAAATTATAAACCATAATGGATAAGGACCACATCTCATAATCATATACAATAACTCAATGCAGATCGATACGCATTTATCAAAATCATAATAAAAAAATACATATTACAAACCAACTTCCTATACATGCCACTCACTTGATATTTCTAATATTTGAATTAATTCTCCCAAAAATGATAGTTTGATAGTGTGATTTTGCCTCCGATGATCTCCAACCCCGAGCCACCCTATCAATACTAAAGAAATGGAGAGGATGGGTAAGCTTTACGCTTAGTAAGTTCATACGAAAATAATAAGCAATTACTACCATGCTTTTCAAAATAAAACACTATAATTGTACAATTACATATATTTAGGTTAAGTCATGTTATTGAGTTACTGATTACTAAATCATTCATATCTCAAGCTACAAAACTCCAACTTTAGTTTCGTTAATTTTATTTGAAACTAGATTCATATATCTTTCTCCCATAAAATTTCCAAAATTTTTGGTTTGGCCAATTAGTACAGTTTATTAGTTAAATTCTCCCTGCTTTGAGTATGACTACTCGACCTCTCCAGGTAATACTACTTAACCAAATTTCTCAATTCGTAATGGGGATCTCGAATTCATTCAGACCCTATTTCACAATAATTCAAATATCACACAATATAGAATTCTTTTGCTTCCCCTGTTTCTTTCATGTGAAAATAGACTCATTAAGCTTTATTTTCATATATCATTTGCATTTTTATTCAACTTCCACAATGTTTAGTGAATTTTCAAAGTCACGCAAATCACTGCTGCCCAAGACAATTTTATTGCTAATTCACTCTTTCACACTTTCTTTGTATTAACCTCATTTTAACATACATATCACAAATCATTTTCACCACATTTCATACATCACAAGTATAGGCCCATGATTATAAGGTCACCATAAAATCATCCTCATGTATAACTTAATTGTTTATAACCTTACCACAACCCGATCACTTAATGAACACATTATTCACATAACCAAATTCCTGCACTTATTCATCACAAAACTCACAAAGCAAAGACATAATAAGTCTCCGTTGAACACTTCGGATCAATCTCGATACTTGGTGGTTTCCACAAATAGCTCCACCCATCATAAAGTTCGGCTCTCTTGTACACATGGTAAACACTTAGTATCACCCATGTGACCTAGCCGGGCTTATCTCGTAGCTCTCTTGTCTACATGGTGTCCTTCACTGAACCACGCATGCGACCAAGCTATATATATCCCGTAGCTCTCTTGTCTATATGGTGTACACATAGTATCACCCATGTGACCTAGCTACATCATAATATCTCGTAGTTTCTTGTACACATGATGTGCACTCAAAGACCATACATGTGACCTAGCTACATACCATCTCAGATCATCCAATCTTTCCGAAGGTTCAACCGGGATTTCTCTCTCTTTCTAACAATTTCACCAATCAAGTAATTACTAACAAACATATTTCCAATATGTTACAAATTTATTCATAGTCCTTTTTCAATTTTCAATTTACAAAGAAGAATAGTCAATCTATAGGTAGCCACATTTCATATGATAACAAAATATAATAAAATAAAATAAAATAAATCGATAAATTATTTACGTACAAACTTATCAAAATCTCATCAGGTACAACTGCAACAATTCATACAACCCAGCTTAATAGTAATTTAACACTCAATTCTTGCAACAATAATTCCATTCAATTTCACATGACACAACTAGCATTACATTTTTTTTTATATCATACATACCATCCATCAACTTCTCTTAAACATATTAAATCATACAATTTATGCCATATCAATAGAGAATTACAATTCATGCATGGTATTGCATTATTATTAACACACGAACTTACCTCGATCTGTAAACTAGCAATTTACTATTTTAATCCATAACCTTGTATTTTCCCGATTTAAGCCCGAATCTCGATTTCCTTCATCTATAATATCACATTTAGCCTAATAATTAGTCACATTATTCATACGGGTCCACAAATCATATTTTTACAAATTTTCATTTTGACCCCTAAACTTTTGCATATTTGCACTTTTGCCCCAAGACTCGAAAATTTAATTTCAGCCCTTATTCCTATGTTTTATGACATGCTGAACATTTTTCTCTTCTACAATAACATCAAATTCTCACTCTAACATATAGTTATGAACAATAAGTATTTTTACTGATTATGCCGCTTTACTCGCTTTCACTTAAAACCGAGTAGCACAAGTTGTTTAACATAATTTAAAACCTCATATTCTATCATAAAACAACAAAAAATACACAAATTTCACCTATGGGTATTTTTCCAAATATGAACCCTAGCTTAAATTATTGCTAGAATAAGCTTAATCGAGCTACTGGATTCCAAAAACGTAAAGAACATTAAAAACTGGCTTGGAATCACTTACTATTGAGCTTGGAAAGCTTGAAAACCCTAGCCATGGCCTCCCCATGCTAATTTCGGCCTCCATGAAGAAGATGAGCAAAATTGGCTTTTAATTTTGTATTTTAGTTCATTTTACCCCTAAATGACCAAAATGCCCTTACTACTAAACTTTCAAAAATTCCTTCCATGTCCTAATTTTGTCCATGAACTTAAAATTGGTCAAATTTCTATTTAAGACCTCCTAATTAATATTTCAATGCAATTTCATACTAAAAACTTCTAGAATGCAAGTTTTGCAACTTATTCAATTTAGTCCCTAACTTTAAATTAAGCACTTTATGCATTGAATTTCTTCACGAAATTTTCACACAATCATGCAATCATATCATAGACCTCAAAATAATCATAAAATAATTATTTCTATCTCAAATTTGTGGTCTCGACATCACTATTCCGACTAGGCCCAAAATCGTGGTGTTACAACTCTCCCCTTTTTAGGATTTTCGTCCCTAAAAATCTTACCAAAAAAGTGGTCTTCACTTAGAGTCCTCAATCTCATACTCAATAATAAAGTACCTTAACTCAGGCAAAGCTTCCAATACATCTCTTTAATTTCTCATTTCCATCCTAATATCAATCCCGCAAAGATAATTCTGTAGATTCTCGATGCTCTGCTTTAACCCCATTAACAATTTAGATTCTCTCAGACATCGAATGCTCTATACTATCACATTACCTTATTGTCTTGAAACACATCACAATTCATACAACAAAGACATTACTAAAAAAATCAGAAGTCTTTACTCAATACGCACTAGTCCAAATTTGGATATTCCAGCTTAACAATATTCTCATCTGCTCAAACTTTACCAACATGTAATAAACTTTTCAGCTTTCACGAAATGAAAACCTCATCATTCGTAGTAGTTTTTACTCATATAATTTTTTTAAGAGATATACACTTCTCGCTCGTAATATTTGCCTTTTATCCGTATTGAAAAAAGAAATTCTATTATCGACTTGAGAAAAACAATCCTGACATAATTGTCACATGAAATATTTCAAATAAATAATTCACACTGATTGAACACTCGAGTCGATCTTAATCATCAGTGAATGACATTTTCAGTAATCTTTTACTTTCATTCATTACGCTAACTAAAACCATCTCAATTGCATTAGTTCAAGTAACCAAAATATCTCAATTGAAGTCATTAATTATAATTGACTTATTTGAGAGAAGTAATCCACCATATCGATTGAGACTCGATCTTTTATCACTTATGTCTTTACTTATCAATTCATTCTTAATCTCTAATTATACTTATAATTATTCTATCACTGAACTCTCTTTAAATTTTCAAGCGGAAACTTATTCAGTATGGATCTCATGAAATTCAATCATAAGCACCACTTCTATAATAGGGAGGGGTTATAGGGCCTCTAACTCGTCTTTCTTATACATACACATATGACACAATTTCCATCATCATAGCAACATCATCAAAATCATGTCATTCATTCGTGCAATGCAACATTCATGTTGGCTTACACAAATTTTTCCTATTGTCCCATTTAGACAATATACTTATGCATACATTCTATGTTTTCTAGATAGCTTTACTTATCGATTCATTTAATTAAATTAAGTCATGCTCATGACATCATATAAGGCCAAACAACCATAGATACTTGTACCACAATTACAACTTTCATTTCATGCATCATCATGTACATATCATTACAATCATATAATTCACCCAAACAATTTAACATAGATAAGCTCATTTCATTATAATCCTTTATCTTATAAAAAAATATCATTGTCATTCATCAACATTCAACGTCCAACCAGACAATGACATTTTTATTCGTATTAAAATAATATAAACCTTTATTCATACCTTTCAATCTAAACTTATTATAATCGTAATTTACTCAATTACCTTTGCATCACGTTAAACATGGTCGGTGCAGCTTCGGTTGGAGAGTACCTCTCTAAACAAGACGGTCCTCATACGCGTCGGAAAGACATCACACTATCATAGATCCGTGGCATATATATAGCTAGACTTTTTCACATGCTAGGTTAGTCCGAGAACCGACTAAACCATAGCTCTGACGATACCACTAAATGTAACACCCCTTACCCGTATCCAAGGCCTAACAGAGTACGAGGCATTACTGCAGACTTAACAACACATATAGACAAAAATCTGGGCTATAAAATTTCATTTAATTTAAAACTTTTCAACACATGCATAACAAACAAAGCTAACTATATCATTACATCAAAACATATGACGTAGCATGATTAATTAAACTTATAAACCATAATGGATAAGGACCACATCTCATAATCATATACAATAACTCAATGCAGATCGATACGCATTTATCAAAATCATAATAAAAAAATACATATTACAAACCAACTTCCTATACATGCCACTCACTTGATATTTCTAATATTTGAATTAATTCTCCCAAAAATGATAGTTTGATAGTGTGATTTTGCCTCCGATGATCTCCAACCCCGAGCCTAATATCAATACTAAAGAAATGGAGAGGATGGGTAAGCTTTACGCTTAGTAAGTTCATATGAAAATAATAAGCAATTACTACCATGCTATTCAAAATAAAACACTATAATTGTACAATTACATATATTCAGGTTAAGATGTGTTATTGAGTTACAGTTACTAAATCATTCATATCTGAAGCTACAAAACTCCAACTTTAGTTTCGTTAATTTTATTTGAAACTAGATTCATATATATTTCTCCTATAAAATTTCCAAAATTTTTGGTTTGGCCAATTAGTACAGTTTATTAGTTAAATTCTCCCCTGTTTCAGAGTATGACTACTCTGACCTCTGTGTACTACGAACCAAATTTCTCTCTGTACAGAATTCCAACGACAATTCTGTTTGTTTCCCTTAAAAATAGACTCAATAATGAATCCATTCATGTAAGGTATGACTCTTAATAAGTTTTTTACAATTTATGATGAATTTCTAAAGTCAGAACAGGGGATCTCGAATTCATTCAGACCCTATTTCACAATAATTCAAATATCACACAATATAGAATTCTTTTGCTTCCCCTGTTTCTTTCATGTGAAAATAGACTCATTAAGCTTTATTTTCATATATCATTTGCATTTTTATTCAACTTCCACAATGTTTAGTGAATTTTCAAAGTCACGCAACTACTGCTGTCCAAGACAATTTTATTGCTAATTCACTCTTTCACACTTTCTTTGTATTAACCTCATTTTAACATACATATCACAAATCATTTTCACCTCATTTCATACATCACAAGTATAGGCCCATGATTACAAGGTCACCATAAAATCATCCTCATGTATAACTTAATTGTTTATAACCTTACCACAACCCGATCACTTAATGAACACATTATTCACATAACCAAATTCCTCGCACTTATTCATCACAAAACTCACAAAGCAAGACATAATAAGTCTCCTGTTAAACACTTCGGATCAATCTCGATACTTGGTGGTTTCCGCAAATAGCTCCACCCATCATAAAGTTCGGCTCTCTTGTACACATGGTGAACACTTAGTATCACCCATGTGACCTAGCCGCTTTATCTCGTAGCTCTCTTGTCTACATGGTGTCCTTCACTGAAACCACGCATGCGACCTAGCTACATATATCCCGTAGCTCTCTTGTCTATATGGTGTACACATAGTATCACTCATGTGACCTAGCTACATCATAATATCTCGTAGCTCTCTTGTACACATGATGTGCACTCAAAGACCATACATGTGACCTAGCTACATACCATCTCAGATCATCCAATCTTTCCAAGGTTCAACCGGATTTCTCTCTCTTTTCTAACAATTTCACCAATCAAGTATTACTAACAAACATATTTCCAATATGTTACAAATTTATTCATAGTCCTTTTTCAATTTTCAATTTACAAAGAAATAGTCAATCTATAGGTAGCCACATTTCATATGATAACAAAATATAATAAAATAAAATAAAATAAATCGATAAATTATTTACGTACAAACTTATCAAAATCTCATCAGTACAACCGCAAACAATTCATACAACCCAGCTTAATAGTAATTTAACACTCAATTCTTGCAACAATAATTCCATTCAATTTCACATGACACAACTAGCATTACATTTTTTTTTATATCATACATACCATCCATCAACTTCTCTTAAACATATTAAATCATACAATTTATGCCATATCAATAGAGAATTACAATTCATGCATGGTATTGCATTATTATTAACACACTAACTTTACTCTCGATTCTAAAACTAATAATTTACTATTTTAATCCATAACCTTGTATTTTCCCGATTTAAGCCCGAATCTCGATTTCCTTCATCTATAATATCACATTTAGCCTAATAATTAGTCACATTATTCATACGGGTCCACAAATCATATTTTTACAAATTTTCATTTTGACCCCTAAACTTTTGCATATTTGCACTTTTGCCCCAAGACTCGAAAATTTAATTTCAGCCCTTATTCCTATGTTTTATGACATGCTGAACATTTTTCTCTTCTACAATAACATCAAATTCTCACTCTAACATATAGTTATGAACAATAAGTATTTTTACCGATTATGCCGTTTTACTCGTTTTCACTTAAAATTGAGTAGCACAAGTTGTTTAACATAATTTAAAACCTCATATTCTATCATAAAACATCAAAATACACAAATTTCACCTATGGGTATTTTTCCAAATATGAACCCTAGCTTAAATTATTGCTAGAATAAGCTTAATCGAGCTACCGGGATTCCAAAAACGTAAAGAACATTAAAAACGGGGCTTGGAATCACTTACTATTGAGCTTGGAAAGCTTGAAAACCCTAGCCATGGCCTCCCCCATGCTAATTTCGGCCTCCATGAAGAAGATGAGCAAAATTGGCTTTTAATTTTGTATTTTAATTCATTTTACCCCTAAATGACCAAAATGCCCTTACAACTAAACTTTCAAAAATTCCTTCCATGTCCTAATTTTGTCCATGAACTTAAAATTGGTCAAATTTCTATTTAAGACCTCCTAATTAATATTTCAATGCAATTTCATACTAAAAACTTCTAGAATGCAAGTTTTGCAACTTATTCAATTTAGTCCCTAACTTTAAATTAAGCACTTTATGCATTGAATTTCTTCACGAAATTTTCACACAATCATGCAATCATATCATAGACCTCAAAATAATCATAAAATAATTATTTCTATCTCGAATTTGTGGTCCCGACATCACTATTCCGACTAGGCCCAAAATCAGGGTGTTACAAGGGCGGCTCAAATTTTAACCGAAGAATGGGCATTCAGTCAATAGGTATTTCACCTACAAAAAAGAGGAAAGAGAAAAACTTGGAGAGGTCAAGGCGAAAACCCGCAAAGGGCGCCTTGAGACCAAAGGGGTTTTGAGTTGAAAACCCAAAAAAGGGCAACTCAAATTTTGATCAAAGATGAGGCATATGGTAGTCTTATCCTCTCAGAATTAACAAAGAGGAGGAACTTTACATCTTGGGGCATCAACAAAGTACTCTAGGTCTCCTAGACACATCTCAAGCTCAAAATGGTCCTCAAGAAGTTTGTGCAGAGAAGCTCATGCTGTAAAATTCGGGGCACATGTTTTCATCTTACTCATTTTGAATTTTAGCAATGTTTGCTATCTTTGATTAATTTTTTCGTTTCGAGCTATGCTCTCAATCAATTTATTTCTTATTGTATTTTCCATCTTTGATTAACTTATTCATCTTGAGCTATGCTCTCAACAATTTCCTTCTCGTCTATCATTATGATCTTTTTCAAGCATTTTGCATTGAAATAACGATTAATGGACTAATTATACTTTCACAAAAGGAGTTCTGCATATTACTCTGGAAGCTTCTAAATAGTACAAGAACCTGAAACAGGACTATTATTTAGAACTCACCAAGCCTAAGGGTTGGAAATATTTAAGAAAGAAGAGTCTAAATTGTGACTATTTCTTCGAGTTTTCTATCAAAGATATCAGTTGAACAAGAAGACTGGATATTGCATCAGTGATAGAATCTTGATGAACAATAAGCAATGATAACCCAAACATTAAGAAGGGATCATTCTCATGACATTTTACATTCATGCAAATATCATTCATACACATCTAGTTAGGAGTATTTGATTCATTCTGATCACGACATCCTAATAATTTGACATAAGCATAGGCCTATGGAATCGATTCTACAGGTCATGTCCCTTAGAAGACGGTGTAGCAAGATCGGTGAATCCACAAATCTCATCTCCCTGAAATAGCAGTGGAGTAAATTGAAGTTGTAGATATTATTTCCTTGAAGTTGCAGTGGAGTAGATCAAAGATGGCGGACCTTATCTTCTTGAAGTTGCAATGGAGCAGATTGAAGCCACCATCCTTATCTCCCTAAAGTTGTAGTGGAGCAGAATGAAGACAGCGAATCTTATTTCCCTGACACAGATTAAAGCTACAAATTATGGTGAATCTTATCTTCCTAAAGTTGTAGTGGAGCAGATTGATGCCACCAGTCTTATCTCTCTTGAAGTTGTAGCGGAGCAGACTGAAGACAGCGAATCTTATTTCCCTGACGTTGCAATGGAACAAATTAAAGCTACAAATTATAGCGAATCTTATCTTCCTGAAGTTGCAGAGGATCATATTGAAGGCATCAGCCTTATCTCCCTGAAGTTGCAGCGGAACAGACTGAAGATAGCGAATCTCACTTCCCTGAAGTTACAGTGGAGCAGATTGAAGCTACAAGTTGTGAGTTTTATCTCCCTGAAGTTGCAGTAGGAGTAAACTGAAGATAGCAGATCTTATTTCCCTGAAGTTTTAGTGGAGCAGATTGAAGCTACAAGTTGCGAGTCTTATCTCCCTGAAGTTGTAGTAGGAGCAGACTGAAGATAGTAGATCTTATTTCCCTGAAGTTGCAGTGGAGCAGATTGAAGCTAAAAGTTGCGAGTCTTATCTCTCTGAAGTTGCAGTGGAGCAAATTAAAGCCATGAATCTTATCTCCCTGAAGTTACAGTGGAGTAGATTAAAGCTACAGATCTTATCTCCATGAAGTTGCAGTGGAGCAGATTGAAGCGACCAGTCCTATACCCCTAAAGTTGCAATGGGTTAGAATGAGACTACTTGAAGAAAATGAGCACCAAAGAAGTCAAGATTTGGCGAGACTCGAAAAAATTGGTCCATCTTAAAAGTCTTTGCTCCATTCTCGTTACACGATAATGAGCGAAGAGGGGCAGCTGTAATAGGCCCAATTTGCCAAGGCCGCCCCCCAAAAAAAAAAAAGATACATAAATAAATAATTAAATAGTTCACAATCCATCACAAAACAACAAGCCCAATTTATGACCCAAACCTAAGACCCAAAATAATAAAAACCTAGCACAAAGAATACATGGCCCGATAGGCCCAAAACACATGAAATTTTCAGAAACCTTAGGTTTCCTCTTGCGTCGTTTCTGCAACCTCCAGCGCTGCTCCCATGTACGGCCTCCAGCGCTGCCCTCGCCACATCACCTTCACAGCCCGCTCCACGTCGCCATCCGTACCTGCGAAAACAGACAACAAGAACAACATTAAAGAAACAAAAAAAATTTGTAATATGCCTATAAAAGCCTCAATAGACATTCTGTATTTTTTTTTACGAATAGACACGAAAATTAATCAAAAACTCGAAATTTGAAAAGTGATTTCTTTTGTCTGTTTTTTTATTTTTACAAATTTATTTTTTATGCATATATTAAAAAATGAAAAAGGAGAGGCTTAGGGAAACAAACTTTCACGCTCCGTTGTTGGGGAAAGTTGAGGTAGCCACTTCTGATGAAAAGTAGTTGGAAACTGAAGGGTTTTCAGCTTTCGGGTCTTTTGGTGAGGATTTTGGGATTTTTGGGCTCAGGAGGGTTGAATCAGTAAAAAGGTTTTTTTTTTTTTTTGTATTTTTCGACCACCGTGGAGGTCCGATGACCGAAGCTAGGCCAGAAGGGGAGAGGGTTGAGAGAAAAAGAAAGTTTTTTTGAAAGTTTTTTTTAAAAAAAAAGAAGCAGAATGAATGTTTTAAAAAAAAATTACTTTTATAGGCCCATGGTACAGCGTCGTTTTTAGGCAAGCATCGGACACCCAAAACGGCGTCGTTTTGCCTTAACCTACGTATTGACCCGACCCGCCAGGAAGGATCCGCGTGTTTTTTTAGACCAAATGGTCTATTTGCTTCATGAGTCCTTCCGCCTTTTAATTATTTCACAATTCAGTTTTCTTTATTTTTTAATTTGGCTCAATGATTTCAATTTTATTTCATTTTAGTCCCGCGTAAAGTGCCGCGTTTTGGAGGGCGTGGATATTTTCCCTTTGGTCCCTCCATTTGATTCACATATTGCAGTATGATCCCCTATTTTACTTTATTTCGACTTTTGCCCCATTACATTCCATTCGATTTTCAATCTAGTCATTTTTTCATTTATTTTATTATAATTTAGACTTTGAATTTTATTTTAATCCGGATCCAATGCTTTACTTACTTAACTTCAAGCTCTTATTTTATATGCATGATTGTTCTGTTTTATTTTATTTATTTAGTTATCTTCTTTTAATATTTAAATTGTTATTATTGTAATTTTATTTAGATTCTGCAATTTTTATGCCTTTATTTATTTTTCCTTCCGTTATTATTGTTACTATTATCATATTATTTATTCATCTATTTCTTATATTATATATCCCTCATATATATATTAAGGATTTTAATACTTACATGCTCTTCATTTAAATATTTGTTGTTCTTATTATTTTCTTGGTACTAATATTTATTTATTTGTCCATCTATCTATTATTTGTTTCTTTTATATATTTTCTCGTATTTACCCTTTATTGTTTTCCTTTTTTATTTTACTTATTTGTTATTATTATCATATTATTAAATTAATTAGTTTTGCATTATTATTACTATTACTATTACATTTCTTTTACATTTATTTACCTACTTTTTTTCTTACATACATACATTTATTTTATTTTATCATTTATTTATTTATATCTTTTTATATAATTTTAAAACTTTAGATCTTTATTATTATATTATTATTACTATCATCATCATCAATATTAATATTATCATTATTAATTTGTTTTTCTCAATATTTATTTATTCATTTGATATTAGGTCTTAGCTTCAAATTTTTAGTTTGTTATTCTTATTATTTGTCTTTTTGACTTGTTTATTTTACTCTATTTTCGATCTTCGTATAGTCATTTATATTATCACATTTATTATTATTCTGTTATGCATATCAGCATCGCAATCCATTTTACATTCTGCTACCAAATTGTGTTACATCTTACCCGACACATTAAACTTTGTTTTTTAAAGTAATCGATACTCCGCGTTTTGAAATTTGAAAGGTCGTTCCCTAACTTACGAGGTTTCGACTTTCTCGATGAATCCAAATACCTGAACATTTTTAAAGCATAAATGAATTTTAAATAATCTTGGGAATTACGAAAAGTTCGTGTTCTAACTTACAGAATATGATTTCTTTCCAAAACTGAGATAATCAAATGCCTTTTAAATGATTTTTTTCGGCGTTTATTATCGATTCAGGGATTTAAGACATTGTGACCTAACTTATGAGACGTAATTCTTTTCCTCGATTAACGTGAAATATGCCTTTTTCTTAGAAAATTTTCAATCAAACGATATTTTTAACAAGGATCGTATTTTAAATCTCTTCAAGATTTTCAATTCTCGGCACTAAAAAACACGAAGTAATCAACTAGGTACCAATTTTGAGCATTACGAGGGTGCTAATCCTTCCTCGTGCTAACCGAATCTCGAACCCATCTTTCTGAATTTTGTAAACCAAAAGCGTTGTTTTAATAAATCAAATCGTTTATTAAAACAACCATCTTACGAGGTGACCCGATCACACCTCATCAAAAAGGATTGGTGGCGACTCCCACATTCGTTTTCGTTTTCAAAATCAAAGTCGACCTTCCTTTAAAAAAAATAGTTTCGACATCTTCTAATAAGTTTAGCGTTGAAGATTTTATTCATCTAATGCTATCACTCCTTCACAACGAAATTGTCAAAATGTAAATGGTTTTTGGTATAGAGAGGAAAAGTTGCAAACAAGGAAAACATAATGTACCAAGACATCGTAAAGAAAGATTGAAGCAAACCAACAACTAGTGGTTCGTAAGATGGAGAATTGGTGAAGTAGACTACTTATGGATAAGAATAAACTTGAGAAAAGGAACATGTTGAGAGAACTTTAAAAAGTTTTTAACTGAATATGAATTACTAAAAAAGCCCCCTTACAAGTTGTGAAAGGGCTCTTAATTATAGATGTAAAAATAATAGTTATATAGCTATACATTAAATAAGATAACGAGAAAGATTTTCAATTGCAAAAGACATTAATATGTTTTATTAATAAAGTTTAACCACCTTTTGATAATAGCTGCATAGTAAACAAAAGTTCACCACAATTCCAAAGACAAGGGAAATCACTTGATGCTATATGAAGGGAAATCACTTGGTTTACAGTCGTAACGCCTCGAAATTTTAAGAATTTAATGGTGAGAATCTGTAGTAATTAAATTTCTATACCTGTTGTCTTACGCTTTGCTTTTGTGTTTAAGGTCTGAAGTTCGAGTTGCATCGTTAAAAATTTTGTTATTTTAAAAGCAACCCTTAATCATGCATTACCCAGTTAAGCTCAATTCAGTGTGAAGCTGTGTTAAGAATGAGCCTGCTGGTTAACTAGTTAAGCATCTGTCTGTATTCTGCCTAGTTCCGAGTTCGAATCCTATCGTATGTGTTAGGAAAATTTTGTCAAATGCTAGAAATTTGATTGGAAGTTAGGAACTTAATTTAACGTTAGTTCTTTTCTTCTCTAGTTCTTATTTCCTTTTCTTCTTCGCCACTTCTATCCTCCTTCTTAGTTCTTTTTCATTTTCTTTTATTTTGCTAACCGGAGTTGTGAGGAATATGGGATTAACAAAAATTTTGTTGTTAGTCGCTGATCAGAAGGCTATCGTGTAAGTAACTATCACTGTGAGCATTGCCACGATTTTATTTTGTTTCCGTAACTTGCTTTGAATTAGGTATTTTGTGAGTGGCTGGAATCTCTGATAAATGATCGTTTGTTTCCCTAATAAGTGGGGATATTAGCAGTAAGGAAGAACAAATTAGCAATTTCCGTGTTTGTCACTAAAGTTTCGATAAGTTTGGGTCCGTTGAAGGTTTCGTGTCAAAACTTTCGACATAAGCATTATGTGCATAATCGGGAAACTCTGTTGATTAAATGGCTAAATTGTGTTATTGAATGATTTTTTTAGGCTTCGAGGGGCTTTTGCGTTATTGTTACTTCAAAATCTCTCCAGGTATGTACCAAAAACCTTAATTTTTTCAAGTTTCGATCGTCGAGAATAGTGGCTGTCGACGCTACACGGCCAGGCATATTGGTGTATGTCTAAGTTGTGTGAGCCACACGATTGTGTGGCAGGCCGTGTAACTCACTGTTCATCAATTTGGAAGCCATTCAGACAAGGTACACGGACGTGTGTCCAAGCTGTGTGTGACAGTATTAGTGTAGGGTTCACATGGGAAAGGACACGACCGTGTGTCCAGGTCGTGTAACTCTCTGATTTTTGCTTTAAAACACACAGGTAGGGACATATGCGTGTGCCCAAGCCGTGTAAACTAGACAGGCAAGGACATAGACATGTGTCTAGGTCGTGTGGCATATATAAAAGGGCCAAAAACCATTTTTTAGGATGTAATTGTTACTCAGGACTGATTTTGACGTTCCCATAGTATGAATGGTCTGAATTTAACTGAATGAGAACTTTCTAATACCCTGTAACATATGTATGAATTTTGTACCTGTATGTGCACTGTGATACTTAGTTTGACATTGAATTGTACATTTATATATGGAATGATTTAGAAAAACTAAGTACATATTGTAGATATTGGTTCTTTGCATATGTATATGTTGGGATATTATGAAGAAGAAAGTGAACTGGTCTATGTTAGTGGCTAAGCCACCATATGTATAACTCTGGTCCTGGTGTTTCATCGTATTATGATCTAGCAGCTAAGCTGCGTTTCTGTACACGTGTCAGACAGATACTCTATGGTGTGTAGGGTTGGTTGGGCATTAAACACCCTTAACGGTGTGTTGGGATGGCCGAAGATGGTGTATAGCGGATGGCAGTTAGGAATATTTGCATCTGAATATGATATGTTCTGTATATGAAACTGAAATTGTTTCTACATCTTTGAAATTACTCTTCCTTGGATCTAAACTAGAGATGTTCTATTATCAGATCGAATCTTTGAATACGAACACTGTTTGGTAAATGTGTTTATGTAAACAAACTTCTTTATGCATTGAGTTTATAACTCATTTTATTGTTAGTTGGATTTCAAATGGTTATCAGTCTTGAACGGGTTGGCACTGCAAAAGCTCGGTCAAGCTTTTATCTTTCTTTTAAACACTACTACACGGTCAATTAGGACTTTGAAAGATTATATACTTAACTAATCTTGTGATGACTATTATGCGATGTATGGTTTAGTGTTATTGTGTTATATGTGTGGTTTTTCGGTATCGATAACGTGACTTCCTAAACTTTGACTAGACGTCTAGGTCAGGTTTAGGGTGTTAGATTTAGTGGTATCAAAACCAAGTTTGTCAACACTCAAACTATGTTTGGGCTCATAATGTGTGAGAACAGTAGTTTGGTGAAAATTTAGTATCTGAGTTAATTTGGAAAAATTGAAACATTAGTGAATGACCGAGCCTCCGATGCTGACCCTGTAAGTATTTATGTTCCGTTATAAAGATTGTATTGTTTGGTTAAATGTTTTGATGTGAACTGGTTAAATCATCCTATTGTATGTCTTAACTGATCTGTGCACTCTAACATTGTAGCTAGATTGCCATAAAGAGTTCACGCGGTAGTAGTGGATGTGGTATTTGGGGGCATCGAGAATGCCGATAAGGAGCTCGAGCAGAGTCATCTACTAGGGTAGTATGCCTAATTGGGAGACCAGAAAGACGGTTGGTACTCTCACTGCTAAGGCAAAGTCTCAAACTCTGGCGATTGGGGATGACGCACTGTCCCAAGCCATGATTCGAACACTGGAGAGGGTCGCAGGGACCAACTCAGGATCGGGAGGTCGAGGGTCGGTTACTTAACGACTCCAGTCGAATGGCGCTGAAGTATTCAAAGGATTTATAGGAGTCGCTCTTACTGTTGCTGAATATTGGCTCGAGGCTACCGAGCGTATTATGACTGATCTTAGCTATACTCCTACTCAAAAATTGAGGGGTGTTGTGTGCCTACTCCAGGACGAAGCTTACCAGTGGTGGCTGACAGTTGGGATTTGAATTGAAGGTTTTGTTGTGGTTTGTGTATGTGCAAATGGTTGTGTCTAGGTTGATACCAAGATTGGGTGAGAAAAGTGGCCATAAAATAGTTTATTTTCGTCCACACGAGTAGAGACATGGGCGTGTGTCTCAACCGTGTGTGATACAAGGCCTAGCACATTGGTGTGTAATCTGGTCGTGTGTCCCTTGCATCTTAAAATTTAGAAATAGAATACCCAGGTTTTTTCGTATGGCCTAGCACACGGGCATGTGGCTTGGCCGTGTGACCCTTGTATCTTACACATGGCCTAGCACATGGGCGTGTGACCCAAGTTAGATAGATACATGGACATGGACATGGGCTGAGACACGACTGTATGCCTCACATCGAATGTTGACACGGCCTAAGACACCAACGTATCTCTTGACTATGTGAGCCACACAACTTGGCCACACAGGCGTGTGTCCCTTGCACCTAAGAAAAATTTTAAAATTTTAGGAAAAATTTTCTAAGTTTTCGGTTTAGTCCCGATTTATTTCTAACATAAATTTTGGGCCTCGATGGCTCATATAAGGGACAATATGAGTGACTATGATTAGTTTTTGATATGTTTGTTAAATGATATGAAATGTTCGTAATTGATCAGAAAAATTTGGTAATGCTTTGTAACCCTATTTCAGAGACGAATAAGGGTTAGGGGTGTTACATTTAGTGATATCAGAGCTTGATTTAGTTGATTCTCAGAAAAACATAAAGCGTAAAATATCTAGAAATACATGTCATATAAATCTATGATAGTGTGATGTGTATTATCCGATCTAACCTTTGTTTTCTTATAGATTGTAAAGATGTCAGAAAGATCCGAACATGCTATTCATGATGAGGCCAACAGTAGAGCACCGACTTCTGAACACAGGATGAGTAGTAATGTCCCGATTCCTTCGGCTCAAGAATAAGAACTTAGAAACATGTTCTTTGGATATATGAACTAATGGTTTAGTGAGTTCATGCAGCGCAGAACTCCGGCTCAACAAGTTCCTCCCCCTACTGTACCACCTGTAGAGACCCCAGTTACACCTTCACCTCCTTAAATAATTGAATCAAGTAAACGTACTCCGATAGAAAAACTCAGAAAGTGTGGGGCAAAAAATTTTTGGGTAGGCCGGATGATGATCCGGTGAAAGCTGAATTTTGGCTTCAAAACACAATTAGAGTTTTTGAAGAAATGGCTTGTTCCCCAGATGATTATTTAAGATGTGTTGTTTCCTTACTGAAGGAAGAAGCATATAATTGGTGGTTGACTATAGTGGCTGTTGTGCCAAAAGGGAAAATCTCTTGAGAATTCTTTCAGAGCGAATTTAAAAAGAAATATGTTAGAAAGAGATTTCTATATAAGAAAAAGTGGGAATTTCTTGACCTGTGCCAAGGAAACAGATCGGTAGTTGAATACGAAAGAGAATTTGTATACCTTAGCAAATATGCCCGGGAAACTGTACCAACCGAAGAAGAAATGTGCATTCGATTTGAAGAAGGGCTGAATGATGAAATCAGAATGATGATTGAGGGAATAAAATACGAGAATTTGTAGTTCTGTTAGATCGTGATCAAAAGATGAAAGAAGTTTATAATAGAAAAATATAGAGAGATAGACGAAATAAAGAGTCTTACAAAAGAAGTTCCTCCAAGTCGTTTTTAGCTTAACCTATGAAAAAGTCTAGAGATGATTTCAGTCGAGCCACCCTAATGCCTGAACGATCAAATAAGAACAAGATGATTCAACAAGATTACGGGGTATCTATTAGGCTCACTGTTAGTATGGGTAGTGTACAGAATGTTTCTAAGCCTAAATGAAAATATTGTGGGAAAAACCACCCCGGTGAATGTAGAACTAAAACAGGGGCTTGTTACAAATGTGGAGCCACTGATCATTTTATTTGAAGTTGTCCTCAATTGCAAAGATGGGAGGAAGAGAAGAAAGAGAAACAGTTGGACACTTCCTAAAAAAATAGACATTCAGGTCAAAATAATACTACTGGAACTATTCATTCGGGTATAAAAGATTCTGCTACCCGGTCAGAGGCTAGGGCATTTGCACGTACTTATGCCATCCGAATGAGAGAAGAAGCTACGATTCTAGACGTGATTGTTGGTACATTTTATATCTTTGATGTTACTGTATATTCATTAATTGATCTTGGGTCTACACACTCTTAAGTTTGCACTACATTAGTAACAAAAAAGAAATTGCCTGTTGGGTCTACCGATTATGATATTCAAGTCTCTAATCCATTAAGCCAAAGTGTAATAGTTAATTTAGTGTGTTATAATTGTCCATTGAAAGTAAAAGGTCAGAATTCCTTGCTGATTTGATGTTGTTACCCTTCTGGGAATTTAATGTTATTCTGGGAATGGATTGGTTATCAACGCATGATGTTATAGTGAATTGTAAAGAGAAACGGATCAAATTGAAATGTCAGACTAGGGAAGTAATTTCAGTTGAGTCCGAGAATCGGAATGATACTGTTAAAATTATTTTAGCTTTTATTGCTCAGAGATTTTTATGTAAATGTTATGAGGCATTTTTAGCCTACATTCTTAGTACTCGGAATTCTGAATTGAAGATAGAACCATTACCGGTTGTTAAAGAGTTTGTTGATGTGTTTCTTTAGGAATTATCAGGTTTACCACTTGATCATGAAGTTGAGTTTGTAATTGATATAATCCCGGGATTAGTTCCGATATCAATAACACCCTACCGTATGGCACCAGCTGAGTTAAAGGAATTAAAGGCACAGTTGCAAGAGTTATTAGACAATGGGTTCATCCAGTCGAGTATGTCTCCTTGGGGTGCACCGGTTCTATTTGTGAAAAAGAAAGATGGTTTCTTGAGACTGTGAATAGACTACAGATAGTTGAACAATGTTACAATTAAAAACAAATACCCTTTGCCACATATTGACAACTTGTTTGATCAATTGAAAGGTGTCACGATATTTTCAAAGATAGACCTTAGATCCGAGTATTATCAGTTGAAAGTTAAAGAGTGTGATGTGCTGAAGACTGCTTTAAGAACACGATATGGTCATTATGAGTTTCTGATAATGCCATTCGGCTTGACTAATGCTCCTGCTGCTTTCATGGATTTAATGAATCAGATTTTTCAACCTTATTTGGATAGATTTGTGGTTTTGTTTATTGATGATATACTGATCTATTCCAAGACAGAATACGACCATGCACAACATTTGAGAATTATGCTACAGACTTTGAGAGAAAATCGATTGGATGCAAAGTTTAGCAAATGTGAATTCTAGCTTCACGAGGTTTGATTTCTGGGTTACATTGTACTAGTCGGTGGAATTTAAGTTAGTCTGAGAAAAGTATCTACAGTGGTAAATTGGAAGATTTCAAAAAGTGTTTCTGAAGTGCGAAGTTTTCTAGGTCTAGCAGGTTATTACCGATGTTTTGTTAAGAACTTTTCGATGATTGCTTGGCTGTTAACCCGATTACTACCGAAAAATGTTGAATTTGTTTGGTCTGAAGAGTTTCAGCAAAGTTTTGATCAGTTGAAGAAAATGTTAAAAGAAGCTCTGGTTTTGACTCAGCCATAATCTGGTGCACTGTATGTTGTTTATAGTGATGCGTTTTTAAATGGTTTGGGGTGTGTACTAATGCAGTCAGGTAAAGTAGTTGCCTATGCTTCTCGACAATTAAAGTCGCATGAGTAGAATTATCCTACACATGATCTTGAATTGGTTGCAATTGTATTTGCTTTGAAGAGTTGGAGACATTATTTATACGGTGAGAAATGTTAATGTGTTTAAGGATCACAGTGTACTGTATGTTGTTTATAGTGATGCATTTTTAAATGGTTTGGGGTGTGTACTAATGCAGTCAGGTAAAGTAGTTGCCTATGCTTCTCGACAATTAAAGTGGCATGAGTAGAATTATCCTACACATGATCTTGAATTGGTTGCAATTGTATTTGCTTTGAAGAGTTAGAGACATTATTTATACGGCGAGAAATGTTATGTGTTTACGGATCACAAAAGTTTGAAGTATTTGATGACTCAGAAAGAGCTAAATTTGAGACAAAGATGGTGGCTAGAATTGCTTGAAGACTATGATCTGTTTATTAACTACCATCCAGGAAAAGCTAATGTGGTTACAGATGCACTCAGTCAAAAGTCATCTTTGTTCGTACTTCGAGCGATGAACGCTCAATTAACTCTTAATGTGGATGGTTCTGTATTAGCAGAGTTGAGAACAAAACCTTTGTTCCTTCAACAGATTCGAGAGTTGCAAGATGATAATTCGAAATTGGTGCTGAAAAGACAGATGGTTCAGGACAATTTGAGTTCAGAATATAGCATTGATAATAGTAGTATGTTGCGTTATCGTAATAGAATTTGTGTCCCGAATAATTCAGAATTGAGAAATGACATTCTTTTTGTAGCTCACAGTAGTTCGTACTCTATTCATCCGGGTAGTACAAAGATGTATTGTGGTTTGAAACAGATCCGGCTATGAAATGAGAAATATGTGAATTTGTAGCAAAATGCTTGATTTGTCAGCAAGTGAAAGCAGAACATCAAGTACCAATGGGTTTATTACAACCCGTCATGATACCTGAATGGAAGTGGGAGCATCTCATAATGGATTTTGTATCCGGATTGCTTGTAACCTCGAGAAAGAAAGATTTGATCTAGGTGATTATTGATAGATGGACTAAGTCGGCACATTTTATCCTGGTCATAACAGACTTTTCACTTGAGAAGTTGGCGGAATTGTATATATAAAAGATAGTGAGATTACGTGGGGTCCCCACATCTATTATTTCAGATCGGGATCCAAGATTTGTATCGAGATTTTAGAGAAAACTGAAGGAGGCCCTGGGTACAAAGTTGAATTTTAGCACAGCGTTTCATCCTCAGACTGACGGGCAATCAGAACGAGTGATTCAGATTTTGGAAGATATGTTAAGATGTTATATACTCGAGTTTGGGGGTAGCTAGGAAAAGTATTCACCATTGGCTGAATTTGCATATAATAATAGTTATCAATCCAGTATCAAAATGGCACCGTTTGAAGCTCTTTACAGGAGGAAATGTAAGACTCCATTGTATTGGTCTGAATTAAGTGAATCCAAGCTAGTAGGAGTCAATTTGATCCGGGAAACTAAAGAAAAAATTTAAATCATCCGGGACAGTTTGAAAGCTACTTCTGACCGTCATAAATCATTTGCAGATTTAAAAAGAAGGGAAATAGAATTCGCTGTAGGTGACCAAGTGTTCTTAAAACTTTCACCGTTGAAGAAAGTATTGTAGTTTGGCAAAAAAAGAAAACTGAGTCCACGATTTATTGGACCGTATGAAATTATTGAAAGAATCGGCCCTGTAACTTATGATTAGCTTTGCCTCCTGAACTTGAGAAAATTTACAATGTGTTCCATGTATCAATGCTGAGACGGTATAGATCTAATCTTTCACACATGATTCCTCATAGTGAAATTGAGCTACAATTTAATATGACGTATTTGGAAGAACCGGTGAAGATTTTGGCTCGAGAGGTTAAAGAATTGTAAAATAAATGAGTATCGTTAGTAAAAGTATTGTGGCATTTTCATGGTTCAGAGGAGGCAACTTGGGAAATATAAGAATCAATGAGATCACAATATCCGAACCTATTTCCAAGTAACAAATTTCGACGATGAAATTTCCTAAAGGAGAGAGAGTTGTAATAGCCTGATTTTCAGTGGCATGAAAAATAGTGGTTTGAGACCACAAAATCCAATGAGTAAGCTCATGAATTTATTATTTATTATTTATGAGTCTAATGTGATTTTAGAAAGATATATAAATTAGCTATTTGTGTTTTAGAAGGATTTATTGGTTAACTGGTTTCGAAAACGAGGTATCAAGACATCAATTTTATAAACCGAATCGTAAATATTTTTATAAATATTTACGGAGTGTCATTAAGGTAGTATTAAAGTTTCATTAGAAAATTTTAACGTTTTGATAGTTAATTAAGTAAAAAGGACTAAATTGAAAAAGGTGCAAAACTTGTTAATTAAAGAAATAGTGATTAAATAGCGTAAGTGGTAAATAAGGGAGAAAAAAAGGAAATTAGACACCCATTAGAAGGCTATGGCAGCATAAGGGTAGAAGAAATAAACAAAATTAGTGTGAACTAAGGGCAAAATGATAATTTAGTTGAAATTAAAAATAAAACAAATGACCAAATTGAATTCTAGACAATTCTTCATCAATTTTCAGTCCAAAAAATGCCATAGGAAGACCTTGAAGCTGGTTTTTCATATTTTTACTTGAAATAAGTCCAATTCTTACCATTTTTTTTTAAATTTTTATGTTTTTGAGACTTTTACGATTAGGTCCAACTAACTATTTCATTAGTTTTTGATTTTGTTGGTAATTTTGAAAGTTACCATTGATGAATAATGAATTTTTTTGATAAATTAACATGGATTTAGAGCTTTAATTTTGTTATATGATGATTTTATCAAGTGATTTTGATAAATATTGATTTTAGGACCAAATTGTAAAAATTTTAAATATTAGGGTTTGGTATTAAAATTTAGAATATCAAGAACTGTGTAATAGCCTATAATGTTAAATTAAATTATCAATTGAAAAAATATTAGCTCATTTGATAGACTAATTAGTAAGGGACTAAATTACAAAAAATGTAAAAGTTAAGGGTAATTGTATAATTTCAAAAAATTAAGGGGTATTAATTGTGAAGTGAATTGGAACTGAAATATATGCTAATGAATGAATAATTTTATATTTTAGATCAAGAGCCTGTAGGCAATCGTGGCAATGGGAAATTAGCAGAATAGTCCTTGAACTACTACAAATCTTACAATTTAACCCAGGTAAGTTCGTATGGTTAAACTTTAATGTTTATTTATTAACTTGATGAATGTTATTATTTATTATTCATATCTATTGTTGGAAATAAAATTATTGTTAAATTATGAAATTGAATTGAATATTCAAAACAAGTGGAACGCGGGATTGAGTACAATCGTTCTATGGTAAAGGATGAATTGATGGTAAATGCAAAGGATGAATTGATGATATATGAAAAGGATGAATTGATGGCAAATTATCCAAGTAAACTGAGGTTCAGCATTTGTTGCGAACTTTCGTATTTACTTTCTGTTTAGCTCTCACAAACTTCTGTTTAACTCATATGAGTTTTAATTCAACCCTAATGGGTTTCCGTTCAGCTCTATTGAGCTTTTGTTTAACCCTTATGGGTTTCTTTTCAGCTCTTATGAGCTTCCGTTCAACCCTTATGTGTTTCTGTTTAGCACTTATATGCTTCTGTTTCAGCCTTCGGGCTTCTGAATACGATGTATTGATATCTGTAAGTGTGTTCATCGTTTATTATTGATATTGATTTGAAAGAAGTGTGTTCATCGAGTTATGTTGTGATTGATAGGGAGAATGTATGAATAATTCATTATTAAATTTATTATATTAAGTTTGGTAAGATCTATGTTTAACCTATCGAACTTACTAAGCTTCATTAAGCTTACTTGTGCTGTTTAATGTCCTTGTAGATTAACGTGAGGTCGGAAGATCGGATCAACACATCCAGCCATGCTATCCAACTCACTCTGGTAGCTTTTGCAACATGCACTAAGGTTTATATAGCATGTATAAGGATATAATGGTTTAAGTAAAATTGGGTTGTGTAAATATTAAGAGCTATACTTTGATTATATTTCTAATCAATTTATATAGGTATGGATTAATTATGCATTAGGTATGTATGAATTGGTTAGATGATGGTTAATTAATAGGTATATTGAACCATTATTTGAACTAGTAAATTAGTAAAATATGCATATAGATGTATGTGGTTAATTTGATAAGTTAGGATATTTGAGTCTATGTGATGATATAATAGGTATAAAAACTTGATTTTAGCTTGAATTGAAGGTTTTGTTGTGGTTTTTGAATGTGCAAATGGTTGTGTCTAGGTTGATACCAAGATTGGGTGAGAAAAGTGGCCATAAAATGGCTTATTTTCGTCCATATGAGCAGAGACATGGGCGTGTATCTCAGCTGTATGTGACACACGGCCTAGCACATGGGCTTGTAATCTAGCCATGTGTCCCCTGTATCTTAAAATTTAGAAACAGAATACCCATGTTTTCCCACTTGGCCTAACACACGAGCATGTGACTTGGCCTTGTGACCCTTGCACCTTACACACGGCCTACTACACGGGCGTGTGTCTTGGCCGTGTAACCCAAGTCAGAAAGTTACACGGGCATGGGCGCGGGCTGGGACACGGCTATATGCCTCACATCAAATGTTCACACGGCCTGAGACACGGCGTGTCTCTTGACTGTGTGAGCCCACGGCCTGGCCACATGGGCGTGTGTCCCCTACACCTAAGGAAATTTTTGAAATTTTGGGAAAAATTTTCTGAGTTTTTGGTTTAGTCCCGATTCATTTCTAACATAAATTTTAGGCCTCGAGGGCTCATATAAGGGAAAATATAAGTGACTATGATTAGTTTATGATATGTATGTTAAATGATATGAAATGTTCATAATTGATCGAAAAAATTTGATAATGCTCCGTAACCCTGTTCAGGAGACAGATAAGGGTTAGGGGGTGTTACAGCCTTGATAAAGCCATAGGTAATAATTCTTGGATTGAAGTATTTCCGCATTTTTTGGTTTCCTACCTTCTGAGAATTAAGCTTGATCACATGCTTCTACTCATGTCTCTAAGATCAGACGTTATCCCACCTAGAGGGAGACCTTTCAGGTTTTTTGCTAGATGAACTGAACATCGATAATTCTCGAAATTGGCTAAGAATAATTGGAGTTATAATGGGGATATGTCTACTTCTATTGCTAAGTTAACTTCCAATATTAAAAATTGGAATAAATCTATCTACAGTCACATTGGATATCGTAAAAGATAGTTGTTACAGAAACTTACTGGCATTCAAAAAGCTATGTGAAGGTCAGATTCTGATTTGTTAATTTAGCAAGAAATGGAGGTGCAGGAAGGCTTAGATAGTGTCTATCATGAAGAACTTCTTTGGAGCTAAAAAGCAATATGTGATTGGTTAGTCTTGGGGGATCGAAACACCAAATTTTTCCATAGGTGAATAATTCAGAGGAGAAAAAATAATAGGATTACTTCTCCAAGGAATGATAACAAAGAGTGGGTTTTCGATGAGGCTCTGCAAGTTGAGGCAGTTAAGTTTTTTCAAAGGCTATATGGGGAGGTTTTTGAACCTTTGAGGGGAAGTCCATCTAGTGCGTTTCCTAAACTTGAGATTGCGAAAGTTTATTTTTTGAGCAATGAGGTTATAGATGAGGAAATTAGAACTGCTCTATTTGATATGGGTTTGCTTAAATCTCCGAGAAGTGGTGGGTTTCATGCCTTATTCTTTCAAACTTAATGGGACCACATTAGTGCAACGATTTGTAATTGGGCTAGGTTAGTTTTTTTCGGGAAAGCTTCCGGGAAAGCTATTGGTTCGAATGTGAATAACACTTTAATTATTCTTATTTCCAAGGTTCATAATCGTGAAAGTTTTTCTCAGTTTTTTCCATTCAGTCTATGTTCAATCCTGAAAGCTTATGATCTGGTGAGATGAGAGTTTACCAATGCTTCTCTCCATGCTGCAGATGTCCTTGATTTTCTTTTTAATTTTATTATGTCTACTATTACGAACTTTACTTCGCAGATATTGAGGAATGGAGTCCCAATTGAGAAGTTCGAACCTATTAGGGGCATTTGATACGGGTGTCCGCTTTCTGTATACCTCTTCATTTTGAGCATGGATTGGTTAGGACATGGTATTAAGTCTGCCATTACCATGGGTCAGTGGAAGCCTATCAAGTTTTCGTGCCTAGAGCCTGCCCTTTCATACATCTTTTTTGTAGATGATTTAATTATTTTCGAGGGAGCAGAGGTGCAGCAAGCCAAAATCATAAAAGGTATGATGGAAAGTTTTTTTGGTTATTCTAGCCACAAAGTCAATGCTCAAAAAAGAACATCTTTTCTAAAGGTGTTAACGAGGAGTTGGGGGAGCAAATCAGTAGTATTTTTTGTTATCATAAATTCAAAACCTCGATACGTATTAGGGTACCCCTTTTCATGATAGAGTTACTAATAATACTTTGAGGTTTGTTGTAGATAGGGTTCGGAGTAAGCTATCCAGTTGGGATGTAAGACATTTGTCTTTGGTAGGAAGGTTCACTTTGGCTCAATCTGTCTTATTGTCGATTCCAAGCTATTTCATGTAGTCCATGATGGTCCCTTTAGGTATTTTTGCATGAATAGAAATCATAGTTAGACAATTTATCTGGTGATCCCCAATTGGGGGAAGGAAAATGACAATGGTTAGATGAGAAGATATTTGCCAACCCCGATTTTATAGGTCGCTGGGCATTAGGCATCTGCATGATTAGAAGACTTCCTTTATGGCTAAAATTGGGTTTCAGTTGATGATGAATGCAAATTCTCTTTGGGTAAGTTTCCTAAAGTCGAAGTACAAGGTTCAAGATGAGACTCCAAAGGATATATCGATGGGAAGATGCTCGTTTCTTTGAAGGGCCCTTTCAAAGACTTGGCCTCTAATCCGTGAAAACTTAATATGGTTTGTGGGAAATGGTTGCAGTGTTAAATATTGGTTGGATCCCCAGCTTCCAAATGTTGGGACGTTGGTAGAAAAAATCCTTTCAAATGCCAATCTTGAGAGGGATTGTTTACTTTTGGATATGTTTATAAAAGATGGAAGATGAAATTTGGATCTCTTTCATCTCTGGTTATCAGAGGATATTGTTAGGAAGATTGTGGGGATCCCTCCCATATCCTTCTATAGGTCAGGATAGAATTATATGGGCTAGGGCTACCACTGGGCCCTTCTTTGTTAAAAATGCTTACTGGAAACTTCATGAGATGACGTGGAATACAAATTGGATTATGGAAAATTCTTTGGAAATTTCATGGTCCACAAAGAGTTAGATTCTTCATTTTGATGATGATTAAAGAACGTCTTCTTACTAATATTGAGCGTGTGAGGAACGGGAGAAAGAGCAGCAGTTCATGTGTGTAACAACCCATTTTTAGTGAAATCAGAACAGTGGTTTCGGGAGCACAAATCTGAAGTCAGAAAAAATTATTTTATTATTGTTTTATGGTCTATAGTATGATAGAAATACCATATAAAAATTTCATTAAGAAATTTTATCGTTTACATAATATGATAAAAAGGACTAAATTGCGTAAAGTGCAAAAGTTGAGTTCTAATAGCTAAAGGTATTAAATAGCTTTAGAATTTAAATTGGAGGTCCTTATATAGTAATTAGCCATTAAAATTGTTAATGGATAAGTATGAATAGTCGTTATTGGAAATTGAATGAATTGTTAAGGTTAATTTTAGAAATTAGTGATTAAAGTTATGATAAATAAAATAAAATAAACTATTATCATCATCTTCCACCAAAAAACAAAAAGACAGAAAACCTAGCCATGGAAGCTTAAAAAATAGGCAAGCTTGTTTTGCTCAATTAGCTATGTATTTTTGTTTCGTTTTTTATGATTTATATGTTTCCGAGATCGTTGTAGCTTAATCTAGCTAGCCTAGGGATTAATTTTCAAAATTGTTAAAGTATTAGGGTTTTTCTATTGATGAACATACTTGAGTTTTGAAGTTTGATGAAAGAAAATTAATTGTTGTTGTTAGATAAACAACTTTTGTAAAGAGAATTTTGATGAAATCATTAACTAGTGGCTAAATTGAAAAAGGTGATAAATTTATGGTAAAATTTGGGAATTTTGTAAAATATATGGGTTGCTATTAATATGTTTAAAAATTGGGTAGACTTGAGTAAGGATTAAATTGCATGAAATTCATTTTTGAGCTAGGGGCTAAATTTTAAAGGAATTAAAAGTATAGGGAAAAATGGTAATTTTGCCAAAATTCCATGTTGGATTAAATTGAATGAGAATTATATTGAATTGAGTTAAATTCATTCGTATAGATCCTGTTAGACCTCGTATGGAGTTAGATTGAGGCAAAGAGAAAATATCAGATTAGTTGCCTCCATATCTATGTACACTTATCGAGATAAGTTTGTGTAATTAAATTGTATATTTATATGTTTTAAATTGAATTATATGTATGTGATTTGTATAATTGCCATGTATAAATACCGATCGCATATCCGACGATCACTAAGTCCCGTTTGAACCTTAGGAATTCGTAGGATACAAATGACATGTCATTAGGGTTACCAATTTGGTTGGGATCTTTCATGTGTTGCGGACACACCACAGCTCGTATGAGCTTCTAGATTTGCAGCTCGTGAGAGCTTATCGATTATCAGCTCGTATGAGCTTACCGATTCACAGCTCTTGAGAGCATACTGATTCATAGCTCGTATGAGCATATATGTACATGAATTAACGGATTATAGTTCAGTACACCTCTTATGTACTACCCGTGTATCCAACGGTATTTTAAATGGTTCAATGGGTAATGTTCTGTTATGAGACAATATGAGTTCGATTCGAACTATTATAGGTATACATATGAAATACATAGAAATGATATTACATGATATATTGAAACATGAAATGGATGATACATGTATATGAAGCTTGCTTAGTGGTTATGTTCATCCATGTTTATTGGCTATTATATATGTTTTACATGGCTAACATGTTGAGGATATGTGTATAGGATTTTGGCCAAATTGGTTTGGATATGTTGTGTATGCTTACCTTAAATGTGATTAAATGGTAAGTTAATTTCTTTGTTATATGAACTTACTAAGTTTAAATGCTTACTCTGTGTTATTTTTCGTGTTTTATAGTGATTCGGAAGCTTGTTCTACTTGGAAGTTTGTCAGAGCTATATCACACTATCCATTGGCTTTTTTGGTACTTTTGGTTAACTAATCTCAGTTATAATGGCATGTATAGGATAATTTGGCCAATGTTGGCATATAAGTGTTTTGTTGAGATTAGCCACTTAAATGGCTTGTGTTTGGTATATTTTGATGTATTTATATATGTGGTTTTATCATATTGATGTTTGTTAGAATGGTATGTTTGGTACCATTTGGGATTATTCATATATGTATTTGGTTATTTAGGTAAGTTTAGATACTTGGTTAACATGTTTTTAAGTTGTCACTACCCTAAGGGCATATTGGTTGTATGTGGTGATAATACATGTTTAAGACTTGATTTTAGCTTGTTTTGAATGTCTTGTCATGACTTGGTTATAAACAAATTGTTGAGTTTAGGTTGGTGCCAAATTGGGTGAGAAATGTGGCTTAGAAAATGGCCTATTTTCGTCCACACAAGTAGAGAAACAGGCGTGTGTCTCAACCGTGTGTGACACACGGCTGTGTGTCCGCTGTATCTTTTTAAGAATGCAAGTCAGTATGCTCACACGGCCTAGCACACAAGCATGTGACTTGGTCGTGTGACCCAAGTCAGAGAGTTACACGGGCACAGGCACGAACTGGGACACGGTTGTGTGTCCCTATTTCAAATGTCCACACAGCCTAAGACAAGGTCATGTCTCTTGGCCGTGTGAATCACACGGTTTGGCCACAAGGCCGTGTGACCCCTGTAACTTTGAAAAATTTCAATATTTTCTAAAAAATTCTTTGAGTACTTAATCTAGTACCTACTTGTTTCTAATGCATATTTTGGGCTTCGAGGGCTCGTATAAGGGACAATATGTTTAATTTCGATTGGTTTCTAACATAAATGTATATGATATGAAATTTTTGTTTATTTGATCTGTAAACTCTGGTAAGGCTCTGTAACCATATTCCGGTAATGGATACGGGTTAGGGGTGTTACAATGTGAATTTTACGACCATGAATCTGAGGATGCCTTAAATGTTATCAAAGATTGTAGAGCAACTAAAGATATTTGGTTACAGGTGATTCTTAAAGATAAGCGCAAATGGTTTTTCTCTAGAGACTTGAAAGCATAACTAGTGGTTGATTTGCAGAATCAGCCATAGATTTTGTTTGGGAAGGTGGATTGGTCATGCCTTTTTGGGTTAATCTCTTGGCGTATTTGGAAAAATCAAAATTTACATATGTTTCAAAGAGTATTGTGGAGTGTTGCTGAAGTGATTAAAGCATCATATAGTTGGGCTAAACAATCTGCTTCTACGTGCAAGGTGTACGTGTCCAAAAGGAATACAAAGTATTCCTGTCCGATATTGGCAGGTAATTGGATTAAGTTAAACACGGATGGTGCTGTCTAGGTGGATTCTGGTTTTACAACTGCAGGAGGGGTTATGCATGACATGAAAAGGAATTGGATCTTAGGATTCAATAGGTTTCTAGGAGTATGTTTAGTGTTGGAGGCTGAGTTATGGGGTATTTTTAAGGGCTTGTCTCTTCTATTGAAGCAAGGATTTGATAGAGTGTTGATTAATATAGATAGCTTGGAAGTAGTTTAGGTTATTCAAGAAAACAACTCAAGGAACTCGAGTTCAACTTTGGCGAGGTGTATACACCAACTATTAGGAAGGATAGCTCAATGGTGTATCCAACATGTATCCAGAGAAGATAATAAAGATGCGGATTTTCTTGCAAAATGAATCGCAATAATGAAGACGTTTTACTTCTGTTTGAACAACCTCCTTTAAATGTTTTAGTTTAAGTCCTTGCGAACACTTTGATTTGTTTTATATTCACCAAAAATAATTAATGGTTTTTTATGGTTTCAAGGTAAGAAAAAATTTAATGTCATTTTATGGTTTTAATATGAAAAAAATTTGTACATAGAAAAAAATTTCTCCCCTCTCTATTATCACTTTTCTTAAAGTGTATTAATTAACTTTTAATCCCCATGTGCAACTTTTTTTCTCTTAAAAAAGTTAATTAATAACCTTAAAAAAATATTGTTTAAGATTTTTAAACTCAATAAAAAATTGTAATACATTATTTAGAAAATTTCAAATCATATCATTTAAAAATAATAATGCAGTTATATTATATATGTTTAAAAGGCATTATCAAATTATAATCATAATTTCCATTTATGTTTGTAAAATAAAATATTTGAACCATTTTAAAGGATTTATGCAGGGTTAAAATAGTAAAATTTTGAATTTTAAGAGTTATTAAATCATAACCAATATTCTTTTTAGGCTATTAATTAACTTTTTTAAGAGAGAAAAAGTTGACTAAATTACCTAAAAAGGCCTATTTCCAAGCATATTTACGGAAATGGGTCGATTATACAATTAATTACCAGAAAGGGCCACTTTTTGCAAAACGCGCCTACGTAGCCATGTTTAAGGGGGAAATTGCCAGCAAAGTGCGCCCCTGGGAGAGCCTTTTTTGCCATGTCAACAATAAGCTTCCACGTCAGCATGTTTTGCCGACATGGCAAAAAAGGCTCCCCCAGGGGCGCACTTTACTCCATGTTTTCATATGTTAGGAATATTTGCATGTTTAGTCCCTAAGGTTTTTTAGGGTTTTAAAGGTTAGGGTTTTGCCAAAATAAGTTAAGGTTTAATGTTTAGGTTTTTGTTAAAGCAAGTTAGGGTTTAGAGTTTTAGTAAATTTTAAAAATAAATTAGGATTTAGTGTTATTTTTTAAAAATTATTTAAATTAGGGTTTAGGGTTTTTAAATAAATAAATTAAATTAGGGTTTTTAAGGTTTTAAATAAATTAGGATTTAGGGTTTATGATTTTTAAATAAATTAAGTAAATTAAGGTTTTAAAGTTTTGAATAAATTAAATTAGGGCTTTAAATAAATTAAATTAGGGTTTATGGTTTTTAGATAAATTAAGTAAATTAGGGTTTTAGGGTTTTACATAAATTAAATTAGGGCGTAGGTTTAGGGTTAAATTTAATTAAATTTGGGTTTAGGGTTTTTTTGTACTCTGAAAAAATAATTTTGAGAAGACGTTTCTAAACAAATAGTGTCAAAACGCTTTAAGCAGAATGCACTGTCAGCAAAAATACATAAAAAAGCTCTCACATAGATGCTCTTTTTCTACAGTTGTTCCTGAAAAAAATAATTTTGAGAAGACGTTTCTCAACAAACAATGTCAAAAAAGCTTCAAGCAGGATGCACTATCAGTAAAATTACAAAAAAAAAAACTCTCACGTGGACGCTCTTTTTCTACAGTAGTTCCTGAAAAGTAATTTTGAGATGACGTTTCTGAACAAATAGTGTCAAAAACGCTTCAAGTAGAATGCACTATTAGCAAAATTACAAAAAGAAGCTTCCAAATGGATGCTTTTTTTCTACAGTAGTTCCTGAAAAATAATTTTAAAAAGATGTTTCTGAACAAATAGTGTCAAAAACGCTTCAAGCAGGAATGCAATGTGAGCAAAATTTCAGAAAAAAGCTCCCACGTGGATGCTCTTTTTCTACAGTAGTTCATGATTGGCCTTAGGCTATAAACGAGGCAAATTTCATTATTAGGATGCATAAGTTACAGCAACTAAAATTAGAGAGGCTAAGCAGAATAGAAATTGAAGATGAGTGAACGCATTATGTTGTTATTTACTATGATAGTAAGGTTCGTGACACCGAGAATGGCTTTATTTTTTATCAGAAAACACAGCGCGAATGATTTTTAACTAGAGTGTAGATTTTATAGAATTTTGTAAAATAATTAGGCGCAAAATCTTCGAAACGACACCAAGTAGGGTTTCTTCTATTAAGTATCGATTTTGTGCTTTAATTGATCTCGTGACATATGACTCATTTGATATCAAAGGTGTTCGTAGCTTTGAGGCGATGGTGCAAACTTATCTCACTAGTGGATCACCCTATCTTGAGTTATATATGTTCAATTTTCATCGCCAAATGAAACATTTGCGACTTCAACGTCAACTGTTGTTCGAGAGTAATATACGACCCCTAGCCGACACTCCGTTAGTGAGAGGCAGAACACGAAAGCGCCCGTGTTTGGTGGCAGTATGGAAAACACAACTCCTGCACGACACTCGGTTAGTGGATGGGACATGAATATCAGTGGGTCAATGTTCGATGCTAGAAATACGTATTGGGTAGTGACATCAACTTCTAGTGGTTGACAATCCACATCTGATTTGGGACGTTACGAAATGTCCACAAGAAGGGATGATGTACTCCCTACGACATCCACCGACGAGGGGACCTCATACGTTGCAGATGATGGTGGGTTGGATAATGAGTCCGACGTGGATTCACCTTGAGAGCCCGGCCCCGGTGGTACAGAAGTTGTATTATTTTCTGAACCTGAAGACGTTGAAGGGGGTTCTGATGAAAAAGAATAAAATATGCAATTTAGGGCGTAGTTGCCTCCAGCCCACATGCATAATGTTTATATATCGGCAGATGATGTGTTGGAGTTTCCAGATCTGCCACACAAAACGCGTGACCGTATAGGTTCGACATTGGATTCGGGTGATTTGGAAGTTAGTAAGAGTTTTCTAGTAAGGATAGTTTTTTTGGTTCTTTGAAACAATATAGCATTAATCACAGGGTTAACTACAGTGTGGTTAAATCCAAATCTGAGAAGTTTGAGGCCAAGTGTGCAGTGCAAGACGATACATGTTCATGGAAAATCATGGCTTCTTTTAGGAAAAAGACAGGCTTGTGGGAGATAAAAAAGTACAAAGGTCTACATACATGTGTTGCCGGTACAGTATCACTATGTGTTTAGGGTTTTGAATAATAATGTTATTACTTAATGTTGCATTATTTAACGTACTTCGTTGACAGGTGTTTCACAATATCATCCCAAGATGGATTCAGGTATGATAGCTAGCTTAATACTACCAATGTTGAAGGCAGATCCCAAGACTTCTGTGTCATACATAATTGTCAGTATTCATAGCTAATTGAGGTACACACCCTCTTACTACAAGGTTTGGATAGCTAAGCAAAAGGCATTGGAAAAAATGCATAGTGGGTGGGACATTTCAGATAATGAGGTTTGGTAGTGGTGTCAAGTGCTGGAGAGGTACGTCCTAGGTTGCATAACAGACATTGAAATGGTGCCTGCGTACTACAACGATCGATTGCTCCATGGATGCCAAGTGTTCAAACGTCTGTTCTGGAGCTTTAAGCAATGTCGGGATGCATTTGTGTACTGTAAGCCATTGGTACAAATTGACGGTACCTTTATGTATGTTAGATATACCTATCGGCTATTGCTAGCTGTGGCACAGGATGGCGATGGGAGAATCCTTCCAATTGCGTTTATAATAACACCGGGGAGTCACTGATGACTAGGATTTCTTTCTTTCTAGGTTAAGGAGGCATGTATGCCCCCAACCTGATATCTACGTTATATTGGATCGGGGCATTGGAATACTAGCCGCAATTGAGTGACATAGAAGCCTATGGGATCGCACACACCATCGGTGTTGTTTAAGGCACATTGCGTCCAGCTACTATGGGCAATATCGATCTACAGCTGAACGAAAGCAAGTGACCAACATGGGTATTTAATCTCTATTAATATACTTTCGGTTGTAATATTCACTTTATTCTGAATGGAATATTGGTATGTAATTTTCGCTATCAACTTATATTGGTAGGGTACGAGATAAATAAGGACCGTTTTCATAAGTTGTTGGGGAATTTACATTCAGTTAACGATTTAGGCGCAGACTACCTCTGTAACATACCTTTCGAACAGTGGACACAAGCATACGATGACGGCCTACGATATGGTCATATGACCATAAACTTGGCTGAATGCATAAATTCTATTCTAAAAGGCACGTGTCATTTGCCGATAACCTCAGTTGTGCAAGAGACATATTTTCATTTGGCAACACTATTTCCAAAGCGAGCAACGATTTATAAAGGCCAAATGCAGGGAGGTCATATGTGTTTACGGAAGGTATTGTAAGAAATTAACAAGGCGAAGGCGTGGGCCAACACGATGCACACTGTGTGTCACAATTGCGACAACCTATGGTTTCGTGTGACGGAGTTTGACAGACCGACCTAATGTATTACCGGCGGGAAATATCGTGTACACCTGATAAATAGGACTTGCGACTGTGGGACGTTTGATGCACTTCGTTATCCATGCGCTCATGCAATTGCAGCTTGTCAAAATCTTCGTTTGGATCCCATGAGATATGTCGACGAAGTGTACAAAATAGAATACATGTACAATGTGTGGAGAAACGTATTCCTACCAATCCCAAATGAACGTAAGTGGCCGCCTGTATCACTTGCTCTGTTTAAGTTGTTACCGGATACAAAATTGTGCCGCAAACCAAAAGGACGACCTTGCTTGAGTAGAATACGTAATAATATGGATATCCGGGAAAGAACATACCAACAAAAGTTGTGTGGATGGTGTAGGAACCCAGGTCATACAATTCGATCATGTCCAAACCGAAATAGTTGATAATTGCTATTATGAAATGATGTTGTATTATTTCTATTCAGCCTTATTCAAAAGAACTTATATTTTACTCAAAATATAAAATTAATTTACTATTAAAATATTAAAAACAACTTATTTTTTTATTAAATGAAACAATATAGAAACAACTTCTACAAATATATTAAAAAAAATGTATATACTGGTCGAAATCAGTGCCACATGAGGGTGGACGACGATTACTTGCTGGATTCCTCCTTGGTTGCTCTGGTTGTGGGTGTTGGAAGGATGACCCACCTTGGTAGAATAAAGAATGTGGAGGTGTTTACATCACCCACGGTGGAGGTGTTTGAATTCCATAAGGCAATGGGGAATGGTAGTGAGATGAGTTCGCCGACGGTGCCTTGTGCGATCCCTATGGCAACGATGGCCTATATATCATCGGTTAAGTCAGAGTCATCGGGAAAGGAGATGCACTTGGCCATGCATTCCAGCCTGGCATAAGACTAGGAAAAGGAAACATATAAGGGTTAGAATACATATAAGGGCTAGGATACACACCTGGTATAATCTGAAGGGGCTGTGATGTGGGTGTTGTCCGTTGAAGCATTAAGCCTGGTGATTGTGTGAGTGTTGTTGATGGGCCCGATGATTATATGGGCACTGTTGATGGGCTCGTGCCGTCATCCCTTCTCCTTGGATTTAAAAGGCCCTGTCGTTCCCTTTCTACACGGATTTGTTGACATTTCTGCTCTTCCGACAGCAAATATGGCTTGTCACAGATCCTAAACCATGGCATGTAACCTGGGGTGTACGCTAACTCTAGGATGATTATCGGTTCATGATCAGGTATATGGTCATATCAGTTTTCCCAAATTTTGATATATTCCAACCAGAATACCAGCCAATTCGTATTCGTTTACCGTAAGTAGATTCTGTGCTGGTCATCGAGCACCTCAGGTTCTTTAGGAATCGATTGTCAGAATCCAAATTGTCGCAACACTCTATCCGTCTGGTGCATCTCGACAGTAACATAGTTGACCAATGGGACCTTAACATGCCAAATGTTCGGATTTCGAAAGAATTCTTTCAAAATTACAGCTCTTATTACCGGATCTTCATATGGTGTCCATTGAAACTATATGAACGGGATAAAAATATTAGTTATATACATAATACTAAATACTAAATATCGAAACCATTTTTTTTGAAAGGGGGGTCGACTTTGATTTTGAAAATGAAAACAAACGTGGGAGTCGCCACCAATCCTTTTTGATGAGGTGTGATTGGGTCACCTCGTAAGATGGTTGTTTTTAATAAATGATTTGATTTATTAAAACAACGCTTTTGGTCTACAAAATTTAGAAAGATGGGTTCGGGAGTCCACTACGTACGAGGAAAGATTAGCACCATCGTAATGCCCAAAATTGCTGCCTAGTTGATTACTTCGTGTTTTTTAGTACCGAGAATTGGAAATCTTGAAGATATTTAAAATACGATCCTTTGTTAAAAATATCGTTTGATTGAAAATTTTTTGAGAAAAGGGCATATTTCATGTTAATCAAGGAAGAGAATTACGTACCGTAAGTTAGAACACAATGTCTTAAATCCCTAAATCGAGAATAAACGCCCAAAAAAATCATTTAAAAGGCATTCGATTATCCCGGTTTTAGAAAGAAATCATATTTCGTAAGTTAGAACACAATCTTTTCGTAATTCCCGAGATTATTTAAAATTCATTTATCCTTTAAAAAAGTTTGGGTATTTGGATTCATCGAGAAAGTCGAAACCCCGTACGTTAGGGAACGACCTTTCGAATTTCTTAACACGAAGTATCGACTACTTTAAAAAACAAAGTTTAATGTGTCGGGTAAGATGTACCACAATTTGGTAGGAGAATGTAAAATGGACTACGATGCTGATATGCATAACAGAATAATAATAAATGTGATAATATAAATGACAATACGAAGATCGAAAATAGAGTAAAATAAACAAGCCAAAAAGACAAATAATAAGAATAACAAACTGAAAATTCGAAGCTAAGACCTAATATCAAATGAATAAATAAATATTGTGTAAAACAAATTAAAAATAATAATATTAATAATAATGATGATGATAATAATAATAATATAATAATAAAGATCTAAAGTTTTAAAACTATATTAAAGGATATAAATAAATAAATGATAAAATAAAATAAATGTATGTAAGAAAAAAAGTAGGTAAATAAATGTAAAAGAATTATAATAGTAATAGTAATAATAATGCAAAACTAATTAATTTAATAATATGATAATAATAACAAATAAGTAAAATAAAAAGGAAAAAAATAAAAGGAAATATAATAAAATATATAAAAGAAACAAATAATAGAAAGATGGACAAATAAATAAATATTAGTAGCGAGAAAATAATAAGAATAACAAATATTTAAATGAAGAGAATGTAAGCATTAAAATCCTTAATATATATATATATATATATATATATATAGATATATATATATATAATATATATAAATAGATAAATAAATAATATAATAATATGATAATAGTAACAATAATAACGAAAGGAAAAATAAATAAAGGCATAAAAAATACAGAATGCAAATAAAATGAAAATAATAACAATTTAAATATTAAAAGAAGATAAATAAATAAATAAATAAAATAAAATAAAACAGAACAATCATGCATGTAACAGGCCAATTTTGGCCTAGACTAAAAAACCAAAAATAAAAACCCAATAAATAGTCCAGTTTTACAGCCCAATTACAAAAACTTGTGGCCCAACCGCAAGAACAGGCCCAAAATGCTAAGGCTTTCAGAAATCCCTAACCCTAGACCTAACGCTTGCGCCGCAGCTAGCCTCCAGCGCCTTCGTACGCGGTACACCCGTGTGCCTGGAGCCCTAGGCCGAGTTCCATGGCAGAGGTGGAGGCGTCGAATGCCGATGAAGCCCTAAATCGGCTAAGTCCGAGACACAGAGAGCAGCTTCTCTTTCCCTCCCCCTTCTCCCCTTTTCTTTTTTTCTTTATGCAGTGGGAAAATGATTTTTTTTAAAAAATTTTTATCTTTTATAGGCCTTAACGAACGACGTCATTTAGGGCCTATTTTAATGGCTTTAAAACGGCGTCGTTTAGGTGCCAGACCTGTGCGACCCGACTCGCGAGCATCAGGATCCGCGTGTTTCTGCTAATCGGGATAATTGCGCGCGTGGTCCTTCTGCATTTTATTATGTTTTAATCCAGTTTATTTTTATTCTTAATTTATGCCTTTGAATTTTATTTCAGTTTCAATATGGCCGATCTCGTCAAAAGCTTCTGGCCAACATTGATTCATCTTTGTCGTCGTCGATTACTTCACTAAGAGGGTGGAACTCGCTTCGTATGCCAATATTACAAAGTCGACAGTCATCAAAATTCTAAAAAAAGAAGAAGAAGAAGAAGAAGGAGAGAGATCATGTGCTAACAAGAAATGCCAAAAAAAAGATCATATCCAACTGCACAATTTCAAAAGTTCGCAGTCTGTTCGAAGAACAGACGCCACATCAACCCAAAATAAACAATACAGTAGAGGTAGTAAAAAAGTATAAGAATAAAAACAAGGATCATACGAAAAATGACCGAGACTTGTAAAGATTGACATAAAGAAGTTACCATTTACCCTCTATGCTTATCGAACGTTGGCCAGGACTGTTGCCGGGGCAACACATTGCTCATTGTTTTATGGGATAAAAACAGTTTTGAAGACGAGATTCCTTTTCTCTGAGTCTTGTCAGAGCTGAAGTTGGATAAGGTAGAATGGATCCAATACCGATAGGATCAGTTGAATTTGAAGAGAGGAGGTTGAAAGCTATCTGTCGTGGTCCAATGCACCAAAAATGAATGATGCGAGCTTACGATAAAGAGGTTCATCCTAAAGAATTCTACGAGGGGAACTTGATATTGAAAAAGATCTTTTCTATACAAAAGGACTTCAGAGGAAAGTGGATGCCAAACTGGGAAGGACCTTATGTAGTAAAGAAAGGTTATTCTGGAGGAGCATTGATTCTAGCTGAGATGGATGGTAAAGATTTGCCTAATCCGGTGAATTCAAATCCAGTCAAGGAATATTCTACCTAAAAGGAGAGAGGCTAAAGTGAAAACCCGTAAAGGGCGCCTTGAGACCAAAATAAAAAATTAATAAAAAAATCAAAAAAGAGAAAAAAAAAAAGGAGAGGCCAAGGCGAAAACCCACAAAGGGCGCCTTGAGACCAAAGGGGATTTGAGTTGAAAACCTGAAAAGGACGACTCAAATTTGGATCAAAGTGGGGCATAAAGTAGTCTTGCTATGCCTGAATTAACAATGAAGAAGTATGCTACGTCTTGGGGCATCGACAAAGTACTCCGGATCCCCTAAACACAAATTGAGCTCAAAATAATCCTCAAGAAGTTGGTATAGAGAAGCTCAAGTTGCGACATCTGGGGCACCTAGTTTCCCATTTTAAATTTGCTATCTTTGATTACCTTATTCTTTTCAAGATACGTCCTAATAAATTTCCTTCTTAATTGCATTTGCTATCCTTGACTAACTTACTTGCTTCGAGCTATGCTCCTGATTAATTTCCTTCCGGTCCATTGTTATGATCTTTTCAAGCATTTTGTATTGAAATAACGATTAGTGGACCAATAATACTTTCACAAAAGAAGTTCTGCATATTACTCTGAAAGTTTCTAAATAGTATAGGAACATGAAACAGGATAATTATTTAGAACTCACCAAACCTAAGGGTTGGAAATATTTGAGAGAGAGAAGTCTAAAATTGTGGCTATCTCTCCAGATTATTTGTTAAAAGATATCAGTTGCACGAAAAAACAAGATATTGTGTCGGTGACGCAACCTCGATGAATAACGAGCAATGTCAACCCAAGTGTAAAAAGGGTCACTCTCGGGAAAAGAAAAATGATACTCTGCATTCATGTAAATATCAGACATATACATCTGGTCACTACACCTAGGGAATGGTGTAACAGATCAAATTGATTGAAGATGAAACAAATCTTATACCCTAAGTTGCAGTGGGTTGGATGAAAAAAAAAACTCCTTAAAGTTATAGTGGGGCAAACATGTTTAGCAAGATATAATTATTTCTTCGGGCTCTATCAAAAATACCAGCCGAACAAGAGGGCAGCGTAATACGTTAGTGATAAAGCCCTGATAAACTATAAGCGATAATGCCTTAAGCATTTAAAAAGGAATCGTTCTCATGACATTTCTGCATTCATACCATTCATCTAGTTAGGAGCATTTGACTCATTCTGATCATGGCATCCTAATTATTTGGCATAAACATAGGCCCATGAAATTGATTCTACAGATCATACCCCTAGAGGATGGTGTAGCAACATCAGTAAATTCACAGATCCTATCTCCCTAAGCAATAGTGGAGTAGGCTGAAGATCGTAGATATTGTCTCCCTAAGTAATAGTGGAGCAGATTTAAGCCACCATCCTATCTCCCTATGCAGTAGTGGAGTAGGCTAAATATTGTAGATCTTGTCTCCTTAAGCAGTAGTAGAGCGGATCGAAGATGGCGAATCTTGTCTCCCTGAGCAGTAGTGGAGCAGATTTAAGCCACCATCCTATCTCCTTAAGCAGTAGTGGAGTAGGCTGAAGATTGTAGATCTTATCTCCCTAAGCAGTAGTGAAGCAGATCGAAAACGGTGAATCTTATCTTCTCGAGGTAGTAGGGGAACAGATTGAAGCCATCAGCCTTATCTCCCTAAAGTTGCAGCAGAGTAGACTGCATATAGCGAATCTTATTTCCCTAAAGTTGCAGTGGAACAGATTGAAGCTATAAATAAACAAACCTTATTTCTTTGAAGTTGCAGTAGAGCAGATCATAGCAAACCTTATCTCCATGAAGTAGTAGTGGAGCAGGTTGAAGTTAAAGTCTTATCTCCCTGAAGTTGCAGTGGAGCAGACTAAAGATGGCAAGCTTTATCTCCCTGAAGTAGCAGTGGAGGAGGTTGAAGTTAAAGTCTTATCTTCCTGAAGTTGCAGTGGAGCAGACTGAAGCTACAAATCTCTTCTCCCTGAAATTACATCAGAGTAAATCGAAGCTACAAGTCTCATACCTATAAAGAAAAAGTGGATTGGAACGAGATTACTTAAAGAAGAAGAAAAAAAGCGCCGAGACTCAGCAGGTTCAGGCAAAATTGGCCCTTTTATAGTCTTTGTTCTATTCTCGTTACACGACAACGAGTAAAGAGGGGCAGCTGTAATAGGCCAATTTTGGCCTAGACTAAAAAACCAAAAATAAAAACCCAATAAATAGTCCAGTTTTACAGTCCAATTACAAAAACTTGTGGCCCAACCATAAGAACAGGCCCGAAAGGCCCAAAACGCTAAGGTTTTCAGAAAACCCTAACCTTAGACCTAATGCTTGCGCCACAGCTAGCCTCCAGCGCCATCGTATGCTGTACACCTCCACGTAGCCAGCATCGTACCTGCAAAAGGACAAAAGAAAAATAGCAGAAATTGTAGCAAACAAACAAAAATGATAACATTGTATTTTTCTTTCTCTTTTTCGGCTATAAAAATGCCAAAGTGAACATTTGTAACAGGGAGGAAATCAATATACAAAAAATCAAGAAATACAAAAATAGAGAATAAAAAAAAAATCGAAGTTTTAAGGTGGTTCTCCTATTCGTATTCTTTTTTTGGGATTTAGTTTCATTTTTTTTTTGCTTTTGTAGATAAAAAAAAAGTAGTGACAAAAAAGAAAGGGCTTACCCGTGCGCCTGGGGCCCTAGGCTGAGTTCCATGGTGGAGGTAGAGGCGTCGGACGCCGATGAAGCCCCAAGTCAGCTAAGTCCGAGACACAGAGAGCAGCTTCTCTTTCCTTCCCCCTTCTCCCCTTTTCTTTTTTTTCTTTATGCAGTGGGAAAATGATTTTTTTAAAAAAATTTATCTTTTATAGGCCTTAACGAACGACGTCGTTTAGGGCCTGTTTTAATGGCCTTAAAACGACGTCGTTTAAGCGCCAGACCCGAGTGACCCGACCCGTGAGCATCAGGATCCGCGTGTTTCTGCTAATCGGGATAATTGCGCGCGTGGTCCTTCCGCATTTTATTATGTTTTAATCCAGTTTATTTTTATTCTTAATTTATGCCTTTGAATTTTATTTTAGTTTCAATATGGCCCATTTGAAACTGCGTGTTTTGGAGGGCGGGGTTATTCCCCACTTTAGTCCCTCCATATTATTCACGTGTTTCGAATCGATCCCTTATTTCATTTTTTTACCCGAATTCCCCTTTAAATTTTATTTGGATTTTGATTTAGTCCTTTTTTTATATACTTGCGTTTATCTTTTTTGAATTTGGACCCAAAAATTTTATTTTATTTTATTTTCAATCAAGTCCTTATTCATGTAAATTTGAAGTTTTTTTATTTATTTAAAACTATTTTATTTATTTTAAACTTTGTATTGAACTGTTTTATGTCACTTATTTTGAATAGTTTTACATACATTATTTGTTTTAAATATTTTATTTTTTATTTTAAATTGTTTTATATATATATTTTTAAACTCTATTTATTTATTTTAAAATATTTTATTTATTATCAATTTTAGGATTTTTCTTTCATTATACTTATATATATACATTATTTGTTTTTTTTTAAATCTTTGTTTTGTATATTATGGACTTTAAAATTCTTTTTTTACATTATTTATTTTAACACTCATTATTATCATTTCAAAATAGTTTTACATTTATTTATTTTGATTTGCTTCATATTATTTTTTTAAAAAAAATATTTAATTCATTGGACTCTATTTATTGATGTTAGTATTTAAATGTTGAATGTTGTGTGATTGATATCATTACCTGTATTATGATTCATTTATTTGTAATTACGCATTATTTTCATTCATAACATTCGTACATTATTGCCTCGTGTTCCGTGTAGTTTTTTTTGTCATTTCATTCAATCCATGTTGTGAATTGAGCTCCAATGTATTTATCCACTAGGGATTATTGCACTTTACTCTAATAAATAAATGCATATCATGTCGGTTTTATAATCGCTCTTGTTTGATTTTTTTTTTAAATGAGGCAATATTTCGTGTTTGAAAATTCGAGAAATCGTGCCCTAACGTGCTGGGTTTCGATTTTCCGTTGATCAAATAACCAAATATCCTTTTAAAATTGTAATGTATGAGTTTTGGAAATCATGAGATGATCTTGGTATCGAGGGTTTGAAATGTTGTATCCTAACGTGCTGGATATGACATTTTATCCCTTCGGAACAAGAGAATATCAATATCCAATTCGAGTTATTCAAACTTTTTTTGAAAAAGGGATTGTATTTTAAAATCTTTTCAAATTTTTGACATTAAATTAATCAATTAGGTATCAATTTTGGGTGTTACGAGGGTGCTAATCCTTCCTTGTACGTAACCGACTCCCGAACTCGTTTTCTTGAATTTCGTAGGCCAAAATCGATGTTTTAATAAAACAAAATAAGGTGATCCGATCACACCTAAACAAAAAGGATTGGTGGTGACTCCATATTTCGTTTTAAAGTCGATCCCCGTTTTTTTTCAAATTAAAAAAAATGGTTTCAACAATGCATATAAAATAAGAGTTTGAAGTTAAGTAAATAAAGGATTGGATCGAGATTAAAATAAAATTCAAAGTCTAAATTATAATAAAATAAATGACAAAAAGACTAGATTGAAAATCGAATGGAATGTAATGGGGCAAAAGTCGAAATAAAGTAAAATAGGGGATCATACTACAATGCGCGAATGAAATGGAGGGACCAAAGGGAAAGTATCCCCGCCCTCCAAAACGCGGCACTTTACGCGGGACTAAAATGCAATAAAAGTGAAATCATTGGGCCAAATTCAAAAAAAAAAAATTGAATTGTAAAATAATTAAAAGGCAGAAGGACTCATGAAGCAAATAGACTATTTGGTCTAGAAAAATAAGCGGATCCTCCCTGGCGGGTCGGGTCAATACGCAGGTTAAGGCAAAACGACGTCGTTTTGGGCATTTAATGCTTTCCCAAAACGACGTCGTACCATGGGCCTATTAAAGTAAAAAAATTTTTGAAACATTCATTCTGCTTCTTTTTAAAAAAAAAACTTTCAAAAAAACTCTCTTTTTCTCTCACCCCTCTCCCCTTCCGGACTAGCTCCGGTCATCGGATTGCCACGTCGGCCATCAACCGCCGGCCACCGACAGCGGCGCCGCCACCCTCGGTGGTCGAAAAATACAAAAAAAAACTTTTTACTGATTTAACCCCCCTGAGCCCAAATCTAAGCCCAAAAATCCCAAAATCCTCACCAAAAGACCTGAAAGCTGAAAACCCTTCGGTTTCCGACCACTTTTCATTGGAAGTGGCTACCTTGGCTTTCCCCGACGACGGAGCGCGAAGGTTTGTTTCCCTAAGCCTTTCCTTTTTCGATTTTTTATATATGCGTAAAAAAAATTCGTAAAAATAAAAACCAGACAAAAGAAATCAGCTTTCGAATTTCAAGTTTTTGATTAATATTCGTATCTATTCGTAAAAAAATACAAAATACCTATTGAGGCTTTTATATGCAGATTACAAATTTTGTTTATTTCTTTATTGTTGTTCTTGTTGTCTGTTTCCGCAGGTACGGATGGCGAAGTAGAGCAGGCTGCGAGGTGACGTGGCGAGGGCAGAGTTGGAGGTTGCAGAAACGACGCAAGAGGAAACCTACGGTTTCTAAAAATTTCATATGTTTTGGGCCTATCGGGCTTTGTATTCTTTAGGCTAGGTTTTTATTATTTTGGGTATTAGGTTTGGGTCATAAATTGGGCCTGTTGTTTTGTGATGGACTGTGAACTGTTTAATTATTTGTTTGTGTATTTGTTTATTTTTTTTAGGGCCCAGGCAAATTGGGCCTATTACACAAAACACTAAATATGAAACGACTATTTTATGTATATATATTTTATTTAATACTTGCGCTTCCGACCATTGGTCTAATAGAAGTCATATATCTTCAAAAGCGGTAGGTATTCCAACATAACTCGTTGGATGGTTCCACCTAATTAAATAAATTTTCAGCATACAACTTTGTTTTAAATCTATGGAATAATTGTAAAATCAAATAAAAATTTTACCTAGTTATGAGTGGGAATGTATTTGGATGGTTCACTAGAGGACGTAAAAATGGAAAGCAAAATAGAGCCCATGATTGTAGTAGTGATAGGCAACCTCCAATTTTAGCTTTATTTGGTGGTGTCACCCCGCATTTCTCCTGGTACAATGTTGCCAACACGGTAGACCCCCAACTAAGTTCGTCAGCTACTCTAAAATCAACAAGTGTCAGCAGCCACCTAAGATGTACGAGATTTCGTAACAAGTCCGGCATCAGATAACCTCCAATCATCTCAAAGATGTATGCCCTAGCATATTGTATTCTTTCTACTTCAGTTGAATCATTCTCTGGCTCCAGGAATGTGTCTCGTAACCAGCTCATCTCGATCCGACCTCCGTAAATATTATCCAGAATCGCACCCAAAAGATCGTAGCATATGGCTCCTCAATCAGCAAATTGAATGGACCCAGTGAGTGCGGCCCTATCCACCGACAATCCTAATTGTAACTGGACATCCTCCAATGTGATAGTACACTCTCCGCATGGAAGATGGAATGTGTGTGTCTCCGGTCTCCACCTCTCTATTAATGTGCTAATGAGTTTCGAGTCTAACTTGCACCCCCGGCCTATAGTCGTCACGTGCCAAAAACTCGCTTCCCTCAAGTAATTTTCTATAAACGGTGATGGCGGACCCAACATATTACGAATATAACATTGTAACACCCGATCTACAGACTGTTATAAAAAATTATAAAAATACAAATTAATTAAAATTACATAAATGAAAAAATATTAAATAATATTCAAAATTTAAAATAAATGAAAAAAATATTACAAAATATTCAAAATTTAAAACAAACAGTTACCATTTTCATTTGTTCGAATTAATCCCCTAGCCAGTACTAACATGATCAAATATTTTTGAAATTATAAAAAAATACTAATTTAGAAAAAAATTAAAGTAAATAACTAATTATAAAGAGCTTTGAGAAATTTAATGAGAAATTAGAGAGCTTTAGGGAGAAATTGTAGAGATCTTTTGCAAATTGTGAAGAAATTATGTGTGCAATAATAGGAGGGAAGATTTTATACTTTTTTTTTTACCGTTGGACCCCCCAACGGTAAAAAAAAATTAGCCATTGGGTTTGAAAATTTGCCAGCAAAGCGCGCCACTGGGGGAGCTTTTTTGCCATGTCAGCAAAACGCGTTGACGCTCCCTCAGGGGCTCGCTTTGCTAGCAATTTCCCTTTTAAACGCGGCCATGTAGGCGCGTTTTGCAAAAAGTGGCCTTTTTAGGTAATTTAGTCAAAAGAGTTGCACATGATTAAAAGTTAATTAATGCACTCTAAGAAGGGTGATAATGAAGAGTGGGGGAAATTCTTTTTCCATCTACAACTTTTTTTTCCATCTACAATAAAATTACATTAAATTTTTTCTTGCCTTGAAACCATAAAAAACCATTAATTGAATTTATTAATGCAATTTCATATACAATTGTTTTTCCCTTTGAAACCATAGATGTCTAATTTAAATTTGTCTTGCCCTCTTCTCTTCCACTCTTTTTTTTATATACAACTCTTCATATTTTTTTCATTTTCTTCTTCTCTTGTTTCCTTTGCTATTAAGTACTGTAATCAGTAAATTGAACTCAAAATCATTTTCTTTTTCTTCTCAAATATTCAGTGCTTCTTCTCTACTGGTATTGTGTTATTTTCTTCAAATCTCTCTTCTCATGCAATTGAAGGCTTAGGAGTCACATTTCCAAAGCTTTAAAAAGAACCAAATGCTCATTGGTCATGGCAACCAGAGCATGCAAAAAAAAAATCTAAAAACCACACTGGTGCTGGTGGAGAGAAGGCCAGCACTAAAAAAAAAATTAATCCAACACAGGTGTCGGCACCAAAAAATACCAAAAAATAAAATTTGATTTTTTCCCGATGCCGGCCACCTAGAAGCTGACACCTAATAAAAAAATTTTGAACCGGAAAATACCCATATTTTTCAAAAAAGTACACAAGAATACATACGGGTGTCAGTCATTGCAGTGCTGGCAACAAAAAAAGTATTTTTTTAAACCCTGACCCAATCAACAAGCAATCATTATACGATGATTGACATTGGTGACGGCCATCAGAGTGTCAGCACCGCCTAACACTGTAGATTTCAAGTCATTTTCGTTATAGTTTTTCAACCTGGGTCAATGTCGTAAAAAAAAATTTTTGGTTAGTTGGTAAAAAAGTTGATAAAATCACTACAAATATAATATTTTAAATGGTAAAAGAATGATAAAGGCTCTTATTTTAAGAGTAGATTACATTTTTCTCTTTTACTTAAAAAATAAGTAAATTAGTCTTTTTATATTAGAGGTACACGTGACATACCATATGTAATTATCTGATTATCCTATCAATCAAGTCAGTTTTTATCAGTAGAAATGGAAACTTTTTAATAGAAAGAACTAATTACTTTTTAATCCAATGTATAAGAATTAATTTATTAATTTAATTTTACTCTTAATACAAAGATTTTTTAAAATTTTAAGTGTGATCCAATGAATTAACTAAACTAAAATCTGGTGCTTTTTTTTTTTCAAAATTGATCCAAAAAATAGATTATTTATGAAAATGACCCAGGTGCAAAATCTTTGATGGAAATGACCTGGTTCTATAGTGCATGTTGGTGCTACCATCTCACCGTCGACACCACCCTCCATGATCTCTTAACCATTGCCCGGTCAAATAAAAAAAAATTTGTGTTGACACTGTGTTTGTCGACACCAATATGTTTCTTTTTTTTTCAAATACACTTAAAAAATACAGTATTCCAAGATTCAAAAAAAAAAAGAAAAAAAATTTTAATACGTGTCGGTGTTCACGTTGCCAACATCAATTCAAATTAAAAAAAAAAAGTTTTTCAGTGTTGGTATTGACGTTCTCATTGCCGGCATCGGTGTGGTTTTGATTTTTTTTTTTTTTTGCCTGTGTGCTCTAGTTACTAGGACTGGTGATTGTTTTTAAAAAAAAAGCCAAAGACATTTTATCATTGACAGAAGACTACGGCATTGTCATATTTGTTGCCGCTAACTGCATGTCCTCCACTGTCAATGTCTTCTTCCTCTGCTTGCTGCTATCATCACAGGACACTCTCTGCCGCCTGGTTCTTGTTCTTGAAGCGATCATCATTGACTTATTCAACATTATGGCTTTTTATTAACTAAGCAATCATTGAATAATGATTACGGGATGATAGAGGATGATTTCGATGATGAGATAACCGACACTAACATGTACTATAAAAAATAATTTATTTTTATAAAAAAATTTATATCTAAATTATTTTCATAAATAATCAATTTTTGTAAGTGAGTTTTGGAAAACCCACATTTTACAGGGTTGTGCTTCTGGATTCATCGTAGGCCTATGTAATGTCAATCTACAGAAAACACGTAATCAGAAAAAGACAAAATTATTGTCCTTTAGTTGTAGGACGTCCCATGCATTTACACTTTGAAAAATAATGCAAACGGCTGACGCGTAAGGCCAGCAGTTAATGGTACGATATTCATCTGTTTCATAATTAATTAATATGGCCACAACCACAAGGCTTGTGCCAAATCACCCCATACTTCATTTGTGGGAAACCCTCGCCTGCTTCATTTTTTGTTTACCTTTTTTTGGTGAAAAAAACGGAATAAAATCAACTACATAAAACAATCGTTTTCTTTATCTTTTTGTAATAAATCAAAGACTTCTTTAGGAGCCTCATTAAAAATTTGTAGACTAAATTTCTAATTTAGACTAAATTTAGTAAGACGATCAGTGATCAAATTCCGACTCTTTAGAATATGCTTAACTTTCCATTGTTTTTCCGCTCTCATAATGTGTTGAGTCCTTTGTTTATTTGTATTTCATTTCATTTCAATTCAATTCATTCATTCACCAAATCTGGACTGAATATTATGCTTCCAACTTCTTTGCTCCTTAACTAGGACTGAATTATGTTATTTTACATTTCCTATTTGTTTTAATATTATAGATGTATATTTATTTTATTTACCCTATACAAATTTACATTATCCTCTATCATTTTATTAAATATATATAATAACACCCTTAAACAATTAAATTAGGATTCAACTTTTTATGGATTGCTTATTTAATGATTTTACCTTTTAAAATTGTTACATGAGCCTTACTTTTACATATGTATTTAAATAAGAGTTTTTCACGCACTTCAGTCAAGTTCATAGTAAAAATTATTTGAATGATAACATATTTAGAATAAAATAAATAACAGCTAAATTAGATATTATTTGAAAAGAAAAGAAAATAATAATAACATAATTTGAAACCCAATATACGATATCTAAGAAGCCATTATTTTTGTAGTTTTGAAATGGTTTGGCTATTATTTAAGCACTTTTGAAAATGTTCGGCCATTGTTTGGACATTTTGAAAAGTTTAGCCTTCTTTTGAACACTTTTGTAAAATTTAGGCCTTATATGACAATTTTAAAAAATTTGATCCTTATACAAGCTACTCAAAAGGTTAGACCTCAAATTGAGCATTTCTAGCTTTCGATTTATTAATATTATTGTTATAACATTTAATGTTATACAAAATGTTGAATAATAAAATGAATGCGGTTCACACCATAAGGGGTGTGAAGAGCCTCTAGAATGGGGCAATTTACACCATAGATGATGCGGTTGGATTTTGGTAGTGTAAACTATATATCCTTTGTCTCTTGCCCTAGTGAGACGAAGAGGTATTTAATAGGAGTCTGGTTCAGTGTGGGTCTTAGCTTAATATATATTTTTTAATTTAGTACTTAAGTTTTTTTTTTAATTTGGTATCTAACTTGTTAAAAGTTTTACAAATTACTCTAATATAATAACAATTTTATTTTTATGAGGTGCAAAAAATAATCAATGTATGATCGACGTATGACAGATGACATGAGAGTGATTTTTTGTATTTTAATTGTTGAATTACTTTTAGTTTAATTAATTATTTTATTTTACCTTTTTAATTTAATAATGAATTTCTTTTTATTTTTGGGTTTTAAAATTCTTTTTTTTTTCAATATTCATTCATTAAGTGTAGCTCAAAGTACAATCTTTTAACATAATTTTCTTCTAATACTGACAATATTTTTGTGGGACTTGAGGGCTTTATGAAAACTAGGTCATGCTTTAAGCATATGGTTCCTCTTTTAACACTCTTGCCATTAACTGTCAAAGTAATCTCAGCCTTGATAAAATGTAAATTTTAAACATATTGTTTAGAAAAATAGAGAAAACTTCAAATAAATGTAATCATCCCTGTTATTAAATTCCACATCATTTGTCACATGACAACCATACGTTAGCTATTTCTTTCCCTTCATAAAAAAAAAAAACTAATATCATTAGTATTTTGAGGTAATTTGTATAATATTTAAAATGTTTAAGTGTTAAATTGGATAAAAAAAGATTAAGTATGAAATTATAAGAAAAATATCAAAATCAAGTACCAAATGTTAAATAATCACAACAATATATTATTAGTCGGCTTACAGTTTGGTTTCCTCTTTCCCAATTGATTGGACCAGTTTGTGGACAAAGGATTTGATATTAGAAATGGGGTTTAAGGTTTAACGTTTAAAAATTTATGGTTAAAAGTTTACAAGGTTTAAAATTTAAGATTTATATTTTGTAAAAATAAAAATAGAAGTATATATTTATTTTACAAAGGCACAAACTTGTAAAAAAAGAAGAAGGAAAAACTAATTAAATTAGTTTCTAGAATTACATTAAGAATAAACTTTCAACATTCACTCATTTTCTTCTAAGATTTTAAGATAATGGATTTATCGTGCGAAGACTTTAAACCCACAATGCAAGATATCTGAAGATAATGGATTTATCACGCAAAGACTTTAACCCAACAATGCAACATACAGGGATATATGGTTAGGTAAACTCATATTTTCTTTTATAAAGTTTTACAATTAATAAAGATTATTTTTTAGTAAAATATAAATTCAAACTCACACACAAATAAATTTATGATTTCAACCCTAATTTCAAATATAAATGAACTTTATAATTATGGGTATCGTATTATGAAACGATAAACTTCCTATGTGCCACATTGAAATTTTTTATATGGAGTGAATCTCATAATTTTTGTTTTCTTAATTTTTTTTTTAAGGAATGAAATATAGATCACGTGAATGTTGATATAAAATGCTTGAAAGAAGGGAAATGGAGACATGAGTGATATTAATTTGTAGATAAAGATAATATTACGTAGTCGCATAAAGCGGCATAGTACACACTACACAACGCATAACTCTGGAATTTTAACATCCATATTTATTCTGTAGCTATCGTTATTTTGGCTTCCACTAGCTGGTGAACTTTCCATGCCAAAACTTCACTTGACGCTGCAAATGAAACAACAAAAAACACAACATTTAATGTTGAGCAATTAGTAAGCATAAGCAATGAAACAACTCATACGAACCTGTTGCAGTCAGTGCTAGGGCTGATCTTGTAAGGGATGTTGACACCGCACTTGCCTGGGAGTCCGCTTGCAATACCATAGTTGATGCCAGAAATGCCGGTGGCCGCCGTTTTGATGCATCTGCAAGCTGCTTGCCGGTCTGGGGTTGTTTGGGCGGCGGAGTTGAGAGATTTGATGCCGCTGCAGCAACCTGGGGGAACGGCACCAGCACCAGTCCCTCTCAAGTAATTCATGCAGGGTGCGAGGGAGCTTGTGACTTGACCACAGGTTATGGCCCCTTGAGCCAGGGGTGCACCCACCACCATGCACAACACCACCACACATGCAAGCTTAAGGGACATTGAGCTAGCCATATCGATTAATCACAAGAAAAACAAATGTGTAAGGAAAATGCTTGCTTGGAGTAGTAGTACTATTGCTGATTGTCGTGGTTAGGGCTTGAGGGTAGGAGGGTTTTTATAGCCAAAAGTACTAGCGGGTGATGTCTGAATTTTAGCTATTAGGTAAGTTGAGATTATCCGATCCAAACATTGACACCACATTAAAAGTTGAGACCATTCAATTATGTTCAACTGCCAACCTACGTGATTACTGTTTTCTTTCAATACGATTAAAACCGGCGTCCATTTGATTTCACTCAATCATGCCTCCACAGCTAGGACTCAAATATTGGTTTGACTTTTTTCTACGTGTTTTCTTATAAACATGAGATTTACATTTGATGTATTTATAAATGCATTTATTGTCATTGAATTGAATGATACCATTTTATTAAAAGTAATTTGATTTATAATTGTTTGTATATATACTTTAATTCAAGCATCTATTCAATTGAAAATTTGTTAAAATACTATTATTTTATAATATAAAAAATATTAATATAAAGGTTTTTTTATCTTTTTTATCTTTTTTTTTTTAAATAGATTTAAAGCTATGACTCATAAATTTTACACTTTTTAACTTAATTATTTCAACTAAAATCTCATTTAGCTTTAATATAAATTTTTATAAATATATTATTTACATGAATTTTCCTTTTCCACGCGGTATGCCATGGAACTAATATAAAATATAAACAAATAGTTATTTTGTTATTTTCAACGAAAAAAAAAAAAAAAACTTCACAAGATTAGGACACATGCATCGTTTTTTTTTTGAAATATATATATCATGCAACATTCTAAATCTATTTATAGATTATTTTTATTAGGTAGATTATTTTGTTGATTGAATTTTTATTTTTTATTTATTTTGGTAATTATATAAAACTAAATATTTTCTTCACTCAGAGCAGTTTGAAATTTAAAAGAAGTGTGTACTTGGGTTTTTTTACTGGTCTAATAATAAATTTAGTTCTCTAATGTTTACATATTCTATCAATCTGGTCCTAAATATAAAAAATTCAACAAAATTAGCCCTCAATGTTTATAAAATTTTTCATCTAAGTTCAATTTCTAAAAGAATTCAATAAATTTAGCTTTCAATTTTTACAAAATGACAAGATTTAATTTTTAAAAGTTTGTGAATTTATTTTTTTAGAAACCCAACACACAAACCTAAATAAACTGAAAAAAAAGAAGGAATAATTATCACCACCACGATCTAATCTCTCAACTTTAAAATGAGTCTTCAACTTTAGTTTAACCCCAAGACAAGGCGAAACATTGAAAGTAAAGCAGATGCCATTGATTCTCCCACCCTTTGGCTAAACACATAAATTTGAATAACTTCATACATAACTAGCAGCAGTACTAAAAAATAATTAATACTCTATTTTCAAGAACAAGAAATTGACAAAAGAATCACAAATAAATCACGAGTAGAGTACAAAAATGAAATTTGGTGTGAACCTAGATTAACAAAACAAGGTTCACGGTTTCTCAAAAACACAATATTACATGTCTAGAATTTCTTGCGAAGAACAAGCAATGAGACAAATACAGAAATTGACAATGTCTTAATAGCAAATAATAATTTAAACCAATGTAGAAAAAAGAAGAAGAAGAACAAGATGGGACAAGAATTTTTAGTTTACATTAAAAGCCTCGAAAAGGTAGATAGATAGGATTGATTGTTTTGAATTTTACTCAATTTTCTCATTAATTCTTGTACTATTATGGCTAAGCGTGTTTTTAGATGGTACTAATTATGAGGTAGCTAATGGCTTTATGGATTTTTTTAATTGTTCATAATTTTTACAATTATTACACTTGTTTTTCTTTTTAATTTACAAAATTTTAAAAAATTAAAAACTTTCATTTTGTAAATGTTGAGAGTTAAATTTATTAATTTTTTTTTTTTAGAATTTGAACTAAAGTGACAAATTTTGTAAACATTTGGTGTAAACTTTATTGAATTTTTATATTTAGAATCAAATTGATAGAATTTGTAAAGAAGGTTAAATTTTTTATTAGACAAATAAAAAATTTTCAAACGGCGGTTAATATTTAGTGACGAAAATATTTAATACTTTAGTGACTAAAATAAAAATAATTAAAAATTTAGTAATCAAAATAAAAACACAAGTAATACTCCGGTGGTCATTTCTGTACTTGACCGTAATTTTTTTTTCCAAAACACTGTTAAAAAAAGATTTATTTCTCGTTTTGGCGGGAGTTAAAATTTTTAATATATTTATTTTTATTAAATTTAAAAATTATAATCTTACATAATATATTTTTGATAGAATACATATGATATAATTTTAATCAGTGACACCTGTTAAAGCTTGTTAGATCTCCTGTATCTCTTTCAATCTGGTGGTAAATGAAGCAATCAATGCAATGGGGGTACTACAACCAGCCACATGTCATTCAATTCACATTATATCAATCTTTTCCCTTTTCTCTCATTTTGGTAATTAATTCCTTTTTTGTCACCAGCGACAGTTATCGAAATTATTTTTTTTCTCAAATTGATAATTTCCTTAATCAGTTAAGTTTGTTAAAAGAAACCTTAATCTACAAATTTGTATTTAAATTATATCATTTTTTTATTTTGATACTTAAACATTTTTGTCACATGTAGTACCTAATTTATTTTTTCTTAATTTGATATATTTGTTAGTTAATTATTACTCAAATCGTTAAGTCTATTTAAAAAATGATAACTAATTAAAAATTACCATACTTGAACTAGATAGGTCATTAGTTATTGGTTTAATCAGTTTATCTAGTTTGATGAAATCAATTATTAAAAATTCATAAAAATAAAAATGTTAAAAAAATAGAGAAAACTAGTTCAACTAGTTTTTTTTTAGTTCGACTCAATAAATCTGTATCGGTTTGCAGGTTAATTGGTTCAAGCCCTATCTCCAAACTAGTATCCTAGTTGGTTTCCAGTATTAAGGGTGAGCAAAATTTGAATAGACTCGAAAAAATTGAAAAAGGTTTGAATTTCGAATTATTCGAATCGAGTTAATCGAATTAACTCGATTTTTTTAATTTCAAGTTCGAGTCGAGTTGATTTTTTGAATTCAAATAACTCGAATAATTCGACTAAGCCGAATACCAAACTATAATATTTTACATTTTACCTCAAACCCCAAACCCCAAACCTTTTTACTTTTCCCCCAAAACTTTACTCTTTCCTACTTGTCTGCCCCTATAATGCCCCAAATTTTGAATTGTTACTGTTAGTTTCTATTTATAAGTAAGTATCTGCTTCAGTAGTTAAGTGTTATGTGTTGGTGTTTGGATCAGGGGTTCCAGTCGCACTTTTAGAGAATTTTATTATTCTTTTGTTTCAACTCTTATCCTTGAATGTTTGACTTAAGTTTGTGTCTACATTAATTTGTGTCAAGAATGAGTCTTCTGCTTCAATGGTTAAGTTTTGTATTACCTATGGTCTCGTGTTCGAGTCTCTGCATAAGCAATAAGGAAATATTTTGGTGTGCTATTGGGAAATCAGTTTTATTTTAATAATTGTTTTTGTTTAAAACTTACTTTTAGTTTTTATTTTTATTTTTTGTTCTTCTCCTTCCTTACCGTTCCTTTCCTTCTTTTTTCTTTTTCTCCTTTTGTAACACCCCTAACTCGAATCTATCGTTGGAACAGGGTTAGGAGTATTACCAAAGTTTACAATTTAAACGGACAGAAAATTCAAACATTTTATAACATATAGCATTCATGTCAGAAACCAATCATAATCATGCATATTGTCCCTAATACGAGCCCTCGAGGCCCAAAATACACCTTAGAAACAATTCGGGACTAAATCAGAAATTCAAAGAATTTTTCAAAAACTTATAAATTTTCAAAACTGCAAGGGTCACACGGCTGTGTGGCCAGGTTGTGTGACTCACACGGCCAAGCCACGCGGCCATGTGCCAGGCCGTGTAAGCATACTAACTTGCATTCTTTAACAGATACAAGGGACACACGGCCATATCACCTACACGGCTGAGACACACGCTCGTGTCTCTGCAAGTGTGGATGAAAATAGGCCATTTTCCAAGCCACATTTCTTACCCAATTTGGTACCAACCTAAACACAACAATTTGCATATAACTAAGTCATAAATAGGCATTCAAAACCACCAAAACCAAGCTTAAAACATGTAATATCATCACATACAACCAACATGCCCTTAGGCACCTCAAAATGACAACTTATAATATGAGTATTCATGTATTCAATATATCCAAATGTATAACTCACTTATATGCATATTTGCATCCAAAGTTTATTAAGCAAATTTACATCATTTCTTACCAATTTACTTGCCTTCCAAAACATATCATTTGATTCCAAAATGTATTTCACATACTAACATATTTAACTTATATGTCTTATATATCCAGACACCAATTCATGATCAATTCTAACATATTTAACTTATATGCCTTACATATCCAGACACCAATTCATGATCAATTCTTTACATTCCAAAACACATATATGAAATGCACATTAGGCTACCTTTTTACCACTCTTCATTCAATCATGAACCAAACTACATGTCAACCATAATAAGTAAAATATGCACATATCCAAAATTCCATGACACAAACCAAACAAATGGCTAATCTCAACAAAACACATATAAGCCAACATTGGCCAAATTAACATATACATGCCATTATAATCGAAATTAAACAATTGAATGTACCAAAAGAGTCAATGGAAAGTGTGATATAGCTCCGACAAGCTTCCAACCCGAACGAGCTTTCGAATCACTAAAAACATGAAAAATAACACAGAGTAAGCATTTAAGCTTAGTAAGTTCGTATAACATAGAATTTAACTTACCATTTAGTCACATTTAAGGTAAGCATACAAAGCATATCCAAACTCAATTTGGATAAAAGTCTAAACACATATCCTCATCAACCATGTTAGTCATGTAATTCATATAAATATCAAGAAACATATATGAGCTCAACAATTATCAAACTTCCATGTACGTATAATTTCCACATCATGTATCTACATATCATGTACAAATCATTTTCATATATCTCATGTAAATACCTGTATTAGTTCATATTGAACTCATGTAATATTGTAACAGAACAGTGCCCGTTGAACCATTTAGATTATTGTTGGATACGCGGGTAGTACATACGAGGTGTATTAAACTAGAATTCGTCAATTCATGTACATGTATGCTCATACGAGCTATAAACGGTAAGCTCCTCCTAGCTAAATAACGGTAAGCTCATACAAGTTGAGTATCGGTAAGCTCATAAGAGCTAAAATCAAAAAGCCTAATGACATGTCATTTGTATCCTACGAATTCTTAAGGTTCAAACGGGGCTCAATAATCGTCATACGTCATCAGATATGCGATTGGTATTCATATATGACGATAATGCAAATAACATACATCTAATTCAATCAAAGCATATAACTACACAATTTAATGACACAAACTTACCTCAACAGGTGTACGTAGATACGAAGGCGACTAATCCGATATTTTTCCTTTGCTCTGATCTAACTCCGTATGAGGTCTAACCGGATCTATACAAAATAATTTAACTCAATTCAATATAATTCATATTCAATTTAGTCCAATACACATTTTTGGCAAAATGGTAACTTTTAATACTTTGTAATTTAGTCCCTAGGCTTGGAAAATGAAATTCATTCAATTTTATCCCTACCCAAGCCTAGCCGAATTATAAACATATTTATAGCAGCCCATATATTTCACAAATTCACAATTTTACCACAAATTTATCATATTTTTCAATTTAATCCTTAATTGAAAATTTCATCAAAAATTCCTTTAAAAAAATTATTTATCTAACAACAACAATTTATTTTCTACCATTAAACTTCAAAACCGTAACATGTTCATCAATGGAAAAACTCAAATACTTAACATTTTCAAAAATTAGTTCCCGGGCTAGCTAGATTAAGCTACAACAATCCTAGAAACATAGAAATTATAAAAAATGGGACAAAACACATACCTAATTGATGGAAACAAGCTTGCCGAACCCTAAAGAGAAAAAATGGCTTCTTTTTCTTAGCTATTCGGTTGAAGAAAGAAGATAAAAGGTTATACTTGGCTTTATTTTACTAAATTTTATCTTTATTTACTTAATTATTTATTTAACCTTTAAAATTATTTCAATTTACAAGTTTACCAAGCCATGGCATTCCACCAACAATTTATGGGTTATTTACCATATAAGGATGTCTATTTTAAAATTCTATAGCTATTTAATACATTTAGCTATTAAAACTCTACTTTTGCACTTTATGCAATTTAGTCCTTTTTATCAAATTGAACATGTAAACGGTAAAATTTCTTAACGAAATTTTTATACGGTAATAATATCATGGTGTAGACCATAAAATAATAATAAAATAAATTTTTTAACTTCAGATTTGTGGTCCCGAAACTACTGTTCCGATTTCACTAAAAATGGGTTGTTACGCCTTTCTTACTTGATTGCTTCCGTAAGTTTGCTATCGTGCTTAATTCGGCATTCTGTGTCATTTGTTACATTGATTGCAAGGATATTGCAAAATTTCTGTTGTTGTTTTCTGCCTATTTTCGCTAGACTTCGTTTATTTCGTCGAGGTTAGATATTACTGCCAATCGTTGTAAAATCTCGTTAAAGGTTCCAATGGATCTTCTTTTAGGAAAAGGTTTCAAAAGTAATGTTTCCCTGTGGGATTAGGTCCGAATTGTTGTTGCTCGCTTGTTAGTAAGAGAATATTTCTGCTTTGGATAGTTGCATCGAAGTTTTCGACGTATGTTAGTTTTGAATGCTAATTTTGGCATTTTGAGTTAATTTAGTCGTTTAATTGGTCAATTAGTTTTTTTTTTAGGTTCTGAATTCTTGTTTGTTGCTTCTACATCAAAACTACATTAGATGTGTAACAAATATTCATTTTTCTATGATTTGCGAATGCTGGAAAACATGGTTGTTAATCACACGGCCGTGTAACTTACTATTTGTGTATTAGGGTCACTGAGCCAAGGATGTGGGTATGTTTCCAGGTCGTGTAACTTACTATTTTTGGATTAGAGTCACACGGGCTAGGGACACATTCGTGTGTCTAGGCTGTATGAAGGAAATTTTGTGAATTGAGTCACACTAGCGTGTGCTTGACTATGTGCTAGACCGTGTAACTCTCTTTTTTGAGCCACATGGTCGTGTACCAGGCCGTGTGATAGACCGTGTGCCACACGGGCCATCCTTCCAGGACATGTGAATCCACACAAGTGTATGGGTCAAAATTTCAAATTTTTCGTTAAGGCTGTAAACGCCATTCCAGTCGAACGTAGGCTTACCGTAGGGTTTGTATGATCTGATTTGGGTTATAAAACCCATTGAGTGGTAATTTGTTTATGTATAAATTTTTATTTTATATACATCATAGAATTGTAAACTAGCGAGTAGTTGTATTCTGTATTAACAATTTATACATCGTATGCTTATATCTGTATCTGTAACTTTGCATTTGCATTGGCGTTGGGATTGAATAAGGAGGAAGTTGTGGCAGGTAAATAACCTACTAAGATTGGTGGCTAAGCCACGTAAATGTATCTGATTTTGGCGACTTTCGTATTCTGTCCTAATAGTTAGTCTGCAACCTTTTGAACGTGACATGTGGCCACTATGTGGTGTGTAGGGATGAATGGGTACTCGATACTCTTTTTGGTATGTAGGGTTGGATGGAGATGGTGTGTAACTGACATATTCTGTTCTGTTTTCGTATATGATTTTGAGAACTGTTCGAACTTTGAGAAACTGAAGATATGTTCTGTTGTTTAGCTTAATAAAAATATAAGTTATACGCTATGTTTATTGACTAATTTTGTCTGTTGACTGAATTTTAGGTAACTCATCGACTTAGGCGGGTCGGCGTGGCGGGAGGAGCTCAGTCATTCTTATTTAGTAATTTTCCGCTTTAATTAAATTTATACTATAGTTGTTTTATCTTGAATTACAGATTGCAAATTTATATTTCTACATTAATTAGTTCAACTATTTAAACATTTTATGACAATTAAACTTTAATTAGTTAAAAGTGAGATTTTTTGAAATGATTTGTTGTAGCTTTCCAGCTTGGTCCTAATATCTAGGCCGGTTTTGGGGTGTTACAACCCCAAACCTCTAAACTTTCCCCTCAAAACTTTTATTCCCACCCCCACCCCCACCTCCACCCCTCCCAAACCCTTCTACTTTTCCCCCAAAACTTTCACTTCCCATCCTTTACCCCTAAATCAAAAATCAAAATCCTCCCAAAAAATCTTTAAATCTAAATAGTAATAATTTTATTTATGGCTACTATTTATATTATAAATTAAATTTCACATTTTTTATTATTTATATTATTAAATTGTTTAATCATGTTGAATTTTTATCAATTTCTGTTAAAATTGTACCATTGGTGATGTCATACAATATTTGTGTTAAAAATTTCTATTGGTAAAAATTTCACATTTTATCTTTAAAATAACTTTTATTAAAAAAATTACATTTTTTACATTTAATATATTTTTTAATTTTAAAATACATGGTGACAAGAATTAGAAGATAATTGAAGCAACTAAGCAAGCAAAGAAGCTAACCCGTATATAAAAGATTAATAAATAAATTATAAAGGGATGAAAGTTAATAACAAATTTGATTACGGTGGACAAATTTGATTATGATGGGTGACAGTGGCTACAAGGATCCAAATTAATTTTTTCAATTAACTGGAAACAAATATATTCGATTCGATTCGATAAAATTTCAAATTATTTTAGGATGATAAAATAGGACTTGTCAACTTGATTAACTCGAAGTTTTTCCATTTGATTCGATTAGACGCTCACCCCTACAAAGTATGAGCTGTTAGTTTGATTCTGAAAAAAAAAATTGGTTTTGATCAATGAAAGAACTTTTACGATCTTGTCAGATCTAACAAACAGGCGATATAGTTCGAAAAGAAAATTAATCTCCATTGTCTCAACCTCAGGAGGGCGAATTTTGAGCATTGCATTTGTTGTCATTGTTAGACATTATAAAGGAAAAAAGAAAAAAAAAGTTAAAATGAGGGAAATAATTGAAAAAAAAAAAGAGAAGAGAAGAATTAATTATTTTTTAAAATTTTACATGTCAATCTATTATTGATTAGATTTTTTTAATAAATATAATATTTTGGTGTTAAATGAGTAATGAAAGAATAATTTAAATACCACGTATGATAAAAAGATGTTTAGGTATCAATTTGAAAAAAATATGCAGCTTAGATACTAATTGATGGGTTAAAATTTTTTTAGCTTAATAATTTGATTAAACCGAAATACCAAACTTAAAAAAAAAAAATAATTTAAGCACCTCTTATGAAAAAAAAAGTATGAATTTGTAAGTTAAATCTCCCTAAAAGAAAAAATCCATCACTTTCAATATGAAGCGATGAATGCAATGGGGTATTACAACCAGCCACATGTCATTCAATTCATAATATATCTACCTAGTTGGCCCCACAGGTTGCCTTTTCCATTATTTTCGAAGTGAATGACATTAGTCGGATCTATATCAGCGCCAACAAGCAACCTCAACCACTTGTTTTGTTAGGTTGTTGACTAATTTGAATGTGTTGGCTCAAAGCTTTGTGAAAATTAAATTAAATTTTATATTAATATTAAAAATTTAAATTTTTGTAAAAAAAAGAAATTTAGTGTTAAAATTAAATAATTATAAAAAAATTATACAAAATACAAAGACAACTTAGATTCAATGCAAAGAAAATATGGAAAATCAATTCATACATTAAATGGCATAAAAATATTATGAACACTGTACGAATATATGAATGTGTTTATATCTATATAAAATAAGTTATTAACGCTTAACCTTTAACCAACTAAATATTAATTTAATTGGTTTTGTTGCTTTTGTAATAACTCTAAAGTTGAAAATTTCAGATGCACTTAAACATATAATATCTTTTAATTTGATGGGTTATTTAAGAATTTTATGAGAAAGCACAAAAATATATATTTTTTCAAATTGGACTATTATCAAATTGTATGCAAATATATTATTAAGAAGTTGATATGTTTAGATGCACAGATTGATCGTGTGAATTAATTTTTAATTTTTAAAAGATTTTATAAGTAATATATTATTGTTTATAAATTACTTTATAATATATTATTGTGTATTTTATGAAGAGTGAGGAGACAAATTACGTTTGTAATATTTTAAAAATTTTAAAATAAACATGAAATTAAAAAATATATGCATATTTTATTATTAGTTATTAAGATATTTGAGTACATCTTTATCAAAAGTTTATAATTTATTATTTGAAATTAGTATTTATGGACTTTTTTTTTTGCTTTATTGCTTTTCAAATTATTTTAGGAAAGAAATATTTTTAATTTTTTTCATATTCATTCTTTAATAAAATTTGACTTTAAAAAAAAATTAAGTAATATGAAATATATATATTTTTGATAATTAAGGGTGGAGAACAAAATTACTTGTCATCAAACCTAAACTCTAATATTTATAACATAATACTCTTATCACTGGGTAAAAGGTTATTAACGATAATATTAAATATTATAAATAATATTTTGTAATAAAACCTTCGAATAAATAATTTTTGAGGCGTCAAAAGGTAAATTCATAATTGTAAGATAAATTATATGATTTCAACACAAGATTAACACATAAAAGTTTCCCTAAAATGAATTAGAATAATAAATTACATAAATCACACCAACTCAATATAAAAAAAGAAATTAATGATATGATTTATATCTCAACTAACCCCAAATTCATTTTAATGAGCTTACAGGTGTGTCGTAACAAGCAATCCTATTAAACGAGGATTGATTTTATATTAAATATAAATTCTTTGTCTTCTTAAAAAAAATTATAAATTATTTGTCTCTTTTTGTGTGTATTATAAAAGTAGTTCTAATATTAAAAAAAAAAAAAAAAGGTTATACGAATATGGAGTGTTAAAGAAAAGCCTTTCATTTTTTAATATTCCAAATAAATAAAAGAAAAGCCAAGGAAATAATAATAATAATAACATTTTCTTTAAATAGTTTACTCCTGCAATAAAAAATATTATATATTTGATTAATTAAAAATAGAATAAATATAATACAAAGCATAACTAACTGATAACAGAAATATATTTAAATTTAAATCAAAATTATTTTGAAGAAAACCAACACATGATGAGATTTGAACTCACAAATAACATTTACAAATGGTGGGACTCAAAGCGTAATAATAATATGTTTCAGAATATGTATATTTTAATGTCATTTTATGTTTAAATTAAATGAATGAAATGCGTATATTAGCATAAATATATTAGATTTCTAGATTTATTAAAAATCCAACTAAATAGAGTAGATCCACAAATTTAAAAAGTGATTATGGATTTTGAAATATAAATTTAAAATTTAAAATTTAAAATTTAAAATCTGAAACCCTCTTAAATGTTTTCCAAAGTAAGGCGGGGGATAAATGGTAAGGAAGAAAGTGGGTAGATAGATGTATGGTTTATTCATAACTCGTTTTTATTAGTCGGCTTACAGTTTCATAAAAAGTATCCGTGCAAGGCATGTTCAAGTGCTGCACTAGCATACCACTGCTATAAAGAAACACATACAACAACACCAAAAATTTATCCCAAAATACATGAAATAAATGACTCCTATGGGTGCCAGATTTAACTAGTGTGTCTAGGATTGTATTAGTTTCTCTGAGTCCATGTGAAAAAATTTAATGTTATTGGTATATTTCCATCTCAATACCTGGCAAGACATGAAGCAATATGCAAACAACTCTACATTGGAAGCAGTTTGCATATGACTCTTCGTTAAGAACCATTTGTAACGATCCTTCGCTTAGGATTGCTCACAAATGACCCCCATGCACCCTATTTAAACTACCTAGAGATAGCCCGTTACGCACCTCCGTGAGGACCACTAAAGCGTAATAGTCTCGTACAACCCCAAAGACAAGAATGTCAGAGTAGTACCACACAATACACTATATAGTGACAATTGACCTATGACGGCCTTGTCACTTGGTTGGCACGCACAACCTTGTAGGACACAACATTGTCGGTTACGCGACACTACAGGACAAGGGGTGATCCCCTGTATAAGCTCTGGTGCATAAGGAACCAAGCATCGACTCTTTCTTCCTTGAAAACCTAGACAACAATTGTAGCTCTCACGCTCTCTCCCTCCTTAACTCATCATCTTGAACTCTCATCCTATCATAGGTGAATCGAGACTCTTCCCCTTCACCCTTTCCTCATTGGTTACTTGTAGAAAAAAATTAATTTAATCGAGAATGTTGGAGAGATCCCATGGTCAAAGTGTGTTGTTAGAGCAAAGCTCGATGGTAAATTTGGAGTCAGATTTTAGAATCAACCCTTTAAAATCCATTACCCCGTAATGATAAAATTTTACAGTTACATTAACAATAATTATTCAAAATTTACTCATCTATTTATACTTATATTAAGCCTTATTTGACTTGGTGTCACAAGTCAACCGGGTACTAACTCAATTGAGAATTTACCAAATAATTTTAATATAATGTAAAAAAAATTAATACGAGAGTGTTTTTTTTTGTCTTTTTATAATTTTAAATAAAAAAATACTATGATAAAATTTAAACTTGAGTTTAAAATTTCAAGTTAATCATTTCAATCAAAACATCACTTAATTTTAAAATAACATTTTTGTATAAAATGTGTTTAGATTCTAAGATAATGAAATTATGATGAGACTTAGGGCTAATTTAGTAATGCTTTTGAAAAGTGCTTTTAAAAAGTGCCGTGTGAGAGTGCTGTGTGAAAGTGCTTTTGAGAAGTACTTTTGAAAAGTTTAGTTTAAAATTTGAGTGTTTAGCATTGCTGTCAAAAAATGCTTTTGAGAAATAAAATATCAATTTTAGATATGTTATTATCAAATAACAAATACGCATTTAAATAAAATTTAAATTAGTTAATATTATTATATTTTAGTAAGAATATTAAAAAAATTATTATAACTTGTTGTTAATATTTTAATATATGAAATATAAGTTTTAAATATTTTTAAGTAATACATATTAATTACTTATAAATTTTAATTAGAATATATATAAACTACATTTTAAATATTTAAATATAACCATTAAATATTTGTAATTAGTATTTTAAAAAATATTTTTTATTTTTAATTAATGATTTTAACATATTTGTAATTAAACACCAAGAAAAAAAAAGGAAAATTTTATGTTATTGGAGGGGTAAAAAAGTAATTAAGCACTAAAAGTGCTTTTGAGAGAAGAAAAACTAAAAATTTTAGCTTCTCCTTTTCAGAAGTATTTTTCAAAAGCACTTTTGAAAAGCCAAAAATTTCAGTCAAAAGTAGCTTGTTCTGCACAGCTTTTCTTCCAAAAGTGCTTTTGGAGCCAGAAGTGTAAAAATTCCAGCCAAAAGCAGCTTGTTCTGCACAGCTTTTCTTTTAAAATTACTTTTGGAGCTAGAAGTGCTTTTTTTAAATATAGAAGAACAGGCCCTTATACAATAAATCTCTATTACAAACAATCGCTATCTCTTCAACGATATTCAAATTGGTATGCACATTCCTAATGAGGGAGCATTAATGATAATTTAGTAAAATAAATGATCTCATTAGCATGTAATTTATTATAAAATTATTGTGTAAAATAAACAATTCATCAACTTAAGAATTTATATAATTAGAATTATGTGTTTATAAAAATAAAAAAATTATATATTAATATTGTTAGAATTATATTAGATAAATCAATTGAATTTACATTTAAAAGTTTAATCAGCGATACGTAACTAAGAATTATTAAAATCGTTTTAAACTAATAAACTAATTATTTTTATTTAAAAAATGTCACTTTCTTATTTCAGATTACACTACGACAAACCCATGTATTGTATTAATCTTAATTATGAGTATCATATTGTGGATGGTAAACTTCTTAGACACCATCCACCATTTGTCCAAATATGTTAAATTAGGTGCAACATAGAAATTTTATTGTGAGGAGTGAATCTCATTATTTTTATTTTAATGAAACATAAATGTTGAGTTACTCAAATATCTAACTTTACTGTTATGGGATTAGAATTTCAATTTGATAAATCGTGTGGTTTTAGGTGATTTCTTTTCGTTAAATTTGCCTAAGTCAGCCTAACACTCGAAAAGTGAGAATTCTCTTAAAAATTCTCTATGTTAGCAAAAAATATTGTGGAAGTAACTTGAAATGAAAGAGAAATAAGAGAATTGAAAAGACACAAGAAAATGATGCATACAAGGTGTTTGAGTAAATGCTCTCAATAAATTCTTTAACTCAAGAAGGAATGAAGTACAATTAGTAGTGAAGCTAAGAGGGCTGGCAGGGACCTCCCTCCTAAAATATAAAATTTTTCATCTATATCCCTTTATAATTTATAAAATTTAAAATTAATAATGGTAGAATTTCACTTTCCCCATGATAAAAAAAATTTGATTTAATTCTTTAAAAATTAAAGATGACTATTAAAATAGTGAAATTGCATTTTTACTATTGTGAAAATATAGATTTAATTCTATCCCCAAAAAAATATTTCTAGCTTTGTTCATGAGTACAATGAGATAGTTACAAATGAAGGGTGAAGTCTCTATTTATAGTTGAGCTCCCCTAGATCCAAAGATACAGATTAAATTATATCAACGACTGAGATTAGTGCTTATCTACAAGATGAGAGTCCTATGAGATTTAAACTCTATACATCTTTATCCCTTAGACATTACATTAATTACTCTGGTAAATCTAGTTTTACTGGAGAATTTCACTGAATCACCAAAGCTTTAAGTAGATGATCTTCTCCATATGTTCCACGAATCAGGCAAGTTCAAGCGGGTCAAATGAGCCTCATTTAATCAGTTAATCTCCGTAAGACGTTTTATACATAATGATCATGGACTTTGATCCGTGTCTCAACATGATCAGATGAATAATCTCTCTTAATTGTATTTCTAATAATTTCATTTAAAAAGAAACACAATCACATATAATAACGTCTCCAAAAGAGTAGTCCACTTTAAACATTAAAAGTAATGTAAGATGAGCCCAAAATTTTTCAATTAAAAATATGTCGATATATATAGCAAGTTGTAGAACCTTTCAATTACAAAACAGATTGCAATGGGGATTGCATCCGGTACATGCAACTAAAGAACAGCAACGGTGCATAAATTGATTTAATTAAACTTAGGGTTGAGTAGTCATGATTTTCATTATTATTAGACCACGTGAATGTTGATATAAAATGCTTGAGAGAAGGGTATATAGATAAATATCATATAGAAGAAACACAAAATAATGAGTGATATTAATTTGTAGATAAAGATAGTATTACATAGTCGCAAAAAGCGACCTAGTACACAACGCACAACTCTAAAATTAGGATAACTCCTCTGCTATCCCTATGGATGGATTTTAAACATCCATTTTTATTCTGTAGCTATCATTATTTTGGCTTCCACTAGCTGATGAACATTCCATGCCAAAACTTCACTTGACGCTGCAAATGAAACAACAAAAGACACAACATTAAATGTTGAGCCATTAATAAGCATAAGCAATGAAACAACTCATACGAACCTGTTGCAGTCAGTGCTAGGGCTGATCTTGTAAGGGATGTTGACACCGCACTTGCCTGGGAGTCCGCTTGCAATACCATAGTTGATGCCGGAAATGCTGGTGGCCGCACTTTTGATGCATTTGCAAGCTGCTTGCCGGTCTGGTGTTGTTTGGGCGGCGGAGTTGAGGGATTTGATACCGCTGCAGCAACCTGCGGGAACGGCACCAACAGTCCCTCTCAAGTAAGTAATGCAGGGTGCGAGGGAGGTTGTGACTTGACCACAGGTTACGGCCCCTTGAGCCAGGGGTGCACCCACCACCATGCACAACACCACCACACATGCAAGCTTAAGGGACATTGAGCTAGCCATATCGATTAATGACAAGAAAAAACAAACTTGCAAGGAAAATGCTTGCTTGGAGTAGTAGTACTATTGCTGATTGTTGTGTGGTTAGGACTCGAGGGTAGGAGGGTTTTTATAGCCAAAAGTTGAGTGAAGGGATATGAAAAAAACTGAGAAACACGTACGAATAGAATATGGTTAGGCGTTGGTAGTTGGCCCAATTCAATGCCAAGGTTTCTTTCTTTCTTTTTCATGTTTCAGCTTATGGTTGAGCGTGTTTAATGCTTTGAAAAAGGTTTGTATCTACCACTTTCATCTTCATCACTAATGCTGAATTACTCCGCTGATTAATGCATCATATTAGTCTTAGTGTTTCCGGTTTTCTGATATTAGTGGCTTTACCAATCAAAGATGCTATCAAATATAGTTTGCCTTAATTCAATCTTTCATTACTCACTTTATTTTTGCCAAATATTAAATACGTATGCTTTCTATTGTTTTTTGAAAAAAGAAATTTTATTCATAAACTTTCTATATATAAATATATATTTTTTAAAGTTTATAAATACAAAAAAATTAAAATATAAATTTAGGTCAAAGTAACTATTAAGTGTAGAATTAAACAATTATATCATATAAATAGACTAAAAATTAAGACAAAAAATCAATCTATTACATAAAATATGAATTATAAACGGAAACAATCTGAGTTATAGTCTGATTAATCAAACTAAAACCTACAAATAACAATTAATAATAGGACTTTAAGATCCATACATTCAACTGTGTACGGTGGGTCTTGAATATGGTTAAAGCCTATAGCTTCCACTTTTACCCACGCTTTATTTACATTTTTTTTTTTACCATGTATTTTTCATATAAATTTATATATATTTTTTGCATAAAAAATCCCCAAGACGTTAATTACTTCTATATAATGTAGCGGTTAACTCAAACAAAAATTGCTCAACATCAATGCATGTATAGATCAATTTTATATATCAAAGACCAATATCATCTTTTTTTTAATAAACAAAACAATATGTTGTGATTCTAGCAAGATATAGGCTTAGCTAGTCTTCCTGCAAAAGGTTTCAAAGTGAGAGGAGAAAAAAAAAATTGAACTTGTCTTGGTTTGCCTCATAATGATTGAAGCATAGACAAGTTGTCTAATTTCTACCTAATTGCCACGTGAATTCACATGATTTTACGTTCCTTTTTCTTGGCTCAAGGGAATGAATTTCACATGATTCAGTAACATATTTCTTAGATATGGTCAACATATATACATGTGTAAGTGCAGTATTTTCTAGTTTTGTTGTTAACCGGAAAAAAAACAGAAGACGAAAAATATGAGACTAACGGTTTTCTTAAAAAAAAAAAAAAAAAGAGATTATAAATGTTAATTTAATATACGACATAATAATATAATATAATATATTTAAATGTATAACTCCTCATCTCCTAGACACTGTCAATTATTTTATTTTCTGGATTTTTTTTTAACAAAATGTTGAGCTTTTTATTAGGTTTTATTTGATTTTTCATTTATTAAATATAATTTTTTTAATTTTTTTATATTTTTTAGTTATTATTAATTTTTGTTGGAAATTTGTACTGTCTTGTTTGAACAACAATTAGAACAAGCTTTTTGGAGCAATCAAAATTTTTGGGTGTTGGCATGTTTGACTTTTGATGGCTTATGTTCTAATATTAGTTAACAACAAATGATAAGAGAATTTCATGGTAAATTAGAATATGATTATCATCCATTTGATTTGTCTTGAAGAGGAAGGAGAGGAGTTTGAAATTTGGTGGACACTCATCCTTATCCTTACCTTTTAGAGTGTTTGAAGCTGTTGGAGAACTTGGTTATGAAGTCTTTTATGTGATAAATATTCAAGATAATTAATTTGATAATTTCAACTTTTAAAGGAGAGTTTAAAGCTTATCAAAACACTATCTGATAATCACTTGTAGAGGCCTATAAATAGGCAATAGTGTGGTCTCACCTTGTTTGCTGTTTTGAAGTGTCTTAAGCTTTTGTATCTTGCTATTCCATTGGGTAACTTTGTGACACTCTCTTTAGGTATTATTTGGAAAGGTGTGGAAGAATGCCTCTTATTTTGACCAAAATTTATTTTTCTCCTAGTTAAACTTTGTTTCTAGTTTCCCACTTAAACTCTAATTAACCTAGAGTTGTTGTAGTCATATATGCTACAAATTTCAACCTCTAAATAGTCTTTAGTTACTCTAGGTTTTATACAACAAAAAATTATTTAGATTGAGAGAATTTTATTCTTTGTTTTGAAGGATTTTTCTTGTGGGGCTTTGAGTTTCTTTTAATTCTCTCCTCCATCTTTTTTACTCCCCTTTGTTATAGTGAAATCTGTTTTTGCCCATGGTTTTTTATCCTCTCTTGAGGCGTTTTTTCACGTAAAATTTGTGTGTTCAATCTTTTCGATTCTTATTTTATTTACTTTGTTCATTGCTTAATCGTGTTTATCCCCTACAAACTGGTACCAGAGCTAGTTTAATTTTTGCAGTCAACCCGTTTAGAGATGGTAGCTTCAAGATTTGATATTGAGAAGTTTGACGAAATTGTAAATTTCAGTTTGTGGAAAGTTTAGATGATGACAATACTGGTTTAGAACAGTCTGAAAAAGGTCATTACAGGGAAGAAGCTCGCAGATATGGATCAGTCAAAATGGGAAGAGCTCGATGAAAAGACTCTATCCACTATTCAATTATGTCTCACGAATAATGTGCTATAGAAGGTTTTGAAGGAGAAAACATCGTTTATGTTATGGAAGAAACTAGAAACCTTATATATGACAAAATTTCTAGCCAACAGGTTAGTATTAAAACAACGTCTCTACATGTTCAGAATGGCCAAAGGTGAGTCCATTAGAACTCATGTTAGCGAGTTTGTTACCCTTTTTAAAGACTTATAGAATCTCGAAGCAGAGATTAGTGATGAGGATCAAGCTATGTTATTTTATGCTCGTTGCCCTCTTCTTATAAAACTTTTAGGGAAACTTTGATTTATGGGAGATATCATCTCTCGTTTGAGGGTGTGAAATGGAATCTTCTGAGTAAGGATAAACTCAACAATTAGTTAGGCCCCAACAAATAATCAGAGGGGCAAACCTCAGTTCTAGTTGCAAGAGGCAAACGAAAACCAGAAAGACAGATCAAAATAGGTCTAAAGTAAGGTTCAAATCTAGAATTCATCACAAATATTATGGTTATTGTAAAAAAGTGGGCCATGTTAAGGCAAAATGCTAGAAATTTAAAAATAAAATAAAAAAAGATGCTGAAAACGATAAAGAAGATAAGTAAAAAGCCGAAGTTGTTGATGCTAGTGTAGCTGATTATAGAGGTGATGATTTCTTGTTGGTGTCAACGAGTGAAGGCTCTCATCTTACTTCTGAATAGAACTTAGATTTAGAGTGCTCCTATCACATGTGTCCCAATAGGGACTGGTTCTCCACATATAGTTAAGCTGAAGGTGGAGTTGTGCTGATGGGGAATAACTCTCCCATGTAAAATATCCGGAATCAGAACAGTACAAATTAGGATGCATGAAAGATTATTCAGACACTTTCAGATGTCAGGTTTGTTCCTGATTTAAAGAAAAATCTTATCTCATTGGGAATTTTGGATTCTAACTGTTGTAGGATAGTCATTGAGTCAAATGACTTAAAAGTTTCTTGTGGGGCTCTTGTTGTGATGAGGGGACAGAAAAAGGGTAGCCTCTATGTTTTGCAAGGGTCAACAGTTACTGGTGTGCCTACGATTACTGAAGAGAAGCCGAAATCGCCACCACGTCATGACGACACGACGTGACTCTTTCTCCATCGATTCCGACACAACCAAAATTTGGCACATGCAACTGGGTCATATGAGTGAGGAAGATATAATAGTCTTATGCAATAAAAGTTATCTCAAAGACATTGCAGTTGGTAAATTAGGTTTCTGCAAGCATTGCATTTTTGGGAAACAAACTGTAACAGCCCGTTTTTAGTTGAATTGGAACAATGGTTTCGGGACTAAAAATCTGAGATTAAAATAATTATTTTATTATTATTTTAATGTCTACAGTATGATAGTATGATTGTGTGAAAATTTCGTTAAGAAATTTTATCGTTTGAATGTTCAATTTGATAAAAAGGACTAAATTGCGTAAAATATAAAACTTGAGTTCTATTAGCTAAAGGTGTCTAATAGCTATGGAACCTTAAATTGGAAGTCCTTATGTGGTAATTAGCCCATTTATAAAGTTATTGGACATTCTTGGACATGTATTAGGCGATTTTAATGTTTTATAGCCAAGGTTAAAAGTGTAATTTAGTAAATTAAATTAGTAAAATAAAGAAACCAAAGATACCATCTTTTAGTCATCTTATTCCACCAAAAAATAAAAGAGAGAAACCTCCATGGAAGCTTTCTATGGTTCGGCTACTTCATTGTTAAATTGGTGAGTGATTTTTGTCCCGTTTTTAATGATTTCTATGTTTTTGAGATCACTACAGCTTAATTTAGCTAGCCCAGGGACTAATTTGCAAAATTTTTAAAGGTTTAAGGTTTTTCCATTGTTGAATATGTGTCTTTTGATGTTTTATGATAGAAAATAAATGGTTGTTGTTAGATAAACAACATTTGTAAAGTGATTTTTAGTAAAATTGCCAATTAGGGATTAAATTGTGAAATGTGTAAATATTGTGGTTAAATTATGAAATAAATGAAAAACATGGGCTGCTATGGGTCTATATGAAATTCGGCTAGCATGGGTAGGGACCTAATTGCATGAATTTATATTTTTATGAGATAAAGACTAAATTGTAAAGATATTGAAATGTTATGGACAAAAGTGTAATTTTGCCATAAGATGCATTTTCGGCTAAATTGAATAGAATGAATAATGAATAGATTGAATTTGATATTATATAGATTAAGGAAAAAGAAGCTCATATTTAGATTGGGGGAAAACAAAGTGTTGGATTAATCGATGCATTCTGTCGTTTTTGTGAATCGAGGTAAGTTCGTATGTTAATAAGCATTATTGTAATTGTGTTTTTAAATGTTTTATATTTGAATTGTTGATGAATATGATTGTATGAAAATGTTTGACTAAGATTCGGCAATGAGAATTCCTGGTTGAACCTTAGGAATAGATTAGGATACAAATGACATGTCATTAAGGGTTATGTAATTTGGGTGCTGGTCCATATGTCCTTATCGGTGGCTGAGTTATCCGGCATGCGTTACGGATTCTCGTCAACTTGTGTGAGTAGACTGTGTAGCTACGTCATGATCGTCAGCTTGTGTGAGCAGACCGGTTGATAGCTCGAGAGTGAGCATTATATGTGATATGACATTGAGATAGCTTCGGCTATGTATTGGCATTTAGGGTGGGAGATTCCTGGGTATCCAATAATATTCCAAATGGTTCAAAGGGTATATCAAGGATATAGATGAGTATGAGATTGATACGAGCTTGTACAGATATGTACATGAACTATACAATCATCAAATCGAAGAAGTTGATGGAAATTGTGTTTAATCCTTGGGTTGAATATATGTGTTAAGTTATGCTTCAAAGTTAAATTGCATTATATGATGTTTATGTTATTGAATTATTGGTTGGTAAGTTTTACTTACTTAGCATACAAGTTTACTAACCTTTTTAGCTTATTCTATTTACTTTTCTGTGTTTTATAGTGATTATCAAAGCTTGCTCAGATTTGGGAATTGTCGGAGTTCTCATCACACTATCAAGCTATTACTTTGGTACTTTTGAACTTATATAATTTGGTTATATGGCATGTATAGGAGTTATGGTCATTTTGGTATATAGTTTGGTAATGGATTTAGCCATTTGAGTTGGCTTGTAAATGATGAATGGTTTGTTATGTGTATAGCCATGTGATTTGGCTTATTTTGGTTGATTTGGTTGTGTATATATATATGTACAAATGGCCTTTGTTATGCATTTGATAATTGTCATGTAAATGGTTATGGTGAAAGGTTCTTTATGAATTGGTAATTTGAGTATCAAATAGTTGATAATCGAGAATTGGTATGCTTGTGATTTTAGGTAAAGTGATGTATAAATGAAAGTGACCATTTAGGTGATTTGAGAATGTGAATTTGGTATGAAATTGAATGACTATTTGTGATACTTGTATGTTATATGGTTGATAGTATGGATTTAGCATGACTTAGGCTTGGTTGAGATTGGTTGGAATGCCTATTTATGCCATATTATATGCCTTTTGGTTTAGTGTAAGTGATTGCAATTTGGGTGAGAAAGATGGCTTGGTAAATAGCTTATTTTTGTCCACACGGGTAGAGACATGGGCGTGCGTCTCAGCCGTGTGTGACACATGGTCAGGTGACCTAGTCGTGTATCCCCTGGTGTTTAATTAGAAACCAAGTCAGTATGCTCTACACGGCCCAGCACACGGGCGTGTGACTTGGCCGTGTGGCATAAGTTAGTATACCCTACAGGTTTGGCACGGCCTGGCACACGGGCATGTGAGGCCATTTCGAAGGGCACACGGGCTGGTCACACAGGGTCAGACACGGGCTGAGACACAGCTATGTGATCCCATTTTGAATGTCCACACGGCCTGTGACACGGGCGTGTATTTGGCCATATGAGACACACGGTCGGGCCACACGGGCCTATGTCCCCTGTATTTTGATTTAAGTTTTCTAAAAGTTTCCTAAGTTGTCGGTTTAGTCCTAAACCACTCCTAAAGCATGTTTTAGGCCTCGTAGGCTCTATTAGGGGCGTATGATTGTGAATGTTTTATATTTAGAATGGAAAAATGAATGAGAAATGTATGTTTATTTGTGAAATAAGTTCAATAATGCTCTGTAACCTTATTCTAGCAATGAATATGGGTGAGCGGTGTTACACAAACCCGAGTCAGTTTTGATTTAGCAGTGCATAGAACAAAAGGGACTTTATATTACATTTATTCTGATTTTTGGGGTCCATCTTTTAACATCTCGAAAGGAGATAATAAATACTTCCTAACTTTTATTGATTATTACTCCAGAAAAGTTTGGGTTTATTTCTTGAAACAGAAAAGCAAAAGTCTTCGAAATTTTCAAATAGTGGAAGACACTATTAGAAAAACAAATCAGAAAATCCATGAAGAAGTTGAGAATAGATAATGGTCTTGATTTTTGTTTGTCAGAGTTTAGTGATTTTGCAAACGGGAAGGAATTGAAAGACATCGAATCGTTGTTAGAATTTCGCAACAGAATGAAGTTGCAAAAAGAATGAACAGAACCTTGCTGGAAAAGGCTTGATGCATGCTTTCTAATGCAGGCTTAGGGAAGGAATTTTGGGTTGAAGCTGTAAATTTGACACGTTATTTGGTAAATCGATCTCCTTATTGAGCATTGAATGGTAAAGTTCCAAAGGAGATATGGTTAGGTAATCCTCCAAATTATTCTAATCTTAGAATTTTTGGTTGTCCTGCTTATGCTAAAGTTAGCTAGGAAAGCTTGAACCAAGGGTCATTAAAAGCATCTTTTTGGGATACGCTGCCAGTACAAAAGTTTTTAAGTTGTGTTGTTCAGAATTTGAAAAAATAATTGTTAGCAGAGATGTTACGTTTGATGAATCTACTATGTTTCGATAAGAAAATAAGACTTTTACTTTTAAAGACACAACAAATCAGAGTGTCTCCAGCAAGGTGGAGTCAAAAGCCGAAATAGGAGGGTGACATCATGATGAGCAAATGCCCAACATCGCAATGACGTGACGAATAGAGGTCTCGTCCTGACGAAGTGTCTCACGATGTCGCGTCGACATGACAAAATTCTAATTTTTGCAAGTTTGAAGCTGTTTTGGATTTGTTTGGGGTTTTATTTGACCCTCAAGTACCCTCACCGTATCATTTAACTAATTATAAGTTGGTTCGTGAAAGGAAAAGGCGAGAAATCCGACCATTACAAAAATATTGTAAAGGAAACCTAGTGGCTTATGCTCTAAGTGTTACCGAAAGCATTATTTCAATCAAACCTTCGTGTTATTATGAGGCAATTCAAGCCTTCGATTCCAACAAATGGTTCATTGCAATGGAAGAAGAGATGAAATCACTTCAAAAGAATGAGAATTGGAGGCTAGTTAAACCGCCCATCAATAAAAGAATCGTTGGTTGCAAATGGGTGTTTAAAAAGAAGGAAGGTTTGGGTCCTAATGACACTAGGTACAAGGCAAGACTAGTTGTAAAGGGCTACAATCAAGTGAAGGGAGTTGATTTTCATGATGTTTTCTCTCCCGTTGTGAAACATAGATCAATTCGAGCGCTTTTGGCATTTGTTGCATCAAATAATCTTAAGTTAGAGCAGTTAGATGTAAAGAATACTTTCCTTCACAGTGACCTTAAGGAGGACATCTACATGGAATAGTCGGAAGGCTTCAAATTTGAAGGTAAAAAAGATTATGTTTGTCTTTTACAAAAGTCGTTGTATGGTTTGAAGCAGTCTCCTCAACAGTGGTATAAAAAGTTTGACTCCTTCATGTTGAGTATTGGTTTTTCCCGAAGTAAGTATGACAGTTGTGTTTATCTACAATGTCTTAATGATGATTCTTTTATATATTTGTTGCTTTATGTTGATGATATGTTAATTGCAGCTAAGAATCCATTTGATATTGGTTGTCTTAAAACTATGCTTATCCATTTGATATTGGTTGTCTTAAAACTATGCTTAACTCTAAGTTCGAGATGAAAGATTTAGGTGTAGCAAAGAAAATTTTGGGGATGGAAATTTTGAGTGTAACACCCTATACTCGACTTGGTCTCCAAGCCCGAATATCAGGATGCCACACCACCGTCTCATGTTATACACAACAAGTAAAAGCTCATTCTAAACGAAATGACTTCCATTTTAATATTGGTATAGGTTTTAAGTTAATCATACTGTTAGCATTATTGTTACATGTTAACCATACATCAAATAGTCTTATAATAATAATAATAATAATAATAATAATAATAATAATAATAATTAAACATGCATAAGGTCCATTTAGCAAAATTCAAAAACTAACTACGTAGGTATCGATACTGAAGGTGAGGTATCGATAATTCTCTCAAGTGGTATTGATACAGCTGAGAAAATCGGAACCAGAACTGCTTACTTTCTCGTTTAAAAATCCAAACCTCAAAAATTATCAGTACCTCTGCCAAAGTAACGATATTTCTACCCTAGCATCGATACTCTTTATAGGGTGTCGATACCAAATTACATTATTGTCTCCCTACATATTTCAAAATCACAGAGGTATTATTTTTACAACATGAATATCGATACCTTTGCTTCAGACTAGAAAAATATAACATACTTGAGCATATAAATCATTTCAACATGTACCAATCCTTCATACCATCATATCATCATTACATAATTGTTGAAATGACCGTTATAATAGTCTCAAACATCAAAAATAAGTCCCAAGAAATAATCAACATCATACGAAATGAATCTCATAAACTTGGGAACAAATAGTCTATGGAGACATCTAAAACATCATGGCAAATATTAGTAAAATTCTACCACATTGCCGTATTCTCGAAATGAAAACAAATAACAATAACACCTACGAAATAACGGAAAAGGAATTGCTTGGAATCACCCTTAGAATCACACCGCTCACACTAGCACATAGTAATTTGCAATGGTTTTAAAAGGAGTGGGTGAGATTAACAAGCTCAGTGAATGCCTAGAACAACTACCATGCAAACAGTTCATCAAGCATTAGTGAAACATATATGTAGCATAATTATAGCAACCTTAACTTAGTTGACATATTTTACTTCACATGCATATTCAATAGTTTATTTACGAAATCAATACATGCATATTCATGTAAACGTCACAATTCACAATCACATTAATAGATAATTTGAGATAATTTGGCATTTGAGTTATGAAACGTAAAAGTGGGTATTATCACCACTCATCGGATACACAGATCTCCAACACACCACATAGACTCACAGAGTCAAACATGTCTCGTAAGTGAAGAATTCAGCTAACATTCTCCAACACACCAAACATGTCCTGTTGAATGGAGCTTAGCTCACATTCCCTTATCTCTCCAAACATGTCCCAGGGCCTCAACGCCCAAATCACATATACATATTGGTGAGTACTCACAATCTTATGGCATGCCAATTATATCCAATGGTTTCAAGTATCACAAGGCCAAAATATCCGTATTTAAACATACATATTAATCACCTATTTTCGATTACTTTCACTGTACATTTGTATCATTTACACAATATTATCACTGTCACTTAGCATGTATGACATGCTTACACATATACTCTTTCACAACAATAATCATGAACATATAACACATATATAACATCTCATTTTAGTTCACAATTTCACAATAACGCAAGCACATATCGCACAAGATAAACATGGGTACAAGAAAGCTTACACTCAAAATTTAGATTAGGGGTTTAGGCTACCGCTAAATTCCCAAATAACGCATTGAATCGTGTCCACAAGCAGTTAATTTAAACACTTACCACTATGCTTTTGCCGAAATGCTGAAAGCTCAAACTAGCCTTTCCTAGTTTGTAGATGGTCCTAGTGAATCTGGAACTTCAACACAACAATACACACAATAATACATTCAAAAATCAGCTGAGAACTCACTACAAGCAATAAAAAACATAAGCCTAAAACTATGCTCTCATGTAATCGAAATCAATCTTTACATTCAAATATCTCGGTCTATACTCAGTATTTTTCCCTAAAACTAATTCCGTTTATCTTACAATTCATCTATGACTAATTCCCAACCTTTAAACTACACTAAAACACTCAGTTCATAGTATTGACTTTTTCAATATGTTTATAGCTATTTTTTCAAAAATTCATTAAAGCCTAAGAAATCCTTAACAAAACTTAAAAAAAAAGTTTAGAAACCTCTTAATCATATCAAAACCTATTGATTAACATTGAAATCACATTTTTATTCGAAAATCTAAAATTCACCATTAACAATTCTATTTTAAGCTTTTAATCAAAACTTGCATTTTAACGATTAAAAATTCAATTTCAAAGACCTAATAATATTAAAAATAATGGGTAGATGATTGGTTACCTTTGATGGAAGAAAAATGGACTTTTATCGAAAACTTGAAAAACTCACACGTGAAGAAGATGATGAAATCTATGGAATTTTAGAGTGTTTTCTTGGAGACTTATGAAGCTTTAATACTTGGTGATTGATGGAAATCAAGGAATCAAGATTTAAAGAACAAAATCGACTGGGATTGGCTTGGAAGAACAAGAAACGAAAAAACAATGGTTTTAGGAAGAACTAACGTGATATGTTGAAGGTGGGGGGTTTATTTTAGGTTGAATTTAAAATCTGGTCTAATTGCCATTGAAAGCTCACAATTTTGTCCTTGTTACAAATCAATCCTTTTTCTAAAATTAAAGGTCTTTAAAACTCATTTTCAAAAATTGATTTGATTTTTTAAAAAACCATAGTCGAAAACATTACCGATAAAACCATGTCACATAATTTCGAACACTCTAAGGCTAAAATTCCTAAAATACTCCTAAAACTTCTAGGCCCTATTTTGGGGTGTTACATAGAGAGATAGATGTTCCAGAAAATTATTTTTATCGCAAAAAAAGGTACATTAAGAAGATTCTTGAGTGATTTGAGTTGCAAGATGCAAAATTGTTAAGTACTTCTTTAGCTACACACTTTAAACTCTCAATTTCAGATTCCCTACAAAATGAAGAAGATGAAAGATACTTGTCAAAAGTATCTTATTCAAGTGCAGTTGGAAGTTTGATGTATGCACTATGCACTCGATATGCACATGTTGTTTGTAACACCCTTAACCCGTAATCGTCGCTAGAATAGGTTAAGAGGCATTATTGGATAATACACATCATTCACATGCATTTATGCATTCATTATCATAAACCATTCAAAACAAGTATACAAAGCTTTAATCATACATTCGAGACTAATTCTATGTACCTATTTTATACCATAAACATATGATTCATATCACATTTATAACCATTTCAACCACACAACTAACTTACCAAAAAGACCATTTCACTAGGCCATATATATATATATACACCAAATATACCATTTTTGCATCACATATCATATACCAAAATCAAACCATAAGTTCAACCATAATGAAGCCATATCTCATGGTATGATATACCCATCCCAAAACATACCACATTAGTCCTAGCCTATATATGCCATACTTTGATATATATATTTTCAAAAGGTACCAAAATAATATTTGATAGTGTGGTGATGATCCTTGACGGTCCCCGAGCTTTCAGTAGCTTCGATATCTATAAAACGATGCAAACACACACAAAGTAAGCTTTTAAAAGCTTAGTAAGCCATATACAAATAAACTTATCAACTAAACAATTATAGACCAATTCATACATATGAATCATAGCAAAACATGATTGCAAGATCTTATTTCTCATATAGCTCAACTGTTCATAACCACTTGCTTATAAACACATAACATTTTCATATAGTTCACATCTCACATGATCATATTTATTCTTGTATATCATTGCTAAATTTTATATACCTTTCGTACGTACCTGAATCGGATACACATTCACTTTATCATTTATTTCTCAATAATTCCCGTTGAATCGTTTAGAAATAATAAGGATACTCGGATAGCTCAAAAAGCTCATACAATGCCAAAGTCCCAGACGTGGTCTTACATGTAATCAAATATCAATGTCACTGTCCCAAACACAGTCTTACACAAAATTATATACGATGCCGATGTCCCAGACATGGTCTTACACGTAAATCATAAGTCGATGCCAATGTCCCAAACGTGGTCTTACATGATATCATACCTTGAAATCCTATGTCATGGCATATGTATCCTATACTATTCCTATGGTTCGTACAGGGCTTTCGGATGTCGTAACTTTGTCGATGTTTTCTCGGATTCAATTATTCAGCTATAGTAGCAATTCAATACATTTCCACAACAATCACTCATATATTATTCAATTGAAATAAGTTTATTTGCATATGAACTTACCTCAGAAATGAGAACGGCTAAACGAGCCGATTATTCTACAACCTTTGACTTTCCCCGATCTAATTCCTATTTCTTTCGTTCTTGATCTATATAAATTCAGATTTCACTAATTTAATTACACATTTGTTCATTTCAATCCCCAAACACATAATTAAGGCATTTTACACTTTAGCCCTCACATTTTCATATTTTAACACTTTAATCCCTATTTCATAAAATCACAAAATATGCATAATTTCATATTACACATGCTAGGCCGAATGTTTATGGAGTTCATATAAGCCCACATATTTCATTTATTTCACATTTTAGTCCCTTCAAATATAATTTTCACAAATTAGCCCAATGTACTCAAATTTATCAAAAATACAATCAAATACATATATTTCATTTTTTACCAAATAACATCACAAAGCTCACAATTTCATCAATGGTATAACTCAAAATCATTGTAAATTCTAGAAATTGAGACATGGGCTTGATAGATTACTAAGCAACAATATCAAAAACATAGAAATTATCAAAAACCGAACAAAAACGGACCTTTAATCAAGCTTGGAAGTAGCCGAATATCATAACATATGAGCCCTAGCTTTTCTTTCTTCAATTTCGACAATAATAGATGAGCGACCCACTAAATTCATGTTTTGTTTTATTCAATCTTTAATTTATGCATAATTTACTAGTTTACCCTTGGCTATATAACTTATAATTCATTTAATGGTTGCCCATATTTTTCTATGCATATGCCTAATGGTCTAATATCAACATAAGGACCTCATAATTAATAAACCATGTCAATTTAGCATTTATTCATGTAACATGCAACTTTTGCATTTTTTGCGATTTAATTCTTTTATCAAATTAAGCACACAAATGATTAAATTTTCATACGAAACTTTTAAACATGCTTAACCACATACCGTAAACATGAAAAATAATATTAAAATATTTTTTTGACTCAAATTTGTGGTCTTGAAACCACTATCCCAACTAGGGTCTAAACCGGGCTGTTACAGCTCTCCCCCTCAAGGATTTTCATCCCCGAAAATTTTACCGTTGATCAGAGTCGGATATTGTTGTCTTATAGCATCTTCGGGTTCCCATGTAGCTTCTTCGATCCTGTGTTTATGTCATAATACCTTCTCTAAAGAAATTTTCTTATTTCGTAATTCTTTAACTTCGCGAGCCAAAATACGGATCGGTTCTTCTTCATATGTCTTATCAGACCGAATTTCTATTTCTGACGGAGAAATCACATGCGAGGGATCAGATCTATATCGTCGAAGCATCGTGATTATTACTCGCGATAAGTTTTAAAATTTATAATTGATCGTACTTGAACTAACTATTATCACGATAAAGGCAATCGTACCTATCGAACAATAGTATAGTTTTAGCAAGACTGGATGTCGAACCTAAAGGAACTAAGAGTACTAGTAATAACTTTCTTTTTATTATCTAGCCTAAGAATAATGAAGGTTGTTTTATCTAACTAATTAACTAATCTAAGAATACACAGAAAGTAAATTGGGGAAATACTTTTGGGAAAACTGATTGATTTAGACAACACCCAAGGAAGAATTCGCCTAGACTTCTCTTGTTAATTGACTCTGAACCAGACGATTTATTCACTTGACTTGATCTGTAGAAATCCCTAAGTTATGTTATTATCCCTATTCAAGACTAATAACGTCTAACCCTAGGTTGATTAATTGAAATCTTTTTCTAATTAAAACCCCTAGTTTTGGATTAATTCGATCTATGGATTCCCTTATTAGATTTGACTTTAATCCGGCAGATTTATGTCGTCCTATCTCTAGGATTGCATGTAACTCCACTTAATTATGAATGATCTACTCTTAGACAGGGACTATTCATCCTCCGAATAAGCACATCAATACTTGAATCAATATCCTGGAATATTCAAACAAGAGTTAAAGTCATAATTAAGAACAAATCAAGTATTTATCATACATTTCAGAAAATATTAACAAGATCCGTCTTAGGTTTCATCCCCCTTAGGTATTTAGGGGATTTAGTTCATAACTATAAAAGAAAACATCTCAGAAGAATAATGACAAAACATAAAGAAAACCCAAAAACCCCTGAAGGAAATTGAAGGGAGATCTTCAGCCTTGGAGGTGAATCCGGCTTCCGAGATGGATCAATTGGCTTTCTTCGAGTAATTCCTTGCTTCCTACTCTCCGTCCCCTTTCTCTCCTCCTTTAGGGTCTTTTAAATAGGTTTTAGAATGCTTTCCAACCCTCAAAATTACCCCTTTCCGAATAGAACTCAACTTGGGCTCGACAAGGACACGCCCGTGTGCGATTACTTCAGGCCGTGGTCAAGGCTGAGAAATAGACACGCCCGTGTTGAGGTTGTTTTAAGCCATGTTCAAGCCTGCTAGAATGGTACGGGCGTGTGTTCTACCCGTGTGAGGAAGTCTAGGCCGTGTTGATTTCCCACGTCAGCCCATTTTCTCCGTTTTTGGCCCTTTTTTGTTCTTTTTACTTTCCTATACTCACCTAAGTATAAGATATGAAATTAAAGGATTAGGAGCATCAAATTACATAAAGCTAATGTTAATTCATCCAAAAATGTGCTAAGCATGGGATAAAAATATGTATAAATTACAACTTATCAAATACCCCCACAGTTAAGCGTTTGCTTGTCCTCAAGCAAAATCCTCACTTCACCATTAATAAGTCATTTTTCTCAACTTATAATTCTCATCAATAATATCTCAAAATAATCCATATGCAATCATACATTGAGAATTCAACTAGAAGAACATTAAAGTTTGAAACATTCCAAGTTGAGCATTTTATCATGAAAAACATAGATATCTCCCTCATCTAAGTAATCACCTTTGATTCAAAATATCATAGAGCTTAACATCATTACTTAAAGATTCACTCAAATCACTCGAGGTGTTTAAGGATAATGAATTTAGCACTCAACAGTCAATATGAAAAGTTATTACCATAGGCTTAAATGAAAATCAAATCTCCACCACTATAAATTGAGACAATACATCAATCAAAAGGTCTTTAGAGGGTTGTAACAAGGCTTTGGTTAGGGGGTGTGGTCACAAGCAGAAAGAGAAGGTTAGAATCGAGATTGAATTGAAGAATTACTCAACTAGAAAAATACTAAAACTTTGACAAATTACATCCCTAGTTTAGATAACCTATAATTGAGCTTTTCTTTTGGATAACATCATTTTAACACACGCATTATATAATCTCATCATCTCTTTTTCTTTTTGAAGAACAAATCAAATAACATAGACTAACTATCAAAGATAAAACATAGCTAAGTAATTTATTCAAATCAAATCTCGATAAAAATAGGGATAAAATTAATTGAGGGGATTTCAATAATAATGAGTTATAGGTTAATATAGAGGGCAAATCAATGAATGAGATGTTAGGTTCAAAGGGGTTCACTAAGGGTTAATTGTGCAGGTAGGCTTTTATGGAGTGAGTGGGTTAAACCTAAGTGCCTTTAACATGTTGACATATAAAATCAAATGGTGTGGTCTTGACTTGCATAATCAAGCAAGTTCTAGAATAACAATTCAATATTGACGCACTCAAAGCAATAATAAAAGTGAGCATGAAAGAAATAATAGATGCTCTAAAGGCTCAAAATCTCACAAAAATTATGGCTTTTTGATGTTTAAACCTGTGGATTTCAATTCAAGATAATACCTAAACTTGGGGAAAACAACCTAAAATTTTTAAATTCTCAAAAATCAACTTATCATGCTTGATTCTCTAATGTCTTAAAGTTTAAACAATTAATGCATGAATGCCTATGTTTTAATTCAAGACATATAAATAAAAACCATAAATTAATCAAAATTTATTCTAATAATGATATGAGGGATTTACAAGAGAACAAGACAAAATTCAGGGATTTTTCTGATAGTGATATAATTGACCCCCCCACACTTAAGATGTACTTTGTCCTCAATGTACAAAGATAAAGTTGGTGGAAAATATAGACATAAAATCATAAGATAGGGAGAGAGTTGAAACTTCCTGAATGTTAAATGGATGAAATCCTTGGGTTGGAGTTATGTAGAGTGGAGGAGAATACTCCGGTGATGGTAGAGGTTGGGTTCCACAAGTGCTGTACCAAAAGAATATTATATCTCGTCGTAGCTATGGTCATGGTCGAGTAGGGCATGGTAGTCATGGAGAACCTTTTCTAGTGGAGTTTTAAGTTCCTAAGTAATAGTGAGCTTTGAAGCTTTTTATAACTGCGATAAGATCAATAACTCTTTAGGAATATAGAGAAGCATGATTACTCAGAAAGAGATAGCCGAAAACATCAATAAAGTAATATAAATTGTAATACCTAAAAGTGAAATAAAAATAGTCTTAAATAAAATTAAAAATATAGATATTGGGGCGCACGGCCGTGGGGCATGCCCGTGTGCCTTTATTTTAGCCCGTGTTTATCGTGGTTTTCAGCTTTGGACGTGATGGTGCACACGGCCGTGTCGCACGATCGTGTTCCGCTTCGTTCGCATCTCTCACGCCCGTGTTGCACGGCCGTGTTCTGCTTCGTTCGCATCTCCCCACTCGTGTATATATATGCACGCCCGTGTTAATTTGACAGGTTCGACCACGGGTGGTGAGCACGGGCATGTCGCACGCCAATGTTGATTTGGTAGGATTGCTCATGGCCATGTCGCACGGCCATGGCAACTTATCGCATCCCGTGTTTTGGGAAAAATTCTTGCTCTGTTTTCACACGGCCATATCGCACGACCGTGTCACCTTTCGTGTTATGAGCACGGCCTAAGGCATGCCCGTGTGCCTGGCCGTGTGGATTTGGAAAACCTGTGTTCAAAGACTCAGTTAGTGATTTAGATGTTAAAACTAAAATTTAAATAAATCAAAACCTTTAGTACTTGGGTTGCCTCCCGAGAAGCGCTTATTTATAGTCTAAGCTCGACTTACCTCGATTTCACGAGGTCATGGTGGTTCGAGGAGTTTACACTCCTCATTTCTGCTATCAGTTATATCAACATAAGGTTTAAGACGAGTACTGTTTATCTTGAACATGCCGAATTTGGGATGAATTACCTCGACTGTACCGTATGGAAAAATGCTAAGTACCGTAAGAGGATTTTCTTCATTCGGTTTAGAAGTGGTAATACAAGGGTCTGCTGATTCTAAAAGCACCTTACCTCCAACCTTAATTTGATTTTGAGAAAAATTGAGTTCGTCATGGCGTGTTTTTGGTTTATTGTGTGTTCTAGTTCCTCGATTTGTAGCCTTCGTTCTTCATGGATAGGTCCTTCGTTGTTGCTTGAACATGGCTCATTTACGCTCTTCGAGCGTGTTTCCAACGAAGAAGGTTGCACCACATGATCAGTATTAGTAACATGATTTATACTACCACCCTCGTTACTCGAACTACGAGCTTGAAGAGTGATTGTTTCATCACCCACACGAAGTGTGAGTTCACCTGTACCAACATCAATAATGGTTCTAGCAGTCGCTAAAAAGGGCCTTCCTAAAATTAAAGGCATGCCACTGTCTTATTCTATATCTAGAACAAAAAAATCAACTGGGAATATAAATTTATCGATTTTTACTAGTACATCTTCAATGATACCCCTCGAAAATCTAATGGTTTTATCTGCCAATTGAATGCTCATCCTAGTTTGTTTGGGTTTCCCGAGACGTAGTTGTTTCAATATTTTATAGGGCATGAAATTAATACTAGCCCCTAATTAGGCCAAAGCATTTTTAACATTTAAACTACCAATTAAACAAGGAATCGTAAATCTCCCTGGGTCTTTCAACTTGTTGGGTAACTTATTCTGTAGAATGGCTGAGCAAACTGCGTTCAATTCCACATGCGACGCCTCATCCAACTTCCGCTTATTCGCTAAAAGCTCATTTAAAAACTTCATTACGCTCGACATCTGCAAAAGAGCTTCAATAAATAGTAAGTTAATATGTAATTTCTTTAGCAGTTTAAGGAATTTACCAAATTGTTCGTCTGAGCGGTCTTTCCTTGTCGCATTGGGATATGGCACACGAGGTTTGTATTCTATACTTACCGGTTTTTGCTCACTGTGGTCTACCTTATCCTTACCTATACTTACCACAATTCCTTGCCTCGGTTCTGGTTCAGCCTCAACTAATCCTTCTTCACCTTGAACGTTAATCGCGTTGAGTTGTTCCCTCGGGTTAGGTTCAGTATTATTTGGCAAGCTACCTTGTGGTCATTCCGAAATTAATATGGAAAGCTGTCCTATTTGAATTTCAAGCCCTTGGATTGATGCTTGTTGATTTTTAAGTGCTGCCTTGCTATTCTGAAAACGAGTTTCTGACACCGAGATGAATTTTGTTAGCATCTCCTCATGGTTTGGCTTCTTTTCCTGTTGATAGAGTAATTGTTGTAAACCCGGAGGATTTTGTGGCCTTTGATTTCCTTGACCACCCCATGAAAAATTTGGGTGGTTCCTCCAACCTGCATTATACGTATTACTGTATGGGTTATTTTGAGGTATATTTACCCATATAGTGGACTTGTTCCTCCTCGGTTGTAGGATTTAAGGATTGATATTCTGTGTGTATGCCTCCTTCGCTTCAATCACACCTCATTACTAGATGTACCTGCACGGAACTAAGCAAACCGTCAATCTTTTTATTCAAAATTTCTACCTGATTTGTTAGCATATTAACCGAGTCGACGTTATAAATGCCTGCTGTTTTGGTTGGCTTAGTCCTCATGACTTGCCACTGATAGTTATTTAGTGACATTTCTTCTATAAATTCGTAAGCCTCTTTAGGTGTTTTGTTGTTGATGGTTCCACCGGTGGCTGCATCAATTATCTATCTCGTCGAGGGGTTCACACCATTGTAAAATGTTTGAACTTGTAGTCACAGAGGTAATCCATGGTGAGGACACCTTAGTAGGTCCTTGTATCTCTCCCATGTATCGTATAGTGTTTCTAAATCCATCTGCACAAAAAAAGATATATCATTCCTTAGTTAAACTGTTTTAGCAAGTGGAAAGTATTTGAGTAAAAACTTTTCGGTCATTTGCTCCCAAGTAGTGATTGACCCTCGTGGTAATGAGTTCAACCATTGTTTAGCTTTATTCCTTAGTGAAAAGGGAAATAGCCGAAGGCGAATGACATCGTTAGAAACACTATTGATTTTGAATGTGTCGCAAAGTTCCAAAAAAATTGCTAAATGAGTATTTTGGTTTTCGTCCTGCAAACCATCAAACTGAACAAAATGTTGTATCATTTGAATTGTGTTAGGTTTCAGTTCAAAGTTATTTGCAGCAATAGCAAGCCTAACTATACTCGATTCAGTTCCTGTTAAAGTAGGTTTAGCATAATCATACATAGTACGAGGAGTAGGATTCTGATTTACTGGATCAGCAGCAATCACAGGAGGTAGCGAATTTTCCTGATTTTCGGCCATCCCCTCGGTTGTATTGGAACCTCGTCCTCTTGCTCTTCCTCTGTGTATCTTAAGCTTCGCCTTATTTCTCTTTGGTTTTTGTGAGCTATGCGATCAATCTCTCCGTCAAAAAGTAATGGTCCTAACGGGTTTCTTCTAGTCATAAACTATAAGAACCTGCCAAAAAAAGAGAATTTAGTAATGAAAATCAAAACAAAATTTAAAGTGCAATAAAAGTAAATGGCTAAAGTAATAAAAATCGAGTGTTCCTAATATCTTAGTTCCCCAACAACGGCACCAAAAACTTGATTGTCACTCGCGATAAGTTTTAAAATTTATAATTGATCGTACTTGAACTAACTATTACCACGATGAAGGCAATCATACCTATCGAACAGTAGTATAGTTTTAGCAAGATCGGATGTCGAACCCAAAGGAACTAAGAGTACTAGTATTAACTTTCTTTTTATTATCTAGCCTAGGAATAATGAAGGTTTTTTTATCTAACTAATTAACTAATCTAAGAATGCACAGAAAGTAAATTGGGGAAATATTTTTGGGAAAACTGATTGATTTAGACAACACCCAAGATAGAATTCACCTAAACTTCTCTTGTTAATTGACTCTGAACCAAACGATTTATTCACTTGACTTGATCCGTAGAAATCTCTAAGTTATGTTATTATCCCTATTCAAGATTAATAACATCTAACCTTAGGTTGATTAATTGAAATCTCTTTCTAATTAAAACCCTTAGTTTTGCATTAACTCGATCTATGGATTCCCTTATTAGATTTGACTCTAATTCGACAGATTTATGTCGTCCTTTCTCTAGGATTGCATGCAACTCCGTTTAATTATGAATGATCTACTCTTAAACAAAAACTATTAATCCTCCAAATAAGCACATCAATACTTGAATCAATATCCTAGAATATTCAAACAAGAATTAAAGTCATAATTAAGAACAAATCAAGTATTTATCATACAGTTCAGAAAATATTAACAAGATCCGTCTTAGGTTTCATCCCCCTTAGGTATTTAGGGGATTTAGTTCATAACTATAAAAGAAAACATCTCAGAAGAATAATGACAAAATATAAAGAAAACCCCAAAACCCCTGAAGGAAATTGAAGGGAGATCTTCAGTCTTGGAGGTGAATCCGGCTTCCGAGATGGATCAATTAGCTTTCTTCGAGTAATTCCTTGCTTCCTACTCTCTGTCCCCTTTCTCTCCTTCTTTAGGGTATTTTAAATAGGTTTTAGAATGCTTTCCAACCCTCAAAATTGCCCCTTTCCAAATATAACTCAACTTGGGCTCGACAGGGACATGCCCGTGTGCGATTACTTCAGGCCTTGGTTAAGGCTAAGAAATAGACACGCCTATGTTGAGGTCGTTTTAAGCCGTGTTCAAGCCTGCTAGAATGGCACGGGTGTGTGTTTTACCCATGTGAGGAAGTCTAAGCCGTGTTGATTTCCCATGTCGGCCCATTTTCTCTGTTTTTGGCATGTTTCTTGTTCTTTTTACTTTCCTATGCTCACCTAAGTATAAGATATGAAATTAAAGGATTATGAGTATCAAATTCCATAAATCTAATGTTAATTCATCCAAAAATGTGCTAAGCATGGGATAAAAATATGTATAAATTACAACTTATCACATCGATACGTGGAACACATTATGGATCTTTTCTAGCTCAAATGGTAATAACAATCTATATGCAACTGGCCTGATACGCTCAATAATATCAAATGGTCCAATGAACCTTGGACTCAATTTGCCTTTTCTACAGAATCAGAGTATTTTCTTCCACGGAGATACTTTCAAAAACACTGTATCCCCGATTTCAAACTCAATATCTTTCGTTTCAAGTCTGCATACGATTTCTGACGATCTGACGTTGCTTTCAGACTTTCACGAATCACTTTCACTTTCTCTTCAGTCTCTTTAATCAAATCAACCTCGTGAATCTTATTCTCATTGAAATTAGTCCAATACAAAGGTTTTTGGCATTTGCGACCATATAAAGCTTCGTACGGTGCCATTTTAATGCTCTATTGAAAACTATTATTATACGCAAATTCAATCAATGGTAAATACTATTCCCACAGACCTTCAAACTCAAGAATGTAGCATCTCAACATATCCTCGAGTATCTGAATAATTTGCTTGGATTGACCATCTGTTTGCGGGTGAAAAGCAGTACTAAAACATAATTTTGTACCTAAAGCATCTTGCAGTTTCTTCCAAAATCTTGAAGTAAATCTCAAATCTCTATCTGACACAATAAACAGTGGTACTCCGTGTAATCTAACAATTTTGGAAATGTATAACTCAGCTAACTTATCAAGTGAGTATTCTATTCGAAACGGAACAAAATGAGCTGATTTCGTCAATCTATCAACTACAACCTAAATTGCATTCTTCTTTCTCGGAGATAGGGGTAAACCCGAAACAAAATCCATCATCACTCTATCCTATTTCCACTCAGGAATCATAATAGACTGTAACAAGCTGGAAGGCACTTGATGTTTAGCTTTAACTTGCTGACAGATCAAACATTTCGAATCAAAATCAGAGATATCTCTTTTCATGCCATGCCACCAGTATAGCTGTTTCAAATCATTATATATTTTCATACTTCTCAGATGCAAAGATAAGCGACTACTATGAGCTTTGTTCAAAATCATCTGAATCAACTCTGAATTTCTCCGAACACAAATTCAGCCTTTGAATCTCAAACAATCATCAGTACCAACTTGAAATTCTGAATCAGGGTTTAAATCACGCTGAGCTGTTTTACTATTATCTCATTATCAACTTTCTAAGCATAAAAAATCTATTGTAAAAACAACGGTCTCGCTTACAATTCAGCTAAAATCGAACCATCATCAGACATAACTAAATGAACATTCATCGTATGTAGTGCAAACAGTGGTTTCCGGCTCAAAACATTAGCAATAACATTTTCTTTTCCGGAATGGTAATCAATAACTAGCTCGTAGTCTTTTAACAGTTCTAGCCATCTTCTCTATCGCAGATTCAAATCTTTTTGAGTCATCAAATATTTCAAACTTCTATGATCTGAAAACACATGAGACTTTTCACCGAACAAATAATGGCGCCAAATTTTCAAAGCAAATACAATAGCAGCTAACTCAAGATCATGTATCGGATAATTCTTTTCATGCGACTTCAATTGTCTCGAGGCGTAGGCTATAACCTTGCCTTCCTGCATCAAAACACAACTTAGTCTATTCAACGAAGCATCACTGTAAATCACAAATTCTTTATCCGATTCTGGTTGCCCTAATACCGGAGCTTCAGTCATTAAGGCTTTTAACTGATCAAAGCTTTTCTAACACTTTTTGGACCATTCAAACTAAACGTATTTCTAAAGGAATTTTGTCAACAGAGTTGCAATCATCGAAAAGCCTTTTACGAACCTTTAGTAATAACCAGCAAGTCCCAAAAAACTGTGGCTTCAGACACATTTCTTGGAGGCTTCCAATCTAAGATAGCTGAAATTTTGCTCGGATCGACTTGTATACCAGATGCTGACATAATATGCCCTAGAAAACTGACTTCTTGCAACCAGAATTCACATTTACTAAACTTTGCAAATAACTGTTTATCATGCAGAGTCTGTAACACTATTCTTAGATGTTCGGCATGCTCAGATTCATCATGAGAATATATTAAAATATCATCAATGAATACAACAACAAATCAATCTAAATACGATCTGAAAATTATGTTCATCAGGTCCATAAAAATAGCAGGTGCATTTGTTAATCCAAATGGCATAACTAAGAACTCATAGTGTTCGTACCTCGTTCAAAAAGCTATTTCCAGAATGTCTAAATCTTTTAGTCTCAATTGATAATAGCTCAACCTCAAATTTATCTTTGAAAACAAAGTAGCACCTTTCAACAGATCAAACAAATCGTCAATTCTGGGCAAAGGATATTTGTTCTTGACAGTCACTTTGTTTAACTGACGATAATCAATCCATATTCTCATTGTGCCATCTTTCTTTTTCACGAACATAACGAGAGCACCCTAGGGAGAAAAGCCCGGTTGTGCGAATCCTCTATCGGTCAATTCTTGTAACTAAGATTTCAATTCTTTCAATTCTATTGGAGCCATTCTATACAGAGCTATTGATATCGGAGTAGTCCCCGACACTAGCTTAATGCCAAACTCAACTTCTATTATCGGAGGTAATCTAGGTAATTCTTCAGAAAACACATCAGGAAACTCATAGACAATCAGTACAGATTCTATTTTCTTTTCTGTCACTTTTAAATCAATCACATAGGCAAAGTAGGCTTTACAACTATTTTTCACATATTTTAGAACTTTCGATGCAGATATCACAGCTGGTAGCCCATTCAAATCACTGGACTCAATTCAAATTATCTCATTATTCTTGTATCTCAAATCAATAGTTTTCTGTTTGCAGTTCATAATAGCATCATGCAAAGTTAGCCAATCCATACCCAAAATTATATCAAATTCGTCAAAAGGTAATAGCATCAGATCAACTAGAAACAAATATCTCAAATCGCCAACAGACAATTCTTGCACACTTTATCAACCAAAACACTTTTGCCTAAGGGGTTCGATACTCTAATCACAAATTCAGTAGACTCCACAGGTAAAGTCTTACTGGATACTAAATTCATGAATATATACAAATGCGTTGATCCTAGATCTATTAATGCAATCAAAAAATTATCGTAAAGAATAAATGTACCCGTAATTACATCTGGAGACGAGGCTTCTTCGCGAGCGCGAATAACATAAGCTCTGGTAAGTGCTCGAGTTTCAGATCTCCAGTAGTGTCTTTATTCATTCTTTGACTACCACTCACGTTACTTATGTTTCTGGATGGTTTACCCCTAGCAGCAGTGTTACTCGACCTCGTATTCAAGGCCTCGTATTACTCGGGCTCAGTAAGGGAGTTGGTGCAAATATGATTCAAGGTGGAGATTTGTGGAAGAATGCCTCTTACTTCGACCAAAATTTATTTTCTTCTCCTAGTTAAACTCTGTTTTTAGTTTTGCACTTAAACTTTAATTAACCTAGAGTTTTTGTAGTCATATATGCTACAAATTAGCCTATAATAGTTACTTTAAGTTTTACATAACCAAAAATTATTTAGATTGATAAAGTTTTGTTCTTTGTTTTAAAGGATTTTTCTTGTACGGCTTCAAGTTTTCTTTTAATTCTCTCCATATTTTGTACTCTCCTTTATTACAGTGAAATCTCCATTTGCCGTGGTTTTTTTATCCTCCCTTGAGGACTTTTTCCACGTAAAATTTACGTTTCGATATTTTCGATTCTTATTTTATTCACTTTATTTGTTGCTTAATCGAGTTTACCCCGACAAGAGGTTTATTACTTGTATTGTGAGAAATTTGGGTGAGTGATTTGTAACAATTGGGTTGGATGTTAGGGTTACAATTACTTCTTTTTGCAATGGTAGATTAGACTTAAGCCAATAGGTGATTCGAACAATTGTTGAATAAAATCATTCATTGATCTAGGGTTTACAAAATAGGATTAGGGAATTTGATTTACATTAACATACATTGCGTGTCATCTCTCCTTACCAGGCTTGTTGCTCTACTTTTCTTTTGGTCTGTTTTGTTTGATTTTGTTCCAAAGCCTATTAGAACAGTACTTTTTTCTAGATGCAAACCAAGGCTTTTTCAATTGGTATTAAAGCAAGCTTCAAAAGTTGTGTAAAAGGTGATCCTTTGTTTTATTTATGACCGTGGAATCAATGAAGGAAGGTGGTTTAATTACTTGATACCCGTTGCTACTTGGTTAAGCAACTATGCTTAATGAAAGGCTTGTATAAGAGTTTTCATTATGTCTATTAACAAAAAAAAAAAACCTAGAAAGGTATTAAAGATGGATGGACTCCATTATTGTAACTGTTGCTGATGACACTACACACCCTAAAGAAAGAAGCAAATACATTGATGTGGAAAGAAAGACTTCTCATGAAAATTCCCAAGCCCTAAATGCCATTTTTAGTGGAGTTGACGTGGACCAAGTAAATTCATTTTTGTATTTGAATTTTCTAAAGAGGCATGGACAATCTTGCAAAATAAACATGAAGGAAATGATTTTGTATGTCTATCAAACCTTCAAATTTTAACTACCAGGTTAAAAAATTAAAAATATTTGAAAATGAGATTATTTATGAGTTTTATACAAGTTTATGTGAGTACTCCGAGGATCGTACTAAAGAGAGACGAGTGCTAGATCAATTCGAACCTAAACACTAAAAATCTAATTAGTAGTTTAAATTAATTATAGTAGGAAAACATAAAATAAAAATATTTTTAGGGTTTCTATAATAATAAAACACAATATCATAAAAGAAATAAACTTCAAGATATAGAAAAGGAGAATGAATCAAATCCTGATTATGGGTGATTAGCTTGCTTCGGTAACCCCCATCAACTGTCGTTTCGGGTTCCTTGTCAATAAACTAGTCGCTACCCCAGCAGGATCTTCTGATCTTTCACTAACATAATAAGTCAGCAATGACTACTTATCTTGACCTAACAATCTAGACTGGCTTGGGGTGAAGGTGTTCACTAATGGGCCATACCAATTTTTAGTTAATTCCCACCTTGATGACTTCATAGGGTTGTTAGGCCTAGGGTTTGTTTCATTTTTTTTTCTTTCCCAAATAGTTGATCCATTGAGTAACCCTACAAAATAGTCCATAGATCATACCTCTACTCGTTAATCCCCCATAGGGGGATTAGTTCCTCATGGTTTTCATAGATAGTATAGAATCAATATAAGGAGAAAGCATGCTAATTAAATCCATATTATAGAGTATATGAAAAAGCCTGATTGTATTGATATTAATCGCGAATCCACAAAGTTTGAATGCTTTCCACAATTCAGATCTCTTGAGAACAATGAAGAACAACTGAAATAAATTCTAAAACCTAAAAATGAAAGAAAAACTAAACTAAATTTACTAAAGAAAATCTAGGCTAAGTGAATGATGTCTATAACATGTGCCAAATGAGCCTATTTATAGAGGTCAGGTGGCCATCGTCCTCAAGTCTAGGTTAGTTGATGTTATCGAGCTTTAAGTTTGATTGTGTAAACCAAACACCCTTGTTTCGTATTTGATTTCTGTCTCAGAGTCGATGTAATTACACACAAGACCTGTGTCGCGACATAGCAGTCAGTATACTCATTTTGATATATCTTTAAGGGTATGTCGCGACACCCTCAGGCTGTGTCACGACATTGAAGGTAGTCTTGAGGTTTCTCCATTTTGCTCTCTATATTGCGACATCGGTCATCTCGTGTTGTGACTAGTGTTAGTTTAATATTCCTTCTAAAGGTTTCTTGTACACTTACAAAGTGTGTTAGCTCACCCTTAGGCCTCATTCAACCCTTAAGGGCAATAAGAGACTCAATTTACACATTTTATTAACTTAATGAGAATTTACAAAAACATAATTAAAACCTACTAGAAATGCTTTCTTTCAAGCTCTTAATGTGTAGAATTAGTTTAATCTGCAACACCGAATTATGGTAGATTAAACTCCCCCACACTTAAGCCATTGCTTGTCCTCAAGCAATGTAACATATAATTAAAATAAACGAAAAAGAAGATATGAAAACAGAAAGAAAAAGATTTAGTTGTAAATAAGAGCAAACCAAATAATAAAATAAAATAAATAAATAAGCAAAAAGGCAAAATCATAAAAAAAGTTTGACTTGGATTCTTTCTTTAAACAGGCTAGAGTTAGTGAAGTTGGATGTAAAATGAACCTCACCCCTAAACTCCCCTACATTTAACCTTTTGGTTGTCCTCAAGAAAACCAAGTCTAGACAGACAAGATGCAATAAGAAGACGTCATTTGGATTTTATTTCTACTAAGAACATGATTGTCAAATATTAAAGGTATAACAATTCGTATCACACATATAACTTAATCTTGATAGTTCGATGCTTTGAAAATTTTTAAAGTAAGTTATTATTAGTTTACAAAGTTACATTACAAACAAATTAGAAACAATTCGCATGACCAAATGTTTAGCAATATCACCATTAACATAAATCAAACAGATATATAGCAGACTCAATCATGTCAATAAAAACATTCATTAAATAAAATTGTTAGCAATTTCAGAAGATTATGTACAGAGAACACTTAACTCACATTAGTCTTCTAGGCTTGTAATGTTCTGAGGCTTAAGATGGTATGAGTTCAAAGAAAGATATGGCTCAAAATCGTTAAAACACAAGAAATAGTTAGGCACAAGACATTGTTCCCTATATTCCCCCTTAATGTCCCATCCAAGCTCTCCACATTTTGTCTCCCTCTCCCACCTACCTTATCTCTCCATGTAGGAGGATACAATATAATACTAGCAACTTTGGTTGGCTTGACGAGTTTTGCTGCACTGATGACTGAGTTTTCTTACTTTTGTGACTCTTTGTTTTGTCACTTTGACTTTTTACTCATTTTTCAATCATAGTGCTTTTGTTTCTGGTTTGTAATTTTTCTCCTCATTTTTACTTTTGACTTTTTCTCAATTCTTCTTTGTTGCACATTTTTGCCCGACCTATAATCACTGTATCACATTATTTCTTCCTTTTTTTTCTCTTTTTTTTGAAAACACCGTAATGTATCTACCTAAACCCTCAATATCTATAGCCTGACATCTATTTCGTAATGCATTAAAGGACCAATGATCGGGAAGAGTTCAAGTTTTCAATTTATGTGTGGTCTTTGGGTTTTAATTTTTGTAAGTTCATAAAAAAAGGAGTGATCAGGCTTCAAATAAAGAGAATAGGGATTCATAGCATTAAGTATAATCATTTGAGAACTAGTTATTCAAACAATGCCTTAAGCATCCCACCATACACAATTTCTTTCATGCTTCGAATTAAACAAATGAATAATAATCAATTCATGCATTCATGTCTCTGCGACTATCTATAAGACTTACTCTCATATGGCATCATCAAACATTCTTACTTAGGTACTTCTAATCTATTATCTTATATCAATAAAAAATTCATGCTTGACAAGAATGATTACATGCTTTATTATCTTCAACCGCTATTCACAGTATTAATATAATCTAAGCACAATGCAATAAAATAATAATTTTTTAAGGAAATAAATAATAATATAGTCTAGAGTGTGAATATTGCTACAAAATGTATGGAAATTAAGGCAGTGTCCGCAAGTTTACGGGTCAAGTTGTAATATAGTTTGTTTACAATGAAACACATAGTAAGTATTCTGAGGATCCTACCTAAGGGAGGCTAGTGCTAAATTAATTCTAACCTAAACACCAATAGATTTAATTAGTACTTTAAGTAAACTATATTATGAATGAACATAAATAAAAGATTTTTAGGGTTTTTATAATAATAAAGACAAACATAAAAGAAATAGACTTCAAGAGATAGAAAGGGAGGATAAATCAAATCTTGATTATGGGTGATTAGCTTGCTTGGGTAATCTCTATTAGCTGTCATTTCGGGTTCCTCGTCAATCAACTAGTCGCTACCCTCTTAGGATTTTCTAATCTTCCACTAACATAACGAGTTAGCAAGAACTACTTATCTTCTGACCTCATAGTTTAGACTGGATTGGGGGTGAAGGTGTTCACGAATGGGCAATACCAATTTTGGGTTAATTTCCACCTTGATGACTTTCCAAGGTTGTCAAGGTTAGGGTTTGTTTTAGGTTCTTCCTTTCCCAAACAACTGATCTATTGAGTAACCCTATAAAATAGTTAATAGATCATACCTCCACTCGCTAATCCCTCATAGAGGGATTAGATCCTCATGGCTTTCATAGACATTATGAAATCGATATAAAGAGAAAGCATGCTAATTAAATCGACAAGATAAAGTAAATGAAAGAGTCTGATTGTATTGAGATTAATTGTGAATCCACAAAGTTTAAATGCTTCCACACTTCAGATCCCTTGCAATCAACAAGAACAAATGAAAGAAATCTAAAACCTAAGAGAAAAAGAAAACCAAACTGAATTTTACAAAGAGAATGTAGGTTAAAGGAATGGTGTCCATAAAAAGTGACAAATGAGCCTATTTATAGCCTTCAGGTGGCCGTTATCCTTCACTCTAGGTTACCTGATGTTCTCGAGCTTTAAGTTTGATTATGCAGACCAAAACGCCATTGCTTCATGTTTTAATTTTTGTCACAGAGTTGATGTTGCCACACACCAGGACCTGTGTAGCGACACCATCAGCCTGTGTTGCGACATCGAAGGTAGTCTTGAGCTTTCTCCATTCTATTCCCTATGTTGCGACATCGAGTCATCCGTGTTACGACATAGCGACTATAATCCGTTTAGTACACCTGCTAATGGTTTCATGCACACGCACAAAGTATGTTAGCTCACCCTTGGGCCTCATTTGGTGCCTAAGGTCAATAAAAGACTCAATTTGCACATTTTATTAACTTAACAAGAGTTTACAAACATAACTAAAACCTACTAAAAATGCTTGCTTTCAAGCTCATAAAATGTAAGAATTATTTTAATCTACAACACTGAATTATGGAGGATCAGTCACGGCCTAATATAACAATCATGGTTAGCTCACATGTTTTTGTGCACTAATGAACGGACTTTTCTTACTTTTGTCACTTCGTCACAATTTTTTTTCAATACATTTCACTCAGAAATGTTTTTTACTTTTCAAGTACTTTTTCTAGTCATTTTGATTTTCTTCTTGATTTTTTATTTTATTGCACATATTGGCTAAGATATAATTACTATATCACATTGATCCCTCCTATTTCACTCTATTTTTACTAAATTTGGCATAATGTATCTGCTTAACCCTTAATACGTATGGCCAGATGTCTATAGTTGTACAGTTTAGCAACAATGGAAAATGATAATTACAAATTTATATTTTGGCTCGAGTTTTGTATAAAGGTTTATCAAAAAGTGCTTTCTGGCTAAAAAAAATAGGCACTAAAGATAAATAATAGGGTTAGATTTTTGGCTATTGGTGTATTCCAAACAATGCCTTAGGTCATCCCTAGGTATCACAATATTCACAACTCTAATCAACCAAACAACCACAAATTCAAGATTTTATCATTCATACTAGCAAGCTTGTTTCCTTGTATTCTCTATATCATTTGGTACATTCAATTACTTTAATGCTTATTTACAGTGTAATATATAGAACTTAATAGTCTAATAATAAAATATTTAAAATAACCTATCCTCATGCCCAATTTATTGCAAATACAATCAACCTATGTACATGCTCCTAACCAATCATTTGTATTTCTACAAGCTTAAGCACACAAATGACAAGAAGAATCAAAGAAAAAAATAACAATTTAAAACAAATTTTCTATCACCCCCACACTTTAGATAACACATTGTCCTAAATGTGTAGCCCTTAAAAAGATAAGGAAAGAAGTTACCCGATTGATCGTGATAGTTCCATAGGTTATTAGTGGGTGCTTCCTACTTTGATCATGGAAAGCTCAAAATCGTTGTGCCTCTTCCATTTGGGTTTCCTACAAAAATTTTTAAGCAAAACATATAATATATAATAATATATTACTACTCCTACCTCTAACGATTTAAATAAAAAATCATTCTGAATATTAATACAAATCCAAAGTAGAAAAGTTTAGTTTTAATCCGAACCATAAAATCGAGACAATGCCCCCTTTCAATTGGTGATTTTCCTTTTCCAGTTTCGATCCTTGATGGGAGCTTTCACCCGTCAAAGGTGCGAGATGGGTTGGACTTCGTATGACGGGCCTTTTTGGTGTAGAATATTGTGGCTAAAAAGCCACCTCATAATCGTCCTCTTCTCTTGGGAGGTCTTGTTCACTCTCATTCTTTGAAGTTGCCTCCTCCTGTGTCTGCGTTTGGCCAACCATGTCTGGTAGGTAATTTGTAGCTCTTAACCCATTTAGTCAAGCAAATTCTTGTAGTACTGGGCCTGTCTCTTACATCCACCTAATCATCCAATCAAGCTTTTCCTTTGGGCTCCCGCTTGTCCCTCTTCGAGCTTTTGACTTCTTTTTTCGTTTAAGTGAAATTGAAACATCCATCTTTTCTTTCCTCGTCTAATTCCAGTTCATGATTTGTTTTCTTTGAAGGTCAACGTATTGTGTATACAATGAACCTCCGATAATGCTTTTTTTTTTTTGGTATCATGAACTGTTAATTCTTGCCCATTGTAACTTCTGCCCTTTGACAGAGTTCTATCACCAAGTGGGGAAATAAGATTTCAACTTTTAGGTTGTGTGCACAGCGGATCATTTCATGATAAATGCATCTACCCACACATATCTGCTTGCACTGCAAAATGCCATATAACATAATAGCTCGTAAAGTATTACTGTTAGAAAAATTTAATGCGAGTGCAATTCTAGTGCCTGTGAATTGTATCCACATTTTTGCTACCAGGAATATTATCACTTGATTGAAGTTAGTTGGAAAACTTGTATCTGGCCTACAATTCCATATACCTCTATCTTGAGGTAGGTACTTAATGACATTCTCCATAGTTATATCCTCAAATTTGTCTAAATTAGTGTTATTAATAAAGTCTTTGTTATAGAAAGGTACATCATAGAATTCATATATTTCCCTAGGGGTAATCGACACCTTTTCCCCTCTATAACTCCCCTAACCCATCTCCATTGTCGAATTAAGGTTACAGAGTATTACCGAGCAAAATAGAAAATTTAACTTCACAACAGAATTATACAAATTAAATGCTAACGTATAATTATTGAATCTAATTATGGAAAAAATACACTTATGGGCCTTAAATCGAGTCTATGAGGCCCTAAAAATAGTTTGGGAAAAATTCTTGGATCAACTTGAAACAAAATAGAAAACTTTGGAAAAACTTGAAAATGAGGGTCACACAGCCGTGTGACATAGCCTAGACCGTGTGAACATTTGAAGTCTAGACACACGACCATGTCCCAGCCCATGTGTCCAACTGTGTGAGTATTCAAAATATGGCCACACAACTGTGTTGTCGGTCGTGTGCCAAATCGTGTTACATACTAAATTGTGACACACGACCATGTTGCGGGCCGTGTCTCAGACCGTGTGAACCTTGCACCTAAAACAATAATGACACACGACCATTTGGGGTGACAGTGTGGCACACGATCGTGTGACTGCTTGTGTCCCAAGCCTTGTGCTTCTCAAAATGACCCTAAAACAAGCCAAAGCGGTGACCTTTTGTTGCATAACAAGCCATACCACACCAATCATTTTCACATGACTAACACAATTTAAGACATACCAGAAACATACCAAAACCAAGTGAGATGCCTAGCCAATATGCCATCAATTGATACCACAATTCAACACATCAGCTTTACTTAATTCAATATTTCAAATACATTAATTAAGCATAATTCATATATAAATATATCAAATAACCATTTCAAAGCATACCATTCAACCATATTTTACCCACTTTCATATGAGCATACATAAATGTCACCTACCATATTTTTACACTTTTATCTGCGATCTATCAACTAAGAACATTAAGACACATATGAGCTTGGCACAAATTCAAAACAAACTAAGTTATCAAATCAACATTCAAGCCTTATTACATACCAGAACATATTCATATAATTTAATCTAAATGTCTACCCAATATACCCTCCGTGGTACCACAATTTAACATCCAAATCAATTCAAATCCAATACCATAAATTCATACCTTAAACTTACGTCACATATCTACCATTTAACCACTTTATTCCCACTTCAATGAACTAAAATCTATCTAAATCTCAAGGCATTCACAAGTGACCAAAACATATACTTACATATTTACATTTATAAGCCAACATTAAGGCATATAGACAAATAAACTTAAACCACATCACATTGATAAATAACATAAAAACTCCTAGTACATGCCATTTATAACCATTATCCATAACAACCAAAAATACCAATTTGATGAATGGATAATGTGATTGTGCTCCAACATGATTCTAACTGATTGAGCTTTTGATGATCTACAAAACAGAGAAAAAATAGCTACGTAAGCAACTAATGCTTAGCAAGTTTGTATAAATAAAACTTAACTTACCGAACATTTTAAGTTAAACAACCGAGCATAAATTCATTATGTCATAAGCCAATTTTTCACTCCTATACACACCACCTCATAAGGTTAGTTGGTATAACATTGTATATATAACTCCAACCAAATCATGGTATAAAACATATTTAACATTTCACTTTCAAAATTCACCACTCATATATATATACACTAAACCATCCTTTCCTTTCAATTACACATTTGATCATAATCCATATCATTAATAGGAATCATAGTTCATTTCATGTAATCACATACCCTTTAAAGCTTTATTTACCCGTTAAACCAAATGAAACAACCTTGAATATTCGGAAAATACTCATATAACCATTTAATTCTCTAAGCACTCTACAAACGTAACTAAATAACATATTTATAGACATATGAAACATATAATTACAACAAGGCATTTGTGACAGCTCTAATTAGACCCTAGTCGGAATGTGGTTTCGGAACCACAAAATTGAGTCATAAAATTTAATTTAAATTTAACTACATATATTTTATGTGTGGTAATGTATGTGTATAAATTTGATGTACTAATTTAGTCTAAGAAATGTGAATTTTCATAGTAGGACTTAGTTGAGAAACTTAGAAAATTATGATAGGTAAATTGCAAGGATTAAGTAATTACAAAGTGGGAAAGTTTGGATTTGCATGTTAAATTGCACAAAATTCTAGTAATGGCCGGCCAAGTAATGATTCTTCTTCCATTAAGTTGAATTTGTTATAATTTTATATTAGTTAATGGTTAAAAAAAATAATAAAAAAAACTAATAGGAAAAGATAAATAAAATAAGAAAGGAGAGAGAGTAAGTAGTCATCTTCCTCCTCTTGCAAGTGCCGTAACTTAGGTGAAGGAAGGAGGAAATTCTTTAGCATATTCGGCCTTCCTAAGGGTTGATTAAGGTAAGGTTCTTGTTAATTCTATGAAATTTTATGAAAATTTTGTTAGTAGTCAAGGTCTTGCTATAACCCATATGTTGATTTTCTACTTAAGTAGATGATTAAATAGGCATACGGTTAGATGGAGTAAAGGCTAAAGGGATGGTGTTTTCGGATATTGTTAATGGAAATAGTAGAAAGATGAAAAAAAAATCTAGCTAAATACATAGATATAGGTGGAGTGATACGATGTTATAAATAGATGTGAGCTATGCTAGTTTAGGAGAATTCGGTCAAAGTGTTCTTGAGATGAAGCTATGTGTTTTAATGAAATAAAAATGAGATGAAAATTGATATTGTATATTCGACCATCTAATTAAGTACATAGGTGATGTTGAATTTGATCTTGCACATTCGGGTATATAAGTAAGCACATTTATGATAGTATCCTTGATTGTACACAATTGATCAAATGAGTGAGGTGGGCTTATAAAATTGAGTTGATTTATGAGTATGTATATTTGAATGTAAACGTGTTTGAGAAAAGGTTATTTTGGAATGTGATAATACATTCGGCCTTGAGGCATTAGATGAATAGGTATTGAAGTTTTAATGTCTTCATCAAATACGGATATAAAGTGTTGTGAAAATCATTATAATATATGTGAGAAATTAGCAAGGGTAGTCGTTGTATATATAAATATATATGTGTGTTATATATATATGTGTAATGGAAATATTGATTTGATTTTGATAGTAATATGGTATTATGTGATTATTAGCCGAATAGCTCAAAAGCCTAAAGTAGAAAGAAATCAAATCTTACCATGTGTTTCTCATAATATGAAAATCATCTAGATTTATTTGAATACAAATAACTAGCAAGGTGGTTAAACTAGTTAATTTACTTTGATTAAGCTCAAGAACTTAAAGGAGGGGAATGAAGCAAGGGCAAAGCGAAGAACATCGAGTAGCCGATTGGAACTGTCCTTATCCAACAAGAGGTAAGTCTATAAGCAATAAAAAGCTGGCTATTCTATACATCATTGGTATATACACGTCATAAAGGAATTACTCTAGTTCATGTATTCTTGATTGAAAGATTTGTGGCTGGTTATATTTAGATAATCAAATTAATCATTTATTTATAACGGAATGACATTGGGCACTATGTGTGCATATTGGTATGGCACTATGTGTGCGTATTTGTATGGCACTATGTGTGCGAAATTATATGGCACTATGTGTGCATAATTATTTGGCACTGTGTGTGCGGAGATGAATTGTAGATTCACGTGTGGATTACTAAGACACTTTGTGTGTGGGTTAGCATGGCACTATGGTTGCAAAATTCCTTAATTGAGCCCTACATGTGCGAAATCTATTATGCAATATTTTAATTTAATATTAGTAGTTTTCTAGTATTGAATTAACGGTCTAGGCAATATATGAACTTTCTTTCTTTTCTTTGTTCTATTCGACACTATCTAAGTCAATTATTGCATTTTATTGCTTACGACTACTGAGTTGAAAAATCATTTGGTGTGTTTACTTGTTACTTATTTAGGTTTCTTTGATCCATTTTGTGTGTTCGGGACCATTGTCAAAGTCATCACACCAGCTTGCAACATTTTGGTAACCCTTTTAGGATGGTTTAAGTGATCATTATGGCATGTATAGGCTAATATTTATTCGTTCGAACTCTGATATGTATACCTTCAGCCATGCGAATATGGCTTAAATACAAAGTTTGAATTTGGTTATGTATTATCATGGTTAAGTTCGTTTTAGATAAAATGCTATATGTTATTAATGGATGGTATATATATATATGAATGGTGTTATGTGTTTTAGACAACGTTTGAGTTACTTCAGATTATCATAACATGTGTTTGAATGGAAGTTATTTGTGGTATATATATATATATATATATGTGATTAATAGTAAATTGGTATTCTCTATTCGATTAGCTAATAAAATTTTGAGTTAGTATTTTGGATTGTCTGGATCAAATCGTATGATAGGGTTAATATATGTTTAATATATGTAAAGTTGTTTTGATTAAATTTATCGATGGTAAATGATGTGTTTCGGCTCTGAATGGATAAGGAAAGTATATGGTGTTACAGTAAATCTAATTATTCATGAAATGGTATATTTAATCACATATGTAAGTTTTTGTTGGTTGCTAATACCTTTTTGATGTTGTCTAAATTTTAAAAGATATGTTTTGTCATGATTGAGTTACAAAGCATGAAATATAAGGAATATTATTTTGAGTTGAGTTATGATAGTAAATGCTTCGTAACCCCCTTCCGGCGACGGATACGGGTTAGGAGTGCTACAGCATTAATATTAATTATCAAACTATATTAATCAAAACATTTATCTCATATAATTTAATATACACAATGGCTCAAACCAAAACAATCCATGCTTCCATTGTAACACCCGTATCCCGTCTCAACTGCCAAATTTGGGTTACAGAGTATTACAACACATAGCAAAACAATTTACATCATTAAACCATTCATTTATTAAATTAACTTACAACATTTGAATCTACATTTCATTCATAGCATAATCACAATTACGAGCTTTAAAACAAGCATATATGACTTAAAAATGACTTTGAAAACATCCAGGGACCATTTTGAATTAAAATAGAAAACATGGAAAATTTTAAAAATAGGGGTCACACGGCCTTATGGTCAGGTTGTGTGATAGAGCCCAGGCCGTGCGGCTCAGGGACATGGTCGTGTGGGCAAACCGTGTACAATTCGAAACATAGGTCACACGGTCATCTCTCAGCCCATGTGCCCACCTATGTGCGTGTGCGAAATATGGTCACACTGTCGTCTCTCAGACCATGTGCTAGACCGTGTTAATATTGCACCTAAACTTAACAAGACATACGATCGTGTGAATTTTTCGTGTGTGGCACATGGTCATGTGACTGCTGATGTCTCGTGCCATGTGCACCAAAATAACTTCCAAAACAAGCAATTTCATGCACCATTTCTTAAGAACCAAATCAAGCCATTTCTAACTCTTTTAACCTATTAAAAATACATATAAACATGCCAAAGACATGAAACGTATATGCCTAACCAATATGCCTACATTGGCACCACAATTTAAATACTATTCGAAATTTACATTCAATATACACATGTTCTTATTTTATAAACCAATAAACATATTTATTCATATATGTCTTTTACATCTAGTGAACCAATCATCAAACCACTTTCATAATGCATATAGCAAATGGTAAAAAGCACTTATATAGAGATATCATTGCCATCCCACCCCACATTCAACCAAAATACTAAATAAGCTTTAGATAAAAAAAACTCATCTCATACTTCAGTTGACACAAAGCATAACCATAATGTTTATGACATATATATACCAAAATCCTATTTACATGCCACTTATAAGTGGACCCAAGTGAATAGATAGTTACCGATCAAGTTGATGGATAGTGTGATCTCCAAAGCCAATCCAATCGACAGCTTGCATCTGACGATCTACGAGGAAGAAAAACCAATACAAGGTAAGCTTGTGTAAAGCTTAGTAAGTTTGAAATAAACTTTAACTTTAACTCACTGTAAATAATATGGATTAAACATTTTACAAGATAATTCAACATCATAGTCATGAGTTCCTTAATTACCTATACACAACACAAGTCTCGTAAACTTACTGAGTTCATATATGAAACTTATAACTTTATCATATTATCAAACATATACATGAAAAGCACATTTGGTACACAAACCAACCCTCAAATATTCATTTAATATTTAACATCTTTATTTCTAGTACTCATTTCAAATGCCCCTTTTCCCATATTTATACTCATAAATATTTTGTATAATACTTCATAAAACCATTTCATATATATATATATATATATATATATATATATATATATTCATATACACATTTCGTATAACTATTTCATCTAAACATTTCATCTTACCATTTCATTTGCACATTTAACTTATAATCATTCTGCATATCATCTTTCGTTCAATAGTTCATATATACATATCATTCCTAAATCACTTACTTCCATTAAACAATGTGAAAACTAAATAAATTAGATTAATCATACCTATCAATCATTTAGGAGACATGTATGGGATTAGTACTGAAAATGGTTCATCATATGCTTCCTGTTCTATAATAATCCAATCCAAACTAATTTATATATGTATAAAAGTATCTACCGTTATTCACATAATCGTTAATATGAAACATATTACAAAATCATTCTTGATACAATATTCAAATGGTTTACATCAATATTTCAACATTAAACACATATTTTCATAGCCCCATGAATTATAGTAACATAATTTGGATACTCGAATAACTACACCACACCAAGGCATCAAAGATGTGTAACAGAGGCATCGGAGTGCAAACAGAGGGACAAATGTGCAATCAGAGGCACCGAAGTGCAATCCCATACAAGTGCTCATTCTAACCCGATTAGCATGCCAGTCATATCCTAGTTGTTTACTACGTTCAAACGAACACTTAAAAAAATTCTTAAAATTTTAAATCAGAGGCACTTCTATAATATCCATACACATGCTATAAATAAATTATGTTCACTTCAGTATGAACTAATAGAACAATGAAAATGTACAAGTGTACATAATTACAACAAGTAATAAAGTGACAAGTAAATGTCCAGTTATCATACCCACATGAATTATGAAAGAAAAATATTTATGAAATGCAAATCAAACACTTTGGTGATTAAAAAAATTTTGATTTTGAGGACGTGATTAAAAACTAATATTTAACTAAGTAAAATAAAATAAGAATAAGAATAAAAATTTCAATGCACTATTTTAAAAGATGGTTTGAATTAAGATGACGTAATTGTATTAGATCGATTACATTCCTTAACTTAGAATTATTAAACGTATGTTCATGTTGTTATGAATATTTTCATGGTAACTTAGTAATTTGCTAACTATTGTTGATATGTACTTACTAAATTAAATAATCTCTTGAACATTCACTACAGGAAAATAGGGCTTTAGCGGCGTTTTTAGCGACGTTTCATCAAAAAACTCTGCAAAAATTGTAAAACACAGAGCAATAGCGGCGTTTTTGGTTTACCAAAAACGCCGCTAAAAACAGAGCAATAGCCGCCGCTAAAACCAGAGCATTAGTGGCGCTTTCGGTAAAACGCCGCAAAAAACCAGAGCATTAGCGGCGCTTTAGGTAAAACGCCGCTAAAAACCAGAGCATTAGCAGCGCTTTCGGTAAAACGCCGCTAAAAACTAAAGCATTAGCGGCGCTTTCGGTAAAACGCCGCTAAAAACTGGCATTAGCATTAGCGCGCGCTTCTGCAGAAACGCCGCTAAAAAAAAGAGCATTAGCGCGCTTTCGGTGCTTGCCGCTAAAAGTCATATAACCCCTAAAACTCTAAACCCCAAAAAAATCATAAACATTAATTTATAACCCCTAATGCACTAAACCTCTGAACCTTAAAAACCCTAAACCTTAAACTATAACTTTTAAAACCTTAAACCCCAAAAAAATATCATATGGATGTTGATGTGTATAGAGGTGTGCATGGTCGTAGCCGCCTGTACCTCCCAAGGCCCGCCTAAAAATGAGAGGGTTTGGGTAAAAATATAGGCCCAAAAATGGGCTTGGGCAAAAAAAGAGGCGTTTTAGAAAACGGGTAGGACCTCAGCAAGATTTTTGGCGGGCGCTGCCTACCCGATTTTAATATTAAATTATTTTTAAATTTTTTATTTTAAATTTTAAGTAACTTTAGTTTTTTTACTTTAGGTTTTTTTATTGTTTTTAATGTTATTTTGATATTGTAAAATTTTTGTTATTAATATAATTTAGTTCTTAATTTAGTTCTAATTTATTTCAATTTTTAATTTTAATATAATTATTTTTATTATATTTTTATTTATATATTATTTTAAGAATTATTTTAGTCCCATTTTTAAATATTTTTTTATGTTTTAAATGCATTTGATTTATTATATTTTAAAGTTTTTATTTAATAAAAAAGTAAATTTTTTTAATATGGCTGGGCAGGGCCGGCTCAGCCTATCATTTTTTCTCGGGCCGGGCTTGGACAAAATTCTAGGCCCATATTTGGGTCATGCCGGCCCGCCTTGAAAACGTCGAAAATTTTTTTCTCGCCTGGCCCACCAAATTTATGCACACCTCTAGATGTGCATATACATTGATATTAATGTAAAAGCTTATGTTCATAATAAATTATGGAAGAAATACTTAATATTGATTAAATTTATTTTTGGGTTTAGGGTTTAATATTTAAGGTTTAAGGTCTATGGTTTAGGGTTCTATGGTTTAAGTTTAATGGCCATGGGTATATAGTATGTTAATCTCAAGTGAATCATATTCAATAATTAAATCTTAAACCCTATAATTAATTATTGTTATCGATAATAGATATCTTGATTTTGATAAAAAAATATTTTTTATATATTAATAAGGTGTTATATTGTTTAATGGATTGAAGGGATATTTTGTGGAAAACGTTTTAAATGATAAGTTTACCTTTAAATTTTATTAATAGTTTTTTGTTTATACTATTTTAATATTTATCTATACTAACTAATTAAAATATATATTTATTTATACGAACGAAAATCCTCTGCACTCATTTGTGTCTCCACAATTTTTTAATTGTAACTCATTTTCTTTTTATAAAATAGTGAATTTTCCTTTATTCGTAAATCAATCTTCTTATTAAAAAGTTACAACCCTTTTTTTGTTTTTGTTTTTAAATAAGTGTTGTTTTAGTTCTAACTTGTTTTATAGAGTGTTTTTTTATTCTTTTAAGGTTGATGGTTTATGTTTTATGATTTAGAGTTTGAAGACTATAATTAAGGGTTTAAGGTTTAGATAATCTCTTATATATTAAATAAAAAGCTTAAAAATTTAATATTTAATATTTTAGTCCATATTTCAGTTAAAAAGTTCAATATTCAAAATTTAAAAAAAATCTAAAAAATGATAATCTCAGCACAAAAATTTTGAAAGAGAAAATAGAAAAAAAGTATGTTAAAAAAAAATCAAAATTGAGTAATAGTAGCTTTTTTAGGTAAAACGCCACAAAAAATTAAACTCTATAATAGCATTTTTGGTAAAAAAACGCCACAAAAAACTATTATTTTTTATCCTTTTTTAAAATCCCGCTCACAATTTTTTGGTTACCCGCTTCTCATCTTCTTCTCATTTCCTTTTACTCTCAAAATTTGCCCCCAAATATCCCATTTCCAGCAACACCAATTCAATACACCTACACCAATCACACTTCTTTTTCCTTTTCATTTCACTGCACTAAATTCACCCACCATAGCTACTCCTTTTCATTTTTGCACTGAATTCACTTTCCCACTCTTCGATTTAGAGCTTTCAATCAAAATTGATCTAAGCATAAATACCCATCTCCGAATAGATCTGCTTGTTTATCGCCTCTTGCTTTCGTCTCTTGTCACCAGAAAAAACTATTCCTCATAGTCCAAAGCTTAACAACGGAGGTTCCTTTAGGTTTGAGTTCTTTTAAAAGCTATATTTAAAACCATTTTTTTAGTTTTATGTTGATTCTTCTTAAAGATCCCAATTTGTTTTTTCAAGCATTTGATTTTTTTTAGTATTCATGATAGGTTCCTTTTTTTAATTCAACGATTTTGGTTGTTCTGGATCTGGGTTTTGGAAGTTTACTTGTTTCCTTTCAAAGAACAAAAAATGGGTTATTGTTTGTTTAGTGAGAAAGTTGAAGGGAAATTATGGGATCTCATGTTCTTTTGGGTAACTCTTGGTTTTAGTGATATGGTGGGTTTAGTGTATTTTTTTCAAAATATCAGTTTTAAGTTTCTGAATCGTGAGATTTTAAGCATGTGCTTGGTAAACAAACATAGAATTAGGGTTTTGAAGTGTTTATTTGGGAACTTAAGGGATCTTTGTGCTTAGAAAACAAACTAGATTTTATCCAAAAACCGTTAGTTCTGTTTCAACTATTATCTGAATTTTTATTTTTTGCATTATTTTACTCATGGGCTTTGTCATTCCCTATCTTGTTCATTCAGTTTGTTTTTCTTTACTTGTATATGTTTAAAAGCACTATTGGCTGAATGGCGGAGAGTGCCGTAATTTAAACTAAAGCCATTTCGTTTGGATTTGTTGTTTTACAAGTCCAAAAAGCTAGATTTCTGCAGGGAAACTATTTCATATAAAATTAACCCAACTTGTTGTGGGAATTGCAAATACTGATTTCCATGTTGGTTTGGTGTAGGCAATTGTTGTCAGATATTCTTTGTGGTTATAATACTTGAGGCCATGCCTGCTACAAAGTAGGTTGCTTTACATTTTTCTGCCTGCTATAGGTTTCTTTAATTCTAGTAGTTCAGGGTTTTCTTTTTCCTTTTTTTTTAATTGTTTTTCTTTTTGTTTGTTAAAATTTTTGAGGTGCGTGCTATGAAATTTTGTCTACATTGAATAATTTTGTTTCTTTAGAAGAATATTTCTCTTGTTGAATATATACTAGTCAGTGTTTTTATAATGCAATAGAATAGTTTGAATGTGATCTTATGGTGTCTGAGATGTATTGTATTAAAAAATCTCTCTTCTTTTTCCTGCTCTAATGGTTCTGAATTTTTGTTTTAAACTTTAGTGGATTTACTTTTTACAGTTTTTCTTGGGATTTGCGATACTGAAAGTGCTTCGATTAGATACTTATTTTTGTTTTTCCTTGTCATTGTTAAGAAGAACTTACCTGGCTGTGTAAGAGTTACAACGTTTACTTGTATTAATCTTAGTCAGTACATTGTGGTTCTGTACATTTTCTACTGTGATATCTAATTTTCTATTGGATTTTTATGCAATTAAATTGATTGTTTATTAAAACCTTTTGTTGTACTAACTTGTATTAAGGTTTTTAATCTTTTATATAAGTATGGATATGTTTATTAACCTTTAGACTTTCTCGTTGACCTTCCTGTTTCTTATATAGTTTTTTGATAAAATGTCAAGAAAGCTTGTGATCTGGTTTTCGGTTATTCTATTCTGTAGAATTTTTTCAAGATATGTTGAATTTTCTTATTGGATTTTCCCCTTTACCAGAGTTCTGATTGCAGTCACATTGGCTATGCATTCAACAAGTTGATGAAGCAAATTGGACATCCGGATGAGTTTGAACTGCCAGATTGCTTTAATAATTGACTTTCTGTTCCTTGTGTAGAGATGGATGAATTTGCTTTAGGATCTTATTGGTCATAGTCATGGAGAAGCTGAAACTTTCGTAGCAATTTCAGAAGAGGTATGACAAATATGCTTACGTTTAAAAGAGATTTGCTTTTCGTTCTTTCAAAGATTCTCCTAACCTTTCATTGCTGCTTTTATGATTTTCTTTTCACATAGTTGGGTGTATTCAAATTGCTTTTGATTTGCCAATGAGGTTTAATAGTGTTTTCACCAAATTTATTTTGGTTTAAATCTTTTTCTGTGCCCTTTTTATAAAGTTATTTAGATTTGGTTCAAGATAAATTCTAATTACTATTTTCATTGTGCTTTGTGATGCTTGATTTTGATTATTGTCTATTCAGATATGTATAATTTTATAACTATAATTGTACTTGTGAACTTAAAAAAAAAATGATTTAGATGTCTTCCTGCTTTTCGATGCGTATATCCCTCCAAATGATTTTTCTCAAAGACTATGGAATGTAGACAAGTTCATGCTTTGAATGGAAAAAAAAATACTTGATACCAAAGGCAAAGTCAAAAAATTATTTTAGGGGTTACAAATGAATGGAAATTTTAGTGGACAAAGTGCAATTATACCATTATACTATCTTGTAATTTCTTAAAAATTAAAAATTAAAACTAGATTGCCGTGTTTAACGATTTAAAGGCTGTTGGAAGTTATATATGTCATTTACCTTGATTATGGATTATCTGTCATTTACCTTGCCTTGAAACTGCGGATTGTATTGATTCCTTAATTTGGTTAATTTTCTTTTCGTAGGTTATTGGCTCCCTATATATCTTCTGGCATATTTTTAGAAATTTTCAAGCTTTGGATAAAAGGTCATAAGGTGATCGTTCTAGACATTCCATTGTTCTAGCTATTCCAAGTAAAGCTTTTGATTTACCCATTTTTTCATTTCTTTATTTTTGATTAATGATTCGGTGATTTGATTTTTTTTTTTTTGAATTTTTGCAGTCATTGATGGATTGAAGGAGAAATTCGCTGAGGCAACGAGGTGAAACGATGTTAAAGCTATTGTTCTTACGGTGAGTCTCGAGTTTTTAATCGAATCATCATTTTATTGCATGTTGAGTCTTCGAATTTAGCTCGCTGACTTCTGTTTTTTGTTTTTTTTTTAATTGGTTGACGAAGGCAAGGGAGGAAGGTTTTCCGGTGGTTTTGATATCAATGTTTTCACGAAAGTTCATGGAACCGGTATGAGTTTATTAGTTAGGCAATTTAATTTGAGTGTGAATTTAGTGATTATCGAGTTAATTACTTAAATTTAGTGAGGAGTGGAAATTTAAAATCTCTGATTGTGTATTTGATTGGTTGTTAAATAGGTGATGTGTCGGTCATGCATGATGTATCTGTTGATCTTGTCACTAATGCTATAAAAGGTTCCTAATTCCTTTTCTTATGTTGATTTTTTTTTAAAAAACTTTTGGCATTGCGTTAAACATATTTCTGCTACTGGTGTTTTTAGCCCACAGACTACAGCTTGAGAAAATAAACAAAGCTTTAATATTTGATTGTAAATTGTCTTGCAACGTTTAGATGTTTTGTTGTTTTTATTAATAAACAAGATGCTGTATTTGGACTTGCTGTTAGTAAAAGACTTGCTGTATTTTATTTATATCTTTATATTTAATCTAATTTTTATTATTTATTTTAGTTTTGATTCTATATTTTTATTTTTATTTTAATATTTAATAACTTGAGTTCTAACTTTTGAATTTTAATTGTGTTATTAATTTATTATTTTAAATTCTAAATTTGAATTCATTAAATTTTATATTTAGTTTTAAAGTTAAAATTTTCATAGAAAATTTAATTTGATAATGAATTTTAATAGAAAATTTTCATATTTATATCATGGATATTATTCTCCTCAATATTTTGAATTTTAATTTTTCATGACCTTTATAATATTTTATAATATATATTTTTTTAAAATTTTATGACCTTTAGCGGCGTTTGTGGAAAAAGCGCCGCTAAAGGTTATGATCTTTAGCGGCGTTTGTGAAAAAAGCGCTGCTAAAGGTTGTGGTCTTTAAAAATGCCGCTAAAGGTCATGGTCTTTAGCGGCGTTTGCGAAAAAAGCGCCGCTAAAGGTTATGATCTTTAGTTGCGTTTTTTTAAAAGCGCCGTTAAAAGTCTTGGTCTTTAGCGGCGTTTGCGAAAAAAGTGCCGCTAAAGGTCTTGGTCTTTAGCGGTGTTTTTTTAAAAGCGTCGCTAAAAGTCTTGGTCTTTAGCGGCGTTTGCGAAAAAAGCGCGCTAAAGGTCATGGTCTTTAGCGGCATTTTTTTTTGAAAAAACGCCACTAATTTTTGCGGCGTTGCATATAGCGACGTTTTTTGTGGCGCTTGGAAAAGCGCCGCTAAAGGAAAAAAAAACGCCGCTAAAAGTCTGTTTTCCTGTAGTGATTTTTCAATGCCAATTCAAACAATTAATCAATCTTGAATAGCACATAAAAGATTAAGTGAGGTAACAATATATTTCTATATTGAAACTGTTTAATCATAATAATTTTGCAAGTTATGTAAGACTAATGTACAGTTTAAAACCGTCGCTACTTTAACCTTCTGCTGCCTTAGAATTAATTATAATCACAATAAAATGAACCAATTAAATATTGTGTCAATTAATTATAATTTCAATACATTTAATAATTAATTCATTCCTTACCTTACATTTTATAGTGCAAGTATAATATAGGCATGGCTTTATTTAATTGAACAACTTACCAATGCCCATAACAATAGAAACATGATTTTCATAATTCAAGTGGATAGAATGCAATCAATCTAACACGAATTAATTGAAGCTATTTTAATTAGAACAGGAACAACAACAAAACAATTATTCATATTTATGATCACAACATAAATAAGAAAATTAAATAGAAGGGAACTAGGAAGCAAATCCAAGTTTTCTTTGAAGCTAGACTAGTGCGCTCTTCTTCTTCTTTACTCATTCTGTTGAATCGAGGCCTTTAAGAAAAATTTAATGATGATATTACAAAGTGGAGGAAGACTCTTTTTGAAGAGGGAAATCAGCAAGGGAAATGGACAAGAAAATAGGAAAAACAAGGAAAAGAAAGTGAGTGGAAGAAAGAGAGATGTGTGGGAATGAAGGTGTGTTAAATGAATAGGTGAAGGGGGTATTTATAGGGGGTGGCTGCTAAAAATATCAAATAATTAGCGGCCACACACTCCCCTTGGTCGACCACACAAGGAGTAAAGTCTGAATGTTTTGAACTTTGCTAAATTTAGCTTGGGGCAAATCTTTAAAGGCACAAAAAATGGAGGGGTTTGAATAGGATTTTAAGGAAACTTGAAGGCTATTTTGAAAGTAATTTAATCAGCTAAATAATCTTATTGGGTCTGTTTTGGGCTACAAATTTTCTTGTTGGATCAGTCTTCAATGCTTAGCCTACTTGACCACTTTTTCCTTCAGGCTTTATATTAATTTTTAACCCAATTTAACTTGGATAAAAATTAAATAGAAAGTATATAAAATGATCATCATTTGGACCAACCTTGGATGGAAAAATATTTAATCTTTCCCTTGGTTCACTCGGTGAAAAAATTCCCCAACGGTTCAAGCCTTTCGAGGTGTCTGCCGAGGCAATTTTCACATTTTGCGCAAAATTATCGAAAATAAACCAAATTTGTGAAAATTTATTATAAAATAATTAAAATTTGATATGTTAATAATTTAAGTGTAAATTAATTATTTTATAATTAAAGTGTGAATTTTGACAAAATATGCTATGAAACTGCATGAATTAGGGCTTAAAAGGTGCTATAAAAGTCTATATATTTTTGTGTTTTCACACCCCCAAACTTAATTCATTGCTTGTCTCGAGTAATGCACAAATTGAAACAAATTTATTGGGAGTACCTTTGATAAATTCCTTCAGGAAATGTTCTTCCCATAATTATGAATTTAGTATACTTATGCTTAAGAACAAAAATTTTGAGATTTATGTCACTTAAATATACATATCATTCAAATTAATCTCAATTATTATTATAATAGCAAAAATAGACTAAATGCTTTCTCAAGAAAGACATGTTAAATCCCTACTAGTTTGATTTTATTCTCTTATTTAAAATTAACCTACAATCATTAAGTTTAATTTGTGCATTCATATGTTGAACATAGCAATTTCTCTCCACTAATGTAGGTAGCACAAAAACTTGAATCAATATGTCTTTTAAATAGGTTGGAACGTAGGTAGGCTAGGGGTAAGTAAAAGGTAGATAAATTTAATCTAAAAACCCTAGACTTAACTTGTATCGAACCTTCGAAATAAGTACATTCAATATACCGACTTATTTTGCTTTCACAGGCTCTTTTGTACATCTATTTCTTTCAAGTACATATGCTCTTTCTTCTTTTTCTTCTTTTTTATAACACAAGCATTTTACTGTATGTACTACAATTTTTTTGAGCATTTGATACTTCTTTTCAATTTCCCTAAAATTATTTTCAAAGAGTATTCTGAATAGACTGAGGCTAGTGTTTGAGACAATTTAAAGATAATTATGAGAAAAGTGATGGCTAAATATTGCAAAGGTTCAAATAAAATTAGGTCATATAGTCTCAAAGTTGGGTTTCAAGGAATAAAAATTCATTAAGGTTGACTTGAAAGGCTCAAATGGTCCAAACAAAAGTTTTCCTAAATTATTTTCAACATTTCGTGCTTTCTACGATTTTGCCTCAAGAAATTACTAAGTCAATTCTAGAGACTTAAAATTTCATGCATGCCTAGCTTTCCTAAGGAACTAAAAACTTTATGGTATGATTTATATACTTTATTAATAGTACATTTATGTCGTAGTTCAACTAACATAACAATTATTGAAATAATAGAGCTTTATTCATACTAAAGTTTAGCATACTTAATAAAATTTCAAATTTTGAACAAAATATAACCTAACCATAATTAAAAGAAAAATTTATTATGAGAGGAAATAATTGCAATTTTTCAGTCTCCCCTACTTCATATGAACAATGTCCGAAGTGAATACATACTATACACCAGGTAGGATTCTAGAAAAGAGGCGATGGGTCAATTTGACTACTTAAGTACCAAGCTCTCTCTAGATCCAATCCTAGACATGTACATATCTATTGCCATACTTCTTATATTGCAACTTGTTCATTTTTATTTATGATTTCTCCTCTTATTTTATTATGCAAGAAATAAAAATCCTAATCCTAAAAATTTTAAATATCCTAAGAAAGAAAATAAAATAAAGTAAAGATCCTTCTTTTTATTTATTTGTAGATCCTTCATAACCCGACTCATCTTTTGCTCCATCGTCCTTGATTTTACTTGAATCGCTTCGTTCCCTTTTCGATATTTGACTCCATGGTTCAAATATAAAATCTAGAAACTCAGGCACAAAAATAAACGGGACATGGAATATTTTCATAAAAGCGCTTTTTATTGAGTCATCACGTATTTTTGAATATCTCCAGTAAGCTTGTTGCTGCTACTGCATATGTTGCATTAGGTCAATTAACTTTGATAGCTCATCATGAAGATCTGGTCGAGGTGAATGAGTTTTAACTGTTGGGGTCCACATGTCAGGTTTGGTCATTGGTTCAATTGGTCCTGCCTTATCAGGAATTTCAACAGACTGCATTGGTTCGACCTCTATGGGATCTTTTTCTTCTTCTTCAGGATCCTCGCTTAGTTCAACTTGTTGCTACAAAAATAAAATCTCCTACTACTTGGTATAGGTCCCAATATGTGATTGTGCCCTGGCTAGAACCTAACTTCTTTATGTTTGCAAGAATTTTAACTTTCAAGCACAAAATTGTTATCGTAAAAGGAAAGTAGGCTTGGCTAGAACATTTAGCAGCACAATTTTGAATTTCTCTCAGAATGATTTTTTCCATATCAATGATCTTTTCCATTAAAATTGAGTATAACAAGACCATTTGCTCTAATGAAATCATGGTCCCATGTGAAATAGGCATAAAGCTTAACCAAACAAAATAAAACCATACCTTCGCTAGTGGTGTCAAATATTCTCTACAACAAGTGTGAGTTCCATGCTTTGACACAGTCCACTTAGAACTCGGAACTGTAAGTTCCTCGGGAATTTCTTGCAATTTTTCAACCCCAATATTTCTCATCAAAGAAGAATATTCACCGTCTTCAAAATCAGGGAATTTAAAGAATTCATTAATAGCGTTTGAGCTTATTAGTACTTTGATTCCTCGGACAAGAACTTCTATTACTTCGCTTGAGATCAAATTCACATAAAATTCATGAACTAACTCTTTATCTACACTATTTCTTTTCTCACAAAACAATTCCTAATTGATGGCTTTAGCAATTTGTTGAATGCACGCCATGAAATCGATATAGTTGCTTTTTTCAGTGTAAAGCCTTTTTTGGGGAGCATTTGCTGATTTTTGAAGATGCTATCGTGTCTCCCTTTGGCTTCTTGACAGTGAAATTTGTTTTGTGATTCTTCAACTTGGATAGAAGAATGAGTTCTTTAGCGAGGCATGATTAACCTAAACATAAGATGGAAACAAATATTTTCTCAAAATTTCAATTAGTATAAAATATTAATAATTCAATAAATTTTAAAAAAATTGAAATTGAGGAGAAAAATTTCCTTAACTCTTTTGTATAAAAACTAAAGTCTCAATAAAATAAATAAAATTTAAAGAAAAATATTTTGATTGAGGGTTGGTTGGAAGGGTGATCAATTGGTGAATCTAGGAGGTACAATGTGTATGGAAAAAGGGTGATCGAGTTGTGGGTTGGGATTATGGCAAATTGTGACGAAGATAGGGTGTAAGGATGATAAGAGGCGTACGACCAATGCAGGGTTATGCATGACTTGAGGCCAGGAGCCACAGCAGTACGCAAGGGCTTGAGGCGCTCGTAAGAGAAGCGGGGGCAGCAGCGCACAAGTAAGATGTGAGACTGGTGCGCAAACAAGGCCAGGCCTAAGCAGGTGCGTGTGAGCAGCAACGATTTGCTGGTTTAGCAGTTGTGTCGTGCAAGGAAGGTTATAGGGTTGGTGTGGGAGTAGCATTGTACATGAGTAATAGGTGTATCAGGTACGCGCGATGGGCATGTGCAGCTGCTGGTGATGCCTTCAACAGTTGCCGAATGGGAGTTGTGGCACAAGCTAGCTTAGTGGGTGGAGGTGCTAAGGTCAATGGTGGGAAGGTTGTGTAAGAGGTTGGTTTCATGGATGGTGAGTGATGTGAATGATGGATAAAGGTGGTGGTAATTAAAGTGGTAGAGGGAAAAAGTTCAATTAGAATTCTTAGAACCAATTAACAATAAAAGTATTCTAAGTCCTAATGTCATATAAAGTTAATAACAATTAATAAATAATATAATGTATATTAAAATATTATTTGTTGTTACTTTATTTATTGAAATAAAATCTCTTAATTAAAATATGATAAAATTTAAACCAATTCTAATTCTATACAAAGTTGATAATAATTAATATACATTATAATAAATATAATTATATATTAGTTGTTATCATCTTATTTATTAAAAATTAAATTAAAAATTTTATTTTACTCACTTTTAAAGATATTTACAAAAAGAGACAACTAATTTCAATATTTACAAAGAGAATAACCAAAATTTGCAAATATTTCAACTAAGTAGCTAAACTTAAAGAAAATTTGAAAATTGAGCTGCAAGGGAAACTTAGATAAAAATCGACCCTTTTATTTGAAAAACTAAAAATTTATTTTGCCATCTAGAGAATAATTTCTCAAAATATTATGCTAAAATCAATTCCCAAGAAAGATTAGAAGGGTCATAAGCGGTTTCGCTTAAGTTCTAATCTTCTAGACAGAATTTATTTTAACATACTAATCCCAAAAATATGCCCTAAATAATTTATTTAAAAGAAAACGAGAAAAATTAAGTATCTGATAAAATGAATGAGACTTTATCCAGCTCAATTTTATTCCCCAAGTAATGTTTTAAGTGCTGAGCATTAACTCGAAAATTACCACCCTTACCTTGAAGTTCTACAACTCCATATGGAAAAACTTGGTGAATAGTAAATGGACTAGACACTACAGGAAAACAGGGCTTTAGCGGTGTTTTTAGCGGCGTTTTATCAAAAAACGCCACAAAAATTGTAAAACATAGAGCAATAGTGGCGTTTTTGGTAAAATGCCGCAAAAAACAGAGCAATAGCGGCATTTTTTGTTAAAACGCCGCTAAAAACAGAGCAATAGCGGCGCTTTTGGTAAAACGCCGCTAAAAACCAGAGCATTAGCGGCTCCTTTAGTAAAACACCACTAAAAACCAGAGAATTTGCGGCGCTTTTGGTAAAACGCTACTAAAGACCAGAGCATTCGCGGCGCTTTTGGTAAAACGCCGCTAAAAACCAGAGCATTAGCAGCGCTTTTGGTAAAACGCCGCTAAAAACCAGAGCATTCACGGCGCTTTTGGTAAAACGCCGCTAAAAACCAGAGCATTAGCTGCGCTTTTGGTAAAACGCCGCTAAAAATCAAAGCATTAGCGGCGCTTTCGGTAAAACGTCGCTAAAAGTCATATAACCCCTAAAAGCCTAAACCCCCCAAAAAATCATAAACACTAATCTATAATCTTTAAAACACTAAACTCCTAAACTTTAGAAATCTTAAACCCTAAACTATAACCCCTAAAATACTAAACCCCTAAAAACATTACATGGAAGTTGATGTACATCATATGTTAAATATTTTCTTATATAATTGTAAAAGGGATAGTATTAATTTTAAAATATTGAATTAATTATCATTATAGTTTAAGGTTTATGATTTAGGGCATATGGTTAAGGGTTTAAGGTTTACGAGTTACTATTTTAAGTTTTATGGATTATGGGTTTAGGGATTATGGTTTAAGGGTTAGGGGTCTAGGATTAAGAGTCTATATTTTAGGATTGATGTATTTATTTTTTAAAATGTGAATGATTAAATCAAAATTAAAGTTTCAATTATACATTTAAACCACAATTAGAATTTCACATCTACAATTACATATTAAATCGAAATTCATATATAATTTTGAGATGTATCTCTATCAAAATTTAGGTGTATACATATAATTAAATATCTAATTATGGTTTAAAGGTTGGGGTTAAGGGTTTATGATTTATGTTTTATGGTTTAGAGTTTAGGGGATAGAGGTTATGATATAATGTTTATTATTTTAGAGTTTATGATTTATGATTTAAGATTTAAGGCGTTTAATGTCCATGGTTTAGGGGTTTAGGGTTTATGATTTAGAGCTTGTGGTTTTTTGGTTTACAATTAGGATCGTAGTACTGTTTATGGTTTTAGGGGTTAGGTTATTAAGGTTTAAGAGTTAGGGTTTTTGATAAAATAACAAAAAATAAAATTATTTTTGGGTTTAGGTAAGTAATAAAAGTCTTTTTTAATTACTTTTATCCCTTATAATATATATATATATATTTAGGGTTTAGGATATATGTTTATGGTTTGGAGTTTAAGTTTAGGGTTTATTATTAGAAAATTGAAGCAACATTTAGATTTTACTCTGAAAAATTTTGAAAGTAAAAATATAGAAAAATACATGCTAAAAATGAAAAAAATAAAATACTATTAATTAAAATAATTTTAATTTTTTTTTGGGTATGTGACTGATTTTTTTAATTTATATATTAATTGATTTCTTATATAATTGTAAAGAAGATAATATTTGTTTTAATATATTAAAATTATCAATATAGTTTAAATTATTTAAGAGAGAATGATAAAGTTTATATATATTAAAACAAAATAATAGATTTTTAGCAGAGCAAAACGATACCATTTTGTGTAAAGCAAAATAAATTTTTGCGACATTTTTATTAAAAATGCCACAAAAGGTAAGAAATAGCGGCGTTTTTATAAAAAACGCCACAAAAAATCTTACACAAAACGGCGTCGTTTTATTACCCAAAATGCCTTAAAGACTTTTTCCCAAAATCTGTTCCCCCTTCCCCCGAAATCCCAAAATTTGACATGATATCTCTTCTTTTTTCCCTCCTTTCTTTTTCCCAAAATCGGTTCCCTCCCCCCTCCCCAAAGAAATCCCAAGATTTCACCAGAAATTAGTAGAAGCAATGATTCTACTTCACTTCTCGAATAGAAAAAGAAAAAACCCTAGCAGGTACACTCTTCCCTCACTTTCTAAACAGTATAACATAAGTTTAACATAAGTTTATGATGTGGCGATAGAGTCGCCGTTACAATTGGCGACTAAGTTGTCTGAACGATTGGGTAATCAAGTTTGGCTCAAGAGAGAAGATTTGCAGCCGGTAAGAAAACTTTCCATTTTTAAAAAATGGAACCTTTTTGTGCATTATTTAATGATTCCAAGGTTCCTTTTTCTTTTAAATTTTGCACTCTTTTTAAAGTTGTAGTTTTTTGTTCTGCATTACATTTATTGAAATGTGATAGACTTCTTTGTCTTTATGGCTTTTGGTTTTTCATTTAAAATGGTATTTGTTTCTATGATTATTGGTGTTGGTTTTGGGAGATTGGGACATCTTATATTCTATGATTTTGCTTTTACTTATTTAAACCTTAGCGGAGTCTTTATTTCAGCTTGGATTAGCGCTTTCTGTTTTTAATTTATGTGCCCTCAGATACTTAGTGTTATGAGTAAGCATTCACATTTTGTTAGTTGAATTTTAGTTCTATCGTCGAGTGGAGTATGTTAATAACTTGCCAAAATGGAAACACTTTACTTTCTAGCTCATCGTATTTAAAATAGAGACCTGAGTATCTGACTTGTTTTTTTGCTGTTCCTTATTTTCCATATTCTGATAAAGTGCTTACTTGTTTGATGTTCGGTATTTTCAGGTATTCTCTTTTAAGCTTCGTGAAGCTTATAATATGATGGCTAAGCTTACGAAGGAGCAGTTAGAAAAAGGGGTTATTTGCTCATCAGCAGGAAATCATGCCTAAGGGGTTGCATTGGCTGCCAGGAAGCTTGATTGCAATGCTGTTATCGCTATGCCTGTTACAACTCCTGAAATTAAGGTATTTCTTTGTGAAGTTTCTCATATCAATTGTGCCGTTTGTAGGATATTTTAATTTGAATGGTGGGTTTCTCTTTTTGCATTGGCAATCTGTTGAGAGGTTGGGTGCAACTGTTGTTCTCGTTGGAGATTCTTATGATGAGGCACAAGCATATGCTAAAGAGCAGGCTAAAGAGGAAAGTCGTACCTTTATACCCCCTTTTGATCATCCAGACGTTATCATGGGACAAGGTACTGTTGGAATGGAGATTGTGCGCCAAATGCAAGGCCCATTGCATGCAATCTTTGTTCCCGTTGGTGGTGGTAGGCTCATAGCTGGCATTGCTGCTTATGTAAAGAGGGTTTCCCCAGAGGTATGTGGTTTCTTATTGTAAACATTACTATTGCATAATGTTACGTGGGAGCTTGGAGTTCTTTCATTCTTTGTAGATGACAAGCACTTGCCACTTCATATATTCAGTTTCCTTTCTTTTTTATTACTTTCGAGCCTTGAATCATCATATATATTTCAAGACTTGAAATTTCAATTGGTTTTTGTTAAAGTTGGGAATTTAGTTTGTTGCTAATTGCTAGATAACTTGATCTAACCTTGGCAATTATGTTGACATATCATAATAGGCGTCCCTGGTCAGATGCTTAAGATCTTCATAGAAGCTGACTTAGGAAAGTTTTCAATTTAATGTTACGTATTGATGACAATTTCACCTTACAGACATAGATGAATTAGAATAGTTTAAGACTTAGAAGCATGCCTCATTTTCCAGTCTTTAGAAATTAATAGGCGAGCAAGCTTTTCTAACGCTACTTTATACTTTTTGCATTGCCTAATTTTAATTTGATAGATAGCGCCTTTGATTAATTAATTATATTCAGAACTTGGTCTTGTTCAAACTCAGATAACTATAGGACTACCAATATGATTATATGCATTTGTAGCAAAAACTAGAGTGGACTTAAATTCTTGATATGTTGAACTCATGATCATGGTACATTGAGAATCTTTTAATACACTAGATGAAACTCGAAGGTTTTCTTATCTATTTTCAGCTCTAACTTGTTTTTTTCTTTTCATTTATGATCTTACAAGAATTATTGTAGTTTAAGATTTTTCTTATAATTGAGAAAGTAAAAACAGTATAGCTGGTTGTGTTGAAAATGAAGGTCTTACTTTTAATTTACTCTTAATTTCATATATTATTATTCTACTACGTACAATTATTTATTATTTATTTTGTTTTATTGAAGAAAAACCACTAACCCATTGTTTATATTTAAAAGAACACTCTTGCAGGTTTTACAAAGCTATCATCCACATTGAGTAATTTAGAGATGCTTGACTTAAAATACAATTACTTGAATGATAGCATTCTGCTATCTCTGAGTGAGCTTTCATCTCTTCGATATTTAGATCTATCATACAATCGAATTGAAGGATCAAGTCATTCAAGAGGTAATTTAAGTATGGTCCGGTTTTAGTTTTTATTTGTATTGTGGCGTTTGACAGTGGTTTTCAATTCTTTTTATCCCCTGTAATGTAACTCTGCTTTTGCTTTAGTAAAATTTTCATATAGTTGAGAAAGTAAAAACAGTTAACAAGTAATTTTAATATATATAAGGTTTCCAATGGATTTCAAGACTCACCAAATTGGAAACTCTTGTTTTAAGTGGGAATTCTTTGAAGAATAGTGTTCTTCTCCATATGAGAAATCTTTCATTCTTGAAGAATTTAAGATTGAGCGATAATCACTTGGAAGGAAGGGTGCTTCATATTCAAGGTAGACTGATTTTACCTGATTCTTTTTAATTGCCAAGTTATGAGTTGAAATATGTAGTTAGTTATAAGTGCATTTCTAATTTAGTATCTGCCTCTGCTGTTTTGTCTTCTTTTTGGGCAATTATATTTCATTATGTTTTTACAACCACAAGGTTTCTAAATTCTTCAAACCTTCTTAAAATATTATGTCTCTCTTTTTTATTTTCATTTTCAATTTAGTTGGTAGTACGTAAATATTCCACCATTATGGATGAGTTTATTTTTTTCGCAAAAACTCTTTTAATGCTATAATATATTAATTGATTTTATCTCACCCTTCATTATATTAAATAATTTTTGTTACCTAAAACCTCTTATACTGTAACACATGTAGCATACTTTTTGCAAACAAAAATACGTAAAGAATTGTTGTAATTTTTTTGAGCATATGCCACAGCCCACAAAACAGAATATAATGTTTTAAATTAGGTTCCATTGATTTTTTTACACAAATTTGGAATTTTCCTTTACACCCCTTTATTAATTTTACTTTGATTTGTTCAATATATAATTTATATTGTCAGACTTGAAATTTGCCTCCAGAAACTATATGGAGAGCTTTGTACATTTCCTTTTCCATGGCCCCCATGTCTACTACGATTTCAACCATTCTATACCAAGAAGTATGCTACTTATAAGTTACTTTGATTTCTTTTTACTCATTCTACTTGCAAGGAAGAGAGCAAGTTGTACTTGTATGTAAGTTACCAAGCAGAAAGAGATCTAAATAATTAGTGGATGATAGAAATTTCATATGATCTTGAATTTGCTACTCGATAAGTGATCATTCTTTTTTGTCCGAGACTTGTTTTCTCTCAAAGTAATGATTATGTAATTCTCTTGATGTTGATTGGCTGCCTACTTTTATAGGATTATGAGTATGCAAGTTATAATCCTGTTGCCTTTGATATTGCAAATCACTTCTGTGAGATGGCTGCCGATTATACACAGATACACCCCAGGTTATGGATTATAGTAAATATCCAGGTGAACCTTTTGGATCTCATTTTTTTTTCTTTTGGATCTTTCTTTTGATTTTTTACCTGTCAGTTGTTAGCTGCTTAAGGTGTAGGCGATAAAACAGGATTGTCAATGACTCAATTCTGCTTTAAGTTTACTATGCTTTTTAATATGTGTTTATGATCTGAAATTTAAATAATTCATTTGGATGAACAACTTATTATAGTGCCTTAAATGCTGTCAAGAGGCATGCTTCTTTTCTTTTCTTTTTAATATTAAATTTTGTCTATTTATTCTGTCAGTTAGAGCATATTAAACAATATATATATATATATATACATGCATATATGTGGTGTGTGTCCCTTCTATTAAATTCTTCGTTATGTATATGAACTTTGTTAAAACTTGAAATGCTTCAAAAATTATTGGTTTTAACTGTGAATTTTACCTTCATTTGTTTTTTTTTTCTGTGTTTTAGTTGTAGAAATTAAAATCTTTGAAAAAAAATTGCTTATTCATCAATTTACATTTGAGATAACCTTCATTCTAAAACCATGGTTTTGAATATTTTTCAGCTTATTAAGAGAGTAAGATGGCATCAACTTTCATAGCCATGTCATCAGTTGGCTCATTCGTTGCATCTAATGGTTTGGCCATAAAATAATTTATGGTTTTGCTCAATCAAGTGACCGAGATTCCGTTTAACAATTTTCTTTATTGCTGGAACAAGTCTTAACCAAGATCAAGATCAAAGTACTTCACTAAGTTATATATGCAGGCATTGCAATACTTTGGCTTCATCTAAGCTTGAGCCAGCCTTCTGTTGTATATTGTTTCTTCTTCTTTTTTGATCTTTTTCCTTTGATTAATGAGAGGTGATGATGATTTGGCATTATCTTTTCACTAGGATGAATTTTGTTTTTGTAATTGTAATACTTTGTGTGTGTGTGTGTTTTTTTTTTGGTATTAAATTACATATTGAATCAATATTTATGTATTAAATTTAAATTCATTAATTTTTATATTTAGTTTTGAAGTTTAAATTTTAATGGAAAATTTAATTTAATTAATATTTTTTATTTATTCTTAAAAGTATATAGTTTAAAGTTCAAATTCCAAAAATTAAATATAATATAATTTTTTTAAAAGGTCATGGTCTTTAGCGGTGTTTGTGAAAAAAGTGTCGCTAAAGGTTATAGTTTTTAGTGGCGTTTTTGAGAAAAGCATCGCTAAAGATCATGGTCTTTAGCGGCGTTTGTGGGAAAAGCGCCGCTAAAGGTCTTGGCCTTTAGCGGCGTTTGCAAAAAAAGCGCCGCTAAAGGTCATGGCCTTTAGCGGCGTTTGCAAAAAAAGCGCCGCTAAAGGTCATGGTCTTTAGCGGCGCTTGCTATAGAGGCGTTTTTTGCGGCGCTTATGAAAACACCGCTAATAGTTTTAGTGGCGCTTAAAAGCGCCGCTAAAGGAAAAAAAAAACGCCGCTAAAAGTCTGTTTTCCTGTAGTGAGACTAGCATGATTTCAACTTACCTGGAAAAAACCTTAATACAGAATTGAACAACAAAGCTTACTGACCTGCTTCAAATTCTCGAACTTGGTTTGCTTATCATGCCATCTCTTTAATCTCTCATTGAATAACTTGGTAGTTTCTTATGAGAAAGTTTGAAATTCTTTTAACTCGTTAAGTTGAAGCATTTGTTTGTCTTTGGCAAGCTTGGGATCCAAATTGAGCTGTTGGAGAGCCCAATAAGCTTTATGTTCTAACTCCAAAGGCAAATGACAGGCTTTCCCAAAGACCAACTAATAAGGAGACATCCCTAAAGGTATCTTGTATGCTATCTTATAGGCCCATAAAGCGTCATCCAGTCTTTTGGACCAGTCTCGTCGGTTTGGAAAAACTACCTTATCGTGTATGCCTTTTTATCTCTTTATTTGCCAATTCAGCTTGCCTATTCGTCTACGGATGGTAAGCTGTGACAACCTTATGCTTCACTCTGTGTTTTTCAAGTAACCATTTCAACCATTTGTTCACAAAATGGGACCCCTCATCACTAATGATGACCCTAGGAGTACCAAACCTTGTGAACACATGTTTCTGCAAAAACTTCATCACAACCTTGGCATCGTTCGTCAGATATGCCTCGGCCTCAACCCACTTAGATATGTAGTCCATTGCTACCAATATATACTTGTGACCAAAAAACAGAGGGAAAGGATCGAGAAAGTCAATACCCTAAACATTGAATAGTTTTACCTTAATGATGTTTGTTCGAGGAATCTCATTTCTATTGGTGATGTTTCCAACCCTCTAGCATCGATCAAAACTCTTTACGAATGTATACACATTTTTGAATAACATTGGCCAAAAAAATCTGGCTTGCAATACTTTGGCTGTAATACGTGTACCTCTGAAGTGTCCCCCATTCAGAGCTGTGTGACAATGATATAAAATCTTATGTACTTTGTTTTCTGTAACGCATCTCCCGATCATTTGATCTGCACAGTTCTTGAACAAATATGGCTCTTCCCAGAAATAGTACTCATATTGTGAAGAAAATTTTTCTTTTGTTGATACGTCTTATCAATCGGCATCAAACCACAAGCTAAATAGTTAGAAAATTCAACAAACCAAAGGGTATTATGGACATGATTTACCCTAAGTGTGTGCTCATCTGGAAGTGTCTCCTGAATGGGTATAAGTAGAGAATTTCCTTTTTGCCGCTCCAATCTGGATAAGTATCTATTACTTGATTTTCTATCCCTTTTCAATCTTGAATTTCTAGATTGAACTCTTGGAGTAGAAATACCCATCAAATCTATCTCGGCTTGGTATCTTTCTTATCAAATCTATCTCGGCTTGGTATCTTTCTTAGAAAGTAAGTACTTAATTGCCAAATGATCAGTATGGACCGTCACTTTGGTACCTACAAGATAAGATCGAAACTTATCAAAAGCAAATACAATAGCAAGTAATTATTTCTCTACTACCGTATAATTCAATTGATCTCCTGTTAGAGTCTGACTTGCATAATAGGTAGGATGAAAAACTTTGTTCCTTTGCTGGCCAATCATAGCTCCTATCACGAAGTCACTTATATCACACATCAATTCAAATGGTAAATCCCAATCTGGAGTGACGATAATGGGTGCCGAAACTAACTAATTATTCAAATCATTAAACACTTTCAAACATTCTTCATAAAGTTGAATTTTATGTACTTCTCCAATAATTTGCAAAAAGGTTTAGCGATTTTGGAGAAGTCCTTGATAAATCTTCGATAGAATCTGACATGTCCTAAAAAGCTCCTAACACCCTTTATAGATGTTTGAGGTGGGAGTTTCTCAATAACATATACATTTGCTTTATCTGCCTTGATTTATGCTTAACTATTCGGTGCCCCAGAACAATACCTTCTCGTACCATGAAATAACACTTTTCCTAGTTGAGAACGAAGTTTGTTTCTTCGCACTATCTTAGTACCTTGGCTAGATTGGCTAAGCAATCATCATAAGTGTCTCTAAACACTGAAAACTCATCCATAAAAACTTCCAAATACTTATCAACCATGTCAGTAAAAATAGCCATTATACATCTTTGAAATGTAGTAGGTGCATTACATAAACCAAATGGCATGCATTTAAATGCAAATGTATCGTACGGGCATGTGAATGTTGTCTTGTGTTGATCCTCTAGTGCTACTGTGATCTAATTGTATCCGGAGTATCCATCATAAAAATAGTAATAGTCTCGCCCCATGAGTATATCCAACATCTGGTCCAAGAACGAGAAAGGAAAGTGATCTTTCCTAGTTGCATTGTTTACCTTTTGGTAATCTATGCAAATTTTCCATCCTGTAACCATTCTGGTCGGTATAAATTCGTTATTCTAATTCTCAACGACCATAATAACTCCTTTCTTTGGCAGCGCTAGACCGAACTTACCGATGAACTATCTGAGATGGGGTAAATTATACCCGTATCTAACCATTTTATGATTTCTTTCTTTACCACGTCCTTTATAATGGGGTTTAATCTTCATTGCCTATCAATCGTTCCTTTCTCGCCATCTTCTAGAATGATTTTAAGAATGCAAATGGATGGGCTATTTTCACAGATATTGGCTATGGTCCATCCGATAGTCTTCTTGAATTATTTCAACACTAAAATGAGTTTCTCTTCCTACTCTTCTGTTAACTCGGTTAAAACAATCACAAGCAAAGTCGAAGCGTTACCTAAACAAACATATTTTAAGTGCTAGGGAAGTACCTTAAGTTCTAATTTAGGTGGCTCTTTGATTGACGATTTTGATTGGACATAATCTTTGCTTTCTAACTGCAAAGATTCAAACCATGATTGCAGATTAAATCCCCTTTGATTGGCTTCTAACAAAGCTAAGTATTCTTCCCCTCTTCATCACTTAGAGGGTTTGACATCAAAACTTAGTCTAATGGTCCTCAACAGAGTTGAGTTCCCATTCTATAGCTAAATCCTCTAACTCCGATACTGCAAAACAATCATCAACTGTGTCAAGGAATCGCATAGACTTAAAAACATTAAAGGTTACTTGATCGCCCTAAACACGCTTAGTAACCTTATCCTTCTGCACATCAATAAGGTCCTTCTTTTGCTAGGAAAGGCCTTCCTAGGATGATTGATACCTATTTATCTGCTTCAAAGTCTAGAATAACAAATTCAGTAAGAAAAATAATTTTTTCTACATGTACCAATACATCCTAGATTTTTCCTTCTGGATGTACTAAGGATCGATCTGCTAATTGAAGTGTAACTGTAATAGGGCTAACTTCACCTATCCCTAACTTCCTAAATACGGGCATTGGCATCAAGTTCATGCTTACACCCAAATCACATAGTGCCTTACCATAAGAAGTTGCTCCAATGTTGCAAGGTCTGGTAAAACATCCAAGATCCTTCATCTTTGATATGCATTACATTCCTTTGTCAGAGCCACTATCTCAAATTCTCTAAGTCTTCATTTCTTAGACAGGATATCCTTCATGAATTTGACATAGTTTGACATTTGCTCAAGTGCTTCTACCAATAGAATATTGATATGAAGTTGCTTGAGTACATCTAGGAATTTCTTGAATTAGACTTCCTATTTCTATTTTTGAAGCCTTTGAGGGTAGGGTGGTGGGGGATTCTTTTTTGGAACTAGTTGATTCATTTTCTGTGGAAATTTTACATCTAACGAAGTTTTTAGTTTATCAAAATTGATTGGGTTAGAAGTTACCTTATTGGGTTTGCATATTTTGGTTCTGGTGAAGCTAGAATTTCAACACTTGGTTGAATTTTCACTTTATCTTGAGCATCAGCTGGCTCCTCTTCAACTTCGACAGTGTTGGGCTATAATGTCTTTCCACTTCTCAATGTCAATGCTTTATAATGCTCTTTCCTCGATTTTCTTGGATTTTTTGTATGACTAGGCAAAACACTTTGTGGTCGGTTTCTAAGTTCAATAGCAAGTTGACCCATTTGATTCTCCAAATTCCTTAAAGTGGCATCATTCTTTGCTATATATGACTTCAATAGGTTCTCTATGCTATTGTAAGGTTCAACTTGAGTTGGTTTCTAAACTTGTTGGGTAAAAACAAGTGGTTGGGTTAGTCTAGGTTGTGCATAAGTGTTACTAGTTCCAGCCACTTGGTTACTCCAAGAAAAATTAGGGTGGTTTTGCCAAGATGGGTTATAAAAATTGGATTGCATTCCTTACCTTTCTTCTTTTTTGGTTGCCCATGTAATACGCGAATTTTGGGTTTGATGGACATTCTTTGAACAAGTGCCCTTCCCCATAATAAACATAGGCTACATTTTCGAATTGATTTGGTGGCTGATTTGCAAAATTATTAAACCCATTAGTAGTAAAGTTTTTAAACATTGAGGATATCGAGGATACGTGAGACGCGAGTGAAGTGAGAGCGTCCATTTTATGTATTCTAGCGACTAATCTTCTTGACGCTGCTCTGTTGGTTGACCATTGATAATTTTTGTTGGCAATCCTTTGAATGATTTCATAACCCTCATTATAAGACTTATAAAGGAGAGCACCATTAGCAGAAGCGTCCACTACCATCCTCTTGTGAGTATTGAGACCGCTATACAATGTCTTTAATTGGATACAATGAGGGATTCCGTGATCTCATTCCTCAACTTATCATTCTTGCTAGGTGGGAAGTACTTCATAAGGAATCTTTCTGCTAACTTTTGCCATGTAGAAATAGAATTTGGTGGAATTGAGTTCAACCAAGCTCGAACTCTATCCCTTAGTGAATGTAGGAACAAATTCAATCATAGTGCATCTTCAAGTACTCCGGCTAATTTGAAAGAATCGCTCACCTCCATAAAAAATCTTAAGTGAAGGTGATGATCTTCGGTAGGTATTCCTGTAATAGCCTAATTTCGGTGAAATCAGAACAGTGGTTTCGGGACCACAAATTCGAGCCGAACATAAAATTAATTTTTATTTTATTATATGTCCGTATTATGTTAGAAATGTCATGTAAAAATTTCGATACGAAAATTTTATCGATTATGTGTTTAATTACGGAAAGGACCAAATCGCATAAAATGCAAAAGTTGAATTCTAGTAGCTCGAAGGAATAAATAGCTGTGGAATTCAAAACTTGACGTCCTTGTATGGTAATTAGACCATTAATAAAAAATTAGTAGATATTTTTGGATGATTCATCCATGGAAAATTAGAAAAAGGCTAAGGACTAAATTGGAAACCAAAATAATTAAAGATAATAAATTAATTAAATAGAAATAAAAATCATTTATATCATCTTCTTCCCCAAAATAATACATGAAAACCCTAGGAAAGAGAAAGCAAGCTTTCTTGGCCAAATTGGGTAAGTTTTCTTCTCTCGTTTTTAGTAATTTTGATAATTTTAAAACCGGGATAGCTTAATCTATCTATTTGGGGGGATTAATTTTAAAAGTTATCAAGGTATGGAAATTATTTCATGGATGTATATGCTGAAAATTAGAAATTTATGGTAGAAAATGAATGGTTGTTGATAGATAAACAACTTTTACAAAGTGATTTTTTATAAAAACATGATTTAGAGACTAAAATGTAAAGTTGTAAAAATTGATGAAAAATTTTAAAGTTTATAGAGAATATGTGCTGTAAATTCTATATTGAAATTTCAGTTACGCTTGGAATAGAGAGTAAACTGCATAAATGTCATTTTCCGATCCTAGGGACGAAATGAGAATTTATGGAAAAGTTGGGGGTAAAATGGTAATTTTACCTAGGATGTAAATTTAGTCCACTTGAATATGAAATGTGATAAATTGATGTAAAATTTACTCGTATAGATCTGGATAGACCAAATTCGAAGCTAGAACGAGGAAAGAGGAAAATGTCGGATTAGTAGATTTTACGTACACGAACATTGTCGAGGTAAGTTCGTGTAACTAAATTGTGTATGTTTATATGCTTGAATTAAATGTTGTGTTTTTGAATTGTATGAAATAAGTACATGCCCGATAATGCTTGAAAAATGTTTAAATTCTGGTTGAATAAATGGAAAATCGATGGATATGTGATTTCCAGAAATGAATGAGGTCCTGCATTTGTTGATGATGGGATTTAGCTCAGACGAGAAATTCTATTAGCCTCATTACAGAAAGGATTCAGCCCGGATGAGTAATCCTAATATACGTCCTCTCGAGCATATATTATGGATTGGATTTAGCCCAGACGGGTAATCCAGATCAAGCTCCTTTGAGCATATGTCATAAAAAGGATTTAGCCTGGACTGGTAATCCTGCTGTATACATGTGTGGCTCGAGAGTGTACACTCTAAAATAGTACCTTATGAGTACCATTGAATATGAATTGACGGATCCTGATTTGTACACCTTGAGTGTACTACCTGTGTGTCTATCGATATTTCAAATAAATTCAACGAGTGACTATCCAGACATGAGAAGATATGAATAATAAAATGAGTTATTACACATATCCATTTGAAATACAAGAAAATAATGATACATGACAAATGATATATGAAAACATGAGATGATGATATTTGTACACGGATTTTATTTGATTAATATATTTTCATTATTGATTATAGACTTCTACACCTTGAGTGTACTACTACTTGTGTGACCTTGATATTTCAAATGATATGAGTAAAGTTCTGACATGAAAAAATTTGAACTCAAGATGAACTATTATGAAATTATACTTGTAATATAAAGAGATGATTTATACATGTTAAATGAATACATGTTGTGGAAAGCATATATGTATGGAAACTTGATTGTTGTTGAGCCCATATATGTTTTGATGTTATTATGGAATATATGACTAACAAGGGCAATGAGGATGTGTGTAGGGCTTAATGTCAAATTGACTTAATATGCCTTAAATAGTTACCACAAAATAGAATGAATGGTAAGTTAAGTACCATGTTATACGACCTTACTAAGAATTTTATGCTTATTTAGTTTTATTTCCCTATTTTAGAGTAAATCGGAAGCTTGTTGGATTAGAAGCTTGGCGGAGATCACTCACACTATCATTGGCCCATGTCGGTACAATATGGTAAACCAATTATGGTTACAATGGCATGTATAGATTATATTGGTCATATTGGCATGTAAATGTAAATGATTATTGTAATCTAGCCATTGGAATGGCTAGTGATGATTATGTTTTGGTACATGTATATATATGTGTTTAAGTTTGCTTTATGGATATAACATAAGTGTTTCTTATTGATTGATTGAGAAAGGTAAGATTTAAGCATGAATGCATGTAACAATATATCATGTTAGATGTTATAAATTGCTTGAATTCAATGCTTGGGCTGGTTGGTATTTGGATGTAAGTTTGGTGCAGGAATTTGGTATGATTTTGGGTGAGAAATAAAGCTAGGAATGGCTTTATTTTGTCCACATGGGCGTGTGTCTAGACCCTGTGTGACACACGGCCTGGCGGTTAGGCCGTGTGTCCCCCGCATCTTAAATTCGAGAAAACAGGATGCTCAGAATTGAGTACACGGGCAAGGACACAGGTGTGTCTCAGCCGTGTGTGCTACACGGCCTAGCACACGGGCGCGTGGCATGGCCGTGTGCATAAGTCAGAGAGTTACAAGGGGTCGAACACAACCTGTAGCACGGGTGTGTCCCAAGGTCACACGGGCGTGTCCCTTAGACCACACGGGCATGTGTGCCCTGCAACTTGGAAACTATTTGAAATTTCGCGAAAAATTCTAAAAGTCTCCGATTAAGTGCCGATTCTATTCTAAAACTCATATTGGGCCTCGAGGGTCCATTTAAGGCACGTTACGAACAATTTTGGAAAGTGAATAGTAATTGTTGTAAATTATCTGAAAATGTTCTGAAAGTTTCAGAAATGCTCAGTAACCCTGTTCTGGCGACGAATACGGGTTAGGGGTGTTACAATTCCACTGAATTGGCCCACTGTCTAAAGCATCTAAAACATGACTAACTTTAGCTTGAATTGTTGTGCCTCGATTTTGGGTCTCCTAATACCCGAATTAAGCTCATGAAACACCGGCACGACATACTGTCTTAAAGCTCTATCCCTATCATCAGCAATAAGGATAGGATTTTGAGCATGATTTGCTCTATTTCCTTAATTTGAATTTTCAAAGTTCATCTTTTTGGTCCTTCTTTAAACTTCTTGTCTTCTTCTTTGTCAAAAAGTTCTTTCAATTTCAGAATATACGGGGAGTAAATCGATAATTCGATCAATACTCATAAACACTTGAAACAATCACCGAAAAAATAATGGAATTAAAATTAAACAGAAAAATAAACCAAAATGCAAAATTAACAATTTCACAAATAATGACTTTTAAAATAGTCCCCGGCAACAACACCAAAAACTTGGAACGACAGAAATGTTCAAGTGTACACAATCACAACAAGTAATAAAGTGACAAGTAAATGTTGAGTTATCATACCCATAGGGACTGTGAAAGAAAAATATTTCTAGAATGTAAGTCAAACACTTTTGTGATTAAAAATATTTTGATTTTGCGGAAGTGATTAAAAACTAAAATTTAACTAAGTAAAATAAAATAAAATAAGAAAAAAAATTCAAAGCACTATTTTAAAAGATGGTTTTAATCAAGATGACATAATTGTGTTAGATTGACACTACAGGAAAATAGGGCTTTAGCGGCGTTTTTAGCGGCGTTTTTTGAAAAAACGCCGCAAAAATTTTAAAATACAGAGCAATAGCGGCGTTTTTTGTAAAACGCCGCTAAAAACAGAGCAACAGCGGCGTTTTAGTAAAAAAGGCCGCTAAAGACCAGGGCATTAGCGGCGCTTTTGGTAAAACGCCGCTAAAGACCAGGGCATTAGCGGCGCTTTTGGTAAAACGCCGCTAAAGACCAGATTATTAGCGGCGCTTTTGGTAAAACGCCGCTAAAGACCAGGGCATTAGCGGCGCTTTTAGTAAAACGCCGCTAAAAGTTATATAACCTCTAAACCCTAAAAAAATCATAAACACTAATCTATAACCCCTAAAACAATAATTATTAAAATTTATGGTTATACAATATATTAAATATTTTATTATATAATCGTAAAAGATATAGTATTGAATATAAAATATTGAATTAATTATCATTATAGTTTAAGGTTTATGGATTAAGATATATGGTTTAGGGTTTAAACAGGTTTATAAATTAACTATAGTTTAAGATATACGGTTTAGGGTTTAAGATTTAGGAGTTAGCTAGTATTTGAAGGTTTATGATGAATTATGGGTTTAGGGATTATGATTTAGGGTTTAAATTAAGGTTAGGGTTGAAGTTTACAATGGGACAATTATTAACTTCTTAAGAGATAATTTCCTTTCCAGATTCTTACCTGCGATGCTATTAAGAAAGGGTGATTTTGATTGTGGCAAGCTTAAATATTAATCAGCATTTGTTGAACTATGTATAATTTCCAAGTTTATATAACATAGAAATATCTTACAGAGTGGACATTATAACTAGAGTGTTCCAATAGAGAAATTGTTTTATTAAAGTTATGTAACTTTGTATAAATAATAGACTGTATTTTTATCTGTTTTTTCGTTTAAATATATTTAGATTAAATAGAATGTCTCAAATAAAATATGTTAAAAAGGCGATATAGTTATTTGTGTTTGCAATATATAAATATAAAATGATGCTATATATCAGTAATTATATTAATAATGTTAATATTAATTTTAAAATATTAAATTAATTATCATTATAGTTTAGGGTTTATAGTTTAGGGTGTATGGTTTAGGGTTTAATTTTTAGTGTTTAGGGATAAATATAGGGATTAAGGTGCAATTGTATATATGAATTTTAATTTGATCTAGTTCTTGTAAATTATTAACACAATTATTGATATAACTCTACTTTATATTTATATTGCATACATAAATATTTATATTTATTCAATATAAAAATATATTGATGTATTTATTTTTTAAAATGTCTATGATTAAATCAAAAATAAAAACTTAAAAATTTAATATTTAAAATTTAAAATTTTAGTCCATATTTCAGTTAAAAAATTTAATATTCAAAATAAAAAAATTCAAAAAAATGATAATCTTAACATAAAAATTTTAAAAGAAAAAAATAGAAAAAAATATGTTAAAAATAAAAAAAATTAAATTAAAAAATAATGAAATTCATGAATTACCGGCGTTTTTTTAAAAAACGCCGCAAAAGACCATTATTTTTTTATAAAAAAAGGCAAAACACCGCTAACTCTCAAAAGTTATTTTTTGGTTACCCACTCATTAACCAAATCCCCCAAATTTCGTTTTCCCTTCTACTCTCAAAATTTGCCCCCAAATTTCCTTTTTCCTTTTCATTTCACTGCACTAAATTCGCCCACCATACCTACTCCTTTTCTTCTTCTTTTTCTTTCTTAGTATTATAATCCTATTATGTATACTTGGTATCTCGCTTACTACAAATCGATATTTCGGATCTCATGAAAACCGAGGTTTCTGAAATGGAAGAAAGAAAAGGAAAGGGAAAGATTATGTGCGGCACTCTCGACCTGAGTGCTCTCCCACTAGATTGTATCACCCTCATTATTTCCTTTACCTCCCCTCGAGATGCCTGTAGATTGTCGCTTGTTTCAACTGCTTTTAATTCGGCTACTGAATCCGATGCTGTTTGGGAAAGCTTCTTGCCATCCCAATACCAGGCATTAATTCCCTCATCGCTCTCTTTCTCGTCCAAGAAACAACTTTATCTTAGCCTCTGTGAAAATCCCCTTCTCATTGAAGCTGGACGAAAGGTAATTTCATCCTTTCTCTTTCAAGTTGTAATAAAAATTTCCCTAGCATTGTTATATAATTTAATGTCCATTTAGGGTTTACAGGTTAAAAATCTGAAAATCTAAGAGTCATATTTAGCTTTTGGATGCTTCATTTTCTGAAAGCAAAATCGTTATAATCCTATTAATATCACATGTTGTTTTGTCCAATCATATTATTATTGTGAATTTTAAGTTCTTGAAATATTATTTTCCTTTGATCTCGATAATATGGCTTGTTTCCCTTACATGGGAAAAAAAGCAAAAAGAATTTTATCTGGTTTTCCTAGACCATTAATCAAGTTATTAGTGTCCTATGTATGTAGGTCCTTTGATTGCTACAATCTGTAACATCCCAAATACCATCGGATTTTTCAGATGAAAAACACAAAGTTTCTTCCCAACATTATTATTTCATAAACTATTGGATAAGGTTTGTAATTTAAGTCTTGAATATGAGAAATGAAAATGAAAATTCATATAACGACTTTTAGCGATAACAAGTAAATAGCAAAGTCTTGGCAATATCTATAAAGAAACTGATAAAAGAAGACTCATAAAGTAGTCTGCTTTTTCTTACTTGCATTGGGTAATTTATGTGCTGCATTTAGAACACTTTATATCAATGTTTTGTTTGCTTCTTCCCAAGTTATTCAGTTTATTGTTTGCCTCAAGTAATTGCTACTCAAATTTCATGCAAGAAAAAAGCAGTGGTTATTAAAACTTTAACATTCAAAGATATTGATTAAATTATCTTTAAACTTTTAACATATTCAATATTTTACATTATAAATTACGACTCTCACTTTGGACTTGGGTTATTACTTTATTTTGCTAACAAATTACAATTATTTTTCATTCTTGAATTGACAAAAATGCAGTCCCTACTCCCCATAATTATGAGACAATTGAAGAGATTGGTAAGAACTCAAAATCCTTTGTATTTCATGCAACTTCTTAATTAATTGTTTCCATGTGAATTTAAATGATTGAATTATTAAGATATATTATTTTAATTTATATGGAAATTTTGTCTAATATTTCCCTTATATGTCTGATTTTATCTAATGGTGTTTGTTGTTGGGGATTTACTTCGATTCACCAAAAAGAGAGAGAAAAAAAAGGGCAACTAAGAGAAAATACAATTATAATTTAGTTGATATTGATGAAATAGAGTTTTTGGCTGGAAAGAGGGAGTGGGAAGAAATGTTATATGCTGTCACCAGGGACCTTACCATTATATGGAGTGTCGACACCCCATGGTATTGGAGATGGGTGTCTATACCCGAGGCCTGGTTATTCTCTCCTCCTTGCCATGCTGGCTGGGTCTAAATCCATCTTTTAAATTCAAAATAATTGAAAATCTTTTAAGAGAAAATACTTGCATATTCATCTTTGATGGATACCTCTGTTTGAATAAGAGAACTTCTCTTTTAACTTCTAAGGTTGATAGGTTCATGTTGAGTTACTGGAGTTTTCATTTTATTTTTGTATATAGTTGTAGCCTTTTCTCATTAATGTTTAAGCTAAAAGAAACATAGCATTAAAGTATTCTTTTATTGGCCTCATGAATCAAAATTTTATACTATTATTTCTATATAAAGTGACTTTCATTGGAAATGTATTTTATTGTAGATCTTACTAGTCGAAGTTGATCTTTCCTTTCTTAGAAGAATGTATTTTATACTATTATTAATGTTTTTACTTTTTTGTCTCATAACGTATCTCATTAACTTAATGATTATGTTAAAAATTATGCACCTTTAGTTTACTCGTATAACTGCTCATAGGTGCGGTGTGCTTTGTAGAAAAGGTGAAAATTTTGATGTAGAAGACAAGCTTCCAGCTTTTATGTTGATTTCAGTATGCTTTGGGCTTGCTATTCCTGAAATAGTAGTAGGATTAAGAGTAAGTGAACTAAATTAGTCATATTCTAGAGGTTGAGGTCTGCATAACTGAGAAATGGTTGAATGAACATAAGCATCAAATAAAGAAATTTGGATAATTTCTTTTTCTAATATCTGTTTAAGTCTTTAGTGGGTCTTTCTAGGCATTGCTATATTGGTCAAATATCCGAACTCACTATCCTACATTTGAACACTAAGAAAAGTTAATTTCCATGTATAGTCGCACTACTAACAAAGATGTGGTTTATTTGGTTGGTTTTACTTCTCTCAATTTTTGTACTTTTTTATAATGTGCATTAACATTTATTTTTGGTGAACTACATAAAATCTGAGGTTTCTTAAACTTTAGCTTTTTCACCCATATCTATTGAGTTTGTCCTACTCAGATTTATAGATAAGAGATTCTAGAAAATAGAAGTGTTAAACTCAAATTTTATTTTGCAGATCATTGAAAGTTTGGCGAGCACTTTTGATTAATTATATCGATAAAATGTCTTCCCAAAGCAAGAGGAGAGAAATGGATGTAATGAACTTGTAAGTTTCTCTTTCATGTTTACATCTTGTTTGTTCTTTGCCTTTGTTCACATGATTTGATCTCTTTCTTTTTCATGTTTTCACCTTTAATGACTTGTAAATAAGGAGATGATGGATGTATAATCGCTCTTATCTTTTCTAATAACATATCCAAAATAAATGATGTTACATTTGATGTTGGAATATCTTCTAATACTTTCATTTATTTTCTCTTATAAATTATCTAATAAAATTTTTAAATGTTGGAAGAAACAAAGAAGTGTTTGGAATAAATAAATAAATGTTGTCGACATGTTAGCACCACAGTTCAATGGTTATATACTTAAAAAGAAGATTCATAATAATTAATTAATTTACATCATCAAGTGGATTATTGTTTTTAAGTTTTTTATTACAATACCTATTAATGTCTTGGTGTTATCTAAACCATTAGGGTTGCTCTCAAAGAATCTTCTTACATTCACACTTTGAATTTTTATGATATTTATCTTCAAAAGTTGGCAAATTACATCATTTGCTATTTTTTAATTGATGCAAGTTTCAAAATTCGAATGAGTTTTGAGCCATTTTTCGAGTTTGGTTACTTTTTTTTAATTTCTAATCTAAATTGATTCCAAATTAAATTTGGATGGTTAATTATGTATTATTTGTACTGCAATTTATAGTTGTAATATATATATTTTAATTTGAAAAACATTTTGTCCTGATTAATAGTCAGAATTTGTCTCCTTAAATAATAGCACCGTATATCATTTTAAATTAGTTTTCATTCTTGCAGATTTTAAAATGGAGTAACCTATAACATTTTGTCCTGAGTAACTGTGGTGGATACGTTTATTGGTTTTTTTTTCTTTGCTAAACTAAGTCATGAAGGTTCTTCTTGGATAGCAATTTATTGAGGGGGTGGAATATTTTTCTAATATTAACCTTCAGTTCTAAGTGCTGATATTCACTCATTTACACACAGCTTCAAATGCTCCGGTGTGTGCGGGAATAGGTAAACATCCCAACTTTTACAAATATGGATTTTCTTGAAATCACTATGGATGTTGATTATCTTCTACTCATCGAGTCCTTATAAGGAAAATAATCAAGCTGCACGACAAGTATATGGCATATGTGACCGACTGTTTTCAAAACCATACTCTCTTCCACAAGGTTTGTGTTCTAATATCTAAATTTTTAATAAGGATCGTATTCAATGATTTCATCTAAAACATCCTGGTGATTTGTGATGGATCGTTTCTAATATCTAAACTCACCGCACATCCCAGGATTATTTGTGATGTTGATTCTCACAACAGATTTCGCCAAGTTATAAATCATTTGACCTCAATCTCCCCTGCCGAGAGATGGTAATGATTGAAGATGATATTCCTTGATGACGGGACTAACTTTATTTCTCCACTGTGTGTTTAGAACTGTTATTTATATTTAACATCATTGTTTCAGGTCAAGTGTGTAGAAGTTTTCAAAGGGTTCTATGAAACAAAAACAAAACATAGAAAGCTTACATGGATATACTCACAGCGGTATCGTTTTGTATTTTTGCATTCTCAAAATTTAATCAGATATTGTTTTTCCGGATATCGTTTTGATGATTACTTTTGTGTGGCAATAGCTCTTTTATGTTTTGACCGTGGCAAATGGAACAGGAAAAACCAACTACACTTTGCGGTCCAAGAACAATTTGCGGAGGCACATAATGACTAGCTCCTACCTCTACGAATGCTTGTGGAGGGCATTGCAAAGACCGAATAAGGATGATAACATGTTTGTTGACACCGTATGTGCTATGAATCCAATTCGTGTGTGACTTTTAGATATTTTATGTGCAAAAAGTATTAGAGTGTCTTATGTTTGTATGTTAGTTAAGTAGATTATAGATAGAACCTGCAGGAGGATCAACTAATTAGTTGATCAAAAGCTACACCCTATTTTGTAATCGTCTACTTGCATATTTGCGTATACTTAATAATAATCCCGTGTCAACTAATTATTCTAATTTTTTATTTAATTGTTTTGTTTCAACATTTTATTTTATTTGAGCTGAAAGAAGAAAATTTATTATTAATTATTTTTATTTTGCATATACTTTTGGATTTTAATTGTGTTATTAATTTATTATTTTAAATTCTAAATTTAAATTCATTAATTTTTGTATTTAGTCTTAAAGTTAAAATTTTAATAGAAAATTTAATTTGATAATGAATTTTAAATTTTTTATATTTTTCATGACTTTTATAATGTTTTGTAATATATTTTTTTTGAATTTCATGACTTTTAGCGGCGTTTTTGAGAAAAGCGCCGCTAAAGGTCGTGATCTTTAGCGGCGCTTGTAGGAAAAGCGCCGCTAAAAGTCGTGATCTTTAGCGGCGTTTGTGGAAAAAGCGCCGCTAAAGGTCATGATTTTTAGCGGCGTTTTTTCAAATAAATGCCGCAAACTTTAGTGGCGCCGTCTATAGCGGCGTTTTTTGCGGCGCTTGTAGAAGCGTCGCTAATAGTTTTAGCGGCGCTTAAAAGCGCCGCTAAAGACCTTAAAAAACGCCGCTAAAAGTCAATTTTGCTGTAGTGTGATTACATTCCTTAACTTAGAATTACTAAAGCCATGTTCATGTTGTTACGAATATTTTCACAGTAACTTGTTAATTTGCTAACTACTGCTGATATGTATTTACTAAATTAAATAATCTCTTGAACATTTTTCAATACCAATTCAAACAATTAATCAATCTTCATAAGCGCATAAAATATTAAGTGAGGTAATAATATATTTCAATATTGAAACAATTTAATCACAATAATCTTGTAAGTTATGCAAGGCTAATGTATCATTTAATACCGCTGCTAATTTAACCTTCAGCTACCTTAGAAGATTAAACATGCACCAATTAAATACTGTGTCAATTAATTATAATTTCAATGCGTTTAATAATTAATTCATTTGTTCCATTACATTTTATAATGCAAGTATAACATAGGCATGGTGTTATTTAATTGAACAACTTACAAAGGCCTATAACAACACAAACATGATTTTAATAATTCAAGTGGACAGAATGTAATCAATCTAACACAAATTAATTTAAGCCATTTTAATTAGAACAAGAACAACAACAAAACAATTATTCATATTCATGATCACAACATAAACAAGAAAATTAAAGAGAAGGGAACTAGGAAGAAAATCTAGGTTTTCTCTACAGCCAGACTAGTGCACTCCTCTTCTTCTCTGCTCATTCTGTTGAACCGAGGCTTGTACAAACAATTGAATGATGCTATTCCAAGGTGGAGGAAGCCTTTTTTTCAAGGGGAAAATCGATAAGGGAAATGGACAAGAAATGGACAATAAAAGGGGAAATGTATCATCAAACTTCAAAAATATTATAAATTCATCAAAGACAAGTTTTAAAGTCTTTAACAGTTTTGGAAAATGAGATACGGGTTAGCTGGACCTAATTGCAACGATATCAAAAAGATAAAAAAAAAATACTAAAAACGAACTTCAATTTCATACCATGCAAAGGAGAATGGCTTGACTGAAAGCTTGGTGTTCTGGCTTGACCGAAAGCTTGGTGTTCTTCAACTATGGAGTTTCGGTTCAAAACCATGAAAATGAAGATGATGATAATTATAACTTTTGTTTTATTCCTTTATTATTATTTTAACATATACAATCTTTTAATTAAAACATTTTAACCGTACATCATAATAATTAAAGTATATTTGCACATTAAAACCTTCATCTCATACTTTTATAACTATTTAATATAAATAAATTTATAGCAGTTAATTTTTGCAACTTTTACGATTTAATCTTTTTACTTAATTAATTATCTAAACGTCAAAATTTTTAAACCAAATTTCGTATACCTATATAACCACTCCGTAAATATTTTTATTATGGCCTCAGTTTAAAGAAATGAGGTCCCGATAGTTTATTTTCTAAAACAACTTAATTTTAGAGGCAAATCATTTGTACTTAAATATTCATTTAGTCACAAAAAATTATCAAATCAAAATTCAATATAATATAATATTAGACTTGTAAATGTTAAATAATAATATTTATTGACACACTCGCCAAATTTGTGGTCCCGAAACTATCTTTTTTGACACCACTGAAAAACGGGTTGTTACATCCATACATATACATATATAAACAAACGCATCATTATACATAAATCCAACTGAAAGAGTAATTTAATATTTAAATGTAAAATTTCATGGTCCATTAAACTATAAAAAAATTGACTCGGATACTCGAGTTTCCCCCAAAACACACTAGAGAGCATCAAAATGGTAACAGAGGCACCATAGTGCAAATACAGAGGCACTGAAGTGCAAATAATGGCGTCGAAGTGCAAACAGAGGCACTGAAGTGCGACCCTGTACAAGCATGTGGACGAACCTACTGGCATGCAATCGTATCCTAACTGTTTACTAAGTCCAACCGGGCATTGTATTTAAATTCATAATATCAGTAAATCAACCATTGAGAGACACTTCTTTTTTCTGTAGACATACTATAAATGTGTTACATTCATTTCAATATTGTGCAACCACAAGATTTACCACTACTAGATACTCACTTTCCATTTGTACTTAATTGCAATATTTAATAATTTACAGTTAAAAAAATGAGATTTCACATTTATTTCAATTAACTAGCAATTAATATACATAATCATAAAGAAACACACACACACACACATATATATATTTATATATTGTTACACTATGAACTTGCCTGGACAATTACAGTTGTAAAAATGAAGTCGATGAATAATCTGACACATTAGCTTTTCCTCAATTTAAATCCATTTGATTCGTTTTGTGATCTAAATAATAATTTTTCACTCAATTAAACCATTCAAATAATTTAAAATAATTAACTTAACTTATAATCCTTATTAATGAGAAATTTACAAAATTACCCCCAATATTTTACCTTTTATGCAATTTAGTCCCTAAACTCGATACTTGCAATTTAACCACTTTTAATTAAAATTCAGGCTAGCCGATTTTCCCTTAGTCCTATGACAACCCATGTTTTTCCTCATTTCACACAATTTGCATTGAATTTAATTATTTTAACAATTTAATCCCTAAACTATAAAATCATCAAAAATCACTTAACAAAATACTTATGTTTAACAACCATGCTTAATAATCTATCAAATAAATTTACAAATACACTTAAACCATTCATGGTAAGTCCCTAAACTATTAACAATTTTATGAATTGACCCTCGGACTAACTAGATTAAGCTAATACGACAACAAAAACATAAAAATTACTAAAAACTAACTTAAAAAATATAACCATGTAGGGAGAGCGTGGATGAACCTCTCACCTTTAATAATGGTGATATTTGGCTAGAGAAGAACATAAAGGAGAAATTCTGTTTTTTCTCTTGTTTAATATACTTAACATACTTTTACTTTATTATTTTATTAAATTATAACATATTCATTAATTAAAATAGGTCCAACCGTGCATACCCTTTTCTATTATGGTATTATTGACACATAAATCCCTATGACTATACTTAGTTAACTATTTAATACATTTAACTAATAAACATCAATTTTTGTGTCTTTTACAATTTAATCCTTTTCAATTAATTAACTATTTAAATGTTAAAATTTCTTAATCAAATTTTAATATAACCCTAATAACACTCCATAAATATTTAATAAAATTTTCATGGGATTAATTTATAGAAATGAGGTCCCGATACCTTATTTTTTTAAAACCACTTGACTTTAGGGGCATACCACTTGAACCTAATTATTCTTTCAATTAACAAAAATTATTAAATCAAATTTTAACACAGTTCTATATTTGACTTGTAAAAATTAAATAATAATTTTTACAGACTCACTCATCAGATTTGTGGACCCAAAACCACCGTTTCCAACACCATTGAAAAATAGGTTGTTACATCCTCTCACTGTTACAGTATCTCAATTTTGTCTTATTCGTATTTCTTGGTCTCTGAAGGAAGGATAAAATTCTTGCACTATCGAGATCACCACAGTTTCCTTTGGAGTGATACATAATCGCTCCTAGTGGTGGTACTGACTAAAGTCCAAATTTAGTTACACAAAACCACTGAGGGTTTGAACCCTCGCTCTTAGATAAAAGGCCTACCCTGTAACTCAAGAAAATATTTTTCAGTGTTTGGATTCTTAAATTTTAAAAGGTCCAAAACTACCTGAGTTTTTCCGACTGTAGCTTTCTTACTCTTCCTAGGAGGCATTTTCTACTATAGTAGTTTTTTAATAAACAAAGAAAAATTTAGTAATAATCAATAGAACAATAAAGTAAGAAGTGAAATACTTAAACCTCAACCCTCTTGCTTCTTCTTCGAATGCTTTGTTGGTTTTTCACCCAACCTTTTAGCCTTTAGGATCAACCAGAGAGATTAGTGTAGTTAGCTTATGATTGAAAAGAGAGGTTTGTGGATGGAAAAGTGTAGAGAGTGTTTAGTAGTTCAAAGAGATTTAGAGGGTGGATGGAAGTGTTTTTAGGTTAAAAAATAGGTTTATAAAGTTAAAAACCAGGTGAAATAAGATTTATGCCGCCGGGTTGCACAAATAGGTCTGGTTGATCCTGTAAAAAATTACAGTGATGTCGCAACACTGGGGTTCCATGTCATGGCGTCCCTGTTAGATTGCCAATGTCACAACACCAGGGGTTGATGTCACGAGACACCCGGTAGCTTAAAACTTTTGGGAAACTATTTGTTATGTCGCGGTACAGAAGAGTGGCGTCGCGACATCAAGATGATTTTCTTGGGTTCCTATTGCTGGCTGTGGTATTACGGCACAAGGTTACCATATCATGATACCAACTTTGCTTTTCCCAAATTTCTGATCTTTAGGGCCTCAAGTTCGTGTTAGCCCCTTTTCTTGATCTTCCTGTAAAATTTTAGTTACAGTTCAACAAAATATACAATGTTATACAATTAGTTGAAGTTATATAATAAAAATGTCAGGTTTTGCTATCAGACTCGTCTGTCAACTCGATTAGTATGCACTTGCGTGAATTCTGCAATTTGTTTCTAGTTGTATTTGTACGACATCGTTCGTGCAATTCTATTTTTCTTCTTTTATCCCTCTCTCGGAGCTTTTCTTTTTGGCCTACACTAATCACTGATAATTCTTTTCGCAGATTGTAACCATTAATCACTTGTAGAATTAAGGAACTATGCAACCAGCTTAACTTTCATTTATCGTCCTTGTTGTGCAAAAGGTTCGGGGGTTGAAGTTTGTATTTATCATACATAAAGTGCTTAGATAATTCTTCTAACAAAAATAGTATTACATGAATTTCCTTGAACATCTTTCTGAGTGTGCCATTCCATACCATATAACTAGGATCCCAGTTCTAGAGGTCTTTGACTTTTTGTACGGGTCATAATACCCTTCTGTCAGGTGATTTGCACAATAATCGAGTACTTTGTGGTTTCTTTAGCCCTATCTCCTTGCTTACCAATAATATTACTTGGATGTTGTTTACCATGTGATCGTAAGTCCTATTAGCATATATAAATTGTTATCTTTGTCAATATCCAGAAGATCCTTAGATCATTATGTAGCGCCCCAAAAATTTAAATATTTGACTTTTTGTTTCCATTGTAATTGAGTCTCTGTATCTGTGATTCTATGCTCTATTTATGTGGTTAGGGTCAGGAGTTTAAGACGCATCTTTAGGAATTTTGTTATTTTAATTTAAGATAACCTCTATCCTTGAGTGATATAATTAAGTTTAAGTTAGTGTAAGCCTATTTCAAGAATGAGCCTGTTGGTTCAATGGTTAAGCAACTATTTGTGTCTATGGTCCTGTGTTCGAATCTTGGCCTGTGCATTAGGGAACATTTTTGCTAAATGTCAGAAATCTGAGTGGAAGTTAATTTAAAAGTGACGCTAGTTCTTTTTCTATTTTTTTTCTTTCTTTCTTTTACTTTCTAGTTTACTTTCTTTCTTCTTTGGTTCTTCTTTCTTTCTTCTTTATTTTTTGATCATTGTTGTAAGGAATATAGGACTAGTTAAAGTTACGTCATTAGTTTTCTCGGTCAAAAGATTATTAAGTAAGTTTCATTGTCAACGTCAACTCTACTATTTTTCCTTTTCTTTCATAGCATACTCTAAATTGGTTGTTTTCGAGTGTATTGTGTAAATATCTGATAGTCAATTGTTTGTTTTCCCTGTTAGGCAGGGATATAAAACATAGTCAACCTCAGTATGTCAATTCGAGCAATCTTTATTGAGTTTTCGGTAAGTTTTGTGTTCGTTAAAGGTTTTGGTGTTGAAACTTTTGACAGAAGCGTTTTGAGTTAGTTATGCATTATTGTCGATAAAGTTAGTTGATTGAGTTGTTGGATGTTTGTTTTAGGCTTCGGAACCCCTCTATGTTGTTACTGATTTGAAATCATTTTAGGTGCGTATTAAAAACCTAAGTTTTTGTAAATTTCAGACGCCAGAAAATAGGGCTATAGATGCCACACGGCCGTGTGTCAGGTCGTGTGGTAGGCCGTGTGTGACACACGACCGTTTGTCAAGCTGTGTAACAAAATGTTTACCAATTACAAGCCACAGGGGCAAGGGACAGAGTCGTGTGTGGTAATGTTAGAGCAGGGTTCAAACGGGCCAAGGACACGAGCGTGTGTCTAGGCGGTGTAACTCACTGAGTACAAGTTAAAGTGCACATGGGTGTGTGTCCAGGCCGTGTGACTTATTGTCATTTTTTGATACCACAAGGGCCAGAGACATGGGCGTAAGTCCAGGCCGTGTGACTTACAGTTTATGATGCAGGCCTATACGAGCAGGCCACACAGGCGTGTGTCGGGCCGTATGGTGTGTGGATTAAATCTGGAACTTGTCTCTAAGGTCGTAAGTGTCATCTAAAATGAACATTGGCCTTCTATATTGTATTTATGATCAAAATTAGATTGAATGGGTGTTATATGATGTTCTAGGACCAAGATGTCAATTATATAAAATGTATATACACTGTAATGACTGCTGAAGATATTGGTTTGTATCAGCTACTTATGCATTGGATCTAAATGTTGTGCAAATTATATCGACATCTGTAATATGCATTTTCATTATTTGAAATTATGTAAAGAATGAAGTGATCGATTTTGATTCAGTGGCTAGGTCACTCCTCTTATGTGAATTCAGCGTTTATTCACCTATGAAATTGGTAATTACGCTGCAAACATTTTGAAAAGTGTCGTACCGATACTAAGCGATGTGTAGGGCTGGATGGGTATTTAATACCCTAAATGGAGTGTTGAGATGGTAGGAGATGGTGTATAGAGGATGGGAATAGGAATATCTGCATTTGTTTTTAGTCTGTTCTGTATCTGAGCTAGAAGTATTCTGTTATATAGCTGTTATGGTAAATCTGTACTTATTGTTTTCTAATTCTGATTAGAACCTGAGATTTGAGAGTTATTCTTTTAACTGTGCTTTAGTTAAATCTATTACTGGGTTCACAACTCATTTTGTGTTGACTGAATTTCAAGTGGGTCACAGACTTGATCGGGTCAGCATTATGGAAGCTCGTTTAATCCGCTTTATCACCCATTTAGTTACAATAGTAGAAATTTTAATATTTTATATTATCATGACTGTTTTAAGATGGTTAACCGATTGTTGTATTATTATAATATGTTGAATAATTCCTTTTATTATGTTTATAAATATAGATTTCTAGTAACGTCAAAGTAACTTTTCAGACTTGGTCTTGTCACCCAAGCCAAGCTTGGGGTGTTACACGTTAAACTTTTGGCGCGTCTGATTAAAGATCATTGTCTTGCAAAAAAATTCAAATTGAGTATTTCCCCTGAAGGTGCATGTTTATCCTGAGTTTTTTTCTCACAGGGTTCCTAGATTTTGGGCATTCTTCCACTGGATTGGTAGTGAATATAATTAGCTCTAACTGTTGAGGTAAATCCAAAATGTACTGATCTTGCAAATTGCCTACGTTGCGAGAATCTAACATTATCGAACAAATGAGTTCAACTCCTGATTATTTCCTATGTCTATTCACCATTTCCTTAACCGGTTCTATAACTTCTTAGCGTGTTATTTCTTCTAATTTGTTTTGATATGCTATAAACCCTTCCTCACAAGGGTTTATGGCTAACTTCTCCTCCTTGTTTTTACTGATATGCCTTTGTATTCATATTAATGTTAATGTCAACATCTTGCGAGGGTGTGGGAATTTCTTCTCGAAGTTGACTTAATTAAAGCATCAATAGTGGTTGGTTTTCTTGAATCTCTCATTCCTCATAGACCCCGTCCTCATAAATATCTCCATTATAATCCAGATCCTCATCCATCCACATATAATCAAAATTGTCCATTGTTTGTGCTAAACCAATTTCTGTAGTCATTGTTATGAGTTTCTTAGGCAAAAGTGTATGCTAAAGTTCCTTACAAGGTAGAAATGCGTTAGCAATGTTAACAAGTAAGAAAATAAGTAATGATCGTAGATATAATCTAAATAGTTCCTAATTCTTCTACTATCATGCAAAATTTAAAGCTAATATAGCGACATTGCCTCCTCGACAACGACGCCAACAATGTGGCTACCTGCGGATGTACCAATGTCCAGAGTAGAAATCTTGCACAAAAGATGTGAAAAAGCGGTATCTGAAAGTATACATGTCATGTTGTAATATAGTTACAATGGAGTAGGTAAGCACTCTGAGTATTGTACCTAAAGGAGGCAAGCACTAAATTAATTCTAATCTAAGTATAAGTAGATCTAATTAATACTCTAATCGAATTATAGTACGAAGAATTAAAATAAGTTTTTTTTGGATAAATTATAATAAAAATAATGAGAAAGGAAATAAAAGTAAATAAATGACAAACAAGAAATCAAATAATCGAATATAAATCAAATCTGGGCATGGGTGATTAGCTCGCTTTGGTAGTCATAATCAACTTTCATCTCGGGGTTTCTTATTCAATCAACTAGTAAATACCCCAACAGAATATTCCGATACGTCCATTGAAATATTCAGTCGATAGGAACTACTTACCTTCCAACCTTACAGTCTAGACTAGTTCAGGATTAAGGTGTTCAGGGATAGGCAATACCAAACTTAGGTTAATTCCCGCCTTGATGACTTCCTAGGGTTGTCAGGCTTAGGGTTTAGATTCTTCCTTTCCTGAATAGTTGAACCGTTAAGAAATCTCTACAAAATATTAATTATTCATACCTCCACTCGCTAATCTCCCATATGAGGATTAGTTCCTCCTGGATCTAGTAAACAATATAAACTTGAATGGAAGAATGAACATTCATAAAAATTTGAAGAATAGTGTTTAGAAGAAGCTCGATTTGTATTGAAATTAAGCGCAGAATCGTCATAAAGTTTGATAGTAATTCCAGAATATGATTTCTTCACAAAAGCAAATAACAAGAACGAGAATAAAATATAAAACCTAATAAATGGGAAAAACTAAAGAGAAAAGTATACAATATGAGAAAGGTGTCCATAACATGTGTTAGATGAACCTATTTATAGACCTAGAATGGTTGTCATCCTTAACCTAGGTCAACTGACGTTCCTGAGCTTAAAATTGGATTGTTTGGACCAAAATGCCCCTGGCTCGTAATTATTTCCCATATAGAGGTGATGTCGCGACACAAAAGGTCCTGTGTTGCAACATCGAGGGCAGTATACTCTTCTTCAGGGTATCTTTAGGGGTATGTCGCGACATCCTCATGTTGCGCCGCGAAATGGAAGGCAGTCTTGGACTTCTTCAATTTTTGTCCCTATGTTTCAAAATCCAATGCTCCATGTTGCAACCTAGTGACCAATATCAGTTTAGTACACCTTTTAATGGTCCCATGCACGCCCATAAAGTATATCAGCTCACCCTTAGGCCCTTAAGGTCAATAAAAGACTTGAATAACACAATTTATTAAATTTAAGTAAATGTAAGAAAACCTAACTGAATGCTAACTAAAATGCTCATATTCGAGCTTCTCAAATGAAAAAATTAGTTTAATATGCTACACCAAATTGCAACAGATCAGTTAACCCGACTCGATTGCGTAACCTAACCAACTAAACATCATTTTAATCCTATTTTAACCCTACAAACACCTTATTTAAAACCCAAAAACATATTAAGACACCATCCAAACCTATCCTACCTTCTTAAACATCTCAAAAACTCTTAACTTTTGTAAACCCTAAACCTATTTATTACTTCTTTTTACTAGTTTGCTATACAGTTTCCTCTTTTAATCCTATTTGGTGCAGAAACTAACGGGAAGTATGCAAGGGAATTATAATAAACAAGATCTCTAGAGGAATCCAGCGCATCTCCCCTCGAGGTTAAGGGTTCCTAACTCATATTTTTAGTATTTTATTGAAAAATTTGCTTGATCGTTCGTTAATGAATACACTAGAATACTATTGAAAGATGCCTCCACGAAAGTTTAGAAGAAGTAATGAACCAAAACTATCGATAGTCCTGAATTCCTTGAATTTCCCAAACTCAAATGTTGAAAAATATTTTCTAGAACTTCAAGGAAAAACATTTATTCAAGAAAGGGGATTTTGAGTTGTCAATGGTCCTTTATCAAGAGATTTGGCCTGTGGTTAGGTATCATAGACAAGAATGTTTATGTACGATCCCAAAAGACTTTTTTGTGGTCCCTGTAGTTCAAGAATTTTACGCATCATTGTGGGACAAAAATTCCAAAAGAACCAAGGCCATACATGGGAAATAGTACCAGTGCAAGGGAAGGAAGTAAGAATTACCTTTCAGGTCATTTTCGAATTTTATTACGCTCCATTTTTTGAAATAAACTTTGTAGAAGAAACTGATTTAGATTATATTCGAGATATAAATATGGATAATGTTATAAACTTCCTAACAGATGAGAGGGATGAGTGGAAATGTCACCCAAGTATTGATATCCCAATGTTATTTAATCAAGGAATAATGTTTCCTATAACAAAAATATGGATTCAAATTCTTTTGCACTCAAATTGCTCCTGCTTTAAATGTCTCTAATGTCGATAAATTTCAAGCAATTTTACTTTATGCTGTCTTGTAGAAGAAATATATATGCATTGGAAAATAGATATACCAGAACGTGAAGCGATACGTTAGTGGCCAAAAAGTGGGAATCTTTTTCCCTCACTTAGTGATGGCTCTATGCAAGAGAGCATGCATTCCAATGGCAAGCACTGAGCAGTCAATAAAGCCAACTCGAAGCATAATTGGGGATACCTTGTATATGTAGTACTCAGAGCTTTAAACAAAACAAATCAATGAGTGGAACAAATGCCAACAAGAGAAGATGACTACTTCGGCCTCCTCTCAAAGAAAAGCAAAACCAACCACTCAACAAGGAATTGGTGAGAGCAGTCATCCAAAGATACATTGGATGCAAGAATCGAGCCCAATATTTTAGGAATATGCACGGCAAAACAACATTAGAATCCCTAATTATATGTCAAACATGTTTGGGCCAACGCATCTTAAGCAGGAAGAAGAGGAGCATGGAAGCAAAGGATAAGAAGAAGAAAGTGAAGATGAGGAAGGAGAGAGGGATAAGGATATGGATTTTGAGGAGGATGTTTGAACCTCTAAATTTTGTGTATAAATTTTTTTTTTAATTTTTAGATGATTTTAAAATTTAATTACGAGTGGGAGTAACAGTAAACTGATATTTGTTTCTGTTTAATACTTTCTATATAGGAACCACACATAGTAGAAGCATAATAATTTTGAACCTTCAATGATCAAAGGATGAAAAACCCTGTCGAAACCCTTTTTATTTTGAAAACAATGGGGATCGACTTTTGAAAACAAAAATGTGGAGTCGCCACCAATCTCTTGATTTAGGTGTGATTGGGCCACCTACTAAAACGTTTTATTCCATTAAAAATAAATTTGGTTCACATAAAATCAAAAAAATGGGTTCGGGAGTCAGTTACGCATGAGGCAGGGTTAGCACCCTCATTACGCCCAAAAATTGGTACCAAATTGATTTGATGCTATCCTTATACCAAAAGGTTTTTTTAAAGAAAAGATTTTTCAAAGTATGATTCTTTTTAAAATGTTTGAATAGTTCAAATTTGCGGTCAAAATTCTCTCGTTTCAAAGATATGCAGTATCATACCCAGCACGATTGTATACGATCCTTTATACCTTTAAAAATACGATTGATTTTTGACTTTTGAAAACTCGTACACTAAAATTATAAAAGGTTATCCAAATATTTAGTTCACCGAAAAAAACCATACCCAGCACGATTTAGCACGATTTTTCGAATTCCCAAATATTTGATATTGCCTTATTTCAGAATTTTTGAATAATAAAGAAAATTGGAAATTCGCTCAAAACACGTTTATTTGTTTTAAAATAGATGAAATACTTAATGCATTGTATCGAAACATTGGCATAGGAAAGGACTAATGAACGTGAAATAATTGGATACAACAAGTCACAATTAATAAATCCAACAATTATGTACAACTATTCAAAGTAAAATGTAACCAAATTCTTAATCATGGATGGTGAACAATCAATACAAAAATGATATGCAACAATAATTAACATGGCATAACATAAAACAATCAACAAAACACATACAAAATAAAATGAAAATTAGAAGTCAATGTGGTGAAACAATTTTAAAATAATAAAGAACTAATGAATCAATAATTTATACTACATATGAATTAATTAATTGATGAATTTATAACTTATTTGTAAAAAAACAAATTAGAGATATATACGTAATGATTAAAATATATGTTATAAAATGAATATTTTTGAATCAAATAATATACAAAATATCAAAGAATATTGGTTTAAAATTGACAATTTACATACAATGAAAGAGAATTTTATTTATATATAAAAATACGAAAAGATAATAAAAATATATAATGAAACATAATCTTAGAAAATAATAAATCTACAAATCATATACAAATTTAGAAATAATTATTCATAAAAATAACATGGAAATGCCTACATGATTAAATTAATTTTGCTATATATGTACAGATATATATAAGGAAACATTTAAATGAAATACTAACTAATATATTAAAAGAATATGATATAAAGAATTTCAGAACGTCGATTTTATAAACAAAAAGAAAATAATTTTTAAAATAATGATTTAACCATTACAATAATATATGTAAAAAAAATATTTAAATGAGACATTACATAATAGTTAAAATAATATGATATAAATACAACTCTCAAGATAATGATTTTATAAAATAAGGTATTAAAATAATTTGACACACATATGAAAAAAAAAGCTAAATGGATTTTCAAAATTCATAATGAATAGAAGATTCAATTTAAAATAATATAGGTACAAGTATAGAAAAAGATTTGAGTTAAATGCTATGCAAAGTATTAAAAGTCTATAATACAAAAACTATAGCCTAATTACAAATAAAACACAGAAAAAGAAGAGGAAAAAATATTAATATATATCAATAAAAAAATAAATGAATTTTAAATAATAAACATTATAAAAATCTCAATCTAAATAAAACATGTATAAATACATATAGAACATTTAAAGAAATATTATACAAATATTAAAAGGGATTAACACATGTACAAACGTTAAAAAAAATTTTAAAATAATAAGCTATACAAATAGAAAACTAAATTAAAATTGAGTTAAAATTGGAAGGATAATTTAAAAATAAACTATTAGAGTCAAAATAGGGACTTATGCGCCATGCTTGCAAATGTATAGGGATTAAAACTGGAAATAATTCATGTTCCAAAATGCTAAGCTTAGACGTGGATCGAATCGCAATAGCATACAAATTCCCAGAAAAAATTAAAAAAAAGTGCAACGCAAATTGGATCCAATTGAAGATCGGCGCAACGGAGAAGGATCAAACATGCAAATTACCCATTTGAAATAAAAAGGCACAGATCCAACTTCTAAATCGGGTTTTCACGCGGATCTTTGCCCATAAACTGCACCGTTTCGTGTTCTGCACAAAACAAGGTTAAAAAAACCCTAAAACTAACATTCATCACTTAAAAATAAATCAAAATAAAAAAAAAACCTAAGGCCTATCCCTTTTTTCATTTAGCCGAACCTAAGGCTTCCCTCAACTGCCCCTTTGCTTCCATATCATCAAATCAGACCCCTTGAATCCTTATCAGAGCTTCGATTTCAACAAAGCAAAAGAGGATTCTAAGGCTCCTTCCATCAGATAAGTGTTTATGCTTCTATTTATTTTGTATTTTATGCACACAATAATGAAAATCAAAGGAAAAAAAATCGAAAGAAAAAATACATTCTAAAATCACCTCTTGAAAACTCTCTTTGAATTGAGTTTTCCTCTTTTCATATATGCGTATATTTAACTATTATTCTCTTCGTAGAAAGAAGGGAAAAAAGAGTTCCCATTTACATCGTTTTCATCCCGTTTTATAGACGAAAAAATAGAATAAATAAATGAAAAGAAATACAAATTTCATTGCTGTTATTTGATGTCCATTGCTTGTGGTTATTTTGTTGCAGGTGTGTTTGGCGTGGAGGAGTCGTTCGTGGCCGTGGGGCATGGCGTGCGTGGAAGCCGTTGCTGATGGTGTTTGCAGCGCATGGGAACGGCAGCTTGGCCTAGGGTTTCCGATTTCTGAAAATAGTTAATGGGCTAAGTTTTGGGTTAGGTTTTTGGGCTGTGTAATGGGTTAGGATGGTTTGTTTTATGGACTATTTTGGACTGATAGATCTTTATTGTTTTTGAGGGTTTTTTATTTTTATTTTTTTTTAATTTTTTATTCTGGTTTTGGTATGATATAAGCCTGGTCAGATTTAGGCCTTTATAGCTGCCCCTCTTTGCTCATTATCGTGTAATGAAAATAGAGCAAAGACTTCAAATAGGGCCAATTTTGCCCGATTTTGTTGAATCTTGACTGTAACTTTAGGGAAATAGGATTAGTGACTTAAATCTTCTCCATTGCCGATACATGGGGATAAGATTCGACATCCTCGATCTGCTTCACAACTACTTAGGGAAATAGATCTTCAATCTTCAGTCTGCTTCCTTGCTACCTCAGGTAGATAAGACCACAATTGCCAACCTGCTCTCTTGCTATCTCAGAGAGACAAGGCTAGTAGCTGAAATCTGCTCCACTACTGCTTAGGGAGATAAGATCTTTAATCTTTAATCTGCTTTCTTAGTACCTCAGAAAGATAAGACTAAAATCACCAACCTGCTCTCTTGCTACCTCAGAGAGATAAGGCTAGTGGTAAAATCTGCTCCATTGTTGATGCATGGAGATAAGATTCACCATCTTTGATCTGCCCCACAACTGCTTAGGAAAATAGATCTTCAGTCTGCTTCCTTGCTACCTCAGAAAGATAAGACTTAATCTTCAACCTGCTCTCTTGCTACCTCAGAGAGATAAGGCTGGCGGAAAAATCTGCTCCATTGCTGATACGTGAAGATAAGATTTGTCGTCTTTGGTCTGCTCCACTGCAACTTCAGGGAAATAGGACTTGTCACTTCAACTTACTCCACTGCAACTTCAGAGAGATAAGGCCAGTGGTAAAATCTGCTTCATTGCCGATACATGGAGATAAGATTCACCATCTTCGATCTGCTCCCCTACTACTTAGAGATATAAAATCTTCAATTTTCAGTCTGCTTCCTTGCTACCTCAGGAAGATAAGACTCATTCTTCAACCTGCTCTCTTGCTACTTTAGAGAGATAAGGCTGGCGATAAAATCTGCTCTATTGCCAATACATAGAGACAAGATCCACCATCTTCGATCTACTCCGCTGCAACTTCAGGGAAATAAATCTTGGGGCTTAAATCTGCTCCATTACCGATACATGGAGATAAGATTCACATCATTTGATCTGCTCCGCTACTGTTTAGGGAGATAAGATCTTCAATTCTCCAGTCTGCTTTCTTACTACCTCAGAAAGATAAGACTCAATCTTCAACCTGCTCTCTTGCTACCTCAGAGAGATAAGGCTTGAGGCTTAAATCTGCTCCATTGTCGATACATGGAGATAAGATTTGCCTCTTCCAATATTCAATCTTCAGTCTAGTTCCTTGCTACCTCAGGAAGATAAGACTACCATCTTCAACTTGCTCTCTTGCTACCTAAGAGAGATAAGGCTATTGGCTAAAATCTACTCCATTACCGGTACATGGAGATAAGATTCACCATTTTCGATCTGCTCTGCTACTTTTTAGGGAGATAAGATCTTCAATCTTCAGTCTGCTTCCTTGCTACCTCAGGAAGATAAGACTACAATCGCCAACCTGCTCTCTTATTACCTCAGAGAGATAAGGCTAGTGGCTAAAATCTGCTCCATTGCCTGTACATGGAGATAAGATTTGCCATTTTCGATCTGCTCTGCTACTGCTTAGGGAGATAAGATCTTCAATCTTCAGTCTGCTCCACTGCAACTTCAGGGAGATAAGACTTGTATATTGAGCCTGCTCCACTGCAACTTCAGGGAGATAAGGCTGGTATATTAAGCTCGCTCCACTGCAACTTTAGGGAGATAAGGCTGGTGGCTTAAATCTGGTCCATTGCCGATACATGGAGATAAGATTCGCCATCATTGGTCTGCTCCACTGCAACCTCAGGGAGATAAGACCTGTTACTTCAACTACTCCACTGTAACTTCAAGGAAATAAGATCTAACTTCACCGATGTTACTACACCGTCCTTTAGGAGATGTCTTATAGACTCGATTTCCTGTATCTATGCTTATGCCAAATAATTAGGATGCTGTGATCGAAATGAATCAAATGCTCCTAACTAAATGTGATGCTTATGTCAAATAATTAGGATGCTATGATCGAAATGAGTCAAATCCTCCTAACTAGATGTGATGCTTATGTCAAATAATTAGGATGCTATGATCGAAATGAATCAAATGCTCCTAACTAGATATGTTATGAATATGTCAAATAATTAGGACACTATGATCGAGATGAATCAAATGCTCCTAACTAGATGTGATGCTTATGTCAAATAATTAGGATGTTATGATCGAAATGAATCAAATGCTCCAAACTATATGTATTATGAATGATATATGAATGCGGAAATGAGAATGATCCTTTTTTTAAAAGGCTTAAGGTATCATTGCTTGTTGTTATTATCACTGATTTATTATGCTGCCATCTTGTTCGGCTGGTATTCTTGACAGAAAACCTAAAGAAACAATCAAATTCTGCTCAACAAGCTTGCCCCGCTGTAATTTCAGAGTCCCTTACACCGTAACTTTTAAGGCATAAAGTTTGAACCTTCCACTACGACTTCAGGGGAATAATCATTTGATTCCTTCTATCTATCCTGCTGTAACTCAGCGGTATAGGATTTGTATCATCTTCAATCAATTTGATCTGTTACACCATTCTCTGGGTTTAATGAACAGATGTATATGCTTGATATCTGTATGAATGCAGAATACCATCTTTCTTTTCTCGAGAATAACCCCATTACTCTTTCTTTGCCGGGATTATAACACCAATTAATATCTTTGAAAGAAAATCCGAGGAGATAATCTCAATTTGGGCTTAAATATTTCTAACCCTTACGCTTGGTGAGTTTTAAACAATAGTCTTGTTCCAGGCTCTTGTATTATTTAGAAACTCCCTACGATAATATGCAAAACTCCCTTTATGAAAGTATTATTAGTCCAAAAATCGTTATTTCAATGCAAAATGCTTAAAAAAGATCATAACCATGGACAAGAAAGGAATTAAATGAGAACATAGCTCAAAACAAGTAAGTTTGATCAAAGAATAACAAATGCAATTAAGAAAGAAATTTATTGGGACGTATCTTGGAAATAATAAGGTTATCAAAGATAACAAACAAAAAATGGGTAAAAATGGAAAGCTAGGTGCCCCAGATATCGTAGCTTGAGCTTCTCTGTACCAACTTCTTGAGGACCATTTTGACCTCAATCTGTGCTTAAGGGATATGGAGTACTTTGTCGATGCCCCAAGACGTAGCATACTTCTTTCATTATTAATTCAAGCATAGCAAGACTACTGTATGCCCCATTTTAATCCAAATTTGAGCCGCCCATTTCGGGTTTTCAACTCAAATCCCCTTTGGTCTCAAAGCGCCCTTTGCGGGTTTTCGCCTTGGCCTCTCCTTTTCTTTCTTCTTTTTTATTTTTATTTTTTATTTTATTTTTTTTAATTTTTCTACTTTTTTTTACTTTTATTTTTTATTTTGATCTTTTTTTTTAAAAGGTCTCAAGGCGCCCTTTGCGGGTTTTCACCTTGGCCTCTCCCATTTTAGGTAGAATACTCTTTGACTGCATTTTAAATTCCCTGAACGAGGTAAATCCTTTCGGTCAATATCAATGCTCCTCCAAAACAGGCCTTCTTTATATAAGGTCTCTATTAGTTTGGAATATTTCTTCTTTTGAAGTCCTTTTGTATAGGAAGGATCTTCTTCAATATCAAGCTCCCCTTATGGAATTCTCAAGGATAAACCTTTCTGTCATAAGCCCGTATCATCTGACTGTGACAGATATCCTTTAAGTTTGACTGATCATATCAAGATTGGACCCATTCTGATTCATCCAACTTTAGTTCTGCCAAGACTCGAAGAAAAGGAATCTCGTTTTCAAAAACTGTACTAGTCCTATAAATCAATGTGTTGCCCCAGTGAAGATCCCGACCCACATTCAATAAACATAGAGGGTAAATGATAACTTCTTTATGCCAATCCTTACAAGATTCGGTCGTCTTTCACTATGACCTTTGCTTGTTGTTTTATTATTTTTCCTTTTCTTTTTTTTCTATTTTTGTACTTTTGTTTTTCTTTTGGAATGCCTTTGTTGCACTGTGATATGGTGTCTGATCTTTGAACAGACTGCAAACTTTTGACATTGTGTATTTGTATTTGAAAGTGATCCTTTTTGACATTACTTGTCAATAACTTTTTTTTTTTTTGGAATTTGATGACTATCGATATTGTAATATTGACATATGAAGCGACCTTCACCCTCTTCATGAAGTAATCAATGACTGCTAAGATGAATCAATGTATATTAGACGAGAATGGCCTGATAACATCCTTGCCCCACATAGAGAAAGTTTGTGAAGAAATGAATGAGACACCCGAATCTTGTCTCTCTAAATACAGCCTAACTAATACGATCCCCTCCCATGGTGAATCAACAGTACCTAAACCTCATGATTAGCGTGGCTACCATAAAACCATCAACATGTGTCGTTCTGACACCATATAGACATTTTGTATTGTCCACAGATCTTAGTATCTCAGGTATATCTTGACATGATCATGCGAAAACATCTTTGAATCCTTGGAATAACTCAATGACGATTCATTTTGTGGTGACTCAGGTTTCGATCTTCACCTCTTGCTCACAATATCCACTGACCCTTTGTAAAGTAAGATCCGTTTTTCATCTTATTCTACCGTCCTTAACAAATCAAGAAATAAGTCACAATCTCTGTCATCTTCAAAGTCCTGAGATCCCTGTCAACACATATCTCACCCTAAAAGGGAGTCAGTTACAGTGTTGCTCATGTAATTGATATCTGGGGACCTATTGTAGGTATAAAGACAAATTTCAAAGAATAAATGGTTCTAAGGATAATTATTTGTATGGAACGATCATGAATGAAAAATGAAAACAAATTTTAAAAAAAAAATAGTCCAAAGAACAAAAGAATAAAGAATGAAAGAATATTTATTCAAAAAGCATGCATTTTATTGAAATAAAATTTTTTGGACACAAGCCTATTTCAAAAAAGGATTCTTATTGCCCCTAGGCTTAAGGCAACAAGCGTGTTTTGAATATTACTCTAAATCAGCTCTAAAAATACAGGGATCTCTTCCACAGTCCCATTGCTTAAAACACCCCCAAATACATAAGGGTTTGGAAACTTTTATTCCCTGAACCTCTCTTTGGATACGTCATTCAAATTCCCTTTTATAATTAATGGTTACAACCCTTGGCTGACCTATGTTGACCAAATTTGAAGGCATGCTCATGATGTTCACTTTATTTTCCTCATTTCTCAGGGTTAACCTTTTGGCGCTTTCTCCCATATCTATTTTCCCACTTCTTATTGCATCTTCAATCATCTCACCGGACATTACTATATCTGAAAAGATCAAAGTAGCGCTTCCCAACATATAGCCAATGAACGGGGTTTTCAAAGTATTGACGAAAAGCATCGTAGTCTCCTTTTCCAAAAGAGGCGGCTGGACTTGTGTTGCTACCTCCCTCCATCTTTGGGCATATTTCCTGAAGCTCTCATTTTGCTTCTTTTCGATATTCTGCAGGGTAATTCTATCGGGTACCGTGTCTGTTACATGGCTATACTGCTTCATAAAATCCTGCGCTAAGTCCTTCCATGAATGGATTTTAACACAACTCAATTGATTGTACCATTTAGCTGCTGACCTGATCAAACTGTCCTGGAAGCAATGAATTAATAATTGGTCATTGTTAACATACCCTGTCATCCTTCGACAGAACATTGTGATGTGAGCTTTAGGACAACTAGTCCCATTGTACTTTTCAAACTCTGGAATCTTAAATTTTGGCTGGAGTACTAGATCAGGTACCAAACTTAGATCCTTGGCATCAATCCCACAGTAGAAGTCAACATTCTCTATTGCTTTCAATTTTTCCTCTAACCACCTATACCGATCTTCAAGTTGTTTTGGCAATTCCCTCTTTGCTTTTTACATTTCATCCAAATCAGGAACTTCAAGATTGGTTGGGTTGCCCCCCGGATTGAAGCCTGAGCCTATAGGGCAATCCACTGGTGCCGAGATACCAGCCTGATATTGCGAAGTTTTGATAATAGGTACACCTTGTAGACATGTTTGAACATTTATGGAGGTGAAACCTGGTGGGTAGAGAGGCTCTTTGTTATCCTTCCCAACATTGATCCTGGAGCTTTTCCCTTTTCCTAGCCCCTTAGTCAGCAATTGGGACAATTGATCCATTATAGTCCTTTGAGACTCTAGCATTAGATCTCTCATATCATACCTAATCTTCGCCAGTTGCTCTTGCATCTATATTTGTAACTGGTCTTGCATCTCTCTTTGAAGTTGTTCAAGTTTTTCCAATCTTTGGTCCATATCTTTTGTCCTAGCACGGGCACCGTAGCAACACTTGATTGGTAATTTTTTATTGGTCCCCAGATTAACTGAAATGATTTCAACTAATTATGGACCCTTTTTATGAAAATCTAATGCAAATGATGCAATGATGCAATGTACTGCAAATGCATGAGATGAATGCAAAAGAAAGAGAGGTGTTGATTTTGAATTTAATTCCATTAGAACAACTTTTCTAGAAAACAAATTCCTTTACATAAAACGGATTACATATATGGCCTTGCTTTCATATTCCAGGCTAAGACACCGATCCCTTTTCTTTGTGAAATCCAAATCTCGCAAGCCTCTAATAAATGCCTCCACTAGCTCTTCTTTGCTTGATCCAGGCCACGACTCATTATTCTCACGATGTTGATTAGCTCCGTTAAGAAAATTGAGATACGACGACTCTCAAACAATCTTTATCGGCTTGAATCTTCAAGTAAAGACTTATTTTTCTCCACAAACTGTCAGCCTTCTTCCGTCAATTTGTATTATAATCCACTTTATCAGGAAATTCATTTTCTTATGACAAACTGTTATATTTAGCAATCAAATATGAATCAACACCCCCTTTCTATGATGATGTAATGCAATGCAATTATAAACAAAACAAAAACAAAACACGTTAGTACAAGTGAGATAAATATCAAATAAAGTACCTATTCAGGTGACTACTAAATTTGGGCAAGGTTCTACTTAAGGTGGATTCTCAAGGTTCACTATATGTAGCTCGGTTCTAGAGAAAGGGTACCTGAACCAGCAAATTCTTCAATTCTCACCCATTATAGGCTCATATGAATCAAGTTCAGTTCAGGGGAATACATTTCCCTATGACCATGCGGAGATGAAAATCTCACGAAATCATAGGTACGAATGTATCCCAGAAGCAATTCACTAGCCCATAGGAGGTGAAAACCACACGAAAGCATAGTTTCTTACTCCCACTTAACAGGTATAACCACAGCGGTCATGCAATGCAATGCCATATTATTCTACACGACTCGAACCACAACAATCATGCAAACAAATGCAATTAAAGGAATCATGATTTTCAAAACAAATTTTCAATTCTTTGACAAAAGGACAGCAAATAATCAATTTTATGGCCTGACTCTCTTTGTTCAATCCCCAGTGGAGTCGCCAAGCTGTCGAAACCCTTTTCATTTTGAAAACAATATGGATCGAATTTTGAAAAAAAAATATAGAGTCGCCACCAATCTCTTGATTTAGGCATGATTGGGCCACCTACTAAAACTTTTTATTCCATTAAAAATAAATTTGGTTCACGTAAAATAAAAAAAATGGGTTCGGGAGACGGTTACGCATGAGGAAGGTTAGCACCCTCATTACGCCCAAAAATTGGTACCAAATTGATTTGATGCTATCCTTATACCAAAGGTTTTTTTAAAGAAAAGATTTTTCAAAGTATGATTCTTTTTAAATTGTTTGAATAGTTCAAATTTGCAGTCAAAATTCTCTCGTTTCAAAGATATGCAGTATCATACCCAGCACGATTGGATACGATCCTTTATACCTTTAAAAATACGATTGATTTTTTACTTTTGAAAACTCGTACACTAAAATTATAAAAGGTTATCCAAATATTTAGTTCACCGAAAAAAACCATACCCAGCACGATTGAGCACGATTTTTCGAATTCCCAAAAATTGGATATTGCCTTATTTCAGAATTTTTGAATAATAAAGAAAATTAGAAATTCGCTCAAAACACGTTTATTTGTTTTAAAATAGATGGAATACTTAATGCATTATATCGAAACATTTGCATAGGAAAGGATTAATGAACGTGAAATAATAGGATACAACAAGTCACAATTAATAAATCCAACAATTATGTACAACTATTCTAACTAAAATGTAACCAAATTCTTAATCATGGATGGTGAACAATCAATACAAAAATGATATGCAACAATAATTAACATGGCATAACATAAAACAATCAACAAAACACATACAAAATAAAATGAAAATTAGAAGTCAATGCGGTGAAACAATTTTAAAATAATAAAGAACTAATGAATCAATAATTTATACTACATATGAATTAATTAATTAATGAATTTATAACTTATTTGTAAAAAACAAATTAGAGATATATACGTAATGATTAAAATATGTGTTATAAAATGACTATTTTTGAATCAAATAATATACAAAATATCAAAGAATATTGGTTTAAAATTGACAATTTACATACAATGAAAGAGAATTTTATTTATATATAAAAATATGAAAAGATAATAAAAATATATAATGAAACATAATCTTAGAAGATAATAAATCTACAAATCATATACAAATTTAGAAATAATTATTTATAAAAATAACATGGAAATGCCTACATGATTAAATTAATTTTGCTATATATGTACAGATATATATAAGGAAACATTTAAATGAAATACTAACTAATATATTAAAAGAATATGATATAAAGAATTTCAGAACTTCGATTTTATAAACAAAAAGAAAATGATTTTTAAAATAATGATTTAACCATTACAATAATATATGTAAAAAATATATTTAAATGAGACATTACATAATAGTTAAAATAATATGATATAAATACAACTCTCAAGATAATGATTTTATAAAATAAGGTATTAAAATAATTTGACACACATATGAAAAAAAAGCTAAATTGATTTTCAAAATTCATAATGAATAGAAGATTCAATTTAAAATAATATAGGTACAAGTATAGAAAAAGATTTGAGTTAAATGCTATGCAAAGTATTAAAAGTCTATAATACAAAAACTACATCCTAATTACAAATAAAACACAGAAAAAGAAGAGGAAAAAATATTAATATATATCAATAAAAAATAAATGAATTTTAAATAATAAACATTATAAAAATTTCAATCTAAATAAAACATGTATAAATACATATAGAACATTTAAAGAAATATTATACAAATATTAAAAGGGATTAACACATGTACAAACGTTAAAAAACATTTTAAAATAATAAGCTATACAAATAGAAAACTAAATTAAAATTGAGTTAAAATTGGAAGGATAATTTAAAAATAAACTATTAGAGTCAAAATAAGGACTTATGCGTCATGCTTGCAAATGTATAGGGATTAAAACTGAAAATAATTCATGTTCCAAAATGTTGAGCTTAGACGTGGATCGAATCGCAATAGCATACAAATTCCCAGAAAAAATTAAAAAAAGTGCAACGCAAATTGGATCCAATTGAAGATGGGCGCAAGGGAGAAGGATCAAACGTGCAAATTACCCATTTGAAATAAAAAGGCACAGATCCAACTTCTAAATCAGGTTTTCACGCAGATCTTTCCTCATAAACGGCGTCATTTCGTGCTCCGCACAAAACAAGGTTAAAAAAACCCTAAAACTAATATTCATCACTTAAAAACAAATAAAAAAAAAAAAAAACCTAAGGCCTATCCCTTTATTCATTCAGCCGAACCTAAGGCTTCCCTCAACTGCCCCTTCGCTTCCATATCATCAAATCAGACCCCTTGAATCCTCATCAGAGCTTCGATTTCAACAAAGCAAACAAGGATTCTAAGGATCCTTCCACCAGATAAGGATCCTTCCACCAGATAAGTATTTATGCTTCTATTTATTTTGTCTTTTATGCACACAATAATGAAAATCAAAGGAAAAAAAATCGAAAGAAAAAATACATTCTAAAATCACCTCTTGAAAACTCTCTTTGAATTGATTTTTCCTCTTTTCATATATGCGTATATTCAACAATTATTCTCTTCGTAGAAAGAAGGGAAAAAAAGAGATCCCATTTACATCACTTTCATCCCGTTTTATAGTCGAAAAATAGAATAAATGAATAAAAACAAATACAAATTTCATTGCTGTCATTTGCTGTTATTTTCTATCCATTACTTGTGGTTATTTTCTGTTGCAGGTGTGTATGGCGTGGAGGAGTCGTTCGTGGGTGTGGGGCGTGGTGCGCGTGGAAGCCATTGCAGATGGTATTTGCGGCGCATGGGAACGGCAGCTTGGCCTAGGGTTTCCAATTTTTGAAAATAGTTAATGGGCTAAGTTTTGGGTTAGGTTTTTGGGCTGTGTGATGGGTTAGAATGGTTTGTTTTATGGACTATTTTGGACTGATAGATCTTTATTGTTTTTGAGGGTTTTTTATTTTTATTATTTTTTTAATTTTTTATTCTGGTTTTGGTATGATATAAGACAGGGCAGATTTGGGCCTCTACAAACCCACCAATAGCTTATGAAACTACCACGACCAATCAGGTAATCTCTTTCCTTATATTTTCAAGGCATACACATTGGGGACAATATGTTATCTAAAGTACAGGGGGTTAACATAGAAGGTTTATTTTAATGCTTTTTTTGTCGATTGTGTGCTTGAACTTGTAGAAATACAAGTGATTGGTTAGAAGCATGAACATAGGTTAATTATATTTACTATAAATTTGATATTGTAACATCCTGATTTTCAAGTTTATCATAATTTTTGGGAAATTGGTAGAGTTTTTTAGAAATTTGTTATTTGGTAGTAGAACACATAAATGGAATATGTAAATGGGCTTAAGGAAGGCCCATGTGCAGGCCAAAACCCGGTAGAACTTTTGAATTTTAAGCTTAAGGAGTTAGGGGCTTTGGATAGGTGGCCTTATTAAAAGATAGGGCAAATTGTGACACAAAAGAGCCCCTGGCAAAGTGGCTAAGTGACGTCACTAAGGAGCTAAAAAGGTGGCGAGTAAGTGGTTGGGGAGAGCCAAGGTTCGATTCCTAGAGTTGGCAGTTGAGGTGTTTTTTTTATGACTTGAGCAGGCAGGATTTGGAAGCTGAATGGAACTCTGTTGAGGAGAGTTGGAAATCGGTCAAACACATGGATTAAGGAGTGATAAGGGGAAAGATTTAAGGGATTAGGAGAGAAGCTAAGAGTTGGCCGAATAGTGGGAATTGGAGAAGGTATTTCGACAGAGGAGTATTAGGAGAGTATTTTCGGCATTAGAGACTTTAGTTGTACCGTTTTCTCCTGTCTAAACATCATAGGGTTATCCCTTCTTCTCTTTTTCTTCTCTAGCCGAAACTACCACCCTTTCTATTCATCTTTCTTTCTTTTCTTCTCCATAACCACTCCACTTTTCCCTTTTGTTTCATCTACTACTCTTTATCTCCACTTTTGCCGAAAAACCTCAAAAGCCGAAATCTGTGAAGATTAGTAGTGCCGAATTCTTTTCGGATCAGCAACTTTTCTGTTCTTATTCCTCATCTACTAAACTTGAGACGGCACACTAAATCGATTCAGTAGTAACTGTTAACAAAAGCCGAAACCTCCTATAGTTTAGAGAGGTTACCGATTTGTAATATAGGCATTATTGGGCTTTTTCATGTGATTCTTATGGTTTGTATAGTGGAGTAAATAACTTTGGAGGAGCAGCAAGGCTTGGGGGATTGACTTGGATAATTTTGGTCGAGAATCGGACTCGGTGAAGGTAGGTGATCTACGGCCAGTAGGGGTTCCTTGGTCGAATATGGTAAGGTGGCTTTTGGGTTTAATAAGCATGAGTTGTACACTAAGTAGGGTGACGATTAATTGTAGGATTGGCATGGGAGACTTTGCTAAGTAAACGTCACAAACAGGTGTGTAACGAACCCTCTTTCGTAGCTTAACTCGATAAATGCCGAAAAGCCAACATGCCGAAAACTCCGGTATTTTGAGGACTTGTGAGCATGCAAAAGCTCATAGGTTGGGTAGATATGCTAAGCTGATGATCGAGATCATTGTAACAGGTAAGGGCATGATTTTCTGCATCACGGTAAGTTGGGCCTCGAGGGGCTAAAGTCGGGCCCAATGGGCTTCCGGGCCCATTTGGGTAAAATTGGTAGAAAATGGAATCCTGTTAAATTACGCGTTAAGTCAGTTAACACTGTTATGGAATATAGGCTAAATGGGCTTAAAGGGCTTAATCGACATTCGTAGGGCCCATTAGGGGTTTAGGGCCCAAAAGCCTGAACTTGCTAGGTGGATTAGAACTTATTGTTTAAGCGTTCGAAATTATTGTTAATTGTTAATGTACATGGAAAACCCACGATAGTTGGTAAAATTACGAAATTACCCTTATTTTATGAAAATTGACCATTTTGCCCCTAGGTAAAAATGACTATTATACCCCTAAGGTTTAATGATGAATGTGATGCATGATATGTTGATGTGACATGATATGAACATGATATGCCATGATATAATCTTATATACATGGGTTGGGTTTATGTGAATGGAGGAAGTGAAAAAGGGCTTTGCCCCAGTTTACCGAAAAGGGCTTTTGCCTCAGTTTTTTTTAAAAGAGGCTAGGCCTCCAGTTATATGTTAAGCAGCTATGCTGCCAGTGGAGAGTTTGGTTGGGTGGGTTGAGTTATTCCCCACATGGAGAGCTTGGTTGGTACGGGGTAGAAAGTAGCGGTTGGTGGGTTGAGTAGTCTCCCTAAATGGGTTTGCATTCATGCATTAATATTACATGTGATATTGAAATGGGCCTATGGGCCATACCGTATAATGTAAAGGTTTCGGCCCAGTGATATGAATAATTAAAAGGCTTTGGCCCAGTATATGAATAATTGAAAGGCTTCGGCCCAGTATATGTGGTAATTGAATTCGGGCTTAGGCCCAGTGAGGTCGATATTGATTTGGGCTCACGAAGGGGCTTGTTGCACACCGAGTTTTTCCAACTCACCCCCTTTCTTTCTTATCTTTACAGGTGAGCCTTGATGTGGAGACTTGGAGTCGGAGGGGATTTAAAGTGGCTATGGTGATCACGTTTAGACTGATCATTAAATAAACGGTTTTTCTTTCAGTTTATTCTCACTTTTAATATTATTTATATTTGGGTTGTAATAAGGCCATTTTAACTATATATTTGGGATTATATTTATACAACTCTATATTTTTCTGATAATAATTTAAATGGGCTAGACTTAGGAAGCATTTTCAAAATGATACTTGATTTCAAAATAACGCAACGACACACATAATCGGTATAACAAAGATAACTACTTAAATGAATTTCAACTTGTTTATCAAAGTGTGGCAACGGTTGTGTGCATGTCTAGGATTGGATCCAATCAAGAGCTTGGTACTTAAGCAGCCTTCATGGCTCACCTCCTCTGTTTCGGATACCTACCTGGTGCGCAACTTCCATTCACCTTGTTAACTTAACGAAAGACAATCTTTAAACATTAAAATGAAGCTTCGGTTTTCAAAAATTTGATGTGACACATCAGATTTGGCTGTAACGTCTAGGCCGGGTTTGGGTGTTACATTTAGTGGTATCAGAGCCCGGTTACAAAAACTCAGCCGTGGGTTTTTAAATGGGTTTAAAATCGAGAATTTTAAAACAAAGGTACTTTAAATCAGTTTTTAGGAAATTTTTATTTCTGTGACCAAGTACATGTCTTTAAAGTTTTAAATGGTTTAAAGAAAGGCGTGGCACACTGAACCCCCGGCACCAAGTCTGTAAGTACCCTTACTTTTACGTTATTTAATATTGATATGATGTTATGGATAGAACTAAGGCCCTACCATGATACTTTAGATAGGGTAGAGTCAGTAAACGGTAGAGATTGAGATCAGAGTTAGGCTACATCATTTGCGAAAACAACCCCTGAACTGATGTATTTCCATAAGATATCTCTTAACAAAAACTGAAACATTCGACTAATGTCATAAAATTCATAATCAGATAATTCGATATGAGTATAAGAGGAACTCGTGGACGAGGCCGCGGACGTGATCGCGGAAGAATGCAAGCTGAATCTTCATCCTCAGGGCATAGGCCAGCTGAGGAGGCATTTGTGCCACAAACAACTGAGACTGGGTCGTATGATCGGGCTGCGAGGGACGATGCTTTGTCCCAAGCGATGCTAAGGGTCCTGGAAAGGGTTGCTGGAGCTAGCACTGGGACAGTAAATAGAGGATCCATCTCTAAGCGACTCCGGGCTAACGGAGCAGAGGTTTTTAGGGGCGTATCTAGAGTAGCCCCAAACGTGGCTAAATATTGGTTAGAGGCAACAGAGCGGATTATGGACGACCTCGATTGCTCTGTGGAGCAAAAGCTAAAGGGAGTCGTGTCGTTACTGAGAGATGAGGCATACAAGTGGTGGATCACTGTAAGGGAAAGTACCCCGATCGAACGAGTGACTTGGGAGCTGTTCAAGTCTGCTTTTAAGGGGAGGTATGTTAGAGCTAGTTATGTGGATGTCCGCTGAAAGGAATTTTTAGATCTGGCACAGGGTAATAAGACTGTTGTGGGGTATGAGGCAGAATTCTTGAGGCTGAGTCGATATGCTAGCGGGATAGTTACGACTGAATATGAGCGCAGCGCTCGATTCGAGGATAGCCTCCACGATGAGCTTAGAGTTCTGATAGCTCCACAGAGGGAGCGTGATTTCGTTGCATTAGTGGAGAAGGCTAAGATAGTCGAGGAAGTAAAAAAGACTAAACGACAGAATCGTGAGAGGGATGGACCCAGCATTCGGAAGGATTCGGACCTCGTGTCTTGCAAATAGAAATGTTAAAAGAGCTAGAGTGGAGGAACCAGCTCAGGTAAATACTTTTAAGCCGCAGGTTTGCAAGGGCTATGGCAAAGTACATATGGGGGAGTGCTGGAAATAAACTGGAGCATGTTTTCGATATGGGTCAAAGGAACATAAGTTCAGAGAGTGTCCTCGAAGAGCAGCTCAGGATCAAGATGCGTAGCAAAGAGGTGTTCGACCGCAGCGAGGAGGACCACCACCACAGAGGGGCTATGGGCAAGGTAGAGGTGGCAATGGTAATGGACGAGGACGTGGGGCACCTGGCAGGGGTGCTAGGCAAGCTGAGGGTCGACAACCGGCGTTGGTTTATGCTGCACGACATCGTAAGAAAGGTGATGCACCTGATGTTATAACTGGTACGTTCCTCATTCACAGCAAGCCTTATACTGCTTTGATTGATGTGGGTTCCACCCACTCGTATGTTGCTTGTGATGTATCTGGGGCATGGGGTGTGTTTCCTGAGGAGACTGTGAGTAGGGTATCAGTAATAAGTCCATTGGGACATTCGGTTAAGGTAGATAAACTCTTTAAGGAAGTGCCTTTAGAGACACAAGGTGAGATATTTGTAGGAGATTTGATAGAGCTGCCATTTGGGGAATTTGATCTTATTTTAGGGATGGACTGGCTAACCAAGCATGGGGCGATGTTAGATTGTGCTGTTAAGAGAATGGTGTTAAGAACTGCCAAGGATGAGGAGATAATGGTCATAGGGGAGCGAAGGAATTATCTGTCTAATGTTGTTTCGGCTTTAAGGGCTGAGAAGTTGATTCGGAAAGGTTGTGAAGCGTTTTTAGCATTAGTGAGTCAAGCTGAACCTGAGGAGATGGCTGTGGAGTCAGTTAAGACCATCAAGGAATTCCAAGATGTGTTTCCAGAGGAACTTCCTGGACTACCTCCGAACAGAGAAGTCGAGTTCGGAATATACTTGTTACCTAGAACAGCTCCAGTGCCCATTGCACCTTATAGGATGGCACCAAAGGAGTTGGTGGAACTGAAAGCTCAGATTCAAGAACTATTGGACAGAAGGTTTATAAGACCCAGTATTTCTCCGTGGGGTACACCAGTGTTGTTTGTAAAGAAGAAAGATGGGACCATCCGAAGGTGTATTGATTATCGCCAGTTGAACAAACTGACGATCAAGAACAAGTATCCCTTGCCAAGAATCAACGATCTGTTCGATCAACTGAAAGGAGCTTTGGTGTTCTCTAAGATTGACCTTCAGTCAGGATATCATCAGTTAAGAGTCAAAGAAGAGGATATTCATAAGACAGATTCAGAACTCGATATGGTCATTACGAGTTTTTAGTTATGCCCTTTGGCTTGACTAACGCACCGGCAGCATTTATGGATTTGATGAATCGAGTGTTTCAGCCATACTTGGATCAGTTTGTTGTCGTTTTTATTGATGATATCTTAGTGTACTCGCAAACGGAAGAGAAGCATGATGAGCATCTGCGGGTTGTGCTGCAAGTGCTAAGGGAAAAGCAACTTTATGTAAAGTTTAGTAAGTGTGAGTTTTGGCCGAATGAAGTAACCTTCTTGGGGCATGTTGTGTCTACAGAAGGGATTAAGGTAGACCCTCGAAAGATTGAGGCGATTTTGGAATGGAAGCCACCGAGGTCTATAACAGAAATCTGAAGTTTTCTGGGGTTAGCAGGTTATTATAGAAGATTTGTGGAAGGATTTTCTGTGTTGGCAACACCATTAACGAAACTTATAAGGAAGGGAGCACCGTTTGTTTGGACGAGTAAACAGCAAGAGGCTTTTGAGAAGTTAAAGAAGGTTCTGACTGAGGCACCAATGTTGATTCATCCAGAATCTGGTAAGGATTTCACTATGTATAGTGATGCGTCACATGTAGGTTTGGGCTGCGTGTTGATGCAAGAAGGTAAAGTGGTCGCTTATACTTCACAACAACTTAAGCCTCATGAGCTAAACTATCCTACTCATGACTTGGAGTTGGCCGCGATAATTTTTACACTTAAGATATGGAGGCACTATTTGTATGGGGAGAGATGCATTATCTATACGGATTATAAGAGTCTTAAGTACTTGCTAACTCAAAAAGAGCTGAATCTTAGATAGCGAAGGTGGATAGAGTTGTTGAAGACTATGACTGTTCGATTGAGTACCATTCAGGTAAGGCAAATGTCGTGGCTGATGCGTTGAGTCGTAAGACTGTGGTGGAATTGAAGGCAATGTTTGCTCGTTTAAGCTTGTATGACGATGGAAGCTTATTGGCAGAGTTACAAGTGAGACCGACTTGGGTGGAGCAGATTAAGAAGCAGCAGTTGGTGGATGAGTCGTTGGTTTTCCGGTTTCAGCAAGTTGAGAAGGGGGAGAATCCAGACTTTGGATTAAATGGTGATGGGGTTCTTTGTTTTCGAGGAAGAATTTGTATACCGAAGGACTTTGATTTGAGATTGATGATTTTAAAGGAGGCGCATGGTGGACCTTATGCTATGCATCTAGGAGAAAGTAAGTTGTATCGAGACTTGCGAGAGCTGTATTAGTGGCCTGGGCTTAAGCGAGAAGTGACCGAATTTGTGGGAAAATGTTTGACGTGTCAGCAAGTAAAGGCTGAGCATCAACTACCTTCAGGATTGTTACAGCCAGTAAAGATACCACTTTGGAAGTGGGAAAGGGTAACTATGGATTTTGTGAGTGGTTTGCCATTAACACCTTCCAAGAAGGACTCAGTTTGGGTAATTGTGGATACGCTGACAAAATCTGCCCATTTCATACCTGTTCGAACCGATTACTCACTTCAGAGGTTGGCCAAGTTGTATGTGGCAGAGATAGTACGGTTGCATAGTGTGCCAGTATCAATAATTTCTTACCGAGACCCAAGGTTTACATCTCGGTTTTGGCAGAAGTTGCACGAGGCGTTGGGAACGCGATTGGATTTTAGAAGATATGTTGAGGGGTTGTGTTATCGACTTCAGGGGTAGTTGGGAGGATTATTTGCAGTTAGTGGAATTCGCGTATAACAATAGTTACCAAGCAAGTATCCAGATGGCTCCATATGAGGCACTGTATGGACGAATGTGCCGTTCGCCTACTTGTTGGGCTGAGTTGGGAGAGAGGCAAGTACTTGGACCGGAGTTAGTAGTGGAGACTGAAGACAAAGTTAAGGTAACCAGGAGTCGGTTAAAGGAGGCAGCGGATCGAGAAAAGTCTTATGCAGATTTGAAGCGTAAGGACATTGAATATGCTGTACGGGACATGGTCTTTTTGAAGGTTTCGCCTTGGAAGAAGATATTGAGGTTTGGAAAGAAGGGCAAGTTGAGTCTACAGTTCATTGGACCTTATCGGATCCTTAAACGGATAGGGCCAGTGGCTTATCAGCTAGAGTTACCTCCAGAACTAGATCGTATTCACGACGTCTTTCATGTGTCCATGCTAAGACAATATCATTCAGACCCAACTCATATCGTGCCAGTTGCTGAAATTGAGGTACAGTCAGATTTAACCTTCAAAGAAGAACCTGTGCAAATACTTGACCGTAACGTCAAGGTGTTGAGACGAAAAACAATTCCATTGGTGAAGGTACTTTGGAGAAACCATGGCAAAGAGCAAGCTACGTGGGAATCTGAGGAGGCAATGCATCAACAATATCCTCTACTGTTTGAATCAGGTAAAATTTCAAGGTCGAAATTTCTTTAAGGAGGGTAGAGTTGTAACATCCTGATTTTCAGAGTTTATCTTAATTTTTGGGAAATTGATAGAGTTTTTTAGAAATTTGTTATTTGGTAGTAGAACACATAAATGGAATATGTAAATGGGCTTAAGGAAGGCCCATGTGTAGGCCAAAACCCGGTAGAACTTTTGAATTTTAAGCTTAAGGAGTTAGGGGCTTTGGATAGGTGGCCTTATTAAAAGAAATGGGCAAATTGTGACACAAAAGAGCCCCTAGCAAAGTGGGTAAGTGACACCACTAAGGAGCTAAAAAGGTGTCGTGTAAGTGGTTGGGGAGAGCCAAGGTTCGATTCCTGGAGTTGGCAGTTGAGGTGTTCTTTTTATGACTTGAGCAGGCAGGAGTTGGAAGCTGAATGGAACTCTGTTGGGGAAAGTTGGAAATCGGTCAAACACATGGATTAAGGAGTGATAAGGGGAGAGATTTAAGGGATTAGGAGAGAAGCTAAGAGTTGGCCGAATAATGGGAATTGGAGAGGGGATTTCGGTAGAGGAGTATTAGGAGAGTATTTTTGGCATTAGGGACTTTAGCTGTGCCGTTTTCTCCTGTCTAAACATCATAGGGTTATCCCTTCTTCTCTTTTTCTTCTCTACCCGAAACTACCACCCTTTCTATTCATCTTTCTTTCTTTTCTTCTCCAAAACCAGTCCACTTTTCCCTTTTGTTTCATCTACTACTATTTATCTCCACTTTTGCCGAAAAACCTCAAAAGCCGAAATCTGTGAAGATTAGTAGTGCCGAATTCTTTTTGGATCAGCAACTTTTCTGTTATTATTCCTTATCTACTAAACCCGAGTCGGCACACAAGAAAGACTGTGGTAAGTATTCGCACACTAAATCGATTCAGTAGTAACTGTTGACAAAAGCAGAAACTTCCTATGGTTTAGGGAGGTTACCGATTTGTAATATAGGCCTTATTGGGCTTTTTCATGTGATTCTTATGGTTTGTATAGCGGAGTAAATAACTTTGGAGGAGCAGCAAGGCTTGGGGGATCGACTTGGATAACTTTGGTCGAGAATCGGACTCGGTGAAGGTAGGTGATCTACGGCCAGTAGGGGTTCCTTGGTCGAATATGGTAAGGTGGCTTTTGGGTTTAATAAGCATGATTTGTACACTAAGTAGGGTGACGGTTAATTGTAGGATTGGCGTGGGAGACTTTGCTAAGTGAACGTCACAAACAGGTGTGTAACGAACCCTCTTTTATAGCTTAACTCGATAAATGCTGAAAAGCCAAAATACCAAAAACTCTGATATTTCGAGGACTTGTGAGCATGCGAAAGCTCATAGGTTCGGTAGATATACTAAGTTGATGATCGGGATCGTTGGAACAGGTAAGGGCACGATTTTCTGCATCACGGTAAGTTGGGCCTCGAGGGGCTGAAGTCGGGCCCAATGGGCTTCCGGCCCATTTGGGTATAATTGGTAGAAAATGGAATCCTGTTAAATTGCGCGTTAAGTCAGTTAATACTGTTATGGAATATAGGCTAAATGGGCTTAAACGGCTTAATCGACATTCGTAGGGCCCATTAGGGGTTTAGGGCCCAAAGGCCTGAACTTGCTAGGGTGGATTAGAACTTATTGTTTAAGCATCTGAAATTATTGTTAGTTGTTAACGTACATGGAAAACCCACTATAGTTGGTAAAATTACGAAATTACCCCTATTTTAAGAAAATTGACCATTTTGCCCCGAGGTAAAAATGACTATTATACCCCAAGGGTTTAATGATGAATGCGATGCATGATATGTTGATGTGACATGATATGAACATGATATGCCATGATATAATATTATATGCATGGGTTGGGTTTATGTGAATGGAGGAAGCGAAAAAGGGCTTTGCCCCAGTTTACCGAAAAGGGCTTTTGCCCCAGTTTTTTTTAAAAGAGGCTAGGCCTCCAGTTATATGTTAAGCAGCTATGCCGCCAGTGGAGAGTTTGGTTGGGTGGGTTGAGTTATTCCCCACATGGAGAGCTTGGTTGGTACGGGTGGAGAGTAGCAGTTGGTGGGTTGAGTAGTCTCCCCAAATGGGTTTGCATTCATGCATTAATATTACATGTGATATTGAAATGGGCCTATGGGCCATACCGTATAATGTAAAGGCTTCGGCCCAGTGATATGAATAATTAAAAGGCTTTGGCCCAGTATATGTGGTAATTGAATTCGGGCTTAGGCCCAGTAGGCTGATATTGATTTGGGCTCTGAAAGGGCTTGTTGCACACTGAGTTTCCAAACTCACCCCCCTTTCTTTCTTATCTTTACAGGTGAGCCTTGATGTAGAGACTTGGAGCCGGAGGGGATTTAGAGTGGCCATGGTGATCACGTTTGGACTTATCATTAAATAAATAGTTTTTTTTTCAGTTTATTCTCACTTTTAATATTATTTATATTTGGGTTGTAATAAGGCCATTTTAACTATTTATTTGGGATTATATTTATACAACTCTATATTTTTCTGATAATAATATAAATGGGCTAGACTTAGGACGCGTTTTCAAAATGATACTTGATTTCAAAATAACGCAACGACACACATAATCGGTATAACAAAGATAACTACTTAAATGAATTTTAACTTGTTTATCAAAGTGTGGCAATGGTTGTGTGCATGTCTAGGATTGGATCCAATCAAGAGCTTGGTACTTAAGCAGCCTTCATGGCTCACCTCTTCTGTTTCGGATACCTACCTGGTGCGCAACTTTCATTCACTTTGTTAACTTAACGAAAGAAAATCTTTAAACATTAAAACGAAGCTTCGGTTTTCAAAACTTTGATGTGACACGTCAGATTCGACTGTAACGTCTAGACCGGGTTTGGGGTGTTACAGATATGGTGATTGGTGATTTTAAATTTTTTATTTTTTGACTAATAAGTTCTATATATTACACTGTAAACAGGCATTAAATGATTAAATGTACAAAATGATACGAAGAATACAGGGAAACGAACATGTTAGTCTGAATGATAGATAGTTGAATTTGTGATTACTTGGTTGATTAAATTTGTGAATATTGAGATACTTAGGGATGACCTAAGACATTGTTTGGTATAAAACAAGAGCCAAAAAGCTAACCCTTATTTATTCAACATTAGTACCTATTTTTGAGCTAGAAAACACTTATTGATTAACCTTCCTGTAAAACCCAAGCCAAAAAAAATTAATTTGTATTAACCCTTTTTGTATTGAGGGTTAAGTAGATACATTATGTAGAATTTTTTAAAAATAGAGTGAAATAGGAATGATCAGTGTGATAGAGTAATTATAGGTTAGCCAATATGTGCAGCAAAAGAAAAATCCAAAAAAGAAAATAAAAAATGAGTAGAAAATTTCTTGAAAGTGACAAAGTCACCAAAAATAGAGGAACTTGTTCATTAGTGCACACGAACTCATGAGCTGGCCATAGTTGCTGTATGATGCCGTGATTTCCTATGGAGAAACAAAGGATGTGAGAGAAGGAAAAATAAGGCGGTAAGCGGGGTAAGGGTCGCTAATGTGGTAAGAATAGGGAACAATACGATGTGCCAAATTATTTTGTGCTTGAAACTATTTGATGCTTACTGTTCTTGAAATCCATACATGTCCTAAGACTTAGAACGTTACAAGCCGAAAAGCCCTATGTGATCTAGGTAGACTTATTTACGAATTGACATCATACTAAAAAATTGCATTTACGAAAGTTTGTATTCTGCTAGGATAACCAAATTACCTGTATAACTTATTGATGGATCAATATATTTGAAAACCTTAATGTTTGTTTGCTTTGTAATATAATTAACTTAAGTGTTTTATATCAAAAGTGGTAAGTCAACTATATATCATGCTAAGATTATGTGTGAATATGAAATGCTTAGTCATGTGCTCCAAAGCTAACATTTCTACTATATTTTCTCAAGGGTCATTTTTGAATTACTGTTTTTGTTTGCTTTTCTTGAGGACAAGCAATGACTTAATTGAGGAGGAGTTTGATCTATCGTAATTCGGTGTAGCAGATTAAACTAGTTTTCGCATTTGAAGAGCTTGAATACAAGAATTCTAGTTAAGTTTTCACCAGTTTGTTTAAATTAAATAATTTGTATTATTTGAGTCTTTATTGACCTTAGGGACCGAATGAGGCCTAAGGGTTAGCTAATATGCTTTGTGAGTGTGCAAGAAACCATTAGAAGATGTGTTAACTCAATACTGGTTGTTGTGCTGCAACACGAAGAGTTGGATGTTGCAACATAGGGATAAGAATAAAAGAATTTCAAGATTGCCTTCGATGTCGCGACACAACTTGAGAATGTCACGACACACCCCTGAAGATACCTTAAAGCTGAGCAAATTCCTTCGATGTTACGACACAGGTCCTAGTGTATCGCGACATCGACTCTGTACAAGAAATAATTATGAGCCATGGGCATTTTGGTCCTTACAATCAAACATTAAGCATGAGAGTGTCAGCTTTCCTAGGGTTAAGGACGATGGCCACTCTAATTTTATAAATAGGCTCATTTAACACATGTTATGGACGACTTTTCATATTGTATAATTTTCTTAATAGTTTTAGTTTTTAGTTTTATTTGTTGGGAGATCTGATTTGTGGAAGTCAATCCAATCTTTGTGGATTTTACGCTTCAATTAAATACAATTTAGGCTTCTCTTAAACCTTCTTTTCTTGATTTACTATTAATGTTTACCTTTTATATCACGTTTATTATGTTTTTGAAATCCATGAGGAACTAATCCTCTTGTGGGGGATTAGCAAGTGGAGGTATGATTAATTGATTATTGTGTAGGGTTTTTTTAGCTGATCAGTTCTTTGGGAAAGGAAAAACCTAAACCCTAGGCTTGATGACCCTAGAGGTGTGCATGGTCGGGCGGCCCTACCTACCCAAGGCCACCCAAAAAATGGGAGGGTTTGGGTAAAAATATAGGCCCAAAAATGGGCTTGGGCAAAAAAAAGAGGCCCGTTATAAAACGGGCGGACCTCGAGCAAGATTTTTTTGGCGGGCCTACTGATTTTAATATTAAATTATTTTTAAATTTTTTTATTTTAAATTTTAAGTAACTTTAGGTTTTTTTATTGTTTTTAATGTTATTTTGATATTGTAAAATTTTTGTTATTAATATAATTTAGTTCTTAATTTAGTTCTAATTTATTTCAATTTTTAATTTTAATATAATTATTTTTATTATATTTTTAATTTATATATTATTTTAAGAATTATTTTAGTCCCAATTTTTTTATGTTTTAAATGCATTTGATTTATTATATTTTAAAGTTTTTATTTAATAAAAAAAGTAAAAAGAATTTTTAATATGGTAGGGTGGTGAGTGCCTCAGCCTATCATTTTTTCTCGGTAGGGCTTGGACAAAATTCTAGGCCCATATTTCGGGCCGCCGGCCGGCCCCGCCTTGAAAACGGGTGAAAATTTTTTATGGGCCCGGCCCGGCCCGGCCCATGCACACCTCTAGATGACCCTAGGAAGTCATCTAGGTGGAAATTAACGAAAAATTGGTATGGCCTATCCATGAACACCTTAACCCCAAACCTATCTAGATTGTGAGGTCGAAAGATAAGTAGGTCTTGCTGACTTGTTATTCTAGTGGAAGGTCAAGAGATCCTGCTGGGGTCATAACTAGTTGATTGACCAGGGAACTCGAAGCAATAGTTATGATTATCGAAGTGAGGTAGTCACCCATGCTCAGATCTGATTAAGTTTCCATAGCAAATTTCCCAAGCTTTTTTATTTATCTTATTTTATTTATTTAGTTATTAAAAACTCTTTTTTTATGTTCAGTTGTAATATAATTTATTCTAAGTACTAATTAGCTCTAATTGTGTTTAGGTTAGAATTAATTTAGTGCTCGCCTCCTTTACGTATGATCCTTGGAGTATTCACCTATTTCATTGAAACTATATTACAACTTGACCCGTATACTTGTGGACACCACCTATTTAATATATTTTGTGCAAGATTTCTACTCTGGACGTTGGTACGTCTGGAGGCTATTAGTTGCTTAGTTTTCAACGAGCAATTTATCACAGTCATTTGTTGGCAAAGATTATAGTAATCATTAAGAAGGCACAATTGTGACAATAAGATAAAATAAGATTGTATTAAGTGAACGGATTTAACTTAAAAGAATCAAGGATATCATATGAATGTATCACACACATGAAGATGTCATTGGACAAATCAGTTGGATGAATTGCTTTCGTAAAGAGTAAACAATAAGAAGTTTTCAATCATGATATTTCTTGCGGACTGACTCCATGATTAAGTAAATTGTGAATTATCGGAAGGATACTTCTGGACATAATTGTAATTACTAGAGCCTAATTGTATATGTCCAATTGATACCTCCAATAGCTCAACAGAAGCTCGACCGGACTGCATTTGAATCAGAAGAGAATTCTACAACTTTGGAAATAATTTAATTAAGTCGATTTATTTAATGTGAAATTAAATTAGGCATCCATGAGAATTGTTCAACTACTGAATATGATTAAAGAATTTTCTTGAAAAATTAATTTGAAAAATCTAAGTGATTTTTGAGAAATTTAGTTTGATAAAAAAATTAAATTAATTAAATTAATTAAAATAAATATGATATTTTTAGAAATTAATTTTCAATACAGACAATTGACCTAATGGGTAATTGAACTAGATAATTGGATCTACGATAGAAAATTGGGCCAAGAACCCAAAACCTAGACCGAGACCCAAAAACTGGTCGAACCAAACTCTGTATGTGAAACTAAGTTGACGGTCCAATCAATGGTTAGACTTGGACCGGCTGGGTCGTCACTGGCCCGAACCAACTTGGTAAAAGCCGAATAGGCTCGGTGTGCTGTAAGGGTGTCGCACCTGCAATAACAACACTGAATACGATGGTGTCGGTGGTGACAACGATGGCATTCCGGTAGCCAACAGGTGGTTCTTCGACTGTTGAGCAGTAGAGGAATCACACTCTTACTGAGATTCTACTAGATAATTTGATTTCAGATTAACTATTTCAAAAATATTATTATTTTTATAAATTAATATTAAATTTAGTTTAATACTTCTCCTAATAGTGTTTTATTAATTTAATATTAAATTTAATTTAATATTTATCTTGTAGATAAATATTCTATTAATTTAATAGATTTAATATTAAATTTAATCTAATATTTATCTTGATAAGTATTATATTAATTTAATATTAAAGTGATTAACTTTAACCATAGTTTAACTATCTAAACTCTCCCTATATAAATAGAGAGCGATGAGTTATTATTTTAAACACATTTAAATTCAAGAGAAAGTTGTAGAGAGAAATCTATTTGAAGAAATTTTTTGAAAAGATTTCTAGAGATATTTTTCTTATTTACAACTTGACCTAGAAGTTTAGAGAAATTACGAAATTACCCACTAATAATTTTGTGGAAAATTTTCTGATTTGAAGCGAGCCCACACTCAACAGGCGTGAGCTTGAGGATAGTGGAGAAGACTACTTGGTCGAAGCGTTCATCCTAGACGAATCGAAAAGGTACGATTTTGATTAAGTTTTTATTATTTTAGATATTACAACCAAGTTCTTATTTTGGAGAAAAAACTAAAACTTTAGTTTTTCCCTTAAACATATTTATGTTGTGTTTTCCAAATCTGATTTTTCAACACATTGTTGTATTACCGAGGTGGTTAATCCTTGCAATCTCTAACTCATATAGGGGGGATGTACAATGGGCGGCTAAGACATGGTTGAAGTCAACTCCTAAGGAAGGAGATGAATATGGCGATCAACCCCAACGTGCACATAAAAATGAAGACGAAGTTGATGAGGAGCCGCCAACCCAAATAGTGCGAATGAACCTTAGGTGTGCCCAACACCCACCCACTTGTGGCACTCATTCGGGACGCTGATGATTATGTTATTTTTAATTTTCTCAAATTGTATACTGTGTTTTACATCCCAAACGTGCATTTATTTATAGTCTAAGAAACAAATTTAGTAAATTGGTTTGCTTGTACCGTGTCATATTGTGAGTTTGAAATTACTGCTATAATTTATGTTACTTTTTCATTTAATTTTTTTCTCCATCCATGTGTTAATTACAATATTTTCAAAAAGAAAAAAATTTCTGAGAAGGTACGAAAAAAGATTAAAACTTTGGCTTGCATTTTGAAATATACCTTACTTCAATATTTAATACTAACTTACAATTTACAGAAAAATTAATGAATAAATGAATACTTAGTGTTTCCACTGCATGAGTTAGTGTTTTTATTTTTTTCTTCTCTTTGGTGCTCCCTAGAGGTGTGGACATGTTGTCTTCATATGCCCTGGTTCCTATAGTAACTGCATAACCTCGTTGTGTCTCCCTACTTCTAAAGATCCATATTGTCTTGTATCCAAATTGAGTTCAGCCAACCTTTCTTCTTGAGCCACGAGTTCTTATCTGGCACCAAATTGAAAGGAGCGTGCGAGCTAGGCAACCACATACTTTCATCCGAGACAGGTGAAAATTCATATTTACAAAATTTATACGTGCGTTCAAGTTTGTAAACTTCGTCAACGTAGGTTATGCAATATAAATGTCTTAAGGCACATGCTACAATAACATGTGTGCATGAATAATGAAGTGCTTGAAGTATGTCATAGTTCCAAGTCTACGCGGTACACTCCCTCAATAACTCTTAGGCCGAGTCTATAGGGCTATGTAACCTGGAAAAAATTTATTTGGCCATGAGTGACACACTGAAGTCATTGAGCTCGCTATTTCTAAATTTTCTCCAATATCTTTTAAGACCGACTCACACCAAACGTGACTGCCCTTTATCTTTCCCACATATGTTTCAGCCCTCTTTGGAAAAAAGGCTGCTAATAAAAAATATGTTTCCTTGACCATCGAGGTTATCGACAAATGACGTGTCCCCTTTAGTATGGAATTAATACATTTCACTAGGCTTGTGGTTATGTGCCCGTATTGTTGTCCTCTATCATACGACTGTATCCATTGCTCCTCCTTTATCCCATTGAGGTACGCCGTACCCAGTTGGTTTATAGCCCGTAGTCTCTACAACATTTCATGGAACCGATGTTGGACGAGCTCGTACCCTATTGATGACAATCAAGATTACATTGAAGAAACGCGACCTAAATGTATATGTTAAACTCTTATATATGACATAAATTCTATGCACAAAGTACCCATGTCAATGACATATGACCACTTCGCATCCTTATGGTATTAATCCCATGTAGTTAGACCCTATATGACGTAAACAATACCTATGGTGTGCATGATATCATAGGCTTGAACATCGATTGAATGCAATATGTATTTCGGTGCCTTTGTTGAAAATGATGTATACATCGAGTTGCTGCACAACATGCCTTCTCAGGTTAGTTAAGAACAAATCCCATTCATCATCAGATTCTTCGAAAGTTATTACAAAAGCTATTGGCAGGATTTTTAGGTTACCATCTTATGCAACAACTAATAACAACCGATGGTCGTATATTTCATACAGGAATGTGCCGTAAATTTGGAAAAGTGGCTTACAATACCAAAATATAGTTATGCATTTCTTAAAAGTCCTAAACAAATGGTGGAAAAATCTTTTTCCAGGGACCAAGCAATCTTCATAATACGCAGGCTCCATTTGCAACTCGGTTACGGAACTTAGTATGTACCGCTCTAGTATCTAACACCATTGCCACAATTTATAGTAGGATTTCTCCCACCCTCTATGCATCTTCTCCAAAGCCTTCTGTTTTTCCAACCATTCCTTGTGTTAGGACATAGTGTAATCGGATTCGCTACGGATGTGTGCGATCAAAATTGGGACCGGAATCCTAGGACATGCTTTGACCATGGGTAATAGAAAGTCAGATATCATGTCTAAATCTAATTTTGGGTGATCATTTAACATGCTTGAAAAACAATAAATCAGGTCACCATTTGTAATAGAATGTCAGGAAAAAAGGGCTAGGATTCGAGTCGATGCTGTTAACCATATTACATACCAACTACAACACATGTATGTGGCGCAGTAAACTTCCTAATCGTCTAAAATGCCAACTTCTTCATCACAGATGCCATGATTCTCCGTAGACATCTTGTTCCATGCATTGCGCGCATCACCACATATTTCTCAGATCGGGAGCATGTAATAGTGAAGTTGACACCAAGTTGTATGCTATACTACTTGATTGTAGCTACAAAAGCATATTTGGAGTCAAACTCCATCCCAACCTCTAAGTGGTCAAAATGTGTTAATGAAGTCGCATACCTTGGTCTTCTATAGGGGAGGTCTGGGAATTCTAAAACCACCTTTTCCAGTAAGACTGAGAGTACGCATATGGGGTGCCGTGAAACCTAAGTCATCCCCTCGAGCGATGTCCAAAGCTTGACCATTAGATCCACCATCTTCTTGTTCAGTAGAAATAGGATCCGATTCTGAAATTACTACAATTTCATACAATCCAGTCCGACCACCTCTTCTGGGTTATTATCTGATTCAGACCCCTCTTCGGCCTCTTTGTTCTCTTGCCCCTCTTCGTAATCAACCCTGGTTGCAAGTCCAGGGTTGGATGTGCCTTCCTCGGTCAAAGTTTTCCGGAGTAGATCATTCATTCTTGTAAATCCAATGTCAATCCCAAAATCAATTTTGTACTCAATGACTTGATGGTGTACCATGTGAGTGTTATCGAGGTTGAACATAGGTGTGTTAAAGTTGAAATCAAAGGAACTAATAAAATGTTGTGCGGATGCATTGTAGGCCTAGTGACCATATACGTTCAACTATCCCCTGAAGTTGAAATTGAGAGATGAAATCAATGAATGCCTCACTATTGATGATGTTTCCAATGTGTCTTTGTATAAGCTTTGCGGCAGTGATATGAATCCACCGAGCAACTGTATGGTCATACTTTTTGCTTTTATATCTGGCATGAAATTTGGAAAACATGATGTAATCGAGGTTGGGCCACCTTTTTCCTCTTCGATGAAGTTTGCATATTCTCACTAGGGCAATTAGATTCAATCCTTTTCTCCTGATCGTAGTCCCTTGTGATCTAAAAATTGAAATATCTAACGGGGTTAAATGACATTAGCTATCTACATTTTAAGCTCAAAATTCTTTTTCAGATCCCTACTTTATGCTAAACCTTGTTCAAAGTGCTTTTAACGTTATGCTCCGGTTGAATGTCAGATCTTTATATTGGGTTGATAGAAAAATGGGCTCAATTTCAGTCTCACAATTTTGTTCGTTGTAATGGACAACAGCTCTAGCTCATCTCCTCATCTTGAACCAAATATTTTGTTCCACATGTTTAAAGCTGAGAAAATTGTAAAAATATAATTCTCATCACCCAAATCCCTAAATCTACACGTACTTTAACGAATTACCTTTGCTTCAACAATAATGTCAGTATAAAATTTGTGTTTCTTATGAAAACATCGATAACTCCTAATACCAAGTATCCTTAGGATCAACAATCTGCTTCAAAGATCCGTATGGAAAATCCAAGAATTATATTGAGTTTTTTTTATAGAGCTGTTTCCTTGACACACATGAAACGATTCTAACAACAACACATCTCAAGGCATTACGAGTTTTTGAGGTATACATTAAAAATTAAAATTTGTGGGGGAGAAAACACTCCTCCGCAGCGGTGTTTTTTAGCACCTAGACATAGCATTGAAATTTATCTTAGGAATCCCGGGTTGCAGGGGGTTAGAGGCAGAAGCAATCAAGTTGGCTTGGATGTTGAATGATCATAGAGAAAACGCCTCTTGCAGGAAACATTTTCACCTGACTTAGAAATCAAAATGCCTCCTGCAGGATTTGTTTTTTAGCCCCATCTCTGACATGTCAGTCGAAAACGCATACTGCAAGAGGCTTTTGTACTGCCATGTTAGGTAAAAACACTTCCTGCAGAGAGCGTTTTCTTTATGGCCATTTCAACACCCAGACCAACTTGATTGCTTCTACCTCTGAGCCCCTGCAACATGGAATTTCCCAGATAAAAGAATTTCCCTTTTTACCCCGTCCCATCCTCTATATAAATGCATGTTCTCATCTCTTACTCACCCATATCTCAATCTCCTTTAAATTTATTTTTCTTATTCTTCCGTGTTGAAATTTTCAGGTTTAAAGATTTATTTCTCTCACACTTTAAGGGATACATAATCATAGTTTTAAGTTGTGTTTGAGTTCACGATGATGTCATGGCACTTGATAACTTACAATTTCACTTGTCGTGTGAGTATGGAGCCATCACTTGAGAAATCGAGATTGATTTACAACTTGAGGTCTAAGTTGATGGTGTTTATACCGTCTTGGGTTGAAGTGTAACTAAGGCTTCAAGTTTACAAAGGTTATGTTGTCAAAAGATAGAGCAAAATCGGGGCTGTAGTTGACGATGGTGATGCGAGCAAAAGAACGAGTTTTTCCTCTTCAAAAGAGCATGCTTTATAAAATCCATACACAAGTATGAGGGAGAAAATCACAGGGGTCTTCCAATATAATCAAGCTAAAGGCAATGACCCTGTTACGAAAACCTATTACATCCCAATCCTATCATAGGTAATAGTAACGGTGTCATCGTCTTTGGTGGAGATGGATAAAAAAAATTAGTTAATTATACTAAAACGTCATTGCATTTTTTTTCCTCATACTTGTGTATGAGTTTAATAAAACATCCTTTTCTGATGAAAAAAAGCTTTTGTCGTGCCCGCATAACCACTGTAAACTACGGCTCCAATTATACTCCATTCTTTTGATAGCGTAACTTTTTGTAAACTTAAGGCCCTAGTTACACTTCAATTTCAGACCGTATAATCACCGTTAACAGGGACCATGAGTTGCAATGAGATCCGACTTACCAAGTCCATACTCACATGACAGATGAAATTTATAGGTCACCTAACTCCACGACACCACCATAAATTCAAACATTCCTTAAAACTATAACCGTGTCTATCTCAAACACGAACTAAAATAAATCTACAAACTTATAATTTCAAACTGCAAGAAAAAAAAGAAAATAAATATTTTTTAGCAAAGTAAAAATGGGTCCTACCGGACATGTTTTCATTGCCACATCAGTGAAAATGCACCCCGTAAGACACGCTTTTATTCTTTCTCTGAAAATAATGTAAATCGATAAATTTAAAAAAAATACATTCTCAAATAACTTTTTTTTTCAGCATATTTGTTAAATTTAGCCCATAATATTGCTACTTCTTGTTTCCTGGGTTATTTTTATTATTGTTGCTTGTACCAACCTCATGCTGTGCGCCGGTTATAGCAACTCACTCAAGATTCTAAATACTAAGATAAACACAATTTTTTTTTATTCACAGGTTTTTTAGAGATTAACGTGGTTTTAATTATCATTAGATCACGTGGGTGTTTATTTGAAATGCTTGAAATCGTGACGCAGGAAGAAAAAAAAAAAAGGAAATGAAGAGTATATATAGAGAGGAAACAACTACCGAGAGTGATATTAATATTTAGAGTAGGTAAAGATAGTATTATATAGTCGCATATGCGACCTTGTATATCGCCACTAACTCTAAAACTAGGATAACTCCAACAATGAATATTATCGCTATGGATTTTTAACATTCATTTTTATTCTATCGACATCACTATTTCCCTTCCATTAGTTGATCCCAACTTCCATGGCCAAACTTCACTTAACGCTGCAAATGCAACCACACCAAACAAAACATTCATCAATTAATAAATCAATAGCCATAAGCGATAAACTTTGGGTCATTTTCTTTTTCCGTAATTTCAAAGAAACCTATTTTAAATTAGATACGAACCTTTTGCAGTCAGTGGAAGGGTTGATCTTGTAAGGGATGTTGATACTGCACTTGCCTGGGAGTCTAGATTTAATTGCTCAATGCCTATTTACAGTGTAATATATAAAACTTAATAGTCTAATAATAAAAAATTTAGAATCATTTGCTATCATGCCAAATTTATAATAAATATAATCAACCTACATACATGTTCCTAACCAATCACTTGTATTTCTACAAGCTCAAGCATACAATTAACAATAAAAATTAAAGAAAATTATAAAAATTAAAACAAATTTTCCATGTTAACCCCCACACTTTAGATAACACATTGTCCTCAATGTGTGGCCCTAAAAGGATAAGAAAAGAAGTTACATGATTAGTTGTTGTAGTTCCATAATCTATTGGTGGGTGCTCCCTTCCATTTTTCATTGATAGCTCTAATTGTTGTGTTTCTTTTGTGTGGAGTTCCTACACAAAAAACTTAGAATAGAAAAATAAAACAAATAACAATCTACGGTTAATTCTACTCCTAAAAATAACAAATAAAATTTATCCCAAAATTAATTACAATCTTTTAAAATAAAAGGTTCAGTTTAATCATCATCCAAATCCTCAAAATGGGTAACTACCCCCTCTCCATAGATGTTTTCCCCTTCCCTGAGATATTTCCTTGAAAAAAGCCACCACCCAACAGATTTGCTTATCGTGCCGGGCTATGAATGATAGGACCCTTTGGCGTGGAATACTATGGCTAGAATGTCGCCTCATAATCATCCTCCTCTTTTTGGAATTCCCACTCCATCGCCTCATCATCCTCTTCCAAGTTTGTCTCCTTATCTTTCACCTATTCTTCTTCTTGATAGGTTTGCATCGGACCAAACATGTCTGGCGGATAATTTGGAATCCGCAAGCTATTTTTTCGTGCAAATTCTTGTAGTACTGGGCCCGTTTCTTGCATCCATCTTATTATTCTGTCTAGTGTTTCCTCACTACTCCCACCTACCTCTTTTCGAGATTTTGATTTTACCTTCCTTTTGAGCGAAGCTAAGACATCCATCTTTTTTTTTCTCCTTTGGTTCCAATCAATAATCTGCTTTTGATTGAGTTCTACATATTAAGTGTACATAGAATCACTGATTAAATGCCTTTTTGGGTGCAAGAACTACTTGTTCTCTTCCATTGGAACCTCTGTACTCTTGTAGAGTGCTGTCACGAGAGAGGGAAAGAAATTCCAACTTTCTGGCCACTCACACAATGCTTCATGTTGTGATAAATCTATTCCCCAATGCATATCTGTCTTTTTTGCAAAATCCCATATAGAAAAATGGCTCGAAAAGTATTAACATTAGAAACATTAAGAGTAGGGGTGAGTCTTGTGAAAATAAATTGCATCCACATTTTAGCTATTGGAAACATTATAGCTTGATTGAAATTTGTTGAAAGTCTGATATTTGGTCAGAGGTTCCATTCTCTTCAATTTTCAGTTAAGTATTTTATGATGCTTTCCATATCAATGTCTTTAAATCTCGTTAAATCAATATTTTGTAAGTGATCAGATTCATAATATAGAGCATCATAATTCCTTCCCTACCTTCTTTCCCAAACCTTTGCCCATACCTCCAAAACCTTGGAAAATATGCATTGTCGTCCTCTTTTAACCATAAACTTTTTATAGTAGTAGCTCTTCTAGTGTTTGATCACAATGAAAGATCCTATCCTATCTCCAACTCAGTCCCCCCTTCTCTTAGCCTAATCTGACAAAAGTTGTCATTATGACCCAAACATCCACATAAAAAACAAAACAATGTTAACTTCTCATATTTGAACTTCACATAAACCTGTTTCGAGGAAGAGACCATAATTCTCTTGCGTCATTTTAGGGGAACCCTCACATTGATTAAAACCTTAATCCTCATATAGTTCCTAAAACCACCATTGATATGCTGTGTCATACTCTATAAACTTCCCCAAAAACTCCCCCAAACCATTTTGTTATTCCTTCTTAGAAGAAACAATGTGGGAGATCATGTTTTTGAACCCAAAAATAAGATAAAACCAAAGGAACTTCTAGCTGATTCTCGTTCTCAACTAACTAGTGAAAGAGCAGCAGATGATTATTAAAAGTCCATGGTGCCCCATTTTAAATTCTATCAATATTTAGTTTGTGGTAGAACTTAAACTGATATCCCTTCTCCCCCAGATCTGAAATTAAAACTCCCCCAAGTGGATGCCATAGATTTGCCATTGTGTTTTACGTTACCAAAAAGTGTACCACACTTGCCGTAAGAAAGCAGGCAACCAGACAATGTTCGTATCTCAGTGTATTTTTTCCACCCTCCCCATTGAATTTCCATACCTCTTCCTCATCTTCCTCAATCCTTAACCTCGCTTAATCGTTTTCCATTTATTTAGCCCCACAATCTTACTCCAGAAAACCCTAGCCATGTGTTGAAGATGACTCGAATCAAAACCAAAACCAAACGTATACTGTAAAGAAACCTAAAGGAATGTGTCACAATGGACAGACAGAGAGAAACAAAGATGTGCTAGACAGCAGACCTTAAAAGGCTTGACAGTGTTTTTTAATATAAATACTTTTTAATGTGTTACAAAACTTTTATTTTAGCGTTTTGTAGTGCTTATAGTGTATTATATTTTTTAAAAATTTATTTTAAAATAAAAAATAATATAAAAATCAAATATGGGCGAGCTAGGTCGGGTCCAGATTTATCTTTCTTAAATTGAGTCGGGTTTGGACAAAAAAGTAAACCCATTTTTGGGCCGAGCCCGAACTTAAAAAATTAATTTAGATACCTTGCATAGGCCTGATCTCTATATATACGTTACTAATTTTAATGACACGTGTTATGCACGTTATACTACTATATACTAAATTTATTTATATGTTTTTTGATAAAAATATTATTAAAATAATTGTTATTATATTATATCAATATAAAAACTTAAATTTAATTTGAAAATATTAATAAAAATAATAAAATTTAAAGGATAATAAATATCTCCCTATTTTAATAATAGTTTTAAATTTTTACTACCTAATAAACTTGATAAGATAAATAAATATTTTTTCCCAAGAAACGAGCACAAATTGAGTTTTTGCTTGAACGGGCATGAATAAATATTATCATTTGGTGAACCTTGCGCAGGAGATCCCGATAAGAGTCCAGTTTCTTGATTCTCCAACTACCAGTATCTCACCTTTCTTACAGGCTAGTGCTTGTAGGATGAGATTCTAGTTTTCTTTATGCTTTATTTTGTATGAAAAGTAACATTAAAAATTGTCGATGGAGTCTTAACTTAATTAGTATCGATATTATTATTAGTATAAGAGGACGAGGGTTTAAACGTGCTTGAGAAAGAGTTATAGGCAATTTTAGACTTTGAATAAAAAAAATTTTAAAAATTATCACAAGAACTTGATGCTTCTTTAGCTTGGAGTTTCGAGTTTTATGGTTGGAAAAAAATATTGTATTTATTTGGTTCAGATTCGAAATGTGGTTTTGGAGAGTAGTTTATTTTTTTGGTGAATTATAATAACAGGGAAAAGCCCGAACAACTAACGCGACTAACACGACTTGAACTTAAACCACACTTGGGGCAGTGAACACTCTTGACCATCAATTTAATTGATTTGATGAGTTATTTAAGTTTCATGAATTTAAGTTTTGTGAATGGAAAAGAGGTAAGAGAGTTTTATTTTTGTTTATAGGTTACATTTGTTGGATTAGAATTTCATGTATGGGAAAATAATGTTACGAGAGTTATTTATGTTTAATGCTTTGTGATTTGAGTCGATAAAATAGGAGTCATTTTTAAATATCCTTATAATAATTTTAGGTACTTTTATTGTAAAATGGATTTTTAATTTTTTTATTTTTAAAGTATTTTTTTGAATTTTTTAGAATCAAGATTAATTTGATAAAATGTCCAAAGTTGAAGGCTTTTTTTTTTAATTTTTAATACTAAGACTAAATTGAAAGAAGCTATAAACATTGGAGGACTAAATTTATTATTATGTCAATAAAAAAAATCATGTTATCATATCGTCAATGATTTAATAGAGCAATTACCAAAATATCAAATGTCGGTAACATTAGTGAATTATATTTTAATTTGTGCAAGTTATATGATATTATAAGATTATAATATCATAAATTAATTTATTAATCTTCATATAAATATAATTATAAAATTATTTCTATTATATTCTATTAATAAAAATATTTTAAATGTAAATTTATAATATATACATAAATATAACAAAAAAGTAAATGTTAATATAAGTAAACATATAATATTTCTATATTTTATTTTTTTTATTTGGCATTTAAAATGGATTGTTTGAGATATCATTATTACAATAATTAATAATAAAATTTTATTAATTAATTAGATGTATTCTCAATTAGATATTGTAATATTATTCATTTACACCTCTCTTATGCATCATATATTATTAATTTATAATTATTTGTTTTTAAAATATTAAATTTTAATATGTTATATGGCATGTATAAGGTATGCAATTTTTTTTACTAATATTTTTATTAACATCTAAAACATATAAGTTGAAAAACTAATTATAAATTAACAAATTAATTTTTAATTTAAAAAACATCCAACTTAATAAATTAACCTAATAGATATCATTTTATAAAGCTAAGTGTATAATTATACTTTATATTGTAAATATTATGGTATGTAATCAATCAGCTACCCTATGCTATCAATAATAGTATTTTTACTAAAAGGTTACCTTTTTATGTTATTAATCATTTTTCATTTAATTATTAAATTTGTCATATGCTATGATTTAATTATATAATAAGATTATTTATTACGTAATTATTTGAGAAACTTGGATCTAGGCATCCTACTATATGAAGTTATCAATTTACACACCAACGTTAAGGACATTAAAAATTAGTTACCCAATTGTTAGTCACTAACAATTGGAAGATATGATGGTACTAATCACATGTAAGATAACACTAAAAGAATATATTTTATCAAATTAGATGCATAAGTTATTATAATTCTGAAATAAGCCGAAGATATGCTATAGGGTAGGTTATTTTTCAAGAATTTATATTTTTAATTATTAAATTTTGAAAATTTATAATTTAATCCGTAAATTTTTATGTTTGCTAAAATTTATTTTGATAATATTTGATCTCCATTATCAACATTTCATTATAATTTTAATTTTGTATACTTAAAACATTAGATAATGAAATTCAATTTAAAGAGCTTTTATTTTATTATTACTTAATTATATATTAATTTTGAATGATGTATATAAAACTGTTGGTTCAACAATACTCTTAGACCTATTCATAATTCACATTTGAGCAACTAAAAAAATTAAAAAAAGAAATTATTTAAATAATTGTTTTGTTTTAAATTTAAATGATGCATTCCTTCATCTTAGGATTTAAGATTTGTATTCAATTCACTTGAAAAACATTTTTATTTATTCTTAGTGCTTAAAAATGCTGGTCCATACATTCATCTTTGAATAATTGAGCATCCATATATCTGACTCACGTGGGTTTCCATTATCATTAGGTCACGTTGGTGTTTATATGAAATGCTTGAAATGGTACGCTTGAGTTGGAAAAAAAGAAAGAAAAAAAAAACAAAGCAAAGGGAAATGAAGAGTGTATACATAGAAGAAACAACCATTGAGAGTGATATTAATATTTAGAGTAGGTAACGATATCATTAGATAGTCGCATACACCAACTCTAAAACTAGGATAATTTTCAGTGAGTACACCACCATTTCCCTTCCATTAGCTGATCCCAACTTCCATGGCCACACTTCATCTGACTCTGCAAATGCAACCACACCAAAGCAAAACATTCATCAATTAATTAATCAATAAACTCACTTAATGTTATGCAACAAATTTGGGGCCATTTTCTTTTTCGTAATTTCAATGAAATCTAGCTTAAATTAGATACGAACTTTTTGCAGTCAATGCTAGGGCTGATCTTGTAAGGGATGTGGACTTTGCACTGGCCTGGGAGTCCGTCTGCAACGCTATAGTTGATGTCAGAAATGTCGGCGGCCAGCCTTTTGATGCATTTGCAAGCTGCTTGCCGGTCTAGTCTTCTTCGGGCGGCAGATTTGAGAGATCTGATGCCTTTACAGCAATCTAGGGGAGCAGGACCAGCATTATTGCCTCTCACGTAACCAACGCAGGGTAGGAGGGAGTATTTGACTTGAACACAGCTTATGGCCCCTTGAGCCAGGGGTGCACCCACCAACAAGCACAACACCACTACACATGCAAGCTTAAGGGACATTGACCTAGCCATATCGATTAATTACAAGAAAAACAAACAATTTTACCAACTTGTAAGAAAAGTGGTTGGAGTAATAGTAATGGAATTGCTAGTTGGAGGGTTTTTATAGACAAAAGTTGACTGAAGGAATATGGAAAAAACTAAAAAAGACGTACAAATACAACTTGGTTAGGCATTGGTGCCTGGTAGTTGCCCTAATTCAATGCCAAGGTTTCTTTCTTTCTTTTCATGTTTCAGCTTATGGTTGAGTGTGTTTAATGCTTTGAAAAGGGTTTGTATCTACCACTTTCATCTTCATTACTAATGCTGAATTACTCCTTTGATTAATGCATCATCTTAGCCTTGTCTTAATGTTTCTAGCTTTCAGATATTTCTATAATTTGTAGCTTTACCAATCAAAGATGCTATCAAATGTATGTTTGAAACATCCATCTTAGGATAATAATATTTAGTTTTTGAAGATACCATTTACAATTATATTAATACTTATTATCAAAATTGTTGAATATGCCTTATATCTTAGTCAAATTTGAGAGATAATCTCTAAGTTGAACTCTGTCTTATTTGTTTCAGTTGAACTTTGAGAGATAATCTCCCAGTTAAATTATAGATTATTTTACAATCTTAGAAAATACACCCATTAAAGATTAGAACTCATAACACTTTTGGAGATTTTTGTATTTACGTTTTGAGGGTTATTTATTTTCGGGTTTCAGGGTTTAGTTTTTATTTCCATCTTTTGTATTGTTCGTTCTTTTTTCATTATAGTAAAATTATCTTTGCGCATGGTTTTTTATCCTCTTTGGAGGTGTTTTTCCATGTTAAATTTGTGTGTTCAAATTCTCAATTGCTTCTACTATTTTTACTTGTTCATTGCTTAATCGAGTCGATCCCCAACAAGTGATATCATAGCTAGTTCAATTTTTGTAGATCAACTCGTTCGGAGCTGGTAGCAACAACATTTGACATTGGAAGTTTGATGATGTCACAAATTTCAATCTGTGACAGTTTGGATGATGGTAATTCTAGTTCAGATCGACCTAAAAAAGGTCGTTACCAAGAAAAAGCCTGAGAATCTAGATCAGACAGAATGGAAAGAGCTTGATAAAAAGGCCTTGACTACAATCCAGTTGTGCCTCGCGAATAAGGTATTGCATGAGGTATTGACGGAGAAAACCTCATCCGCCTTGTGGAAATAGTTAGAAACTCTTTATGTGACTAAGTCTCTGGCTAACCGTTTAGTGTTGAAACAATGTCTATTTACGTTTCGCATGAACGAAGGTGAGCTTCTTAGAGATAACATTAGTCAATTTATTACTCTTTTGAATAATTTAAAGAATGTTGAGGTTAAGATTGATGATGAAGACCAGGCTATGTTATTATTATGCTTTTTACCCTCTTTACAAGTCTTTCAAGGAGACTTTAATTTATGGCAGAGACAAACTCCTGTTCGAGGATGTGAAGGGTCATTTGTTGAGTGAAGACAAACTCGACAATGAATTTTATTTGGATAGCAAGGCAGATAGGCAAGCTTCCGTTTTGGTAGCATCAAAGAAACGAGACAAAAGGTGTCACTATTGTAAGAAGTTAGGTCACATTTAAGCAGATTGTTATAAACTGCGTGTGAAAAAAATAAAATAAAATAAAAAAATAAAGAACACAAAATTTTACGTGGAAACCCTTTCGGGAAAAAACCACGGGCAGAGGAGAAGAAAATTCACTATGTCGAAAATTTGAATCAAATACAAGAGGAATAGACTATGTCTATTTATAGGCTTGCAAAGCCATATTCTAGTAGGATTGAAACACCTTATCCTAATCAATATAAAATAGATGGAGTTTAATAAGGTTTAAAAAACCTTATTCTAAAATAAAATAAAAGAAGTCTAGTTCTATATGGATTTTACTTTTATTTTATTTTCCATCGTATTTTATTTAAATAAGAATTTGGGTCACTTAATTCTAACAATCTCCACCTTGACACAAATTCTCAATGAACAAGTTCTTCATCGCGAACAAGTTCTCCACCTCTTCCATAAAACCCCTTAAGGGTTTAACTTCAACAATGAACACCAACCAAGTCTAGGCAATGCTTAAACTTGGTTATAGGAAGTGACTTAGTCATCATATCTCAGGGATTTTCATGAGTACTAATTTTGCTCACAACAATATCACCACGAGCAATAATATCACGAACAAAATGATACCGAACATCAATGTGTTTTGTTCTCTCATGAAACATTTGATCTTTTGTAAGAAAGATGGCACTCATCATCACAAAATATCAGGTCTTTGATTTGAAGGTCTTCATTTAGTTCACTAAAGAGTCCCTTCAACCAAATAGCTTCTTTACAAGCCTCTCGTGAATCGCCATGTACTCAAATCTTCGGTGGTAGACAAAGCGATCAGAGTTTGCAAAGTGGCTTTCCAACTTATTGCACAACCTCCGATTGTAAAGACATAACTCGTGAGAGATCTTCTTCTATCAAGGTCTCCAAAGAAAATCAGCATCAACATACCCAATAACTCTATCTTCGCTCTTCCAAACTGTAAGCAAACATCGATAGTACCTCGTAAGTATCTTAAAATCCACCGAATCGCTTTCCGTGTTCTTTACCGGATTCGCCATATATCACGCTAATCGCACTTGATCGCATATGATAAATCTGACGTGAACAAACCATAGCATACATGAGAGATCCCATCGCACTAGAGTATGGAACATGTGACATGTACTCAATCTCATCATCTCGATTGTGGAGACAAAGCCGATGAAAGTCTAAAATGGTCGCTAAAGGAGTACTAACAGCTTAGCACTCCGCATATTGAACTCGCAAAGAAGTTTCTCAATGTACCCTTTCCGACTTAGGTACAATTTACTTGTTTTTCTATCTCTAAGAATCTCCATACCAAGTATCTTCTTTGTTGGTCCCAAATCTTTCATCTCAAATTCTTCACTTAGTTGGGCTTTGACCTTTCTTATCTCTCCTTTGTCTTTTCTTTGCTATCAACATGTCATCAACGTAAAGAAGTAGATACACAAAAGAACCATCATTGTTTTTCTTAAAGTAAACACAACTGTCAAAACTACTTCTTTTGAAATCGTGAGAAGTCATAAAGGAATCAAACCTCTTGTACCATCGCTTTGGTGATCGCTTTCAAACCGTAAAGGGACTTTTTTCAAGCAGCAAACATAATCCTCTTTTTCTCAATCAAAAACCCTCCTCGTTGTTGCATGTAAATATCTTCCTCAAGTTCTCCATGCAAAAATGCGCTTTTTACATCTAATCGCTCAAGCTCTAAATCATGCATGGCCACAATACCAAGCAAAGCTCGAATCGAACTATGCTTCACAACCGGGAGAACACATCTCAGTGAAGTCCACTCCTGGAACTTGATCAAACCCTTTGCAACAAGCCTTGCTTTATATTTAGGTTCTTCAACTCCTGGAGTCCCTTCTTTCTTTTTAAACACCCATTTACAACGAATGCCTTTCTTACCTTTAGGAAGTTTCACAAGATCCCATGTTTTGTTTTTGTGGAGTGATTCCATCTCCTCTCGTGCATAGCAAACATCCATTTTTCTCAGTCTTCACACAATCGCCTCAGATAATTTGATGGCTCTTGATTCGCATCTATCTCTCAGACCACATTTAAAGCATAAGCAACTAGATCACCCTCAGATACTTCTTTGGAGGTTTAATTTCTCTTTTAGTTCTGTTTTGGCGATAGAGTATTGAGGCGAAGAAGCAACTCTATTCTCAATTTTTGTAATCGACTTGAGGAGTCGACTCAGATCTCGATGCTCCACCCGCTTTTGATTTTCTTTATTGGAACAAATTCTTTAAGAGATAAGTTAGGAAGCATAGCGCTTTCATCAAAAACAACATCTCTGCTAATCACAACTTTCCTATTTTCAGACACCATAACTTATACCCTTTTACACCACTTTATAACCAAGAAAAACACATTTAATGGATCTCTGCCCAATTTTCCATTATTAACATGAGCATACGCAGACACCCAAAGATCTTTAAATCGAATAATTAGCAGGATTACTGCATCATACCTCTTGTGGAGTCTTTTTCTCAATGGCAACGGATGGAGATCGGTTGATCAAAAACATGCAGATGAGGTCTTCGCCAAAAACTATTCGTAAGTTGGCATTTGACAACATACATCGAACCTTCTCCATGATCGCTCGCTCATTCGCTCGCAACGCCGCTTTTTCTTTGTGGAGTATGACGAATCGCAAGTGTCTCACGATCCCTTCTCGACTTGCACAATCTATTAAACTCATCGTAATGAACTCTAAGCCATTGTCTCTTATTTTATCTCTTTTCCGTCTGCTTTTCAATCATAATTTTCCAAGACTTAAATGTGGAAAACACATTAAAGAACGCCAAACTTTTCTCTCATCAATAAAGGTTAGCATATAATTAGCTCCACCTCTCGAAGGCACTCTGATGGTCCCCATAGATCGTAATGAATATACTCCAACGCTTCCTTCGTGTTATGGATTCCTCTAGTGAATCGAACTCTCTTTTGCTTCCCAAAAACACACAGTGCTCACAGAAATTCGGTTTGCAAATTCCTTGCCCATCAAGAAGTCCTCTTTTGCTCAATTCTACCATGCCATTCTCACTCATATGCCCTAAGCGCATATGCCAAAGTTTAGTAATATCATCATCTGACAAGGAAGAGGAAGCGACAGCTGCATCACCAGTAACAGTAGAACCCTGCAAAACATATAACTTGGCAGTTTTTCTTTGCCCTTTCATCACAACAAGGACCCTTTGAAATCTTTAAACCCCACTTTCAGCTGTGTATCTGTACCCTTTTGAATCAAGAGTACTCAATGAAATTAAATTTCTTTTCAATTCTGGAACATACCGTACGTCACTAAGTGTTCTGACAACTCCATCAAACATCTTAACTTTAATTGTTCCAACACCTGCGATCTTACACGAAAGCATTATTTCCCATCAAAACAACACCTTGATTAATCAAGCTTCGTAAGTTGTAAACCAATCTCGATTGGGACTCATATGGAAGGTGCAGCTGAATCAAGTATCCACTCCTCACTTACTTTAGAATCATTGATGTGTTTACTAGAAGTTCACCATCATTGTAGTCTTCTACAACATCGCCTTCACCGTAATTTTCTCGGTTGTTTTCCCTTTTGATTCGCAGCCTCCCTTTTAATCTTATTTTGTAGCTTATAGCACTCAGATTTAATGTGCCCTTTCTTCTTACAGAAGTTACAAGTTTTACCTCTATTTGAAGACTTCGATCTACCCTTAGATTTACCACGATGATTTCTTTCCTGTGTCCTACCACGATCATCATCAGTATTCCGATCTTGTCTCCCACGAACAATGAGACCCTCTCCCTGAGAGTCGGGTTTAACCACAAGATGTTTCATCTTATCATACGAGGTTAAAGAATCATAAACCTCATCAACTGTGAGAGACTCGCGGCTATATAAAATCGTGTCTCTAAAGGTTGAATAAGACGGAGGCAACGAACAAAGTAGAATCAACCCTAGATCTTCCTTATCATAATTGAACCTCCATGGCCTCCAAGTTTGAGAGAATTTCTTTAAACACTATTAAGTGTTCGTGTACAGACGCACCTTCCTCCAAACGATGAGCATAAAGACGCTGCTTCATATGCAACTTGCTTGTTAGAGTTTTCGACATGCATATTTGTTCTAGCCTCTTCCATAATGCGCAATGCATCTTCTCTTTCATCACATCCTCAAAATTTCATTGACAAATGCATGCAATTGTGTTAATGCCTTTCGATCCTTACGCTTCTTCTCTTCATCCGTTAATGTCGAAGGCATCTTATCTATCCCTAGCAGGGCATCCTCGAGATCCATCTCATGGCTTAATCGCCACAACGCAAATCCGGTGTTGCGATCCAACAACGGAATTTCATATTTCAAAGACGCCATTATTCTCGAGATGAACAACCCAAGCTCGATACCAATTGTGAAAAAAATAAAATAAAATAAAAAAATAAAGAACACAAAATTTTACGTGAAAACCCTTTCGGAAAAACCACGGGCAGGAGGAGAAAAAATTCACTATGTCGAAAATTTGAATCAAATACAAGAGAATAGACTATGTCTATTTATAGGCTTGCAAAGCCATATTCTAGTAGGATTGAAACACCTTATTAATCAATATAAAATAGATGGAGTTTAATAAGGTTTAAAAAACCTTATTCTAAAATAAAATAAAAGAAGTCTAGTTCTATATGGATTTTACTTTTATTTTATTTTCCATCGTATTTTATTTAAATAAGAATTTGGGTCACTTAATTCTAACACTGCGAAATAAAAAGGCCGCCGAGAGTAACGAGGAAGATGTAGCTGGTGCTAGTTTGGCTGATGAAAGTGGTGATAATTTCTTGTTAGTGTCAATGAGTGATAGCTCTGAGCTTACATCCGAGTGGATCCTAGATTTGGGATGTTATTTCCATATATAGTTCAGTTGAATGTGTAGTTGTGCGTATGGGAAACGATTCATCTAATAAGGTAATCGGTATTGGTACTGTTAAAATATCAGACGATTAGAACACTCTCAGATGTCAGGTATGTACCTGATTTATGAAAGAATCTCATCTCTTTGAGTATTTTAGACTTGAAAGGTTACAGAATCAACATCGATTCGAGCGGCATTATGGTGCCTCGTGGGGCTCTTGTTTTGTTAAAAGGTTAAAGGACTGACAATCTTTATATTCTGGAAGTTTCTACAATTACCAGTGAAACCGGGTGTCCCTCGTCCGTTACGAAGCCGAAGTCAACTCGTTTGGACCGGAGGCAACTTGTTCATAGGAGACAAAAAGGTATGATCATTTCGTTGAAGAGGGGTTCTCTTTTGGATGTAGGTTTTGAAAAGTTAGGCCACTATATTCGTGAAAATTAGACCTGAGTTAGTTTTGATTTGGCAGTGCACAATTTGAAGGCTAGAAGTCTTCCAGCTTCTAAGCACAGATTTAACTCAGTTAATTCCCTACATAGTTCAAGATAGGCCTATGGCGGGCTTTGGTAAATATGGTGTTGTGGAAATACGAGTTAAGGTGGAGATTTGTTGAGTATGCCTCATATTTCAGTCAAATTTGAGAGATAATCTCTCAGTTAAACTCTATTTATATGTTTCAGTCGACCTCTGATTAGTTTAGATTATTTTATTATTATTTGACCTATGAATTTAGCCTATAAATAGTCTCTTTTTCAACCTTAGAAAATACACTCATTAAAGATTAGAACTCATAACACTTTTGAAGAATTTTGTGTTTACATTTTGAAGGTTCTTTGTTTTCAGGTTTCGGGGTTTAGTTTTTATCTCCATCTTTTGTACTCTTTGTTCTTTTGTCATTATGGTAAAATTGTCTTTACCCGTGATTTTTTATCCTTTTTGGATGGTTTTTCCACATTAAATTTATCTGTTCAAATTCTCAATTTCTTCCGCTATTTTTATGTATTCGCTGCTTAATCGAGTCGATCCCTAATAAAAATCCATTATTAAAAGTATAAAATTGAATAATTAATTCAAAAAATTAATTCTTCCACATGTTGGACTCGAATATAATATCTCAAAATTCCAAATACCTCAAAAAATTAAAGCCGAGGTGTTATTGGCTAGGGTAATAATATTTAGTTTGCCTTAATCCAATAATTCTTTTTTGTATATATAGTGCCTAAACTACTTATAGCTCCCTCAATCCCTAAATGAATGATATTATTACAGTAGTAATAATGCCAACCAAATTAATATTCAATCGCTAATTTAATTAGTACTAGTCTCATTCTTTTTTCCAAATAAAAAATCACACATTGCTAAAACCATGCAACTTTCTATACATCTTTCAAATTATTACAATAGTAATAACGTCAACTGAGTTAATAATCAATCAACAATTTAATCAGTATTAGTCTCAATTTTTTCAAATAAAAAATAAAAAATCATACAACTTTCTATATTTTTTTATGATTAAAAGTATTTTTAGTCCTTGAATTTTTTTTCAAAAAATTAATTAAGTCCTTCCAAACTATTTGCACTCAATTGAGTCCCTGAAGTAACAAAACTAGCGAAATAGGTCATTTGACTAACATTGATCGTTAGTAGTTAACGACAATGCTGATATAACTGTTAACAGACGTCAAACGTAAGCAAAAATAAAAAAAAATAAAAGTTATAATTATTTTTTAAAATAATACACAATGAATCTGGACACATCTTTATCTAGATTCATTCTAGGATTATAAAATACATAAAAAAACTTATAAAAATTATTAAAATTTTATAAAAAAGTATTTCTCATTTTAATTAAAATGTTTGACTAATATAACTTATTTTTAAGTATATCAAAATCTTTTTCTTTTCTCATGCAAACTATTGAAAGTTGTTCTAGGTCTTGTTAATGATTAATGGCTAGACGTTTAATAAAAATGAGAAAAATATTTTTTTTATAAAATTTGATAAAATATTTATTTTATATTTTTAATTTTTTTATAATTTTTAATTAATTTCTAAAAAAAATTATAGATTAACTTTTCTATTTTTATTATTTTTAATAAATTCATTTTTTTATAAATTTCATAAAATTTAATGGTTTAAATTTATTTTTAGTAATTATTATCGAATTTAATGATATTTTTTATTTATAATTTTTATGTATTTCTTTAAATTCCATAATAAATTTTTGCAAATGGTGTCTAGATTCATTGTGTACTAATTTAAAAAATTAATTTTAAAATGCTTTTTATTTTTGATGTCGTGGCATTGCCACGTAAGCAACCAAAGATGACATGGCATTACCATGTCAGCCTTCAATGATGACATGAAATTGTCATGTCGGTAGTCGATGATGACGTGGCATCTATTAATAGCCACATCATCGTTGACTTTAACTGCTAACAGTCAACATTAGTCAAAAGTTCAGAGGCTCAATTGAGTGTAAAAAGTTCGAAAGGGCTTAATTTATTTTTCTAAAAAAAGTCTTAAGGTTAAAAATATCATTAAACCGTTTGTTAACTATACATTTTTTTATACGATATTTAAAACTATCAATAATCTTAATTAAAATCATACAACTTTTTGATATGATATACTAACAGGTAGCAAGGTTGGTTGGGTCAAATGGATAGAATTCACGGTGTTTCCACAAACCCGCCGCTAAAACGACGTTTTAAATAAAACACCTTTAATTTCATAATCAATTGCAGGTTTTTTAAAACTAAACGCCGCAAAAAGTAAAATACATATTCTGGGGATTGACACAAAAACTAAACGCCACTATATTTGGTAACTAAAAAGAGAAAAATTAAATAATATAATAATTTTAATAAACAACATATATATATATTGTTTTTAAGATAAAATATAATTTCTTGAAATTTAATATTTTTTAAAATAATATGACTAAAATATTAATGTAAATTACAATATAAAATATCATTTTTTTATTCATATTAATAAACCTTTTAAATGAATATTATTAACATAAATTTCTTGTATATTAGAATTATTTCATCTAATTATATAATTTTAATTTATTATTTAGATTTTCCGAATAATGAATGTAGATGTTATCATATATGAACGTTTTCGGTGTTTCGTAGTTAAGTGCCACAAAATTTATGTAAAACGCAATATTTTTCTTAAAAAAAATTATTTACTTCACACATAATTATTTGGTAACGTTTGTCAAAGAAACACCACGAAAAGTTAGAATCATACCGGTGAATTCTACAATGATCGCCGCAAAATGTATGGCGCCAAAACATTTTCGTGGTAAATCAATTTTCCCACGTTAATGAATTTATTTTTAGTGGCGCCATTAAAGGATTGATTATTGGAGGGTTTTCGTGTAAGAGTCGGGAGTGTATTGTATATAGCGGTGTTTGTTGTAACGATTTAATTTTCAATTGTGTCAAAAATTATAATTTTTAAATTTTATTTTTGTAAATTGAGTTCGTAAATATTAAATATGAATATTTACGAAGTTATTATATAGATATATTAAAATTCGGTTAAGAAAATTAGCCGAAAATGAGTTAATTAAGGCCTAGAAATTAAATTATAAAAGTTTAATTGCTATATAATTTTAATTAGAAAAAGCTTGGGACTTGGATAGAATTACCCAAATGATTAAAATGGCTAATAAACCAATCTTAAATAGGTGATAGTGGAATGTGATGTTGGATGTCATTAGATTAAACTAATTGAAGACAAATGTTTAGTTAATTGTGATTAAGTTAATTAATTAAGCTTAATTATAAACTAACCTAGCTATATTAGCCAAATTAAGTGGAAGGAGATATGAATATCCATCTTCCTCCAACTGGCCAAGAAAGAAAAACCAAGAAGAAAAAAACTCTATTGTTGAGTCCTTGAACATTCGACTAATAATTTTTAAGTCAGTCTCTACCCATTTTTCTTTGATTTTTATAGACTTTTTATCATAATAGCTTGATTAAGGTAGCCAATTTATCCATTTGTTCAATTGCTGAATTTTTTTATAAGTTACCTTTGTTGAGAAATTGAAGAATTAGGAGTGAAATTGATAGAAATTAAGCTTAGATTATGAAAAAGACTAAATTGTAAAGCTTATCAAGCTTGATTATTAGTTTTGTTACAATATGAACCAAATTGAATAAAATGAAAACACGCTATGAAATTGTGCTAGGAATAAAGAGTATAAGGTCCCTAATGAGTAAATGTGAAATCGAATTTTAATCCGAAGCTCTATATCAAAAGTTATATTTGTCCAAGTTTAGGGACTAAATTGAATAATTTGCAAAATATGCCTAATTTCATGTTTGAATGTGAATTGATGGAAATTGATATTGTTTATCCTATTGTTTATCTTATGCAGCTAATGTCGACACGAAACCTTTTAGAGGGAAAGGAAAAGTGAAAGTTGTCGATGAGTAACTCGAAATCTTGATTTGTACTTTTATGATTCAAGATCATTTAATTTGTTTGCATAAACATGTTAATTGAATATCAAGGTGAGTATATGAAAATAGTATGATTTTTTTATTGAGTTTATATGGAATACCGAGATAGATGAATAAAATAGAAAATGGCTTGAAATGCCTGGAATATGATGTGTGACATGAGATATAATGTATATTGATAATGAATTGGATTTTGAATATGATTGTGTTTGAGAAATGATATATGTATTGAATCGTAAAAATGAAATTGTAACATTAGTACCCTATTAGTTGTTCGAGTTGTGTCAAATATAGTTAGCATGTTATAGGATTGGATTGTGTACGAGATTATGCGCCAGGATGTGCTTAACACTCCAATCTTGACCCTTAAGGAGGATCTAGGAATGTCGTGTCACCAACATAAAATCAATATCTTTAAAATCATATTTGGCGTAAATCAACTTAAACTATAGTTTAATTTAATATAGAATAGAAACAATTTATCATTCAAGGCTAGATAAAATGTACACTTTAAGAACTATAAGGACTTCACTGAAATTTCATGGAAATTATAGTTTCATGAACACAAGTTTAAATACAAATTTCATTCTTCAAAATATAAGCGTCTTGACACCACCCCCATGTCATGCATAATACAAAATATTAGAAGCCTCACAGCGGCGTAGTCTTCAGAATTCCTTTACTTCAACAGCAGGCTTGAGAAGGAAAGGTAACTAAGTAAGTTCAAAGAACTTAGTAAGTTCCGAAGGGAAGCATTACAATAGTCATATATGATTCAAGCAAAACCTTTCCAACTCAACACAATTACATAGCTCGCCAGTTGGTGAGTACTAAACACAGATAGACTATACATCAGACACTATTCTTTTGGCTTATGCATTATGCCCATATAATCATACAAACAACCTTCTTCGTTTTAGCCACACCTAAGTCCATAGTCAAGTCGTAATATTCATATCATTCATTTTCCTTTGTCATGATTTGTCAATCTGGTTTGCAACAACTCTTGCCCTACCAAAGGCTACATGATCATTTTCATGTATTGCGATTTGCTAGTTCAATGCTAATTTCATTGAAGGCAACACCATGAATTCATTTTCCTTTTTCAATATTGTTCATTGCAAAAGAAAAGGGTAGTGACTTAAACACGAAGTAAGGCCCTTACTCCACTTACACAAACAAACCAACTCAGACTAATAACAACGAACATCCATCACTCATGTGCAAACATATCATCTTTACGTAATGTGGATACTTACCTTAAACAAAATATAAACAAAGGCATTACACACATATGAAAGTGAGAAGGAATTCACTAGAAAATGCGGCAAGTTTAAATAGTAGGACCTTAGCCCTTATCACGAGAACCTTCAAAAGTGTCTTAAGCTATAATATAGATAGTTAAACTTGTTCGATCACTATACCAGAAAACTAAACAAGCTTGTAGGAAACATTAGTAGAAAACCTAGAATCAGAAAGTTTATTTCCTTACACTCTAAATTGAGCCTAAAGCATGCAACTCTAGAGTCACATAAATAACAGTGAAAAAAGTTATCAATATTTACCAAGTGCTAAAACAACGAAGAAATTGGCTGAGTACAACGAACCCAGTCTTCAAGTCGGCCTCAGGTCTTAGGTTTTCTGAGAGAAAATGTGTAGATAAAATTTGAGAAGAAAGTGACTACAAGAGAAAATGTAAAACTTTCTCATGAAGCCAATACTAACTTTATACAGATAAACACGGAAGCTGGGTTTAGTGGATAAGTCAGATTATCCCGCTAAACCTCTCGATTCCTGTGATTAAGCACTTTCTCTATCATCATGAATGTGAGTATTACTGGCTACAGTAACTTAGTTCTCTTCTAACCAGTTCTCAATTGTCTAACTAAATTATTCAACCAGAATAATAATATAATAAAATAATTAATAGTTCTTTCATAATAAAGACTTAACATAATCGTATAACAGCTAGGGTGACGCATACTCCATAGAACAGTTCGCCAAACCAGCAAGCTAGCCAAACTTGAACTTCGTCCAAAGGCACATTCATAGAATTTATATACTTAGTCAAATCTAACACCTTACCTACTAAGAATTTACTCTAAATACCATACATCTAACACCTTACCCACTAAGGATTTACTCTAAATACCATACGTCAACAAACAATAACTGGATATTAAGACTTCGTCTAGCGAGATGTCACAACTCTCCCCTACTTAGGAAATTTCGTCTCCAAAATTCATACCTGAAAATAACTGAGGATATTGATCTTTCATTAGGCTTTCTCTTTCCAAAGTAGCTTCATCACTACTATGATTCCTCTATAACACCTTAACCAAGGTAAATTCTTTTATTTCTCAACTCTTTCACTTCTCTAGCAATAATACAAATAGATTCTTCTTCATAGAATAGGTTTGGTTCAACCTCTAGTTCCTTAATCTGTACAACGTGACCAGGATTAGATCTATACCTTCTCAGCATTGATACATGAAACACATTGTGGATATTCGATAACTTAGGAGGCAAGGCCAACCTGTATGCCATTAGTCCAACTAAAACTTCATAAGGCCCTACAAATCTTGAACTCAAATTTCCTTTCTGGCAAACCTAATGATCTTTTTCCAAGGGGAGACCTTCAAAGACACTTTATCTCCAATCTAAAAGGAGATTTTTTTCCTTTTCAAATTTGCATATGTTTTCTATCAATCCTGTGCAACTTTTTAATGACTACGGATGATAGCAAATTTCTCTTCAATTTCGCATACCAGATCTAGACCTATTATCTTTCTTTCACTAAGCTCCATCCAACAAGTAGGTGTTCTACACCTTCTACCATATAATGCTTCAAATGGAGACATATTCAAGTTGGCATGATAACTTTTATTATAGGTGAACTCGACCAAAAGAACATACCTTTTGAAGTATATCCCAAAGTTGATTACACAACTTCTTAACATATCTTTTAAAACTTGAATGACTCTTTCTGATTGACCATCAGTCTGAGGGTGAAATGCAGTGCTAAATTTTAGCTTAGTTCCTAATGATTTCTATAACTGATTTCAAAACCTTGAAGTAAACCTTGGGTCTTTATTAGACATTATAGAAGATGATATTCCATGCAGGCTTACTATTTCAACAATATATAGTTCAACTAATTTCTCCAAAGAATAAGTAGTATTCATAAGAAGAAAATGAGATGTCTTGGTAAGTTGTTGCATGTAAAATGATGTGCGATTTTGTGCAAGCATACATGTTAATTCAAGTAATAAAGTGATGAGTGAGTATCGTTCCCACAAGGATTGGGTTGAGGCACAAAAGTGGTCAAGTTATTATAATAAAATGTGATTAATGCTATGGTAAAGCTATAGAAAGTATGCAGTAGCAATTAGTGGAGTAATGATGTAATCAATACGTGGTATTAAAAATTAAATGAAAATGCTATGGCAAAAGTGAAAGTAGAAATGTAATGGTAATAATAAGAGTGATTATTCGAATAGAATGTAAAGAAAGAAATAAGCTACTAAATATGTTATGATAAAGATACTCCGAAAAAGAATAATGATAGAGTGATGTTGATTCAGAAGGTTGGGATTGCTAGGAATCTACCTTTACTGTCAATAATGCCTTGGCAAAATCGTATCTACTTTACTGCACAGAAGAGTTCTAAAATGGCTTGTCTCTCGTAAGAGTAAAACGTTAAGTTACCTTGCCTATGTCTATAAGCTTTTTAGATATTTTGCATAGGTTCTTTTTGTATGATTGTGACTCTATGTCTAGAGTTGACTACAAGTGTCAATCAAATACTTGCTCATTTCATTTAATTTTAAACCAACCAATCTAACCCTTTCGGAATTAGAATCAATTTTTAGTATGTGAACAACCTTCTATATCTAGAGATCGTTACATTTCAATTAAGAAATAAGAACAATAAAATGAAATAGTAAAGTAAATGATATATATACGGTATTCATAAAAACAGTTAAGGTTTCATCGAAAGTAATCCTAACCCTATGAGATTTAGCTCATGGGTCGGGAAATAAAATTCCAAACCAAAATATTATCTGACATTGTGTTCAACTACTTCAATTCAATCTTTCAAAGGAAATAATGGAAGAACTTCGGAAAGCAGCTTCCGCTTGCCCACTTCAGCAGCACAACGTCTTATGGTGGCTAAGAAGGACTACCTTCGACTTCCTGTCCTTTGCATAGCTGAACCCTTATTCACGCCTAAGGATCTCTCTCACTTTTTCTTCTTTTTTTGTGAGATTCCCTTTATTGGTTTTTATAGATAGATTAGGCTAAGGTTGACTAATAGCTTGTGATTATCCTCTCCTCTTTTAGGGGAGCTTATCTTGTACAAGTTTGAATTTGAATTTAAATTACTGTGCGAAAAATGTTGATTTGGTATTCACAACATTGCCATGGCATCCGTGCTAGCAAACTATCTGCACTTTATCTTGACAAAACTTCACTCATTTATTTCCTCATTCCAAAACTTGTTCCTGCCACATCAACACAAACATCTCCACCATAAGCGATTAAAAACACCCAATTCCAACACAGTCCAAGTCCTAATGCAATATTAAAAATGCTAACTAAAAAGCCTTAGAATGCAAAAAAATCTACTTAAGTACAAGTAATTAGCTAGGTCTAAAGGCATGAAATATAACTCTTTTCAAGAGTTATCATAACCCGATCTACTACACCCATACAAAATTATTCTTGGATTGACTAAGGGGAAACCCTTAAACAAAATCCATGGTAATCTTATCCCATTTCCATACTAGAATTTCCAAAGGATACACTTTACCTGAAGAACTTGATGTTCAACCTTAACTCTTTGACAAGTTAAACAAGTTGTGACATACTTAGAAATTTCCAATTTCATGCTAGGCCACCAATAAGAGTCCTTCATACCTCTATACATTTTGATGCTTCCAAAGTGAAGTGAAAAAGGTATTTTGTGAGCTTCCTTTAACAACTCATTTCTCAGTCCATTCCTGATGGTACAAATATTATGTCCCTGAATCTTAGCTCTCCATCCTTGCCTATACTGAAGTTTGCTGCTTCTTTAGCTATCATTCTTTGTTTAAAATGATCACACTGAATATCTTTCATCTACTCCTCTAATATTTGTGAAAGATGGATTTGTTTTAAAACTAATTCTACTATCAAGGCTCCATTATCAAACATGGCCACCTTAGCTCAAAGACAAATCAAGGTAGCCACAATTTGCCTATTCAATGCATCCAGCATTACATTTGCTTTTCCTATATGATACTCAATAATCAAGTCATAATCCTTTAACAACTCTAACCATCTCCTTTGGTGCAAATTCAAGTCCTTTTGAGTTATTAAGTACTTCAAAATTTTGTGATCACAAAATATATAACATTTCTCTCCATACAGATAATGTCTCTATAATTTTAATACTAGAACCACTGATTCCAATTCTAGATTATGCGTAGGATAATTTCTTTCATGAGGTTTCAACTGGCACTACGCATAAACTATGACCTTTCCTTTCTGTATAAAAATGTGATCAAGTCAATAAGTATTAAGGGTTGAGTCTATGTTAGAGGTATGGTGCGCCCTTTATCTGTGGAACTGTGCAAGTTAAGTTACAAGGTAAATTGGTTAGAAGCTAACCGAACATAAACCAGGATAGTTAAAGATAAGAGGAAATACTCAATTAGGTTTCTTAGAAGTTGTGGACTTTGATAATAAAATTTAGTACTGATACGACATTTGTCAAGTTCCAGTAAAGACTTGGACTATTTTAATAGGTATTCAAGTTTGATTAAAGGAGTCATCTTCTTCTCTTTTCCAAAATAATGAAATCTAAGGCTGGAGGAATAGGAAGTATCCCTTTAATCTAGATCGGAAACCTTGGATTTTATCAATAATATTTCCATACCAAGGTAAGTTTTATGGCTTTAAATCTATATGTATGAGTGAATAGAGAAGTAAGTTCTTGTATGTGGGTTATCTAGGTTTGAAATGATTATCAAGGTTATTTGTATGGGTTTTAATAGTGATATTCTATTTTATAAGGCAGTGGTTATTGTAGTCTCTGATTGAATGATGGATCTATAGTCCTTGTTGCTATTTGGAGTTGTCAAGTGAGTCCTTAAGCTGACTCCTGTATGTTGTATGTTGTTTATTCTAGATACTTTTGTGAATGATCGTATGAACTGCAATCTGAAACTAGAAAAGAATGGTATGATGAATATACTTATATATGAATGTTAGACGAGGGTTGCATGTGTAGTGGTACAAATCTAACAAGTATAGAGTATGTGATAAATAATTTGAAGTTGAAGCATAACTGTATGAACATGCATTAAATGTATGAGATTAAGTGTGTGAGAGTTTTAATTGGTGTAAATGCATGAAAGGTTTGCTAGTAAGTCTGTGTATGTTTTTCTGGAGTCGTCTAAAGGGGTCGTTGGACTTGAAACACGATCACTAAAAAGGAAAAGCCCATGGCCATGACACCATATTGTGTAAGACTATAGCTGGTGGGCTATGGCATCATACGGAAAGAACTAAAAGAAAGTTATTACCTAATAGGGTTATCTGCGTGACCCAATACGATGAGGAGAAAACCTCATGAAATGTGAGTGTAGGTGAATTCCTATCGTGAACACACTAGGAAATGCAAGCATTTGTGGCGTATTCGAAACAGAAGCCTTTGTGGCGTATCCAAAATGGAAGCCTTTGTGGCGTATCTGAAATAGAAGCCTTTATGGCATATCTGAAATGGAAGCCTTTGGAGCATATCTGAAATAAAAGCCTTTGTGGTATATCTAAAATGGAAGCTTTCGTGGCATTCTCTGAAACAATGACCCTTATGGAAACCATCTTAAGGGAATGCCTCTATGGCAGACCCTGAATGAAAGAAATGGAACGTATGATAAACTTTGAAAGAATGGAATTGTGGTGAAATCTAAAGAAATGGCATGAAAGGAAATATATGAAATTAAAGTCTTAGTAGCAATGTATGAAAGAAATGCCTTTGCAGCGGATTGCGAAGAAACAACCTCTATGGCGAATTCTATAATGAAGGTTTTTATGATTCATACAGGATAAGCTACTCCTGTATGTAATATGGAAGGGCTTTCAATGATGAACCATAAAGGATGCTCTTGACGTAGACTCTGTGCTACATAATTGGAATATCCTACATTGTCTCTAAATGCAAGCAGTAAGACCTGTAAGTACGAGACGTATCCATAGGTATAATGGTAAGGTATCTAATATGACTAATACTTGTATAGAAATAGGGAATTAAAGAGATATAGTGAAGTAATGAAAATTTCTGGAAGTGAATGTAAACATGGTACACTCTAAAGGAAATATCGATCATCCATGTATATGTTTCTTTTTGAAACTCGATGGAGTCATGGCTTAGTGATTCAAGAATGTAGGTATGGTCTCAAAGACACTGAAGAGATGGAAAAAGGTCTTAAGGTAAGGTATGGAAATGAACATGAGTATAAGAATGGAAATTGAGGAGGTAATCGTTAAAGGCAAAATGAAGAATAAGGGCAAAGAAACAATAATTGAAACATTGAATATAATGCGCAAGTATGATTCAAGTAAATGCGTGTTTAACTCACTAAGTTCTTTTGAGCTTACCTCTGTGTGTTATATTGTACTGGGTTCTTAGGGTCTTAGCCTAGAAAAACAACGCTAAAACTGTGCCGAAAGAGTGGCGTATTGGGCTATTATGCATACAGAACGAGCTTGATGGCTAAATCGAGTCTGAGTTGATGCATTTTTATAGAAACCTTTTTCACAGGATAGCTATATTGGGTCAGGGCCTTAATTTGGTCGTAATTGTAACAGCTCGTTTTTAGTGAAATTAGAACAATAGTTTTGGGACCACAAATCTGAGCCAGAAAGATAATTTATTTTAATATTATTGCATGGTCTACATTATAATAGGGATGTTATATGAAAATTATGATAAGAAAACTTTACTGATTATGTGTTTAATTAGGGAAATGACCAAATTGCATAAAATGCAAAACTTGAATTCTAGTAGCTAAAAGGATCAAATAGCTATGGAATTCAACATAACAGGTCTTTATAAGGTAATTAGATCATTAAAGAAAAGTTAGTAGATATTTTTGATGAATCATTCATGGAAAATTAGAAAAAGAAAAGGATGAAATTAGAAAGTTGAAAAATTAAAGATGATAAATAAAATAAATATCAAATAACATCATTTTATATCATCTTCTTCCCCAAAATTTACATGGAAACCCTAGGATAGAGAAATGAAACTAATCAACCTTAATTAGGTATGAATTCTTGTCTCGTTTTTAGTAATTTTTATATTTTTGAGATCGGTATAACTTAATCTATCTATTTTGGGGATTAATTTGCAAAGATATCATAGTATAGAAATTTTTCCATGATGAATATGCTAAAATTTTAAAATTTATGGTAGAAAATGAAAGGTTCTTGATAGATAAACAGCTTTTACAAAGTGAATTTTCATAAAATTGTGATTTAGGGACTAAATTGAAAAGTGGTAAAAACCATGGAGAAATTCTGATTTTTGTGAAATTCATGAGTTATTATTGTAACATGTAAAATTTTTTTAGGCTTGAAATAATGATTAAATTGCATGAATTTTATTTTCCGAGCTTAGGGACAAAATTATCATTTATGAAAAGTATAGGGGCAAAATAGTAATTTTGCCTAAGAAATGAATTGAGTTCAATTGAGTATGAATTAGATTAAATTGATGTTAAACTCATTTATATAGATCCGAAAAACTCAAATACGAAGTTAGATCGAGGAAAAGAAAAAGTGCCAGATTAGTAGATTTATGTATATGAACAAGTAACGATGTAAGTTCGTGTAACTAAATTGTGTTTATTTTTATGCTTGATTTGACTGTGGTATTTGATTACATGAAATATATAAATGTTATAAATATATGAAATAATCACATATCAAATTGTGTCTGAAAGATGTTAAGTTATGTTTGAATAATGAAATTCGATGAATACATAACTTCTAATACTAATTATAGTCCTGCATATGTTGCAGACATTATATCTTGGATGAGAGTCCTGTTACAAGGCTTCTCGAGCATCCTGTTATATAGTTCCGTGAGCATCGTAATCGGTAGTGATTTTGCATGTGTTGCGCACTACCGCAGCTCTTTGTGAGCGTCCTGTTACAAGATTTGATCGGTTGTGATCTAGCATATAATGCGGACACAAATGCAACTCTACATGAGCGTCCTGATATAGGCTCTTTGTGAGCTTCCTGACATGGCTCACTTAAACTCCCTATTAAATGGCTATCCGGTGCTCCCTGATATTAACTCTTCGGAGTTACCTATTAAGCTCTATGAGCTCCCTGATTAAAACTTTTATGAGTTTCCTGTTTAGCCCAGATAAGCGTCCTGTTACATGGCTCATCTGAGCATTCTGATATATGGATCGAGAGTGTGCTTCCTGATTATGTGCCCTAATGGGTACCCCTAAACATGAATTGACATATTACTAATTTGTATACCTCGTCTATACTACCTAAGTATCCATCGATATTTTAATAATTCAAAGGATAAAACTCCTGGCATGAGAAATTGTGAGATTAAAGGAATTATGTCTCGAATGCTTCTGAAATACTTAAAAATTTGTAGCATGATGAGTTCATCCATATTTATTTGATATACATGTGAAATATGTGACTAACTTGCTTAATTGAGTGTATGCGATTAGGCAAACTTGCCAATTTTTTGGGAAGCATGTTATTGTTATACTTATATAAATGAATATGATAGGTAAGTTTAATTCCTGTTATACGAACTTACTAAGCATTAAATGCTTACTAGGTTTTATTTCCTCTTGTTTGGTGAAAAGTGTCACATACTTATTGATCATAAAAGTTTGAAGTATCTGATCTTGCAAAAAGACTTGAATTTAAGACAGCGCAGGTGGCTTGAATTATTGAAAGATTATGATCTTGTTATTGACTATCATCTGAGAAAAGCTAATGTAGTTGCTGATGCTCTAAGCAAAAAATCTTTATTTGCCTTGCGAGTAATGAATACTAGGTTGTCATTGTCAGATGATGGTTCAATTATAGTTGAGTTAAAAGCTAAACCGACATTTCTGCAACAGATCTGTGAAACTCAGAAGGGTGATGAAGAATTACAAGCTAAACGAGAACAGTGTGAGTTGAATCCTGATTCAGAATTTCAGATTAGGTCTAATGGCTGTTTGTTATTCAGAGACCGAATATGTGTACCGAAGAATTTAGAGCTGATACAAAAGATTTTGCACGAAGCTCATAATGGTACTATGTCTATTCATCTAGGAAGTAATAAAATGTATAATGATTTGAAAAAGATGTATTGGTGACAGGGGATGAAATGAGATATTTCTGAATTCGTATCTAAATGCTTGATATGTTAACAAGTCAAAGCTGAACATTAGGTGCCTTCGGGATTACTACAACCAGTTATGATACTAGAGTGGAAATGGGAAAGAATTATTATGGATTTTGTATCCGTATTACCATTATCTCTGAAAAAGAAAGATGTTATTTGGGTAATCGTTGACCGTCTCAAAAAGTCTGTATACTTTATTCTGATACGTATGGATTTTTCTTTGGATAGATTGGTTGAATTATATATTTCTGAGATTGTCAGATTGCATGGAGTACCAGTCTCCATTATTTTAGACAGAGATCCTCGATTTACGTCCCGGTTTTGGAATAAATTGCAAGAAGCTCTGGGTACACAGTTACATTTTAACACTGCATTCTATCCTCAGACTGATGGACAATCCAAACGTGTTATACAGATTTTGGAAGATATGCTTCGGTGTTGTGTGCTAGAATTTGAAGGTAACTGGGAAAAATATCTACCTTTAGTTGAATTTTCTTACAATAATAATTATCAGTCCAGTATCAAAGTGGCATCGTATGAAGCTCTATATGGTCGTAAATGTAGAACTCCATTTTATTGGACAGTGCTTAGTGAGAAAAAGATACACAGAGTTGACTTGATCCCTGAAACAAAAGAAAAGGTAAAGGTGATTCGGGATAGTTTGAAAGCAGCCTTCAATCGTCAAAAATCTTATGCTGATCTTAAATGAAAAGAAATAGAATTTCAGGTTGGTGATAAGGTATTTTTGAAAGTATCACCTTGGAAGAAAGTTCTCCAGTTTGGCAGCAAAGGAAAACTGAGTCCACGGTTTATTAAGCCATATGAAATCACAGAAAGAATCAAACTTATTGCGTATCATTAGCATTACCACTAGAGTTTGAAAAAATTCATAATGTTTTTCATGTGCCTATGTTACGACGGTATCAGTCGGATCCTTCACATGTTATTTCTCCGACAGAAGTTGAGATTCAGCCTGATATGACTTACAGTGAGGAACCGATCAAAATCCTAGCACGTGAGACAAAAGAGTTAAGAAATAAAAATAAAGGCTTTTTTGGCAACAACATGGAATAGAAGAAACTAATCGGAGGATACCATGAGAAAGTAATACCCAAACCTCTTTATTGGTAAGATTTTCGAGGACGAAAATTCTTAAAGGGGGAGAGTTGTAACAGCCCGTTTTTAATGAAATCAAAATAGTGATTTCGGGACCACAAATCCGAGCCAGAAAGAAAATTTATTTTAATATTATTGCATGGTCTGCATTATGATAGGGATGTCATATGAAAATTCTGATAAGAAAATTTTACTAACTATTTGTTTAATTAAGGAAAGGACCAAATTGCATAAAATGTAAAAGTTGAGTTCTAGTAGCTAAAAGGATCAAATAGCTATGGAATTCAAAATAAGAGGTCCTTATATGGTAATTAGACCATTAAAGAAAAGTTAGTAGATATTTTTGATGAATCATCCATGGAAAATTAGAAAAAAAAGGATGAAATTGGAAAGTTGAAAAATTAAATATGATAAATAAAATAAATATCAAATAACATCATTTTATATCATCTTCTTCCCTAAAATTTACATGGAAACCCTAGGAGAGAGAAATGAAACTAATCAACCTTAATTAGGTATGAATTGTTGTCCCGATTTTAGTAATTTTTATATTTTTGAGATCGGCATAGCTTAATCTATCTATTTTGGGGATTAATTTGCAAAGATATCGAAGTATAAAAATTTTTCCATGGATGAATATACTGAAAATTTCAAATTTATGGTAGAAAATGAAAGGTTGTTGATAGATAAACAGCTTTTACAAAGTGAATTTTCATGAAATTGTGATTTAGGGACTAAATTGAAAAGTGGTAAAACCCATGGAGAAATTATGATTTTTTTGAAATTTATGGGCTGTTATTGTAACATGTAAATTTTGGTTAGGCTTGAAATAAGGATTAAATTGCATGAATTTCATTTTCTGAGCTTAGGGATAAACTCGGTTACAGTCATGCGGTCCTGTTTCAGTTCTAAAAACTTTTTATGCTTTTGATCTAAAAACCGTTGACTTATGTATTTCTTCCGGAACTTAGTATGAAAGAACTCTCAGGTGATTCTATCTCTCGGCACCATTGATATTAATGTATTCCACCACTGATACACAGTATCCCTTAGAAGTGACATGACACCTTTAACACATTCCACCGGCATATAAGACAGTTCATCAAAAACTCGAATTGTATTCTCAAGCCAAAACTCGGCTCTCTCAAGATCATCATCAACTGTAGCTCTAAACTCTCTAGCCCTATACTTTCAAATTTTATCAACAAGTGGTTTACTCAAATGTAAAGGTTTCAAGCCTTGAGGAGCTACGAGAACCAGTTGGGGAACAAGAGGGGGTGGAGGTTGTTGAATAGCTGGGTTTGTTCAAACAAACTCCGTGAGCCATTCATTCATCATTTAGAAGAAGGCTTCTTTAGCATCTCCTCCCTGGCTACTCGATATGGGTTTAGATTCAGATGGCGTTGTCCCTTGAGCGGGAGCTGGTGCATTACTTTCAACCTCATTGGCTACAACTCGATTGGGATCCATTTACTAGATGAAAACACATTTTAAAATGTCAAGAGTCATCACACTATCACAGTTTATATATGGCATGTATAGCTAGACTCTCACATACGTTACGCTAGTCCTAGAATCGACTAAACCTAGCTCTGATACTAATAGATGTAACACCCTCACCCGTATTCAACGCCGGAATAGGGTTACGGAGCATTACTGGACTTATAACATATTCAAACATACATTCCATATTCAATTAATTAAATCATATACATTTCATTCACAACCAATCATTGTGTCCCTAATACGAGCCTACGAGGCCCTAAACATGCATTCAGGGTGGTCCGCGACTAAATCGATAACTTAGGAAATTTTTCAACACTTAGAAAATTTTTGCATAAAACAGGGGACACACGCCCGTATGGCCCTCTCGTGTGTCCCACATGGCCAACAGACACGCTCGTGTCACAAGCCGTGTGGACATTCAAAATGGAATCACATGGCCATGTCCCAACCTGTGTCTGACCCTGTGTAACTCTCTGACTTAGGTCACACGGCCAACACACAAGTCCGTGTGGCCAGCCCGTGTGCCCTAAAATTGGCCATACACTCCCGTGTGCCAGGCTGTGCCAAACCTGTAGGGTATACTGACTTATGCCAAACGGCCAAGTCACACGCCCGTGTGTGAGGCCGTGTGGAGCATACTGTCTTGGTCAACACCAGGGGACACATGGCCATATAACATGACCATGTGTCACACACGGCTGAGACATACGTCCGTGTCCCTGCCAGTGTGGATAAAAACAGGCTATTTACCAAGCCAATTTTCCACCCAAATTTGTGCACACCTACACAATTCCAGTGGTACTCATTCATGGCATAAATGGACATCCAATTCAACCACAATCAAGTCTAAAACATACCATTTCAATACCAATAACTAACATGCTTATTATCTCATATTTTACTCATTCAAATCATACCAACTTCACATATTCAAGTCAACTAATTAAACATTTCCAAACATGCATTATCATTCACCAATTCACAAGTATATAACTTCCCAATTATCAACCAATTGACATTCAAATTACCTATTATCAATAAGCATCATGAATCTAACATTAATCACACAACATAGCTCCTTTGTATTCATATAAACATAACCACAATCAACCAAAATAAGTCGACTCACATGGCCAAATATACAAACCAAACCTTAGACATTTACAAGCCAATTCAAATGGCCAAAATCATAACCAAAACATAACCAACATGACCAAAGTCCCTATACATGCCATATACTTAAAATACCAAAGTTCATAGGTACCAAGTGATAGGTGGATAGTGTGAAGCGATCTCCGATGATCCCCGAATCTGAGCTAGCTTGATAGCACTATAAAACACAGGAAATTAAACAAAGTAAGCTATAAAGCTTAATAGGGTCGTATACAATAAACTTAATTCAATCTCAAGATTATAATACAACAATTTGGATATATCAACATTTAGCATATATTAGCTAACAAACCTTTCATATACATAATTATGATATCAATCACATTCTTCACAAGTTTCTTCGAACCAAAACTTATACATGTCATGTACATACCTGTACTATCTCATATCATTCTCATACTCAATCATGTCTTTAGTTTACCTGATGAACCATTCGGAATAGAAGTTGGATACTCAAGAGTGTAGCTTATATCCAAAATACTGATATCATGGCCCGAAGCCAAATCAGCCGATATTCATGGCCCGAAGGCAAATCCATGTATCCCCTAATGACATGTCACTAGTATCCTAAACTATTCCTCAGGTTCAACCGGGATTTTGAATGTCGAATCGTCGTCGAATCACTATCGAACATATCCATAGTCTAGTATTCACAATTTATAGAACTTCAAAGCATATGAAATACATTTGTATTAAAACTTATAATATACAAACTTACCTTGGATATAAAAACGGCTAAACGAGTCAACTATTCTGTAACCTTGTTCTTTCCCCAATCTAGATCCAAGTTTCACTTTTCTTGATCTATATGTAATCGAAATTAACTTATTAAATCATCTCTCTATTCAATTCAGTCCAAGATTCACTTTAAGGCATTTTTACACATTTGCCCCTAATGTTTCACAGCTTTTACAATTTAGTCCTTATTTCATAAAGACACAAATTAATGAAATTCAATACTAACCCATGCTAGCCGATTTACACATTAGTCCCTAACAGCTCACATTTTCCATTTATTTCACAATTTAACTACTAAATTTACACATTTCAAATTTAGCCCCTAATTTGCATTTTCACTAAAAATCACTTACCAAAACTTGTATATCTATTAACAAGCATTCATAATCTATCAAGAAACTTCAATACACATGCTTATTCATCAATGGAAACATCTAAAATCTTTAAAATTTTTGCAAATTAGTCCCTAGGCTAGCTAGACCTAGTTGCAATGATCTCAAAAACGTAGAAATCATTAAAAAAAGGACAAAATACATACCTAATTGCCAAGATTGGAGTTAGCCAAATATGGGAGCTTAAAAATGGCTTCTTTTGCACCCTATTTCTATTGGAGAAGATGACAAAAGAATAGGAAATTGTTTTGTTTTATTTATTTTAAGTTAATTACTAATTTACCAATATAACCTTAATTAATCACACTAATTACAACTATACCAATCTCATAATTGTCCAATAACTTAATAATGGTCTAATTACTACTTAAGGACCTCCACTATTTAATGTCAGCCATTTAATACTTCTAGCTTATAGAACTCAAATTTTTCACTTTACGCGATTTAGTCCTTTTTATCAAATTAACCACTCAAACAGTAAAATTTCTGAATGAAGCTTTCACATAATCATTTTATCATGCTAAAAACATTAAAATAATAATAAAATAAATATTTTGACTTCATATTTGTGGTCCCAAAACCACTGTTCCAATTTGACTTAAAGTGGGCTGTTACAGTGATTAATAACACGGTGTATGAGGCATGAAATTTATACTAACGAATGTTTAATTGAAGCTTACATGGAGTGGTTTACTAGCAACTAAGGTACGCTACTTGTTTGATTTATTCAGTGTTTGATGTGCATGAAATTGATTGCCTAATTCTATTTAATTAAGGTTTAATTAATGTTCATAAACTCAATTGGGGGTGTATGTATGCATATGTTAATTAATCGTAGTTAAATCGAGTTTAATTGGTTATTAAAAAATGTAAATTCAAGTTTTAAAATGAGTTTTTTGCAAAAATAGGTGGTTTTCACATGGGTATGTGCCTGTCCACACGAGCGTGTGAGGGGTTACACACGGGTGTGTGGGATCTGCCAAAAAGTTTTTCACGACATCAACACGGGCATTTAATGACACACGGGTTGGAGGACACGACTGTGTGGGTTTTTTGGGGTTTGAATTTTTATCTTTTTAAATTGGTATTCTAATTTGTTTAAGTTACGATTTAGTCTTGAAAATTGATTAGTCTAATTAGACCGCTAGATGATGAGGAAACTTGGAAAAATTTTAGTATTGGTCTTGTAATGGGTAAAATTTGATAGAAAAACACTTAATTTGTAACTTGAAATAGGTCCTGATAGTTTGTATTTGTTACAATTTAGTCATAATATTAAAACTTGAATTAGATATAGCAAACGAACTCAATTTAAGTTGAAATTTTTAGGCTTGCATAATTATGATTAAAAGAAGGTCTGTAAACATTTAGATCTAAAATTAGTTATTATTACCATATATGGTAAAATGACGAAAATGCCCTTAAGTTAAATTACCTAGGAAAAGTTTAAAATTGGCTCATAAGTTACTTTCGCATTAATAAATAACTAATATTTAGATAATATTAAGGTGTTATAAGGTCGGGGTGTGTTTTGGGTGGTTGTTAGCAGGAGAGTCACTTAAATGGCTAATGTAACACTTTGAATTTGGGCTGGTCCATCCCGGTCGGGTTTGGGGTGTCACAACTATCTTACGTGGAAAGTCTGTCAGGACTATCTTATGTGGAAAGTCCGCCAAGGCTATCTTTTTTGGAAGTCCATGAGGACTATCTAATATGGGGAAAGTTCGTCAATACTATCGCTGTGAGGAAAATATCTTGTAAACATGATTCCACACTATGCCCATTTGTATGGGTCTGAAAAAAAAAAAGGTGACCTATTATTATGAGAAGGCCATTGTGCTTGTGCTAGAAGATAAAGTGAGGCGGATACAAGTTATGACGGTTCGTCGACTTATTCTTACAAGTTTGTACCAATAGTAGTTATGAAATTCTCTTTGGTGAGAGTTTGCAAGTTTGTTCGAGGATTCAAATCTAATTTTATGAGTCTGCGTGCTAGTAGCACATCCTGTGCCTGAATCACTGTTCAGGGAAATTGTAAGGAAGTCATATTATATATGTATGACAGTCCGCTAGGTTCTATTGGGGACGATACAAGGGTATTCTCCTATACTTCTAAAATAGAGTAAATATTTATCCAAGTATTGTGTCTGAGATACTGTGCGAAACATTGGTATCCAACTGTGTGGTAGAAAGTAAGATTCACCTATTGGAGTCTATAAAATCAAGTACTAATACAGGTTTGTGATGGAAGGTATTCATTATGGCCTATCCTTTAACTTAGTTATGTCGCAAGAATGAGGCACGAGTGTTTTTCTTAAGTATACAAGTGAGAGTCCGTAGAAAGTAGTTCGTAAAGTAGTAAAGGCGAAAGAGGTCCGCAAAGAAAACCATTAAAGGAAGGATTGACAAAAATTACTCGCCAGCACACCTACATCTCTATCTGGGCATCCTTTGTTGTACATCATCAAGATGTCACCAATGGAACGTTATACAGTCAAATCTATGCTAGCAGGATTTAACGAACATACTTTTGCATAAGCAAAATATTGTGGTTTCTGAATGTCCAAAAATTCAATTTCAATAGCGTTATGTTGATACCAGGTATGTATCACTTTCTCTGTGAATTGTAGGTTTGGTGGCTGATTCTAAGATTCAAGGAGGGACCAGGCCAAGATTCGCCAAGCTCAAGCAGCTTAATTTGTGGTTGTACTGATATGCATACAATGGGACAACCCAAAGGCGGAGTCTCAAGGTTCGAGTCAAGTTGTAAATAGAATTTAAAACAGGATTTTAAATTTTCAAGTCAAGTGATTAATTCATTGTAGTGAAATGGCCATTGAAAATGTTTTTTTCATGGGGCTTAACCTTTTAGTAAATTCCTTAAGCTTAATAACTTATTCTTCTATGTTATAGTTGTCTACTAGATTGTTTTTATTTGGTAAGCAAAATGTTCTAAGTTAAAATTCTATAATAAGAGTTAGTATTATAATACTTCCAACTTGTGGTATATTTCCATGCAATAAGTGTTGAATAGTTAGTGAGTGAAGTGTAGCACCTTGAATCCGGACTTGGTGATTAGGTCGAGTATGAAGTGTTATAAGTTACAAAATAAATAAATTTATATAAAGTTTAATTAAAAAGTTAATAGTAAGTTCTATATTAGAAAATTATTTAATTTCAATCAAATAATGCTTAAATAAATTAAAACATTATATAAAATATAAAATTTAGACATTATAACGTTAAAATAATTCAGAAAATTATTATCGTTTTTAATAAGTTTTCTAAAATAATGTATATGAAAAATATTTACTTTTTAATACTTAAATAAATATAATTTATTATATTTGCAAATAAATATTTGTATTTATTCATATGCAAAATTTTTAAAAAAATATAAATATTAAAACAATTATATAATTTCATAAAAGTGGAAATTAGTTATTAAAAATGAAAATTAAATAAGATTAATTCATTTTCCTAAGAAATATAAAAATTCTAGGAGCTAACATATTTAATAATATTATCATATTTCTAAAATTAGATAATATTTTAAATTATGGAGACTAAATAAGAAAATTAAAAAAGTGAAAGCGCTTTATAAAATAAAGTAAAAATATTGAGGGGTTTATGTTACAAATAACCCATTCGCGTTTCCCATATAGAAAAGGAATTTTCTTTCTTTTATTTTCATGTGTAATGGAGTAGTTGGAAAATAAAAATAAAAACCTGTGTTCCCTTCTTTATTCTCATTGCTTCATTTTGTTGTCTTTTAGGTTGTCGTTTAATTAGACGTCGGAAAATTCAAATGTTTTCAATTTTCGATATTGGAAATATCATAGGTACTTAGTAAGTTTCTAAGGTAAAAAAAGATTGATGTTTTTGTTGTCGACAGAGCTATCGATACATAATTTCTGGTGTAGTAAAAATAGTTTTTGGATAAAAAAAATTTCAACCTTTTTTATTTTACATAAAAGTTTTAAAAAAATGTATTTTTTCTTTTATAAGTTAATGTCAGTTTAGGTTTGATGAGTTGTTTTCAACTTTAAAGATTAGACTTCTAAAATCAATGACATCATTTAAATATATCAGATTTAAAATATATTTTTATAAGAGTTTTTTTTTTTAAATATGTTATTATATATGATTGTTGCTTGCAATATTTTGCGATTTATACTGAGATTTTAATTTTAATTTTTAATTATAATTTAATACATTATATTTAAAGCTATTTATTATTATTATTATTATTATTATTATTAATGGCTTGAAAGTCATATTTAAAATTTTAATCTAAAAAACGAGAGTCATTGAAAGTACAACTAAAACGGAAATTTTTTGGAAGTCATAATTATCCTACAACTAATAGTTTTCATATATGCTTTCATACAAATTTTTATAAAATACTAATTTTTTTTACCCTATGTTATCTGTAATATAATATATTTGAAATATCTTAAATATATTACATGCATAAATTTTCCAAGGAAAATATTAAAATTTAAATAGTATTAAAATCTATTTTACATGGGATGATCATGTATGTTAGTTAAAATATATTTCATTTTTATTAATATTCTAATAAAATATAAACAAATGATCTAATGCGAGACAAATATGATCATAGTTTTATCTACAATAAAAAATAGGAAAGTATTGTAAAAAAATAATATTCTTTAAATTTCATGTAAAATTTTTGAAAACGCTAAGATTTAAATAGTATTAAATGCTTGTTTGTATGAATAACTTATATAAAGTTTAAGCAAAAAATTAATAGTAAGTTCTATATTAGAATATTATTTAATTTCAATCAAACAATGCTTAAATAAATTAAAACATTATATAAAATATAAAATTTAGACACTATAATATTAAAATAATTCAGACAACTATTATCGTTTTTAATAAGTTTTCTAAAATAATGTATGTGAAAAACACTTACTTTATTAATACTTAAATAAATATAATTTATTATATTTATAAAAAGAATATTTGTATTCATTCACATGTAATTTTTTTTTAAAAAAAATCATAAAGATTAAAACAATTATCTAATTTCAAACATGATATTAGAAATTAAAAGTGAAAATTAATTGTTCAAAAAATGGAAAGTAAATAAGATAAATTCCTTTCCCAAGTAATATAAACATGGTAGGGAGTAACATAGTTAATAATATGACCATATTTCTAAAATTAGATAATATTTTAAATTATGGGGACTAAATGAGAAAATTAGGAAGGTGAAAGCCCTTTATAAAATAAATTAAAATACTGAGGGGTTTATGTTACAAATAACCCATCCTCATTTCCCATATATAACAGACATTTTCTTTCCTTTATTTTCATGTGTACCGGGATAGTTGGAAAATAAAATTAAAAGCCTGAGTTTTCTTCTTCATTTTTTCCTTGTTTTATTTTGTTGTGTTTTAGGTTCACTTTTAACCCAATGCAGAAAATTTTAAATATTTTCAGTTTTCAATATCGGAAATATTATAGGTTGTCAGTAATATGTAGTTTCTAACTTAAAAAAGTATCCATTTTTAAAAGAAAAAGTCAAAACAAGATGTTTTAAAGAGAGATGGATACACAAATTCTGGTGTACCAAAAATTATTATTGGATTAAAAAAATTTCAATTTCTTTATTTTACATAAAAGTTTTAAAAAAAATATTACTTTTTCTTAAGTTCATGCCATTTTAAGTTTGATGGGTTATTTTTAACAGTTTAACTTTCGAAGTCGAAGGTATTGTTTAAATATATCCAAATATTTATATTTAAAAGATGTTTTTACAAGATTTTTTAAGAAAGATATTGTCGAAACCATTTTTAAAGGTTTTGCAAAAAATAGGGATCGACCTTTAAAAACGAATTATGGAGTCGCCACCGACCTTTTTTTAAGGTGTAATCGGATCACCTTAAGGTTGATCATTTTAATAAAACATTTGATTTATTAAAATAATAATTTTAGGTCTACTAAAATTGAGGAAAATGGTTCGGGAGTCGGTTACGCACGAGAAAGGGTTAGCACCCCCGTAACGCCCAAAATTGGTACCAATTTATTACTGAATGTCCTATCGTTGAAAATTTAGAAAAAATCTAAAACAGGATTCCTAAAAAATGCATGAACAATTCAAATTGGATTTTAAGGTTCACTTGCTCCAAAGAAATAAAATACCACGTCCAGCACATTAGTACACGATACTTTAAGCCTCCAAAGACAGAGATCACCTCATAATTTCCAAAACACACAATGAATTCTTAAAAGGGTACTTCGTTATTTGGCAAAATGAAAAAAAAATCAAAACCCAACACGTTAGGGCACGTTTTCCCGAATTTCCCAAACACGAAACATTGCCTTCGTTTTGGGGGGTTTTCAAATAAACAAACGCAAAATCGGTTCAACACGCCTTCACCTGACTTGCTTAGAATAAAAGTGAGACGACCAACAAACATTGAAATTTGAATCTCAATGCAATATCATAGAAAAATCAAAGTTACACCAATGCCGGCATTTATATTCAAAGGCTAATAAATTAAAAGCAAATTTGAATGAAATATTAAGCATAAATAACATGCACAAGCCTTAAAAATAAATAAAAAAATAAATGATATATGTTATAGGCCAATTTTGGGCTGTTTATAAATTACTCGGGCCCAAATACTTTACAATAAACCCACTAACCCCCTAAAACCCAAATACAACCCAGCAACCCACTAACCCACTAAACCCATTTACATTAAACCCATTTACAACTAAAGACCCACTAGCCCAACTAAACCCAAGCCCATTCCCAACATTTTCAGAAAACACAAAACAACCCTAACCCTTATCTCCTTTTGGTGCCAAACCACCTTCCCACTTGCACCTGCCCTCTGACACTAGCCATCAGCACCATACCCTGGCACCCCAGCTCTCCATGCCACCGTTCAACCACCTTGCAAGGACAAAACAGAACACACAACAGCAAAAAGGAAAAACAAACAGTGTAAAACTTAGGCTATAAAAGGCCGAATGAAAAACAGATTAAGAGGATTTTTTTTTCATCAATACAAAGGATATTCCAATATACACAAGCAGATTCAAAAAATATAAGGAAAACACGAGAATAGCATCAATCCAGCAACTTAAAATACAGGCACCAAACATTTAAGGTGATTTTTTCTTTATTTCTATTTTAATTTCGTTTGTGCCTATTTTTCCACATATATATATTTAAAACACAAAAATATAAAACAAATATTTAAAAAAATTACCTTTTCCGCCACTCAGGTACGGTGGCGTGTACAGCGCCAAGAACGGTCCAACGATCGGATAGGTGACTGGCCCATGGCAGGAAATCGCCTCTCCTTTCCCTCTCTCCTTTTTTTTTTTTTTTGATCTTGCTTCAAATAAATTTTTTTTTCTGATTTTTAGGCTATTTATAGCTTTTAAAAACGGTGTCGTTTTGGCATTAAATTCCAGGGTACAAAACGACGTCGTTTTGCCCTGGGTCGGACCAACCCGACCCGACCCGCAAGGATCCGTGTGTTTTTTAATGGAGGGCTTATTTGCGCGTTTAACCCCTCCACTTTTTAAATGTTTTGCAATTAAGTCTTTCATATTTTTTAATTTGGCCACATAATTTTTTGCGGTTTTCAATTTAGTCCCCTTACATACGCTGCGTTTTGATGGAGGGGTAATTGCTGTTTTGGTCCCCCTAGGTTACGCGCGCGTTGCATTTTGATCCTTCTTCTTTATTTCTTTTTAAAATCGCCCCAAAACTTCGTTTTCGCTTCAAATTTAGTCCTTTTTTTTTAATTTTAAGTTTATTTTCATGTTATCCTTGCTATTTTATTTTTATTTTTTATATTATTTATATTATTCTCATGATTATCATTCTTATTATTACTGTTATTTTTATTATTTATTATTAATAAATTATTATTATAGTTCCTATTATTATTTCTAATATACATATATTACGTACATTTTTTTTATAATATATTTATGTAATATTATTAATAAGTTTATTTTTTTTAACATTATTAGTATTTATGTTATGCATATATTACGTAAGTATTTTACTACTATATTATATATATGTATATATATATTTTTCATGCTATTAGGTATATATGCTTTTAATACCATATTTTTATATATTATATGTACATGCATTAATATTATTAGTTATGTATCTTTATACTATTATAGTATATTCCTAACACCATTATTATCTATCTATATATATATACTTTATGTAACATATTAATAGTGATTCTTTTAATATTATGACTATCTTTTTTGAAATATATGTATATTATATGTATTCTTTTAACATGTGCTATATATATATATATATATATTATTCTATATTATGTATGTATATTTCTAATATTATGTTACGTTTTCATATATATTAAGTATATACTTTAGTATCATAGTTATATATTTTTATACGATCTTATGTACATATATTTACACGCATATATTTTCTTTTATATATTATGTATATACATTTTTTAATATTATATATGTATATGTTTATACTATTTTAGTTAGTTTTTTTTGTCCTAATTTACGTGTACATTTTGAATGCTATGCTATGCATGTATTTTAAACACTACATTTTCATATATATATTATATGCATATTTCAATACTATTATTATTTACATATCTTTAATATATATACATATATATACGCCTATGTATATGTAGTATTATTAGTTTTTAATGTTACATTTTCCATCACCTTACATATTATTATATAACATATGTATATATATATAATCCATTGTTTTATTTCGTGTTTAATGTTATTATTATCATGCATAATATCAAATGCATCGTGAATACTTTATAGTTATTGTTTTACCACCCGCTTCATATATTCGTAAATCGCATTTTATTACAACATTGTTATAAGTTGCTATTGTTTTTGACAAAAATATTCTTACTCACAATTTAAATCAATTTCAATAAGCAAGGCAACGTACCAATTTAACATTAAGTCGTTGATTTCATCGCTATGTTAGGTGAACATCAATCGACTTATGTTAAAACGGTATGTCCTTCTCAAAAATAAAAAAAAATTTAAAAATTCTCGTATTTTAATCGGACCACGACTAAATGTTACATTGAACTCGCGTTTTTGAAATTTGAGACAACACATGTTTTACAAGATACCAACTTTGGGCGTTGCGAGGGTGCTAATACCTTCCTCGCGCGTAACCGACTCCCGAATCCTACTTTTCTCTATTTTTCACGTAGACCCAATTTTGGCCTTTATTTTTGTTCAAGAATAAATTTTCTTATCAAAAAGGTGATTTATTAGGTGTCCGATCACACCTAGAAAAAAGATCGGTGGCGACTCCCTTTTTTAATAAAATCGAAAGTTGGTTTTCAAATGTTTAATAAATTGCCACAATTAGCAACCGAGCTAAATTTTTACGTCGCTACAGCTGGCGACTCCACTGGGGACAAGGCCCCTTTTTGAGAGTTGAGTCAAATTAAACATGTGTTGTCAAAAATTTTGAATTTCCTTGTTCAAATTAATATTTAGTCATGATCCCAAAATTGTGTTTTCAAAAAAAATCATACATTTGCATCATGTTGTAAATATTCTTCTAACTTGTTTATCTTATTGATTTTCAGCTCTAAGTTTTTTAGTTTTTGTAGTTTAGTTTTTAAATAAAACGTAAAGGTTTGTGAGTTTCTCTCCACACGCCGTGCACTTGCATTTTTGCATAACATGAGCTCTCTACCCGGGCTCCGTCCGTTTAAGTGAAAGTAAACGCTATGCCTTCGTGAGTTAACTCGTCCCTCCGTACAGGCTAGTGAATACTTTCGGGTTACATATGACTTATGCTTTCGTGAGTTAACTTGTCCCTCCGTATAGGCATAAGTAAATGTAATCCCTCGAATTGAACTCGTGAGCCTGTAATGGGCTACGACCGAGGCTTCGTACTAGTCTTAGTAGACGATAGTACGAACAATTTGAGTACCTGTCTAGAACCGAAACCGTATATAGTGAACCATACGAGCCACCCAAATAGAGCCATGCCAAACCTCTGTCCGTTAATAGTCAACAAAATAAGTACACGGGGAAAATGCCTCTTGCCTTTCATTTTCTTTACATTTACACTGTTTATGCAAAGGAATTGAATCGGGTAGCTTAATTTGTTTCTCAGTTTATATTTGTTGTGGTTACTAACCAAGTTTGTTTATCTTTATCTTCAGTTTTCATCATGCATCATAGGCATCCTGATTAGGAAGGTGTTGATTAGAGATTGGTTGCCAAAAATGAGTTTCTGATGGAGGAATCAATTACGCAAGTAACCGAGAAAAATGTCGTGGTTCGGGACTGGTCTCTAAAAACTCAGAAAGAAAAAGGGGATAGTCTAGTAGAAGGATGTATTGCCAATCGCCTTAGTACGTGTATCGTGAATGTTCGCCAGAATAACCTTGAAGATTTGGTTCAGGTTTGGAATCAGTGGGACTCGGACACTAGGGGTATCTTCACTGAGAGGTACGGAGATATAGCCCACCTGATCACTATCAACATAGACGAGCGTTTGATTCAAGCCATGATCAGATTTTAGGATCCAGCCTACCAATGTTTTACTTTGAATCAGGAAGACATGATCCCGACTATAGAAGAGTACGCTGCCTTACTTCGTGTTGATAATGTACAGCCCTATAAGATATATGTGAAAGAACCTAAGCCGATGACTTTCAAGAAAAAAATAGTGAAATTGACAGATATGACCGATAAATGGGCCGAAAAACAAATAAAGAAGAAGAATGAAGTCATCTGTATCCCGTGGTTTTCCGTGCGAGATTTGGTTCTAAGCCATCCTGATATGTTGAAGAGAGTGGATCTTTTTGCCTTGGCCATTTACGGATTGGTCATCTTCCCAAAAGTTCTGGGACATATAGAGGTTGCAGTAGTGGACTTCTTTGAAAAGTTAAAACAAGGAATCAACCCTATCCTAACTATTTTGGTCGAGACCTTCAGATCCCTAAGCAGTTGTAAGAGGAAAGGGGAAGGACGCTTTATTGAATGTGCGCAATTGCTTAATGTTTGGATTTTAAGCCATTTCTGGAAAGAAGAGCGCATACCGTACCACATGTTTTCAAAAACCTTCGCCCCATTAGAAGCCTATCTTAAGAGAGAATGGCCAAGGGATGTCACCGAGGAGCATTGGGTTTCAGTTTTTCAGAACCTTCGAGCTGAAAATGTAACCTGGAGAGCACCGTGGATTCGTCCTTCGGTTCTATTATACAAGGTTGAAAATCAAGATTGGGTGCCACTACTCGGGTTATGGGGAGGAATTGGATATGCTCCGTTAGTGGTCCAAAGGCAATTTTCTTCACGATAATTCATACCCGCCACCGGAGGATTAGCACAATCCGAGTTTGCTTTCGCGGGTGAATGATATATGAAGAGGGTCCAAGATACCGCAAAGTCTTGGAAGAGAATTCATCTCATGGAATTAGCTCTGTACGCTGACACTTTCACCCAAGATTACGTCACATGGAGAAAGCAAAGAGTGAATAGTCAGCAAGTCTCTTCGACAAATTACACTGTCCAGAATCCTTTTTCGGAAGAAGTGCCATCTAAGCTAGAAATGGCAAGGCAAGAATTTGAACGAGAAAAGGCCAGGATGTCTCGAGACCTTAGTGCTCTTCAGGAGGAAAACTACCTACTGAAGATTGAAGTTCAGATTGAAAGATCCAGAATCGAGAAAGTGCAAAAAGAAGCTGAAGTCGTAAGAAACGACTTAAGAGACCTCCATCTGAAAAATAAAAAGTTAAGAGGCACAATAAAGAACAGCGGGTTGGGCAAGTCATCAGCGGAATGGAAAGAATAATTAAGCAACATCAAAGGAAGGATAGAATTCTGGAAAGGGAAAGCGAAGAAAGAAGAAGAAAAGCCTACGCGGACTATGATAGAGCTAAGGAAGATAAATGCTGAATATGAAGCTGTGTCTGCCGAGGTAATGACTAGTCGATCTAAACATCAAGAACTAAAAGAGAGGATACGAGATTTAGAAGGTATGCTGCAAGATCGTCAACAACAGTTAGATACTCTCTTGGAAGCTTTGGAAGAAAAGAATAATCAGTATGATAGAGACATTCGTGCTTACGAAGAAGGCCTCCAAGAAAAAGAAATGCAACTTAGCTATTTGATCAATGAAATTCATGGGGTAGCCATGCACGTGGTACAACTATCAGAAGAAGCTGAAATTCTCATTTGCCAATTCCCTCCAAGTCGAAGATCAAACATATCAGAATTCTTAGCACGAGTAAAGAAATATGGTGATATAGCTAGGAAGTTTGTGTAATGGCTGAATCGAAAATGGAAAAATGTTTTGTAATGAACTCTTTTGATAAATGAAATGCTTAAATAGGGGCCGTCTTGAAATCAACACTAAATTCTTGCATATTCATTCATGACTAACATTTGACATTTATGCATTCATTTATTCATTCATTGCATATCCCATAATCATTCACTAAGGTTAGAATCATATAATTCGCAGTTGCAATACTTTAAATCTGGAACCATGCCATTCGTATAAAACGCGCCGACAAGCTAGAGTAATGGAGGCTAAATTCAATGAAAAGATTGAAAGGATGGAAAGAATCCAAAGGGAATTATAAGAGCAGTTGGCCAAGTCGCAGCAAGAGACAAGAGACTTAATGGTGAGATCTCGAGAAGAATCGCTCAAACAGAAGGATCAAATGGCCAAGATGATGGAAATGATGTCAGCTTTAGTTAAGGGAAATAGACCTATGAACCCTAATGTTGTGGAACCACAGTCAAGAGTTAATCACAATCAAGATCCGCTCTATCCCCCAAGATTCACTCCGCCGCATGCTCATGCAGCACAAAGAGGGTACACCCAAGGGGAACCTACAGACCTGGAGCAACAGCCAGTGCCACCTGCTCATTTAGGGTAAAGAATATTTATATCAAATCCTGGAGCTAATCTTGCCAATCTAATTATTCCAGATTTGGATGATCCAACAGAAATAGCCAGGTTGAAAATGGATGATCACGAGGCTCAAGAGAAGTATAGGAGCTTAGGGGAAAGACTTAAGGCAATAGAAGGAACTGAAGTCTTCTTGGCACTAGGTGCTAAAGAACTCAGTTTGGTACCCGATCTAATTCTGCCTCCGAAGTTCAAGGTGCCTGATTTTGAAAAGTACGATGGAACAAGATGTCCAAAAGCGTATCTTGTCATGTTTTGCTAGAAAATGACCGGTTATGTGAACGAAGATAAGCTACTCATACACTGCTTTTAGGATAGCTTAGTCGGATCAGCTCTTCGATGGTATAATCAGCTCAATAGAGAAAGGATCCGATCATGGAAGGATTTAGCCTCAGCGTTCTGTGAATAGTACAAACGCGTATCCGATATGGTGCCTGACCGAATGATTCTGCAAATGATGGAGAAGAAACCAACGGAGACCTTCAGGCAATACGCTCAAAGGTGGAGAGATATCTCAACCCAAGTGGAGCCTCCACTGACTAAGACTGAGATAACGATTCTTTTCATCAATACTCTGAGAGCACCATTTTATGACAAGCTGATGGGAAGTGTTACGAAGGATTTTTCGGATATCGTAATATTCGGAGAACTTATTGAGAGTGCCATCAAAAGTGGGAGGATAAAAGGTTCAGAAAGTTTAAAAAAGGCAGTACCCATGAGGAAGAAAGAGCCAGAAGCCCATATGGTGGGAATGAGAAGCTGTTATACCCCTAATCCGTATCCAAACCAACCCCGACCTCGAAATTATCCACCTCTAAATTTCTATTACCCTCCTCAAACCCCTTACTACCAAACACCACCTCTTTCCTACCCGATATACGCCATGAACAACCAAAGACCCGTTGCCACATTCCCACAAAACACTGTACCCGCTCAAAGCCAACCCAGAAACGAACCAAGACCAGCAAGGCCCAATCCCAAGAAACTGTAATTCACTCCTATCCTGTGTCGTATGGGGAATTGTACCTAAAACTTTTGGAGAAATAATTGATATCTCCCCATTATATGGCACCCCTAAAACCCCCGTACCCGAAATGGTACGATCCTAATGCTAGTTGTGTATACCATGTTGGAAACCAGGGGCACTTTACGAAAAATTACCTTGCCTTTAAAAGGAGAGTTCAAGGACTCATCAATGCGGGCATTTTGTGATTTGATGGTACTGGCGGTACGGTCGGGAATCCATTCCCAAACCACACCGAAGGGAATGTGAGCGCAGTAGGAGAGGAGGACAAATGGAAAAGTAGAAGGTGGGTTTCTGAAATAAGAACACCTCTGTAGAAAAATTGGGAGGTACTAGTTGAAAAGGGGTTGCTCTGTCATCTTAACAGAGTGTTCAAAGGAAGAAATGCAAAAGGTCAAAGTTTTTACGAATTCTATGGTATTGAAGGGCACGACATTCAGTCCTGCAAGGAGTTCAAGAGATTACTGCAAAGTATGACAGATAATAAGGAGATTGAGATTTTTTATAAAGGCGAAGAGGCCGGTAGAGGAGAAATATGCGCCTCTGACAATCAATCATCAGGTTTCCCGTATAGCGCCAACTGACCGTTAATAATTTATTGCGACACGAAGAAGGAGTTGGTGAAACCAAAAGTGATAATCGAAGTACCATCTCCTTTCTCTTATAAGGACGATAAAACAGTACCATAGAAGTACGATATCAACATCGTCACACCTGAAGGTGAAAAGCCTGAACCCGCAACCTGAAGTGTTGGAGAAGTAGGTTATTTCACCCGCAGTGGGAGGTGTTATTTTAAAGAGATTGAGCCAGCAAAGAAAAATATTAACTTGAAACAAAAAGGAAAAACAGTGATGTACGAGGCTGAAATTGAGCAGGAAACTCCACCCGTGCAAGAAACTAAAAAGCCTGTGGATGAGGAGGAAGCACAGGAGTTCTTGAAATTTATCAAGCACAGTGAATACAATGTGGTGGAACAATTGGATAAGCAACCAGCACAAATCTCAGTTTTATCTCTATTGTTAAATTCAGAGCCACACCGGAATGCTTTTCTGAATGTGTTAAATCAAGCTTACGTAGCAAACAACATATCTGTTAAGAAGCTTGATAGGTGGGTGAATAATGTGAATGCGGACAAGTTTATCTCTTTTAGCGATGACAAGATACCGCCAAACGGTAGAGGCTCAGTGAAAGCACTGCATATTACGACTCACTGCAAAGCACTGCATATTACGACTCGCTGCAAGGGCTACATAATACCGAACGTGCTCATCGATAATAGGTCGGCACTCAACGTCATGCCTTTAGCCACGCTTTCCAGAATTTCGATGGATCTGTCCTATTTAAGGCCCTGTCATTCCACGGTAAGGGCATTCGATGGGACAAGGCATGAAGTCATGGAAAAGATTGAGATCCCTCTAGAAGTGGGCCCTTACATATACGATGTTGAATTTCAAGTCATGGATATTACACCATCATACAATTGTCTCTTGGGAAGACCTTGGATCCATTCTGCTGGAACAGTTCCGTCCTCTCTCCATCAAAAAGTGAAATTCATCATGGATGGCTGTTTGGTCACAGTCGAGAGCGAAGAAGACATTGTCGCATCTATCTCTACCGATGCACCGTACCTGGAAGTAAGTAAAGATGCAATAGAATGTTCCTTCCGATCCTTTGAGTTTGTCAATGCCACTTTTTTCGCTGAGGGAAACAGAATTCCAATGCCAAAACTGTCAAGAAATACCAGAATGGGAATCAAGCTGACTGTAGGAAGAGGAGCTAGAGCGAGAAAAGGTTTAGGGAAATATCAGCAAGGGATAGTCAGGGCTTTAAAACCAGTACATCACAAAGCTCGATACGGTTTAGGGTTTTAACCAGACGCGCGTCAAAGAAGAAAACAGTGGAAGAAGGATCAGGAGAGAAGGATTGCAAGAGCCTTAAGCCGAGAATTAGAATGGGAGCCCATAACGTACCCTCCTTTGTCAAAAACATTTACATCTACAGGAATAATATACCCTGGGCAAGATAATCCACGAAGCACGCTGTTATTGATTGAAAGGGGTCTCTAGAATGTCAGTATAAATGTTATTGACAAAGGAAATGATACAATTAAAGATGTTTCAATGATACGCCCTTGTCCTCCTAGATTCGTTTTGAACAACTAGACTGCTGTGGATCTCCTTGTAGTTTCTAAGTCTTCTCCAGAGTAATGCTCAATGTTAACACAATTCTTTTTGTGTGTCCCTAAGTAATAGTAGGGATTCTTTTGTAAGAGCTTCTGATTTGCTTTTTATCATTTAAATGAACATCAGTAGAGATGCATTTTGTCATGGTCTTCTCGTTAACTTCATACCTTTTTTCTTCCCTCTTCACATAATCTGTCATTGCATATGTCTCACATCATGCCATTATTTTTTTGGTCCTAATACTTTGATGCTCCTCTATAGTTTTCTTTTCCATTCAACTTTTAGGTGCTCAGATATCAACAGCATGAACAAGCCCGTTACGAGTCCTGAAATCGATTTTGAGAAGGCTGTTTGTTTAGAAAAATTTGAAGCTGAAGAAAATGCTGAAGACTATGTCTCGTCTCCTGACTTGCTAAGAACGGTGGAACAAGAGGATAAACAGATTCTGCCTCATTAAGAATCTGTTGAAATAATAAATTTGGGAACTGAAGAAAGGAAACAAGAAGTGAAGATTGGGACCTCTATTTCAGGTGGCACTAGGCATAAGTTGATTGCTTTGCTCTGCGAGTACAAAGATGTATTCGCATGGTCATATCAGGACATGCCAGGATTGGAGGAAGATGTAGTGGTCCATAAGCTCCCATTAAAGCCAGAATGCAAACCCATTCAACAAAAGCTAAGACAGATGAGACCTGAAATGTTGTTGAAAATAAAAGAGGAAGTCAAGAAGCAATTTGATGCTGGCTTCCTACAAGCCTCCAAATATCCAGAATGGGTAGCTAACATAGTCCCAGTGTCGAAGAAAGACGGCAAGGTACTAATGTGTATGGATTATCGTGATCTGAATCGAGCAAGTCCTAAAGATAATTTTCTTTTGCCACACATCGATACATTGGTGGATAATACAGCCAAACATTCATTTTTTTCATTCATGGATGGATTCTTGGGTTATAATCAGATAAAGATGGCTCCTAAGGATATGGAGAAAACTACTTTCATAACGATGTGGGGAACATTCTTTTATAAAGTGATACCGTTTGGATTAAAGAATGCTGGGGCAACATATCAGAGGGCTATGGTGATGTTATTCCATGACATGATGCATAAATAAATAGAGGTATACGTGACGATATGATTGCTAAATCCTGAGGGGAAGAAGAGAATGTAGTGAATCTCAGGAAGTTGTTTGGAAGGCTGAGAAAGTTTCAGCTAAAGCTTAATCCAGCCAAATGTACGTTTGGGGCTACCTCGGGGAAGTTACTAGGCTTTATTGTCAGTGAAAGAGGTATCGAGGTTGATCCAGATAAAATAAAAGCCATTCAAGAGTTACCACCTCCGCGCACGCAAAAAGAAGTCAAAGGATTTTTAGAGAGGTTGAACTACATCGCTTGGTTCATTGCTCAACTTACCAACTAGTGTGACCCAATTTTTCGACTCCTTCGAAAACATAATCCAAGAGAATGGAACGAAGAGTGCCAAGTGGCTTTTGACAAGATAAAACAATATTTGTCTAGTCCCCTGGTGCTAGTACTGCTAACTCCAAGAAGACTGTTAATATTGTATCTGACTGTGTTCAAAAATTCAATGGGTTGCGTACTAGGGCAACACGATGAGTCGGGAAAGAAAGAAAAGATGATCTACTACCTCAGCAAAAAGTTCACTGAATATGAGGCAAAGTATTCATCTATAGAAAAATACTGTTGCGCTCTGGTTTGGGTAGCTCGGAGACTCAGGCAATATATGTTGCATCATACGACATGGTTGATTTCAAAGCTGGACCCAATAAAGTACATGATGGAATCACCTGCACTCTCAGGAAGAATGGCACGATGGCAGATCTTACTATCAGAATACGACATCGTCTATGTGAGCCAAAAGTCGATAAAAGGGAGCGTAATAGCTGACTTCTTGGCAACTCAAACAACAGAGGAATATGAGCCATTGAGATTTGATTTCCCCGATGAAGACTTGATGTGCATTACAGAAAAGGAATACGAGTCATCAAAAGAAAAGTCATGGAAAATGTGCTTTGATGGTGCGTCGAATGCATTGAGGCATGGGATTGAAGCAGTTTTGGTATCACCAGAATGAAACCATTATCCGTTCACTGCCAGGCTGAATTTCTTCTGTACCAATAACATAGCGAAATATGAGGCCTGTATCATGGGACTTTGCTCAGCTATTGAACAAAACATCGAAATCTTAGAGGTGTACAGGGATTCAGCGTTGGTGATATACCAAATCCGTAGAGATTGGGAAGTAAGAGATTCAAAATTAGTCAAATACAGTGATCTAGTGGCAGGTCTGATTAAAGAATTCAAAAAAATAACTTTTAATTACTTCCATGAAAAGAAAACCAATTGGCCGATGCCCTGGCCACTTTGGCTTCAATGTTCAAAGCAAACAGAGAAACAGAAATAATGCCTCTTCAAATGAGCATATATGAAATCCCTGCACATTATTTCAGCATTGAGAAAGAGCCAGATGGACAGCCATGGTTCCATGATATCTTAGAATACATCAAGAATCAAAGCTATCCCGAACAAGCAAATGAGAATGACAAAAGAACAATCAGAAGAATGGCAGCGGGATTTGTTCTTGATGGGGATATCCTGTACAAAAGAGGAAAAGATCAAGTGCTCTTGAGATGCGTGGATGATGTTGAAGCTAGAAAAATACTTGAAGATGTCCATGAAGGAATTTGTGGGACACATGCCAATGGTTTCACTATGGCCAGGAAGATTATGAGACTCGGTTATTACTGGCTGACGATGGAAAGTGACAGCATTAGTTTTGCACGAAAATGCCACAAATGTCAAATTTATGGTGATAAAATTCATGTAGCCCCTTCGCCCCTTCATGTCATGACTTCTCCATAGCCCTTTTCTATGTGGGGCATGGATGTTATAGGGCCAATTTCCCCAAAAGCTTCTAATGGACACCGATTCATTTTTGTGGTCATTGATTACTTCACAAAATGGATAGAAGCCGCTTCGTTTGCCAATGTGACAAAGACTGCAGTTTGTAGGTTTTTGAAAAAGGAAATCATTTGTCGATATGGTTTGCCTGAAAGAATCATTTCAGATAACGCCATGAATCTGAACAACAAGATGATGAAGGAAGTGTGTGAACAATTTCAAATAAAGCATCATAACTCATCACCCTATCGCCCAAAAATGAATGGAGCGGTTGAAGCGGCCAACAAGAATATTAAGAAGATTATTGGGAAAATGACCGAGACATATAAAGACTGGCACGAAAAGCTACCGTTTGCTTTGTATGCATATCGCACATTTGTGCGGACATCTACGGGAGCAACTCCTTTCTCTCTGGTCTATGGAATGGAAGCTGTGCTACCTATCGAAGTTGAGATCCCCTCTCTACGAGTCTTAATGGAGTTGAAACTAGAAGAAGCAGAGTGGGTTCAAGCTCGATATGACCAGCTAAATCTTATCGAAGAAAAACGTTTGAAGGCAATTTTTCATGGAAAGATGTACCAGAAGAGAATGATCGCGGCCCATGACAAGAAATACGGCCAAGAGAATTCCATGAAGGAGAACTCGTGCTGAGAAAGATTCTCCCAATACAAAAAGACCTGCGAGGAAAATGGCACCAAATTGGGAAGGACTATACGTCGTGAAGAAGGCATTCTCGGGTGGAGCTTTGATTCTCACCGAGATGGATGGGAAGGAGTTACCGAATCCAGTGAACTCAGATGCTATGAAGAAATATTATGCTTGAAGAAAAAGAAAATCAAGATGAAAACCCGAAAGTGTATCTTAAAAAAAAAAAAGATTAAGGTGAAAACCCAAAAAGGGCGTCTTGATTAACACAAAAGATTAGGATGAAAACCCGAAAGGACATTCTAATGAAGTAAACCCGGGCTTAAAGAGGAAGGCGATTTGAACGGTGGGTTAGATGGCAAGGCTATAGTATTTGAAACATTTTCAGCAGCTTGAAATCTTCTACGCAAGAAGCCATGCTCGAAAAGATTCTTGATTGAGAAACGTGGAAGAGTTCATGTGTTGAATATCTAGAGCATTTGTATCCGTTGAATGCGATCCCCTTCCTCTTTATGATACCTTTTATTGTTCTTGGTTAACTTTCTTTGTTTGTTACCTTTGAAATAAATGAATGTGAGGTATCCCTTTTGTCCCTACCTAACCATTTTCATGCATCTTATTATGTGGTTTATTTACATGATAAATAGTGAAATGACATACTCTAAACAAAAGAAATGTTAAGCATTACCTGGATGAAAATTTGACAAATACAAGAGCCTCAAAGTAAGGACAAAGTTCAGCCAGGGGCAAAAGAGCGATGTTTGAGAAACGTTGATTACTCGTGAAGCTTGAGGACGGGTACAGAGCCTAAAGAGAAAGTCAAGAGCCGAACTAATGAATGCAGATCATCACAAAAATTGTGATGAAAAAGGACATGCGACAAACATGCCTAAGGCGCATAGCATGATCATGTAGGCATATAAGCATTTAAGACCAACATGTGCATAGCATGATAACATCATACATGACATATACAGGTACTTCAGTAGAGCAAAAAGATGTGATGATAGCTGTACTGAATCAAAGGAAAGACACCTGGGTTCCACCAGATGACAGGTTTTAGTATTTTGATGTTTTTAATCAACTCATATTGCGAGAAGTGAGTTGAGCCTCAGGACACGCTGAGGTATTTTCAATTTTTTTTTCAAAAATCAACTCATATTACGAGAGGTGAATTGAGCCTCGGGTCACATGCCGAGGTATTTTAAAATTCTATCTTTTAATTCTGTTTTTAATTTCTACTTTTCAAAAATCAACTCATATTGTGAGAAGTGAGTTGAGCCTCAAGACACGCTGAGGTATTTTCAATTTCTGTTTGTCAAAAAAATCAACTCATATTGCGAGAGGTGAGTTGAGCCTCGGGTCACATGTCGAGGTATTTTCAAAATCTACTTTTCAAATTAAGTTTCAAAAAGACCAACTCATATTGCGAGAGGTGAATTGAGCCTTGGCTCACATGCTAAGCTATTTTCAATTTCTATTTTTAATGTCTGTTTAAAGAGCCAATTCATATTGCGAGAAATAAGTTGAGCTCAAGATCACATGCCGAGTAAAGAATAAAGATTGGAATTGATTGAAGACACCAGATTTTGTCTTCCTGAAGTTGCAGTAGAGCTGATCGAGGATATTAGATCTTGCCTTTTTAAAGTTACAGAAGAGAAGACCATAAACCTTATCTGACTAAAGCAATAGAAGAGCAGATTGAAGCTGTAGATCTTATCTTTCTGAAGTTATAGTGGAGCAGATCAAAACTACAAATCTTATATCCTTGAAGTTACATTGGAGTAGATTGAAGCTACAAGGCATATATCAGAAGATGCAATGGATTGAACCAAAGCTACAAGATACGGTGGACTGAAAGGAGACTACCTGAACAAGAGGAGCACCAAAGAAGTCAAGACTCGGCGAGACTGGGCAAAATTGGCCTTTCTTTGTGTCTTTGCTCTATTCCCATTACACGACATTGAAATTTGAATCTCGATGCAATATCATAGAAAAATCAAAGTTACACCAATGCCGGCATTTATATTCAAAGGCTAATAAATTAAAAGTAAATTTGAATGAAATACTAGCATAAATAACATGCACAAGCCTTAAAAATAAATAAACAAATAAATGATATATGTTATAGGCCAATTTTGGGCCGTTTATAAATTACTCGGGCCCAAATACTTTACAATAAACCCACTAACCCCCTAAAACCCAAATACAACCCAGCAACCTACTAACCCACTAAACCCATTTACATTAAACCCATTTACAACTAAAGACCCACTAGCCCAACTAAACCCAAGCCCATTCCCAACATTTTCAGAAAACACAAAACAAACCTAACCCCTATCTCCTTTCGGCACCAAACCACATTTCCACTTACACCTGCCTTCTGACACCAACCATCAACACCATACCCTGGCGCCCTAGCTCTCCATGCCACCGTTCAACCACCTTGCAAGGACAAAACAGAACACACAACAGCAAAAAGGAAAAACAAACAGTGTAAAACATAGGCTATAAAAGGCCGAATGAAAAACAGATTAAGAGGATTTTTTTTTTCATCAATACAAAGGATATTCCAATATACACAAGCAGATTCAAAAAATATAAGGAGAACACGAGAATAGCATCAATCAAGCAACTTAAAACACAGGCATCAAACATTTAAGGTGATTTTTTTCTTTATTTCTATTTTAATTTCGTTTCAGGCCTATTTTTCCACATATATATATTTAAAACACAAAAATATAAAACAAATATTTAAAAAAAAATTACCTTTTCTCCCATCAGACACTGTACACGGTATACGCAGCAACACATGATGACAGATCGACGATCGGACCGGTGACCGGCCCATGGCAGGAAATCGCCTCTCCTTTCCCTCTCTCCCTTTTTTTTTTCTGATCTTGCTTCAAATGATTTTTTTTTTCTGATTTTTAGGCTATTTATAGCATTTAAAAATGGTACCGTTTTGGCATTAAATTCCAGGGTACAAAACGACGTCGTTTTGCCCTGGGTCGGACCAACCCGACCCGACCCGCAAGGATCCGCGTGTTTTTTAATAGAGGGGTTATTTGAGCGTTTAACCCCTCCGCTTTTTAAATGTTTTGCAATTAAGTCTTTCATATTTTTTAATTTAGCCACATAATTTTTTGCGATTTTCAATTTAGTCCCCTTACATACGCTGCGTTTTGATGGGAGGGGTAATTGCTGTTTTGGACCCCCTAGGTTACGCGCGCGTTGCATTTTGATCCTTCTTCTTTATTTCTTTTTAAAATCGCCCCAAAACTTCGTTTTCGTTTCAAATTTAGTCCTTTTTTTTTTAATTTTAAGTTTATTTTCATGTTATCCTTGCTATTTTATTTTTATTTTTTATATTATTTATATTATTCTCATGATTATCATTCGTATTATTATTGTTATTTTTATTATTTATTATTAATAAATTATTATTATAGTTCCTATTATTATTTCTAATATACATATATTACGTACATTTTTTTATAATATATTTATGTAATATTATTAATAAGTTTATTTTTTTTAACATTATTAGTATTTATGTTATGCATATATTACGTAAGTATTTTACTACTATATTATATATATGTATATATATATTTTTCATGCTATTATGTATATATGCTTTTAATACCATATTTTTATATATTATATGTACATGCATTAATATTATTAGTTATGTATCTTTATACAATTATAGTATATTCCTAACACCATTATTATATATATATATATACTTTATGTAACATATTAATAGTGATTCTTTTAATATTATGATTATCTTTTTTGAAATATATGTATATTATATGTATTCTTTTAACATGTGCTATATATATATTATTCTATATTATGTATGTATATTTCTAATATTATGTTACTTTTTCATATATATTAAGTATATACTTTAGTATCATAGTTATATATTTTTATATGATCTTATGTACATATATTTACACGCATATATTTTCTTTTATATATTATGTATATACATTTTTTAATATTATATATGTATATGTTTATACTATATTAGTTTGTTTTTTTGTCCTAATTTACGTGTACATTTTGAATGCTATGCTATGCATGTATTTTAAACACTACATTTTCATATATATATTATATGCATATTTCAATACTATTATTATTTACATATCTTTAATATATATACATATATATACGCCTATGTATATGTAGTATTATTAGTTTTTAATGTTACATTTTCCATCACCTTACATATTATTTTATAACATATGTATATATATATATAATCCATTGTTTTATTTCGTGTTTAATGTTATTATTATCATGCATAATATCAAATGCATCGTGAATACTTTATAGTTATTGTTTTACCACCCGCTTCATATATTCGTAAATCTCATTTTATTACAACATTGTTATAAGTTGCTATTGTTTTTGACAAAAAATATTCTTACTCACGATTTAAATCAATTTCAATAAGCAAGGCAACGTACCAATTTAACATTAAGTCGTTGATTTCATCGCTATGTTGGGTGAACATCAATCGACTTATGTTAAAACGGTATGTCCTTCTCAAAAATAAAAAAAATTTAAAAATTCTCGTATTTTAATCGGACCACGACTAAATGTTACATTGAACTCGCGTTTTTGAAATTTGAGACAACACATGTTTTACAAGATACTAACTTTGGGCATTGCGAGGGTGCTAATACCTTCCTCGCGCGTAACTGACTCCCGAACCCTACTTTACTCTGTTTTTAACGTAGTCCCGAATTTGGCCTTTATTTTTTTTCAAGAATAAATTTTCATATCAAAAAGGTGATTTATTAGGTGTCCGATCACACCTAGAAAAAAGATCGGTGGCGACTCCCTTTTTTAATAAAATCGAAAGTTGGTTTTCAAATATTTAATAAATTGCCACAATTAGCGACCGAGCTAAATTTTTACGTCGCTACAATACACAAAAAAAAAAATGCAACTTGGAATCGACGACATGCAAACAAACAACTATATATGAAAATCTTGAAGTAAGTAATTCACATGACGATTTGAAACAAACCATGGAAAAAAGTAATATATGAAATAATAATGCAAAAATGACATTTCAAAATAAATAATGAATATAAAAAAAAATCGATCTAAATTAATAATTCACATGGAATGGAAAAAACTTAATATAAACAATATACATAAAACAATGCTAATTCGATCACAAATTATACATGATAATATATAAACAATTACTAATATATATAAAATACGGAAAAGAAATGCGAAATAAATAAATAATAACATAATAACAAGTAAAACAAATCAATTTGACTAATGATACATATATGAAAATGGGAAAAAGAAATAATGCATATCCAAAGATACTAAAGTATTTAGAATATATATATATATTTTAAATAACAACAAAAAAAGTATCCCTAAGAGAGAACCAAATTATATATAAATAAATTTAAAAGACAATATGTATATAATAAATTTAAGAAAGAATATTTACATAAAAAAAATATGAACACAATAGTGTACATAGAATAGAGCTAATTTTATCATAAATTATGCGCATGATAACATATGTATAAGAATATTTAAATGTAATAACATACAAAATAAGATATATAAAAAGCGCCAAAATAATGTTTTTAAAAAAAATGTAAAACTGTCAAAGCGATTTAAAATGTATATACGAATATATGAAAAACTATGTGAATGAAAGAAATGAATTATGCAAAATAAAAAAACTCAGTTAAAATAAAATTAAAATAAAAGGGATACTTTATAAATAAAACAAACCATGGAAATTAAAATAGGGATCAAGGTACGATGCGCGCGAATGCACAGGGACCAAAGACGTAAAAGATCCAAACTCCTAAACACAAAGACCAAAAGGGCCAAGTTGAAACAATATGCAAGTTTCAGGGAAAATTTTAAAAGACAATGAAATGTGAATTAGGCCAATTTAGAAGTGGACGCGAAGGAAGGGGACTAAAAGTGCAAATTCCCCATCCAAAGGGCAAATGCGTATGGACCAAGTCGCATACTGACTCCACACTTCCCAAAATGTTGTTTCACCTTTATCATTTAAACCATTTTTATATTTAAAGAACACTTTAACCTTTTGTTTTTTTTTTTAAAAAAAACCTTAAAGCCTCTTATTCCTTCCCATATTCGACAGGCACCACCTCTGTCAAAGACCCACGTGTTATGGCCGCCGGCGACGCGAGCACAACCCCGGTAAGACCCTTCCTCTCTCTTTTATACCTCGTATTCGTGTTGAATTCGAATAAAAATAAAACAAAAGGGAAAAATAGAATGGAAACGGCAATGAACCTTTGGAATGCCCTCTTCTACTTTTTTGATTTTTGTATATTCTTGTTAAATATATATTCTCTGGTAATTTTTGAATCTGTGTTCTATTGCTCTTCTATTTGTCTCTGGAAAAAAAAGAAACAGAACCCCCTTTTACAATGAAAAATTGAAGGCTTTATAGCCAAAAACCATACATTTTCTACCTATTTCTTTGCTCCAATTGCAGGTGTTGTAATGTCGTGGAGGAGTGCACGATCGTGGGGCATGGAAGCACGAGCCAAGGGTCGTGTGTGGGCGTGCTGGTGTACGTGGGACACTGATCGTGGGGGCTACGGCGCTAACTATTTTCAGAACCTTTAGTGTTGCTGGAATTTTGTGTTATTAGCTTAGGCCATTTGGGCCAGTTAAGGAGCTGGGCCACTACAATTTAGTCTATTTTGGGTTTGTATTTTGGACCAATATTTTGGGCTATTTTATGCTTTATTTTTGTATATATGTGGGCCCGAGCTAAAAATTGGTTCTACAGCTGCCCCTCTTTGTGCATTGTTGTGTAACGAGAACGGAGAAAAGACCCTAAAAGGACCAATTTTGCGCAGTCTTACCGAAGCTTTAACTTCTTTAGTACTCCTTTTCTTCAAGTAGTCTTATAGCAACTTCAGGAAGATAAGGTTTGTGACTTCAACCTGCTCCACTGTAACTTTAGGGAGACAAAGTCAGTGACTAAAATTTACTCCATAGCCGATACATGGAGATAAGACTTGCCATCTTCGATATGCTCTATAACCGGTACATGGAGATAAGATCTGTAATTTTCAGTCTGCTTCCTGCAACTTCAGGAAGATAAGACTTGTATCTTGAACCTGCTCTCTTGCTACCTCAGAGAAATAAGGCTGGTGGCTAAAATCTACTCCATAGCCGATACATGGAAAAAAGACTCGCCATTTTTGATCTGCTTCATAGCCGATACATAGAGATAAGATCTGAAATTTTCAGTTTGCTTCCTGCAAATTCAGGAAGATAAGACTTGTATCTTCAACTTGCTCTCTTGCTACCTCAGAGAAATAAGGCTGGTGGCTAAAATCTGCTCCATAGCCGATACATGGAGATAAGACTCGCCATTTTAGATCTGCTCCATAACCGATACATGAAGATAAGATCTAAAATTTTTTGATCTGCTTCCTGCATTTTCAGGAAGATAAGGCTTGTGGCTAAAATCTGCTCCATAGGCGATACATGGAGATAAGATTTGCAATTTTCATTCTGCTTCTTGTATCTTCAGGAAGATAAGACTTGTGGCTAAAATTTGCTCCATAGCCGATACATAGAGATAAGATTTGTAATTTTTAGCCTGTTACCCTACTGCTTAGGGGGTTAAAGCTCACCATCTTTGATCTCTACTACCGCTTAAGGGAGATCTGTATTTTTCAGTCTATTACCCTACTACTTAGGGGGTTAAGGCTTGCTGAATTCACTGATGCCACTGCACTGTCCTCTGAGGAACATGATCTATAAAATCGGTTTCATGCATCTATGCTTATGCCAAAATAATTAGGATGTTATGATCGAGATGAATCAAATGCTCCTAACTAGATGTGATGCTTATGTGAAATAATTAGGATGCTATGATCGAAATGAAATCAAATGCTCCTAACTAGATGTGTTATTGTATGAATGCAAAAATGTCATGAGAATGATTCCATGTTAAAATCTTAAAGTGTCATCATTCGTTATTCACTGTCGTATTATGCTGCCTTCCTGTTCGACTAGCATTTCCAACGAAAATCCATAAAAACAACTCATTTTGCTCAACTGGCTTGCCCCACTATAGTTTCAAAGTCTCTTTCACTGTACCTTCTGGGACATAAAGTTTGTATCTCCCACTGCAACTCCAGGGTAATAATCATTTGATTTCTTCTATCTATCCTGCTGCAACTCAGAGGTATAGGATTTGCATCATCTTCAATCAATTTGATCTGCTACACCATTCCCTGGGTGTAATAAACAGATGTATATGTCTGATATCTGCATGAATACAGAATACCATTTTTCATCTTTCAAGAATAATCTCATTGCTCATTTTTACTAGGATTATAGCACCAATGTAATTTTTTGCAAAACCAATATCTTTGAGAGAAAACCCAAAGAGATAATTTCAATTTGGGCTTAAAAAATTTCCAACGCCTAAGCTTGGTGAGTTTTAAACAATAGGCCTGTTTCAGGCTCCTGTATTATTTAGAAACTTCCAGAGGAATATGCAAAACTCCTTTTATAAAAGTATTATTAGTCCACTGAACATTATTTCAATGCAAAAATGCTTAAAAAAAATTATAACGATGAACCAGAAACATAGCTCGAAGCAAATAAGTTAACCAAGGATAGCAAATGCAATTAAGAAGGAAACTTATTGGGACGTAAAAAGAATAAAGTAATCAAAGATAACAAATTCAAAAATTGATGAATTGTAAAACTAGATGCCCCCAGATATCGCCGCTTGAGCTTCTCTGTACCAACTTCTTGAGGACCACTTTGAGCTCAACTTGTGTTTAGGGGATCCGGAGTACTTTTACAATGCCCCCAGACGTAGCATACTTCTTCATTGTTTAATTCAAGCATAGCAAGACCACTGTGGGCCCTACTTTTTCAAATTTGAGCCGTCCTTTTCGGGTTTTCAACTCAAATCCTCTTTGGTCTCAAAGTGCCCTTTACGGGTTTTCGCCTTGGCCTCTTCTTTTCTTCTTTTTCTTTGATTATTTTTTTGTTTTTTCCTTTTTTTTTTTTTAAGGTCTCAAGGCGCCCTTTGCGGGTTTTCACCTTGGGCTCTCCCCTCATTGACTGGATTTGCCATCCGTCTTAGTCAATATCAAGGCCTTCTTTACTACGTAAGGTCCCTCCTCATTTGGCATATTTCTTCCTTTGGAGTCCTTTTGTATAAGAAAGATCTTCTTCAATATCAAGTTCCCCTCATGGAATTTCCTAACATGAACCCCTTTATTGTAAGCTCACATCATTCATTTCTGGTGCATTGGGCCACGACAGAATCTCTTCTCTTCGAAATCAACTGATCATATCGAGCTTAGATCTATTCTGCCCTATCCAGCTTCAGCTCTGATAAGACTCAGAGAAAAAGAGTTTCGTCTTAAAAACTATTTTTATCCCATAAACCAATAGGCAATGTGTTGCCTCGACGAATCCTGGTTAACGTTCGATAAGCATAGGAGGTAAATGGTAACTTTTTCATGCCAATCTTTATAAGCCTCAATCGCCTTTCAATATGATCTTCGTTTTATTATTTTTTTCCTCTTCTTTTTTTTTTTATTTTTCTTTTTGGTTGCATCTGCTGTACTGTGATATGGTGTCTGATCGTTGGACAGACTGCAAGATTTTGACATTATGCAGTTGTATGATCTTTTCTGACATTACTTGTCGGCACCCTTTTCTTAAATTTTGATGACTATCGACCTTGTAATATGAAGTGACCTTTACCCTCTTCGTAAAGTCATCGAGGACTACCAAGATAAATCGATGTACATTAGACGAGAATGACATGATAAAATTCATGTCTCACATAGAGAAAATCTTATAAAGAAATGAATAAAGCATATGAATTTTGTCTCACTAAATAGCTGATGCAATATCCTTCCATGGTGGATCAACAGTACTCAAACCTCATGATTTGCATGGCTACCATGAAGCTAATAACATGTATCCGTCTAACACTGTATAGACAATTCTTATCGTCTACAGGTCTTAATATCTCGGGTATATCTTGACATGGTCACGCGAAAACTTCCTTGATTTCTTAGAATAACTCAATGACGATTCGCTTTGTCTTTGCGGTGAGCTAGGCTTCGACCTCGACCTCTTTCCTAGGCTCGAAAATGTCCACTGACCCTTTGTAGAGTAAGATTTATTTTTCATCTTGTTCTACCATCCTTAACTAATTAAGAGATAAGCTATAATCTCTGTCATCTTCAGAGTCCTGAGATCCGCTTAAACACATATCTCATCCCAAAAGGGAGTCAGTTACAGCGTTGCTCCTGTCGTTGATATCTGGGGACCTATTGTAGGTAGAAAGGTAGATTCCAAAGAATAAATGATTCTAAGGATGATTATTGATATGGCATGATCATGAATGAAAAATAAAATATATTCAAGAGAGAGTCCAAAGAACAAAATAATATGTCACAAATGAAAGAACATTTACTCAAAAGATACATTTTGATTGAAATAAACACGAGCCTATTTCACAAAAGGGTTCTTATTGCCCCTAGGCTCAAAGCAATAAGCGTATTTTAAAAATTACTCTAGATTAGCCCTAAAAATACATGGATCTTTTCCACAATCCCATTATTCAAAACACTCCCAAGTATATAAGGGTTTGGAAATTTCCATTTCTTGGTTCCCTTTTCAAATATATCATTCAGATTCGGCGATATGTCATTCGGATAGATAACTAGTGGTTACAACCCTTGGCTGGCCTACATTAACCAATTTGGAAGGCATGCTCACGATGTTCACTTTATTTTCATTTCTCTTTTGGGTTGACCTCTTCGTGCTTTCTCCAGCATCTATCTTTCGGCTCCTTATTGCGTTTTCAATCAATTCACCAGACATTACCATATCTGAAAAGCTCAGAGTAGTGCTTCCCAACATATGGTTAATGAACGGGGCTTAAGAGTATTGATGAAAAGCATGGTAGTCTCTTTTTCTAAGAGAGGTGGCTGAACTTGTATGGAAACTTCCCTCCACCTTTGGGCATATAACCAGAAACTCTCATTCGGTTTCTTTTCCATGCTCTATAAAGTAATCCTATCATGAGTCATATCCATCACATGACCATACTGTTTCATGAAATTTTGTGCTAGATCTTTCCATGAATTGATCTAGGTACGGCTCAATTGGTTGTACCATTTGGATGCTGCCCCAACTAGACTTTCTTGGAAACAGTGAATCAATAATTGGTCATTATTGACATACCTACTCATTCGTCTGCAAAACATGGTAATGTGAGCTTTGGGACAGCTAGTCCCGTTATACTTTTCAAATTCAGGCATCTTGAACTTGTAAGGAAGTATTAAGTCTGGAATAAAGCTCAGGTCCCTGACTTCAATTCTGCGATAATCATTAGCATTGTCCATTGCCTTGAATTTTTCCTTCAACCACCTATACCGATCCTCGAGTTGTTTTGGCAGTTCCATCTTTACTTTTTTCATTTTGTTCAAATCAAGAACTACATGGGTAGTTGGACTGCCCCACAGATTGGAGCCTGAGCCTATCAAATAATTCACTGGTGCTGAGGTACTAGCCTGATTTTGCTGAATTTTGATAATTGGTACACCTTGCGGACATGCCTGTGCATTTGTCAGAGTGAAACTCGGAGGATAGAGAGGCTCCTCATTGTCCACCCCTGCATTGATCATAGAGCTTTTCCTCTTTTCTAGCCCCTTAGTCAGCAATTAGGACAACTGGTTCATCATATTCCTTTGAGACTCTAGTACTTGGTCTCTTATATCTTGTCGTATCCTCATCAGTTGCTCTTGCATTTGCATTTGTAACTGGTCATGCATCTCTCTTTGAAGCTGTTTAAGTCTTTCCAATTTTTGGTCCATATCTTTTGTCTTAGCACAGGTACCGTAGCGATGCTTGATTGGTAAGTTTTTATTGGTTTCCAGATTAACTGAAATGATTTCAATTAATTAGGGTCCTTTTGTGAAAATCTAATACACATGATGCAATGATGCAATGCAATGCAAATGCATAGAATGAATGCAAAAGAAAGAAAGGCGTTGATTCTGAATTCAATTCTATTGGAACAACTTTTCTAGAAAATAAATTCCTTTACATAAAACGGATTACATATGCGGCCCTGCCCTCATGTTCCAGGCAAAGACACCAATTTCCTTTCTTCATAAAAGTCAAATCTCGCAAACTTCTAATAGATGCCTCCACTAGCTCCTTTTTGCTTGATCTAAACTGCGACTTATTATCCTCGCGGTGTTGATTAGCTCCTTTAGAAAAAAGTCAGGACACGACGGCTCTCGAACAATCTTTATCAGCTTGAATCCTCAGGTAAAGTCTTATTTTCCTCTACGAACTATCAGCTTTCTTTTGTTGTGCTTACTTGGACCATATTCTAACAACCGTACTATAATCCACTTTATCAAAAAATTCGTTTTCTTATGACAAACTGTTCTATTTAGGAATCAAATATGAATCAACACCTCTTTCTATGATGATGTAATACAATACAGTTGTAAATAAAGTAAAAACAAAACACGTTAGTACACAAGAAATAAATAACAAATAAAGTACCTATTCGGGTGACCACTAAATTTGGGCAAGGCTCTACCTAAGGTGGACTCTCAAGGTTCACTATATGTGGCTCAGCTCTAGAGAAAGGGTACCTAAACCAGCAGATTCCTCAACCCTCACCCATTATAGGCTCATGCGGATCGAGTTCAGTTCAAGGAAATACATTTCCCTATGGCCATGCGGAGGTGAAAACCTCACGAAGACATAGGTACGGATGTATCCCGGAAGTAGTCCACTAGCCCATGCGGAGGTGAAAGCCTTACGAAGGCATAGTTTCTCACTCCCACTTAAGAGGTGTGACCACAACAGTCATGCAAGATGATGCAGGAATATTCTTTAATCACAACAAATAAATGACACGACATCAACAAATGCGACAAAAGAAGCATGATCTTTCAAATCAAATTTTTAATTTTTTGACAAAAAGATAGAAAATAATCAATTTCACGGCCTGACTCTCTTATTGTCCCCAGTGGAGTCGCCAAGCTGTCGAAACCATTTTTAAAGGTTTTGAAAAAAATAGGGACCGGCCTTTAAAAACGAATGATGGAGTCGCCATCGACCTTTTTTTAAGGTGTAATCGGATCACCTTGAGGTTGATCATTTTAATAAAACATTTGATTTATTAAAATAATAATTTTAGGTCTACTAAAATTGAGGAAAAGGGTTCGGGAGTCGGTTACGCACGAGGAAGGGTTAGCACCCCCGTAACGTCCAAAATTGGTACCAATTGCTTATTGAATGTCCTATAGTTGAAAATTTAGAAAAAATCTAAAATAGGATTCCTAAAAAATGCATGAACAATTCGAATTAGATTTTAAGGTTCACTTGCTCCAAAGAAATAAAATACCACATCCAGCACATTAGGACACGATACTTTAAGCCTCTAAAGACTGAGATCATCTCATAATTTCCAAAACACACAACGATAAAAGGGTACTCCGTTATTTGGCAAAACGAAAAAAATAGAAACCCAACACGTTAGGGCATGTTTTCCCGAATTTCCCAAACACGAAACATTGCCTTCGTTTTGGGGGGTTTTCAAATAAACAAACGCAAAATCGGTTCAACACGCCTTCACCTGACTTGCTTAGAATAAAAGTGAGACGACCAACAAACATTGAAATTTGAATCTCGATGCACTATCATAGAAAAATCAAAGTTACACCAATGCTGGCATTTATATTCAAAGGCTAATAAATTAAAAGCAAATTTGAATGAAATGCATAAATAACATGCACAAGCCTTAAAAATAAACAAACAAATAAATGATATATAAAAAAAACTGCAACTTGGAATCGACGACATGCAAACAAACAACTATATATGAAAATCTTGAAATAAGTAATTCACATGAAGATTTGAAACAAACCATGGAAAAAAGTAATATATGAAATAATAATGCAAAAATGACATTTCAAAATAAATAATGAGTATAAGAAAATATCGATCTAAATTAATAATTCACATGGAATGAAAAAAAACTTAATATAAACAATATACATAAAACAAGGCTAATTCGATCACAAATTATACATGATAATATATAAACAATTACTAATATATATAAAATGCAGAAAAGAAATGTGAAATAAATAATTAATAACATAATAACAAGTAAAACAAATCAATTTGACTAATGATACATATATGAAAATGGGAAAAAGAAATAATGCATATCCAAAGATACTAAAGTATTTAGAATATATATATATTTTAAATAATAAAAAAAAAGGATCCCTAAGAGAGAACCAAATTATATATAAATAAATTTAAAAGACAATATGTATATAATAAATTTAAGAAAAGATATTTACATAAAAAATATGAAAACAATAGTGTACATAGAATAGAGTTAATTTTATCATAAATTATGCACATGATAACATATGTATAAGAATATTTAAATGTAATCACGTACAAAATAAGATATATAAAAAGCGCTAAAATAATGTTTTTTTAAAAAAAATGTAAAACTGTCAAAGCGATTTAAAATGTATATACGAATATATGAAAAACTATGTGAATGAAAGAAATGAATTATGCAAAATAAAAAAAACTCAATTAAAACAAAATTAAAATAAAAGGGATACTTTATAAATAAAACAAACCATGGAAATTAAAATAGGGATCAAGGTGCGATGCGCGCGAATGCATAGGGACCAAAAACGTAAAAGATCCAAACTCCTAAACACAGCACCTAGGCGCGGGCCAAGTTGAAACAATATGCAAGTTTCAGGGAAAATTTTAAAAGACAATGAAATGTGAATTAGGCCAATTTAAAAGTGGACGCGAAGGAAGGGGACTAAAAGTGCAAATCCCCCATCCAAAGGGCAAATGCATATGGACCAAGTCGCATACTGACTCCACACTTCCCAAAATGTTGTTTCACTTCTATCATTTAAACCATTTTTATATTTAAAGAACATTTTAACCTTTTGTTTTTTTTTTTTAAAAAAAAACCTTAAAACCTCTTATTCCTTCCCCTATTCTATAGGCACCACCTCTGTCAAAGACCCACGCGTTATGGCCGCCGGCGACGCGAGCACAACCCCGGTAAGACCCTTCCTCTCTCTTTTATACCTCATATTCGTGTTAAATTCGAATAAAAATAAAATAAAAGGGAAAAAGAGAATGGAAACGGCAATGAACTTTTGGAATGCCCTCATCTACTTTTTGATTTTTGTATATTCTTGTTAAATATATATTCTCTGGTAATTTTTGAATCTGTGTTCTATTGCTCTTCTATTTGTCTCTGGAAAAAAAAGAAACAGAACCCCCTTTTACAATGAAAAATTGAAGGCTTTATAGCCAAAAACCATACATTTTCTACCTATTTCTTTGCTCCAATTGCAAGTGTTGTGATGTCGTGGAGGAGTGCACGATCGTGGGGCATGGAAGCGCGAGCTAGGGGTCGTGTGTGGGCGTGCCGACGTGCGTGGAACGCTGATCGTGGGGGCTACGGTGCCAACTATTTTCAGAACCATTAGTGTTGTTGGAATTTTGTGTTATTGGCTTAGGCCATTTGGGCCAATTAAGGAGTTGGGCTACTACAATTTGGTCTATTTGGGGTTTGTATTTTGGACCAATATTTTGGGCTGTTTTATGCTTTATTTTTGTATATATATGGGCCCGGGCTAAAAATTGGTTCTACAGATATTATATCTGATTGATGGATTTGATTATATTATTTTTTGATTTGTGGTGAAATTTTAGTTTTAAGCCTTAGTTATAATTTAATGCATGATGTTTAAAGTTATTTATTATTTAAAACATTATTATTATCAATGACATGAAACCCGTATTTAAAACGTAATTTAAAAAACGAGACCCAGTCTAAATATAACTAATACGGAAGTATTTTGAAAGTCAAAAAATTATCCAAGAATTAAAAGTTTTCATATACACTCTTGTACATTCTTTTATATAATTAAATTTTTTTTATTATTTTCCCTCTTTTCTGTATTTCATGTTTTTTATAAATAAAAATATAATATTTTTAATTTCTTGTAATTTTATATAATTTTATATGTTTTACAGAATTTAAAATTTTTTTAGAATTTTTTTTCCATTTTTTGAATTAAGAAAATAGCAATTGAGTGATGTGGCTCGCCATGTCATCGTCTTTCAACGTTGCTAAGGATTGGGGTAAAGTGTTACATGGTGGAAACTTTACATACCAAACCAATAAAAAAATTCTTTTAAGTATCAAAGTGATAATTAGGTACAACTTTGGGGGCAAATAATATATTTACCCTAAATATTTTAACATGATATATGAACTTGCAGTACATTTGGGTGAGGCTTGACTTATGTTTAGAGCCCAGATTTTATGAAACTATCATTGGCCCACCACCACTCAAAATATATCCCAAGTTTAAATGTTTGGGCTATGAGATAATATAGGATCCATTTCAAAGTTTGTAAATGCCAAACTTGCTCTTTGGGCCTGTAAAGTGCAAATGGTTAAGATAGAGTTGAGTAAGAAAAATCAAAAAGCGAATCACGGTGTTGGAATGGTTTACAAAATGTAATTTCAAAAAATTGTTATTATTCGAAGCCGGATTAAATTTTATTTTTTATTTAATTTATAATTAATTTTAATTTTTTATGACATACAAATAAATATTTCATATTTAAAATAATAAAAATAATCTTAGGTGTGTTTAGGTGAGAAATTTGTAGGATGAAATTCATTGGTATCAAAGTTTTCGAAATTTTAAAAATAAATTTACTCGTTTGGATAAATATATTTGAAATTTTCAAAATTTGTGAGTAATTTCAAGAGAGAATTTTAATAGTTCAAATTTTTTTTCAAATTCCATTTAAATAGATGGTTTTTAAAATTTCCCACAATTTTATTTGATTAATACACATGATCTCAGTATAAGGTAAAAATTTAAACTTTAAAAATTATTTTTATTTAATTATAATATATATTTTTAAAATTTATTTTATTAAAAATATTTATATTTTTTTACAAATATAATGATATCCATATTCCATTTTTATATTATTTATTTTTAATATAATTATTCTTTTTTATAATTATTTTAAAAATTTTAAATTTCCATTAACCTATTTTTTTAAATAAATTATTTATATAAATAAGGAAATTACAAATCCTGACATTTTAAAAATCTCAAAAATTCGTTATTGGAAAATTATTGTTTTCTAGAAATATATATATGAAAAACACTTTAAAATTTTGTCAAACAATATTTAAAATCCATAAAATAAAGTTTATTTTGTCAACATAAGTTTAAAAATAAAAATCTAAAAATTAATATGAAAAAAGTTGAGAACCAAACTAAACTAAATTATAATTAAAAGTTCAAAAAATTTAAAAAATCCGGATTAAACCAGTACCGCCCCTAAATTAGATGAGGTCATATTTAACATATTAGAAAATATATTTTGAAACTCTAGAAAATATATAAAAGTAAATTTATTGGTGAGAGATTAGACAAAGTCAATGCACCCCTCAATGAATAGATATTATTCCCAATGAAAGTTTCGTTTTTAACTCTACCAAAAACTCGAATGTCTCAAGACACGCGGCCTGAATAGTGACTAGGTAGCGGGTAACAATACTACAGCCCATAAGTGCTTTATAGCATATAGATCACGGGTTTTAGCTTTGGATCCCATAAAGTACAAATACTGAGGTTTCTTTAGTGATGATCATGCATGGACACATGATGTCTCTTTTTAGGCATTTGATAAACTCGTCATTTTTTCATACAATTTCTTCGGTCACTTAAATTCTCAATAAAATTAGAAAACAATCCTCAAAAACAATATTGGTACGTTGAAGGACTTATCAACTTTCGACCATCGACACCTCAAAAAACTAGAAAGTTATAATTTTTTTTTTCTTTTCAAAAAAACTATACCACCTCTCTAGTTTTAGTTAATTAAATTTTAATTATTTTATTATTTTATTGCTATTAAAAGTGTAATTTATACTCAACTATTAGTAAGTTTATGTTTTGGTCACTTAATTTCAGAAAGTTAAAACATGGTCTTTAAACTATTCAAAAATTTTCATTTAAGTTATTGGAATATTTAAAAGTTTTTATTTAACTCACTGGGCTATTAAGTTTTTTTTTTTTTTTAAAGTTCGGTTAGCAAATTCCAAGCCACGATTCAATAATTGGTATAATGGATTAATACTTATTGACAAGTAGAATATACATTAGGTCCAAGTTGATATTACGGTCAGTGTCGAAAAATCGAAAAGAAAGCTGTTTGGATTTTGATTCATAAATTCATGGCTTCAAAGCTGGTTCATGAAAAAGAACTAAAGTGTAGGAGGAAAGAGGAAGAATATCTTTTGATTGGCACAAGCGGTGCGAACAAAGAAGACCACACAACAACAATTTTAACAATGTGCTAATTTAAATGAAAAATTTTCAATAATTTAATGACCATTTTGAAACATTTTCAAGTTAACTGAGGAAAACTTATTAGGAGTTAGTTACCCCTGTTAAAATAACTTTCATGAAGTAATAGAAACTTTTAGTATCATCTTATATAGAACAATTTCTATTTTCAGAAAGTCAAGAAAATTGTATTCTAAAAAATGGCGACTTCTTCACCTTCAGTCCTTCCCTGATCGGCACTTGTGAAAAACGAAAAACCTGAGTCTGATTGGCTGACTGAAAATAAACCTACTCATCACCATTCACTATTACTGTGAAAAATAAAATAAAATAAAATAAAGAACACACAGATTTTTACGTGGAAACCCTTTCGGGAAAAACCACTGGCAGAGGAGAAGAAAATTCACTATGTTGAATTCGAATTATTACAAGAGGAATAGACCATGTCTATTTATAGGCTTGTAAAATCATATTCTAGTAAGACTGAAACACCTTATTCTAATCAATATCAAATAGATGAAATTTAATAAGGTTTAAAAAACCTTATTCTAAAATGAAATAAAAGAAGTGTAATTCTATATAGATTTTTCTTTTCTTTTATTTTACCACTTTATTTTATTTTAATAAGGATTTAGGTCACTTAATTCTAACAATCTCTACCTTGACACTAATTCTCAATAAACAAGTTCTTTATCGCGAACTCTCAACGAACAAGTTCTCCACCTCTTCCATAAAACCCCTTAAGGGTTTAATTTCAATAATGAACACCAACCAAGTTTAAGCAATACTCAAACTTGGTTATAGGAAGTGACTTAGTCATTATATCTGTAGGATTTTCATGAGTACTAATTTTGCTCACAACAATATCACCACGAGTAATAATATCACGAACAAAATGATACCGAACATCAATGTGTTTTGTTCTCTCATGAAACATTTGATCTTTTGGAAGAAAGATGGCACTCATCATCACAAAAATATCGCTTACGATTTGAAGGTCTTCATTGAGTTCACTAAAGAGTCCCTTCAACCAAATAGCTTCTTTACAAGCCTCAGTAATCGCCATGTACTCAACTTCAGTGGTAGACAAAGCGGCTATAGTTTGCAAAGTGGCTTTCCAACTGATTGCACAACCTCCGATTGTAAAGACATAACATGTGAGAGATCTTCTTCTATCAAGGTCTACAGCAAAATCAGTATCAACATACCCAATGACTTCATCTTCAGTTCTTTCAAATTGTAAGCAAACATCAGTAGTACCTTGTAAGTATTTTAAAATCTACTGAACTGTTTTCCAGTGTTCTTTACTGGGATTTGCATATATCTGCTAATTGCACTGACTGCATATGATAAATCTGGACGTGAACAAACCATAGCATACATGAGAGATCCCACTGTACTAAAGTATGGAACATGTGACATGTACTCAATCTCATCATCTGATTATGGAGACAATGCCGATGAAAGTCTAAAATGGGCGTCTAAAGGAGTACTAACAGGCTTAGCACTTTGCATATTGAACCTGCAAAGAACTTTCTCAATGTACCCCTTCTGACTTAGGTACAATTTACTTGCTTTTCTATCTCTGAGAATCTCCATATCAAGTATCTTCTTTGCTGGTCCCAAATCTTTCATCTCAAATTTTTCACTTAGTTGGGCTTTGACCTTTCTTATCTCTCCTTTATCTTTTGCTGCTATCAACATGTCATCAACGTAAAGAAGTAGATACACAAAAGAACCATCACTGTTTTTCTTAAAGTAAACACAACTGTCAAAACTACTTCTTTTGAAATCATGAGAAGTCATAAAGGAATCAAATCTCTTGTACCACTTTGCCTTGGTGTCTGCTTTCAAACCGTAAAGGGACTTTTTCAAAGAAGCAAACATAGTCCTCTTTTTCTCGAGATCAGTAAACCTCTCTGTTGTTGCATGTAAATATCCTCCTTAAGTTCTCCATGCAAAAATGCGGTTTTACATCTAATCGCTCAAGCTCCAAATCATGCATGGCCACAATACCAAGCAAAGCTCGAATCGAACTATGCTTCACAACCGGGAGAACACATCTCAGTGAAGTCTACTCTTGGAATTTGATCAGAACCCTTTGCAACAAGCCTTGCTTTATATCTGGTTCTTCAACTCCTGGAGTCCCTTCTTTCTTTTTAAATACTTATTTACAACGAACAACTTTTTTTACCTTTAAGAAGTTTCACAAGATCCCATGTTCTGTTTTTATGAAGTGATTCCATCTCCTCTTGCATAGCAAACATCCACTTTTCTGAGTCTTTACAGCTAATTGCCTCAGAATAATTAGATGGCTCTCGATTTACATCTATATCTTTAGCCACATTTAAAGCATAAGCAACTAGATCAGCCTTAGCATACTTCTTTGAAGGTTTAATTTCTCTTTTAGTTCTTTTTTTGGCGATAGAGTATTAAGGTGAAGAAGCAACTATATTTTCAATTTTTGTACTAGCTTGAGGAGTCGACTATGTATTAATCTGATGCTCCACCTACTTTTGATTTTCTTTATTGAAAGAGTCTTTAAGAGATAAATTAGGTAGCATAGCAGTTTCATAAAAAACAACATCTCTGCTAATCATAAATTTTCTATTTTCAGGACACCATAACTTATACCCTTTTACACCAGCTTTATAACCAAGAAAAACACATTTAATGGATCTCAGTTCCAATTTTCTATTATCAACATAAGCATACCCAGGACACTCAAAGATCTTTAAATCAGAATAATTAGTAGGATTACTAGACCATACCTCTTGTGGAGTCTTTTTCTCAATAGCAACGGATGAAGATCAGTTAATAAAAAATATACAGTAGAGGCTGCTTCTGTCCAAAACGACTTCGGTAAGTTGGCATTTGACAACATACATCGAACCTTCTCCATGATTGTTCTGTTCATTAGTTCTGTAACACTGTTTTGCTGTGGAGTATGACGAACTATCCAGTGTCTCACGATCCCTTCTAACTTGTACAATCTATTAAACTCATCAGAACAGAACTCTAAGCCATTGTCTGTGCGAAGGTATTTTATTTGTTTTCCCGTTTGTTTTTCAATCATAATTTTTCAAGACTTAAATGCGAAAAACACATCGCTTTTCTGCTTTAGGAAGAACGCCCAAACTTTTCTGGAAAAATCATCAATAAAGGTTAGTATATAATTAGCTCCACCTCTCGAAGGCACTCTAGATGGCCCCTACAGATCAGAATGAATATACTCTAACGTTCCTTTCGTGTTATGGATTCCTATGGTGAATTGAACTCTCTTTTGCTTCCCAAAAACACAGTGCTCACAGAAATTTAGTTTGCAAATTCCTTACCCATCAAAAAGTCCTCTTTTGCTCAATTATTACCATGCCATTCTCACTCATATGCCCTAGGCGCATATGCCAAAGTTTAGTAATATCATCATCTAAAAAGGGAGAGGAAGCGACAGTTGCATCACTAGTAACAGTAGAACCCTGTAAAACATATAACTTGACAGTTTTTCTTTGCCCTTTCATTACAACAAGGGAACCTTTGGAAATCTTTAAAACCCTATTTTCAGCTGTGTATTTGTACCCTTTTGAATCAAGAGTACTCAATGAAATTAAATTTCTCTTCAATTCTGGAACATGTCGCACGTCACTAAGTGTTCTGATAACTCCATTAAACATCTTAACTTTAATTGTTTCGACACTTGCGATTTCACACGAAGTATTATTTCCCATCAAAACAACACCTTCAGACACTGTTTCGTAAGTTGTAAACCAATCGCGATAGGGACTCATGTGGAAGGTGCAGTCTGAATCAAGTATCCACTCTTCGCTTACTTTAGAATCATTGACAGAAGCGACTAGAAGTTCACCATCGCTGTAGTCTTCTACAACATCAGCTTCACTGGAATTTTCTGGTTGTTTTCCTTTTTGATTCGCAGCCCCCTTTTTAATCTTGTTCTATAGCTTATATCATTCAGATTTAATGTGCCCTTTCTTCTTGCAGAAGTTACAAGTTTTACCTCTGTTTGAAGACTTCGATCTACCCTTAGATTTACTGCGAGGATTCCGTTCCTGTGTCCTTCCACGATTATTATCAGCATTCCGATCTTGTCTCCCACGAGCAATGAGACTCTCTCTGAAAGTCGGGTTTAACCACAAGATGCTTCATCTTATTGTACGAGGTCAAAGATTCATAAACCTCATCAAATGTGAGAGATTCGCGGTTATATAAAATCGTTTCTCTAAAGGTTGAATAAGACGGGGGCAACGAATAAAGTAGAATCAACCCTAGATCTTCCTTATCATACTGAACCTCCATAGCCTCCAAGTTTGAGAGAATTTCTTTAAACACAACATTAAGTGTTAGGTGTCTGACGCACCTTCCTCCAAACGATGAGCATAAAGACGCTGCTTCATATGCAACTTGCTTGTTAGAGTTTTCGACATACATATTTGTTCTAGCCTCTTCCATAATGTAGCGACAATCTTCTCTTTCATCATATCTTACAAAATTTCGTTGGATAAATGTAGATGTAATTGTGTTAACGCCTTTCGATCCTTACGCTTCTTCTCTTCATCTGTTAAAGTCGAGGGCATCTTATCTATCCCTAGCAGGGCATCCTCTAGATTCATCTGCGCAAGAACTGTTTGCATCTTAATCTGCCACAATGCAAATCTGGTGTTACGATCCAACAGCAGAATTTCATACTTCAAAGACGCCATTACCGTGATCGAGATGAACAACCCGGAAGCTCTGATACCAATTTGTGAAAAATAAAATAAAATAAAATAAAAATAAAGAACACACAGATTTTTACGTGGAAACCCTTTCGGGAAAAAACCACGGGCAGGAGAGAAGAAAATTCACTATGTCGAATTCGAATTATTACAAGAGGAATAGACTATGTCTATTTATAGGCTTGTAAAGCCATACTCTAGTAAGACTGAAACACCTTATTCTAATCAATATCAAATAGAAGGAATTTAATAAATTTTAAAAAACCTTATTCTAAAATAAAATAAAATAAGTGTAATTCTATATGGATTTTCTTTTATTTTATTTTACCACTGTATTTTATTTAAATAAGGATTCGGGTTAATTCTAATAATTACAACTTCAAATGATAGGGGAATTAACTGGTAAAGTGTAACTCCACCGATGGTTGAGGTGGTTGGCTGGAGTTAAATGAGATTTTTTTAGTTTTGTTTTAAGTGGCTTCAATTGCAAGCAATTAGGAGACTGCGCTGGAACAACCCCTCGCTCAACCTTCCGCCATTGTTATGATTTAATTAAACATTATGTTTCCATCCATCTATATTTATATCCATTAAAACAAGTCGTTGAGCAAATAATGGATACTGGATACCATCATATCTATGATTAAAATTTTGCATGTGCCCTTTTAATGTATAGCTTAAGCCTTAATTATCCTCCAAATTTGTACTCTTTCACCACTTAATTAGCTACGTACGTTACTTAGCGTTGCTTGTCGTCATCTTCTGTACTACAAACTCTTTCTCATTTTGTATAAATAGCTATACACTTTTTCTATCCTCAAATCAATAAGGTTAGGTCAGCCAATTGTTTGAGCTAGCTAGCTCTTACTCAAATGGCAACCAAAACGGTGATGTTGCAAATATTTCCACTTTTCTTCTTTTTGTTCAGTGTCTGCAACTCCATTTTCCTTGGTGCTAATGGAGATGACAATGGTGGTTGGCAAACTGCCCATGCCACCTTCTACGGTGGTGCTGATGCTACCGGCACAATGGGTGAGTTTCAAACTTTCAAACCATTACCTACATAAAAATCTCTAGGCTATGTTCTTAATTTGTGATGTTTTCTATAGGTGGAGCTTGTGGTTATGGAAACCTGTACAGTCAAGGGTATGGAACGAGCACAGCAGCTTTGAGCACTGCACTTTTCAACAATGGCTTGAGCTGCGGTGCCTGCTACGAGCTCCGGTGCAACAATGATCCTCAATGGTGCATTAGTCGAACCATAACCGTGACAGCCACCAACTTTTGTCCACCTAACTATGCTTTATCTAGTGACAATGGCGGGTGGTGCAATCCCCCACGAGAACACTTTGATTTGGCCGAACCGGCATTCTTGCAGATCGCAGAATATCGAGCTGGAATCGTCCCTGTTATGTTCAGAAGGTGGTGAATAAAACTCAATTCAAATCATCACACTCTTTTAAGGTATGTTAAACTGTTGGGTGTTTAACCTTTTGCAGGGTGTCATGTGTGAAGAAAGGAGCCATCAGGTACACCATGAATGGACATTCGTACTTCAACATGGTGTTGATAACGAACGTGGGAGGTGCAGGGGATATAACGTCAGTGTCCATCAAGGGTTCCAAAACAGGATGGCTACCTATGTCCAGAAATTGGGGCCAAAACTGGCAGAGCAATGCTTACCTTAACGGACAAAGCCTCTCTTTCAAAGTGACTGCCAGCGATGGCAGGACTATCACAACTTACAATGTAGTGCCTGCTGGTTGGCAATTCGGACAAACTTTTGAAGGAGGCCAGTTTTAAGACAATATTATAGTGTCTGTCTAATATTAAAACTGGCATTGACATATTACTTATATAAGGCACATGAGCGTTTTATGCCGAGGTAGCAAAGTGGCGCCCGCTGGCTTTATGTGTGAAATAGGCGAGCAAGTGCCATTAGCCTATAATCTATACATTTCTTATAGTGAACCAAACTATTAAGTTTGAATTCCAGAGGATATATCCATAATGTCTGAAATTTGTTTGTTAATGATTGACCATGATATTTATGGTTTTCATTATTGAAATATTTTTTTTTTATAATTTATAAATAATGAGTCATTTCTTTTTGCAAGTAGTTTCGACATATTTTATGATTTATCAACTAATGTCATTAATCAAAATTATGATGCAATATTAAATCAAGAGTGTATAAATGAATTATTGAGACATCATATAAGATATAAAAGATGTATCATCTTTTTTAAGTTGAGCACTCATATAGTAAGATTAAGCCCCTAATATAAGTTAGTATTTCAGTAGTGCATATGTTGAATGGTAACTTTGTTGAGGCAAATAATTTTGCCCAGGGTGCTATGTAGCAGAGAGCGGGAGTTGCACATTTGTCATACTTTTAGGGAGCCAAACCATGCAATGGATTTCATGGCCAAGATAGTCATTGGGGTCGGGACTTCCAAAATTTTAATTAGTCCCTCATTCTAGTTTTTCTAAATTTTCAAAATATTTTAATTGGACTCCTCTAACTTTTCTTTTTTAATTCTCATTAAGCCGTCAAAAGTTTTTAAATTTTAATTAGATTTACTTAAATTTTTGAAACTTCGTATAAAAACTCTCAAAATTTTAGAAAATTTAGTTACATCCCAAAAAACTTAATGTCAAAGCCCAAAATTCACCACGGAACCGATCTACAAATGATGATATGGGCCTATAGTACAAGCTTTGGAGGCCAGCACAAGGTATAGGGGCAATAGATTTGCATACTTATGAGAGTTGTGTCATGTGATAACTGGAGCCACATGTTTTATCTCACATTGTATTTTGCATAAGAAAACCTGACTGTGAAAGTAGTAAATATTACACTTGATATGTTAAAGAGTAGGCCAAATTACCAAAGAAAAAAGGTGTTACAACTAACCAATGTCTTGGAGGATCTTGCAGCCATTTGCTCATCTCAGACATATCAAGCGAACTTGTGGTGACTTTTCAAGTTTGTCACGTGACACACTCTTGTATCTTAGCTTGATATCTTTCATGCACATTTTAGTAACTAAGAGGAGGTTCGTTTTTTCGCATTGCTATTAACATTGAGTTGTAACCCTTTTTTGTTTGGTAATTTGGCAAACTGTTTATCATTCTAAGTGCAATAAATGTTGGCTTTCAGAGCCAGTTTTTCTTATTCAACTTACATAAACAATATAACATAGAAGAGTGCTTAACCACCTTAATGATTCATTTATTTAATTATTTTGGATAATTAGATCAATAAATAATTTAACAATCGAGCAGTGCCATAGAAATTTGGCAATTGTTTTAGTCTTTAAGTTGTCAGTGCTCTGCAATCTCTCAATAAAATGGATATATTAACTCTACTGGTCTACAAAAAATGTTAAAAAGCGGTCTATCAACCAATTTTCTATTCTAAAGTCAATGATCAGAGGTAAGTAGGGTGGTTTCCAAATCATCTTTGCCTTCTGCAGCTATGGTGAGCTCGTTAGCCCGCTTAGCCTGGTGCTTCCAATCGGTTCGAACCAATGTGTACACCATCATGCACACACATGATATCTGTGCTGCTAGAAGCCCAAACCATAGACCCTCGAACCCGATTTTGAATGTGAAAGTGGTGAGAATTGCAACCGGCAATCCAACAAGGTAAAACGAACATAAATTTATGCGAACACCATCTTTTGGACGTGCAGTTCCTGTTAAGACACCACAAGCTGCTGTTTGTGGAGAGTTGCCAACTTCACATAACCCCAGAATTGGAAGCACAGTGTAGATCAAATCAAGGATTTGTGGCTCATCAGTGAACAACCTTCCCCACCATGATCTCAGGACTGTCATCACAGCAAAGGCTGAGAGGCCAAACGCAAAGGCCATGAGGAGACCGATGGTGGCGGCCCGATGGGCACAGGATGGTCGGCCAGCACCCAAAGCCTGACTCACTCTCGTACAAATGCTGTTGCTTAGTGAGAATGGGAAATTATATAATAAACCTGTTGTTTGAATTAGGATGCCCATTGCTGCAACGCTAGCCTTTGGGTTGTCGAGTAAGCCACAAAGGAACAACATGATCTCATACCACCACCATTCCAAGCACACCGAAAGGAGGCTAGGCAGTGCTAGCGCTAACAATGGCCGCCAGCCTTGAAAGACTGACACAATCGTAACATCATGCCAAGGTTTCAAAGGAGTTTCTGACATCACCATATAAATTATCAATCCCAGGTTTAGATTGAAAGTATTACAAGCAAGGGCTAATGCAACCCCTTTCACCCCTAACTCAAAATATATTGTGAAAATGTAGTTGATCAAAGGGTGGAGGAGGACTGCACATATAGCAGCGATCGTAAGAGGAGTGTTTATGCCTTGGGCTCTTAGAAAAGTCCTCATTGGATGGAGAAATGACTGAGCTAGCAGTTCAGGAATGAAGGCAACCAAGTAAACCTTGGCGACTTTTGTAGCTTCAGGATCTTGGCCTAAGCGTAAAAATATGGGCTCAACATTTAGCCAAAGAATCGAGATGGGTATGGATATAAGTAGCAATAGACATAGTGCTCTATAGAAAGTTTGGCTGAGGACTGAATATCTTCGGGCTCCATAGGCTTGACCACAGATGGGATCCATCCCAATGGCGAGGCCTTTGATGACAGAGAGCCCTGTAATGTTTCCAAACCCCATTGCAAGGGATCCTCCAGCAAGCTCTTCTTTGCCTAGATGGCTAAGGAAAAGCATAGAAATAATTGATCTGGAATGTATTAGCAATGTTGTCATTATGATTGGGCCTGCGATCTTTCCAATTGACAGCACTTCATCTCCCACCTGCATGGAATTCAAGTCCGCTCATTAGCTAGCTTTTCACAAATATTATGTCCCATATTCTCAAAAGAATTAAGCTTCCTCTCAAAAATGAAAAGAAAATGTTTTTTTTTTCTTTTTAATTTCACATGGCCAGCTTAGGGAAATGAGGAAAAGGAAAAGAAAATGAAAAGAAATTAAGAACACCCACTTTTGAACTTTTGGTTATTATTAAAAAGTGCAAGTGGCCAAAAAGTGAAGCGAAAAAATGTAGTTTTATTAAGTATTTTTCTATTCTATACAACAAAATTTCAGTACATCAACTTTATTGAAAAGTGAAGTCTTTTAAGGAAAAGGAAAGATAAATTCCCTATAACACAAATTTTAGACTGTCAATTAATTAAAGGGTTCCACTATACACCTTATTTTAATGTTCAAAATTCTCGTAACAAAATTACTTGTATGAAACAAAAAAGCTGGTGTTTTATATTCTTAAAATAAGCTACAAAATTGATTCCATGGAATTAGCTATAGGCCCCCATACCTCCAGGCATAGCAAATGTTTGTGGTGCTAAATTTTTAAGTGAGAATAGCTCTAAAGAAATATATAAATACATAACATTTATATGTGCATTTGAAATTGAGAATGAAGAATATTATTATCCAATCGGCACCCAAGATTAGCTATAGAAAGATATCCCTTTTTTTAAAGAATTTTTTTTAACTAAACCAATGAATATGAAGAAAATACAATATGAATGCTAAGGGTCAACTCCTGATTATCTTAGAATTTAGGTTAGAATATGCGGTTAGTGCTTGTATTTTTATAAAATTTGAGATTTTTTTCTTTATTTTTAATTTTTTAATTTAAAAATCTTAATCCAATTATTATTATTATTGGTATTTTTCGTTAAAATTTGTCAATTTAATATGCTTATGGAATTAACAAATTTTGGATCGTAAATACTTACTATTTTAATGATGTAATTGTGATTTTTAAATAAAAAGAAAGTAAGAAGAGTTTACGTTTATCTTTTTAAGTACAAACATTAAATCTCAAATTTTGTAAAAGTACATGGACTAACAACATATTTTAACCTAGAATTTATTTAGAAAGGAGAAAAATGATAAGAAAAGAAGAGAATATTTGCAAAGCTGGTGTGGTCGCTTTGATTGTACAGTACACACTCAAATCAAAAGTCAGAAAAATGCAAATGCTGTTTATATTGTACGTAAATGGTTTCTATAAAAAGGCTAAACATCTCTTTCATATGAAACCCCAAAAAAGGAATTCAAGCAAAAGTGATTTTACAGCCAAAAGACATTCAAAGTTGAACTGAAAAAGAATAACAACCAATCTGAATAGAAATTAATTAAATTCTCACACTAATCTGAGTAAAAACAGAAAACATGGAGAGAGAGAGAGAGAGAAAGAGAGAGAGAGGGTGGAAGGCTTGCCTGGTTCAGAGGTTCTCTTGTCTCGTTCAATGGCAACCTGCTGAGTAGTTGTCTGACTTGAATCTTCCGCAAAAACCCATGAATGAATTTATCCCCATCACCTGTTTCCTCATTGTAGCTCTTCAAAAGCTGGTTCTGGTGATCACCGTTTAAAGTACTTCCCCGAGATTCAAGATCACTTCCTGGGCACATGTTTGTTTATACCAAACCTACAAAATGAAAAATACCTGAGAACTTAATCCTCAAACTCAGAACCAACAAGTGAAACGTGAAGAAAATGCACTCAGTTTTTACATATTTTTATAGGCAAATGGCATGCAGAAGTAAGTGTTTATATATATAAAAATATATACCTTGATATTCCCAGAGCTTTAACACCTTTCACTGCTCTTATTTTGTTGTTGGAGTTTGTTCCTCGTTAAGTGGTTATGGACACTGAATATATAGAGTACTGCCGATATACTGCAGAAAACAAGACAAATACTAATTAATCCCTTCAGCTTTAACTTAAATTATATAATAATATATACAAACGCACACATACTCTTCTTCGAAACTGAGTTGATGAATGATATTTCCACTAGCTTCTTCGCTTGATCCAGGACTATCTAGTTTATTGGTTCACTTATATATGCAATGCCAATGAGCTTATGAAGAAAGGATTGCTTCAACTAATGCAGAAACAGAGCTAGCTCCAAGTAGGGCACTCTATCTTTTTCTTTTCTTTAAATTAAAAAAAATACCCTAGCTAGTTTCATGGTGTAATCTATTAAATATACATTAATAAGCTTTTTTTTGGTCCTTAATTTCTTTTTTATTTTCTTATATGCAATTAATTAAGTTACCTAATTAGCTTTACAAGGCTGTGTTAATTACTCTTCGTTTATGTGCTATCTGTCTGTTTGAGAAGAAGGTTTATGTCTTTTATATATATATATAAAGATTAGTCCGTACAAAGTTTTTTTTGCAGGTTTGTGATTAGTTTATTGGTTTGATCTTTATGAAATAATTTAATTAGATGAATTAAATATATGGTATGCTGAGTCGTCAATTAAAACATATAGTTGGTAGAGTGATGAAGTGGGGACTTTTTTTTTTTTTTTTTTTTTAAGAGTAGTATTAGGGGAAGACTTCGAAGACTATAAAAACAAGATGATTTCTAAATTTCGATAGTGAAGTCAATAAATCTCAAAGAGTAACTACAATTTTAATAGAATTTCACTAGATTTCACAATATATTTATTTCGAATGTGAGGCCATTTTTGAGCTGTGCCAAGCAGCATTGCCAATTGCTTAGTTCTGAAATTTGACATGTTTAAAGTTGCTAAATTTTGACAATAAAAATCTTTAGACTTTGATTCTTGCTAATACTATAGATGATTGTAAACCCATATGTGATATCCAAACTGTTTATAGTAACATATCCTGGAGTTGATTTGGATTTGGATTTGGATTTGGATTTGGATTTGGATTAAGAAAATCGACTTCCCAACTTTGCTAAGATTGAATTGAATGGAGTGAAATATGGAAATATATCTTGAAGATTCAAAACTTATCTTAAGTTCATAAAGATATTTTTTATGGTTATTATCCTGATGGTTTTACGAGAAAGTTGATTGTAATTGATATAATATGTTAGCAAGTGTCAAATCCTCATAAATTTAGGAGACTTGTATAGGTGATATACTAATCTAATAACACTTATTTTTGTTCATTAATGAACGTTTTTTTAGTGCATTGAATACAAAATCAAGTGAGTTACTTGGTTTATGTCTTAAGTTTTTAGGGGGAAAACTCATGGGACAGTTGTCTAGATCTTAGGTACAAAAATGAGGAATCTAATATGATGTGTGTTAGAGGTTGAAATCACTTGTTGTGTGAGTTGCTAAGATAGCAGATTCTCTCTCTAGACAAAATCTCACAAACATAAGGAAACTGAATTGCGCAAACATATCCTTTGTTCTTTCTTTTTTGTTTTGTTTATCACTAGTGCTTAAAGCAGTTGATGCTGGTCTTAAGCACTGTTTTTTGCACTCCTCAAGTTTGCTTTCAAATATTGATTTAGTCCTTCAATTGGTATCAGAGGCTACCACTTAACATATTTTGTGAATTTCCTGGTGTTGATATTTGCCTAAAATGGAAGATTCACCAGTTTCTCGACCCCCTATGCTCAATGGTGCAAACTATGCCTGCTATAAGACAAGAATGATGAATTTCATAAAGTCCATAATCCCCTCAACTCGATTCAATTCACCGGATCCGTATCTCAGGTGTTACCACTCTAACACAAACTTATACTTAACCAAAGTATACAACTTTCAACAATACATCTTAGTTAGAAACGTTGCCCAACTAATTTATGTCTAGGCGTACAAAGTGTACTTACAACCATTAGACAAGATTTTTCACTCGACGAGGACTTATAAGTACATATATCTCGCTTATTTACATTACTCAACTTATTCTGCCTCTAAATAACATTACTCGTAGCATTTATAATACTAACACATTCTGTACACGCCACAAGGCTTATCAACAATTTTCATAACTTATTCACAATATTTCTACTAGACTTGAATACACTGCTCCCCTTACTCTGTATGCATAACAACCCATCTCACCACTCCTTTGGCATAGCCCTGGCATTGTTCCTCTTGGCGTAGCCCTCAATCCGCTTATACGAGACAAGAAGACATAGAGGTAAGTTTGATAAAACTTAGTGAGTAAACCCTAATTGACCTGAATCTTATTCGGGAATATCATCTCCTTGCACTTATTCTTTAGCTTGAATCTGACGAATATGTCTTTTGGATTCTATTCATTTTACTGTGGGTGTCACATTTCGTTCTGAGATCATAACATGCATTACCTATCATCGTTACCTTAATCGCATTATTCACTTTATTCTTTTATGATTTCTCAATCATTCCTATTACAAAGGGCCTTACAGACAAAATACTTTTGGTTCGCCACTCATGCTAGTGCATTTTCGTTTCATTTTTCTTACCATGTTACTATACTGGGTTCACCACAACACCTCTTACGGAGCCTTCTTTCAGAGTTCACTATACTTACCATACCTTCAAAAGACTTTGTACATCATTTATTAGAGTTTGCCATAGGTTCCCTTCTTTTCGTTTAGAGTTTGCCATAGAGGCTTTCTTTTTTAAAGATAGCCTTAAGGGCTTCCTTATCCAGAAGTTGCCACAAAGACATCATTTTCATTAAGTACTCGCCATAAAAGCTTTCTTTCCAGAGTCTCGCCACAAAGGTGTCCCTTAAGAGATTTGCCAAAAAAGCTTACCCTTTCGAAGTTTTGTCACAAATTTGCATCCAGTACTTGCCACAAAAGGCTTTCCTATCCAGAATTATGCCAAAAAGGCATTCCTTAATATTCAGTACTTGCCACAAAGGCTTTCTTGTCCAGAGTTGTGCCACAAAGGCATTCTTTAATATCCAATACTAGCCATAAAGGCTTACCTATCCAGAGTTGTGTTGCAAAGGCATTCTTTAATATCCAATAGTCGCTACAAAGGCTTTCCTGTCCAGAGTTGTGCCATAAAGGCATTCCTTAATATCTAGTACTCGCCACAAAGGCTTTCCTATCCAGAGTTGTGCCATAAAGGCATTTCTTAATATCCAGTACTCACCACAAAGGCTTTCCTGTCTAGAGTTGTGTCACAAAGGCATTCCTTAGTATCTAATACTCACCAGAAAAGCTTTCCTATCCAGACTTGTGCCACAAAGGATTTCTTGTCCATAGTTGTGCCACAAAGGCATTCCTTAATATCCAGTACTCGCCACAAAAGGCTTTACTATCCAGAGTTGTGTCACAAAGGTATTCTTTAATATCCAGTACTCGCCACAAAGGTTTTCTTGTCTAAAGTTGTTCCACAAAGGTATTCTTTAATATCTAGAACTCGCCAACAAGGCTTTCCCATCTAGAGTTTTGCCACAAAGCCTTTTCCTTTCCTGGTTATTTAGGTGATAGGGATTTGCTTAGACTCACACTTAGTAATGTTTTCCCTTTATTATCTCGGCACACACAAGGGATCGCATTAGGTAATAACCTTCCTTAAATTCTTGCATATGATGCCATAACCCACCAGTTATGGTCTTACACGATATAGTCTTTCTTCCATATGATGCTATAAACCACCAGTTACGGTCTTACTCGATATGGTCCTTCAGTTCTATGCCCATGGACTTGCCTTTTTAGATATTCATGTTTTTAGTCCTAACGAAACCCTTTGAAGATTCCAAAGACAAATGTAGACTCATCATGCATCGACTCACTCATGTCAGATGCTTTTATGCTTACCAGACACATTTCTTAACATATTTTCATGACACGTACACTTACATAACCATTACTTATTAATCTTTAGATTCATGTCCTAAACTTTTAGCCTTCAAGCAACATGCTTTCCATACATGCAAGTTCATAGGTCTTTACTCTTTAGGCTTTAGGTCACTCAGCACAAAAATATCTTGAAGGCATGTAATGCATGTAAGAGTCAGTTTACAGACTCACTTGACTTTCATGAACAACAGCTTGATCCCTAAGTTTGTACATCCATTTGCAGACCCTTAAAAGTCACATAGGTGAAATACAATTTCATTCATAAACTCTGGAATTTAGTTTTAGCACATAAGAACTTCCTGATTAGCCTCTAGAGTAAGGCAACAATAGTTTTATTTTCAAATAGAATGGAGGAGATAACATACTTTCCTTCTAAACTAAGTTGCAATATTTTATAGAGAAAACCTATGCTCCCTTAGAAGAACTTAACACGTGTCATTAACTTTCAAGGCTGCTCTTATTGCTGGCTTACAACTATAGAGAAGCGTATTTTAGAATCCAAAATCGTTTCATATCTTTGATTTGACCCGTTATTCCACCTTAACTATCTTGTTAGTACATAACTTATATGTAAACTAGACAAACTGGGCATACTTTAACTTAAGTGAGGTCTCTTACAACCCAAGAATTATTTAATATCCTTGCTAGCCTTTCGTTCTATGTATACACACTCTTTTGGGAAGACATACCTTACTCTAAGTTATGCTATTGCCTATACGCCCTATGAGTGCGTCGGAGATGAAAATTGGGTAGATAGGATCGCACTAATCAGATTTCCTTTGGGCTACTTACCCAGACTTAGGATCTGCCAAGTCTAGGTGTTACAAAGTCATTTGATGAAAAAGCTTGGAAAGCAGTTCTTACTGGATGAGAGTATCCTTTCACTAAAGTTGATGGAATCAAGATGCCTAAGTCTAACTTGAATTGAACAATTAAAGAGGAGAAGCTTGCCAATGCTAACTTAAAGGCTCTTTATGTAATTTTCTGTGGGATAGATCCTCAAGAATTTAAAAGAATCTCCAAATGCAATATTGCCAAGGAAGCCTAGGATATCCTTAAAGCAGCTCATAAAGGAACTAATATTGTGAACCAATCGAATCTATAGATGCTCACAACTAAACTTGAAACCGGAAGATGTAAGAGAATGATACAATTGAAGAGTTTTATGCAGAACTCTATGATATAAATCCAATTAGGCTTTTGGCCTTGGAGATGAGTATTCAAATTTAAAACTGGTCAGAAAGGTTCTCCAATCCTGGCCTGAAAGATTCACTATCAAAGTAATAACTATCGAGAAGGGAAAAAACATTGATACAATACGTATTAACGAGTTGATTAGATCAACAAACCTTTGAGATCGATCTAGATGAAACAAATAGGAATAAGAACAAAGAAGAAAAGAGTATTGCCTTACAAGTAATAGAAGCAGTACCCACTAATCACAACACTGCTATAGAAAAGCTACAGGAATAGGTAGTGTTTGATCTACCATAATTCGGTCTAGTAGATTAAATTAGTTTTTGCACTTTAGGAGCTTGAACATAAGTATTTTACTTATGTTTTAATTACATTTCAACAAGTTTAGTTAAGTGTAATAAAATGTGTTATTCGAGTCTTTTATTGACCTTAAAGGCCGATTGAGGCCTAAGAGGGAGCTAATATACTTTATGAGTGTGTATAAGACCATTAGAAGGCGTTTTAACTCAACACTGGTCGCTAGGTTGCAACACGTAGCATGCGATGTCACAACATAGGGAGTAGAATAAGGAAAGTCCAAGACTGCCTTCAATGTCACGACACAGCCTGAGGATGTGACGACATACCCCTAAAGACACCCTGAAGCTAAGCATACTACGCTCGATGTCATGACACAAGACCTGGTGTGTTGCGACATCACCTCTGCAAGAGAAATTAATATGATCCAGGGATGTTTAGGTTTGCACAATCCAACTTTAAGCTATGGAACATCAGCTGACCTAGGGTTAAGGATGATGACCATCCTAAGTCTATAGATAGGCTCAGCTAACACATGTTATATGTATCTCTTTCCATTGTATAATTTTTGTCAAAACCATTTTTTTTTGAAAAACGGGAATCGACTTTATTTGAAAATGAAAATTAAAACGGGGAGTCGCCACCGATCTTTGTTAGGTGTGATCGGACCACCTTTGTTTTAATAAAACATTTAGTTTATGAAAACGGTGTTTTTGGTCTTCGAAACTCGAGAGAATGGGTTCGGGAATCGGTTACGTGCGAGGAAGGATTAGCACCTTCGTTACGCCCAAAATTGGTACCAAATTAATTAATTATTGTCCTCGAGTCGAAAGTTGAAAATTGAGAATGGATTTGAAATACGATCCCTTTTATTGACATCGATTAAAAAAATGCTTGAATTCGCTCAAAATGATCGCTAAGGACTTCCTTACCTCGAGATATCAGAGTATCGCGTCCCGTAAGTTAGGACACGATACCATGAATTCCCGAGCATAAGTTTGTCCTTAATTTAAATTGGAATCCCGTGTATTTTAAAACTCAAAAGGATATTTTTGCTATTTAGAACCAACGAGAAAATCGAAAGCCCGTAAGTTAGGGCATAATTCCTTGATATTCCGAAATTCAAAACATTGTCTCATTTAGAAAATTTCTTTTTGAAATATAGCTCGTATAATATTTAATAAAGTGCGTTATTCGTTTGTATTAAAAATAAAACAGTTTACTGGATGAATGTAACGAGGTTTGATTCATGGGGTGATAGTATGAAATAAAAATATAGTGCAGCATGGAGCGATAATACGTGAATAAAAATGTTACACATATAAATTACAATAATATGAAAAATACAAATAAACGAATCATAATACATGTCATGGCAATAATCATACAATGTACATTATTTAAATACTAAACATTAATAATCAAAGACAAATGAATTTAAAAAAAAAATCATAAAGCAAATTAAAATGAATAAGATGTAAAAACAAATTTTAAAATGACAAGACATGAATTTAAAATAAATAGATAAAAAAGGAAGTTTAATATCAACAATGTGCAAAGCAATTTAAAATAGAGGATATATGCATATATATAAAATATTAAAATAAGTAATATATATATATATATATATATATATATATATATATATATATAATAAATACTATATATAAAAAGCTTAAAATGAATAATAACAAAACAATTTGAAACAAGTAGGAGAGTTTAAAATAAGTTGTACAAGAACAATTTAGATAAACATAAGACAAATTTAAAGTAATATATATATATATATATATATATATATATATATATATATATATATATAAAGAAATTTAAAATAAATAATGTATAAGATATTTTAAAGTAAGTAACATATAAAATAATTTAAACCAAGTAATACATATGAAACTTTAAAATAGATAGTATACACAAAGATTTAAAATAAATCATATGTAAAAAAATTTAAAATAATTAATATGTAAGAATAATTTTAAAAATACACAATATATAAGAAGTATGTAAAATAGTTTAATATAAGTAATATATACTGAAATCTTAAGGTAAATAATGATAAAAAGTTTTGCAATAAATAATAAAAGGATTTAAAATTGTTCACATATAAAATAGTATAACAAAGTAACATATAAAATTTAAAGTATATAAGATGGTTTAACATAAATAATGTATAAAAACCGTTTAAGTAAAGGGTATGTGTATATATGTATATAATAATTTAGAGTATAAAGATACATATAAAAATTTCAAAATGAATGCTATGTATGATGATTTAGAAGAGATAATATATGTAAAAATACATGATATGTTCAAAATAATGACAATAATAATAATGTAAATAATAAATAAATAATATAAAGTTTGAAGGTATAAAAGATATAAACAAATAGATGATAAAAAATGATAACAATGAGGGTAAAAATAAAAATAAATTCAATCTATAACAATAATAATGAATAAACGAATAAACAAATAGATAGATATTAAATATTAACTAAATTAGATTAATAGTATAATCATAATAACATCAATAAAATAAGTAATCCACCACCAACAATAATGAAAATATAAATAGCATGAGTAATTCATGAAATAAAATGATAAAAGATAAAAATAATATATAAAAAAATAAAAAATAAAGAATGATGAATGAATAAATAAATTAAGACTAAGATGAAATTTAATTAAATTTAAGTTGCAAATTATAAAATAAAAATGTAGGTCACTAAGGACTGAGGTGAAACGCGCATAAAGAACGAGGGACTGGTTGGGAAAATATCCCCAGCCCTCTATGCACAGTGTTTCGTCTATCTGAGCCAAGGACCAAATCAAAAATAAAATAAAGCAAAAGGGCGAAATTTAAAAAGAAACAAGGTTATATGGGATTAAATTAAATGGACAGAAAAGGCGGAGGGACTAATCGCATAAATCTCCCTTTTAAGGAGAATGCACAATCCCCTCACTATACCAAACAGTGTCATTTCATTATCCTCATTTAAACCAAAACTCTTTTTTTTTTATTTCATTTTCAGCCCCCTTTTTTTTAGAAAGCAGAAAGCTTTTTGCTTTCTCTCCTTCCTCTTTTCTCCTCCCACTTCTCTCTTTTTGGCTAGGGCTTCATACCCATCATCGCTGCCACCGTTGAGGCCACCATGGATGGTGGTTGAAGGCATGTGAAAAGGAAGGTTTTTCACCTCTGTTTAAAGAGTTTGAAAACCGAGCCTCCTCAAACCCCCCTCAAAAAATGATATATGAAAGAAAGGCCCCTTTTTCTCTCTTGAAATCGACTTCAGCGATGGAGAGGAGAACTCCGATGGCCGACCATGGGGCGTTCGGGTAAGGTTCTCCTCTTTTTATTTTCTTTTTATTGATTTTTCTATTTAAAATAGATTTGTAATGAAAATAAAAAGATAAAAAAATATAAAAATTGAACAAAAAGAAACCGAACAAGTAGAGACTAAACTCAACCTTTCTTGATTCTGTTTTCTTGATTTTTTTTTACTGATGTGTGTGTAAAAAGCTTCTAAAAAAAAGGAGATTACAATGACAAGGTTGTGGCTTTTAGAGCCAAGTTACAAGACTTTTATTTTCTATTTTTTTTTGTCTTTTTGCTCTTGTTTCTTCTGTTACTTGCGTGTGCCTTTTTGCTTGCGTGTTGCAGGTGGTTGTCAGAGGCGAGTGGTGGTGGTGGCGCGCTTGGAGGCAGCAGACAGTGGTAGCATGTGACAGCTGAAGCTTGGGGATAGAGGGAGGAGCGGCTAGGGTTCCATTTTTTTGGAAATGTTGTTGGGTTAGGGTTAAATTTGCTTTGGGCTTGTAACTAGGTAATGGGCTAGGTTTAATTTAGGTTTGGTTTTATTGGGCCCCGGGCAAAATTTGGGCCTTACAATTTTCATTTAGTTTTAGTCTTTAATTTTTCCTTTCTCTTAGTTTTTAGACTTTATTTTCATTCCTGTTATTTAATTTGAAGATGAAATCAGATTTTAAAGTTATTCTCAAACTCTATGAGGATTTTGCGTTTCTTGTTTATTCTTTCATTCAAGTTTATACAATTTACTAGATCTATGAGGTATGAATAATTAACTATTTTGTAGGGATTCCTTAGCGTATCAACTATCCAAGAGAGGAAGAACTTAAACCCTAGGCCTAAAAACCCTAAAAATTAACCCAAAATTGGTATGGCCTATCTGTGAACACTTTAACCCTGTATCAATCTAGACCGTGAGGTTGAAAGGTAAGTAGTCATTTTCGACTAAGTATTTCAGTGGATGTACTAGAAGATCCTTGTAGGGTATTGAGTGGTTGATTGAACAAAAAAGCCTGAGACAAAAGTTGATTATGATTACCAAAGTGAGCTAATCACCTATGTCCAAATTTGATATTTACTTATTTATTTGATTTTTTACTTTCCATTCATTCAGTTACTTTTATTTCTTTTATTATTATTTTATTATAATCCAAAAACTCCTCTTTTATCTCTTCATACTATAAACTTATTAGAGTATTAATTAGATCTATTTATGTTTAAGTTAAGATTAATTTAAATACTTGCCTTTTTTGGGTACGACCCTTGGGGTACTCACCTACTCCATTCTAACTATATTACAACCTAACCCGTATACTTGCGGATACTGTTTTTCCATTTCTTTTGTGTAGGATTTTTACTCTGGACGTTGGTACGTTCGGAATCGGTCAAGTTGTTGGCGTTGTTGTCGGGGAGGCAATGTCACTATATTAGTTTTAATTTTTTCATTTTAATAGAATAAGTAGGAAATTTTTAGGTTAGAGTTGCAAATTTAATTTAATTTTATACAAATTCTATCTTTTTGGGTTCGTGTATGACTCATAGTAAGGGGACACCTATAGAGCCAGCCACTGATCCAGAAAGAATTATCCGAAGGAATCATCGATAGTAACAGTAGCAACAGATGCAGAACCCACAACCTGCTGTGAGAAACGTACCTAGTAAAAATCTGCTATTCTACGAAGCCAATGTTAACCCACCAAACTTACCACTACCACCACGACAATTACCCGCAAATCTAAACATGCCATGTAATGAGAGGACTCTAAGAGAATATACACTTCCAAATTTGGATATGGTTCAAAGGAGCATAACGGGACCAACTATCACAACAAATAATTTCAAGATTAAGCTGGCTATGATCCAAAATAATTTGCAATTTCGCAGAAAAATGACAGAGGATCTAAGTTGGCATTTAAAATGATTCCTCTAGCTTTGTGATACCTTCAAATACAAAAAGGGTCACTTATGAAGCTATTCGTCTTTGGTTGTTCTCTTTTTCAATAATTGATAACGCCTTTTCTTGGCTAGATTTGTAGGCACCAAGAGCAATCACGACATGGGATGAACTCGTAGGGAAATTCCTACAAAAGTTCTTTCCCATTAGTAAAATAGTCTAGTTAAGAAGGGAAATTTTTATGTTCAAGCAGTTAGAAGGAGAAAGCCTTCATGAAGCGTGTGAGCATTTCAAGATGCTGATTTAGAAGTGCCCACACCATGGATAACCTAAATGGTTACGACTACAAACTTTTTATAATGGGTTTTATGTGCATTCGAGGTTAGGATTAGATGGAGCAGCAAGAAGAGCGTTGATGAATAGAACATACAAGAATGCGTACGAATTAATAGAAAGTATTAAAATGAAATCTTTCCAGTGTCTAACTGAACATCACACATATGACCAAAGACTGTCTACGGTGAAGGTTGTCCAAGAAGATGACGAATACCAACAATTATTGGACAAAATAAATTGAATAGAGGTTAAAAAGGGTGTATCAGATACCTATGGATGAACCGCTCTTCCCCTATATTAATAATCATATCAAGGATGTGAACTACATAAAAAATTAGGGTGGAAACCCCTATTCAAATACATACAATCCCGGATGGAGAGATCACCCGAACCTGAGATAGGAAGGAAACCAATGAGGAGGTAATAGCTCAGATCAAGTTAAAAATAATAATTTTTAACCTCCTTATTTGCAGAAACCTCAGGATAATGCAAACCCAAGTGACCATATTGTATGTAGTCAACATTTGGATAGAATCGAGGGGGAGATGTAGTCAATAAGGATGGACGTGAAGCAGGTGCAGTCTGAGTGCACCAACTTAACAAGAAATTGACTAAACTTGAAGATCAATGAGACAATTAATGAGCATGATGGGTGACATCAAAAGACAAATTGACACATGTATTCCCAGCAATACAGAAAATAATCCTCGTAGGGAAGGGAAGGAGAATGTGAAAGCAAAAGTACTCCAATTGGGTAAAGTATTGAGTAGCCCAGAAAACCCCACTCATAAGGTAAATATGGAGAATACTGATGATATTCAAGAAAGACCCTTAGTGGCTAAAGATGAACCAGAGTCAGAGGAGGTAATTACACTAGCAGATGAGCCGAAAAAAAAAACAACTAAAGATTCTACCATTGCAAAGATACCATTCCCTTTCAAGACTAGAAAAAAAAAGCAAAAGCAGGATGAGGACGAATTTGTAAGGTTCCTGAACTTACTAAAAATGTTAAATGTTAACTCGCCATTAATTGAATTAATTGAGAAAGTTCCTAAATATGCCAAGTTTTTAAAGGAAATTATGTTTAGGCGCAGGAAAATTGAGGTAGACAAATAGGTTAATATAAACACTTCTTGTATTATGGTTATTTCAAGACATGTTCCCCAAAATTTGAAAGACCTGAGAAGTTTTATTATTCCCATAGAGATAGGGAGCATTCATTTAATGAAGCTCTGTGTAACCTAGGAGCTAGTATTAATTTAATGCCTCTATCCATTTTTTTGAAAAACTAGGGTTAGGGGACCTCAAAAATACCCAGATAACAATACAACTGGCCGAAAAATCCTCAGTACATCCAAAAGGAGTACTAGAAGATGTGTTAGTCAAAGTATACAACTTTATTGTCCTAACAAATTTTGAAGAAGATTGAGAGATACTGATCTTACTAGGTAGACCTTTTCTAGCCACCTTTAGGTCCACCATTGATTTAGAAAAAAAAATGAATTAACTATGAAAATCAATGGTGAGACTAAAACTTTTAAATGTGGTCATCAACAAAGCTAGAAAAGTGGGAAGAAATTAGGAGAGCAGTGTAAGGAATTATTTGTCTCTAACACTCCCAATTCGAGGGACATACTTCTTTTAATGCATGTAGGTTGAAAAAATAGGTTTAAGGAAAGGGATAAATGGGAAAAGGTGGAACGATACGATGGGCGATGGACTAATACTGATAAAATTAAATAATCATCCACCTGCGAATTAATGATACTATCGGATGAATACACAGTAAGTCTTAAATTATTTGAATTGATGTTTAACTTTTGTAAATTATTGTATTTTTAGCTAACTGTTTAGCATAGATTTTAATTTTCATTAACTTTATGTTTTATAGAAACCGTAACACTTTATAAATTGGAATTTTGGGTGAAAACAAAGCCAGTGTGGCAACACGATAGCCCCGTGTTGCAAGACCAAAGGCAGAATCGACGGAATTAAGAAAATCATTTCGATGTCGTGACATGGACTTTGTGTGTCGCGACAGCAAACCCAATGTACTCAAGAATCTAAAAGACTAGAGTGTATCGTGACATTGATCTCAATACCGCAACCATGGTAATTTGACAGTTGATTATGATTACCAAAGCTAGTTAATCACCCATGTCCAAATTTGATATTTTCTTCCTTATTTGATTTCTTGCTTTCCATTCATTTAGTTACTTTTATTATTCTTTTATTATAATCCAAAAAATCCTTTTTTATAACTTCGTACTGTAAACTGGTTAGAGTATTAATTAGATCTATTTTTGTTTAAGTTAAGATTAATTTAAATACTTACCTCCCTTGGGTATAGTCCTCGGCACTCCATTGTAACTATATTACAACCTGACCCATATACTTGTGGATACCGTTTTCCATATATTTTGTGCAAGATTTTTACTCTGGACGGTGGTACATCCAGATGCAGTCAAGTTGTTGACTCAAAACTTCAACAAGGCTTTTAAATAAAGCATTTTAGAAGAAGCCAAAAGTTTGAAACTTCAGGAATACCAAAAAGGGAAGTCTACAAGAGTTGTCATCAGTGAAGGAGTAGCCAAGGAAATGAAGAAGGGGATCTAATATCATGAATGTCATGGTTTTGGAATTATATAGGCTAATTTTACAAACACTTTGAATAAAAAGAAGTCCTTTTATGTTACATGGAAAAAATATTCCACGAGTAACTTCAATTTCAACGAAGAACATCTGAGTAATTACATTGAGTTCACCTCTAAGGTAAACATAGTTGCTGAATCTTAGAGTAACAATTGATGAAGCATCTGAAGCAAAATCAAATGTTGAGTTCTTGAAGACCTATAAAAAATGTTTGATAAGTGGGAAATGGTGTAACTATAGGATGATCACTAAGAATAACTAGTTAAAAAAAAGAAAATTCAAAGGTGATCAACCAAGTGGAAGCGAAAGAGTCTCAACTTGTTATTGAAAAAGTAAGTTCGGATAAGACTGAGAAAGAGCTTGAGTCAATAAAGCAGATGTTCAAGAAATTCAATGCCAAAAGTGTAAAACTTGATGAAACTATAGCTGCAAGAAGGGGAGCCCTAAAAAAAAAAAAGGAGGATTGAGTTATGTTAAGGAAAAATCTAAAATTGTTGTTGAAGGTCCTACTATCTTTATCAAAACTACAATTGATTGTCAGGGAGAAATCTCAAAATGACCTACTGTTATCATTGTTGATAAGATGGTATACTTTAAACACAATGTCATTTGTGATTATCATGGTACATTAGGTCATATTAGACAGGATGCTTTAAGATGCTTCATGATATAAGAAGAAAGCAAAAAAATGCAATATCAAGTGTCCACTAGTCTCAGCACTACTTCGAAGAAGAAGAAAAATATTGTCTAGAGAAAGAATGATAAAAAATATTTGTTTGTTGCTCATTAATCTTTGAAGACCATTGTAGATCATGTATGGTATTTCACCATTGGATGTTCTTGCCATATGATTAGTAATGCTACTTATCTTTCTGCATTTGATGAAAGCCATGGAGGTCATGTAACATTTAGTGATTGAAAGAAAGGTAAATTTCTTGGCAATGGGATTTTTAATCTTCTTGGATTACTTGAATTGAAAAATGTATTTCTTGTTGATGGATTAAAGGAAAATTTGATAAGCATCAGCCAGTTATGTGATCAACAAATGCTTGTCAACTTCACCAAAGACAAGTGTTTTGTTACCATCAAACAAGGAGATAATGTCATGAAAGGAGCATGAACCCTGGAAAATTGCTATAAGTTATTCAACCACCACGATATAGTAAAGTTGGTATCTCTAAACTAGAATTGTGGCATGAAAAGCTTAGGCACATTCAGTACATGGGGCTCAAATGCCTAGTTAGATATGGAGTAGTGCGAGGAATGACCAAGTTAAGGGGAGCAGTACCAAAGGTTTGTGGAAATTTTCTCTAAGGAAAGCAACATAGGGAGTCCCACAAGTAGTTAAAGTTGGTCCAAAGCACTACTCCATTAGAGTTTCTCCATATGGACCTAACTGAACTAATGCAAACTTAAAGTAGATGGTAAGCAATACATTATTGCTTATGTTGATGATTATTTTAGATTATGGGTTCGCAATGGAATGTGCAAGTGTACACAGTCGTTATCAAGTAATAAGTAAAAGAGTTATCATCTCTCCAAGGACTGTATCTGTTAATCAAATAATTGAAAAATTATGAAGTTACAAGTTGGTAAGAAAAACACAATATTTTAGGGTGATGAATGTTAAATTAAGTTAAATTAACTAAATGTAAATTAAGCTAAATGTAATGAAATGCAACAGATGCAATGAGATGGTTTAGCAGCAATTTCACAAGTTTAACAACAATAACATGAATAAACTAGAATAATTACAACATTTGACTCAATTTATTTTTCATCATGTTAATAATGTTCCAGAAAAATTCCATAGCAACTCGATCATTCATTAACTTGGAATTTAATATAAGTTCTTTCAAAATCTTATACTTTAAAAAACATGTATATTTCTATGTCCATATTTAAATAATGGTTCCTTAGAATTTATGTAAAGTAACAGGGACGGGTTAGGTTTGAAACAATTTAATCACACAAATCTAAAATTTATGTTAGGTAATAGAGCTCTTTCGAGTTATTATGAACCTTTAATTTAATCAGGTTTGGCAACCCTAACTTCAAGCAAATTAATTCTTTTCAGCAATAATCTTCAAGCTAGGTCAAGGCAATATTTTTTAGCCCAATTCTTCCTCTATCCCTCCACATGAAGTAGACTATAGCTCATTTGCATGTGAATTTTTATTGACTCCCATGTGAATTAATTCAGTGGTCTAACTACAACAAATTGAGTAAAAATTAACATGTAGCATAAAATAGTAAAATTATGTAAAATTAATACTAAATTATATAAAATTACAAACTTTATTGAAATTATGCCCAATGTCTAAATATGAACTAAAATTACTCAATTAACTATCCACATGCTCAAAACTTGCATGATTTATGAGTAAAAATATGTTAAACAAACCTATATAAATTAGACGTCTCAATTACCTGGGTGAGATTTCTTAGGAAAAAAAATTAAATGCTTTTGGAGTGTTAAAAAATTTAAGTAGAAGGCTAATAAATCAGAAGGGGAGCACCATTGGTACAAGTATGAGGATTAGAAGTGATCATGGTGGAGAATAGAACTATTTAAGAAATGGCTCGAGTTCTATTGAATAGTAAGAACATTCCAAATAAATTCTAGGCTGAGGTTGTCAACACAATTGTGTATGTTATCAATAGAGTTCACTTGAGACCTAAGATATGCATGATTCACTATGAAATGTGGAAAATGAGGAAACCAGATATCAAGTACTTTCATGTATTTAGGAGTATTTGCTATATTTTTAAAGATAGAAAGTATCAAGAAAAGTTTAGCTCTAAGAGTGACGAAGAGATTTTCCTAAGCTACTCAGATTCAAGTAAGGCTTTTTGAGTATACAACAAGAAAATTTAGAAGGTAATGGAGTTTATTAATGTTGTTATTAATAATGAATCTGTTAAGAAGGGTGAAAAATTGAAGATGAATATGTGGCACAACTAGTGCTTGAACTAGTGCCCATTACTCCAAACATTGAGCAAAAAATTGTAAACTTGAATAAGGAAGTCATGAGGTTGAGGAATCCAGTAGAGAGGAAGATCCAAACCATGATGTTGAGCAGTTATGACCACATTCCAAATTTAGGAAGAACCATTCTATTAGTGATGTGATTGGTGATCTCAATGATGAGGTCAAGACTAGAGGAAAACCAATGACCAAACTACAAGGATATGTTGAAGAACTAAAAGATAAGGATTACATCTAGGTTATGTAGGAAGAACTCCAGAAGTTCGATCAAAATGAAGTCTAGCAAATGGATTTTCAAGAACAAAACAAACAAGAATGTGATCATAACTCACAATAAGACATGAATGGTGGCTTAAGGGTACAAACAAGTTGAGAAAATTGAATTCAATGAAACATTTTCCCTTGTTGCACGATTGGAGGCCATTCAATTGTTGCTAGTAGTGATTACTCACTATCGCGTGTGAAATGATATGTGAATTGTGCAAGAATACATGACGGATCAAGTAATAAAGTGATGAGTGAGTATCATTCCCACGAGGATCGGATTGAAGTACAAAAGTGGTAAGTTATTATAATAAAATTCAATTAATGCTATGGTAAAGCTATGGTAAGTATGCAATGGTAATTAAAAGGAATAATGATGTATGGAATATGTGGAATTAATGAATACTTGGAAATACTATGGCAAAATGAGAGTAGAAATGTAATGGAAATTATAAGAATTACTATTGGAATGTTATGTGAACAATCAAGTAAATAACTAATAATGATTTGGTAAAGATACGATGACAAAGAATAAATGATAAATGAAGTTGATTTGAAAGGTCAGGAATCCTAAGAATCTACCCTTACTGTCAATAATGCCTTAGCAAAATCATACTCAGTTTACTACTCTGAAGAGTTCTAAAGTGGTCTACTTCTTTCTAGAGCAAAAACCTCAAGTTACCTTGCCTGTGTCTATAAGCATTACTGTGGTACCCTGCATTGTTTTCCTTCTGTATGAATGCTGGTCCATGTCTAGAGTCTACTGCAAGTTTTAGTTGATTACTTGCTCATATCATTCAATTTCAATCCAACTAATCCAACCTTTTTAAAATTAGATTTAGTTTATGGGCATGCTGAACAGTCATCTATGTCTAGGGATTGCACGCATACAATTAAAAATAAAACAATTGAATGAAACTGTAAATTGATTTGGATCTATGCTTTAACCATTAAAGAAAATAAAAGTTTCATCATGTAATCCCAACCCTATAAGATTTAGCTCATGGGTTGGCGAATAAAATTCAAAACCAAAACATCATCCAATATCATTTTTATCAAATAAATTCATGGATGAACAAAGTATCAAATATAGAAGAACTTCGGGAAGACAAATTTTGCGTGTCCAATTCACACTCTAGTGGTAGAGTGTCCTGCAGTGGCTGAGAGGGACTGCCTTCGTGTCCCTCCTTCCGTCTCTGTTCAGCCACTACCCTTTATTTTTTCCTAAGGCTTTCCACACTCTTGTATCTTGATTCAACAAAAAGCAAACATCAATCTCTTTGTCAACAGATAAGGTGATGTATATTTTAGTAAGAAGTTGTTGTGCTCAACTTTTTTGAGTGACCACTACCTACTGTGACAACTCAAGTGAAAACAACATACTGAAGAATCCTGTGATACACTTGAGGACTACGCAAATAAAAATTAGGCATCATTTCATTTGTGAACTTGTAGAGAGTGGAAAAATTGAATTACACCATGTAAATATTAAAAATCAACTTATTGATTTATTTATAAATGCCCTTAACGTGGTAAGGTTTAAAGCATCAAGAAACTCAATTGGTGCTTTTCAATTTTAAAACTTGGCACCTTACATGAAAGGCATCCAAACTCTGACATCTGATGTTATTTTGATGGTTTGACAATTTATATATCCTTTCACCCTACCGTTAATTTTAAAAGGAAATTATATCGTTGAAGATTATCTTTCCTTTTTTGTGAGGGAAATTAAATAGAGGCAGTGATATAAGGAAATTTTACTCTATAAATACCTTGGTTGAGTTACAACTTATTACAACCATTTCTCTTCGATTTTCTAGTAACCTAGCCCTTCAGAGTTCTTGTTTTAATAGTAGCTTCTACTTTTGATTCTTCTTGTTTCTTGTTTATGGATCATGTCAAGATCACCTCATATGAAGAGTATGAAAAAGCACAACAAGCCCAGTAAACTAGTGAGCTATTTCAGTAACATGAGATTGTTGCTAAGACTCTAGTGCAAAAACCAGTAGGCACAATTACTGGCACTAGTCAAGTACAAAATTTTGAGAAGAAACCCCAATTATATGTTTTTTGTACTAATTGGGTTGAGATTATTACAAGATCAACTAATAAAGAAGTTTAAATGGAAAGTGAAAAAGGGTCTAGGAATCCTAATATTGCTACTAAGCCTTCTAATGATATTGAAAAGGTAGTTGCTAAAATTGACGATATTTTATCCAATCCATCATTTCTTGAATAGGAACCAATGTTGGTAGGTCACATTGACGCCTCATTCAGGCTTCCATTCAACAAGGTAATCTTGATATATCATCTATTCCCATTGATTTTGTTGACACTTTTAACAATGAGTTAGATATAAGCCCTTCCTCTTTAGCTGGTGATTTATCACCAATATTTCTAAGCTTGTTATTAATCCTTTTGTTGTTGGGAACTCCGTTGCTGAACCTATTGTGCTTGCTAATGCTGAGGAAGATTAAGTTGTGGTTACATTAATGACCATTGGTCTAAGCACTGGTTTAGTTGAAGTTATTTGAAGAAAGACTCTATCAATTCTCACCAAGGAAATTGGTGTAACCTACAAGCTTCAAAAAGGAACACAACTACTAAAAAAAGGAAAACACTTCTATTCCCGTCAGCCTTGGCCGAAACTCCTCTTTTGAGACAAAAATAGATGATGTTGTACCCTTCAAAAACTTCTATCTTGGAAGGATGGGTAGTACCAAAAGGCCCGCCATTCCCTTATCTCCGAAAGACAAGAAAATCTTAGAGAAGAAAGTCTTCAGGCTAGACTCTTAATCTAATGAATAAGAAGAATTACTGAAAAAGAAGAACCAAACTTTCCTCTCCATTACTTGCACCAAAATGTACTTTCTCTTTGCAAAGAAAAAATTTATTAAAGAACAAAATATTGAAAAAATGAGTTTTGGGGATAGAAACATTAATGTTATCTTAATAAAGAATGACCTTCTTCAGTCATTTACCTTTGTACAAATTTATGTCAAGGAGGTTGTTTATGAATTTTAAGAAAATCTATTCGAGGCTGTCAATGATCTATCAAGCAATGAAACAACTCAATTTTCAGTGGTGCTGGAAAAGATTGTTTCGAAACCCATTTCTGTAAACTAAGTTTTTAAATATTTAACGAATTGGTATAAAATAACATTAATGTTTGGTCTTTCGATTTTGACTTTTAATTGCTTAATTCAAGGGAAGGGACTAAATTGTAAAAGTCTTATCGCTATAAGTTTTTTATTGGCCAAAGACTTAAGAAATTAAATCGCAATTAGCCAAAGGACCAAAATGGAAATTTAACTATTTGGAATATGTGTTAGTGGATGGTGATGTTAAAATCCATTAAAATTGTTTAAGATTAGAGTATATTAATTAAATCATGTTAATGATAATTAAACTAGTTTAATTATACATTAATTATACTATATAAGTCAAAATAGAGAAAATGATGACATCTTTTCTTCATCTTCTTCATTTTTGTCAAAATTTGAAAGGAAGAAAACACTTGATCATTTGACCCTTGAGTGGTAAGAAATTTCAAGTCCTTTTCTTATATATTTTTTGTGTTTGAGGTCATAAGAGCTTGACTTAGCTAGCCCATGTGCCAAATCACAAAACTGTTAAAGTTTTTGAAAGTTACCATTGTTGATTTCTTAAACATTTTTGTGTTAAATTGGTAGACTTTAAGCTTAGATTTAGTTATTAGTTTTTTTACATATAGACTAAAGAGAATAAAATGTGCAATTGATGTGAAAATTTTGGTAATAAATAGATGTAATAAATGAAATTAAAGTTTTTAAATTGAGGCTTAAAATTGTAAGATGTTATTATTTCAATTTTAGGGACTAAATTGAATAAAATGCAAAAATTTAGGAGTATCAAAAAATAAATTTATATAGATTCATACATATTATGGAATAATATAAAAATACTTGGTATTGATGAATTATCTAATATAATTGTTTAGATCAAGAATTTGATCAAACATGAGATAAACTGGAAAAAACCAAAATTGTCGATTAGTCCCTGAAGGTTCAACTTGTTTGCTATTTTGATTAGGTAAGTTTGTATGATATTTATAACTTTTATTGTACACATTTTAATTATATTATAAATATGATTGATTGTAAATTAAATTGGTTGTGAATTGGTATAAAAGGTGAGGAGTGGACTAAATTGAAAAGTAATGTTAATATGTGTAATAGATGTCCGTATGAACTTAGTAAAGGTTAGGATACGTGTAACACCTAGTTTTCAATTAACTCAAAAATTTAAAATAATTGTAGAACTAAATTCGAAGGAGACCACAAGTTGGCGGCCTCTATTGGAAGAAACGAGAAAGCTAGAGACTAAATTGGACATAGTTGAGAACTCAACCTGGTTTGGTTAGAAAGGAACCAACCAATGCTAACGTGGGAGACATAATAATTAGTGATGGACGATTCTCATAAGGGTGGTAATAGAGCGGAAAGGCTATAAATAGTTGGGAGATGGTTCTTAGGGATGATTTTCTTCCCGACTTTGTTCAGTTTTCTTTTCTTCATTTTCCTAGGTTACTTTAAAAAAGGGGAGGCCATGGAAGGTTCTGCATGGAGTAGGCTCTATATGGATGGAGCTGGAAAAGTTAAGAAATAAAGTTATGGACTTCAGAACCATTTTAAGGGTTCTGTATGTTTCTAGAAATGAGTTTAAGATAAGAATATTGAGTATAACCCATGATTTTGGTTGGATGCTTAGCTACTTCCAGGAAAATGGAAACTTTGGCGACCAAGAGGACTAAGTTGTGGAGATGATAAAGTTTTAGGTGAGTTCCAACTTAATGTTATGGTCTATGCTATTTAAGTAAGCCATGTTGCATAAACATGAAATATGATGATATGTGCGTGCATTGTATAACTGTAGGAAAAAGCTTCATGGGTTAAAAGAAGTTAGGATGGGAAAAATGGAGAGACCTTATTAGATATTACCTCGGGAAAAGCTCTGGGCCTTGCGGATGAAACATTACGGTGTTCGAGCATCAAGGTTAGGTGGTGTAAAGGAGAACTCGAGAAATGAATTCATGGAAAGATATTTACCGCGATGGTGATATCGACTGGTCCTGCGAGACAACACCGTGACGACGGTATATGACATATGACCATACATGAAAGAGGCTATGACAGATTGGTATAAGTTAAATAGCATAAGACCATAAATGAAAGATACTATGGCAGTCCAGTATGAGGTACGTAGTGTAATACCATGGATGAAAGATACCATGGCAACATGGTACAAGGTATAAGGTATACAATGTAAGACCATAGATGAAAGAGGTTATAACAGCCAGGTATAATGAGTAAGACCATGGATGAAACATTGCATCACATGATAGTACACCAGGATGGCAAAATGATATAAGACCATGGATGAAAGACTCCATAACATTCATAGAGAAAGTCCGTTGGGACAGTAAACATAGAGTAGAGATAGTGTGCTAAGACAATAAACATGGAATAGATAGTCTCTTGGGACAGTAAACACAGAACAAATAAAGCCTGCTAGGACAGTAAACACGAGATAAGTCTGATCGGGCGCAAGGAATGAGGAAGAAGGGTATAATACCATAGTTAGGCTACAAAAACCCCTAGATTTTTCCATGGAACAGATGTTAAAAGTATACCAAGACCTCAAGTGAGGGGTATATGTCCAGTGCACCAAGTATGAGAAACCATACAAGTGGAAGAGGAGCATAAGAGAGTGATAAAGATAGATGTAAAAGGTGATAAGGTATGAGGGAAGCCCCAACAAGAAATAGAGAAAGATAGGTTGTGCGGGAGATGACCAAATTAAGGAAATGCAAGAAGAGGAAACTATCCAAGGATTGTAAGGAAGGGTTCACAATTAAGAGCCACAAGAAGTGCTACATGAAGTTGTACACGAAAGCAAACCTCATGAGATCGGACAAAAATTCCTCCTAGAATAAGGATTCTGTCCAAGGTATAGAATGTCTATCAAGACAATTTCTCTCTGAGAAAAGTCTATGGTGGGTATATTGCCACAATGATAGTCGTAGGGAGGAACGAGCAAGCAAGATGGCAGAGTAGTGTAGTCTTATAAGCGATGGCTTGCTAGGATGATAAGTCAACTATTCATCACACGGGACAAGCGAGGTTGCAGGTTAGACTTATGCATAAGGTGGATTATTGGAAGTAATCCCAACACCGTTACCAATAGGATGGAATAATGATGGGTTTGCTCGAGTGGCGTGGCATGCTGAAGGTCAGCACAATATGGAAAGGACAAAAAGTCTTTCAAGACTAGCATAAGGGAAGAGAGAGTCTGCCAAGGATGGGTTTGACCCGAGAAGTCCACCAAGGAAATGTACGTCCTAAGGATCTTTGGCAGAAAAGTCAAGAAAGTTACCATAGAGGTCTTCAAATACTTTGTGTGTGAGGTGTAAGCAATAAAGGACAAGACAAGAAGTAAGGATAGAACTCGCATATATGGCATAGTGTCTGGATTACGAAAAAGAGGAGAGTCCAACCAAATGAAGGTCTCATGGTAAATCAGGTAGCTCAAAAGATTGGGTGGAGTTCGCCACCCTAACAAAGAAAGCTCGCTTTGAGCGATGAGGAAGTTAAATTTATGCTTAGATTATTTTACATCCGTTACCCTCATGTGATAGGGCTTAATTATGGTAAAGTAAAGGAACTCACTAAGCTCATTTGAACTTACAAGAATTTGTCTGATGTTCGTAGGATTATGAGGTTGATCGAGGACTCAGGGGAGGGACCTTGCTAAACATTGACGAGATAGAGGATCGCAAAAAGTTAGAGTCATACACATATGAAGGCTTCGTCTGAGGATTTATTGTGGTGTAACCAAATGACATCCTTAGAGTCTAGAATCTGAATTAGTTAGCCTTTAACCAAATTTAAGGTATTAATTTATAAACCAATGATTTGTATAGGGATAGAAACCTCAAGAGACCAAGTTTTGAGTAAACTCGAGGCTTTTACTGTAAGAAGTATTGTTGTTTTATTTTTGGATTATTTTACATTAGTCTTCTTTATAACAGTTAAGTTAGCGTAATCTAATGAAGTATTGTGAACCCGGTCCATTTGTGACGTTCCATACCTGGATCCAGTAGAAGGGTTAGGCGTGGGGTGTTATAATACAATTGGCATGCCAATAGCGTTTTGTGCACACTTGTCCGAGAGTGATTATAGATGATTACTGAGGTGCAACATTTGTTGTAGATACCCAAATACATGTGACACGGGTTTAGCTCAGACGAGTAACTTGATGTAATTTTAAAAGTTTAGCCTGAACGGATAACTTAACATGTATGTATGTTTAGTTTGGATCAGCAATTGGATGTGTCATTTTAAATGTTTAGCCTGAATGGGTAACCTAACACAAATATTTTCAGCTTGGACGAGAATTGGTGTGGTGTAGTTACCTGTGTATCTAAGTCCATTTGCTAGGGTTCATCGAGTGAAACAATTTATACAAAACGAGAAACTGAAATGAGATGAAATAAACTTGAAGTTGAAAAGAAAGATTATTTAATGATTTGAATATAAAGCCTTCAATATATATGTGATTACATTATCCTTGAATTGAATGAGATTGATGTTTGTTACCTATTGTGACTTGAAATGGCATGCTAAACACTTGTGATATTACATGGTTTGGTTATATGCTAAACCTCACCTTGTTGATGTTGTGATTTGCCATGTCTAGCCAAACTATGCCAAATTATAATAGCTTATTGTGTTTAATTGAAAGATAAGGTAAGTTTTGTTTAACACCTATGAACTTACTAAACATTTTATATGCTTAAGTAGTTTTTTTTTTTTTTCTTTTTTGCTTGTAGATTGAAACCTTGCGAAAACACATCAAGCCAGATTGTCTCGATGCTCACTCTATCCTTATTTCAATAGCTATTTGGTCATCTTGAGTCAAGAAATTGTGGCATGTATATAAGTGTTTTGGTATATATCTTGATATATAAAATGTCTTGATGATTTCGATAACTTGTGATGATTTGGTATTTTGATTCGTATATGGAGATGAAAATAAAAGCATTTCATACTTAAAGATGTGATGTTTTATAACTATATGAATGATATATAGAATGGTATGAAATGAGATAGGATTGATAACTTGCTTGATTGGTGAATGAGATGAAAATGTATGCGAACATTTATACTTGTAACATGCTGGAATAATTTGACCTAACCTTATTAGTTGTTGGTTATTTTTAATGCTTATAAGCTCTAGATGTGTATATGTGCACACAAGTGTTTGAAATGGTAATGAATTGGTGTGTTTAAAGGACATTTAGCATAGGTAAATAATGATAATGGAGTGACTTGTTTAGTGTTAGAAGTATGGCATAAAATGCTAGGTTATTTGATGTATAGATTGTAATTACCTTGAGAAGATGATAAATATAGATATTGAGCTTGGTTAGCATGTTTTTGGTATTTTTGATTCAATTGAAATTGGTATTTGCTGAACATGTTGATAGGTTTGGTTGGAAACATTGAAATAGGTACCAAATGATTCATTTTTTTTCCTAAAAACAGGGTCTACATCTTGACGACCAAATTATCTCATTGCAATATTGGCTGACAGTGAGTTACATTGCGACGTCGAGTGGCCTGAGGCCACGATGTGACAAAATTTTTTGTGACGTCAAGAAGTGGAGGTGATGACGTTGTGACACCGACCCTGAATTTATAAAGCTTTTATTTGGTCATATTTAGTACTTTGGTTAACAAAAGTGTTTTCATAAGCTCGTTTGAGACTCAGAATTGTTTATTAAACCTAAAATAACTGTGGTTCACTTTACGTTGTATGTGTGATTGATTACTTTTCTGTAAACTTGATTATTGTTGCTCTGGCAACGAATTTAGCATTTCATAGCTCAAACCAATCGATTGAGTTGGACGATGGGTGTTACAAGCTAACTGTACCTCAAAGCTTATGCTTGAAGAAAGTGGTACAGGTTTGGTACTGAACAAATCAGAGAAATTTTGTTTCTTCTCTTTTCAATAGACGTGAAACTTGAGGAATCCTATGACTCTATGGTCAAAACCATCACAAATGGAGTACATCTAACTAGGCCATAAGCAACTAATCTTTAGGCCTTTACATTGAAGCCCACATATGATGGCATGTTTACCGTTGCTACAAGGAACCAAATTCTTAACAACTAGTAGAATACAGTCACCAAGAATAAGGCCACTCTATTGAGGAGGATTTGTGATGTTATTCAGTTTAATCTAGGGGACATCATCTTACAGAAGATCATCAAGCATATAGACCGGGTGCTTCCCAGGCTATGTCTTCCTTTTCTTTCTCTTATTTTTCATATACTTTACATTCTAAACTTGTTCTTGCAATTGAAAAACAAGAAAGAAAGCCTATAGAATTAAAGTTTTATTACAAGTGGCTTGAATAGAAGTATTGTAAGGCCAATCTTGGAGTCGTTCCTTTCGGTGAACCTTAACTTGTGGATGCAGTGCCTATACCAATTGAGATTGAGATAGGAACTCCTGGGAAAATTTTAACCTTTGAACAGAGGATACTACAACATCTAGATACTAAAATTGCCTTACAATAAAGGGTCATTCAACAACTTTAAGCCAATGTTCGGCGTGTGCTAAGTCCGTGAGGAAAGGTCTTCTAGCAAAACAACTCTAGTAACTTCTTAGAAAACTTGTTGAACAAAAAAAGGGTAGGATGATGCACTGTTGCTATCACTTTTTTTTTTTTTTAGATTTTGTATTGCTGGGAACTTTGATCTAAATTTCTTTTACCTTGGTTGTTATAATTGTGAACCTTTTTTAAATTTTCTTACTGTAATATAAATATTAGTATTTTGATTATTAATGTGATCCTCATTTCTTTTACATTATTTGTAATAGCTCGATTTCCAATGGTATCAAAAACAGTGGTTCGGGACCACCAAATCCGGCGAGTAAGCTCGTAAATTTTATTATTTAATATTTACAAGTCAAATATGGTTTTAAAATTTTTTTTGAATTAACAATTTATGTCTTATAGTGAATTATTAGATTCAAGTGATAAAATCCTAGTTTAAGTGGTTTTGGAAAATGAGGTATCGGGACCTTATTTCTCTAAATTGAGCCGTAAATATTTTTATAGATATTTACAGAGTGCCAATAAGGTGGTATTAAAGTTTCGTTGAAAAATTTTAACATTTCGATAGTTAATTAATGAAAAAGGACTAAATTAAAAAAATGTAAAACTTGCTAATTATAATATTTAAGAGATTAAATGGCTTGATTAATAAAAGAGGAAGGACTTAAGAAGCAAATATAGCTAAATTAAAATGATGAGGGAGCATAATCATGGAAAATAATAAAATAAAAAGAAACAATGGTAAAATTGTAATTTAATGGAAATTAAAATGAAACAAATTTAATTTAAAGCTTTCCAGACACTTTCTTCTCCAAGTTTCGGTTCAAAATAGACATGAGAGAGGGTTTAACTTGGTTTTCATATTTTTGCTGTAGGTAAGTTCAATTTAGTCCCATTTTCAATAACTTTCATGTTTTTGAGATCGTTACAATTAGGTCTGGCTAACCCGTACCTTCGATTTTGAAACTATTAAAGATTTTGAATGTTTCCATTGATGAATCTATATGATTTTTGATGTTAAATGATGAATTTGAGATATTAGTTGTTAATTAAAAGTGTTTTGTTAAGTAATTTTGAAGAATTTCCCGATTAAGGACTAAATTGTTGAAATAGTAAAAAGATAAGGGTTTGTTGTGAAATTATTGCAAAAATGGGTTGTATTGGATGCCATGAATATTTGGATAGCTTGAATTAGTATTAAAAATAGTTAATTTTCATGTTTTGGGTTTAGGGACTAAATTGAATAAAAGTAAAATTTTAGGGGCAATTTTGTAAAAATTTTAAAAATGACCAAATTGCAGGAATTTCCCGTGTGACCCAAGTCAGAGAGCACCCTAATATGAACACAGGCTGGGACACCGTCGTGTGTCCCTACTTCAAATGTCTACACGACCTGAGACACAGACATGTCTCTTGACTGTGTGAGACACATAGCCTGGCCACATGGGCAAGTGTTCCCTGCACCTTTGAATAATTTGAAAGTTTTCTGAAAAAAATTTTGAGTTTTCGATTTAGTCCGGATTATTTTTAATATGTATTTTGGGCCTCGAGGGCTCGTATAAGGGACAATATGTATGATTTTGATTGGTTTTTGACTTGAATGCTATATGATATGAAATGTTTGCATTTTCTGTCTATTTGATTTAAAAACTCTAGTAATGCTCTGTAACTCTGTTTTGACGATGGATTCGGGTTAGGGGTTGTAACATATCGATTTTAGGCCTAGTTAGAATAGTGGTTTCAGGACCATAAATTTGACAAGAAAAATTTATTTTTATTATATTTTTATGGTCTACAATCTCACGGAATGATTTCGTGAAAATCTAGTTCGAAAATTTTGACGTTTGGGCACTCAATTTAGTCAAAAGGATTAAATTGTAAAAAGTGCAAAACTTGAGTTCTAGAAGCTAGAGATGTCTAATTGCTATGAAATTTTAAATTGGAGGTCCTTAAATGGTAATTAAATTGGTTAATTTGTTGGACAAAAATGGACATGAAATAGGGTTTTGAGATATGGTTAAAGTCTAGGGTTTTGACCTATGATGAATATCTGTGTATTTTTGTGTTTAATGGTAGAAAATGCATGTTTATGGTTAGAAAAACTACTTTTACTAAGTGATTTTGGGTGAAAATGCATAAAAAGACTAATTTGTATAAGTTATAAAATATGTGGTAAAAATGTGTTTTAATGAAAAATGTGGGCTGTTATAAGTATAAAAGAGGTTTGGCTATGCATGGGTAGTGAAGAAATTAAACACATTTCATTTTAAGAGCCTAAGGGCAAAAGTGTAAATAAGACAAAATTTAGGGGTAAAAATGGAATTTTTCTATATTATTTTTGGGTCATAATGAATAATGTGACTAATAAGTGAGCTAAATTTGATATTATATCAAGAAAAACGAGATTCAGGCCTAGAACAAGGGAAAACGGGTATTTGATGGTTAGGTCATTTTCACCATTTTTGGTATCAAGGTATGTTCGTGTGTAAATGATGTAACTTTATATTATGCATTTAATATTTGATACTGCATCAATTGTTTAATTATTGTTATGAATATGTTCAACGAGGATTCGATGTGGTAAAATTCCCAGTTGAACCTTAGGAATAATTTAGGATACAATGTGACATGTCACTAGGAACTATGTGATTATGAGCTCATGAGATTTTTTGTATACGTGACTACATGATCAGGGTATTAGTCATGTCGTCGCCCTACCGGTGGTCAGGTATTCCAAAGATGTGTTGGGGATACACATGTCGACTTGTGTGAAAGCGACCAAAGTAGCTACGTCTTGACTATCAGCTTGTGTGAGCAGGCCCGTGATTAGTTCAAGAACGAGCATTATATGATATGTGATATGAGGTAGCATTGGATACATATGTGACACTTATGTGCAAAGGTATTCCGTGTATCTGATAGTATTCCAAGTGGTTCAACGGGAAACCCAACGGGTAATTCAAAGATTATGTCAAAGATGTGAAAAGATATGACTATGTTACGAGTTTGTACAGGTATGTACGTAAAGTTTATAAGCTTTGGCTTCATGATATTATGAGTTCATGATCACTACGAAAGTGACTTTAAGTTAACCATGTGATTATTGGTTCATGTGTGTGATGAATAAATACTTGGTAAAGTTGATTGATACTTATAAAAAAGGGTTTTTAGGCCAAATGGAATTGAATATGAATGAAGGAAAGATTGATATTAACGTCTATTAAAAATATTTATGAAATCTTGTGATTAAGTGTTTATGTTTATGATGTGAAAACTCATGGTAGAATCGGTTGACGAACATGTGTAAGGCTTTGGGGTCAAATTGATTGGTGAGATAGTAAATGTTTTTCATTTGAATTGTGATTTATCAGTTATGAGAAAAGGGAAATATGGACATAATTGCCTATTAAAATGGTTAAAAAAGTATGGGGAGAAAGAGTTTAGACAATTTGAAATGTGTTAAGCCATATGCATGAAAACATGAAGACACATAAGTAGTGTGTACTTTTACTAGGATGTTTGAAATTATTTGCTAAGTAAGAAACGTGTTACAATGAAGAGATTATGGTTGTTAGGCTAAAGTAAAGTTATGTTAAATTATGTTGATAAATCAATAAGAATAAATATGTGAATTGGATATGTTACAATCCTTGAGATTTATAGCTAATTTATATGAACTTGTGCTTATATTATCAAGCATGGTATATGATTAGCATGAATCGTTCATTATTTTCATGCGAACTTACTAAGCTTTGTAGCTTACCCCCTTCCTTTCCCATATCTTATAGGGTTGTATGCTAGCTCGAGTTGGGAATCGCCGGAGATGCTATCACACTATCAAGCTATCATCTTGGGGTAAAAGTAAATACAAATCTCCTAAGTTTATGGCATGTATAGGGACTTAGTCATTTGGAGTATGACTCATTATGATTGGCTAAATGTATTAGCTTGTGATGGCTAAAGGTTGGATGTAATTTGTAGCCATGCAAATTGGCCTATATTGGCTAATTGGTTGTAAGCACATATAATTATGCATGTGCATATGTGAATGTTTTGTGATTGTTTATATTTGCTTGATATATAATGGATATGAGTTTATTCATATGTTAATGCTCTTTGGGTGTGAATTTAGCATGACATGAATTGGTAAGGCATGATGTTATAATGCATGATAGATGATGGTATGAAAATAATATGCTATTGCTTGATGGTAGTTGTTTTGAAGGCATTTATATGCCATGACTTATACCATGTAATGTTGTGTGAATGTGTGCAAGTGAGGGTGGCAAAATGGCTTGGAAAATAGCCTTGTATTTGTCCACATGGGTAGACACACGGGCATGTGTCTAGGCTATGTGTGACACACGGTCAGCCCCCATAGGCGTGTGATCCGGCCGTGTGTCCCCTGCACCTTAATTGTTACAAAATAGAATGTCTAGAATTGGCCACACGAGCTTAGACATGGCCGTGTGACCCTAATTTGTTGATGACGTCATAAATAGAGAGTTACACAGGCTGAGGGCACAGACGTGTCCCAAGCTACACGGGTGTGTGACCCTATTTTCATGAAAGTTTTTCTATCTCCCAAATGTTTCTAAAATTCTTAGTTTAGTCCCGAACCACTTCCAATGCATGTTTTGGGCCTCGTGGGCCCATATAAGGGACGATTATGAATGATTTTAAATTGAACGAAATTTTATGGCCCGATTTTGTATGATCGGTTATGTTTAAGTTTGGTAATGCCTCATACCCTATCCCAGCGTCGGACACGAGTAAGGGGTGTTACAGGGGTGTTACATTATTAATTGACTTCCTTGATTATGTTAACAGTTAAGTATGATTGATGAATGGGGAGTTCTTAAGGGAAGCATTTGTATCTTTTGTTGAGTAGCTTTCCTGTTATGGTTTTGTTCACAAATTTTCAAATTGGGGAGATTATTCAAACAATTTTTGAGCAATGCCTACTCGTTCTGGCACTGCTCAACTCAGAAACTTGTCATGTTTAAGTTTGCAAATTATGACAAAAAATTCCTTGAACTTTGATTATTCTTGATACTTTGAACGACTACAAGCCCATCTATGATATCTAAACTGTCTATAGCAATATATCCTGGAGATAGGTCTTTGATTTGGATCAAGGAAATCAACTTCCCAACTTTGGTGAGATTGGTTTGAATTAGTTGATACTTAGAAGTATATCTTGAAGATTAAAGACTTATCTTGAGTTCATTAAAGATATTATTTATGCTTATTATCCTGTTGGTTTTATGGTTGGATTGGTTGTAATTGATATAGCATGCTAGCAAATCTCAATTCTTTATAAATTAAGAAGACTTGTTTAGGTGATGTACTGATGCAAGAGTACTTATTTTTGTTCATTAAGAATTGTTTCTTATGAGTGAATTAAGTGTAAAATCAAGCGAGTTTCTTAGTTTATGCCCTGAGTTTTCATGGGAAAACTTAGAGGAGAGTTGTCTAGATCTTAGGTGCAAAAGTAATGAGTCTAGTCTAATGAATGTTAGAGGTTTATATCACTTGTTGTACGAGTTGCTAAGATAGTGGATTATCTCTGTGGGTAAAGCCTTACTAATGTAAAGAAACTGAACTGCGTAAACATATTGTGCGTTTTATATTTTTCTGCCTTGTTCATTCTCAGGGCATGAAGCAATTGGCTCTGGTCTTAAGCATTAATTTTCACACTATTCAAGTTTACTTGCAAATATTAATTTAGTCATTTTAGAATAAACTTTTTAACTTTTGTCTATTTCTATTTTTTTTCATTTGTAATTTATGTTTTGTGCTTCAAATCTTTCTAATCATAAATTAGATGTCTTCTCACGAGATATATAATTTTATATATACTAGAAACATTATACAATTATCATGAGTGAAGTTAAGAATTTTAGAATAGAAAATCAAAATGAAATTATAAAATTTTAAAATCAAAACTAAAATTTTCAACTAACTAGGACCAAAATACAATTTATTTATTTTAAGCAAAGGAAAAAAAAAAGGAGGTAGATATAAAGAAGAAGGGAAGGGGAAAAAGTCAAGTACGGGCAAATTATTAAAATTTAGGTATAATAATTATTTTTCCCTTAAACTTCATAAAAAATGTTATTTTTGTATCTCATTAATTTTTTCACTTTTTTAGCTCTTAAATTTTTGTGATTTTTTTGGTCAAATTATCATAAAAATGATAGAAAATTAATGTTTATTAATTTTACTGATGTGACATACACATGGATTGTCATGTGGATAATATGCCAACATTTAATTAACTTTTTAAAATTAAAAAATATCTTTTTATAAGTTTTATAATTTTATAATAATTTTAATGAGTTTTAATTTTTTAAAAACAATTTTTTGAAAATTTGAGGTTTTAAGATTTTAAAAAATTAATTAAATACTGATGTGTCATCCTTGTAGTAATCCATGAGTATGCCATATAAGCAAAGTTAAAAAATGTTAATTTCTCTATCTATTTTAAGAGTTATTTAACAAAAAAAAGAAAAAAGAAAAAGAGAGAGACTAATTTAAGAACTAACAAAGACTAAAATAAATTTTTTTATAAAGTTGAAGAGACAAATAATTTATTATACCTAAAATTTAAATAAAAAAGCATGCAATTGTCCTTGGTATCATACCTTAACATCGAAGTCTCTAAAATGCGCAAGGAAGGCTAGGACCTTTGTAATATGTTCCAAATAAATATAGAGATTAATAGTTATAATTAAATAAATATAGCGATTTTAATTAAAGAATTAAGTATTTTTAAAGGAAAAATATAGATGTTCTCTTTTTTTTTTTTTTGGTCCAACAATAAATATGTTATTGATAAAGGTCAAAAAGTGAGGTTGAATTTCTTTTGCTTGAACCTAGCAACACAACAAAAGTGATTTAAACCTGTATGATCATGATCTTGTTGATTAATAATAATAATATTTTATGGATCAATTTGTAGTGTTTAGTGGTTTTGGTATCATAATTGCCTATCAGTCTAACAGAATTTGTTAATTAATTAGTACAAATTTTTACGCAATGTGTGACGTTTTAAGCATAACATTGACATTAATTAAGTTTTTTGGTTTTTATAATAATTATGCGTCTTTAGGGAATAATGGAATAAGTAATTGAGACTTGAGAGATTAGTATGATTAATTAAGACAAGAAGTAATAATTAAAACCGTGGTTATTTGATGCATGTCGTGTTAGATATGATGCTATTGGTGTCGAACCAGGAAACACGCACGCACTCCCATCCTTTTCACCAAATTCTTTGATTCTCTCCTTGCCTCAACTCACTCGCTCACTGGACCGCATCCTTTTAATATCTTACCCTTTTTTTAAATTATTAGTATAATCATAATTGTACTTACAAATAATATAATCCCATTAATTGTAATAGAAACCAATTATTATACAGCATCATCAATTGAGAATTAAAATATATCTAAATGTAAATATATATTTGAATTAAATTTTGAAAAATTCCAGCTTTATCACGGAAATTAAACCGGAATAAATTTAAATCCAAAATGTACATGGTACGTTATAAATGTATTTTTTGAGTTGTTAATGTGACATTGGCTTCATAAGATTGAAACTGTGAAAATTTTAAAATTCTAAATTTTAGTTTATCACGTGTAAATTTTAAATTTAGATTTATTCAAGTCATTCAATGTGCAAATTTTATTTAAATTTATATTAATTTGTGTTAAATATATTTTAATTATTAATTCAATTATATTTTATAATATTAATTATGATGGTAATTATATAACTTTACTAATTATACTCTCTTAAAATAAAGTTGAATGCTTTGAGTTGGTTCACTCTTTAATCCTTTATCGAAAGTTTGGATGTGATTACAACTTCTGCATTTTTAAAATTCAAAGTCCATATTCGATTTTTCTATTATGATTTACATTGACGGTTGATAGTGAACTATGATTTTGTCATTAAACAATAAACATTATGGATTAAGAAATGGGAGAACACAAACACACACAAACATGTAATAGAAACAGAAAGAATGAATTTTGTTTTGGAAGTTTAGTTGTATGTATGAAAGAGACCACGTGAACACACGTCGACAGGTATCTCAATATATATAATTAAAGCCAATAGATTCCAATTAGAATGTGCCATATGTAAAATTAATTATATTAATTTCAAATGGTATAGTAATGAATCCGTTGACATTATCAAAGGATGATTTTTTTAAATAATTTATTTAATTGATTTTGATTTTTTGAAATTTTAAATTTCAAGATTAAAAAAATAGAATTTTCGAAAATAGGATAAACAAGTACAATTTGAAAAAAATTTAATTCACTATTTTAGTTTATACTTATTTTTTACTTTAATCCTTAATTCTTTTTAACCTGGATCAAGACTTTAAAAAACAGTTTTTTTCAGTAATTGAAATGAAAACATCCTAGAAATTAGGTGATTCAAATGAAAGTGTACTTAATTTGGTGCGTACAATCAATTGCCGTTAGTGATTTAATGCATGGGTAACTAAAATGAAAGCACCTTAAAAGTTGGTAACCAAAATGAAAATGTATTAGAAGTTGGATGACCAACTAGGAAATTTACCCTAAAAGTAATTAAATGTTAAAGAGTGAAGACAACCGTAGATTCAACGAAAAGGACAATATGTAAGGACAACCCGACCCTTAATTTGTTACTATTAGGTACCCCTTCATAACCTTAAATCACATGTCACAAATAAAACCAGATTCCTTAATTTTTTTAGGTTTAGGTTATGGATGTATCTACCCTTGATTTATGGTTTATATGGTTTATACAGTTGTTTTAACCGATCTTCATATATCTATTAATCTATCGTATATATAATTATCTTATTATTTATTATTATATTAATATAAGTGTTAATTTCAAAGCTACTATATGTGAATAACGTTATTATCCTTTAAATTTTTAAAATTGAAAATTTTATCCTATTTAAATCTCTAATTTTATTTATAAAATTTCAACATTCTAAACTTGATGATTTAATGAATTATGTTGAGAATTGAATAAATCTAAAGTTTGAATTAAAATTTAGCTAAAAAATGGTGAAATATGAAATTCTAAGTTAAATAAAAGGTTTTAAATTATTTTCAATTTGTTTTGAACTAATTAGAAGACTTGTAAACTCAATTTTATAGATCGGTAAAGGATTTTTAAGAATTGAGAGTTTTCCCTCTTTGGTTGTTCATGTAAGCTCAAGTTTTCGGAAATATTAGATATAAAAAATTAGGTGTTCTTGATGGCTTAGGTCTATAATAATATAATATTTTAGATGTTTAGAAACATGTTTAGGGATTAAAAATGAAAATTGAGTAATAAAATCACTTATTTTAGTTAACTAGTTAAGTTTTCAATATTAAGAATGGAAAAGCATAGATATGTGAGTTTGTTGCTGTTTGAATGTGTTTAAGAAAGTAAATGATGTGAATATATTGTGTTTAATAAGTATGAAAAGTGTCGGATCCATCGGGAACCTCTAGAGTAAAGCAAAGGGCAAAGGAAAGTTAATTTGAGCTTTTGGCATACGAGCGAAAGTGAATCGACGAGTGATCAAAAATCGCTGCTTCTAAGCACAATTCACTGAGTTAATTGTGAGCTTAGGTTAGCCGAAACCCCTATCCTAAGTTCCAAGTGTAATTTTTCTTACTCGACCTATGTTATTTTACATGTGATGCTTGTATATTGTGTGATATGTGATACATGTGAGATATTTAAGCTTATGCTATGTGTATATGACAGTGAATGATAAACAATTTGCTGGTTTTATACACACCTAAGTGATTTAAAGTGAATATGGCTTTTTGAGCAGTTTTGATAGCATTTGAGAGTGCATTAAAAGTATTTTTGAAAGTGATGTGTATATGTGTTATTGACAAGTGAAAGTGTGCATAAAGCAGTAAGTAAATATGTGTATAAGTGGACATGTTGGCATTGTGATCTCTTGGAACCATTGGATATCATTGACATGCCATAGGATTCTGAGCACTCACCACCATTTGTTTATGTTTGGGCATTAAGGCCTTGGGACTAGTTTAGAGAGATAAGGGAATGTTGAGCTTAGCTCCATTCATTGGGGCTGGTTGGTGTGTTTGGAGAGTGTTTGCTTTATGATACACTTATATGGGACCGTGGTAAACTCTTTTAGTCATTTGGAATGTTTAGAGATCTGATTATCTAATGCATTATGTTTTCATACAAGTTTCATAGTCACAAAATGCCAATATATCAATAAGAAATGCTACGAGTTATGTTTAATGTAATGCCCTGAATGATTGACATATTATGCTTTCTCTCAACCATGGATTGTAACAGCTCGTTTTTAGTGAAATCAGAACAATGGTTTTGGGACCACAAATTTGAGATCAAAATAATTATTTTATTATTATTTTAAGGTCTACAGCATGATAGTATGATTGTGTGAAAATTTCATTAAGAAATTTTATCGTTTGAGTGTTTAATTTGATAAAAAGGACTAAACCGCGTAAAGTGCAAAAATAGTGTTCTAATAGCTAAAGGTGTCTAATAGCTATGGAATATTAAATTAGAGGTCATTATGTTGCAATTAGACCATGGTTAATATGAGTGGACAAGGATGGGCATGTATTAAGTGATTTTAATGAATAATAACAAAGGTTATTTAGGTAAATTATCAAATAAACATAGTAAAAATAATTATATCATCTCTCTATTCTTCATCTTCAACCGAACCTAGGGTGTAAAGAAGCCATTTTTAAGCTTCCATATTCGGCCATGGCATTTTTGTCCAATTAGGTATGGTTTTTGTCCCGTTTTTAATGATTTCTAATGTTTTGAGATTGTTACAGCTTAATCTAGCTAGCCCAGGGACTAATTTTCAAAAATGGTAAAGTTTTAGGGTTTTTCCATTGATTAATATAAGTGTATTTTGATATTTGATGATAGAAAATGTATGCTTGTTGTTAGATAAATAACATTTGTAAAGTGATTTTTGGTAAAATTGCTAATTAGGGATTAAATTGTAAAATGTGTAAATTTGGTGGTTAAATTGTAAAATGAATGAAAAATATGGGTTGGTATGAGTCTATATGAAATTCGGCTAACATGGGTAGGGACCTAATTGCATGAAATTGTATTTTTATGAGATAAAGACTAAATTGTAAAAATGTTTAAATATTAGGGGCAAAAGTATAAAGTTGCCATAATGTGATTTTTGGGCTAAATTGAATAGAATGAAAATTAAATAAGCTAAATTTGATTACATATAGATCAAGAAAAGTGAAATTCAGATCTAGATCGGGAGAAAAACAAGGTTTTAGACTAATCGACTCATTTCGTCATTTTTGCATTCGAGTTAAGTTCGTATGTTAATAAGCATTAATATAATTGTGTTTTAAATGCTTTATTATTGAATTATTTGGGAATGTGACCTTGCAGATGTAACAGCCCATTTTTAGGGTTAATCAGAACAGTGGTTTCGGGACCACAATTCGAAGTCAAAATTTTTATTTTATTATTTTATTAAGGTTTACAGTGTGATGGAATATTTGTATGAAATTTTCGTAAAAAAATTTTAACGTTGGGATGCTTAAATTGATAAGAGGACTAAATCGCGTAAAATGCAAAAGTTGCATTCTACTTGTCAAAGGTGTTTATTTGCAATAGTTTTAAAGTGGGGGTCCTCAAATGGTAATTAAACCATTTGAAAGGCTAGTGGACATTTATGACCATGGTTTATATGTTTTTAAAGATTATTTTAGTAAGGTTAAAATTGTAAAATGATTATTAAAGGTTAATAAAATAAAAGAAAATGAATTTAGTCCATCTTTTCTATCTTTCTAGCCGAATGTAATGAAGAAGAAAGCCATATATGGAGTTTTAGGGTTCGGCCATGGTTGTTCTTGATTAAGGTACGATTTTGATTCAGTTTTTGATGATTTCTATGTTTTTATGATCGTTGTTTTGAGTACTATCTAGCCCATGCCTCAATTTTTGAAAGTGTTGATGATTTTGAAAGTTTCCATTGATGAATGCTTGAGCTTTGTGATAGATGATGATGAAAAATGAATAATTGTTGATAGATTTTAATGTTTTGTAAAGTGATTTTTGACAAAAATGTCAAAAATGGATTAAATTGTGAAAAGATGAAAATGTGGGGTTAAAAGTGTGAATAAATGTGAAATATGGGTTGCTAGAGGCACTATGGTAATTCGGCGAAGCATAGGTCTTATTGAATTTTTATGAATTTTGTGTATTTATGAAATAGGGACCAAATTGAATAAATGTGAAACTTTAGGGGCTAAAGTGCAAAAATGCCCAAATGTGTGTCTGTGGACTAAATTGAATGTGTTGTTGAATAAAAGAGTTAATTTTGAATGTATATAGATTAAGAAAGAAAGAAATTGGATTTAGATCGGGGAAAATCGAATGTTATCAAATAGTCGATCCAGTCCCTCTATTCCGACTATAAGGTAAGTTCATATGCAAATAAATGTATTTAAATTAAATTATATGTGTTTATTTGTCATTGAATTGTTATAAATTTTGAATGAGCAATTATAAGCAAGAATTGACAGAGTTACGACATCCGAAAGTCCCGTACGAACCTTAGGAATAGTATAGGATATGAATGTCATGACATTAGGTTATCGAGATGGGATTACATGTAAGGCCATGTCTGGGAAATTGGCATTGTATTGTGATTACGTGTAAGACCATGTTTGGGACATTGGCATCGTTAATCGATTATGTGTAAGACCCTGTTTGTGACAGTGGCATCGATATGTGATAACATGTAAGACCATATCTGGGATATGGCATTGTACGAGCTTATGTGATTTTCGAGTATCCTTAATGACTCTGAATGGTTCAACGGGCAAAGTCAAGTCGAGAAAGAATGTGTGAATGAGTTAAGTGAATCTGATCCGAAAGTTGTTGAGAGCATCATCGCACTATCAAACACCTATATTGGTATTTTTGATGCTTCGTAAATATGGTATATGGCATGTATAGGCTAGTGTTAAGATGATATGTTTTGAGTTATGATATTAGCCATGAGATTTGGCTTGTAAATGTTGGTGTGGATTTGGCCATTTAAGTTGGCTTAATTCATAAGTTTGATAAGTGATATATGATATATGTATATATATGGCCTTGTGTTTTGGCATGTTTAGTATGATATAGTGATAATGAATTGATATATTTTGTGGTATGAATTAGTTGACAATATAATGAGAATATGCATAAGGAACATAGGTGAAAAATGTTGGTTATGAGACATTGTTTTGGTATGTTTGTGGTTACAATAGAATAGGTGAGTGATGAGGAATGAATCATGCTAGTTTGGTATGTGTTTGAATTTACAAATAGCATTGATTTGAGTTGATGAAATGGCTAGAATTGATATTGTAAGTTGGTGTAAGAAATAGCATGGCCTGGTTGCTTATTAATGTATTGAAATGGCATGAAATGTGGTGTTTTAGGTATGCTTAAGAAGGGTGAGAAATGTGGTTTCAACCAAGCCTATTTTCACTTCACACGGCTGAACACACAGGTGTGTGGCTTGACCGTCTGTGACGCATGGCCTTGGTGCACAGCCATGTGTCCCTTGGGGTACCTTTCAAATTTAAGTCAGTATACCTATAGGTTTGACACAGCCTAGACACACGGGCATGTCTACTGGTCGTGTGTGGCACACGGGTTGGCACATGGGCGTGTGGCCGGCCATGTGACCCAAGTCAGTAACCTCCCAAGTTTTCCCACGGCCATGGCACACGGGCGTGTCTTCAGTCGTGTAGTGCAAGTCAGTATGTATGCCTGTTTTCACACGGCCTGTGACACGGGCATGTCTGGTGACATGGGCGAGTGACTCATATATGTTTGAAAATTTTCTAAGTTTCCCAAAGTTTGCATATGTTATAGGTTTAGTCCCAAACCTCTTTTAAGCATGTTTTAAGGTCTCGTAAGACCTTATAAGGGGGACAATGTTAATAAGTTGAATGTATTTTGATTATGAATGTATAATTGTATGTGATTAATGTGTATTATCCGGTAATGCCTCGTAACCCTATTCCGATGAAGGATAGGGGTTAAGGGTGTTACAATGGATATGTTCGATGACGATTCGACAAATGTGAAATCCCGATTGAACCTTAGGAATAGATTAGGATACGAATGACATGTCATTAGGGGTTATATGATTTGGGTGTTGGTCCGTACATCCTACCGGTGGTTGAGTTATCTAGCGTGTGTTGTGGATTCTCGTTAGCTTGTGTGAGCAGCACCGTGTAGCTACGTCATGACCGTCAGCCTGTGTGAGTAGACCCGCTGATAGCTCGAGAGTGAGCACTATATGTGATATGAGATTGAGATAGCTTCGACTATGTATTAGCGCTTAGGGTGCGAGATTCCCAAGTATCTGATAGTATTCCAAATGGTTCAACGGGTATATCATAGATATGGATGAGTATGAGATTGGTACAAGATGGTACAAGTATGTACATGAACCGTATAAGCTTTGAATAGAAGAAACTTGTGAATTTCACATCTAACCTTATGAATGATTATGTGATAGGTTTGTGGATTAATATGAGTTGTATATTGATATATTCAATTGTTTGAATTGTGTATTTATGGCAAGTTGAGTTTATTACTATACGAACTTACTAAGCTTTATAGCTTACTTTGTTTATTTTTCATGTTTTATAGTGAATATCAAAGCTGGCTCGGATTGGGAGTTGTCGGAGATTGCATCACACTATCAAGCTTTCACTTTAGTACTTTTGAGCTTATGTATTTGGTTATATGACATGTATAGGTATTATGGTCATTTTGGTATATAGTTTGGTAATGAATTTAGCCATTTGTGTGACAGCCCTAATTTGACCCTAGTCGAAAAGTGGTTTCGGGACCACAAAACCGAGTCACAAAAATAATTAACCATTATATTATATACTTATTCTATGTGAAAATGCATGTGTGAAAGTTTTATGCTTTGATTTTTATCATTTGTATGTGAAATTTATTAAATAAGACTTATATGAGACATTTTTGAAATGTGGTAGTTTAATTTGTAATGATCTATTAATGCATGTTATAAAAGTAGGGACTTGCATGTCAAATATCCCTTTCGGTTATTAGTGGCCAGCCATGATGATGTTTTAAATATAAATATATATTAATTATCACTTAAAATGGCTTCATATTTTTATATTATTAATGAATAAAAAAGAAAGGAAAAATGGGTGATGAAAACAAAGTTTTATCTTTGTTCTTCGCCGAAACGAAAGAGAGGAAGGGGGAGAAGACTTCATTCGGTCACCTTAGGATTGAATCAAGGTAAGAATTCATATTATTTCTTAAAATTGTAGTTAATTTTAAGATAGTTACCAAGTTCTTTATTTAACCCATGTTAAAATTTTGGTTTTGGGGAGGATTTGAGTTCTCGGCCTTGGTAGAAAATGAAAGGGTTACATGGTTGTCTTCAAGTTTAATGAATAAATACAAATGGATGATGTTTGAGATAGTTTAAGGTGCTTGTAAGTAGTTTAGATGAATGAACAAAAAAATAAATAAATCATCTTGTATATTGGTGTAATTGCCGAATTTGAACTAGGGATATTTTTGAGGAATGTTTGTATTTTAAATGATGGAATAGAGTGAATGCTTGGGATGTGTTATGCATGAATTATAAGTTGGATTAAAGGCTGTTATATTGCCTTGTCATTTTTGAAAATGTACTTTGTTAAAGAAATTGAATGTTGGATGTTTAAGTGATGTAAGTATATGTATATTCGGCTTGTAGTTATATAAGTGTAGTATGAGAAAATAACTCATAAGTAATTGCAATGTATGTTTCAGTAAAAATTGGTCTTGTTGGCTATTCATGTATGTATATATATACGCAATACTACTTAGTGATTTCTTAGCTTATGTGTAAAAGTATATGCAAGCATGATTATAATAAAATTATGGTTTTGAGAAGTTGAATATTAATATACTCAAATAGTCAGTGAGTATTCGGCCTAGTAAATAAAAATGCAATTAATATATATATATATATATATATATATATATATATATATGTGTGTGTGTTTTCGGCATGGGTAAAACAAAGTGGCTAGTAAGTTGATTGAAAAAAAAAAAAAAGACAATGAGTGTATTTGATTATTCGGTCAAGATGATGTTTAAGTGCGAATGTATTTATGTAGATGTGCTTATAAGTATAACTTGAGATTAAATGGTATTTAGTCACTATAAATAACCATACTTGTAGAATTTATTAAATACATAATTGGTCTTAATGTAGATATGCATATAATTATAAAGTTGTTAATGCCTAAATAAGGTGTTTGGTTGTGCATGACTAGGGAATATATATATATATGCATATGGTGTTTGATAGTTAATTATTAAGTCATATGTATCTTAACCTTATAATATACATGTATTATATTAAATTGCCTATTTGATAAGAAATTAAATAAATTCAATTGTTTAAATCAAGCTCAAGAGCAAAAAGGAACTAGATCTGATAAGGGAAAGGAGAAAGCAATCGAATAGCCTATCCGCCACTGTTCAAAAATATCCGAGGTAAGTTTTGAGTAATTAAAATTGTTAGATAATTGATATAATGATATAAGTATGATATATAGATTGAGTATATGGCATATAACCGAACGGATAATAGAAGTTAGGCTGAGACAAATAGATGGTTATGTGATCTTGCGTATAAGTGTCGAACCGATGTTATATTGAAAGTATGTTTTCGTTGAGTGCTCATACTCAAATAAAAAAAATGAAGTACAAATATGATATGTTATATGGGCCGAATTATCATGTGATAAATATGTTTAGCTCTCGATATAATATATGTATCCGGGTTAAATCCATGCAGCTTCGTCTTTGGTAATAGATATCCGGTTAAATCCATGCAGCCGTCGTCTTTGGTAATAGATATCCGGGTTAAATCCCGCAGGCTTCGTGCTGGTAATAGATATCCGGGTTAAATCCCGCAGGCTTCGTGCTGGTAATAGATATCCGGGTTAAATCCCGTAAGCTTAGTGCTGGTATTATATCCGGACTGAAAGTTCTGCAGGCTTTGAGCTAGTAACTAGATTCGGGTTTTTGAAACCTAGCAGGCTTAATGCCGGTGATTCAAATGAGATTACAAATTTAGATGTTTAAAGTAAACTATTATCGAATATGTATGATACATGGTAATGACCAGGTACGTAATATATACTGTTATATGAATTGATTGCAAAGAAAGTCATTAGTATCAAAAAACGATATAATTATGTGAATGATTAATAGATCTATGAATAAAAGAAATGATCTATTCGATCGATATTTGCCATTATATGAAAATTTGTGAATTAAGTTAGTTGTATGAGCCATAAAGTAAAGCAAAGCATGTGCTGAAAAATTTCCTTGTGTATTTACATTCAGCTAATAGTCTTTATGTGTGGTACACTTGTGTAAATTTGGCCTAGTGATTGTAATTAGAATACAAATTTAGTAATATTCATTGTTCGATCTAAATGACATGTTTTAATTGTTGAAATGCTTAAAACTTACTAAGCCTCAAAGGCTTACTCTGTTTATTATTTCTCTGTTTTATAGATTGTCGATTTTGGCCACCGTCTTAGGGATCGTCAGTAGTTCATCATACTATCAATATTTTTGGTACAGTTATATTTTGGACTCGATATGACATGTATAGGTTAGGCTGTTGACAAAATATGTTTTGTAATTGTAAATATGTTGGCCATATCAAAATGGCATGTATATAACTTAAAGTTTGGTATGTGTTCAGTTCGATTTTTGCTTTTATTGCTAAATTTTGTGAATGAAAAAAATTAAATGTTTAGCTCGGTAATACCTTAGCCTAAACCGGCGATTGGACTTTGGCTAGGGGTGTTACAATTTGAGTTGGCTTGTAAAAGTTAAGTGTTTGGTTTTGTGTATAGCCATGTGAGTTGGCTTATTTTGGTATAGTTGGTGATGTATATATATGTGAGTTGGGTTATTTTTTGTATTGCTATGTAAATGTTTGTGGTGAATGGTTGTTTGTGAATTGGCATTTTGGATATCAAATGGTTAGAATTTGAGATTGATATGCTTGTGATTTTATGCAATTTAGTGCATAATTGAAAGTGACCATTTAGGTGATTTGAAAGTATGAAATTGGTATGAATTGAATGACTTATTTAGATACTTGAATGTCTTAAGGATGATGGTATGGAATTAGCATGAATTAAGCTTGGTTGAGATTGATTTGAATACCTATTTATGCCATGTTATATGCTATTTGGTTTGTGTAGGAGACTGAAAGTTTGGGTGAGAAAAATGGCTTGGCAAATAGCTTATTTTTGTCTACACGGGCAGAGACACGGGCGTGTGTCTTAGCCGTGTATAACACTATAACAGCTCAGTTTTGGCTAAATCGAAATAGTTATTTCGGGACCACAAATCCAAGGTCAAAAAATTATTTTAATATTATTTTTGGTGTTTATAGCATGTGATTATATATGTGTGAAAATTTCGTGAGCTAATTTTATTATTTAATAGCTCCATTTTAGAAAAAGGACTAAATCGCGTAAAATGCAAAAGTTGCATTCTATTTGATAAAGGTGTCTAATTACTATGATTCTTTACATGGAAGGTCCTTATGTTGATATTAGACCATTGGTAGTGGAATTTGACATAAATGGGCATTAATTGAATGTTTTAAATGGTTTTTAATTAAGGTCAATTTGGTAATTTGGTTATTAATGTTAATATTAATAAAACAAAACATGAATAAGCCTTATTATCATCTTCCTTAATCGAAATTGAGAAAGAAAAAGAAGCCATTTTAGGTCTTTGATATTCGGCTAGCATATTCCTTGATTAAAGTATGTTCTTTTCTCGGTTTTTGATAATTTTTACGTTTTTTAGATCGTTGCTTCATGTTTTAGCTAGCTCGTACCCTAATTTTTGAATTGGTTGATGAATTTGTGAGTTACCATTGATGATAGCTTGATTTTTTTGAATGTTGATGATGGAAAATGAATATTTGTTGATAGTTATACAAGTTTTATAAAGTGATTTTTGACAAAAATGTCAAAATGGATTAATTTGTAAAATGTGAAAATTCTGTGGTTGAAATGTGAAATAAATGTGAAATATGGACTGTTAGGGACTTATAATAAATTCAGCCAAGCATGGGTTTTGTCAAATTTGGTGTAATTTGTGTTTTTGTGAAATGAGGAGTAAACTGAATAAATGTGGAACTTTAGGGGCTAAAGTGTAAAAATGCCCAAATAGGTATTTTGGATGAAATTGAATGATTTGATGAATAAATGAGTTAATTTTGAATGTATATAGATCAAGAACGAAACAAATTGGATTTAGATCGAGGGAAATCGAAAGTTGTCAAGTAGTTGATCTTATCTGATCTTTTTATATACGAGGTAAGTTCATATGCAAATAAACGTCTTTAAATTGATTTATATATGTTTATTTGTTATTGAATTGCTATGGATGTTGAACAAGCAATTACGAGCAATAATTGATGAAGTTACGATATTCGAAAGTCCCGTACGAACATTAGGAATAGTATAGGATACAAATGTCATGACATTAGGATTACCGAGATGTGATTACATGTAAAATGTCTGGGACATTGGCATCGTTATATGATTTCGTGTAAGACCCTGTCTGGGACAGTGGCATCGATATGTGATAACATGTAAGACCATATCTGGGATATGGCGTTGTATAAGCTATATGTGACTTTCGAGTATCCTTAATGATTCTGAATGGTTCAACGGGCAAAGTCAAGTCGAGAAAGAATGTGTGAATGAGTTAAGTGACTCAGGTACATACGAGATTTATATGAGTATTGAAAAGGGAAGTATTTGATGAATTCATTTACGCTATTGAATATGTATACATTGGGAAAGGTTTATAAGCTTACATGTGCCTACTTATAATTTACTTTTTTGATGGAAATGATGTTGATTCATGAGATGGTTTTATCTGTATATGTCTTACTAAGCTTTTAAAGATTACTTTGTGTGTTCTTTCACAGTTTTATAGATAATTGAAGCTAGCTCAGACATCGAGGATCATCAGGAACTGTCATCACACTATCGACTACTTGTTGGTATTTTGGATGCTTTGTAAATATGGTATATGGCATGTATAGGCTAGTGAGTTGATGATAAATTTTGAAATATGATATTAGCCATGTTTGTTGGCTTGTGAAATGATGTAAATGTTGGTGTGTATGGCCACTTAAGTAGGTTTGAATTAGGTGTTTAGTAAGTAATACATGATGTATAAGTTGCCTTATGCTTCGGTATGTTTGGTATGGTTATATGTTTGCTCAAGTAGCTAGTTGTCATTTGGTGAGCTAATGCTTGAAAAAATGATATGTTGTGGCTTGAGATGATAAATTTTGAAATATGATATTAGCCATGTTTGTTGGCTTGTGAAATGATGTAAATGTTGGTGTGTATGGCCACTTAAGTAGGTTTGAATTAGGTGTTTAGTAAGTAATACATGATGTATAAGTTGCCTTATGCTTGATGTTTGTTTGTATGGTTATATGTTTGCTCAAGTAGCTAGTTGTCATTTGGTGAGCTAATGCTTGAAAAAATGATATGTTGTGGCTTGATTTTGAGATGATGAAGTGGTATGTTTTGAAGCATGAAATAGATGATAAGATGATGAGGAAATGCATTTAGAAGTTATGTAAGTTTGATGATTTTGGCATATTGATGTGGTATGTTTTGGCTATGGATTGAGTAGTTAAGAGGATGGTTTATAAATGGTTTGAAATGTGTACAAAATAGCATGTTTTAGTTGCATATTAATGTATTAAATTGGTACAAATGTTGTGGTTTAGGTATGCTTGAGAAAGGGTGAGAAATGTGGCTTCAACCAAGCCTATTTTCACTCCACACGTCCGAGCACACGGGCGTGTGGCTCGATCGTGTGTGACTCATGACCTTGGTACATGGCCGTGTGTCCCCTAGGGTAGTCCTTTGAATTAAGTCAGTATACCCTACAGGTTTGGCACAGTATAGACACACGAACGCGTGTCTATTGGTCGCGTGTGACACACAGGGCTGGCACATGGGTGTGTGGCCAGCCATGTGACCCAAGTCAGTATACCCTCAAGATTTCCCACGGCCATGGCACACGGGCGTGTCTTTGGCCGTGTGCTGTAAGTCAGTATGTATGCCCTGTTTTCACATGACTTGAGACACGGGCATGTCAGGTGGCCGTGTGATGCACACAGCCTATTCACATGGGCGTGTGATCTCTGTATGTTTGAAAATTTTCCAAGTTTCCCAAAGTTTTCAAATGTTATCAGTTTAGTCCTAAACCTCGTTCAAGCATGTTTTAAGTCTCGTAGAGCCTTATAAGGGACAATGTGATTATATTTGATTGATGTTTTGATAATGAATTTAAGTGTGAGAAATGCATGATTTATGTTGTGATTTGTTTGGTAATGTCTCGTAACCCTATTCCGGCGATGGATACGGGTTATGGGTGTTACAAATACACGGTCAGGTGACATAACTGTGTGTCCCCTGGTGTTTAAATAGAAATCAAGTCAGTATGCTCCATATGGCCCAACACAAGGGCGTGTGACTTGGCCATGTGGCATAAGTCAGTATATCCTATAGGTTTGGCACAGCCTAGCACACGGGTGTATGAGGCCAATTCGAAGGGCACATGGGCTTGTCACACGGGTGTGTGGTTGGCCGTGTGACCCAGGTAAGAGAGTTACACAGGGTCAGACACGGGGTCAGACACGGGCTGGGACATGACCATGTGATCCTATTTTGATTTTCCACACGACCTATGACACAGGCGTGTCTTTAGCCATGTGAGACACACGGCTCACACAGTTGAGCCACGCAGGCGTGTGTCCCCTGTATTTTGAAAAATTTTCTAAGTTTTCTGAAAATTTACTAAGATATCGGTTGAGTCTTAAACCACTCTTAAAACATGTTTTGGGCCTTGTAGGCTCATATTAAGGACGTTATGAATAATTGTGAATGTTTTATATTTGAAATGGAAAAATGTATGTGAAATGTATGTTCTTTTGTGTTATAAGTTCGATAATGCTCCGTAACCCTATTCCAGCAATGGATAGGGTTAGAGGTGTTACATGGATTGTGTGTTTACTTGTGGCTTTCGTGAGTACTCACTGAGCTTGAATAAGCTCACACTCGTGTTAATAAATTTTGCAAAGAAATAACTTTAATACGGAGGAGGAGTATGTGAACCAAGTGATCCAAAGCAAGGCAATCCACTTGAGTTTGTAATGTGGTTTTCAACTCCCAAAATAAAGGCAATGTGGGATTAGTTTTGTTGGGAAATAGACTTCATTTTTGCTAGTTTGTAAATGGACTTGAATGAAATATTTAAAGGATTTTGAACTTTGAAATTGCTATTGAATGATGCTGGTGATGAATGATTTGAATATGCATGATTGCTAGTTTAAGTTGTATGTTGACGGTATGCATGTCTTTAGGTTAAATAATGAGACATCAATATCCCTATTTATTTGAATTTTCTATTTAAGCTGAGGATGCGATGAGACATCAATATCCCTATTTGTTTGGTTTAGGTAAATTTCAAGGACGAAATTTGTATCACCCCTCACCCGTATTCAACGCTGAAATAGGGTTTCGAAGCATTACCGGACTTATAGCACAGAAAATCATACATTTCACATACATTTCTCAAATTGAATAAATCATCATTCAAAATCATTCACATTGTCCCTAATACGATCCCATAAGGCCCAAAACATGCATTCGGGAAAGTTCAGGACTAAACCGACAACACAAAATTTTTTTATGAAACTTAGAAAATTTTTCCAAAATACAGGGGACACACACCCGTGTGACCAAATCGTGTGTCTCACATGGCCAAAGACACGCTCGGGTCATAGGCCATGTGGATATCCGAAATGAAAGCATATGGCCCTGTTCCAACCCTTGTCCTACCCTATGAAACTTTCTGACTTGGGTCACACGGCCAACACACACGCCCGTGTACCCTAAAAATGGCCACACATGCCCGTGTGCTAGGCCGTGTGCTAGGCTGTGCGAAACCTTTAGGGTATACTGACTTATGCCACACGACGACATCACACACCTGTGTGATGGGCTGTGTGGAGCATACTGACTTGATTTTAATTCCAACACCAAGGGACACACGACCGTGCAACATAACCGTGTGTCACACACGGCTGAGACACACGCCCGTGTCTCTGCCCGTGTGGACAAAAATAGGCTATTTACCAAGCCATTTTGCACCCAATTTGCATATACCTACATGAAACCAAATGGAACAATTCATGGCACAAAAATAGGCATTCTATTAACCTCATTCAAGCATAATTCATACCATTTCAACACCAACCAATAAAAGACACATCAATACCACAATACATTAATTAATTTCATACCAAAACTCACTTTTACTAAAACATCAAAATAACCAATTCCAAATATGCATCATTTGTTTAAATTCACTATCATACCAATATTATAACTCAACCATTTTCTATCCATATTACCTATTATCAACAAGCATCACATATATCCATCATCAAGTTCACACATAAGCCATATGCACAATTGTATACACAACCAAATCCAACCAAATTAAGCCAATTTCCATAGCTATATACAAACCCAAACATTAGACATTTACAAGCCAATTCAAATGGCTAAATGCATAGCTAACACATATGTATCAAAATAACCAAACTTCTATACATGTCATATACTCAAAATACTTAAGTTCAAAAGTACCAAAGTGATAGTAGGATAGTGTGATGAAGTCTCAAACGATCCTCGAATCCGAGCTAGCTTTAAAATCACTATAAACACAGTAAAATAAATAGAGTAAGCCTTATAGCTTAGTAAGCTCATATGATTAATAAGTATAATACACCAATTCATTCACAATTTAAAGAACATAAGTAAATATAAGCAATACATTCAATTCAACAATTTGCACATTGCCATAATTCTGTCTATCATGTATAAATTTATCAACTTTCACTTACTTTTCATGTTAACTTATCAATTATCACTTAGTTGACAAACTTATCATAAGTATCTGAACTGGTCCGTATAATTGATTACATCCACGTACCATTATCTTTTCCTCTTGAACCATTCGAAATAACATCGGATACTCGAGAATCTCATACCAAAGTGCCACATACATAGCCAAAGCTATCTAAATCTCATATCACGTATACGCTCACTCTCGAGCTATCAACGGGCCTGCTCACACAAGCTGCCGATCAAGACGTAGCTACACAGTGCTGCTTACACAAGCTTTTAAGTATCTATAACACATGTCAGTATACTCAGCCACCGGAAGGACGTATAGGACCAGCACCCAAATCACATAATCACAGTAACCCCTAATGACATGTCACTAGTATCCTATCTATTTCTAAGGTCCAACAGGGATTCTCACTATGTCAATGCTTTTTTGATAGATTCTATAGTGTCGTAATATCAAAATTATAATCTTTAAGCATATAAACACATATAACATGAAGCTTATTAATCATACAAACTTACCTCGATTGTAAAGTCGGCGAAATGGATCTATTAGTCAATTACTTTGTTTTTCCCCTGATCCAGATCTGAACTTCATTTTTTTTTGATATATGTAATATAAAATTTAGCTTATTCAATCATCACTCTATTCAATTCAATCCAAATTTTATATTATGGCAAAATTACACTTTTGCCCTTAATATTTTAATTTCTTTACAAATTAGTCCTTATTTCATAAAAACACAAATTCATGCAATTCCACCTAAACCCATACTAGTCGAAATTCAATTAAGTCCCTAGAAGCCCATAATTTTCATTTATTTCACATTCAATGTTTCCTCATTTCACAAATTAATCCCTAATTTGTATTTTCACTAAAAATCACTTAATAAAACTTGTATAACTATCATCAAACATTCATAATCTATCATCAATCATTACAGCTCATACATATTCATCAATGGAAACATTCTAAACCTTTAATAGTTTTGCAAATCAGTCCCTGGGCTAGCTAGACCTAGTTGCAACGATCTCAAAAACATAGAAATAATTAAAAATGAAACAAAATTCACTTACCAATTGAGCTAGGAAGGTTGGCCGGATATAAAGGATAAAAAATGGCTTCCTTTTCCTCTTGAAAATCGGTGGTAAAGATTATAAGAAATAGATATTTTGTTTTGTTTTATTTATTATGTCTTTAATTATCAATTAACAAGATTAATCTTTAAAAACATTAGTAATTACACCAAACACCATGACACTATCCTCCACTATTTCATAAATGGGATAATTATCACATAAGGACCTCTAATTTAAATTTCTATAACTATTAGACTCCTTTAGCTTATAGAACACAACTTTTACACTTTACGCGATTTAGTCCTTTTTACCGAATTGAGCACTTAAACAATAAAATTTTTCAACGAAATTTTCACATGAATATACTTTCATGTTGTAGACATTAAAATAATAATAAAATAATTATTTTGAATTCAAATTTTTGGTCCCGAAACCACTGTTTTGATTTGACTAAAAACGGGCTGTTACAACTCGCTTCCTTAGGAATTTTCATCCCCGAAAATCTTACCAGAAAAGAGGTTAGGGTGCTATTTTTCTCATAGCTTCCTCAGGCTCCCATGTAGCCTCTTCGACATCATGCCATCGCCATAAAAAATTCACCAAAGCTATTCATTTATTCCTCAATTCCTTAACTTCTCGGGCTAAAATTCTGATCGGTTCTTCATTATACGTCATATTAGGCTGAATTTCAATCTCAGTCGGGGAAATTACATGTGATGGGTATGATCAATATCTTCGTAACATCGACACATGAAACACGTGGTGGATCTTTTCTAATTCTGACGGTAAAGCTAGCCAATATGCTACTGGTCCTGTAATAGTCCAGTTTTGACCCTAGTCAGAATAGTGGTTTCGGGACCACATATCCGAGTCAAAAAATATTTTAATAATATTTTTTGTGCCTATTATAAGTGAATTGACAAAGTCTCATGTGAAAATTTAACTGTTTGTGTGCTTAATTTGCAAAAAGGACCTAATCGCGTAAAAGGTAAAAACTATGTGCTAGATGTTAAAAGTGGTTTTTTGACTTGGCTTTAAATTGAGAGGTCCTTGTGTGGTTATTATGCCATCTACTTAGATAATGGACATATATGGCCTTATTTCAAATGATTTTTATATGAATAAATAAAGGGTAAAATGGGTATTTGTTTAATAAGTATTAGTTAAATAAAACAAAGCATAAAATAAAGCTATTATACATGTTCTTGGCTGAAAATAAGAGTAAAAGAAAACAAAAAAGCTTTGGCTAGTGTTTGACACTTACAAACTTTGATTTAGGTATGTTTTTGCTTCAGTTTTTGATAATTTCTACGTTTTTGTAATCGTTGCTTCGTATATTATCGAACCCATGCTTCAATTTCTAATTTTGTTGATGATTTGGAAATGTGCCATTGATGAAACTATGAGTTTTATGATGTTAGTCGATGAATTATGGAAGTTTGATGTTGGGTTTAAATGTTTTGTTTTTGAATTTTTGATAAAATTAAGTAATTTGGGTAAAATTTTAAAAATGTTATTTTGAGGGGCTAAAATGTGAAATAAATGAAATGTATAGATTTGTATGAGAGCTAGGAGAATTTGGCCAAGCATGAGTATGTTCAAATTTTGTGTATTTGGTGATTTTGTGAATTAGGGACTACAGTGTCGAAATGTGAAAATGTGGGGGCTATTTTGCAAAATTCCCTAATTATGTGTATATGGATTGTTTTGAATGATTTGGTGAATAAAAGGGTTAATTTTGAATACATATAGATTAAGAAAAGAGTAATTCGGATTTAGATCAAGGGAATTCGAAGATTATAGAATAAACGTTCGAGTCGACAACTTCGAGTACGAGGTAAGTTCATACGTAGAACATGATATTATAAGTACATGTTGCTGTTTTGATTATGCATAGATGTATAAATAATTGAGCTGGATGTATATGATGATGAATCAAAAGTATTTGGCACTAAGTGTGCGATTTAAACTAGCTTCGGCTGCTTGAGGCACTAAGTGTGCGATACTAACTTAGTCTCGGTTAATTGAGATAGCACTAAGTGTGCAAAATTGTTCTAGCTTCAGCTAACCTTTAAGCACTAAGTGTGCAAATGTTTAAAGCATTGGCTATCTTTGGAAAGTGTTAAAGTATTCGAACAAGAGGTGAGATTGAAAATGAATGAATATGAAAATGTTCAGGTAAGTATGATACCTATGTGTTGATGATATTATGTTTATAAAGCTCTTTGAATTGGTAAGAATTTATGGATTGTGTTGGTATAGATTTGATAGATGAATTGAGAAATTATAAATATTTAAGTGTTGGTGATTTATGTTTTATATACTATTGATGATTTTAGTACGAGCTTACTAAGCTTTTGAAAGCTTATTTTGTGTGTTTGCATTATTTTATAGATATCGAAGCTACTACAAGTTCGGGGATTGTCAAGGATTGTCACCACACTATCGAATCTCATTTTGGTACTTTTGAAAATGTATATTTTGAAGTATGGCATGTATAGGCTAGTAGTTGTGGAAGTATGTTTTGTAATGTATGTACCTAGTCATGTGATTTGGCTATTTGGTGTTTAAACTCATAGTTCTTAATGACTTATGGTATGTGATGATAAGTTGCAAATGTGGTATGTATTAGTTGTTAAGTTGTGGTAAGTTTAGCTTGAGATTGAATGATGTATGGAAGGAAATATTTTAGCATGATCTTATCTCATGTTGGCATGAATTGGTAAAGTGTATGAGTAAGGATTTGGGTAACTATTATATGATATGAATGGTTTTTGTTTTGGTGTTGAAATTAACTGAAATGGTGGTGCAATTATGCTTGTTTTCTTTGCTTGTAGGTTGACCAAATTAGGGTGGCAAATTGGCTGTTCAAATGGCCTATTTTTGTCCACACGGGTAGAGACACAGGGATGTGTCTCAGCCGTGTGCGACACATGGCCATGTTGCACGGTCGTGTGTGACACACGGCCATGTTGCACAGTCGTGTGTCCCCTGGAGTTCTTTACAATTGTAAGTCAGGCTCGACCACGGCCAAAGCACATGAGCATGGCTTGTAGCCGTGTGGGCAAGTCAGTAGCTATGCCCTGTTTTGCCACGGCTTAGACACACAGGCGCGTCTAAGGCTGTGTGAGGCCCACAGTCTGTTCACACGGGCGTGTGACCTTTTAAAAGTTGAAAATTGTTATAAGTTCTGAAACTTTTATATGTTGTCAATTTGGTCCCGAATGCATGTTTTCAGTATTGTATACTTGCTTTTACAATCTTAATGAATGTGAAAGTATGAGATTTATTGCAATGAAATGATATTTGATATTCGATTATCTTGAATCGTGTTATGGATTAAGTAATGCCTCTTAACCTATTCTGGCGACAGATATGGGTTAGGGGTGTTACAGGTCCTATTCTTTCGATAATCTCATACGGCCCAATAAACCGCAGACTTAATTTGCCTTTACGACCAAATCGAATGATCTTTTTCCACGGAGGTACTTTCAAGAAAACTCTATCACCAATCTGAAATTCTATGTCTTTACGTTTCAATTCTGCGTAAGATTTTTGTTAATCTGAAGCTGCTTTTAAACTGTCATTAATTACTTTTACTTTATCTTCAGTCTCTCAAATCAAATCAACCCCGTGAATCTTTTTCTCACTCAGTTTAGTCCAATACAATGGAGTGGGGCATTTAAGACCACACAATGCTTCATACGGTGCCATTTTTATGCTCAATTGAAAACTATTATTATACACGAATTCAACCAATGGAAAATATTTCTCCCAATTTCCTTGAAATTCTAAAACACAGCAACGAAGCATATCTTCGAGAATCTAACTTACTCTCTTAGATTGACCATCGGTTTGCGGATAAAATTTTGTACTAAAGTTCAATCGCGTACCCAGAGCTTCTTGTAATTTCTTCCAGAATCGTGACGTAAACCTCGAATCTCTATCCAAAATAATCAAAATGGGCACTCCGTGCAATCTAACTATCTCAGAAATGCACAATTCAACCAATTTATCAAGCGAATAGTTTGTACGTACCGGAATGAAATGTCTAGACTTCGTTAGTCGATCAACGACAATCCAAATAGCATCTTTCTTCTTTGGAGACAGGGGTAATCCTGATACAAAATCTATCGTAACTCTATCCCATTTCCACTTTGGTATCATCACAGGCTGTAGCAATCCCAAAGGCACCTGATGTTTAGCTTTAACTTGCTGACAAATCAAACATTTTGATACAAACTCTAAAATGTCTCGTTCCATACCCGACCACCAATACAATTGTTTCAAATCATTACTCCCTCGGTGAACAGATAAACAACCACTGTGTGCTTCATGCAAAATTTTCTGAATAAGTTCAGAATTCTTTGGTACACAAATTCTATCTCGAAACATTAAACAATCATTAGATCTGATATGATAGTCTGAATCACTCGATAGCTCATATTGCACTCTTTTAACTTGCAACTCGTTGTCACAGTTTTGAGCTTCACAAATCTGTTGAAGAAATACCGGTTTAACTTTTAACTCTGCTAGAATCAAACCATCATCAGATAAGGTTAACTGAGTATTCGTTACTTTCAAAGAAAATAATGATTTTCTACTCAAAGCATATTCGACTACATTCACTTTCCCCGGATGATAATCAATCACCAACTCATAGTCTTTCAGTAATTCGAGCCATCTCCGTTGTCGTAAATTCAAATCTTTCTGAGTCATAATATACTTCAAGCTCTTGTGATCGGTAAAGATGTTGTAACACCCAAAATCCAACCTGGATGTTATGGCCGAATCTGGCGATGTCACATTGAAGTGTTTTTCGTAAAGTGAGATATCGTTGAAAAACCCGTTCTATATTTAACCTATTTGTGATCTTAACGATGATTTTAGGATGTAACATTCATTTTCAAAATGTAATCCGTTTGGAAAAAATTTAATCATACTAAGACGTCATTAAATTTTGTAACACCCCAAACCTGGCCTAGACGTTATGACCGGATCCGAGTGCTACATCGAAGCGTTCAAAACATTTCGTATTACTTAGTTTAGAAAACTTAGTTGGTGTTTTAAAAGATATCTTTTAAAAAGATTAAAGTGAATGGAAGCTGTGCACCAGGTAGGAAACTGGAAAAGAGGAGGTGAGTTCGTCGGACTGCTTAAGTACCAAGCTCCCTTCGGATCCAATCCTAGACATTCACACCGCCATTGCCACAGTCTAACATCACGTATATTTTTATGAAACCCATTTGATTAAGTCCATTTTAGAAAAGTGATTAGTTTTTGAAAATCATTTGCTTAGCGGAAGCCTTACTTGTAATCGTGTTATTTTAAAATCAATTATTGTTTCGGAAAATGCGCCCTAGAACTGATCCATTTCGATAGTTAAAGTAAATCGTTTTCATCATAATAAAATATAAATCAAAACCATAAAAATAAATAAGCGGCCTTATTACATTTAAAAACCCAAAAACCTTAAACAAAAATAAAAGGACGTCCAGTTCATCAGAAAGAAATCGAATTTGCAGAAACATGTGGCCACTCTGAATCCCTCACGGCTCCAAGCCCACTATGGTTGGGGATCACCTGCGTGGATAAAATAAAGGGGTGAGTTTGGGGAAACTCAGTGTGTAAATTAACCCAACCATAGCCTATGTCAGCTCAAACCACAGAAACAGATCAAGTTGGCCTTGGCCCAGAATAGATTTCAGAATAAAGCCCATAGGCCCATAACAGAACAGAACAGATATCACATGTATATGCAGAAACCCAACCCAAATCCAACCACATGCACCCCCATACCTGCCTTACACCATGTGGGGAGACTACTCGACCCACCCAACCACTACACGCCACAGAAATATGCAAAGAAGGCGCGAGCGAATAAAACCAGAACAGATAATCGTGGCGAGCCACCGATCAGAGATATATGTGGCGAGCCACCGAGATCGAATAATTGTGGCATAGCCACCAGGACGCTTCCTCCATAATATAACCCATGTCCCCATACAACAGATATACAACCATGGCATACATTATACAGAATCAGATCATCATGCTTTTCAGTCAAAATTAACCCTAGAGGTATAATGGTCATTTTGCACCTAGGGGTATAATAGTAATTTTACATACATAGGGGTATTCTAGTAATTTAACTACTCTAAGGGTTTCCATGCATAACATAGCCATCTACGTACTAAATAGAAACACTTACCGAGCGTTCTTACCATATTAGGCCCGTTGGCCCATTTACCCTATTTTGGCCCATTAAGCCCAGAAATATCGAAATGCACTGAATCGTGCACTCTGCTGCCTTATCACTTTAGTTTCTCAGATACATCAAACTATCAATCTCACGAGCATTCGCACACTCGCAAGTTCCCAAAATATCGGCTTTTCGGCATTTTGATTTTTCGACTTTTGTCGATCTAGTCTATGAGAGGGTGTCAGTTACACACCTGTTTGCGACGATATGCTGATGAGTTCCACACACGAGTTGCCTACGATCGCCATTTAATACGTTAATTATAAATCCAATAGCAACTTTTATACAGAACCCCTTACCAAGAATTCGGCCCTTAACACCTTAGGCACTAGCAACCTTACCTTTGCCGAAACTAGTGACCAAGTTTAGATCCAATCGTTCCACTTGTCCAAGCCTTGATCAGTAGCCTCTAGATCACACTATTATCAAAATAAAATAGTTATCACAACCCCTTAGGGCTACAAGTCCAAATCGACAGCCTCTCTAACTTTTAGGGATTTCAGCTTTTCCTAAAATACGAAATATAGATTGGGTTGGAAGGACTTACCACTGGTTCCTTCAGTCAACGTTTCCCCTTAATTCCTACTCGATTTTGATGCAATTCTACCCCTCAAATGATAACAAAAGTCGAGCCTTCAGTGATTTTTAAAATTTGGCTAAGTCCCTATGGCTATGCGTTTTCGACTTTTTGTAATAGTGAAGAAAAGATGAAGATTTGTAATGGCTTTGAAGATAGACACTTGGGGTTTAGAGGACTAAAGAATCGGTCAAGAATGATGAAGAGAAGTAAGAGGATTGACTAGGAGAAATTGGCACAGAAGAAAGTATAGCTTTCGGGATTTCAGCTTTTTATGGCAAATGGCTATGAAGGTTTAGAAACGTCTGAAGAAAAAGATGGAGATGAACAGGAGGATGGAAAGATTCGGCTATGGAGGGAAGAAGAAGAAAAAGAAAGTAGATGAAGAGAGGAGAAAGGAAAAAGTAGAGGATGAATAGTCAGAAAACGGCACAACTAACCCCATCTGCCGAATTTATAACTGTCAAATGACCTAGCCGAATGTTGCCCTCTAATGAAACCCTTGGCTGGCCAACTCTTGCTCCTCAAGAGTCCACCATTTGGCCAACTCTACTCTCTCTAATCACCTCCTAAATTCTCTGCCTTATCCCCTCCTTGCTCAATCTCCTGAGCAACCCAAACTCCTCGTGACAGACTTTTACTTGAGTTCCATTACTTCCCTTTTCTGTACATAAAAATTAATTCCCTTAATATGCTTTCATTGTGATTTGAACCTGGGTCCTCACTAACATCCACACGCCACTTTTATAGCCTTCCTAGTAGCATCACATGCCACTTTGCCACCTGCTTCCTTGTGTTTTGTTTTACACAATTAATACTTAAAAGCCCAGCTTAACAGAACCCCTTTTTCTTATGGAATTAAAATTAACTAAAATTACCGGGTTTTAACTTAAGCTTGGGCCTTCTAGAGGCCCACTAACATAGTTAAACCTACACCTAGCAAACAGAGCACAGAAAATTTTAAATTTTGCCAACATTTTTAGAATTCCCAAAATTGGGATGTTACAAATTTATTTAAACTTTATTTCTTTCGGAAGCTCTTAAAACAGGTTGCGTATTCGTGGTATTTTTGAAAAGCATTTATCTTTTTGAAAATTCACGTCTTACCCTATTGCTAGCAGTTATGAATCAAATCAAATAAAAACCAAAATGAAAGTAAAAATCCATAAATGCCTTATTACAGTAAAAATACCCAAAATAAAATTAGTTATAATTTAAAAAAATAGAAATGAAAGTATACGCGATTGTGTAGCCACCTTTGAGTGCCTTGCAACACCGATCCGCATAAGACTGGGGATTACTTGTACAGATAAACAAATGGGTGAGTTATGAAAACTTAGTGTGTAATCCCATACCAAATAACCAAACAGTGCATATACAGTCTGGGCCTAAGTCCAATTCAGTAATGGTTCAGTCTCAGTTAGGGCCTTAGCCCATTACAATATCAATATCAGTGGGCCTGAGCCCATCTCAGTGACAGTAGCAGTACAGATATGCAATCAAGAGATATTACCCAGCCAGCCTCTACACTCCATCTCTGTCCAACCCTGCACTCCATGTGGGGATATAATCAACTCACCCATCCCTACACTCAAAATAGTACCGGTTGCGGCACTAAACAGTATTTGTAGCAGAGCTGCCATTACAATACACTTCCTCCAACCATAATAAAACCCACCCCATGCAACACATCATGCATCATGTCATGTTATGTCATAATATCATATATGTACTCAATACATCTAAAATGGCATGCTTATAACAATCATACATCACATAGGGGCATAACAATCATTTTATCAATTAGGGGGTCTAGGTAAACTTACCGACCCAACAGTAGGTCCACAGTCGTCTCGGGTGACCCGTGCAACCTTAACAGTCCTACAGTAAAAATGGGCCCACATCCCACATTGCGGGCCCACATGCCCGTATGGCCTACATAGCCTAGAAATGACCTTGGCCGTGTGGATTACACACCCTGGCCCAATATTCTCCACACGTTTGTGTGGTTTACCCGTGTGGGGCCCACACGGCCTAGTTCGATCTAATACGGCCCAATACGACCTCAGCCCATGAAATCACTCATGGCTGGCCATGTCGACAATACGCCCATGTTTAATCACATGGCCTACCCACACGGCCGCAAGTACGCCCGTGTGGCGACGACATTCACTCATTCTGGCTTATGTCGATTTCTATGACCGGAGTTGTGTCTGTACACACCTTGTTGGAAAAATGCGTAAATAGTCCACAAGCACTCCAAACCTATATTCAAACGCGATACACCATCAGTCACTTAACAAGAAGATTAAACAACCCCTCTAATAACACTTATACAAAAGGTTAATCATCATTTGTCTTGGTCGACCGAATGAGGTTTCGACACTTAACCCGTTGCAAGAGACTGATTACTAGGCCTTAAGGATTACAGAAAATGCAGAACCCAAAAATAAGGGAATGAAGCAATTGGCCTACACCCAAGAATGCAAGCCAAAGCACCCGGGTTGAACATGTGATAACTAAGGACAAGGTTACTTTTGATCGAGTGAAGAGATTCGGCAATGAAAGAGAGAAAGAGATGGATAGAGAAAAGGCAAGGTTCGACTACAAGGAAAGAAGGTATTCGACCACAACAAAATAAGATAAAGAGAGGGGAATTTGCTAAAAGCCGAATGAATTAAGAGAGGGGAAAAGAGGGAGTATTCGACCAAAGCAAGAATTGATTGAGAGCAAGAGAAGAAGAAGCAATCGATCAAGCAAGGAAAATAGAGAGATCGACTGTTAGAGGTGAGCCAATCGATTAGCAGGTGAACTCGAGTGAATTGCAAATTCAGAATAAACAACAGAAATAAAAAGATAGCCGTAAGCAATATTCGGCCTCAAAAGAGAGAAAAATGATAAAACTTGAAGAAGAGAGAAAAGAAAACAGAAGCAAAATTTTGGCACCCAAAGCAAAAAGGTGAGCTATGACCGATTCTTGACCACAATGAGACTCCCAATTCGGTATGACCTAAAAACACACCCCTCACTGGGCTCCTCAAAAATCTCCAACCACTGCTGAAATTCTCTGAGCAAGAGTTCAATTTTGGCACTACTCTCCCACTCATTCAAAATCCCATGTTTTCCTCCCCAAATCCCTTCATACCGTCCACTCTTCTATCAACCACTTAATTCAAATTCCCCTATAATTCTTCAGTAGTTCAGGTTGACTAGAACTCCCACACGGCCTTAGCAGCAAAATAAAATGCTCCCACTGCTCAAAGCAGGACTCGAACCTCAGACCTCATGGAACAACAACACGCCACTTATCCCCTAAACCAGCAGGCCCTTTTCTGACATGTTTTAACCCCCATTTATTTAAAAGCATACTAACTAAAGAAAAGGGTTTATTTATATTAAAAACAAAGCTTTTGTATAAGCCAAGGCTTGAACCCAAGACTTTCTAGACTCTCCCCAGGACACTTAACCACTGAAGCAGATACACAGTTGTGTAACACACACATACAAAAATAAATACTTAGGATTTTTGGGGCGTTATAGATGTAGCACTTTTCATCGTATAAATGATGTCACCAAATTTTTAATGCGAAAACAATAGAGGCCAATTCCAAATCATGCGTCGTATAATTCTTTTCATGCGGTTTCAACTGGCTAGAGGCATAAGCTATCACTTTACCCTCTTGCATCAATACACAACTCAAACCATTCAATAACGCGTCGCTAAAAATCACGAATTCTTTACCTGACTCAGGTTGAACCAAAGCTAGTGCCTCAGTTAACAATACTTTAATCTGTTGAAAAATCTGTTGACACTTCTCGGATCGCTCAAACTTCACATCTTTTTGTAGTAATTTGGTTAAAGGTGTAGCAATCATAAAAAATCCTTTTACAAAACGTTGATAATAACTAGCTAACCCCAGAAAGCTTCTAATTTCAGATACATTTCTCAGTGGTTTCCAATCAACAACTGCAGAAATCTTGCTCGGATAAACTCGTATACCTTCTTCTGAAATAATATGTCCCAAAAATCTGACTTCTCGGAGCCAAAACTCACATTTGCTAAATTTAGCAAATAATTACTTATCTCTCAAGGTTTGTAGCACAATCCTTAAATGCTCAACATGCTCAGATTCATCTCGTGAATAGATCAGAATGTCTAAATATGGTCTAAAGATTCGATTCATCAAATCCATAAAAACTGCAGGGGCATTAGTTAATCCAAAAGGCATAATAAGAAATTCATAATGCCCTGCGTTACTCAATGCGCCAAAGACATTCGAATCTTTAACTCATGAATCGATAGTAGCTAGATCTCAAATCGATCTTCGAGAATACTGTTGTCCCTTTCAGCTGATCAAACAAACCATCAATTTGTGGCAAAGGATACTTATTCTTTATCGTAACCTTATTGAGCTGACGATAATCAATACAAAGTCTCATTGATCTGTCTTTCATCTTTAAGAACAACACTGGTGCACCTTAGGGCGAAAAACTAGGTCGTATGAAACCTCTATCGGTTAGCTCTTGCAACTAAGATTTCAACTCTTTCAATTCTGTCGGAGCCATTTTGTATGGAGGTATCGATATTGGTGATGTTCCTGATACCATATCAATAGCAAACTCGACTTCTTTGATCGACGATAACCCCTGTAATTCTTATGGAAATACATCTAGATATTCACAAACTACTGGTACAAATTCAATTTTCAATTCAGACACTTTTGTATCTAAAACGTAAGCAAGATAAGCTTCGCAACCTCTTCTCACACATATCTGAGCTGACATCGATGAAATCACAACAGGCAATCCACTTGACTCTTCAGATTCAATTCTAATGATTTCACTATTCTGAGATTTCAATTCAATAGTCTTTCGTCTACAATTCACAATAGAATCATGTAGCGTCAACCAATCCATACCCAGAATTACATCAAACTCATCAAACAGTAGTAGCATCAAATTAGCCGAAAAATAACAACCCCGAATCATCAAAGTAGAACTCTTTCAAACTTTATAAACTAAAACATATTTGCCTAAGGGGTTTGACACTTTAACCACAAACTCGGTAGACTCAACTGGTAAACTCTTACTAGACACTAAATTCATACAGATATATGAATGAGTCGATCTAGGATCAATCAAAGCAATTACACTAATGTCAAATGTACTAGTAATAACATCGGGTGATAACGCATCTTTACGAGAGCGAGTAGCGTAAGCTCTAGTAGGTACTTTGGCCTCAGATCTCACTGTAGAATCTCTCGTAGTACCACAATTACCACTCATATTTCCAGTGTTTTGGGTTGGTCTCCCTCTAGCAGTTGTATTGCTTGGTCTTGCATTCTGAGATTTGTCTTTCTCATTTAACTCAGGACAATCCCGGATAAAGTAATCTTGTGAGCCACATCTGAAACAAGCCTGGTCATTCCTTCTACATTCACCAGGATGTCATCTTCTGCATCATTGACATTCAGGTCTATTAGACCTAGCACTACCAACGCTCGCTATTGACGTAGCTTGAGCTTTAGAACTCAAGTGTTGCATCCCATGGTCTCTATTGGAATATCCCACCAAAGCAGTCAAACGGTTATATGAATCTCATAATTTATTTGATGAGGATTGATATGGTTTGTTCATCAATCTGTTTCTCGAATCTCTAGCCTTGAAATCAGCCATTCTCTTTTCTTTGCCAAGTTCTTTGGCTTTATAGGCTTTGTCAACTAGCACCACAAATTCTTTCAACTTTAGAATCCCGACTAGCAATTTGATATCCTCGTTCAACCCATCTACGAATCTCTTACACATAATGGCCTCAGTTGAAACATATTCTCGAGCATATTTCCTGAGTCTCACGAACTCTCGCTTATACTTTGTCACAAACATACAGCCTTGTTTCAACTCTAGAAACTCTTTGCGTTTTTTATCAATAAACCATTGACTGATGTATTTCTTTCTGAACTCAGCTTGAAAGAAATCCCAAATAACCCGTTCTCTCAGTAACACCGACACTAAAGTATTCCACCATTGATACGCTATGTCCCTTAAAAGTGATATGGTACATTTTAAACATTCAGCTGGTGTGCAAGAAAGCTCATCAAATACTCTGATAGTGTTTTCAAGCCAAAACTCGACTTCGCTTAGAATCGTCATCAACATTAGCTCTAAGCCCTTCGTCTCTGTGTTTTCAAATCTTATCAACTGGTGGCTTATTCAATCATAGAAATTCCACACCTTGAGGAATTACGGGAACCGGTTGGGGATTAGGTGGGGGTGGAGGTTGTTGAGCAGCCAGATTTGTTCAGACAAACTCCGTAAACCACTCATTCATCATCTAGAAGAAGGCTTCTTTATCCTCTCCACCTTGGCTACCTGATACGAGTCTCGACTCTGATTGCACTACTCCGTGAACGGACGTTGGTGTATTACTCTCAACATCATTAGCTACAGCTCGATTGGGATCGATTTACTATATGAAAACACATTTTAAACTGTCAAGAGATATCACACTATCACAGGTTATATATGGCATGTATAGCTAGACTCTCACACATGCTACGTTAGTCCGAGAATAGACTAAACCGTAGCTCTAATACCAATAAATGTAACACCCCTAACCCGTATTCAACATCAGGATAGGGTTACAGAGCATTACCGAACTTATAGCACAGAAAATCATACATTTCACATATATTTCTCAAATTCAATAAATCATCATTCAAAATCATTCACATTGCCCTAATACGAGCTTATGAGGCCCAAAACATGCCGTGTTCCAGCCTGTGTCCTACCTCGTGTAACTCTCTGACTTGGGTTACACGACCAACACACACGCCCATGTGCCCTAAAAATGGCCACACACACCCCTGTGCCAGGCCTTGCCAAACTTATAGGGTATACTGACTTATGCCACAGGACCATGTCACATGCCCATGTGCTGAGCTGTGTGGAGCATACTGACTTGATTTTAATTTCAACACCAGGGGACACACGGCTGTGCAACATAACCGTCTGTCAAACACGGCTGAGACACACGCTCGTGTCTCTGCCGGTGTGGACAAAAATAGGCTATTTACCAAGCCATTTTGCCACCCAATTTGCATATACCTATATTAAACCAAATGGCACAATTCATGGCATAAAAATAGGCATTATATTAACCTTATTCAAGCATAATTCATACCATTTCAACACCAACCAATACAAGACGCATCAATACCACAATACACTAATTAATTTCATACCAAAACTCACTTTTACCAAAACATCAAAATAACTAATTCTAAATATGCATCATTTTTTTTTAAATTCACTATCATACCAATATTATAACTTAACCATTTTCTATCCATATTACCTATTATCAACAAGCATCACATATATTCATCATCAAGTTTACATACAAGCCATATGCACAATTATATACACAACCAAATCCAACCAAATTAAGCCAACTTCCATGGCTATATACAAACCCAAACTTTAGACATTTACAAGCCAATTCAAATGGCTAAATTCATAGCTAACACATATGTACCAAAATAACCAAACTCCTATACATGCCATGTACTCAAAATACTTAAGTTTAAAAGTACCAAAGTGATAGTAGGATAGTGTGATGAAGTCTTTGACGATCCCCGAATTTGAGCTAGCTTTGAAATCACTATAAACACGGTAAAATAAACAAAGTAAGCCTTATAACTTAGTAAGCTCATATGATTAGTAAGTATAATATACCAATTCATGCACAATTTAAAGAACATAAGCAAATATAAACAATACATTCAATTCAACAATCTTCACATTGCCATAATTCTGTGTATCATGTACCAATTTATCAACTTTCACTTACTTTTCATATGAACTTATCAATTATCACTTACTTGCCAAACTTATCACGAGTATCTGAACTGGTCTGTATAATTGCTTATATCCACGTGCCATTATCTTTTCCTGTTGAACCATTCAAAATAATATTGGATACTCGGGAATCTCACACTGAAGTGTGACATACATAGCCAAAGCTATCTCAATCTCATATCACATATACGCTTACTTTCGAGCTATCAATGGGCCTACTCACACAAGCTATCGGTCAAGACGTAGCTACACGGTGCTGCTCACACAAGCTATCAAGTAACCACAACACATGCCAGTATACTCAGCCACTGGTAAGACGTACAGGACCAGCACCCAAATCACATAATCACAGTAACCCCTAATGACATGTCACTAGTATCCTATCTATTCCTAAGGTCCAACCGGGATTCTCATTGTATCAATGCTTTGTTGATAGATTCCATAGAGTCATAATATCAAAACTATAATATTTAAGCATATAAACACATATAACATAAAACTTATTAATCATACAAACTTATCTCGATCGTAAAATTGGCAAAATGGATCTACTAGTCAATTACTTTATTTTTCCCCCGATCCAGATTCGAACTTCATTTTTCTTGATCTATATAATATAAAATTTAGCTTATTCAATCATCACTCTATTCAGTTTAATCCAAATTTCACATTATGGCAAAATTACACTTTTGCCCCTAATATTTTAATTTCTTTACAAATTAGTCCTTATTTCATAAAAATACAAATTCATGCAATTCCTCCTAAACCCATGCTAGAAGAAATTCAATTAAGTCCCTATCAGCCCATAATTTTCATTTATTTCACATGTTAACCATAAATTTTCCATATTTGACAAATTAATCCCTAATTTGTATTTTCACTAAAAATCACTTAACAAAACTTGAATAGCTATCATCAAACATTCATAATCTATCATCAATCATTAAAGCTCATATATATTCATCAATGGAAACATTCTAAACCTTTAAAAAATTTTAAATTAGTCCCTGGCTAGCTAGACCTAGTTGCAACGATCTCAAAAACATAGAAAACATTAAAAACGAAACAAAATTCACTCACCAATTGAGCTAGGAAGGTTGGCCGAATACAAAGGATAAAAAATGACTTCCTTTTCCTCTTGAAAATTGGTGGTGAAGATGATAAGAAACAAATATTTTGTTTTATTTTATTTATTATGTCTTTAATTATCAATTACCAAGATTAACCTTTAAAAACATTAGTAATTACACCAAATACCATGCCAATGTCATCCAATATATCATAAATGGGCTAATTATCACATAAGGACCTTTACTTTAAAGTTTTATAAGTATTAGGCTCCTTTAACTTATAGAATACAACTTTTACACTTTATGCGATTTAGTCCTTTTTACTGAATTCAGCACTCAAACAATAAAGTTTTTCAACGAAATTTTCACATGACTCTACTATCATGTTGTAGACATTAAAATAATAATAAAATAAATATTTTGAATTTGGATTTGTGGTCCCAAAATCATTGTTTTGATTTGACTAAAAACGAGTTATTACAAAATTATTTTTAAAGGGGGAGAGTTGTCACATCCGAAAAATTGGTTAAATAGTATCGGGGTTAGGGAACCGAGAATTCAATTTGGATCTCAAAATTAGGTTCATAATGATTAATAAATAAAATATTATAGTAATTATTGGATCTATGCATTTAGGTGGGAAAGTAGAATTAAGTGTTTGGTTATTAAGTACCTTCAAATAGATTTTAAAAATAAAATTGGAATTGAACAATAATTAGGAAAAGTGATTTTAATTAAAAGGGGCTGATTTGAAAAAGGGTAAAAATTGGCAGTGGCCCAAAAGCAATTTCCCATTTTTTTTAAAAAATGGCTATTTAAACCCTTCCCATGTTCCCTTTCTTCTCATCTCATTCAAAATTTTCTCAAAATCCAAATCAGAGCTTTTTCTCTCAAATTAACAAAACCTAAATGATTTTCTTACTTTCCAAATAACAATTCATCTTTCAATTTCAAAGAAAATTCATGTTTTCATCATCAACTTTTTCATTTCTCTTCAAATTTTTTTCCTCAAATTAGATCTACAATTCACCGATCTTCTTCAATTGAGGTAATATTTTGATTTCTAATGATAAATCTAAGCTTGTTGTTTTTACAATTAAAGATTTAATCAATTATATTAAGAATTATATAAATCTAAATAACTCTCATGTTAGTTAAGTTTGCATAATAAATCATGACATGTATTATGTAACTCCCATGTTAGTTAAAGTTTGCATCATTAAATTATGTCATGCATTAAGTAACTCATTTGTTCATTTAGTTAGCATCTTAGACCATGCATTTAAGCATCCTAGTTGTTAAATATGTTTGAGTTTGAAAAGGGGATTGAAAAAGAAAAAAGTAAAAAGAAGAGAGTATTCAAAAATGTTTTTGCTAAACCATTTTCGAGTTTTCCTTTTGATTTATCTTCATTTCAGGTTTATAAAATTCCACCCATGGACGAGTTCCAACTTCATTACCTTTCCGACGAGAGATGGTTCCAATTGATCAAAAAAGGTAAGTTGGAGAGTAAAATTATTCTTCAAATCTCTGAAGGTAAGCAAGGTAAGGAACCTCTTGAGGTTCAATCAAATTGGTGTTCTTTAAATTTCATTGACAAATCTGCCAATGTTTTTTTATCTCAAAAGAACTCTTTACAATAACATATTTTGTTGTTATTCATTGAATAAAGTTGCTGATTTTGTCCTGAATAGTCTTTTAAAATGTTTCTCTCATGATTTGTTTCGTGTTGGTTCAAATAACATTAAATTGCAAGATGATTTGGACATTGATGTCTTTGTTCCAGCTATATGTCAACAAAATTTGATTGTCATATGTGATAAAGAATTTTCACGTAAAAAGGTTAATCTGTTTGATTTAGATTGTTATGTGAATTCTTTAAATCAATGTGAGAAACTTTTGTGGATATCTCTACCTGTTCGAAGGAATTTTGAGAGTTTTGATTGTTTGAACATATCTATTCCTAAAAATTGTTTGTTTAACATGTGTAAATTGTTGCTGAAAGAAAAATTTTTATTTTATTCGAAAATAAGTGATCAAAACCATGTGTTTAAACTCGGAGCATATTTTCCCAAGTTATTGTTGAGAGAAGGTGGGCATCATAATTTTATTTTGTATAAATGTGTTGGCCACTTTCATTTGCTCCATGTTTTATCGTTGTTTTTGAAAACAAAATATGTGAATTCTAATGACTTACAAAGTCAAAAGCAAATCTTTATCCCGGAGATTATTGTTCCATATTATGGTTGAAAGGATTTGAGCATGTTTTCCAAGATTATAACTTTCGAATGCTCTGTGATTCTAGTTTGTTGCCATCGATAAAATTTTTGATTCATTCTGAAAAGGTAAGACCAGCTTATATTTTTGATCCTGGTATTGGTTTGTGCATTCCATTTTTTAATAGGATTTCAGAAAGTTATTTTGTGCTTATAATTCATAATGTCACTAATTTGTTTCATTCTTGTGCAAGTGACAATTTGAAATGGTACTCTTCTAAAGAGGGAGGGTATGCAAATAACCTTGTTTTTTTTTCGAACCATATGTGGTTTTCAGGTTTTTGGAAATGACTTTATCAAGTTCATAAATAAAGGGGTTCGTGATCTTGAAAGGTTTTCATGAGCAAATGGCTCGATATGAGGACAAATAGTTTTGAAAAGGGAGGGGATGATACATGCACGAGAACGATTGAAGTGCATTTGAGTTTATTAAGTGGACCAAACTCCAAGTTGCTCATTTCAATAAAGGATCCAATTGAAATTCTCATCGACTTTATAACACGTGCTAGATCAAAGAAGTTTAAAGAGGCGATGATGGGCCTGATTCAACAAGTTTGGGCTGAACATCATGTTAGTTAAGTTTGCATCATAAATCATGACATGCATTATGTAACTCCCATGTTAGTTAAATTTTGTATCATTAAATTATGTTATGCATTAAGTAACTCATTTGTTCATTTAGTTAGCATCTTAGACCATGCATTTAAGCATCCTAGTTGTTAAATATGTTTGAGTTTGTTTATATAAGTATGTTATTTAATTTGACTGTTACTTTTTACTGCATAAATTAAAGTGTGTTTATTTTCATTTTAAATAAGGTGATTTAAATTGCATGTTCAATTAATTTGTGTGCATGAGTGTTATTAAATATGTTGTTTTTATTGCTATTTAAAGTTATTATTTAATCTTAAATATCTATTTTGCAGGTGACTTTTCATATGATTAAAGACTATTCAAAGTTGGATAGTTCAAAGCTTTTAAAAGAACATTAAGGAGGCTATTTAATGGACCAAAAGAGACTCTTCAAGTCTAAACGTTTTTGGAGTCTTAAGTCTTCATCATGGTGCCATTTAAGAGGATGTTACACAAGCTTTTATCATGTGGTTACAAGGGAGCTGAAGGGACATCAATCAAACACATTAAGGAAACTTTAAGTCTTCATTAAGGAGAATTGACATGCCTTTTCAACTTCATCAGATTCCAATGAAGAGACATGACTCATTGGCTTCCTTATAAGAGTTAAAAATGAAATTATTGCTTGTAATAATACTAGTTAATGGTTGAAGATGAAATGACTCACATAGGCATTCGAATAGTCACAATGCTGCCTATAAATAATTTGTGAAAAGAGCCTTTGTTAGATGATGAATGTTGAATGAATATTTTGAGTTGTTGTGAGAATTCTATCTCATTGTTCTTGAAAGAACTTACTTAGACTTATCAAGGTACTCCTTGTGGCATCAAACCTTTTTCTTTTGAACTTATCACTTCCTTTCTTTCTTTGTTCCGAAGTGTGGCATTCTAGCATACTGCTAGTTCCTATTTTGCTAAATAGCGGGTCACAGTTTACTTCTTCTTCTATAAAGACTTGTTTGTTATTTCACTTTATAAAAATTGGGTCACCATTTTTCATATCATTGGTTTATTTCTAAGTGTCCATTTCATCCAAGTTATCCATCCAACACCATTTTCATCCTTTCCATCGAAACAATAACCATTAATCCCCTTTTCACCTTAAAGTCTATTTCAAAATGATACAGCATTAGACGATCGGTCAACTCAAAGTCTTGTAATCAAATTCACGATTATGAGCACGCATCACCTAAACAATCCAAAATTAAAGCTATGTTATCATGTCACAAGCATATATTAATTGGTTGCACTTAAGCTCATCAACTACCTTACATTCAAGTCAAAACTTACCATTTCTCAACTCATCCACTCACACTCAAATATACCATAACTTAATGACCTCTATAAGATTTATACCAAGTGACTGAATAGCATAACAATACCATAACCACACAGTGTCTAGAACATGATCTCATATAGCTATTACAAAATATAAACATCATTTCATAAATATAACAATTACCACATATATGACACAATCAAAACTTATACAATTTCATCTATTACATGCCATATAAGCTAAAAGTAAAAGTCCAAAAACTACCAAAAGATCTCTGGATAATGTTAGGGTTGATCCAATCGCCCAGTTTCCAAAAAATGCTATCTAGAAGGAAACAAAATAAATAACATGAGTAAGCTTTTATAAATCTTAGTAAGTTCGACGATTAAAAATATAAAACTAACAGAAACAACATAAAAATTTTAATAACAAGAATAATAATCAGTGTTTCCAGTCAACCACAATACATAACAGGTGAGTTACAGACAATCAAGTATGAGATACATTCAAATATAATCATGTGAGGCCATTCAAAATCAAGCCAAACTAATATCAAGAATTCATGAATAACTCTCCGAAAATTTGATAACAAATCATTTAACACTGGAAAATATTGCCCAATGAACGATATAGGGATATGAGTACACAGTTATCCACCCAAATACACCAAACGCTCAATTAAGCTAATCCAACTAAAAACACACCTTGGCAGCAAGTGCCTAGCTTGTAGGCTAACATCCCATCGAAAACACGTCTTGACACTGAAAACTAAGCCCGAAGGTTTTACTTTCGCCCCTAGTAACATGCCAGAAACACTGTAGTATAACCTGATAGTTCACAGCAAATGCTAAACCTTGGTATACTTAGTGAATAAACACAAATTAGGTATGATATCCTCATCAAAGAACAATCCTGTACCATGGATAGTATAAACTATTAGTATACCAATTGTACTCTATCCTACGTTCATCCAGCTCAAGAGATATCATAGCTAATTAGCGTTCCAAGAATTTACATCTTCAATTGACTCTAATTTAACATCAAACAATCAATTAAGTTTTCAACAATTAAATTCTCATTCAATTACATTTCAAAATAAATTAAACTAAACCAAATGAACTTACTAGGGCTAAACTGTAGTAATTGTAAAAGTCTAGGGACTATTCCACAACCTTCTCTTTTCCTCGGTTACCAACTTGTTCTTGATCTATAGTACGATTTATTTAAATTATTAACCTTAATTTCATATACTATTAAATTCAATACATATAACTTCTTATTTACAATTGTACACATTTTTCCCTAAACATTTACATTTTATACAATTTAATCCAAAAGTTGAAAATTAAAAAATTAACCTAATTTGAACACAACTTATACCCACTGAATATCTAAAGCCTCTATACAACCTTCTATATACCAAAATTTCATAATAATTTCCTTACATATTATCATTTAAAAAATTTAATCCTTTAGCATTAAAATCAATAAAAAATACTTTTCAAAATAGTCCTATTTGACAACCAAGCTTAATAATGTATCACATACTTTCACAAACACCTTAAACTTATCCATGACACATTTTAAAATATTTAACAATTTCGTAAACAGAAGTACGAGTTAGCTAGATCTAGTTGCAATGATCTCAAAAACATAAAAATTATAAGAAACAAATGTAAAATGGACTTACATGCATTAAACATAGATTGGCCGAACCTTGCTCTTTAAAAATGGTATGTTTTCCTTCTAAAATCGATAAGAAGCTTGAAGATGGTGATCATTTTTGTTTTGATTTTAGTTTATGTTTTCCTTAATTTCCATTTTTACTATTTTACCCTTATAACTTAATAAATCATAAAGATATGTCAAAATTTGTCCACTATGTTTCTATGTGGTTTATTTACTATAAAAGTCCAACATTTCCTTATTATATAACTATTTAACTCCTTTAACTAATAGAAACTAACTTTCGTATATTTTATGAGTTACCCTTTTTCATTAATTGACTGACTAAACGTTAAAATTTCTTAACCATAATTTAATACGATCCTAAAGACCTCATAAAGATTAAATAATTAATATTTACAGACTAACACATAGAAATTATGGTCTCAAAACCATTGTTTCTGACACCACTAAAAAATGGTTTGTTACATAAACCTTCATACAAAACCCAAGCCAAAAATGTTAATTTGTATTTTCCCTTTTTCTTTTGTCTGGAACTTCACAACTAGACTTCTGGCCGTATGTATTGAGGGTTAAGTAGATACATCACAATGGGTTTTGTAAAACCAGACTGAAATAGGAAGAAACAACATGATATAGTTATTATAGGTTATCCAATATGAGCAATACAAAAGAAAAAAATAGAAAGAATAGTCAAAATGAGTAGAAAAAGTATGTGAAAAACAAAAACATTGCGAGTGAGATGTATGAAAAAGATCAAAAAGTGACAGTCACAAAAGTAGAAAAACTTAGTAATTTGTGCACAAAATCTCACGAGCTAGCCGTAATTGCTATAATATGTTGTGACTTCCTATGTAGAGGAATAACGAAGGCGAGAGGAGAAATAAGGCGGTGAGTAGGCAAAGGTTACCATGGGGGAAGAATAGGGAACAATACAATGTGCCAAAATATTTTTGTGCTTGAAGCTATTTTGATGCTTCCTATTCTTGAACTCCATACTTGTCCTAAGCCTCAGAACGTTGCAAGCCGAAAAGCCCTATGTAACCTAAGTAGACTTATTCATGAATTGACATCATATTAAGTGATTGTATTTATGAATGTTTGTATTCTGCTACGATAAGCAAATTACCTGTAAGATTTATTGATGGATACATATACTTGAAAACCTTAATACTTGTATACTTTGTAATATGTTGAACTTATGTGTTTGATATTGAAAGTTGTAAGTTGTTTATATATCATGCCAGGATTACGTGTAAACATGAATATACCTAGTTATGTACTCCAAAACCAATCTTTGTACCATACTTGTTTAAGGGTCGTCTTTTATGTTTCTGTTTTTATTTTGCTTTGCTTGAGGACAAGCAATGAATTTAAGTGAAGGGGAGTTTGATCTACTGTAATTCAGTGTAGTAGATTAAACTAGTTTTCGTACTTGAGGAGCTTGAATACAAGCATTTTCATGATATTTTAGTTATGTTTTATTAGTTTAGTTTATATCCAATAAATAGTGTATTTTGAGTCTTTTATTGACCTTAGGGGCTGAATGAGGCCTAAAGGTGGGCTAATTTACTTAGTGAGTGTACAGGAGACCATTTAAGGGCGTAGAATCTCAATACTAGTCACTGTGTTGCAGCATGGGAAGTTTGATGTCGTAGGTATCGATACTGACGTTAGGGTATCGATATTTTCTCTGTCTGGTATCGGTACCACCTGGAAAAACAAAATCAAACTTGCATTCTATTTCTCGACTAAATCCCAAATCTCGAAAATTATTGGTACCTGTCAGTAAATATCGATACTTTGACCCTTAGTATCGATACTTGAGGAAAGGTATCGATACCAAATCTCTATTCTAACTCCCTGCATGTTTTAAAACATAGAGGTATCGATTTTAAATCCCGAATATCGATATCACTGCCCCTGGACATAAAAATGCAGCATACATATGAAATTAGCTCATTCCAAAATAGATTCTAAGCATCATGCATCACTTAGTTCGATAAATAATCATCCAATAGCTAAATTTAATAGTTTAAATCGTCAAAACATGTCCAAGCAAGACACATCAAGCCATTATTAAAGTTCATGTACATAAGCAAATAAATAAACTACAAACTTCCAAAACTGAAATCAAATAAAGTCGGTAAATAATTCGAATGAATCATGGCACTAAACAAGTCTATCACATTACCTTATTTCCCAATACTAAAATAACTGAAAGAACACCTACGAGAATAAACGAGTCTTCCTTGGATCACCCATTAGGACAACAACACCGCTCACACTGAGCCATTACTAATTTGCAAATGTTGAAAAGAGTGGGTGAGCTTAAATAATCTCAGGGAATGAGTGAAACAACCACAACGCAGACATTCTGTCATGCATCCACAATAATAACATACATACACGATACAAAAATAACTGAAAGAACACATACGAGAATAAACGAGTCTTCCTTGGATCACCACTTAGGACAACAACATCGTTCACACCGAGCCATTACTAATCTGCAAATGTTGAAAAGAATGGGTGAGCTTAAATAATCTCAGGGAATGAGTGAAATAACCACAGCGCAGACATTCTGTCATGCATCCACAATAATCACATACATACACGATGCTAGAGTCTTATGTTTAGTAACACGTAACACTTTAACATGCATCGTTTAACAATTCATTTGCATAACATTTATAAGGATAGTTTGCGTAGAAACCACATATTTATTAAGGTATTCATCACACATCACACAACACACATATATAGATATAATACAAGATAATTTGGCTCTTGAGTTATGAAATTTATACTAAGCTATATCATCACTCATTGAATACACAGATCTCCAACACGCCAAACATAGACTCATAGAGTTAAACATGTCCCAGAAATGAAGTGTATAGCTAACACTCTCCTTATTTCCCCTCACATGTCCTATTGAATTGAGCTTAGCCCACATTACTTTATCCCTCCAAACATGTCCTAAGGCCTCAACACAATCACTATACATATAGGTAAGTACTCACAATCTTATGACATGCCACCTATATCCAACGGTTTAAAGAATCACAGGGCCAAAATATCTAATTTAACACACGTATTACTTACCGATTATCTGAGCACTATCACTGCATGTTAACATCTTTTGCAAAACACTATCGCTTTAATATAAAATATATAAATCATGTATACATTTGCACTTCTCACGACAATTATCACATCCACATATCGTATATTTGAGCTTCTCATCACTATGCACAAGTTCATAATCATGCAAGCACATAAACTAGACACAAATATAGAATCGAGAAAACTTACACTTGGAATTTAAAATAAGGTTTTAGGCTACAACTAATTTCCCAAATATGCATGACTCGTGTCTACGAGTAGCGATTCTAAACATTCACCACTAATGCTTTCATCGAGAAGCCAAAAGCTCAATCTAGCTTTTTCTTTAACTGGTTGAAGGCCCTAATGAATCCAAGGCTTCAAACACAATAATCATACAATAAACATAGTCAAATAACAACCAAGGATTCACTCAGACCAACCAAAACACAAGGCTAAGTTGAGTTCCCAAATAGCTCAAAACCATTAACATAACAAACTTAAAATGCTCATAACTCGATCTACATTTAATCTTTTTGCCTAAAATGAATTATGTTCATCGTATTAATTGTCTACACCTAATTCCCAACCTTTGAATTACAGTAAAATGCTCAATTCTTGGTATCGACATTTTTCGACAACTTTTAGGCAATTTTCACAAACTTCATTAAAACAAGAAAAATCATTAATGAAACTTCAATAAAAGTTTAAAAACCTCTTAATCACATTGAAAGTAATAGAATAACACTTTAAAATCACATTTTTACCAAAAATCTTGGAATCTACCATTAATAACTCCATTTTCAGCTTTTATTAATAACTTGTGATTCAATGGCTACTACTTCAATTTTAAGGACTAGATAACATGAAAAACTCATAAGAATTTGAAATATTACCTTCGATGTTAGATTAGACGAGTTTTGAATCAAATCCATAAAATCCACGTTCGGAGAAGATGATGAAATCTATGGATATTGTGAGTGTTTTTATTAGGGAATTGTGAAGGTAATTGGCTTGGGAATGTTAGGAAATCAAAGTGCCATGGTTTGGGGAGAAAAAACTAATGAGAGGACAAGGGATTAGTAAGGGATGACAAAACTTGTGTTGGAGAAAAACCTATCGTGAAATCATGTTGATGGGGGAAGAAATAGGCTAAATTTTAAAAATCAAGGGTAATTGCCTCTTAAAACTCATATTTTTTACTATATTTTAATTTAGTCCTTTTCTTAAAATTAAAGATTTCTAGAGCACTTTTTCGAAAATTGATTTAACAGTTAAGATGCCATTGTGGAATGTAATCTTTATTTACCATACTATAGAATTTTGAGCATTCTAGAGCTAAAATTCCTAAAATACCTTTAAAATTCCTAGCCTTATTTTTGGGTGTTACAATTCTCTCCTTCTAAAAGAATTCCGTCCTTGAAATTACCTAAACTAAACAAATAAAGATATTGCTGCCTCATTGCCTCTTCAGCATCTTAAGTATCCTCTTTAGTCTTGTGGTTGCACCACAAAACCTTAACGAATGAAACTCTTTTGTTACGCTAGAACTTCTCTTCAGGAGCTAAAATCTTTACTGGTTTTTCTTCATAGGTAAGATCATCTCGACTTTCAACTTCCTCAACTGGCACAATATGCGACAGATCTGAACGATACTTTTGCAACGTCGACACATGAAAAACATCATGAATTTGCTCAAGTTCTGGCAGCAACTTGAGATGATAAGTTACCGAACCAACCCTCTCAACAACTTCATAAGGTCCAATTCTTACCAAACCTCAAAACTTTCTTCCAATGTGACACTTTTAAGAACACTTTATCACCAACTTGAAACTGAATTTCTCTTCGTTTCAAATTTGCGTAGGATTTCTGCCTATCAGACACCGCTTTTAAATGATCGCAAATCAACTTTACCTTCTCTTCAGTTTCATGAACTAACTTTTGTTCAACAACTATCCTCTCATCTAATTTTGTCCAACACAAATGAGTTCTACACTTTATGCATACAATGCCTCAAAAGGTGTCATACGAATACTCACTTGAAAACTATTATTGTAATCGAATTTTGCCAACTACAAATACCAATCCCAACTACCACTGAACTCGATCACATAACTTCACAACATATCTTCTAAAACTTGAATTACCCTTTCAGATTGACCATTTGTTTAGGGATGGTAAGTCATACTAAAAATAAGCTTCGATCCTAAAGATTATTGCAAACTCTCCCAAAAGCTCAAAGTAAACCGCGGATCCCTTTCTGTAATAATTGAAACTGGAACCCCATGAAGATGAACAGTCTCAGCAATGTACAACTCAGCTAACTTTTGCAAAGAATAACTAGTACGCACAATAAAGAAGTGTGGACTCTTCAAAAACTGATTAACTACAACCCAAACTGAATCCTTCTTTAATGGAGTCAAAGGCAAACTCGAAAAAAAATCCATAGTGATGCTTCCCCAGTTTCATTCAAGAATTGCAATCGATTGAAACAAACTCAAAGGAAACTAATGTTCAGCTTTCACCTTTTGACAAACCAAACATCGAGTTACAAAATTCCCAACATCCCTCTTTAACCCAGGCCACCAATAAACTTCTCTAAAATCTTGATACATCTTCCCACTATCAGGATTCATAGCGTAAGGGCAACTATATGCCTTAATAAGAATCGCTTGCCTTAATTATACATAATGCGACACACACAACCTACCTCGAAAGTTCAAGATACCATCACCATCAACATCAAAATCTCCTTTAATACCTTACTCAACCCGTCTAATTCTCTTTAATAACTCCCCATCTAAAGGCTTCTTCTCATTAATTTGTTGCAATAAAGTTTGCCTCACTTGAATTTCAGCTAGCAAACCACTATCACTACCCAAACTTAAGCATGCAAACATAAATCTCAACTCTGCCATTGACTTTCTACTCAAAGCATCAGCAACTACATTTGCCTTGCCTAGATGATACTCTATCACACAATCATAATAATTTAACAACTCAATCCAATGCCTTTGCTTTAAATTCAACTCCTTTTGAGTAAGGAGGTACTTAAGGCTCTTATGATCCATGTAGATAACACACATTTCCCCATACAAATAATGATGCTAAATTTTGAGTGGAAAAACCACAACTGCTAACTCCAAATCATGAGTAGGGTAGTTTCGCTCATGCATCTTCAGCTGCCTTAAAGCATAAGCCACAACTTTTCCCTATTGCATCAACACACAATCGAGACCCAAATACAAGGCATCACTATAAACCACGAAATCCTTTCCAGGTTCCGGTTGAAATAACACTGGTGCTTTAGTCACAACTTCCTTAGGCTACTTAAAATGCTTCTGCCTAGTATCAGTCCATTCAAACACCATGTCTTTTTGAAGTAGTTTCGTTAAGGGTGCAGTAATAAGAGAAAACCCTTCAACAAGCCTATGATAATAACCAACTAAACCCAAGAAACTCCTAACTTTAGTAACACTCCTAAGCAGCTTCCACTCTAAAATCACCTCAATCTTCTTAGGATCCACTCGAATCCCTTCTGCCGATACAATATGACCTAAGAACGTCACTTCCTTAAGTCAAAATTAACACTTACTTAACTTCACATACAACTGCTTATCTCGTAAAATTTGTAAAACAACCCTTAAATGCTTGTCGTGATCCTCCTCAGATGGAGAATACACAAGAATATTATCTATAAAGAAAACTACAATTTGATCAAAATACGAATGGAACACTCGATTCATCAAATCCATGAATGTGATAGAAGCATTAGTTAATCCAAACGGCATCACCAAGAACTCATAATGCCCATACTGTGTCTTAAAAGTAGTTTTCAACACATTAGACTCCTTCACCTTCAACTGATAATACCCAGATCTAAGATCAACCTTCGAAAATACCGATCCACATTGGAATTGATCAAACAAATCATCAATTCGAGGCAAATGATACTTATTCTTAATTGTCAACTTATTCACATGCCTATAATCAATACACATTCGTATCATACCATCCTTCTTCTTTACAAACAACACTGGTGCACCCCATGGAGATACACTTAGTCGAATAAACCCCTTATCAAGCAACTCTTACAATTGAATCTTCAATTCCTTGAGCTCTTTTGGTGCCATACGATAAGGTACAATGGAATCCAGTGTAATACCAGGATAAAACTCAATTCCAAACTCAACTTCCCGATTCAATGGCAAACCAGTTAACTCTTCCAGAAAAACATTAGGAATATCTCAACTCTTAACTTCTTACTAACAAAATTCATCATATAAGCTAAATAAGCCTCATAACCTTTTCCTATAATCTTTTCAGGCTTCATAGTTGAAATCACATTAGACAGAAAACCCAATCTTTTACCACCAATAACAATTTCCAACCTATCATTATTTTCAAAGTAATTTGCTTAGTCTCAAAATAAACCCTAGCCTTATGTTCAATTAACCAATCCATACCAAGTATCACATCAAATCCATAAAATGGCAATTCCATAAGATCAATAGAGAAAAAATGTCCTTGAATCATAAAAGGACATCTACAGTAAACTTTATTCATTACTACACTATCACCAAAAAAACTACTGACAGTCATACCAAAACCAATAGTCTCAACAGGGATTGCTAACTTACATGCCACTGAAAATATACGAATGTGTCAAACCAAAATCAACTAAGGAAAATAATGGAGTAGACTACAAAGTGAAAGTACCTGCGATGACATCATTTGAATCCTAACCCTCCAGCTCTCTAATAGCATAAACTCAAGGAGGACCTTCGGACTCAACCTGTGTGGCCACAGTATGAGCAATCCACTACTCAACTGGTCTCCCATTACCTCTACCACGGCTATGGCCTTTAGCAGGCGTAGAAACAGGTGCTGAACTCTGAATATGTAATCCTCAACCTTATGTGGACAATATCTCAGAAAATGTTCCTTCAAATCACATTTAAAACATCTATCTGTTAAATTACGAAACTCTCCAGAATACCTATAAAGCCTCAAATTTTGGGCCTAGAAGTATTAGGTCTTGAGCATGGGAACAGTTAGAAGGCTGCACATAAATGTTTAGTCATGCAATAAAGTGACACAAATACATATCTGCTTCAATGGTTAAGTGTCCTGGGAAGAGTCTGAGAAGTCTTGGGTTCAAGCCTTGGCTTGTGCAAAAGTTTTATTTTTAAAGGAATAACCCTTATATCTAATCAGTAGGCTTTTAAATAAATGTGGCTATTTTATGACAGAAAGGGCCTGCTGGTTAAGGGGTAAGTGGCGTGTTATCTATGTCAGAGGATTGAGGTTCGAATCCTTGCCTGTGCTGGATGGCTAGAGTTTATGTTTCATTAAAAGTCTAAGTAGTAGAAAGGTGGGAGTGATTTTAGGAGGAAATATGGGATGTGAATAGAGATGTGATTGGTTTGAATGTTTGTAGAGAGATTTGGGAAGGAAATCATGGGAAGTTGAGGGGAGAGGAGGTGTTGTGCTAAAATTGAACTGTAGGCACTCATAGAATTTGGCTGAGCAAAATCACTTTCGTTTCCTGTTATTCTTTTGGTTCTTTTTCTCTGTGAGGTCGAATATAGCATCTCTGAGTACCTTCTCATTTTGTGGTTTGTTCTGAAAGTGTACTTCTCTTCAAGTCCTTTACTGGTCGTTATTGCTCTTCTTTCCCTTCTCTTCTTAGCCAATTACTCCTCTTCTGTCTCTCTCAACTCTTTTGAGTCTATAAATTTCCCTCTTTTTGCATCTTATTGTTTGGTCGAACTCTTACACTCTTTTCCTCATAATAATTTCAGTTTTGACTAGTTGCTCTCTCAATTTTCTTATTCTATTTATGTCCTTCATTGATCGATTACTTTATCTTCTTCCTCCCTCAATCGGTTGTGGTTCTGTAGCCAAATACCTCCTCCCTTTATAGCCAAAAATTGTTTTTATTTCATCAATCTCTTCCATTATCGATTCTCATCTCCTCTTTCTTGCTTGTTGGGCTCTTTTCGATTTCTCGAGCTTCTCAAGGAGTAGGGAATTTTACTTTGATATTGAAGCGACTGAAATCTTTCCCTCATCACCCGAAAGTAACTCTGTTTGTAGTTATTGTGTTCAACTGGGGTATGTTGGCTTGCTTTCCTTGGTATTGGCCAAGTGCTTCTTTCCCCTACTTTTGGGTTTTGTGTTGCTATAAGTTAGTATATGTTGATTCAAGTCACGTGTATAAGTAATCTTAATTAACGGATTACGCTGGTAATGCAAATTTTTGACAAGGAGCATGTGATCAATGTTAGTTAGCGGTTCAAGTGGGCTAAGCCACATTTTTTCACTCAAGGGTTTGGCGCTCGTGGGCTATTCGCACATATTCTTAAACAAGGTGTGTAACAACACTGCCATAATCGTAAATCGGCAAAAGTCGAAATAGGTGATCTTCAACGCTATACAAGCGTGCACTTGCTCGTATGGTAATCCAAATGCCTAAACGTGGGCATAAGATTGTTAAGGCCTGCCATGAGCGATTTCATGGTCTAAGGTCGATTTGGGCCATGGTAGACCAAAACGGGTCGTGTCGGCCCCACATGGGAAAACCACATGAACATGTGGAGAATATTGGGTCAGGCCATGTAATCCACATGGCCAAGGCCATATTTGGGCTTTGTAGGCCACACGAGCATGTAGGCCCACATGGGCCGTATTATGGGCTTTGGGCCTATTTTTACTATTTGACTGTTAAAGTTACACGGGTCGCCCGAGACGACTATGGACCTACTGATGGGTCAGTAAGTTTACAAAGTTGATAAAATGATTGTTATGCCCCTATGTGCTAAAATGACTATTATGCCCTTATGAGATGTATGGCTGTAATCGAGCATCCCATTTTATATATATTGCATACATGTATGACATTATGATATGTTAGATGGGGATGGGTTTATTATGATTGGACGAAGTGTACTGTACTGGCAGCTCTACTGTAAATACTATTTAGTGTCACAACCAGTGCTATTTTGCAGTGTAGGGATGGGTGGGTTGATTTTATCCCCACATGGAGTGTAGGGCTGGACGGAGTGGAGTGTAGAGGCTGGTTGGGTAGGATATTTGATTGCATATCTGTATTATTACTGCCACTGAAATGGGCTAAGGCCCACACTGATAATGTTACTGTATTGGGCTAAGGCCCTAACTGAAACTGAACTGTTGTTGATATGGGCTTAGGCCCAGACTGTATTTGTTCACTGTATGTTTGACTGTTCGATTATTAAGGAATTACACACTAAGTTTTCATAAACTCACCCTTGTGTTTATCTGCGCAGATAATCCATAGGTAGATCAGTGCTGCGAGGAACTCGAAGGTGGCCACACACCAGCTTATGCTTCCATATTTTACTTTTAATTTATAAGTAGTTTTATTTGGGTATTTTTACATAATAAGGCCTCTTTATATTTTTAAATATTTAATTTGGGGTTTTATTTATGTTGATATATATCTGCTAGCAGTAGGACACGTGTTTCTCAAAAGATAAATGCTTTTCAAAACATCACGGCTACGCAACATGTTTTAAAAGCTTTCGCAAGAGATATTGTTTTAAAATTAATAACAATTTAATAAGGTTAACATTTCGACAAACGACTCTTTTTTTTGAAACTAAATTAATTTTTTTAGAATTATCATTAAGAGCTCACGACAAAGGTAAATAAGGAAGAGGTTTTTTGACGATATCACCCTTTTTCGAAAAACACTTCAATGTGACATTGTCAAATTCGACCATAATGTCTAGGCCGGGTTTGGAGTGTTACAATGCCTACGCTCACAGTGTGCATAAAACGGCCAACCAAAACTACCCACTGAACTACTAGCACTAACCATAGTGCTACTCTGCTGCCTGGACTGGCTTAGTTGAGACCCACGTCTCGCACCCCTACCAGAACTATGACTATCACGTCCTCTCTTAGGCAGCTGTCTCAATGCACCATTAGAAATTCTCTTGCCAGAATCAACAATAAGAGAACGAGGTGACTCAACTAAGGTCACCCCAATTGCCTTAACTCTCTCAACCAACTCATCAAACATCTCCACACTTGAGCTACTAAATAAACTTGAATCTCATGATTTAGCCCAAAACGGAACCTCTTACAAAAGTCCCTCCCAAAAAGAATAAATTCAGGTGCATACTGACTAAGTGGCATAAAATGATCCTCATAATCAGCCACAGATAGATTACCCTGAACCAAATCTGAAAACTCTCGCTTACGAGCCTATGTATATTGCTCGCCCATAAACTTCCTCTTAAAAACCTCAAGAAAGTAACTAAGTTAATCTATCAGTAATGGTACCTCTCCTAATCGTAATCCACTGATAATGAGCCTCATCGTCGAGTAAGTACACAACACACCCCAACTTTTCATCGTCACTAGAGGACATCTTCTCGAGGATCTTTTTGTAACGCCCTAAAAATTGAGGTGTTTATTTTGTATGTTGTGTTGCATAAATGTATGCTTGCTTTAGTGGTTGAGTGTCCTAAGGAGTGTTGGAAGGGTCCTAAGTTCAAGCCTTAGCTTGTACAAAATTTTGATTTTGGCTTGAATAAACCCTGTCTCTTGTTAGTGGGGTTCTTAAATATATTTGGCAAAGAAGTGTCATAAAAAGCGTGCTGGTCTATGGGTTAGTGGCGTGTGGAGTGTTAAGGGGGATCTGAGGTTCGAATCCTGACAATGCATAAAGGGTATTTTGGTTTTTGTTTTGCTCCTGACATTGGGAAGGTGTTGTAATGGGACTGAAATTGAGGTGTTAGAGAAGTGTGAGGAGTCTGGCCAAATTTTAGGGATTGGGTGGAAGAAGTTTTAGTTGGTAGGGATCTAGGGGACTGGGATAAGGTTGAGAGATATTAGGGCGATAGAAGGAGTGAAATTAGGAGTTTGGATGGGGTAGTAGTAAGTGTGCCGAATGTGGACTCTCACTTTTGGCAATGTGTGATTTTTGAACAAAAGGCTGGGGGTTTGGTCATTGTTTGGTTTTGGCTCTTTTTCCCTTGTTAAGAATTGCTGCCTTTTTGTTTTGATTATTTGTTTTAGGAATTTTTGGATTGTTCTCTTTTTCCGTTTTGGTCACCGGTCTCTTGTGCTCTTTTTCTCTCTTTTGTGTCAAGTTTTTTTTGTCCGAACATCCTCCTTTCATCCTCTCCCTATCTCCAACGATTTCTCCTTGACCGAGTGCACTTTCTTTGCTTTTTTTTTCTTATCCTTCTCTCTTTTCCCTCTTTTTCATTTTTAGTACCTTGACCGAATACTCATCTTACTTCTATTTTGCTTTCAGTTGGCAAATGTGGTGTGATCGGTTGGGTTAGGCACTGGCTCTCGTCTCCCACTTTAGTGCTCTTGTGCTGCCTGAATATTATTGGTTAAGCCTCAATTTCTTTTCTTCCCCTTTCGGTTTGTTTCACTTTCTTGATCCATCTTCTAACTTTCCCTCTTCATGCTGACTATCTCCTCTACCTTTTAGATTAATCCTTTTACGTGCTTTTGTGTATGTTACTTCATTAATCTGTACTCTGCTTGGTCGTTGTGGTAAGTGTGGTATGATTATGATGTTATTATGCTTCAAATACGAGTCTATTATAGAAATGTGGTATTTTTGTGTAGTTGGTGATCGAAGTTGATTGACACACCCCTTAAGAATCAAGGGTGCAGTTATTGTTGGCTTTTGGGTAAGAAATTATGATTGTTTTGGAAGTTCGTTAGTTTCCAATCGAGACATAAGTTAAGTAATTGATTAGTTATCGCATTATTTGTTCTTCATGCATAAGAGTGTTCGAAGTGTGGATTAACTCTAGATTCATAATAGGTGTGTAATCACACTGCAAATTTTATTAATCGGCAAAAGCCGGAAGGCATGTTCATAGACGATACACGAGTGTATGTTTGCTTGTATAGTGATTGAACGCATAAATGCGTGGGTTTGACAGTAGAGGCCACCATGAATGATCTCATGGGTTTAGGCCGATTTGGGCCACGTTAGGCCGAAATGGGCCATGTGGGCCTACAGGCTCGTGGGCCCCGCACGAGCAAACTGCACGGATGTGTGGAGATTATTGGGCCAGCTGTGTAGTTTGCACGGCCAAGGCCATTATTTGGGCTTATTGGGCCACACAAGCGTGTGGGCTCACATGGGTTGTATTATGGGTTTGGACCCATCTTCATTGTTTAACTGTTAAGGTTGCACAGGTCGCCCGAGACAACTGTAGACCTAGTGTTGGGTCGGTAAGTATACCTAGACCCTAACCTATGATATGATTGTTATACCCCTATGAGGTAAATGACGGATATACCCATATGTGATGTATGAATGTTTGAGCATGCCATTTTTAATGTATGTACATTTATATTATGTTGCATTGCATGGGGTGGGATATATGATATTGGAGGAAGTGTACTGAAAGGCTATGAGCCTATTCTTGTGACTCTCATCGCAAAATCTTCATTAGTACTGCAACTTTGTGCTATATTCTAGAGTGTAGGGATGGGTGGGTCGATTTTATCCCTACATGGAGTGTAGGGCTGGACGGAGTGGAGTGCAGAGGATGGATGGGTAGGATCTCTGTATGCATCTTTGATACTTTACTGAATTGGCTAAGGACCACACTAATACTGTTACTGTAATGGGCTAAGGCCCACACTAATATTGCCACTGATAAGGGCTTAGGCCCAGACTATTTTACACTGCATGATTTACTATTTGATAAATAGGGATTACACAATGAGTTTTCATAAACTCACTCTTCTGCTTATCTGCGCAGGTAATCCTTAGGCGGGTCGGTGCTACGAGGGACTCGAATATGGCCACACCACTGTTTATGTTTTCGTATTTGACTTTTTAGTAAAAGTAGTTTTATGTGGGTAAATTTTACGTAATAAGGCCACTTTAAGTTTTATTTTTAATTGGGGATTTATTTAAATTGGTTTATATCTATTAGCAGTAGGACTTAAGTTTTCAAAAGATAAATGTTTATCAACTACCACGTTACGTAACTCGTTTTAAAAGCTTCCGCAACGAATAATGTTTTTCAATTGTAATAACAATTTAATATGACATATGTTTTGCTAAACCAACCTATGTTCTAACAACAAACAAGATATGTTAACTACTCTTTGGGATCACAACGGGGTTTTAATACAAAACAGACTTTGCAATGAAACTACGATTTTCAAGACATAATCCAGTGTGACACTACAGATTTGGCCAAAACGCCTAGGTCGGGTTTGAGGTGTTACACCTTTCAACTCCTTCCAACTAGTACTCAGCTACAGTTGGATCAATACCTTTCTCTCAAAAAAACACTTTACCACCTAATGCCCAAAGATGTTCTAAAGGCAACCCTCGATTAACTAGTGCAGGATTGGTAGGTGTAGGAGTAGGGTTAGCACTAACAATCTGCTAAAACGCTCCTATCATAGCTTTCACCAAAGGGCCTACACCCTCATCAGGTATGTTTACTCTACACGGCGACATAGGAGGTGTAAAGGATGTATTATCCTTTTGAGCACTAGTTCCCACATTAACACGTCTAAGAGGCATATTTTAATAATATAGAACATAAAAACCAAATAAACGGTGTAAGTGGCAGGGAATGATCTAAGTCATGTTCTTATAAGAAAAATTTAGGATTTAAGCCAGAGCGGTGGGGAATGATCCAAGTCACGTTCCTGTAAGCAAAATTTAATATTTAAGGCAATGTGTTCCCATTCCTACCTCACATGCATCACAACTAAAAACATCTCATGTAATACAAGCAAATGAAATAATTTAATCACTTGGGTTTCACAATCCCACAACATAAAAAAATCACTTAGGTCTGAGCATTATTGAACCTATGGCTCTGATACCACCAAATGTAAGACCTTATATCCAGACCTGGTCGCCAAGCCCGAATACAGGATATCACACCACTATCTCATGTTGTATACAAAAAGTAAAAGTTCGTTCTAAATGAAAAGCCTTTTATTTTAGTATTCATATAGGTTTTAAGTCAATTATATTTGTTATTTATCAATGTTACATGCAAGTCATACCATAAATAATCTTAAAAATAAGTGTTAACATACATAAGGTCTATTTAGTAAAATTCTCAGAATGTGTCCATAGGTATCGATACTGACACTAGCGTATCAATATTTTCTCTGTGTGGTATCGATACCACTTAAAAAAATGATACCAATGTATTTTGTTTTTAGACTAAATCCCAAAGTCTCAAAAATTATCGGTACCTGTCATGAAATATCCATACTTTGACCTCGAGTATCGATACTCAAGCAAAGGTAGCAATACCAAATCTCTATTCTGATTCTTTGCATGTTTTAAAACATAGAGGTATCATTTTAAATCTCAAATATCGATACCGCTGCCCCTAGACATAAAAACACAGCATACATATGCAACTAACTCATTCCAAAATAGATTCTAAGCATCATGCATCACTTACTTCAATAAATAATCATCCAACGACTAATTTAACAAGTCAAATCGTCAGAATGTGACCAAGCAGGATACATCAAGCCATTATTAAAGTTCAGGAACATATAAACTCACAAACTTCCAAAACTGAAATCAAACAAAGTCGATAAATAATTCGAACGAATCATGGCACTAAACAAGTCTATCAAATTGCCTTATTTCCCAAAACAAAACAAAAAAACTGAAAGAACACCTACGAGAAAAAATAAGTCTTCCTTGGATCACTCCCTAGGACAACCACACCACTCACACCAAACGTTACTAATATGAAAATGTTGAAAAGAGTGGGTGAGCTTAAACAAGCTTATGGAATGAGTGAAACAACCACAACACAAACATTACATCATGCATCCACAATAACCATATACATACACGATACTACAGTCTTATGTTTAGTAATGCGTAACACTTTAACATGCATCATCTAAAAGTTCATTTGCAACACATTTATAAGGATAGTTTGCACAACAACCACATATTTATTAAGGCATTCATCACACAACACATATATAGATATAATACAAGATAATTTGGCTCTTGAGTTATAAAACTTATATTGAGCTCTACCACCACTCATCGGATAATAGATCTCTAACACACCAAACATAGGCCCATAGAGTCAAACATGTCTCAGAAGTGAAGCGTATAACTAAAACTGTAACGCCCCAATTTTTGAGAATTCTGTGAATCTTGGTGAAATCTAAATTTTTGTGTTCTGTCTGCTTGGCGTAGGTATAAGTATGTTAGTGGGCCTCTAGAAGGCCCAAGCTTAAGTTAAAACCTGGTAATTTTAATTAATTTTAAATCCATAAGAGAAAGGGGTTCTGGTTAACTGGGCTTTTAAGTATTAATTGTGTAAAATAAAACACAAGGAAGCAAGTGGCATAGTGGCATGTGACGCCACTGGGAAGGCTATAAGTGGCGTGTGGATGTTAGGGAGGACCCAGGTTCAAGTCACAATGACAGCATATTAAGGGAATTATTTTTATGAGTATGAAAAGTAAATAATGGAACTGAAGTGAAAGACTGTTAGGAAGAGTTGGAGTTGCTCAGGAGATTGAGTAAAGAAGGGATAAGGGAGAGGATTTAGAAGCTGATTGGGGAGAGCTGTGTTGGCCGAATAGTGGACTCTTGAGGAGCAAGAGTTGGCCGGCCAAGGGGAGCTTTAGGGAGGCAAAATTCGGCTAGGGTTAGTGCCAGTATAAAATCGACATTTAGGGTAATTTGTACCGTTTCCTGACTATTCTCCTCATATTTTCTTTTCTCCTCTCTTCATCTATTTTCTTTTTCTTCTTCTTTCCTCCATAGCCGAATCTTCTTACCTTCCTGTTCATCTCCATCTTTTTCTTCAGATGTTTCTAAACCCTCATAGTTATTTTCCATAAAAAGCCAAAATCCCGAAAGCTATACTCACTACTTGTGCCGATTTCTCCAAAGCCAAATCCTTCAATATTTTTGTTCCTTTGTAATCAACATTACTCTTCTCTAAACCCTTAATATCTATCGGCAACATTACTTCAAGGTTATAGCCTCAAATCATCATCTTCTTCATCACCTAAAAAGCCAAAAATACCATAGATTTAGGGGCTATAGCCGAAACTTCAAAAAAAACTCCTGGATTCGAGTTATACCGTCGTTTAGAGGATAAATCTACATCAGGTCTGCATAGAAATCAGAAAGGAATAAGTGGTAAGTGCTCATCACTTCAGATCTAGTCTTATTTTACAAGTTAGGAAAAAGCCAAGTCCCCAAATCTGAAATGTCATTTGGGGGCATAGGGCTTTAAGGGTCTTTAACCGATGATTTCTTTTGGTGAATAGTGTCTTATTAAGTGCTGGATCGAAGGCTTGGATCTTTGGAGCAACCAGAATTGGATCTAGTCATTGGTTTTCGGTAAAAAAGTTAAGGTTTTAAAGGCTTTTGGGGACATGGTTCGAATATGGGTAAGTGAATATTGAGATTAGTGCTATAGTTTGCAACCTAAGAATTGTGGTAATCCATTGTAGGGCATCGTAAGGAATCTCAGTAGCAGTCGTCACGAAACAAGTGTGTAACTGACACCCTCTCATAGACTAGATCGGCAAAAGTCGAAAAGCCAAAATGCCAGAAAATCGGTATTTTAGGAACTTGCAAGTGTGCGAATGCTCGTAAGAAAAATGGGTTAATATTTCTAGTAATTTGAAATGATAGAACTACAGTACGCACGATTTCGTGCATTACTCATATTTTAGGGCTATTGGGGCAAAAATTAGTTAATGGGCCAACGGGCCCAATACGGTAAGTATGCGCGGTAAGTGTTTCTGATTGTATGTAAATGGTAGAAATATGCATGAAAACCCTAAAATAGTTAGATTACTAGAATACCCCTATGTATGGAAAATTACCATGATACCCCTAGGTGTAAAATGACCTTTATACCCCTAGGGTTAATTTTGTCTGAAAAGCATTGTGGTTTAAATCTGTATGATATTTGCCATGAATGAATATCTGTTACATAGGGACATGGGTTATATTATGGAGGAAGCGTCCTGGTGGCTACACCAGAAATTATCTATTCTGTTGGCTCTACCACATATATATCTGTTCTGGTGGCTCTGCCACAATTATCTGTTTCTGGTGACTCTGTCACATATCTGTTCTGGCAGCCATGCTGCATATTTCTGTGGTGTGTAGCGGTTGGGTGGGTTGAGTAGTCTCCCCACATGGTGAAAGGTTGGTATGGGGGTGCATATGGCTGGATATGGGTTGGGTTTTGTATAAGCATGTAATATCTGTTCTGATCTGTTATGGGCCTATGGGCTTATTTCTAAAATCTGTTCTGGGCTGAGGCCTAATTATTCTGTTTTTGTGGCTTGAACTGATATAGGCTATGGTTGGGTTCATTTACACAATGAGTTTTCCCAAACTCACCCCTTTATTTTCTTCCATGTAGGTGATCCCCAACCATAGTGGGCTTAGAGCCGTGAGGGATTTAGAGTGGCCACATGTTCTTGCAAACTTGGTTTCTTTCTGGTGAACTGTACGTGCTTTCATTTTCATGTACGGTTTTGGGTTTTTAAATGTAATAAGGCCGCTTATTTATTTTTATGGTTTTGATTTATATTTTATTATGATAAAAATGAATTACTTTAATATCAAAATGGATTAGTTCTAGGGTGCGTTTTCCAAAACAATAGTTGATTTCAAAATAACACGATTACAAGTAAGGCTTCCGCTAAGCAAATAATTTTTAAAAACATTAATCACTTTTCTAAAATGGACTTAATCAAATGGGTTTCTTAAAAATATACGTGATGTCAGAGTGTGGCAATGCCGGTGTGCATGTCTAGGATTGGATCCGAAGGGAGCTTGGTACTTAAGCAGTCCAACGGACTCACCTCCTCTTTTCCGGTTTCCTACCTGGTGCACAGCTTCCATTCACTTTAACCTATATTAAAAGGTATCTTTTGAAGCACCAACTAAGTTTCTAAACTAGGTAATACAAAATGTTTTGAACGCTTCGATGTGGCACGTCGAATTCGGTCGTAACGTCTAGGCCGGGTTTGGGGTGTTACATTTAGTGGTATCAGAGCCAAGTTGCAACAACTCGACTGTGGAATGGGTTTACAAAAATAAAGATTTTCAAAAAAATAAGATTTTATAAATTACAAAACTCGATTTTCAAAAGTTAGATTTTTGGAAGGTGGCATTCTGAATCTCCGGGCCAAGTCTATAAGTATTCTAAAATTTTTTGAATATATTCTGAATTATCTGTCTGTATTGCAACCCTACTAGAATACTGTAGATAGGATGCTACTGAAACCATAGTAAAACTTGATAAGAGACTGAAACTGTAGCTAGACATGGATTCTGCGAAAACAAACTCTGAATTACTATCTGATTCATAAAACATCTGTAATAATCACGGGAATGTTGAAATTAATGCATAAAATTCATAAATAGATAATACGATATGAGTACGCGAGCAGCTCGTAGAAGAGGCCGTGGACAAGGTCGAGGTAGTGCTCGAGTAGGAACTGTGTCTTCTGGGCATATGCCAACAGCGGAGGCACCACCGGAAACGGAAGTGGAGTCTCATGATCGTGGTGCCGGGGTTGACGCCCTGTCGCAAGCTATGCTTCGTGTTCTGGAAAGGGTTGCCGGGGCAAGTTCGGGCAACAGAATTCGAGGATCAATTTCTAAATGACTCTGGGCTAACGGAGCAGAGATCTTTAGGGGCGTATCTGGTGTAGCCCCAAATGTGGTAAAATATTGGTTGGAGGCCACAGAACAAATTATTGATGACTTGGACTGTTCTGAGGAGCAGAAGCTGAAGGGGGCCATATCGTTGCTGCGAGATGTGGCTTATTAGTGGTGGCTCACCGTGAGAGATGGAACCCCAGCTGATAGGGTAACTTGGGAGCTGTTTAAGACGGCCTTTAAAGGAAAATATGTTGGGGCAAGTTATATAGACGCCCGCAAGAAGGAATTCTTGAATCTGGTTCAAGGAAATAAGTTGGTTACAAAGTACGAGGCTGAGTTTCTAAGGCTAAGTCGATATGCTATGGGAATAGTCACTATAGAGTATGAACGTAGCGTCCGCTTTGAGGATGGATTCAGAGATGATCTTAAGGTACTGATTGCTCCGCAGAGGGAGCGTGATTTCGCGGTTCTAGTGGAAAAAGCTAAGATAGCTGAGGAGGTGAAGCGTACTGAGAGGCAGAACCGTGAGAAGGATTGGGACCGTTTTCGGAGGGATTCTGGACCTTCGGGGGGAGCAAATAAGAATGTCAAAAGGGCAAGAGTGGAGGAGCCAGTTCGAGCAATTTCGGTGAATGTGGTTAGACCACCAATCTGTGGAGACTGTGGTAAGGTACACCTGGGTGAGTGTAGGAAACGTTCTAGTGCTTGGTTCCGATGCGGATCTATGGAGCATAGAGTTAAGGACTATCCTCAGAAAGCTGATCAGGTTCAGGTTACTGAACAGAGGGTTGCTCAACCAGTGAGAGGTGGACCACAACCACCACGTGGACGTGGACAAGGTAGGGGAAATAGAAATGGTCGAGGACGAGGGGCGCCTGGTAGGGGTGCCAGAAATGCCAAGGCTCGACAGCTGGCGTTGGTGTATGCAGCTCGTCTTCGAGAGTAGGGCGACGCACCTGACGTCATAACTGGTACGTTTTTGGTTTCTAGCATGCCGTATACTACTTTGGTGGATATTGGATCTACTCATTCCTATGTTACATGTGCCATATCTGGGTCATTGGGTATGCGCTTTGAGAAGTTTGTGAGTGGGCTATCTGTGCTAAGTCCTTTGGGTCACTCGGTTAGGGTAGACAAACTGTATAGGGATGTGCCCTTAGAAACACAAGGTAGGATTTTTCATGGAGATCTAATGGAGTTGCCATTCGGAGAGTTTGACCTCATTTTGGGAATGGATTGGCTAGTTAAGCATAAGGTGACTTTGGATTGTGCTCTAAGCGAATGGTGCTAAGGACCCAGAAGGTGAGGAAGTTATGATGATAGGTGAGCGAAAGGACTATTTGTCCAATGTGGTGTCAGCATTGAGAGCCGAAAAGTGGATTCGGAAAGGTTGTAAGGCCTATTTGGCATTTGTAAGTCAGTCGGATGAGGAGGGGCTAACAGTGGATAAGGTTAGGATTGTAAAGGAGTTCCAAGATGTTTTTCCGGAGGAGCTTCTGAGATTGCCTCCAAACCGAGAAGTCGAGTTTGGAATCGACTTGTTGCCTGGAACGGCGCCAGTGTCCATCGCACCGTATAGGATGGCACCGAAGGAGTTAGTAGAGCTGAAAGCTCAAATTCAAGAGTTGTTGGATAGGGGCTTCATTAGGCCAAGTGTGTCTCCGTGGGGAGCACCGGTGCTATTCGTGAAGAAGAAGGATGGGACGATGCGAATGTGTATTGATTATCGCCAGTTGAACAAACTGACGATTAAGAATAAGTATCCACTGCCAAGGATTAACGATCTGTTTGACCAACTTAGAGGAGCTTCTATATTTTCCAAGATCGACCTTCGATCTGGATATCATCAGTTAAGGGTCAAAGAGGCAGATATCCATAAGACAGCATTCAGGACTCGGTATGGTCATTACGAGTTTTTGGTTATGCCATTTGGACTAACAAATGCTCCTGCAGTGTTTATGGATCTGATAAATTGTATGTTCCAACCATTTTTGGATCTGTTCGTAGTTGTCTTTATTAACGATATCTTGGTATATTCTGAAACAGAAGTGAAACATGATGAGCATCTTTGCATTGTGCTGCAAGTGTTAAGGGAGAAGGAACTCTATGCAAAGTTCAGCAAGTGTGAATTCTAGTTGAGAGAGGTAACCTTCTTAGGACATGTGGCCTCTGCCGAGGGGATTAAGGTGGACCCTCAAAAGATTGAAGCGATTTTGGAGTGGAAGCCACCTAGGTCAGTGTCAGAAATTTAGAGTTTCCTAGGGTTGGCAGGTTACTACAGAAGGTTTGTGGAAGGTTTTTCTATGATGGCAGCACCTCTGACAAAACTCATAAGGAAAGGAGTACCATTTGTATGGACTGAGAAGCAGCAGGAAGCTTTTGAGAAGTTGAAGAAAGTTCTGACTGAAGCACCTGTGTTAATTCAACTAGAGTCTGGGAAGGATTTTGCTGTGTACAGTGATGTGTCACACGTAGGTTTGGGTTGTGTGTTGATGCAAGAGGGTAAGGTGATTGCTTATGCGTCACGACAGCTTAAGCCTCACGAAGGGAACTATCCTACCAATGATTTGGAGTTGGCAGCAATGATCTTTGCACTTAAGATTTGGAGACACTACTTGTACGGAGAAAGGTGCATTATATACACAGACCATAAGAGTCTCAAGTATTTGCTGACTCAGAAGGAACTGAACCTTAGGCAAAGGAGATGGATCGAGTTGCTTAAGGATTATGATTGTTCGATCGAATATCACCTAGGCAAGGCTAATGTGGTAGCCGATGCTTTAAGTCGTAGAGCTATATCTGATCCAAGAGCAATATTTGTTCGCCTAAGTCTGTATGATGATGGAAGTCTGTTAGCTAAATTGCAAGTAAGGCCAACTTGGGTGGATCGGATTAAGGAAAAGCAGTTGAAAGATGAGTCTTTGGTTGCTCATTTTCAACAAGTTAAAGAAGGGGAAACTTCTGAGTTTGGGTTGAATAGCGAAGGAGTTTTGTGCTTCCGAGGAAGATTTTGTGTTTCGAAGGACTCTGACTTAAGACAGTCAATATTGAAGGAAGCTCATGGGGGACTTTGTGCCATGCATCCTGGAGGAAATAAGTTGTATCACGACTTGCGAGAAGCTATCTTGTGTGGCACAGGCTTAAACGAGAAGTAACAATTTGTGGGAAATGTCGGCGTGCGGCCAAGTGAAAGTTGAACATCAATTACCTTCTGGATTGTTGCAGCCAGTAAAGATACCACTTTGGAAGTGGGAGAGGGTAACCATGGACTTTGTGAGTGGGCTACCTTTGACACCATTGAAGAAAGACTTGATATGAGTGATTGTGGATAGGTTGACCAAATTGGCTCATTTCATACCTATCCGTACTGACTTCTCACTTCAGAAGTTAGCCAAGTTGTATGTGGCAGAGATTGTGTGACTTCATGGTGTCCCAGTTTCGATTATCTCTGACCGAGATCCTAGATTCACATCTCGATTTTGGCAGAAGCTACATGAGGCATTAGGGACGCGATTGAACTTTAGTACGGCTTTCCATCCCCAAACTGTTGGTCAGTCGAAAAGGGTTATTCAGATTTTGGAGGACATGTTGAGGGGATGTGTTATTGACTTCCGAGGGAGTTGGGAGGATTACTTGCCGTTGGCGGAATTTGCGTACAATAACAGTTACTAGGCAAGTATTCGAATGGCACCGTATGAAGGACTGTATAGACGAAGGTGTCGTACACCTAGTTATTAGACCGAATTAAGAGAACGACAGGTTCTTGGGCCCGAGTTGGTGGCAGATATTGAGGATAAGGTCAAGCTGATTAGAGACCGGTTGAAGGAAGCATCTTATAGGAAAAGTCATATGCAGATTTGAAGCGTAAGGAGATTGAGTACTCAGTAGGTGATATGGTCTTCTTAAAGGTTTCTCTTTGGAAGAAGATATTAAGGTTCGGTAAGAAGGGCAAGTTGAGTCCGCGGTTCATTGGGCCTTATCGGGTTTTGAAGCGAGTAGGCCCAGTGGCTTATCAGTTGGAATTACCTCTAGAGTTAGACAGGATTCACGATGTTATTCACATCTCCATGTTAAGGCGTTATCATTCTGACCCTACTCATGTCGTGCCAGTTGCAGAAATTGAGGTGCAAACTGATTTGACCTTTGAGGAGGAGCCTGTGCAAATATTGGATCGAGATGTTAAGGTTCTAAGAAGAAAATCTGTCCCATTAGTGAAGGAGCTTTAGCGTAATCATGGCAGAGAGGAAGCTACTTGGGAGACAAAAGAGGCGATGCAGCAGCAATACCCTCATCTGTTCGGACCAGGTAAATTTTGAGGATGAAATTTCTTGAAGGAGGGTAGAGCTGTAACGCCTCAATTTTTGGGAATTCTGTGAATCTTGGTGAAATCTAAATTTTTGTGTTCTGTCTGCTTGGCGTAGGTATAAGTATATTAGTGGGCCTCTAGAAGGCCTAAGCTTAAGTTAAAACCCGATAATTTTAATTAATTTTAAATCCATAAGAGAAAGGGGTTCTGGTTAAATGGGCTTTTAAGTATTAATTGTGTAAAATAAAACACAAGGAAGCAAGTGGCATAGTGGCATGTGACGCCACTGGGAAGGCTATAAGTGGCATGTGGATGTTAGGGAGGACCCAGGTTCAAGTCACAATGACAGCATATTAAGGGAATTATTTTTATGAGTATGAAAGGTAAGTAATGGAACTGAAGTGAAAGACTATTAGGAAGAGTTGGAGTTGCTCAGGAGATTGAGTAAGGAAGGGATAAGGGAGAGGATTTAGGAGCTGATTGGGGAGAGCTGTGTTGGCCGAATAGTGGACTCTTGAGGAGCAAGAGTTGGCCGGCCAAGGGGAACTTTAGGGAGGCAAAATTCGGCTAGGGTTAGTGCTAGTATAAAATCGGCATTTAGGGTAATTTGTGTCGTTTCCTGACTATTCTCCTCATCTTTTCTTTTCTCCTCTCTTCATCTATTTTCTTTTTCTTCTTCTTTCCTCCATAGCCGAATCTTCTTACCTTCCTGTTCATCTCCATCTTTTTCTTCAGACGTTTCTAAACCCTCATAGTTATTTGCCATAAAAAGCCGAAATCTCGAAAGCTATACTCACTACTTGTGCCGATTTCTTCAAAGCCAAATCCTTCAATATTTTTGTTCCTTTGTGATCAACATTCCTCTTCTCTAAACCCTTAATATTTTTTGACAACATTACTTCAAGGTTATAGCCTCAAATCATCATCTTTTTCATCACCTAAAAAGCCGAAAATACCATAGATTTGGGGGCTATAGCCGAAACTTCAAAAAAACTCCTGGATTCGAGTTCTACCGTCGTTTAGAGGATAAATCTACATCAGGTCTGCGTAGAAATCAGAAAGGAATAAGTGGTAAGTGCTCATCACTTCAGATCTAGTCTTATTTTACAAGTTAGGAAAAAACCGAAGTCCCTAAAATCTAGGGGGGCTGTCGATTTGGGCATAGGGCTTTAAGGGTCTTGAACTGATGATTTCTTTTAGTGAATAGTATCTTCTTGAGTGTTGGATCGAAGGCTTGGATCTTTGGAGCAACCAGAATTGGATCTAGTCATTGGTTTTCGGCAAAAAAGGTAAGGTTTTAAAGGCTTTTGGGGACATGGTTCGAATATGGGTAACTGAATATTGAGATTAGTGCTATAGTTTGCAACCTAAGTGTAATATCCCGAATTAGGGCCTAACCGGAATAGGGGTTTCGTGACCACAAATTCGAGATAGAGATAATTATTTTATAATTATTTTGATGTTTATGATATGATTGCATGATTGTGTGAAAATTTCGTGATGAAATCCTATGCCTAAAGTGCTTAGATTGAAATTAGGGACTAAATCGAATAATTTGTAAAACTTGCATTCTAGGAGTTTTTAGTATGAAATTGTTTTGGAATATTAATGAGGAGGTCTTAAATAGCAATTTGACCAATTTCAAAGTCTATGGACAAAAATTGGACATGGATGGAATTTTTGGAAAGTTTAGTAGTAAGGGCATTTTGGTCATTTAGTTATTAAAATGAATTAAAAACAAAATTAAAACCCAATTTTTGTCCATCTTCTTCATTAGGCTGAAATTTAAAGGGTTCTCCATAGCTAGGGTTTGTTTCAAGCTTCCAAGCTCCATATTAAGTGATTCCAAGCCCCGTTTTTAATGTTCTTTATGTTTTTGGAGTCCCGGTAGCTCGATTAAGCTTATGCTAGCAATAATTCAACCTAGGGTTCATATTTGGAAAAAAACCCATAGGTGAAATTTGTGTATTTTTGTATTTTATGATAGAAAATGAGGTTTTAAATTATGTTAGACAACTTGTGCTACTCGGTTTTAAGCGAAAACGAGTAAAATGGCTTAATCGGTAAAAATACCTAATAGTCATAAGTACATGTTAGAGTGTGAATTTGATGTTACCATAGAAGGGAAAAATGATCAGCATGTCATAAAACATAGGAATAAGGGATAAAGTTTAATTCTCGAGCCTAGGGGCAAAAGTGTAATTATGCAAAAGTTTAGGGGCAAAAATGTAATTTTGCCAAAGTTTGTATTAAATGCTTTTTTGATGAATGTATGTATTAAATAAGATTAATTTGGCATTATAGATCAAGAGAAACGAGATTTAAGTCGCGATCGAGGGAAAAACAAAGTTTACGAAGAATAGGCTCGATTGCTAATAATTTTGTACCGAGGTAAGTTCATGTGTAAATGTAGTAACATAATTGTCATTTTAATTAACTTAATGATATTTATATGATATGATGATTATTATTATGAAATATTATGCTTTGTGGTTATTGTTGAGTAATATGCAAATTATGTTTATTACTTGTTAAATATGAATTACTACCGAGTATCGGTTTCGATATTCCGTGGAAGACGGCAAAGATGTGTGATTGAGGGGAAAGCCCGTTTGAACCTTGGGAATAGATTAGAATACAAGTGACATGTCACTAGGATGGTTGAGTTCCGAACTCGTTGAGTTGAGTCCGAGTTCGTGAGATGTAACTAGGCATCCGAGCTCGTTGAGTTGAGTCTGAGTTTACTTATGGATGCGAACGCCCGAGCTCGTTGAGTTGAGTCCGAGTTCACTTATGGGCAGGTTACATGGTAGCTTGGCTACATAAGTTCCGCAGGCTATTGAGTTTGTCTAGCTACGGGTATGGCTCTTATGTTCATGAGATCTGCGTATTCGAATTATATTTCGATGTGTTCAACGGGTGAATCTTAAGTGAATAAGAAGAAGGCCTAAAATGAAGGTGACATATTGGTAAGTGTGGTAATGAGAAAATTTGACAGGTATGTGCTTAAACCCTGGGGTTGAGAACTTGGTATGATGAAATCGTAGAAAGATATTAAATACAAATGAAACATGAATGTCTTGGTGTTGTTTATGCAAATAATGTTTTTGTGGGATTGTGTGATTATGTTACTTGCTATTTGCATGTGAACTTACTAAGCATTTGTGCTTACTCCCTCCTTTTCTTTCATTGTATTTTTGACAAGCCGGCTTGAGAATCGGGATAGGTCGAAGACTCGTTCACACTATCCGAAGGCCTAAATTGGTAAAATGGCTTGTGTGTTTTGAATGTGGCATATATGGCAAAATACTCACTTTGTATAAATGATCTTATGATATGGCTATGGTTTGGAAAGAAAAGGGTTTGTAAATGATTAGCCATTGGAATGGCCAATCTAAGTCATATTTGATGTCATGTATGTTTAAAATGCTATTTAGTCCATGAAAATCTATAGTAAAGTGAAATTGGCTATAAAACAGAATTTCACAGCAGCAGTGACGTGAGTTTGAAAAATCACTAAAAATAGTAGAGATATAACTAGATAATGAATAAAATATGGAATTGAAGAATTATGAGTCTATTTTCATATGGATGGAACAAAACAGGTATATGAATTATATTTTATGAGATATTTGAATTTTTGTGAAACAGGGCAAGAGTGATTTCTTGATCCCTTGTTCTGACTTTAAAAATTCATAATAAATTTTAAAACAATAATTAGAAGTCATTATTTATATGTACAGATTTCTTATTGAGTCTAGTTTTAATAGAAATAAACATCATAGACATTTAAATTCTGTACAGAGATATATCTGATTCGTAATACACAGAGGTCAGAGCAGTCAAACCCTAAAACAGGGGAGACTTTAACTAAAAAACTGTACTAATTGGCTCAACCAAAAATTCTAGAAAAAAATTAGTAAATAGATATATGAGTCTAGTTTTAGTTAAAATTTACGGAATTGGATTTCAAGTTTCATAACTTGAGATATGAATTTTTAAGAGATTGTGACGCAGATTGCTAGCTTGACTGGAAATTTAAAAAAAAATAAATTGTTTGAGCGGTTTAAGTAATGAATTAAGTCTGTTAACACCTCGTGTTCGAATCCGGTGACGGTCTCGGGTACGGGGCATTACACTAAGAATTGTGGTAATCCATTGTAGGGCATAGTAAGGGATCTCAGTAGCAGTCGTCACGAAACAAGTGTGTAACTGACACCCTCTCATAGACTAGATCGGCAAAAGCCGAAATACCAAAAAGTCAGTATTTTGGGAACTTGCGAGTGTGCGAATCTCGTAAGATAAATGGATTAATATTTCTGGTAATTTGAAATGATAGAACTGCAGTACACGCGATTTCGTGCATTATTGATATTTTGGGCTTATTGGGCCAAAAATCGGTTAATGGGCCAACGGGCCCAATACGGTAAGTATGCGCGGTAAGTGTTTCTGATTGTATGTAAATAGTAGAAATATGCATGAAAACCTTAAAATAGTTAGATTACTAGAATACCCCTATGTATGGAAAATTACCATGATACCTCTAGGTGTAAAATGACCTTTATACCCCTAGGGTTAATTTTGTCTGAAAAGCATGGTGGTTTAAATCTGTATGATGTATGCCATGAATGAATATCTGTTGCATGGGGACATGGGTTATATTATGGAGGAAGCATCCTGGTGGCTACGCCACAAATTATCTGTTCTGATGGCTCTGCCACATATATATCTGTTCTGGTGGCTCTGCCACAATTATCTGTTTCTGGTGACTCTGTCACATATCTGTTCTGGCGGCCATGCTGCATATTTCTGTAGCGTGTAGCGGTTGGGTGGGTTGAGTAGTCTCCCCACATGGTGAAAGGTTGGTATGGGGGTGCATATGGTTGGATATGGGTTGGGTTTTGCATAAGCATGTAATATCTGTTCTGATCTGTTATGGGCCTATGGGCTTATTTCTGAAATCTGTTCTGGGCTGAGGCCAAATTATTCTGTTTCTGTGGCTTGAACTGATATAGGCTATGGTTGGGTTTATTTACACACTGAGTTTTCCCAAACTCACCCCTTTATTTTTCATCCACGCAGGTGATCCCCAACCATAGTGGGCTTGGAGATGTGAGGGATTCAGAGTTTGCCACATGTTTTTGCAAACTTGGTTTCTTTCTGGTGAACTGGACGTCCTTTCATTTTCGTTTACGGTTTTGGGTTTTTAAATGTAATAAGGCCGCTTATTTATTTTTATAGTTTTGATTTATATTTTATTATGATGAAAATGAATTACTTTAATATCGAAATGGATTAGTTCTAGGGCGCGTTTTCCAAAACAATAGTTGATTTCAAAATAACACGATTACAAGTAAGGCTTCCGCTAAGCAAATGATTTTCAAAAACATTAATCACTTTTCTAAAATGGACTTAATCAAATGGGTTTCTTAAAAATATACGTGACGTTAGAGTGTGGCAATGGCGGTGTGCATGTCTAGGATTGGATCTGAAGGGAGCTTGGTACTTAAGCAGTCCGACGGACTCACCTCCTCTTTTCCGGTTTCCTACCTGGTGCACAGCTTCCATTCACTTTAACCTATATTAAAAGGTATCTTTTGAAGCACCAACTAAGTTTCTAAACTAGGAAATACAAAATGTTTTGAACGCTTCGATGTGGCATGTCGGATCCGGTCGTAACGTCTAGGCCGGGTTTAGGGTGTTACAAAAACTTTCCTTATTTCCCCTCATATGTCCATTTGAATTCAGCTTAGCTCACATTCCCTTATCCCTCTAAACATGTCCTAGGGCCTCAACACCCAAAATTACTATATATATAGGTGAGTACTCACAATCTTATGGTATGCCACCTATATCCAACGATTTCAACAATCACAAGGCCAAAATATCCAATTTAACACATATTATTACCGATTATCTGAGGACGATCACTGTGTGTTAGCATCTTTTGCAAAACACTATCACTTTAATATAAAATATATAAATCATGTATACATTTGCACTTCTCACGACAATTATCACATCCACATACTGCATATTTGAGCTTCTCATCACTATGCACAAGTTCATAATCATGCAAGCATATAAACTACACACAAATATACATACAAGAAAACTTACACTTGGAATTTAGAGTATGGGTTTAGGCTACAACTAAATTTCCAACTACGCATGACTCGTGTCTACAAGTAGCGGTTCCAAACTCTCACCACTAATGCTTTCACCGAGAAGCCAAAAGCTCAATCTAGCTCTTTCTTTAACTGGTTGAAGGCCCTAATGAATCCAAGGCTTCACACATAACAATCTTACAATAAACATAATCAGATAACAACCAAGGATTCACTCAAACCAATCAAAACACAGGCCTAAGTTGAGTTCCCAAGTAGCTCAAAACCATTAACATAACAAACTTAAAATGCTCATAACTCGGTCTACACTTAACCTTTTCACCTAAAACGAATTCCATTCATCTTATTAATTATCTACACCTAATTCCCAACCTTTGAATTCTAATAAAATGCTCAGTTATGGGTATTGATATTTTTTGACATCTTTTAAACAATTTTCACAAACTTGAATGGAAGTTTAAAAATGTCTTAATCACACTGGAACTAATAGAACAACATTTTAAAATCACATTTTTACCCAAAATTTTGAAATCCACAATTAATGACTCAATTTTTGGCTTTTATTAAAAATTTGCGATTCAATGGCTTGTACTTTAATTTTAAGGACAAAATAACATAAAAAACTCATAAGAATTTGAAATATTACCTTTTGTGGAAGATTAAATGAGTTTTGACTCAAATCTAAAAATCTCACATTTGGATAAGATGATGAAATCTATAGATATTTTTAGTATTATTCTTGGGGATTTATGAAGGTAATTGGCTTGAGAATGTTAAGAAATCAAAGTGCTTTGGTTTAGGAAGCAAAAAATAAGGGAGGGCAAAGGATTAGCAAGGGACGAAAAAGCTTGTGTTGGGGAAAAACCTATCGTGAAATCACGTTGTTGGGGGGAAGAAATAGGCTGAATTTTAAAAATCTAGGCTAATTGCCTCTTAAAAACTCACAATTTTTACTCTATTTTAATTCAGTCCTTTTTCTAAAATTAAAGATTTCTAGAACACTTTTTCAAAAATTGATTTAACAGTTAAGATGCCATAGTTGAATGTAATCTCGATTTACCTTGCTATAAAATTTTGAGCACTCTAGAGCTAAAATCCTAAAATACTCTTAAAACTCCTAGGCCCTATTTTGGGGTGTTGTAGACCATGTTACTTTTCATCAACCATGTTGTGCCAGCAAGAGGATATCATTTACCTTTTTTGCTGGGCTATGAATTCCACTATTATAAATGATGTTATTTCATGCAAAATTCGTATATCCAACAAACCATTTTTTGGCTCTATTACAAACTGAACAAGGCTATAAATACATTTATGTCTTTATCTTCTAGGAGTCATCTACCTTGGTACCCAAGACTAGATATCTCTCTTATGAGGAGTTGATAGACGACACATTGGTCTTTTAATCAGCTTGCTCCATTTTGATTATACCAAGGACGTGTTTAGATTATCAACCACTATAAGTAGTCTTTTCGCAATACGATCCACCCATGTAATGTAATTTAGTATCAGTTTAAACATTAGATAATCAATGAGCCAATATTTGATTTCATTTTTCTTAGCATGCAAAAGCCATCTAAGGACGTAATACAAAAGATAATAATAATGTAGAAGTTTTTATTTAAAACCAATATGTTCAAAAAAAATACAAGAATATATTGATGTGATCACTACACTAAGGGAATTAGATTCCAACAAAAATAGCCCTGCTAGCACTCACAACTTGGTCACAAGATATCAACATGGTATTCATAAGAAAACTCCCAAATACAAAGCATTAAATGTCTTAATTAGCTTTATAAGTATCCCAAGTGTGCTAAAATTCATTCGTTTAGCTTCCAAACATCAAGGCTAGACAATATGTGATGTTAAGGAGTGTACTCGATTTTTTATTTTCATTGTTTTTTTTTTCTCTCTTGTTGAGCTTGGTTGCTTTATGAAGTATTCTTACTACAATATTTCGTTACTTTCAGAAGTTTCTAGGTTGTTTGTATTAAGGTATTGTCTTACATTTTTCATTCTTCTTTAGGAGTATGTTATTTAGTCCAAGGTATTTTATGGTGTATCAAATGTGCTTGTTGAAGTGTTTTTACTAACCTTTTGGTTAGTTTAACCGTATTAGGTTTTGATAAGATTTTATTATAACTAAACAAAGTGAATAATATTTTTAATTTGATAATTTAAATAAAAAGGAAACATTTTTAATTAATAAATTGAATGATTAATAATTTTAGCTTCTAAACAATATTATATATATTACTAACTAAAAGACTTTCAAAATTTTGTTAAGATAATAAGAAGTTTGCTTTTTGAAAGTGGAAGAAGTTTTTTGAGGATGAGAGAAATACTATGTGAAATGTTGTGAAATCATTTTATTGGCTATGAAAGTGATTAGAAAAGTGTTTATATAAGGGGTTTGTTATGTTAAAGAATCAGTTGAAGATCAACTTGACTCTGTAAGGGATAAACATGATTAAACAACGAAAAAAGTGAAAAAAATAAAAATTGAAAAGATCGAACACACAAATTTTACGTAGAAAAAATCCTGAAGAGAGGATAAAAACCCACGGGCAAAAGGATATTTCACTATAATAAAGGAGAGTACAAAAGATGGAGAGAATTAAAAAAAAAAAACTCGAAGCCCCACAAGAAAATCCCTTTGAAACAAAGAACAAAATTCTCTCAATCTAAATAATTTTTTTGTGTAAAACCTAGAGTAACTAAGGCTATTTATAGGTTGAAATTTGTAGCATATATGACTACAACAACTCTAGGTTAATCAGAGTTTAAGTGGAAAACTAAAAATAGAGTTGAACTAGGATAAGAAAACTCAAAATAAACTTTGGTCAAGATAAGAGGCATTCTCCCACAAATCTCCACATTAACTTGTATTTGGACCAACTCCCTTGCCGAGCCCTGTTACGAGCTTAACTGATTCTTCGGTAGATACTGATAACTCTTGAAAAGAGTTATATTTTCTACCTTTTGACCTAGCTAATTATTTGTACTTAGGTATATTTTGTTTCATTTTAGGGCATTTTAATTAGCTTTTGTTATATTGCATTCAGACTTGGAATATGTTGAGTTATTTGGTACTTTTAATTGGTTTTTGTGGAAGTTTTGTGTGGTGGCAGGAAAGGAACAGGTTTTCGAAGAAAGGAAATAAATGAGTGAAGTTTTGCTAGGGCAAAGTGCAGATGAAATGCCAGCACGAGTGCCACAACAATGCTGGGAATATTGAGTTAAACGTTCCACATGTAGTTGTTTGAATTTGAAATTTAAACTCGTATCAGATAAATCACCGTAGAAAAGAGGAGAAGATTAACACAAACTGATTGGTTGAACCTTATCTATAAAAGGATTTTAAAGGAAACCTCAAAAGGCATCTTGGAGAGATGTAGAAGAGTAAGAGATCTTGAGTGGAAGAGGAATTCATCCTCTCGGTCAACATAAGACTGTGCTCTTGAAGTGAGAACCATCGAAAGTTGTTTTCCAGATGTTCTTCTGTTATTTCCTTAGTGCTCTCTTATGAACTTATTTGGTTGTAAACAATGGTGATGGTTTGGAATTATATTTTCCAACTAATGAGTTAAATCTCATCGGGTTGGGGTTATTCTGATGATACTTAACTATTTTAAGTTTTCACGATATAAATCTGATTATTTTACTACCCATTCAATTGTTTAAATGCAATCCCTAGGAATAGTCGATGGCATATTATTCTTTTAAGTTGATTTAATGTGGGAAAGCTTAGATTACTTAACTAATATTGGATGGCATGAGCAACATTTGTGTAACACCCCAAAATAGGGCTTAAAATTTTTGAAGGTATTCTATGAAGTTTTGCTTATAATTTTTGAAGGTATTCTATGAAGTTTAGCTTATATGTGCTCCGAATTCTATAAGTTTGGTTACCGATAATATTTTCGACAAAGGCTATTAAGATATTAAACCAGTTTATAAAAATTATTTTTAAATATATTTAATTTTGGAAATAGGACCACTTTATAAAAAAGTCAAAATTAAGAGTTTTTATGAAGTAATTTGACCAAACTTTAAATTTCAACCTAAAAACCCCTTTTTCTTCTTTGCTTTTATGTTAGTTTCTTCATTGTTCATACTTGTGTCGTCCTTTTCTCTCCTATTCTCTCCCAATTTATTTTTACTTCCAATTCCTAATCCCTCCTGATATCCAACATCTCTTGAACTATAAATCTCCATTGAAACCAAGAAAACACCCAAAAACATCATTAATTTCATCATTTTCTTCAAGAGTGGATTTTTAGAATTTCACCAAAGTTCATTTTTCTTCCATTCAAGGTAACCAATCAACTTCCTATTAATTTTAAATGTTATCTAGACTTTTAAATCGAATTTCTAGCCCTTGAAATGCATGGTTTAGATAAAAGCTAAAATTTTGGTAATTAATGGTGGATTTCGGGTTTATGGATTAAAACTTAGTTTTAAAGTGTTTTTCAACTTGTTTTACTATAATTAGAAGGTTTTTAAAGTTACTTTAAAGTTTTGTTAAGCTCCATTTACTGGGATATGCACATGTGTTGTGTTGGAGAGTGTTAGCTATATGTTTTACTTATGGGACATGTTTGACTTTTTGAGTCATTATGGTGTGATGGAGATCCGCGTATTTGATGTGTGGTGATAGAGTTCACTTTATGTTTCATAATCTCAAGAGTCAAATTATCATCAAAAGTGACTGAATGTGATTAAATGTTATTGATATATGGTGAAATATATGCTTAAGTATTCATGTGATTAATATGTAAATATTCATGAAAGATGATTAAATGCGTAAAATATGACATAGGAGTAGAAGATATTATGATCATGTTGTATGTTTTCCTTGTTGATGCATAATAACTTGTTTACGTTGTGGTTATCCTGAGCATTCACTGAGCTTGTTAAGCTTACCCACTCATTTTAACCATTGCAGATAAGTAGTGCCGGTGTGAGTGGTGTGGCCATCAAGGGAGTGATCCAAGCTGATTATTTAGCTTTTCTTTGTAGGTGTTATATGCTTATTTATGTTTGGGGAATAAAGGCAATGTGATAGGCCAATTTCATAAATTTTATATCGGTTATGGTAAGCCAATTTGTGGGTTGGTTGCATGATATTTATGTTTGGAAGTTTGTGGACTTGAACATGATATATGGACTGCTATTTCAGATATTTTGATGTTTCTTTAAATAAGTGAACAAAACATGTTGTTTAGGATTAAGTTTGAATGGTTTTAATATTGATGTAGGCTACGATTTTATAGTTTGGAGCAGATGTATTGATATTTGGTTTTAAAAAATGATACCTTTGTAACTTCAGAAGTGTAGGGAGTCAGAATATAGAATTGGTATCGATACCTTAGCCCAAGTATCGATACTCAGGTTAAATTTATCGATACCTTACAGAAGTTACCAATAGTTTTCGACACTTAAGGATTTTGGTGAGAAACAAAATGCACATTTGGTATCAATTTTTCATGTGGTATCGATACCACTTGAAGGAAATATTAATATCGTTCCTTTATTATCGATATTTAAGTAACAATTTTGGGAAACTTTGTTGAGTGGTTCCCATGCTCGATGTATGCCCATTTTATGTTTGTTTGATGTATGGTTAGCATGTAATATTGATAATTGACAAGTTTAATTAACTTAAAATCTCTACGAATACTAAAATGGAAGATGCTTCATTTAGAATAAACTTTTACTTGTTGTATATAACATGAGACAGTGGTGTGGCATCCCATATTCGGGCTTAGCAACCAGGCTAGGTATAGGGTGTTACATTTGGTGGTATCAGAGCTCTAGGTTCAATAACTCTCAGACCTAGATGACTGGTGTGTTTTTGGAGTTTTAAAACTTATGAGTCTAAATATCCCTATTTTCTTGGAATTGTTAATATAACTCTGTTTGAACTGTATGTGATTATTGGAAACATTCTTATTGAATTGCATTTGTGGTAGGAATGGAAACACATTGCCTTTAAATTTGTAGTTTTCTTGCAGGAATGAGACTTGGATCATTTCCCGCCCACTCACATCGTTTGTTATTGGTTTATGTTTTTGTGTTTGGTAGATTATTAGATATGTCTTCTAGACGTGTGAATGTAAGAGCTAGTGCTCAAGAGAATGGTACATTGTCCGCACCTCTTGTGCCTCTGTGTAGAGTGAATATTCATAATGAGAGTGTAGGCTTTCTGATGGAAGCGATAATTGGAGTGTTTTAGTGGATTGTTAGTGCTAACCCTGCTCCTGCACTTGTGAATCGGGGCTTGTCGCTTGAACTTCTTTAGGTGTTTGGTGGTTAAGAGTTTTCTAGGGTTAAAGGGACCGATCCAACTATAGCTGAGTACTAGTTGGAAAGAGTGGAAAGGATCCTCGAGCAGATGCCCTATTCTGATGATGAGAAGTTTGGTTGTATTGTGTCCCCACTGGATGGAGAGGCGCATCACTGGTGGAATACTGTTAAAAGAGGTACAACTACTGATCGTTTAACTTAGGATTATTTCTTAGAGGTGTTTAGGAGGAAGTTTATGGGCAAGCAGTATATGGAGGCTCATAAGCGAGAATTTCTAGATCTCGTGCAAGGTGGGAAGTCTGTGGTTGATTATGAGGTAGAGTTTGTGCACCTCAGTCAGCATTTTTTGACTGAGAATAACCATTGTAAGAGGTTCTATTTTAGGCTTAATCAAGAGATCCAGGTTTACTTGGTGGCCTAAAAGGTTGAGTTATTTGATGAGCTTGTGGAAAAAACAAAAGCTGTTGAGGAGACTTTGGCTAAGCCAACTTGTTCTGTGGTGGCTGAAACTAGTTAGAGGGCTTATAATGGTGCATCTGGATGACCGTCTAAGAGAAGACGTGATATTCAGGTTTTTAAAGGGAGTGCAAAACATGAGCTAGGACCAAGTCAGTCTAGGCAGCAAGATAGCATTGTAGTTAGTAATGATAGTTCAACTAGTGGTTTTGGATGGCCGCTTTCTATGCATTGTGATCGTGGACATCCTGGAGAGTGTCGTAAGTTGACATGTGGTTGTTAGAAGTGTGGTTCGATAGAACATTTTTTGAGGGATTTTCCAAATAGAGCTGAGGTTTCACAAACTCAGAGTTCGGCACCTATTTTGCACCTACTAGGGGCCGTGGTTGTGGTAGAGGTAATGGGAGACAGGTTTGGCAGTGTAACAGCCCATTTTCAGTGAAACCAGAATAGTGGTTTGGGAACCAAAAATTCTATAGCAAATTATTATTTTATTATTATTTTAATGTTTATGGAATTTTAGTAGGGTCGTATTAAAATTTCATTTAGAAATTTTGACGTTTGAATGTTTAATTGCGTAAAAAGGAATAAATCATAAAATGTGCAAAAGTAAAGTTTTATTAGTAAAAAAGGGTCAAATGGTTATGAAACTTAAATGTGAGTGGACCTAGATTGTAATTAGACCATTTATAATTTTACTGGAAAAAGATGGACATAAGATTAAGTAATTTTAATGTTAAAAACCAAGGTTAATATGGTAATCAGTAAAATTATCATAAAACAAAAATAAAGAAAACAACCGTATCATCTTTTTAGTTCATCTTTCTATCGAAATTAGGGTAAACGAACACCATTGAAAAAGCTTGAAGGTTCGGCCAAGCTTTCTCATTGCATGTAAGAGATTTTTTATTCTGTTTTTAATGATTTCTATGTTTTTAAAGTCATTGAAGCTTAATCTAGCTAGCGCAGGGATCAACTCCAAAAACTGTTAAAGATTTAGGGTTTTTCCATGAATTTTATTGCATGCTTCATAACTCTATTTTGGCTCTGTCAGCACAGAAATATGTTAGAAAAGGCTATGAAGCATATCTCGCTTATATATTTGATTCCAGAGTATCAGAATTGAAACTAGAATCGGTTCCAGTGGTATGTGAGTACACATATGTGTTTGCAGAGAAGTTACCAGGGTTACCACCAATCAGAGAGGTTGAGTTTTCTATTCAGTTAATGTTGGGAACATCTCCGATATCGATAGCTCCGTATAGAATGACACCTACAGAGTTGAAAGCTTAGTTGCAAGAGTTAACAGATAGGGGTTTTGTAACAGCCCGTTTTTAGGGTTAATTAGAATAGTGGTTTCGGGATCACAATTCAAAGTCAAAATATTTATTTTATTATTTTATGAAGGTTTACAGTATGATAGAATGTTCGTGTGAAAATTTTGTATAGAAATTTTACCGTTTAAGTGGTTAATTCGATAAAAGTACTAAATCGCGTAAAAAGTAAAAGTTGAATTCTAATAGCAAAAAGGGTTCAATTGCTATAGAATCTCAAAAGAAAAGTCCTTAAATTGAAATTAGCCCACTAATAGTATGAGTGGATGGTAATGGACTTGAATTAGTGAACTTTTAATGTTAAAACAAAGGTTATTTTAGTAAAATGGTAAATAATGTTATAATAATTAAAATAAAAGTAAAAGCCATCATCTTCCTTAATGCACCACCAAAAATTTGAAAAGAAAACAGCCATGGGAGTGCATTCGATTCGGCTAAACTTTGATTGCTCATCTAGGTACGGATTTTACTCGATTTTTAATGATTTCTAAGTTTTTGAGCTTGTTGCAGCTTAATCTAGCTAGCCCATATCTCCGTTTTTGAAACTGTTATAGATTTTGAATGATGCCATTGTTGAATGCTTGGTTGTTTAGGTGTTTTATGATAGATTATTAAAGTTTGAAGCTAGATTAACAAGTTTTATAAAGTGATTTTTGACAAAAATGTCAATTACGGATTTAATTGAGAAATTTGTAAAATCCATGTGTAAATGTGTGAATTAATGAGAAAAATGGGCTGATATGAATATAAGGAAAATTTGGTTAACATGGGCTGGTATTGAATTGTATGAATTTGTATTTTTTATGTAATAAGAACTAAATTACAAAAATGTGAAATAGTAGGGCAAAAGAGTAATTTTGCCAAAATGTGTAAATTGTGTTAAATTGAATGAATTAATGACTAAATAAGTAATTTTTGTTATTATATAGATTTAAAAAAATGAGATTCGGATCTAGAACGGGGGACAACAAAGTGTTGACCTAATTCATCGTTATAGCAAATGAGGTAAGTTCGTATGCTAATAAACGTACTTAAATTGTCTTATAAATACTTATTTATTACTGAACTGAATACTGAATGGTCATGATTACGAGCAAGAATCGACAGAGTTCTGACATCCGAAAGCCCGTACGAACCTAGGAATAGTATAGGATACAAATGTCATTACATTAGGATTACCGAGATGAGATTACATGTAAGACCATGTCTGGGACATTGGCATTGCACTGCGATTACGTGTAAGACCATGTCTGGAACATTGACATCGTTATATGATTTCGTGTAAGACCATGCCTGGGACATTGGCATCAATATGAGATAACATGTAAGACCATATATAGGATATAGCATTGTATGAGATTTATGTGATATCCGAGTACCCTTAGCGATATGAGATAAATTGGATGTTAAATGAGGCTTCAGTTATGTTTGTTTTAACTATATATTCATAAGGTATATAAAGTGTGAAATACCGTTACTTCATGATAATTAACACGATTCACCTTGGCTAAAGAAAATGTGAGGAATGTTGGTTTGAATGAAGTTATATTGATAGTTGATTTAGTATATGTAAATGCTTAATATGTGCTTATTTAATAAGATAAGTTTAATATCATACGAGCTTACTAAGCTTTATAGCTTACTTTGTGTTATTTTTCTATGTTTTATAATGATTCGGATGTTCGCTCGGGTTGGAAGTCGGAGGAGATCGCATCACACTATCTAATTTTTTATTTCGATATTTATACACTTGTGACTTGGTTATATGGCATGTATCGGCTTGAGTTATATGGACATATGTTTTGGTAATGTTGAATGTAAATTTAGCAAAAGATGCCTATGTGTTTCATTAGTAATTAGCCATGTGATTTGGCTTAAATGTGGTGTATGTGGTAGTAAATAATTATATGAGTATATGAGTATATGAGTTGTGATGTTTGGTCTACAATTGCTATATTAATATTTTAATTGTAAGTTGGTGATTTGAATTGGCATATTTAGGTATGGAGTTGGATGTTTTAAATCGTTAAGGATAAGTGATGAATAAGTGTAATTGTGTTATATTTGATTTTGGCCTTGTAAATAAATGCCAAGATGGTTGGATAAATATTTGATTTTGGTATGTGATTATATGTGGTTTAAAATTGATATAGGTGATGATTTTGGTTGAACATAGGTTAAGTATTATTGGGAAATTATGATTGATGAATCATGATATACATGGTATGTTTTGGCAAGGAATTGATTGAATGAAAATGTGCAAATGATGTCTTGTTTTGTAATTGATATATGAGTGGATTATGCATGGTATTAATTAGGTAATTGAGTACCAAGTTTAATTGATATGATATGTATATGAATTGGCATGTTTTGGCTACCTATAAATGTATTGAAATGGTACCATATTGGTTGCTAGGTGGGCATGAGAAAAAGGTGGCAAATTGGCTTTGCAACTAACCTATATTTGTCCACACGGGTAGAGACACGGGCATGTGTCTCAGCTGTGTATGACACACGGTCATGCTACACGGCCGTGTGTCCCCTGGGGTACCCTTTCAAATTAATTTAGTATACCCTACAGTTTGACATGGCCTAGACACACGAGTGTGTGTACTGGCCATGTGTGACACATAGGCTAGCACATGAGCGTGTGGTTGGCCGTGTGACCCAAGTCAGTAACCCCTCTAGATTTCCCACGGCCATGGCACATGGACGTGTCCTCGGCCATGTGATGCAAGCTAGTATGTATGCCCTGTTTTCACACAGTTTGTGACACAGGCATGTTTAGTGGTCGTGTGAGGCACACGGCCTGTTCACACGGGCATGTGACCCCCGAATGCATGAAATTTTTCTAAGTTTTGCAAAGTTTTTAAATGTTATCGGTTTAGTCCCGAACCTCTTTTAAGCATGTTTTAAGGTCTCGTAGGACCTTATAAGGGACAATGCGAATGAGTTGGATGGATTTAGATTATGAATGCATAAAATTATGTGAATGATGTGTATTATCCGGTAATGCCTCATAACCCTATTCTAGCGACGTATACGGGTTAGGGGTGTTACATTTTATTAGTGTCAAAGCTATGGTTTAGTCGATTCTAAGACTAACGTAGCATATGTGAGTCTAGCAGATATGTTTCCCAACCGAGCTAATTTTGATAGTGCAGAAAGTGGTACTCAAATGTTTGAGTGAAAACGTGATTATGATGAGTTGAAATTCATAAAGGTACGAATGGTAGTTTATAACATTATGTTATTGATAAATGTTATGTCATATGAAAGTATATGTAAGAGTCAAATTATGAGGCTTTACTACCTTCACCCCCTTACCAGTATAGAGTTATAATGAAATTTACCAGATTTGGATTAAATAAGTTCCCAAGTGTGAGATCAAAGAGTTCAAGGATTGAATGATTTATAACGTGGTCAAATATGAGAAGTGAGTTAGCAAGTAAGGACAACACTAGAAAAGATATCAGATTGTTTTAAAAGCCATTCGGATTATGCAATGTCACTGTTAAAGAAGAAGTTGACTTTGATGAAACAATATATTCAGCTATGTTATCTAAAGAATGTATTAACTGGAAGTTCTTTTGAATTGATTTCTGTTAGTGATAGAATAATGTGAAATTAGAGATGACAGAGTTAGACAGTGGAATAATGTTCTATGGTTTCTTCTGAGCATTCTATGTCTACATTTACTTTCATAAGTATATGTAGCTATATATTTTCAGATGAAATTCTTATCGTATGAGAACACTAGCTAAACATACTAATAGACGAAAGCATTGTATGTCTGTTTAAGTTATGATCGATATTGCTCTATCTTTTTTTGGTATTCTATTCTCTTGCATTGATAGAAAATTTGACGGTAAAATCTGTATGATGCTAGTATTCTATTTCTACTTATTATTGCTCTATTGAATATACATTAAGTTTATATTGCTTATGTTATCGTTGATTTCAGTATTTATGAGTTATGTTTTTCCTTCTGGAAATTTTCTGGGATATCATCGAGATCTTTATCATTCTATATAGGTTGTAATTTCCAGAAATTCTATATAGCTCAACATTTTAAGATTTTGCTACCTCGATTTTACTATGATTCTATGTAATTAATTGGAAGAAATGTTATTCTAACAGATATGACAGTATCTATTATGATTATAATTTCTGGTTTGATCACAAGAGTACAATGGTACCGTCATTAGATTATAGAGGTTGTGTTTCTGTATTGGTTGCTGAGGAAACCATATTTGATTTTCTTTCGTGCTCAAAATGCATTATTAACAGCTGGGGTTTTACCTATTTATATGTTTTAGACGTTGGTTTTATTATGGCATTATGATTTTTATATGATGGAAGTGGCTTCAGTATAGTTCAGCACTTTGATGATTAATAGTTAAGATAGCTTTATTATATAATCCTCTCTAGTTTCTTGAAAGAAGGTTGACATCGGAAAAGGTGCAAACAGTGAAAGATCAAGCTCAAATTTGTATATCAGTTATCATTCCTAGGTAATCTTGATAAATGTCAATGAGTTGAAAGTGGGATGTTATGTTATGTAAGGCCCCGAATTTTGGGCCTGGAAGTATTGGGCATTGAGCATGGGAGTGGTTAAGAGACTGCACATAAATATTTAATTGTGCAAGGAAGTGACACAATTGAGTGTTTGGCTTAGTGGTTGTCTGCTTTGGAAGTGTCTAGGAAGTCATGGGTTCAAGTCGTAGCTTCCAACAAATTTTGGTTTTTAAGGATAAAACCCCTATCGTTGGTTAGTAGGGTTATAAATAAAATTTGGTAAGGTATGACTCAAGAAAGAATGTGGTCTAGTGGAAGTGGCATTACAAGTGTGGCAAGGAGGCCTGAGGTTTGAATCCTTGCTTGTGCAAATAGAGATTACTTTTGCTGGTGGCTTTGGAAAGAATTTGTGTTTGACCGAAACACCAGGAATTTGAACTGGTTTGAATAGTATTGTTGTTGGCCGAATTTAGGGAGTAAAAAGGGGGATTTTTCAAATGTTTGAATTGGTGGATAGGAGGAAATTTAGGAAAAATTCATGGAGTGGATGAAAGAGTAAGGGAGAGGGAGTTGGTTGTCGAAAATAGGTCTTTTCTTGTGCAAAATTTGGTCACTTGTGCTCTTAGTGCCGTAAGAGTGTTGTAGTTTTCGGGGTTCTCTGAATGATTATCTTTTACTCTTTCTTTTTCGGTTATCTTTCTTTTGGTGGCCAAATATTAGTTGTGACCATTCGGGTTTTTTAGATTGATCTCCTTTATCATGTTTTCCTAGGCGGCTTCTCCTCTTTTTCCCCATCCTTCTCCTCTTGAATATTGTCGTTTCTTTTTTCTCTGCTCACATTAGTTTTGTGTGCCGAACACTTCCCCTTCTATAGCCAAACTTTGTTCCATTCTATCAATCTTCTTCCTACTCTCCATTGTCGATTCTCTTCTACTTCTTTCTCTCTCCCTTTCATTCAATCACTTTTGCGTTGGCAAGGCATCAGTTGGTAAGTCGCTATTAACACTTTTTTTTGGCTAATTTTCCTTTTCTCCCTAAATGTCATTTTTATCACTTCTTCCTTTGATCATGGTAGTTGTTTTGTTGGGTTGTAGTATCGCTCACGGAGTGAGGAAGTTCGTTTGGATTCTAAAAACAATCGTAATCTTCCTCTCGTCTCTCGTCCTAAGGTAACACTGTTCGTTGGTGTTTTATTGAGGTACTTTGGTTTTGGGTTCTTGATCTTGGCTGAATGTCCATGTCTCTTGGGGTGGTTTTGCAATGTTTAATCCTTGTGTAAGTAGTATGTTCAATGGGTTTGCTGTCATGCAGATAATCATCAACTGATTAGTATCAATTTTTATTGCCGTTCTAAGCGGGCTGCAACCACATTATCTCAAGCAAGGCGTTAGTAAGTAGTCTCTTGGAACAAGTTTCAGTTAGGGTTCTTTTAAATGCGTATAGTAGATTTTAACCAAAGTTTCTATTGTGTTAGGTGGAGTGCGTGGGCTAAGTCATTCATTTTCGCAACCAGGTGTGTACATACACCACCTTAACTCTAGATTCGCAAATCTCGAAATGCTGAAAAGCCAAAAGAACGACAATTGTTACTACATGAGCGCACGAATGCACGTGTGGAAAATCTGATATAATAGTAGAGGCCACCATGAGCGAACTCATGGGTTGTGGCTGTAATGGGCCATGTTGGGCCCGTAGGCCCTAGATGTGTAAAACTCACCAATAGGTGGAAAAATGTTGGACCGATCATGTTACTCACATGGATTGAATCGAAATCGGGCATGGTGGGGAAATGGGTCGTGTGGGCCTGTAGGCTTGCTTAAATTGGCTTTGGGCCCAACCGCACTGTTTGACTACTAAAGGTTGCATGGGTCGCGCGAGACGACTGTGAACCTACTGATGGGTCAGTAAGTGTACTTAGACCCCAATTTACAAAATGACCGTTATTCCATAAGGGAAAAATGACTAAATTACCCCTACATGTTATATGATTGTTATTGTATGCCATTTATGATATGTTTGTATTCATGTGATATTATGCTGCATAGGGGACAAGATCATTGATTTGGAGGAAGTATATGGTTTGTAAGGGTCGTATGGTCTCTTGATGACTGTGGATCCACCGACGGCTTAAAGTCATTATGTGATTAGCAGCTCTGCTGCAGAATTGGTTAGTACCGTAACCGGTGCTACAACAGAAGTGTAGGGATAGGTGGGTCGATTAAACCCCCCATAGGAGTGTAGGTTTGGATGGGATACGGAGTGTAGAGTTGGTTAGGTATTTGTGCATTGCATAATCTAATTCTGATTGTGGCTTGGGCTCAGGCCCAACTAAGGCTACTGTGGGCTAAGGCCCAAGTGCCACCTATATCATAATGGGCTTAGGCCCAAATTGATGTGATGCAAGTTTTTTGATCGATGAGGTTGTACACACTGATTTTTTGTAAACTCACCCCCTCTTTTAAATTTTTCAGGTAATCCTCAGTAAGCGATTCGACGTATGGGAGGACTAGGAGGTGGCCACACTACGAACAGCTTTAAATTTTCATATTACTTTCACATTACTTAAATTACTTTCTCTTTGGGTTTTGATGTAATAAGGCCTTTTCTCTAACTTTCTAGCTTTTAATTGGAGGTTTTAACTATTATGATTAAATCCTGTTAAAGGTAGAGTGCAGTTTTCCAAAATGATATCTGTGTTCAAAACATCACGTTTTCACAACATTGTTGAAATGCTTCTGCAATAAACATGTGTTTTTCAAAGTAAGGCTGGTTTAAAATGGTTAACAAACAATTAATTTGACATTAACAAAGGGGCTTTTATCTTTCAAGTGAGATTTATTAATAAGGTAAAGTTTTTCGAAAAAGCATTTAATGTGATACGCTAGATTCGGCCATAACGTCTAGGTCGAGTTTGGCGTGTTACATTTAGTGGTATCAGAGCCAAGTTACAAAACTCAGCTATGGAATGGGTTTTTAAAATTTGAAATTTCAAAACGTTGTTTCCACATATGTGATATGTTTGAGATATTTCTTTTGAAAAGTGTGGCACACCGAGTCTCCGACATCAAACCAAGTAAGTTCTTCTGATACTGAAGTCTATCTTAAACTATTATATTATAGATAGATACTGGGCTTACCTTAAATGATAGACTACACTGAGGCTCTTTAGCTAGAGTAAACTAAAAAACTATAGGAAACTAAAACTGTAGCGAGCCTGCGTTTGCTAAAACAACTCTTAACTACTACTATCATAAAACATCTGCTTAGTTATTGAAACTATAAGCTAAATTGCATAAAATTTCTAAACCAAATTATACGCGAAGTGATAATGAGCACTAGAAGAGGTGCAAGAGGCCGACACAAAGGCCGTGGAAGTGCTAGGGTTGGATCTTAAACATCAAGTCACATGCCCAGCGTTGAGGCGAGAAAAGCACCGACTTCACCAGTACCCAAGACAGGGTCGTAAGATCGAGCAGCTGGGGATGACGCATTGTCCCAAGCAATGTTAAGGATTCTAAAAAGGGTCGTTGGGCCCAACACTGATGTTATGAGCCGAGGGTCGATTTTCGAGAGACTCCAGTCGAATGGAGCCGAGATCTTCAAGGGTATCACGGGAGTAGCACTGAATGTGGCTGAATATTGGTTGGAGGCCACCAAAAGGATAATGGACGACCTGGATTGTACTTCTGAGCAAAAACTGAAAGGAGCAGTGTCGCTACTGCGAGAGGAAGCTTACCAGTGGTGGCTTACCGTGAAAGAGGTCATTGAGGCTGACCGGATAACCTGGGAGTTCTTCAAATCGGCATTTCAAGGGAAATACGTGGGTGCAAGTTATGTGGATGGTCGGAGGAAGGAATTCTTGAACTTAACTTAGAGAGACCAATCTATGGCGGAGTACAAGGCAGAGTTCTTACGACTCAGTTGGTATGCTAAAGGAATAGTGGTAACATGTTATGAACGTTGTGTTTGGTTCGAAGATGGCCTCAGAGACAGTCTTTGGTTATTGACTGCTCCTCAGAGGGAGCGGGATTTTGCAGCATTAGTGTAGAAAGTAAAAATTGATGAAGATGTAAAGTGCACTAAGCGCCTAAACCGGGAAAGAGATAGGGGTCAAAATAAAAGGGATTCTGAGCTCTCCAATTACGATCAGAGGCCTAAGAGAAGGGCTAGAGTGGATGGGTTGGTCAGATCGGGTCCCCTATTGCTACTACTGGGTTACCACATTGTGCTATTTGCGGAAAAGGTCATGCAGGAGAGTGATGGAGGAGAACAGGAGCCTATCTGAGTTGTGGTTCCATGGAGCATCGTCTCAGAGAGTGTCTCAGAAGACCAGATCAGAGGCAAGTCTTTGGTAAAGGTAATGTACAGCCACCGAGGGGTGGGTAACAGCCGCCTAGAGGCCGTGGTCAGGGCAGGAAACAGTTTGGGTCGTGGAGCACTAGAAAGAGGTGCTGATCATACTGAGGCAAGGTAGCCAGCTTTGGTCTATGCAGCACGCCGCCGAGAGGACGAAGACGCTCCAGATGCGAATACTGGTACGTACTTTATCCATAGTGAACTATTTATCTATTTTGAAATTAAAATTAGAGTGCGCAGCAGAAGCGTAGTGGTGTAACTTGGGTTGTGCGACTATTGGATAGTTGGAAATTTTGAGGACGAAATTTCTTTAAGGGGGTAGAGTTGTAACACCCCGAATTTTAGGCCTGGAAGTATTGGGCCTTGAGCATTGGAGTGGCTAGGAGACTGCACATAAATGTTTAATTGTGCAAGGAAGTGACACAATTAAGTGTTTGGCTTAGTGGTTGTCTGCTTTGGAAGTGTCTGGGAAGTCATGGGTTCAAGTCCTGGCTTCCACAAAATTTTGGTTTTAAGGATAAAACCCCTATCATTGGTCAATAGGGTTATAAATAAAATTTGGTAAGGTATGACTCAAGAAAGCATGTGGTCTAGTAGAAGTGGCGTTACAAGTGTGGCAATGAGGTCTGAGGTTCGAATCCTTGCTTGTGTAAATAGGGATTATTTTTGCCAGTAGCTCTGAGAGGAATTTGTGTTTGACCGAAATGCCAAGAATTTGAACTGGTTTGAATAGTATTGTTGTTGGCTAAATTTAGGGAGTAAAAAGGGGGATTTTTCGAATGTTTGAATTGGTGGATAGGAGGAAATTTAGGAGAAATTTATGGAGTGGATGAAGGAGTAAGGGAGAGGGAGTTAGTTACTGAAAATATGTCTCTTCTTGTGCAAAATACAGTCACTTGTGCTCTTAGTGCCGTAAGAGTGTTGTAGTTTTAGAGGTTCTCTAAACAATTATTTTTTACTCTTTTTTTTCAGGTATTGTTTTTTTGGTGGCCGAATATCAGTTGTGACCACTCGGGTCTTTTGGATTGCCCTCCTTTATTGTGTTTTCCTAAGTGCCTTCTCCTATTTTTCCCCATCCTTCTCCTCTTGAATATTGTCGTTGTTCTTTTCTTTGCTCACATTGGTTTTGTGTGCCAAACACTTCCCCTTCTGTAGCCAAACTTCGTTTCGTTCTATCAATCTTCTTCCTAGTCTCTATTGTCGATTCTCTTCTACTTCTTTCTCTCTCCTTTTCATTCAATCACTTTGCGTTGGCAAGGCATCAGTTGGTAAGTTGCTATTGACTCTGTTTTTCGGCTTGTTTTTCTTTTCTCCCTAAATGCCATTTTTATCACTTCTTCCTTTGATCATGGTACTTGTTTTGTTGGGTTGTAGTATCGCTCGCGAAGTGAGGAAGTTCCTTTGGATTCTAAGAACAATCATAATCTTCCTCTCATCTCTCGTTTTAAGGTAACACTGTTCGTTGGTGTTTTATTAATTAAGGCACTTAGGTTTAGGGTTCTTGACCTTGGCCGAATGTCCATGTCTCTTGGGGTGGCTGTGCGATGTTTAATCCTTGTGTAAGCAGTATGTTCAAGGCGTTTGTTGTCATGCAGATAATCATCAAGTGACTAGTATCGATTTTCATCGGCGTTCTAAGCGGGCTACAACCACATTCGCTCAAGCAAGGCGTTAGTAAGTAGTCTCTTGGAACAAGTTTCAGTTAAGGTTCTTTTAAACGCATATATTAGATTTTAACCAAAGTTTCTGTTGTGTTAGGTGGAGTGCGTGGGCTAAGTCATTCGTTTTTGCAACCAGGTGTGTACATACACCACCTTAACTCTAGATCTGCAAATCCCAAAATGGAAAAATACCGAAATGCCGAAATACCGAAATGCCGAAATGCCGAAAGAACGACAATTGTTACTACATGAGTATACGAATGCTCATGTGGAAAATCTGATGCAATAGTAGAGGCCACCATGAGCGAGCTCATGGGCTGTGGTCGTAATGGGCCAGGTTGGGCCGTACGGGCCCATCGGGCCCGTAGGCCCTGTATGTGTAAAACTCACCAATAGGTGGGAAAACGTTGAACCGGCCGTGTTACTCACATGGCTTGGATTGAAATTAGGCTTGGTGGGCAAATGGGTCGTGTGGGCCTGTGGGCCTGTGGGCCTACTTAAATGGGCTTTAGGCCCAACCACACTGTTTGATTGCTAAAGGTTATACGGGTTATGCGAGACGACTGTGAACCTATTAATGGGTCAGTAAGTGTACTTAGACCCCGATTTACGAAATGACCATTATGCCCCGAAGGGCAAAATGACTAAATTACCCCTACATGTTATATGATTATTATTGTATGCCATTTATGATATGCTTGCATTCATGTGATATTATGCTGCATGTTGGAGGAAGTATATGGTTTGTAAGGGTCGCATGGTCGCGTGACGACTGTGGATCCACCGACGGCTTAAAGCCATTATGTGACTAGTAGCTCTGCTGCGAAATTGGTTAGTGCCGCAACTGGTGCTACAACAGGAGTGTAGGGATGGGTGGGTCGATTAAATCCCCACAGGAGTGTAGGGTTGGACGAGATACGGAGTGCAGGGTTGGTTGGGTATTTGTGCATTGCATAATCTGATTCTGATTGTGGCTTGGCTCAGGCCCAACTGAGGCTACTATGGGCTAAGGCCCAAGTGCCACCGTTATCGTAATGGGCTTAGGCCCAAATTGATGTGATTCATGTTTTTTGATCGATAAGGGTTGTACACGTTGAGTTTTCGTAAACTCACCCCTCCTCTTTTAAATTTTTCAGGTAATCCTTTGTAGGCGGTTCGACGTATGGGAGGACTAGGAGGTGGCCACACTACGAACAACTTTAAATTTTCGTATTACCTTCACATTACTTAAATTACTTTCTCTTTGGTTTTTGATGTAATAAGGCCTTTTCTCTAACTTTCTAGCTTTTAATTAGAGGTTTTAACTAGTATGATTTAATCCTGTTAAATGTAGAGCACAGTTTTCCAAAATGACATCTATGTTCAAAATATCACGTTTTTGCAACATTGTTAAAATGCTTCCGCAACAAACATGTGTTTTTCAAAGTAAGGCCGATTTAAAATGGTTAACAAACAATTAATTTGACATTAACAAATGGGCTTTTATCTTTCAAGCGAGATTTATTAATAAGGCAATTTTTTTCAAAAAAGCATTTAATATGATACGCCAGATTCGGCCATAACGTCTAGGCCGGGTTTGGGTGTTACATGTTACGTTTGAATTATACAGTTTTAAAGATCTTTGATTAGTATTCTGAAGAAAATTGTGATAATTGTATGTCTGAGTAAGCTTAACAACAAGAAGAAAGGTTTTCTTTGAAAAGTTATTATTTGACAGCTAAGACCGATCTTGAAGAATTAATCGAGTTATTTGTATTTGAATCTATCCACAAGGCTAGAAATAAATTTTTAACGTCCAAGGGTAAATAGATGAATGGTTTGAATGACAAATTCATATTCTAGAAGACATAATATAGAATTATAACTATCAGAATGGTTCTATTTGAGAAATGTTATGGTAAATTAAAGTTGTTTCGATTGTGGAAGTTTTTATTTGTGTGAAGTTGTAACAGCCTGATTATAGCTAAATCAGAACAGTGGTTTTGAAACCACAAATTTAAAGTCAAAAAAACTATTTTAATATTATTTTTGGTGTTTACAGCATGTGAATATGTATGTGTGAAAATTTCGTGAAATAATTTTATCATTTAAGTGATTAATTTGAGAAAAGGACTTAATCGCGCAAAATGTAAAAGTAGCATGCTATAAGTTAAAAGTGCTTAATTGCTTTGGTTTATTAAATGAAAGGTCCTTATGTTGAAATTAGACCATTTATAGTGGAGATGGACATTAATGGCCTTATATTTGATGAGCAAATGGTTTAATAACCAAGGGTAAAATGGTAAACTATGTATAAAGTTATAATAAATAAAAGAAAAACAATTTTAAGCTTAAATTATCATCATCTTCACCAAAATTAGAAGAAAAGAAGCCATGGAAATTGTTTTAGGGTTCGGCCCTTGTTGTTCTTAATTGAGATCCTAAATGAAAGAAATCAAATTTAGATCGAGGGAAATTAAAAGTTATCGAATAGTCAATCTGGTCCCTCTATTCAGACTACGAGGTAAGTTCAGATGCAAATAAATGTCTTTAAATTGAATTAAATGTGTTTAGTTGTCATTGAAATGTTATGAATGTTGAACGAGCAATTACGAGCAAGAATCGATAGAGTTACAACATCCGAAAGTCCCGTACAAACCTTAGGAATAGTATAGGATACAAATGTCATGACATTAGGTTATCGAGATATGATTATATGTAAGACCATGTCTGGGACATTGGCATTGTATTGAGATTACATGTAATACCATGTCTAGAATATTGGCATCTTGTTATGATTTCGTGTAAGACCCTGTTTGGGACAATGGCATCGATATGTGATAACATGTAAGACCATATTTGGGATATGGCATTGTGCGAGCTTATGTGATTTCCAAGTATCCTTAACAATTTCGAAGGGTTCAACAGGCAAAGTCAAGTTGAGAAAGAATATGTGAATGAGTTAAATGACTTAGGTACATACGAGATTCATATGAGTATTGAAAAGGAGAACTATTTGATGAACTCAATTAAGATATTGAATATACGTTCAATGAGAAAGGTTTGTGAATTTGAATGTGATTAGCTATGCTTAGCATATTTGAATTGATTGAAAATGTTCATATGATGGCTTTATTTGTATATGGCTTACTAAGCTTTTAAATCTTACTGTGTTTATTTTTTCACTATTTTATAGATTATCGAAGCTAGCTCGGACTCAAGGATCGTCGGGAAACGTCATCACACTATTGATCATCTTGTTGGTACTTTTGGAACTTTGTATATATGGTATATGGCATGTATAGGCTAGTATTATCTTGATATGTTTTAAGTTATGAATTTAGCCATGAGATTTGGCTTGTGAATGGTGATGTATATGGTCATTTAAATTGGTTTAAGTTATGTGTTTGATAAGTGATATATGTGATGTATATAATGCCTTATATGTTGGAATATTTTGGTTTGTTCTTGAGATGATAATATGGTGTGTTTTGTGACGTGAAATAGATGATAAGATTATGAGTTAATGCATTTGGAACTTATGTAAGTTGTGATGATTTTGGCATAATAATTTGGTATGTTTTGAATATGGAATTGAGTAGTTGAAATGGTTGAGGATAGATGGTATAAAATATGTATGAAATAACAAGCTTTGTTTGCTTATATATGTATTGAAATGGTACCATTTTGGTTACTAGGCGTGCTTGAGAAAATGGTGGCAAATTAGCTTTGCAAATAGCCTATTTTTGTCCACACGGACAGAGACACGGGTGTGTGTCTCAGCCGTGTGTGACACACGGTTATACTACACAGTCGTGTGTCCCTTGGGGTAGCCCTTCGAATTAAGGCAATATGTCCTACAGGTTTGACACGGCCTAAACACACGCCCGTGTCTACTGGTCATGTGTGACACACGGGCTAGCACATGGGCGTGTGTCCGGCCGTGTGGCCAAGTTAGTAACCTCCCCAGTTTTCTCATGGCCATGGCACATGAGTGGGTCTTCAGCAGTATGGTGCAAGTCAGTATGTATGCCCTGCTTTCACACGGCCTGTGACACGGGCGTGTCTGGTAGCCGTGTGATGCACATGGCCTGTTCAGACGGGCGTGTGACCTCTGAATACATGAAAATTTTCTAAGTTTTTCAAAAACTTTTATATGTGATCGGTTTAGTCCCGAACCTCTTTTAAGCATGTTTTAACCTCTTTTATATGTGACCTATTTAAGGGACATTGTGTATGTGAATGAAGGTTATTCGATAATGAATTTTTTTGAGTTGTGAAATGTTAGTTAAATGTTGTGTTTGATCGGTAATACCTCTTAACCCTAATCCGGTGACGGACACAGGTTAAGGGTGTTACAAAGTTTGATTTGGTTTAAATATACGCTAATAAAGTTATAAACAGATGAAGATATTTTTAACTGAAGCATTAGTTCTGGTTTAGCCTGAGTCAGGTAAAGAGTTTATGGTTTTCAGTCATGCGTCATTGAATGGTTTGAAATGTGTTCTAATACAAGAATGTATAGTGATGGTTTATGCTCACATACAATTAAAGCTGCATGAAAAGAATTATACGACATGTGAATTAGAGATGTTTGATAATGTATTCGCGTTAAATAGTTAGTGACATTGATTAGTTGGTGGGTAATGTGACAACTTTAATGATTACCTAAGTTAAAAGTATTTAATGATTCAGAAAGATCTAAATTTACGACAACGAAAATGGCTTTCATTGCTAAAAGATTACAAGTTAGAAATTGATTATCATCTAGGGAAAAACGATTACAGTCACAGATGTTCTGAGCAGGAAACCTATGTGTGCTTTACGAGCGGTGAATATGCGATTGATCTTATCGGATGATGGATAGATATTAGCTAAGTTAAAAGCACTCAGCGAATTTATGAAGTTAATAAATGTATCAGTGAATTGAAAGTTAAAAAGGGGTTTAATGTAAATTTACTCATGATTCAAAAATTTTGGATTGGAACCGATGATTGTTTATTGTTTCGAGATAAAGTTTGTGGATCGAGAAATCCAGAAATTATGCAACAAATGTTACATATGGCTCACAGCGATAATTATTTGTTCATTTGAGGAGTACTAAAATGTAAAATAATCTGAGATAGTTGTATTAGTGAATGAGCATGAAACGCGATATTTTTTTACTTTGTATCCAACTGTCTGATCTATCAACAAGTTAACGCTTATCATCAAGTGTTTTCGGGACTGTTACAACATGTGTTGCTATTTGAGTAGTAATAAAATAGAATTTCAATGGATTTTGTAAAAGATAGATGTTATCTGAATTATTGTTGATTGTTTGAAGAAGTCTGCAGATTTTATCTTAGTAAGTACAGATGTCTCTCTTGATAGATTAGCTAAGTTATACATGTCAGAGATTTTCAGATCACACAGTGTGCCAGCCTCCATTATTTTAGATGGCTAATCTGAGGGAGAGATTCAGATTATCAAGGTAATGTTTCATTGCTGTGGTTTAAAATTTGAAAGCAAATAAGAAAAATACTTATCGTTGTTTGAGTTGATAATAATAATAATAATAATTTATCAGATGAGCATAAAGATGGCACCACACGAAGTTTTATATGAGATCAGTGATAAAAAGAATTACGGGGCTGATGTGATTAGAGAGACTAAAGAGAAGGTGAAAGTAATTTGTGACAGTCTAGAAGCAGTTTTAGATTGATAGAAAACATATGCGGATTTGATACGCATTGAATTTCAGTTAGAAAACTAAATATTTGTGAAAGTATTGCAGTGGAAATATAATTTCTAGATTTAGCTATAAAGAGAAGTTGAGTTCATGATTTATTGGGCTGTATGAGATTATTGAAAGAATGAGACCGTATGAGATTACCGTCAGAACTTGAGAAGATCTATAATTTGTTTCTTATATATATATGATGTGATGATACATATAAGATCCTTTATTTATAGTATTTCTTTCAGAAGTAGAAACTCAGCTTGTTATGATGTATAGCAAAGAACAAATAAAAAATCTTACCTTGTGAGATTAAAGAGTTGAGAAATTGATGAGGCTATATGAAAGCAAATCACTAGTCTATTTTTTGGTATGATTTTCGGGGACGAAAATCCTTAAGGGGGGAGAGTTGCAACAACCCATTTTTAGGGTTAATCAAAATAGTGGTTTCAAGACCACAATCTGAAGTCAAAATATTTATTTTATTATTTTATGAAGATTTACAGTATGATAGAATGTTCGTGTGAAAATTTCGTAAAGAAATTTTACAGTTTGAGTGGCTAATTCAATAAAAAGGACTAAATCGCGTAAAGAGTAAAAGTTGAATTCTATTAGCAAAGAGGGTTCAATAGCTATAGAATCTCAAAATAAAAGTCCTTAAATTGATATTAGACCACTAATAGTATGATTGGATGGTAATGGACTTGAATTAGTGAACTTTTAATGTTAAAACAAAGGTTATTTTAGCAAAATGGTAAATAATGTTATAATAATTAAAATAAAAGTAAAAGCCATCATCTTCTTCAATGCACCACCGAAAATTTGAAAAGAAAACATCCATGGGAGTGCATTAGGTTCGGCTAAACTTTGATTGCTCATCTAGGTACTATTTTTACTCAGTTTTTAATGATTTCTACGTTTTTGAGCTCGTTGCAGCTTAATCTAGCTAGCCCGTATCTCCGTTTTTGAAATTGCTATAGATTTTAAATGATGCCATTGTTGAATGCTTGGTTTTTTAGGTGTTTTATGATAGATTATTAAAGTTCAAAGCTATATTAACAAGTTTTATAAAGTGATTTTTGACAAAAATGTCAATTACGAATTTAATTGAGAAATTTATAAAATCCATGGGTAAATGTGTGAATTAATGAGAAAAATGGGCTGATATGAATATAAGGAAAATTTTATTAGCATGGGCTGGTATTGAATTGTATGAATTTGTATTTTTTATGTGATAAGGACTAAATTGCAAAAATGTAAAATAATAGGGGCAAAAGTGTAATTTTGCCACAATCTGTAAATTGTGTTAAATTGAATGAATTAATGATTAAATAAGTAAATTTTGTTATTATATAGATTGAGAAAAATGAGATTCGGATCTAGAACTCGGGAAAACAAAATGTTGACCTAATTCGTCGTTATAGCGAATGAGGTAAGTTCGTATGCTAATAAGCGTACTTAAATTGTGTTATAAATGTTTATTTATTATTGGATTGGATGCTGAATGGTCATGATTACAAGCAAGGATCGACAGAGTTATGACATCCGAAAGTCCCATATGAACCTATGAATAATATAGGATACAAATGTCTTGACATTAGGATTACCAAGATGAGATTACATGTAAGACCATATCTGGGACGTTGGCATTGTACTGTGATTATGTGTAAGACCATGTCTTGGACATTGGCATCATTATATGATTTTGTGTAAGACCATGTCTGGGATATTGGCATCAATATGAGATAACATGTAAGACCATATCTGGGATATGGCATTGTATAAGCTTTATGTGATATCCGAGTATACTTAGTGATCGTAATTTTCTGTGATAAGTTTTATAAATTTATAATTAATCATTCTTGAAACTAACTATTATCATGATGTAGGAAAGTGTACCTATCGATCAGTAGTATAGCTTTAGCAAGACCGGATTGTCGAACCCAAAGGAACTAAAAGTACTAGTAATGACTATCTTTTTATTATCTAGCCTAAAAAATTAACTAATTAATTAAACTAAGAAATTGCAGATAATAGGATTGGGAAATTACTTTTGGAAAAACGATTGATTTAGGACAATACCTAAGGAAAAATCCACCTAGACTTCACTTGTTATTTTGGCTCCGAATCGGACGATTTATTCATTTAACTTGTTCCGTAGAAATCCCTAAGTTATGTTATTATCCCTATTCAATACTAATAACGTCTAATCCCTAGATTGAATAATTGAGACTTTTCTCTAATTAACACCCTAGGGTTGCATTAGCTCGATCTATGGATCCCCTTATTAGGTTTCACCCTAATCTAGCAAAATCTTGTCACCCTATCTCTAGGCACGCAATCAACTCCGCTTAATTATGACAAAGTCACTCTTAGACAGGGACTATTCATCCTTCAACTAGGAGCATTAACTTGAATCGATATCCTGAAATATCAAAACAAGAATTAAGAATACATAATTAAGAACAAGTCAAATATTTATCATACAATTCAGAAAATAATAACAAAATTCATCTTAGGTTCAATCCCTCTTAGGTATTTAGGGGATTTAGTTCATAACTAAATAGGAAAACATCTCAGAAGAATAAAGAATACAAAACATAAAGAAAACCCAAAACTCCTAAAGGGAAATTGAGGAGAGATCTTCAGTCTTGATGGTGAATCCGGCTTCTGAGATGGATCAATTAGCTTTCTTAGAGTAATTCTTTACTCCGTACTCTTCGTCTCCTTTTTAGTCCTCCTTTAGGGTGTTTTTATAGGCTTTAAGATGCCTAAGAGCCCCCAAAATTGCCCTTTTCCGAATAGAACTTAGCTAGGGCTCGACAGGGACACGCCCGTATGTGATTACTTCAGGCCATGGTCGAGGCTGTTAGAATGGCACGGGCGTGTGTTCTACCCGTGTGAGGAAGTATAGGCCGTGTTGTTTTCCCCTATCGGCCCATTTTCTCCGTTTTTGGTCCGTTTCTTATTTTTTTCATTCTCTTATGCTCACCTAAGTATAAAACATGAAATTAAAGGATTAGAAGCATCAAATTCACCAAATCTAAGGAGAATTCATTCATAAACGTGTTAAGCATGGGATAAAAATATGTATAAATTACGGTTTATCACTTAGCGATTCTGAAGGGTTCAACGGGCATAATCAAGACAAGAATGAATGCACGATCAAAATAAGCAATACAGGCACATACAAAATTTATGTGAGAATGAATGAAAGTGGTGAGTTCATATTGTATCATTTATATATGAAATGAGAAAGATTTGTGTATAAATATATTTTATGCCAAAATGTGTTCATTTGGCTATATGGAGGTATAAATTGGATGTTAAATGAGGCTTCAGTTATGTTTATTTTAACTATATATACATAAGGTATATAAAGTGCAAAATACTGTTACTTGATGATAATTAACATGATTCACCTTGGCTAAAGAAAATGTGAGGAATGTTGGTTTGAATGAATTTATATTGATAGTTGATTTAGTATATGTAAATGCTTAATATGTGCTTATTTAATAAGATAATTTTAATATCATACGAGCTTACTAAGCTTTATAGGTTACTTTGTGTTATTTTTCTATGTTTTATAGTGATTCGGATGTTCACTCGGGTTGGAAGTCGAAGGAGATCGCATCACACTATCCGATTTTTGATTTCGGTAATTATACACCTGTGACTTGGTTATATGGCATGTATTGGCTTGAGTTATATGGACATGTGTTTTGGTAATGTTGAATGTAAATTTGGAAAGAGATGCCTATGTGTTTCATTAGTAATTAGCCATGTGATTTGGTTTAAATATGGTGTATGTGGTAGTAAATAATTATATGAGTATATGAGTTGTGATGTTTGGTCTATAATTGCTATATTAATATTTTAATTGTAAGTTGGTGATTTGAATTGGCATACTTAGGTATTGAGTTGGATGTTTTAAATGGTTAAGGATAAGTGATGAATACATGTAATTGTGTTATGCTTGATTTTGGCCTTGTAAATAAATGCCAAGATGGTTGGATAAATATTTGATTTTGGTATGTGATTATATGTGGTTTAAAATTGATATAGGTGATGATTTTGGTTGAACATAGGTTAAGTATTATTGGAAAATTATGATTGATGAATCATGATATACATGGTATGTTTTGGCAAGAAATTGATTGAATGAAAATGTGCAAATGATGTCTTGTTTTGTAATTGATATATGGATGGATTATGCATGGTATTAATTAGGCAATTGAGTACCAAGTTTAATTGATATGATATGTGTATGAATTGGCATGTTTTGGATGCCTATAAATGTATTGAAATGGTACCACATTGGTTGCTAGGTGTGTATGAGAATAGGGTGACAAATTGGCTTTGCAAATAGCCTATTTTTGTCTACACGGGTAGAGACACTGGCATGTGTCTCAGCCGTGTGCGACACACGATCATGCTACACGGCCGTGTGTCCCCTGGGGTACCCTTTCGAATTAAGTCAGTATACCCTACAGGTTTGACACGGCCTAGACACACGGGCGTGTCTACTGGCCATGTGTGACAACGGGTTGGCACATGGGCGTGTGGCCGGCTGTGTGAGCCAAGTCAGTAACCTCTCTAGATTTCCCACGGCCGTGGCACACGAGCGTGTCCTTGGCCGTGTGGTGCAAGTCAGTATGTATGCCCTATTTTCACACGACCTGTGCCACGGGTGTGTCTGGTGGTCGTGTGAGGCACACGGCCTGCTCACACGGGCGTGTGACCCCTGGATGCTTGAAATTTTTCTAAGTTTCCCAAAATTTTTAAATGTTATCGGTTTAGTCCCGAACCTCTTTTAAGCATGTTTTAAGGTCTCATAGGACCTTATAAGGGACAATGTGAATGAGTTGAATGGATTTAGATTATGAATGCATAAAAGTTTGTGAATGATATGTATTATCCGGTAATGCCTCATAACTCTATTTCGGCGACGGATACGGGTTAGGAGTGTTACAGGTTTTGCTCAGCCTAGATTTTCTCCTTGAGGTGCTCCTATGTTATTTATTAAGAAAAAAGACGAATCCATGTGGTTATGTATCGATTATTGATAGCTCAAAAAAGTCACGATCAAGAATAAGTATCCATTGCCACATATTGATGATCTGTTTGATCAATTAAAAGGTGCAGTGATATTCTCAAAAATTGATATGCTTTCGGGTTATTATTAGTTACGGGTTAAAGACTCGGATGTGCTGAAAATAATATTTAGAACTAGGTATGAACATTATGAATTTCTTGTGATGCCATTTGGTTTGACTAATGCACCTGCTATGTTTATGGACTTGATGAACAAATTATTTAGATTGTATTTAGACAAGTTTGTTATTGTGTTCATTAATGATACTCTAATCTATTCACGAGATGAGACAGAGCATGCCCAGCATTTGAGAATTGTTTTACAAACCTTATGCAAAAAAATTGTTTGCTAAGTTCAGAAAATATGAGTTCTGGCTACGAGAAGTCAGATATTTGGGACATGTGGTATTGACAGATGGGATTAGAGTTGATCCGAGCAAAATTTCAGTCGAGGTTGATTGGGAACCTCCAAGAAATGTATCTAAGGTTAGAATTTTTTTGGGTTTAGCTGGATACTATAGAAGGTTCGTCAAGGGATTTTTTATGATTGCTACATTGTTGACGAGATTATTGCAAAAATATGTTAAATTCGAATGGTCTGAGAAATGTCAGTAAAATTTTAAATAGTTGAAAGCTTTGTGAACTGAGGCACTTGTGTTGGTTCACCCAGAGGATGGTAAAGAATTTGTGATTTACAATGATGCTTCATTCAATGGGTTGGGTTGTGTTTTGATGCAAGAAGGCAAAGTAATAGCGTATGCTTCTAGACAGTTGAAATCGCACGAAAAGAATTATTCGATTCACAATTTAGAGCTTGCAGCTATTGTGTTTGCTTTGAAGATTTGGTAGCACCATTTGTACGAGAAAGAAAGATGTTGTGTGGGTCATTGTAGATCATTTGATGAAGTTCGTACATTTCATTCCTATGCGTACAAACTTTCCACTTGAGAGATTGGCAGAGTTATATGTTGCTCAGATCGTTAGATTGCACGGTGTGCCAATTTCTATTATTTCTGACAGAGATCTGCAATTTACATCTCAATTTGGGAGCAAGTTATACGAAGCTTTAGGTACTTGACTGCATTTTAGTACAACATTTCATCCCCAGCTCGATGGTCAATTTGAGTGAGTAATTCAAATACTTGAAGATATGCTTTGTTGTTGTGTTTTAGAGTTCAAAGGTAACTGGGAGAGATTTCTACCATTGGTTGAGTTTGCATACAACAATAGTTATCAAGCGAGCGTCAAATTGGCACCGTACGAGGCTTTCTATGGTCAAAAGTGTCGAACTCCGTTATACTGGACTGAGCTAAATGAGAAAAACTTGTTCGGTGTTGATTTGATATAGAAAACTGAAGAAAAGGTTAAACTGATATGAGACAGTTTGAAAGCAACTTCAAATTGATAGAAATCTTACGCATATTTGAAAAGGAAAGATATTTAATTTCAATTAGCTTTGCCATCAGAGTTAGAAAATATTCATAGTGTCTTCGATGTATCGATGTTACGACGGTATCGATCAGATCCTTCACACGTGATTTCACTTATTAATGTTGAAATAAGCCAGATATTATGTATAGTCAAGAACTAATCAGAATTTTAGCTCGGGAAGTTAAATAATTGAGAAATAAAAATATAGCTTTAGTAAAAGTTCTCTAGCAACATCACGAAATAGAAGAGGCTACCTGGGAACTGGAAGAAGCTATGAAAATGCAACACCCAAACATCTTTTCTGGTAAGATTTTCAGGGACGAAAATTCCTTTAGGGGAGAGAGCTGTAACAACCTGTTTTTAGTAAAATCAAAGCAGTGGTTTTAAGACCACAAATTTGATGAGCAAATTATTATTTTATTATTATTTTAATGTCTACGAAATTTTTGTAAGGTTATATTAAAATTTCGTTAAGAAATTTTGGCGTTTGCATGTTTAATTGCAAACATTAGCATGTTTAGTAAAAAGGGTCAATTGGTTATGAAACTTAAATGTGAGTGGACTTAGATGGTAATTAGACCATTTATAATGTTAGTGGTCAAAGATGGACATAAGATTAAGTAATTTTAATGTTAAAAACCAAGGTTAATATGGTAATTACTAAAATTATCATAAAAAATAAAAAAACAAGTGTATCATCTTTTTATTTCATCTTTCTACCGAAAATAGAGTAAAAGAACACCATTGAAGAAGATTGAAGGTTCGACTAAGCTTTCTCATTGCATGTAAGATATTTTTTATTCTGTTTTTAATGATTTTTATGTTTCTGAAGTCGTTGTAGCTTAATCTAGCTAGCTCGGGGATCAATTTGCAAAACTGTTAAAGATTTAGGGTTTTTCCATGAATGTTCTTGCATGCTCTGTAACCCTATTCTGGTGATGGATATGGGTTAGTGGCATTATAGGCAGTAAATTGTTGCCCATATTGTTGCTTCATAGGTTGAATCTGAGTACAACACGAGTTTATGCTATTAGGGCAATGCAGTATCGAGATTCGAACGTCAAGATTGAGGATATTCTTGCCTTGTAATCACTTCTTTTATTCCTGTTGATAGATATAGGTTCTATGCCTTCATAAATTTTAAGTGAATTAGCTAATAACTGGAGAATACTGATAAATACTAGTGAATTAGGAAAAATGGTTACGAGTTCTTTGGATAAGAGTGTAACACCCCTAACCCGTATCCATCACCATAATAGGGTTACGAGAATGCTATAGCAAGTCAACAGAAATAAACAAGTAAAATTTTGATCATTTCAATATAATTTCCCAAATACCATAAAATAATTAAATTAAAATAATATATTACATTTACGAGGCTTAAATTAAGCCTTAGGGACTAAAGAATTAAGCTTAAAACCCTTAGGCACTAATTTGAAACAAATAAGAATATTTCAGGAAAATATGAAAATTTTCAAAAAAACAGGGGACACACGGCAGTGTGGAATGCCCCAGGTCGTGTAACTTTAGAAATTGGGACACACGGCCATGTCTCAACCCGTGTACTCCCTGACTTGTGACACATGGTCGTGTCACAGGCCGTGTGCTAGACCATGTAACACATAGACTTAATACACACGGCCGTGTTGCCTCAAATGACCATGTGGCACGGGCGTGTCGTAGGCTATGTATCCCTAAATGAACCATAAACATCAAGTTTACCATTTCAAGATTTCTTGGACACTGTGTAATCCATTTTCCAGCCATTAGACCTATTCAAAATGACATTAAACAAGCTTGAATCATGCTAATTCAACCCTCAATAGTACCACAAACATACAAACTTATACAAAAATATAAATCATCGACCAAAACTCACCAATTCACACAACTTAACTTCTAACCAGTATGCCTATCATAGGCACCTTAAATCACAATAATTCAAATAGACCTTTTAGTCATACATATACTACAAGTTTATAACAAAAACACCTTCTATCATTCATAATCCATAACAAGATATCTAAACATTTTCCAAGTAAACATTAAGATCATGTAGTGATGGTCATGTTCCAACTTGCACTTAGGCTCACTCTTTACATAGATACATGCCAAAAGAAAAGTAATAACATGTAACAGTCCATTTTTAGTCAAATCAAAATAGTAGTTTCGGGATCACAAATCTGAAGTCAAAGTAATTATATTATTTTAATTATTTCAGCATGATAGTGTGTTTGTGTCAAAATTTCGTTAAGAAATTTTATCCTTTGAATGCTCAATTCGGTAAAAAGGACTAAATCGCGTAAAGCGTAAAACTTGTGTTCTATTAGTTAAAAGTGCCTAAAAGCTATGGAATATCAAAGTAAGAGTCCTTAAGTCGTAATTAGACGATTTAAATGATGAGTGGACAAGTATGACCATTAATTAGGTGATTTAATGGTTTATTTTTATGGTTAAAATTGTAATTTAGTTATTAAAGTTTAATTTAATAAAACAAACTAAATTTTTATGCTATCATCTTCTTCATTTGGCAAAAATTAGAAGAAAAGAAGCCATAGCTAGGGCTTTAAACATTCGGTCATTGCATTGCTTAATTGGTAAGTGATTTTGACTTGGTTTTTAATGATTTCTATGTTTTTGAGATCATTGCAGCTAGGTCTAGCTAGCCCAAGGACTATTTCACAAAACTGTTAAAGATTTAGGATGTTTCCTATAACACCCCTAACCCGTAACCGTCGCCGGAATAGGTTAAGAGGTGTTACCAGACCAGTAACTCAATTCAGAACATTTATTTAACAAATTCTATTTCATTTCAGTAACCATCAATCATTCACATTCTAATGTATTTAAAAACAATCATATAAAGCTTTAATCATGCATTTAGGACTAATTTGATAACATATAAAAGTTTCAGAAACTTAGAAAATTTTTAACTTTTCAAAGGTCATATGCCCGTGTGAACAGGCCGTGTGCCTCACACGTCTTTAGACACGCCTATGTGTCTAAGCTGTGGTAAAACAGGGCATACATACTGACTTGTCCACATGGCCACAAGACACGTCCGTGTGCCAGGCCGTATGAAAATTAAGGAGGCTACTAACTTATGTCACACGGCTGACTACATGCCTGTGTGCCAGTCCGTATTCCACACACGACCAATAAACACGTCTGTGTGTCTAGGCCGTGTCAGAACTAGAGGGTATAGTAACTTTAATTCGTAGGGTAGCCCATGGGACACACGACCGTGCAACATAACCGTGTGCCGCACATGGCTGAGACACACGCCTGTGTCTCTCCCCATGTGGACAAAAATAGGCCATTTGAGTAGCCAAATTTGCCACCCATAAACATAAGCATTTATATTAATATTTAACCACATTTAAGCAATTCAATTAGCAACCAAATCAACCATTTCAATACACATTATAAGCCATATCTAAACTTACCATTTACATGTCCATATACCTATATAGCAACATATACAATTCATCCATTTAACATCCATAAATCAAGACTACCTTTGCTAACTTCATTCAACATTATCATACCAAAACATACCATATTCAAACACATAGATACATAACCAAAACATCGTACCAAATAAGCCAAATCACATGGCTTAACTTATATAAAATTTCATACTCAAACCATAATTCCAAAACATAACTTTTACTATCAAACTAGCCTATACATGCCATATTTACATAAGTTCATAAGTTCAAAATAACAAACAGAAATTTGGATAGTGTGACGTGCAACTCCGACTTGTCTAGAACAAGCCAGCTAACGAACCTCTATAAGACATAGAAATAGAAACAAAGTAAGCTTCTAAGCTTAGTAAGCATATATAATTCAGAATTAAACTTACCATTTAAAGTAATCAAAGTAGCAATATAATGCAAACCATTCAATATAAGCATCATAATCACACAATATCATCACATGTTAGTCATTTAACTATTACATAATCAATAACTTGTTCATATAACATTATTTAGACTCGTCGAATCTATTAGAACTTCAAAGGATAATCGAGTGAATAATGTCAATGGTCCATCAATTCCTCATCATACATGCTCTTTCGAGACATCGCCAGGAAGTTCTTCATGAGCTGATAACAGTAAGCTCTGTTGAACTGAAAACGGTAAGCTCTATTGAGTTGAACAGTAAGCTCCAATGAGCTGAAACAGTAAGCTCATATGAGCTATGGTGAGTCCGCAACAAATGCAGGAGCTCGACTATTTCGGTAATCCAAGAAACACTTCACTCGTATCCAATGAATTCATATAGTTCAACCAAGGCTCGAAAAATAGATTCGATATATCATCAAGGCATTCACATCTCAAATAATTCAATTATATACATTCAATTCAACCATTTCAAGTATAGTAAAGTTTGATTCTAATTATACGAACTTACCTCGAGTTGCTAGGATAACCGTCAACTACTTGTCTACTTTTCGTTTCCCCTGATCTAATTCTGATATTTGCTTATCTTGATCTATATGATATCAAATTAACTCATTTAATTTTTATTCAACTCAATTTAGCCTAAAACATTCATTTTTGGCTAAATTACAAATTTACCCCTAGATTTTTAACTACTTTGCAATTTAGTCCTTTATATAGAAAATGGAAAATTTATGCAATTTACCCTTAACCCATTATAGCCAAATTTCACATAATCACATAACAGCCCATATTTTCATTTTATTCACATTTTAAACCACAACAATTCTATCTTTTACAATTTAATCCCAAATTCTCATTTTTTGTCAAAAATCTCTTTATAAAACTTGTATAACTATAACCATCAATAATCTAACAAGAACCTTCAAAACACCTATGTATTCAAAAATGGCATAACTCAAAATCTATAACAGCTTCAAAAACAAAAGTACGGGCTAGCTAGATTAAGCAGCAACGAGCTCAAAAACGTAGAAATCATTAAAAATCGAGTCAAAACCGTACCTTAGTTGCTCCCTCAAGCATGGTCAAATGTCTAGCCCTAAAATGACTGATTTTCTTTCTCAATTTATGCTTGAAGAAGATGAATAGCCAAGATATGATTTTGGTTTTATTTAATTTTAACATTAATTAACATTTTACCAAAATAGCCTTAATAAACTTTAATAATTTCAAAAATACCAAGCTAACAACTTCCAGTAACCCTTATTATGGCCTAATTGTCATGAAAGGACTCCTATATTTCAAGCTATAGCCATATAATGCTTTTAAACAATAGAACTCTACTTTTACACATTACGCGATTTAGTCCTTTTTACCGAATTAAACATTTAAATGGTAAAATTTCTTTACGAAACTTTCACATAATTAATCTATCATGCTTTAGACCTTATTAAAATAATAAAATAAATATTTTGACTTTGGATTTGTGGTCCCGAAACCACTGATCCAAATTGAACTAAAAATGGACTATTACATTGCCATTGATGAATAAGCATGTATTTCAATGTTTGATGATAGATTATTAATGTTTGATGATAGTTATACAAGTTTTATTAAGTGATTTTTAGTGAAAATTCAAATTAGGGATTAAATTGTGAAATGTGAAAACTTTGTGGTTAAAATATGAAATAAATGAAAATTATGGGCTGCTAAGGTCCTAATTGAAATATGGCTAGCCTGGGTTGTAGTAAAATTTCATGAATTTGTGATTCTATGAAATAAGGATTAAATTGTAAAAATGTGAAACATTAGGGGCAAATGTGTAAAAGTGCATTAAAGTGTGATATGAATTAAATTGAATAGAGAGATTATTAAATAAGCTAAATTTGGTATTATATAAATTAAGAGAAACAAAATACAGACTTAGATCGGGGGAATAACAAAGTTTTGGATTAGTCAACTCGTTTCGCCATTTTTGCATTCGAGATAAGTTCGTATGTAATAAGCATTGGTATATTTGTGTTTTAAATGCTTTGATATTGCATAAATTGTGAGTTACGAACTTGCGGATACATTCGATGAAGATTCAATATTGGAAATCCCGGTTGAACCTTAGGAATAGATTAGGATACGAATGACATGTCATTAGGGGATACATTGATTTGGCTTCAGGCCATGATATTGGCACTTCAGGTGCGAGCTTTATTGATTTGGCTTCAGCCCATGATATTGGCACTTAGGATGCGAGACTCCCGAGTATCCGACTATTATTCTGAATGGTTCAACTATATTGAAGAAATGAAATGATGAGAAATAGATACGTACCGGTACTAGTATGTACGGAAAACTATTCGAGCAATGAGTCTAAGGAGGTTGTGAGTTTATGATCAAGAATGTGGTTAAATTCATGATAGCTTGAGATTAATGTATTGTTTCATAATATGTCTTTTAATTTGAATGGTAAATCAATGGTGAGACTTTCTTATTATTTTCATACGAGCTTACTAAGCTTTCTAGCTTACAATGTTTATATTTCAGTGTTTTATAGTGATATCAAAGCTAGCTTAGATTCAGGGATTGTCGAAGACTTCATCACACTATCCAACTATGACCTTGGTACTTTTGAAACTAAGTTTTGGTCATATGGAATGTATAGGGGTTGATCATTTTAATGTATAGTTTGGTAATGAAATTAGCCTTTTGGTTGGTTTGTATTTGATAAGTATTTTTGCTTGGTGTATAACCATGAGAGATGGCTTATTTTGGTTCCATTTTGGCAAATATGATGATGTATATATATGTGCTAATGCTTATTGGTGATGTGGTTTATAATTGCTTGTGAATAGCTTGTTGAAGTATAGAGTTTAAGGTAGTTAATGGTGGAAAATTTGTATGATTTAAATGAGAAAAACATTATATTATAAGCATGTTAGTTATTGGTATTGAAATGGCATGTTTTAGTCTTGGTTGTGGTTGTATTGGATGCCTATTTATGCTATGATTTGTTCCATTTGGGTTGTGTAGGTGTGAGAAAGTTTGGGTGGCAAAATGGCTTGGTAAATAGCCTATTTTTATCCAAACAGGCAGAGACACGGGCGTGTGTCTCAGTCATGTGCTACACACGGTTAGGTTACACAGCCGTGTGTCCCCTGGTGTTGAAATTGAAATCAAGTCGGTATGCTCCACACGGCCTATCTCATGGGCATGTGATTGGCCGTGTGGCCTAAGTTAGTATACCCAACAGGTTTGGCACGACCTAGCACACAGCCTGGCATACGGGCGTGTATGGCCATTTTTAGGGCACACGGGCATGTGTGTTGGCCGTTTGACCCAAGTCAGAGAGTTACACGGGGTCAGACACAGGTTGAGACACGACCATGTGCTTCCATTTCGAATGTCCATACGACCTGTGACACGGGCGTGTCTTTGGCCGTGTGAGACACACGGCTAGGCCACACGGGTGTGTGTCCCCTGTTTTTGAGAAAAAATTTTAAGTGTTCTAAAACTTTCTAAAGTTATCGGTTTAGTCCCGAACCACCACAAATGAATGTTTTGGGCCTTGTAGGCTCGTATTAAGGACAATATGACTATGTTTGAATGTTAGTTGCATGAAATTTGAAAATGTATGAGTAGTTGTTTTATATGTTCAGTAACGCTCCGTAACCCTATTTTGACGTTGAATACGAGTGAGGGGTGTTACACGACAAAACAAGCATTTTACATGGCATATAACCCAAAATAAACGTGTAAAAGCTACCAAAATCAAATGGATAGTGTGACTTGAATGCTGATCCGATCATCCAACCTTTAAGAGTATCTATAGGAAACATTAATTTACACAAGTAAGCTTATTAAAGCTTAGTAAGTTCGACGTATAGAAATGATAAATCTTACCAAAGTGATTATAACAATTCAATAAAAAATAATTCAACAACAAATGTTTCCTGTCATCCACAATGTCAAACCAGTGAATTGCATAGCTCAATTCAAAGCTCAAATGATAAATTTTGGGAAAACATATATGCCTACAATGGAAATACATGCCATGCCATTCAAAATCATTAAACAAGTTATAATACAACAATTTACGACCTGATGAATGACTTACAGATACGAGTACACAAGTAATCCAACCAAAACACGTCAAGTGCTCATAAGATTTAATCCAACAGATAACACGCCAAATGCTCATAAGAGCTAATCCAGCCAATAACAACGCCAAATGCTCATAAGAGTTAAACTAACCGATAACACGCCATGGCACTAAGTGCCTAGCCCGCAGGCTATACATCCGCCCTCATAACATGCCAAATCATGATAGTATAACACGAGAATTCACAACAAATTCTGAACCTCAGTATACTCAGGAAAAATATATAAAGCTCTCCACCTCAATCTCTACTCTAATCGCGTATAACACGCCATCATTCAGTTGTACTCTATCTAGCATTCATTCAGCCCAAGTATCGATATTAACCACATTTTCCCAAACAACTTACATCATCAATAGAATAATTTATATCCATTCTTTCATATCACTTCATCAAACAATTCATATAGATATTAAAATACAATCCGTACAAACTTACTTGGACTGAGTTGTAATAGTTACAGAACTTAGAGACTATTCTACAATTTTCCCTTTTCCACACAAATCAATAGGATCTTGATCTAAAATGTAAAATTTCCCTATTATTAGCTTAAATTTCATATTCCAATTTATCCTACACTTTATACCCTTTTATCTTTTAAAAGTACACAATTGCCCCTAACTTCTACAACTTTTGCAATTTAGTCCCTTAACCCGAAAATCATCAAATTAACCATTTTATCAAGTTAAAATTTTCAGCCGAATATTCAAGACTTCTAAAAAGTCCACAAAACACTTCTTATTCACAAATAAACCTTGATATTTTGACATTTTAACAATTTAATCCTTAAATTAAAATTTAATAAAAATCACTTCACAAAACAACTAAATACCACAATCAAAGCTTCAAAAACATAATCATCATAAAAAAATATTTAAGATTCACCAATGAAAACTTTTAATTTTTTTAACATATTAAAAAACGAATGTGCGGTCTAGCTGGACTGAGTTGCAATGATTTGAAAAACATAAAAATTGCAAGAAATAGGTGAAAATTTAGCTCACATGCGTAAGGAAGATGAAATCGAAGCTTGAAGTCTCATTCTATGGTTTTTGGAAATATGAAGAAGAAGAAAATGTTTATTCTTCACTTAATTTTGTTTTAATTTTGATTTAATTACAAAATTACCATTAAACATAATTTTGTTTCAATTTTTCTTTAGATTAACCCTATTATCGTCCACTATCTAATAATAAGGTCTAATTGCCTTATTGCCCCTTGCACATTTATTAGTTAATATATTAAATCATATAAATGCAATAATTAACAAGTTTTGTACTTTTTACAATTTAGTCCTTTTTCTTTAATTAGCTATCTAAACGTTAAAATTTCTTAACCATATTTTAATACGACTCTAATGACTCCATAAATATTCTATAGAGAATATTTTTAAATCAACACAACAAAAATTCATGGTCCCAAAACCACTATTCCGTCACCACTAAAAAAAGGGGCTGTTACAACTCTCCCCCCTTAGGAAATTTCATCTTCGAAATTGTTACCTGAGAATAAATTTAGATACTGTAATTTCATCGACTCTTCGATTTCCCAGGTAGCCTCTTCAGAACCATGCCAATACCATGAGACTTTTATCAACGATATTTGTTTATTCTTGAGTTCTGTAACACCCTAACCCGTATCCGTCACCAGATTAGGGTTACAAGGCATTACTGGTCATATCATAGTTCATTCAGATATTCATTACATTTCACAACTCGAAATTCAACCACATCAATGCTTGTAACTTAATCAAATATCAAGTCTTAAAATCATAACATTCATAACATTGCATGATTAAAACGTAATCCCGCATATATCAAAACATATCATATAAAGAACATATAACAAAACAGCTATTTCATTAGTTGAATATCAAACCTATTATTATAAAGCTTTTGCACATGTACTAATTAAACATCAAACGAGTCATATTTCACTACTAAATTTTTCATTCATATATACAGAATTAGTGATATTAAAACTTGACCAAACATGGTTTAGTTACCATTATACCATGCGCATATTTCCTAATATCAAAGCCATATCAAAACATAATTACCGAATCAATAATAATAACTTATTCCATTAATTATTCCATAACTATACTAATTCACATGTTATGCACATTTATCAAAGTTGATTCAACCATACGGCATACTAAACATATATACACAAATACTTATTTAATCAAACATCATTTCAAGACCAAATATACTTCTTTTCTTGACACAAGTTTATGCGCATATGACCATATTGATTTGAATCATTTTTGAGTCCAAATATCACTAAAAATATGCCCAATTCTCATACTAAAAAAAATAGATTAAAACCATCACCTACATTTTCATCACATAAACCGAATTAACTATTACTTCATCTTTAATATACTTAGCATTTTACCTATTTAATCAAGCCAAATCTCAAAACCATTCCATCACACAATTTATACTAAAAATCATACTTAAAAATTTATCTAATACATGACCAAAAGTCACTATCATAGCATCATTAACAAACCACATCCAAAACAAATCCATCATCTTTATGTCAAGCTTACCACACATATATAACATGCCCCAAAATTACTTAAACATTAGTATATTAACATTAAATCAAGCCACTTTCACATGGCTAAATATCTACAAATTTCAAGACCAACCAAAACAAATGCTAGCCTATCAATGCCATATGTTTAAAGTTTCATGCTTTTAAAATACTGAAGTAGCGATTGATAGTGTGACGGACTTCCTTGACGATCCTCGAGCTTGTAACTAGCTTTCCAAAATCTATAAAACAATGAACAAATACACACATAGTAAGCTTAAATAGCTTAGTAAGTCATAAGAAAATAAATTATCAAATGAACATCAGCATGATTATTTCAACATGGCTGAATATGAACAATCTCATGTACATAATAATCACACCTTTAACATGCATAGTTCATATCATCATTTCAAGTACTATACTTACCTTATTTTCACGAACATTTAACTTCATACGTACCTAAACCATTTAGCTCGATTTCACATTCGATCTTAACTCAACATTGCCTGTTGAACCATTTGGAATCAATAAGGATACTTGGATAGCTCGAAAAGCTCGTACAATGCCAACGTCGCAGACGAGGTCTTACATGTAATTAATTGATGCCATTGTCCTAGATAAGGTCTTACACAAAATCATATACGATGCCAATGTCCCAAACATGGTTTTACACGTAAATCTCAAATTGATGCCAATGTCTCAGACGTGGTCTTACATGAAATCACATATCAAGATCCTATGTCATGACATATGTATCGTAACTATTCCTATGGTTCGTACGGAGCTTTCAAACATTGTAATTCGATCGTTTCAAGCTCGTAGTTACATCTCCCATACTTATATCAATTCGGCATACACATATATAGTTACTAAAATTTAATTTGGCACAATTAAATACATTTTCATATGAATTTAACAACAATTATTTACTTATGAACTTACCTCATACGGAGACGAATGGACCGAAACATCTATTTGACAACTTTTGATTTCCCCTGATCGTCGATTTTCTGTGTAATAAGTTTTATAAATTTGTAATGACTCGTTCTTGAAACTAACTATGATCATGACATAGGCAAGTGTACCTATCGAACAGTAGTATAGCTTTAGCAAGACCGCATTGTCGAACCCAAAGGATTATGAGTACTAGTAATGACCATCTTTTTATTATCTAGCCGAATAAAAGAGGATTATTTTGACTAACTAATTAAACTAAGAGCTTGTAGAAAATAGAAATTGGGAAATTACTGTTGTGGAAAACGATTGATTGAGACAATACCTAAGGAAAAATCCACCTAGACTCTTACTTGTTATTCTGGCTCTGAACTGGATGATTTATTCATTCAACTTGTTCCGTAGAAATCCCTAATGTATATTATTATCCCTTTCGAGACTAATAACGTCTAATCCCTAGGTTGAATAACCGAGAGTTATCTCTAATTAACACCCTAAGGTTGCATTAACTCGATCTATGGATTCCCTTATTAGGTTTCACCCTAATCCGGTAAAATCTTGTTACCCTATCTCTAGGTGCACAATCAACTCCGCTTAATTACGACAAAGTTACTCTTAGTCAGGGTTTATTCCTCCTCCAACTAAGTGTAGTAACTTGAAGTGATATCCTGAAATACCAAAACAAGAATTAAGAACATGTAATTAAGAACAAGTTAAATATTTATCATACGATTCAGAAATAATAACAAGGTTTAGTCATAGGTTCCATCCCCCTTAGGTATTTAGGGGTTTAGCTCATAACTAAACAAGAACACATCTCAGAATAATAAAAATTACAAAACACAAAGAAAACCCAAAACTCCTGAAAGGGAGGTTGAGGAGAGATCTTCAGTCTTAATGGTGGCTCCGGCTTCTAAGATGGATCAATCGGATTTCTTGGAGTAATTCCTTACTCCTTATTCTCTGTCCCCCTTTTCTTCCTCCTTTAGGGTGTATTTATAGGCTTTGGAATGCCTAAGAAGCCCTAAAATTTGGCCTTTTTCCAAATGAAGCTTAACTAGGGTTCGGCAGGGACACGCTCGTGTGGCACGGTTGTGTGTAATTACTTCAGGCCGTGTTTGAGCCTGTTAGATTGGCACGGGTGTGTGAGCTGCTTGTGTGAATCGTGCTTCAATTCTGCCAGATTGACACGGTCGTGTGATCTGTACGTGTGAGAAGGTCCAGGCCGTGTTGATTTCGTACTTTGGCCCATTTTCTTCGTTTTTGGCCCGTTTCTCGTTCCTTTCACTCTCCTATGCTTACCTGAGAATAAAACATGAAATTAAGGCATTAAGAGCATAGAATTCACCAAATCTAAGGAGAAATCATTCATACAATGCGTTAAGCATGGGTTATAAATATGTATAAATTACGGTTTATCAAATACCCCCACACTTAAGTGTTTGCTTGTCCTTAATAAAAATCTTCAGATCATAGTTAAAATTTCTTTTTCTCAACTTATAATTTCGATCAATATTATCTCAAATCATCTCATAAGTAATCATACATCGAGAACTCAACTATAGGAACATTAAAGCCTCAAACATTCCAAGTTGAATATTTAATCCTGAAAAACTTAGGTATCTCCCTTCATCTAAGTAGTTATCATTGATTTGGAACCTCATAGAATTTAACGTCCTCACTAAAGATTCACTCAAATCACTCGACGTGTTTAAGGACAATGAAATTAGCACTCATTGGTCAACATGAAAAGTTATTACCATAGGCTTGTATGAAAATCAGATCTCTACCACTATAATTCGAGATGATACATCAATTAAAAGGTCTTTGAAGGGTTGTAATGAGGCTTAGTTAGAGAGTGTGGTCACAAGCTGAAAGAAAAGTTTAGAATCGAGATTGACTTGAAAAATTACTTAACTAGAAAAATATTTAATCATCACTTACCTACAACATAGCTCCTTTTCTGACTATGGAATTTGAATAAAGAAAACTACTAACATGTATACACACATTTTTTTTAAGAACAAGTTAAATAATCATAACTAATTATTAAGGACAAGACATAGCTAAGCAATCTATGCAACTCAATTCTCAACAAAAAATAAGGATCGAATTAAATTAGGGGATTTCAACAATAATGGGTTAAGGGTTAATATTGAGGGTAATACAAGGAATGGTTTGTTAGGCTTAAAAGGGTTTACTAAGGGTTAATTGTGGAGGTAGGCTTTTCATGGCATGAGTGGGTTAATCCTAAGTGCCTCTATCATTTTGATATATCAAATCAAATAGTGTGGTCTCGACATGCATAATCAGGCAAGTTCTAGAATAAAAATTCAATGTTGACACACTCGAGCATGAAAGAATTAATAGATGCTCAAAAGGATCAAAAATCTCACAAAAATTATGGCTTTTTGATTTTTACAACTGTAGGATTCAATTCAAGATAATACCTAGCATGAAACAACCTAAAATTTTAAATCTTTAAAAATCAACTTATCATGCTTGATTTTCTAGTGTCTTCAAGTTCGAAAATCAATGCATGAATGCCTATGTTCTCATTCAAGATATATCAATCCAAATAGTCAATCAAAATTCATCTTAAACATGATATAAGAAATTCACAAGAGAACAAAGCAATATTCAGGTATTTTTCAGATAATGAAATAAATACCCCCCACACTTAAGATGTACATTGCCCTCAATGTACAAGGTAGATATATGGAAAATTAGAAAATCATAAAAGAGGGAGAGAATTGAAACTTCCTGAGTTTTGAATGAATGAATTCTCTAGTTTGGCGAAATGGAGGTGGAGGAGGATACTCTGGTGGTGGTAGAGGTTAGGTACCACAGTGCTGTGCCAAAAGAATATTATATCTCCTTATTGAGCGGGGCATGGTAACCGTGGCAACCCTTTTCCATTAGAGTTAGAAGTTCCTAAATGATTGCGAGCTTTGGAGCTCTGAGATAACTGTGATAAAAGTAGGAACTATTTAGGGGATATTAGGAAGAATGATTTACTCGTAAGAGATTAGCCGAGAGTAAAAATTGTTAGATAAATATTATAAGTCCTAATAAAAATAAAATGAAAGAAAAATGAAAAGATGTCTTAAATGAAAATAAAAAAAAATTCTAAACATCTTCATCGTCAGATGGTTCGCGAGGTGGGCTGGCGATGAGATGTGGAAGTGTTGACAAATCTACTGTAGAGTAGCATCAATGTTGTCAAATCGTTGAAAACATTGCTGCTCGAATCAGTTGAGGCGCTCAGAGATGTCAGCATATGAAGCCGCCGCATGAACTGGATGAGAGGGTGGTGGTGGTTGGGCCGGTGGGTCCTCGAACTGGGTAGGGACATCATCAAGAATGTCCTCGAGAGCCTCCTCCTCAGTAGAATGAGCGAGACGGTATTGGGGAGGGTAGGTTCCTCGGCGCCTCTCGATCATCCTCATGCTAAGCATGCTCGAGATGCCTTGTGGAGACATCTGGCCGATGAGGGTCAAGGATGATTCTTGGGCTGCGGTGTCGAGAAGTCTGAAGTGTCGCACCAATTGAGTTACGTAGGGGCTAATGGAGATGACCTCTCTATGATGTCGCTCCGTCTGGTGGCGTACGGCAAGGGCGATGAAGTAGGCGAGGTCGATGACATGCCCGTTGGACATACACCATAAGTAATAGACGTTGTGAGTAGTGATGACGCCGGTGCTCCCCCTCCGTCCTGTTAAAGTGTGAGATAAAAGAGAATGGAGGTACCTTAGGGACGGAGGGAGGGACGATGCCTTGGTGCGACTGGGGTTGTAGGTGGCCGAACGTGGGACAAGAGTGCTCCAGCAACGTGAGGGAGAACGATGGATGTGGCAGTCAAGAGCGTGTAAGTCGTTCTCCTCTCTAAACTCCTCGGTATAGAGACCCAATGCTATACCGAACTCGGGAATGCTTAGTTGGTGGATTGATCTGCCTAAGCGAAACTGGACTATGCGTGGATCGTCGTAGTTGGTCATGACAGTTTGAAGATGGAATGTCGAACACAGTTCCATTGTGAGCTCGAGGTATGTTGGCTCAATAATCCGAAAGAATGACTCTCATGGGTCAGTGGTAAGAAGAGCTCGGATTGCATCAACCAACTGGACTTGTTCGATAGCAGCCCAGTCTATGCAACGACCCGCTACTAAGGGTCGGGCCCGTAGTATCTGATATAGTTCCTCTTGAGGCCCGTTAGTAAACTGGAGAAATAGGTGGCAAATTTTCGCGGTATGGCCCGCAAAAGATGACACTCCCTTCCTTTTCTTTGAGGTGGGGATAGCGGTTTTCTTTCATCGTGAAGACATTGTACCTATATAAAATGAAGAAAAATGACAATAGGTATATGAACTTTAAAAACCATAATTTTGAGCAAGCAATTTTAGTCAAAAAGATGAACCAAAACAACCAACCCAATTTCTTTTAATTATTTCGTGACATTTATCAATGTGAGGACATGTGGATGAACATATGAATGGCATGTAAAAGAATGAAACTTTCCTAACAACTCTTATGAACATAAAATGCATGAAAATTCTAATTACTCTTGATCATGAAAGTTTTACTTCTTACTAAATAAATAGAGTGAAGAATGCATGCAATGACTAAAAAGAAATGATGGGTATCCTATTTTATGATAGTTTAATGATGAAATATAGAAAAAGAATCAAAAGCTCGCATATAGTCATGCTAAATAAGCCTAAAGATCAATAAAATAGAAAAGGAAGAAGTAAACAAATGCTATGAAGAGGAGAAAATGCATCAAAAATGAAGTTGGAGGCGGTGCACGGGCGTGGCGTGGAGGCCGTGTAGAGTTGCAGCGGCTAGGGTTAGGGTTTTTGAGTGGGAAAGATAATGAATAGTGCAGGGTATTTATAGATTTTAGGACACACAGCCAGGGGACACGCTCGTGTGTCCCAATTTCAGGCCGTGTGTTTCGCGTTTTTCTCTTTTTGGTGCGTCTGAAATTCGACACACGACCGTGTTCCTTAGGCGTGTTGTTTAACACGGTCGTGTCGTACGACCGTGTTTTGCCTTGTTCGCTTCTCCCATGCCCGTGTATGCAACACCCACGCCCTTGTTACTTTGACAGGTTCACCCACGGTTGTTAGACACGGGCATGTCACACGCCCGTGCTAGTTTCTCAATTTCGACCACGGTCTTTAGGCACGAGCGTGTCGCATGCCCGTGTCGTTTTGGCAGGTTCGCCCATGGATGTGACAACTCTAATTTGACCCTAGTCGAAAAGTGGTTTCGGGACCACAAAACCGAGTCATAAAAATAATTAGATGTTATATTCTGTGCTTATTATATGTGAAAGTGCATGTGTGAAAATTTTAAGCTTTTATATTGTCATTTGTGAGTGAAATTTTTAAATAGGACTTATGTGGAAATTTTAGAAAATGTGATAGGTTATTTTTGTAGTGGTTAAATAATTAATGGTGTAAAATAAGTGGATTTGCATGTCAAATTTCCCACTTTAGTTGTAGTGGCTGGCCATAATGATGATGTTAAGCAAAATATGTGTTATATATTAATATTATAATAGTAATGGTTTAAATTAATTGAAATAAGAAAAGATGTTCAAAAAAAAAAAAAACAACAACAAAAAATGTTTGGTTCATCTTCTTCCTTAGTTTAGCCGAACCTTAAAAAAGAAAGGGGAGATAGCCATTCGGTCTAGAATTAAGGTATGAAATTCATGTTAATTTTTGAAATTGTAGCATATATTAAGCTAGTTACTAAGTCCCTTACTTAGCCCATGTCAAAATGTTGAATTGAGTAGTGATATGAATATTCGGCTATGGAAGATTTTTGAAGGGAATGATTGTTGTCTCTATGTTTTAATGAATAATTACAAATGGGTGATGTTTGAGATAGTTTAATGCTCATATAGGTAGTTTAGATGATAGGAAAAATCAGCTTGTGTATCTGTGAAATTGCCGAATGTGAACTTAGGTAATATTTGAGTAATGTTTGTGTTTTAAAATGATGGAATGGAGTAGATGCTTTGAATGTGATCTGCAAAAAAATTATAAGTTGGATTAAAGGTTTGTTACATTGCCATTGTCATTGCCGAAAATGTGCTTAGTTAAAGAAAAATTTGGTGTTGGATGTTTAAATGATTTAGATAGTTATAAATTAATTTTGAGATAGGTATTATATGTTTCGGGAAAGGTTAATGTTTTTAGGTTGAATATGCGTGGCTAGTTCGGTTATAATATGCATGGATAAAAATATAAATGTATTAGGTTGTTGAATTTAGTCAATGTGTTGTATGAGATTTGATATCTAAGGTTATTTTGTTGTATCTGAATTTGATAAAAAAATGTTTTAATATGTTTATATCATGGTAACATTTATGTTTTGATTTTATTACAATTTGTAATTCGGCACTTGTTCCATGATATAATATTTGGAGGTGTATGTATATTAATTAATGAAATTCGGATATGCAAGGTAATGAGTTAGGGAAATGTTCCATGATGGTTTTAGTCTCTTATTTAAGAGTAAATGCAATTGTTAAGTGTAGCCTTGAAATCCATATTAAGAACGCAATATGTATTTAATTTATAATAGCATATTCGAACATGTCATATATAAATGGTTGTATGTGTGATTGTTTATCAAATTATATAATAGCCATATGAGTTTTGTGCTTGTGTATGTGAGTTAGATATACAATGAATATTCGACTATGAGGTTTAAGGGTTAAATCATAGGAACTTTTATGATATACATATTCAAATTGTTCGGTCATTAGGGTTATATATGTATTTTGGTTATGTGGATTATGTGTTAAGGTAAATTGCTCAACGTGATTAAAAATGTGTATGACCATTTTATATTTGAGCTAAAAGTAGCTATATGGCCTATTAAGTTTCTTGTCATATTCGGCCATAAGCTAGCATGATAGCACTTTAATAAGTTAAATTTTGTTTGAATTAGCCCAAGAGCATAGAAAACCAAGGTTGGACAGGGGAAAAGAGAAAGTAGCTGAATAGCCGATCCAAGACTGTTCGAATATATTCGAGGTAAGTTTTAAGTAGTTAAATATATAAAAATATTCGATGATGATGATGATGAAAGATTATAAGAATTAAGTATTACTTGTCATATATGTATATGGCTGAATAAAAATTATAATGCAAGTAAAATGTGATATGCTTTTATGATTAAATGATAGTGTTAGATGAATATGAGTAAGATGTTACGTGTAAACCATCAAATGATAAATGTAAGTGATGAAATGAGATAAAAGTGAATAAAATGTAGGATGATATATCCAATTGATGCTATATCCAATTTGGCGTGATTGTGTTATATGAAATTATTGATTTGAATATCGCCTTCAGACTATTCGGCCTTTAAGCCTAGCGAGCTATAATGCCGTGAGATACTATTCGGGCCTTTGAGCCTAGCAGGCTATAATGCCTGCAGTGAGATATTATTCGGGCCTTCGAGCCTAGCAGGCGAAATGCCAGTGAATGAATTCGGGTTTTTAAACCTAGCAGGCTAAATGCCGGTGATTTGATAAAAGTCTAAAACTAAGATACCTCTTGTTAGAACGACAAATGAATACATTCAATACCTTAAGTTGGCCAGGTACGCATTTTGTATTGATATGTGAGTATGATTTGAATTGAATCAAAAGTGTATAATGTGATACATATGTGAATAAATGCTATATCTATATCTATGCTCATGATACATTTGGTCAAGGTGTAAAAGTATGTGAAAATATTTGATTTATTTATTTATGCCATATGAATTCAGATTAAGTGAAATTAGAATGTTAATTGTGCATCATGTGCTTGTGTATATTCGGCCAAATGGTATTATATCTAGAAAATGACCTCTTGAGAAATTGAATAATCGATGTATAATCGAGTTTATTTGTTGCATTGCTTAAAACTTACTAAGCTTATAAAGGCTTACTCCATTTGTTACGTTTCTCTGTTTTATAGATTGTTGACTCCAGTCATCTGTTCGGGGAGGGATCGTCAGCAACTCGTCACACTATCTATCATTTTGGTACTACTATGTTTTGGGGCTAGTATGGCATGTATAGAATAGACTTAAGTGAATGATATTATGAGATGTCTTTGTATATAAGCCATGTGAATATGGCCACTTTTGAATGTCGGTATAAGTTTAAATTTCTATCTTTGATTGTGCTTGGCTATACATATAATTTCTAATGAACTTATGTAAATTTGTATGTACTAATGTTGAGTTTTGGATTAGTAACTCTTCATAACCCACTCCGGCGACGGATACGGGTTAGAGGGGTGTTACATTTTATTGGTATCAGAGCTACGGTTTAGTCAATTTTAGGACTAATGTAGCGCGTGTGAGTCTAGCTATCCATGCCATAAAGTGTTAATATGATAATGTGATGATTTCTGATAGTAGAAATGTGTTTTTCGTATAGTAATGAATTCTGATCCCGATCGAGCAGTAGCTGATGATGTAGAGAGCGTAGCACCTGCTCCCGCACTAGGGACAGCGCCGTTGGTCTCTCAACCGAATACTAGAAATCAAAATGATGAGGCTAAACAAGCCTTCTATGCTGTGATGAACGATTGGTTTACTTAGTATATTCGGACTAATCCGGCTCTTTCACATCATCCGCCCCCGACTAATACAATCCCTGCACCTGTGGTACCTCCAGTAGTTGACCCGTTGAGGTTAAGCAAGCCCCCGATTGATAGAATTCAAAAACACGGGGCTATTGAGTTCAAGGCTATTGACAGTGATGATGCCGAGCAGGCTGAGTTTTGGCTCGATAATACCATTCGTGTGTTTAATGAATTATCGTGCACACCCGATGAATGCTTAAAATGTGGTATATCTCTGTTACGTGATTCTGCCTACTATTGGTGGAATACTTTGGTTTCAGTGGTGCCGAGAGAATGGGTTACTTGGGAATTCTTTCAAACTGAGTTCCGCAAGAAATATATTAGTCAAAGATTCATTGATCAAAAACGAAAAGAATTTCTCGAGCTCAAACAGGGTTCTATGACAGTTACTGTTTATGAGCGAAAGTTTGTCAGACTTAGTAGATATGCTCGGGAATATGTTTCGTCTGAGGCTATCATGTGTAAACTCTTTGAGGATGGGTTGAATGAAGACATCAAACTGTTGGTGGATATTCTGGAAATCAAAGAGTTTGTAGTACGTGTCGAGCGAGCTTGTAAAGCCGAAGAGCTTAGTAAAGAGAAAAGAAAAGCTGATGATGGAGCTATAGAGTTCCGTAAAAGATCTTCGGGAAAATCCTTTCATCAGTCATCAAAGAAACTTAGAGATGACTCAGGTCGATCTAAGAATACTTCGGATTTTTCCAGACGGGACCGTGATCGACCCCCAATGAGTACACGGGCCACCTCTGTTGCCAGTGTCGGCAATGGTCGTCAGGACAGATCTGAGTGCAAGCATTGTGGCAAATGGCATTCAGGAAGCTGTAGATTTTATGACCGCTCTTTTTTCAAGTGTGGATCAGCTAATCATTTTATCAGAGACTGTCCAAAATTAGCTGAACAGAATATTGATCCGAGTGGGAGACCAAGTAATACTGCAACACGAGGTAGACCACCTAGGTATGTGGGAAATGCTAGTGGAAATCAGAGAGGGACCAAAGATACTACTGTACGTTTAGAAGTTCGTGCACCTTCCAGAGCCTATGCTATACGCGCACGCAAGGATGCTTCTTCGCCAGATGTTATTACCGATACTTTCACTCTTTTTAATACTGATGTTGTTGCTTTGATTGATCCCGGTTCTACTCATTCATATGTGTGTGAAACTTTCACATCCAGTAAGACTCTACCTGTTGAGTCTACTGAGTTTGTGATTCGGGTGTCAAATCCTTTGGGCCGTTACGTGCTAGTTGACAAAGTGTGTAAGAAATGTCCCTTGATGATTCGAGGTTCTTGCTTTCTGGGTGATTTAATGTTATTACCGTTTGACGAGTTTGATGTCATTCTCAGTATGGATTGGTTAACTGTGCATGATGCAGTAGTGAATTGCAAGCGAAAGACAATTGATTTGAGGTGTTCAAATGATAAGATAATTCGAGTTGAGTCTACTGATTTGAAAGGATCACCAGCAATGATATCCCCGATGTTGGCTTAGAAATATGTGAAGAAAGGGTGTGAAGCATATCTTGCATACGTATTAGATAGTAAAGAATCAGAAAAGAAACCTGAGACTGTGCCCGTGGTTTGTGAATATCTGGATGTGTTCCCCGAGCAATTACCTAGATTATCACCTGTTCGGGAGGTAGAGTTTGGAATTAAACTAGTTCCAGGAACTACACCTATTTCGATAGCTCCGTATCGTATGGCACCAACCAAATTAAAAGAATTAAAATCTTAGTTGCAAGAGTTGACAGATAGAGGTTTTGCTCGACTGAGTTTTTCTCCCTAGGGTGCACTAGTGCTGTTTGTGAAAAAGAAAGACGGAACAATGAGAATGCGCATTGATTATCGTCAGCTTAATAAGGTAACAATAAAGAATAAATATCCGTTGCCGTGAATAGACGATTTGTTTGATCAACTGAAAGGAGCCTCAGTATTTTCGAAGATAGACTTGAGATCGGGTTATTATCAGTTGCAAGTTAGAGACTCTGACGTGCCTAAAACTACTTTCAGAACGAGGTACGGAGATTATGAGTTCCTAGTAATGCCGTTTGGAGTCACTAATGCCCCCACCAGATCAGATAGTTGTGGCATAGCCACCATGATGCTTCCTCTATAAATATAACCCATGTCCCCATGCAACAGATATACAAGTCATGGTATACAACATACAGAATCAGATCATTATGCATTTCAATCAAAATTAACCCTAGGGGTATAATGGTTATTTTGCACCTAGGGGTGTAATGGTAATTTCCATACTTAGGGGTATTCTAGTAATTTAACTATTTAAGGGTTTTCATACATATTCCAGTCATTTACGTACTAACAGAAACACTTACCAAGTGTTCTTACCGAATTAGGCCCGTTGGCCCATTATCCCGATTTTGGCCCATTAAGCCCAAATATATCGAAGCGCACGTAATCGCACTCTACAGTCTTATCACTTTAGATTACCGAATATGTTAATCAATCTATCTCACGAGCATTTGTACACTCGCAAGTTCACAAAATACTGGCTTTTTGACATTTCGGCTTTTCGGCTTTTACCGATCTAGTCTATGAGAGGGTGTCGTTTACACACCTGATTGGTAGCGATTCGATGCTGAGATACACACATGAGCTACCTACAATTGGATTACTAATACGTCAATCTCAATATTGAAAATAATCTACGTACTTATCCCCCTACCATATTCGGCTAACAAAGCCATAGACCCTAGGTTTCTTACCTTTTTACCGAACTATGGATTAGATCTAAAGAGCCAACCAAATTAGTCTTCAAGCCCTTCACTGAATGTCTACTTGTCCATGCTAACGCATACACAACCAAACAAAAAGAGGCACAAAAACCCTTAGTCCAAATGTTAGCCACCCTTAAGGGTTTCGGCTTTTCTTAATTCCTGAAATAAAGCGTAGATCTGAGTACTTACCTTTGATTCTTTCACCAACACGATTCCACTTCAGCTCTTATTCAATTCTGATGCAGATACAACCCTCAAACACTAGCAGAAATCGAATCTTAGATATCTAAAGATTCAGCTATATGACTCTAAGTCTATGGTGTTTTCGGCTTTTTGTAACTGTGAAGAGAAAGATGATTTAACATGAGGGTTTTGCAGTGGTTTAGCCGACAAGGGTTGGGGTTTAGGGAATTGTGTAAATCGGCCAAAAGATGAAAGAAGATAGGAGAAGTTGGCTAGGAGAAATCGACACAAGAAACAGGTTTTCAAGATTTCGACTTTTATGAAAATCGGCTATAAAGGCTTAGAAACGAATGGAGTGGAAGTGGAGATGAGTAGAATGGTAGGAAGATCGGTTAGAGAATAAAAGAAGAAGAAAAGGAAATAGAAAAAGAAAGGAGAAAAGAAGAAGAGAAAAGAATTTGTCAGAAACGGCACCCCCTACCCAAATACCGAAATTCCCTATACTAGAAACCCTTGGTCGGCCAACTCTTGCTCCTCAAGAGTCCACTATTTGGCCAATATCACCCTCCTTGATCAGCTCCTAAACTTTCTCCCTTATCCCCTCCTTACTCACTCTCCTGAACAACTTAAACTCTTCCTAGCAGAGTTCTACTTAAGTTTCATCACATCCCCTTTCTATTCACAAAAATAATACTATAATTTGATTACCTTGTGACTTGAACCTTAGCTCCCCCTACATATCTACACGCCACTTTTTAAGCACCTTAGTGGCGTCATCCTTGCCACTTTACCACAGGTCTTCCTATGTCCTATTTACCCATGAAACCTTAAAAGCCTAATATACCAGAATCCCTTTTCCCTTTTGGAATTAAAAATTTGCTAGAACTTCCGGGTTTTTACTTAGACTTGGGCCTTCTAAAAGCCCACTAACATACTCAAACCCACACTATACAATTACAACATAGAAATTCTAAAGTTCATTAAAAATCATAGAAATCCTGGATATCCCAAAAATTGGGGCATTACACGGGCCACCTCTGTTTCCAATGTCGGCAATGATCATCAGGACAGATTTGAGTGCAAGCATTATGGTAAATGACATTCAGGATGCTGTAGATTTCATGACCACTCTTGTTTCAAGTGTGGATCAGTTGATCACTTTATCAGAGACTATCCAAAATTAGCTGAATAGAATACTGATCCGAGTGGGAGACCTAGTAATACTGCAACACGAGGTAGACCACCTAGGCATGCGGGAAATGCTAGTGGAAATCAGAGAGGGACCAAAGATAGTACTATACATTCAAAGGCTCGTGCACCTTCCAAAGCCTATGCTATACGCGCACACGAAGATGCTTCTTTGCCAGATGTTATTACCGGTACTTTCACTCTTTGTAATACTTATGTTATTACTTTGATTGATCCCAGTTCTACTCATTCGTATGTGTGTGAAACTTTGGCATCCAGTAAGATTGAGGTTTTGCTCAACTGATTTTTTCTCCCTAGGGTGCACCAGTGCTATTTTTGAAAAAGAAAGACGGAACAATGAGAATGTGCATTGATTATCGTCAGCTTAATAGGGTAATGATAAAGAATAAATATATGTTGCCGCGAATAGACGATTTGTTTGATCAACTGAAAGGAGCCTCAGTATTTTCGAAGATAGACTTGAGATCGGGTTATTATTAGTTGCGAGTTAGAGACTCTAACGTGCCTAAAACTACTTTCAGAATGAGGTACGGACATTATGAGTTCGTAGTGATGCCGTTTGGGCTCACTCATGCCCCTGCCATTTTTATGGATTTAATGAACTGGATTTTCAGACAGTATTTGGATCTGTTTGTAGTTGTGTTTATAGATGACATTTTGATCTATTCACGCGATAAAAATGAACATGCCGAGCACTTTAAGTTAGTATTGCAGATTTTGTGAGACAAGCAATTATATGCGAAGTTTAGTAAATGTGAGTTCTGGTTGAAGGAAGTCAGCTTTTTGGGGCATATTGTATCCGCAACGGGCATCCGAATTGGTCCGAGTAGAATTTCAGCTATACTTGATTAGAAGCCTTCGAGAAATGTTTCAGAAGTTTGAAGCTTTTTGGGACTTGTCAAGTACTACAGAAGGTTTGTGAAAGGTTTCTCGATGATAGCGACACTGATGACAAAGCTGCTTCAGAAAGATATCAAATTTGAGTGGTCAGAAAAGTGTCAAAAAAGTTGTGATCAATTGAAAACTCTTTTGACTGAAGCTCCTGTGTTAGTTCATCCAGAATCGGTAAAGAATTTGTGATCTACAGTGATGCGTCTCTGAATGGTTTGGGTTGTGTGTTGATGCAAGAGGGTAGAGTTGTAGCGTACGTTTTGAGACAATTGAAGCCACATGAGAAAAATTATCTGACTCATGATCTCGAATTAGCTGCTATTATTTTCGCTTTAAAAATTTGGCGCCACTACTTGTTCGGGGAAAAGTGCCATGTGTATTCCGATCAAAAAAGTCTCAAGTATTTGATGACTCAGAGAGATTTGAATTTGAGACAAAGACGTTGGCTAGAATTATTGAAAGATTACGAGCTTGTCATTGATTACCATCCGAGAAAGGCTAACGTGGTTGCTGATGCTTTAAGCCATAAATCGTTGTTTGGTTGCTAAGGATGTGTTAGTAGTAGAGTTAAAAGAAAAATCGTTATTGATGCAACAAATCCGTAAAGCTCAAAAAGTTGATAATGAATTAGTTGCAAAGCGAGCATTATGTGTTTCGAAAGAGGATTCAGAGTTTTTAATTGATAGCAATGATTGTTTGAGGTTTAGAAATCGATTATGTGTTCTGAGCAATTCAGAGCCTATTCTAATGATTTTGAACGAGGCTCATAACAGTCGAATGTCAATTCATCCGAGTAGTACGAAAATGTACAATGATCTGAAACGTCAGTATTGGTGGTATGGTATGAGACGAGACATTTTTGACTTTGTTTTGAAGTGTTTGATATGTCAACAAGTGAAAGCGGAACATCAAGGGCCTTCGGGATTACTTTAGCCGATCATGATACCCGAATGGAAGTGGGATCGAGTTACGATGGATTTTGTATCTGGGTTGCCATTGTCACCAAGCAAGAAAGATGCAATCTAGGTTGTTGTTGATAGAACGGATTATTCACTTGATAAGCTAGTCGAACTGTATGTTTCTCAGATTGTAAGGTTACATGGGGTACCTACTTCTATTGTGTCGGATAGAGATCCGAGATTCACATCGCGGTTTTAGAAGAAATTGCAAGAAGCATTGGGTACTAAGTTGCATTTTAGCACCTCTTTTCATCCCCAGACCGATGGTCAATTCGAGCGAATTATTCAGCTACTCGAGGATATGTTGAGATGTTGCATCCTTGAGTTTAATACTTCGTGGGAACAATACTTGCCTTTGGTTAAATTCGCATATAACAATAGTTTTCAATCGAGCATCAAGATGGCACCTTACGAGGCTTTGTACAGTCGTAAATGTCGTACACCTTTGTTTTGGACCGAACTCAGTGAGAATAAGATTTACAAAGTTGACTTGATTAAAGAGGCCGAACAGAAAGTGAAAGTGATTCATGAAAGTTTGAAAGCAGCATCAGATCGTCAGAAATCGTATGCAGACTTGAAACGGAAAGATATAGAGTATCAAGTTGGAGATAAAGTGTTTCTTAAAGTTTCACCGTGGAAAAAGGTACTCAGATTTGGCCGTAAAGGCAAATTAAGCCTGAGATTTATCGGACCATATGAAATTTCAGAACGGATTGGGCCGGTTGCTTATAGACTACTTTTACCACCTGAACTTGAAAAGATTCACGACATTTTTCATGTTTCGATGCTCCGTCAGTTTAGATCCGATCCTTGTCATGTGATTAATCTATCAGAGATTGAAATTCAGTCTAATTTGAGTTATGAAGAGGAACCGGTTCGTATTTTGGCTCGTGAAGTAAAAGAACTACGAAACAAGAAAATCTCATTAGTGAAAGTACTGTGGCTCAAACATGGGGTTGAAAAAGCGACCTGGGAGCCAGAAGACTCAATGAAAGAACGTTATTCTAACCTTTTTGCTTGTAAGATTTTCGAGGACGAAAATTCCTTAAGGGGAGAGTTTTTTACCATAGTCGGAAAGTAGTTTCGGGACCACAAAACTGAGTCATAAAAATAATTAGATGTTATATTCTGTGCTTAGTATATGTGAAAGTGCATGTGTGAAAATTTCATGCTTTGATATTGTCATTTGTGAGTGAAATTATTAAATAGGACTTATGTGGAAATTTTTGAAAATGTGATAGGTTATTTTTGTTGTGGTTAAATAATTCATGGTGTAAAATAAGTGGATTTGCATGTCAAATTTCCCACTTTAGTTGTAGTGGCAGGCCATAATGATGATGTTAAGCAAAATATGTATTATATATTAATATTATAAAAGTAATGGTTTAAACTACTTGAAATAAGAAAAGATGTTAAAAAAAAAACAGAACAAAATGTTTGGTTCATCTTCTTCCTTAGTTTAGCCGAACCTTAAAGAAGAAAGGGTAGATAGCCATTCAGTCACTTTTGAGCTAGAATTAAGGTATGAAATTCATGTTAATTTTTGAAATTGTAGCATATATTAAGCTAGTTAGTAAGTCCCTTACTTAGCCCATGTCAAAATGTTGAATTGAGTAGTGATATGAATATTCGGCTATGGAAGATTTTTGAAGGGAATGATTGTTGTCTTTATGGTTTAATGAATAATTACAAATGGGTGATGTTTGAGATAGTTTAATGTTCATATAGGTAGTTTAGATGATAGGAAAAATCGGCTTGTGTATTTGTGAAATTACCGAATGTGAACTTAGGTAATATTTGAGTAATGTTTGTGTTTTAAAATGATGGAATGGAGTGGATGCTTTGAATGTGATATGCAAAAAAATTATAAGTTGGATTAAAGGTTTGTTACATTGCCATTGTCATTACCGAAAATATGCTTAGTTAAAGAACAATTTGGTGTTGGATGTTTAAATGATTTAGATAATTATAAATTAATTTTGAGATAGGTATTATATGTTTCAGGAAAGGTTAATGTTTTTAGGTTGAATTTGTGTGGCTGGTTCGGTTATAATATGCATGGATAAAAATATAAATGTATTAGGTTGTTGAATTTAGTCAATGTGTTGTAAGAGATTTGATATCTAAGGTTATTTTGTTTGATCCGAATTTGATAAAAAAAAATGTTTTAATATGTATATATCATGGTAAGATTTATGTTTTGATTTTATTACAATTTGTAATTTGGCACTTGTTCCATGATATAATATTTGGAGGTGTATGTATATTAATTAATGAAATTTGGATACGCAAGGTAATGAGTTAGGAAAATGTTCCATGATGGTTTTAGTCTATTATTTAAGAATAAATGCAATTATTAAGTGTAGCCTTGAAATCCATATTAAGAGCGCAATATGTATTTAATTTATAATAGCATATTCGAGCGTGTCATATATATATGGTTGTATGTGTGATTGTTTATCAAATTATATAATAGCCATATGAGTTTTGTGCTTGTGTATGTGAGTTAGATATACAATGAATATTCGGCTATGAGGTTTAAGGGTTAAATCATAGGAACTTTGATGATATACATATTCAAATTGTTCGGTCATTAGGGTTATATATGTACTTTGGTTATGTGGATTATGTGTTAAGGTAAATTGCTTAACGTGATTAAAAATGTGTATGACCATTTTATATTTGAGCTAAAAGTAGCTATATGGCCTATTAAGTTTCTTGTCATATTCGGCCATAAGCTAGCATGATAGCACTTTAATAAGTTAAATTTTGTTTGAATTAGCCCAAGAGCATAGAAAACCAAGGTTGGACAGGGGAAAAGAGAAAGTAGCTAAATAGCCGATCCAAGACTGTTCGAATATATTCGAGGTAAGTTTTAAGTAGTTAAATATATAAAAATATTCGATGATGACATGACAGATTATAAGAATTAAGTATTACTTGTCATATATGTATATGGCTGAATAAAAATTATAATGCAAGTAAAATGTGATATGCTTTTATGATTAAATGATAGTGTTAGATGAATATGAGTAAGATGTTACGTGTAAACCATCAAATGATAAATGTAAGTGATGAAATGAGATAAAAGTGAATAAAATGTAGGATGATATATCCAATTGATGCTATATCCAATTTGGCGTGATTGTGTTATATGAAATTATTGATTTGAATATCGCACTGTACTATTCAGGCCTTTAAGCCTAGCAGGCTATAATGCCGGTGAGATACTATTCGGGCCTTTGAGCCTAGCAGGCTAAATGCCGGTGAGATACTATTCGGGCCTTTGAGCCTAGCAGGCTATAATGCTGATGAGATATTATTCGGGCCTTCGAGCCTAGCAGGTGAAATGCCGGTGAATGAATTCGGGTTTTTAAACCTAGCAGGCTAAATGCCAGTGATTTGATAAAAGTCTAAAACTAAGATACCTCATGTTGGAACGACAAATGAATACATTCAATACGTTAAGTTGGCCAGGTATGTATATTGTATTGATATGTGAGTATGATTTGAATTGAATCAAAAGTGTATAATGTGATACATATATGAATAAATGCTATATCTATATCTATGCTCATGATACATTTGGTCAAGGTGTAAAAGTATGTGAAAATATTCGATTTTTTTATTTATGCCATATGAATTCAGATTAAGTGAAATTAGAATGTTAATTGTGCATCATGTGCTTGTGTATATTTGGCCAAATGGTATTATATCTAGAAAATGACCTCTTGAGAAATTGAATAATCGATGTATAATTGAGTTCATTTGTTGCATTGCTTAAAACTTACTAAGCTTATGAAAGCTTACTCCGCTTGTTACGTTTCTCTGTTTTATAGATTGTTGACTCCAGTCATCTGTTCGGGGAGGGATCGTCAGCAACTCGTCACACTATCTATCATTTTGGTACTACTATGTTTTGGGGCTAGTATGGCATGTATAGAATAGACTTAAGTGAATGATATTATGAGATGTCTTTGTATATAAGCCATGTGAATATGGCCACTTTTGAATGTCGGTATAAGTTTAAATTTCTATCTTTGATTGTGCTTGGCTATACATATAATTTCTAATGAACTTATGTAAATTTGTATGTACTAATGTTGAGTTTTGGATTAGTAACTCTTCATAACCCACTCCGGCGACGAATACAGGTTATAGGGGTGTTACAATGGCCATGTCACACGGCCGTGGCATTTTATCGTCGCCCGTGTTTTGGGAAAATCTTGCCCTGTTTCCACACAGTCTTACACACGCCCGTGTGCTTGGCCGTGTCCGTGTGGTAAACTGTTTTCAAGAGCAACGTTAGTCATGGAAAGTGTCAAACACTAAAATTTAAATAATTTAATACAGTTAGTGCTCAGGTTGCCTCCCGAGAAGCGCTTATTTATAGTCTAAGCTCGACTTACCTCTCTGTTGAATGGTCAAGGTGGTTTAGGGAGTTCGTACTCCTCATTCCTGCTACCATTCTTATCGAAATAAAGCTTTAGTCGAGAATTGTTTACCTTAAAAGTGCTAAACTTGGGATGACTTACCTCCACTGTACCCAATGGAAAAATACTAAGTACCGTAAGAGGGGTTTCTTCATCCGGGTTGGGAGTGATAATGTAAGGGTCTGCGGCATCTAATAAGACTTGATCTCCAACCTTAAGTTGATTTGGAGAGGTATCGAGCTTGTTTGGGCATAGTTTCAATTTATCGGGTGTTCTCTGTTTATGTGCTCGCCATTCATCTAGCTCCTCTACCTGTAGCCTTTGTTCTTCATGAATGGGTCCTCTAGTGTTGTTGGAACATGGCTCGTGTACTTCTTTCAGGCTCAATCTCTGCACAGTAGGTTGCATCATATTGTCAATTTTAGTAAGATGATGTGGATCATTACATTCCATATTCGATGTGATGCTAGAATTACAAGCTTGAAGGGTGATCGTCTCGTCTCCTACACGAAGGGTGAGTTTACCTGTGCCAACATCAATAATTGTTTTAGCAGTTGCTAAAAAGGGCCTCCCTTAAATCAAAGGGGTGCTGGCTTCCTCCTCTATGTCTAAAACAACGAAATCAATGGGAAATATGAATTTATCCACTTTTACTAGTACATCTTCAATGATACCCCTAGGAAATCTTATAGTTTTATCTGCCAATTGGATGCTCATCCTAGTTTGTTTAGGTTTCCCAAGACCTAGTTGTTTAAACATTTTGTAAGGCATGACATTGATACTTGCCCCTAAATCGGCTAATGCATTATTCACATCTAAACTACGAATTAAGCAAGGAATTGTAAAGCTCCCTGGATCTTTCAATTTATTGGGTAGCTTATTCTGTAAAATAGCTGAGCACACTGCGTTTAGCTCCACGTGAGACGCTTCGTCCAACTTCCGCTTGTTTGCTAGAAGCTCTTTTAGAAATTTCATTACATTTGGCATCTGTGACAGAGCTTCAATAAACGGTAAGTTAATATGTAATTTTTTCAAAAGTTTAAGGAATTTACCAAATTGTTCATCTGAGCGGTCTTTCCTTGTTGCTTTAGGGTATGGAATATGAGGTTTGTATTCTACGTTCACCGTTTTATTATGACTTACCTCACCATCACCTTTGCTTTTCACATTTTCTTGCCTTGGTTCTAGCTCAGTCTCAACGCATCCTTCTTGAGCATCAATTGCATTGAGTTGTTCCTTTGGGTTTGGTTCAGCATTACTTGGCAAACTACCTTGTGGTCGTTCAGATATTAACTTGGACAGCTGACCTATCTGCGTCTCAAGCCCTTGAATTGATACTTGTTAATTTTTGAGTGCTGTCTCGGTATTCTGGAAACGAGTTTTGACACCGAGATGAATTTGGATAGCACCTCCCCAAGGTTCAGCTTCTTTTCCTATTGATAAGGTGGCTGTTGGAAACCCTGAGGATTCTGTGGTCTTTGATTTCCTTGACCGCCCCAAGAGAAATTTGGGTGGTTCTTCCAACCTGCATTGTCAGTATTACTATATGGGTTATTTTGAGATCTGAAATTATTGTTACCCATATAGTTGACTTGTTCCTCTTCGGTTGTAGGATTGAATGGTGGGTATTCTGTAGGCACACCTCCTCCACTTGAACCGTACCTCATCGCTGGATGTACCTGCGTAGAACCAAGTAAACCATCAATTTTTTTATTTAGAAGTTCTACCTGATTTGACAACATGGTAACCGAATCAACATTATAAACGCCTGCTATTTTCGTTGGCTTAGTCCTCATGACTTGCCACTGATAGTTATTCAGTGACATCTCCTCAATGAATTCAGAAGCCTCTTTAGGTGTCTTGTTATTGATGGTTCCACCGGTAGCTACATCAATCATTTGTCTTGTCGAAGGGTTCACACCGTTGTAGAACGTTTGAACTTGCAGCCATAGAGGTAACCCATGGTGTGGGCACCTTCACAAAAGGTCCTTAAATCTCTCCCATGCATCGTAAAGCGTTTCTAAGTCCATCTGCACAAAAGAAGAAATATCATTACGCAACTTAGCTATTTTACTGGTGGAAAATATTTTAATAGAAATTTTTTAGTCATTTGCTCCCAGGTGGTAATGGACCCTCGTGGTAGTGAGTTCAACCACTGTTTAGCTTTATTCCTCAGTGAAAAAGGGAATAACCAAAGGCGAATGGCATCATCAGAAACACCATTAATTTTGAAAGTGTCGCACAGTTCTAGGAAATTTGCCAAGTGCGTGTTGGGGTTCTTATCCTGCAAACCATCAAACTGAACAAATTATTGTATCATCTGAATCGTGCTAGGTTTCAGTTTAAAATTATTTGCAGCAATAGCAGGTCTAACTATACTTGACTCAGTTCCTGTAAAATTAGGTTTAGCATAATCATACATAGTACGAGGAGTAGGCTTCTGATTTGCTAATTCAGCAGGTATGGCTGGAGGTAGCGGATTGTCTTGATTTTCAGCCATCTCTTCAGTAGTAGTTGAGATATCGTCCTCTTGCTCTTCTTCTGTGTATCTTAAGCTACGCCTAATTTCTCGTCAGTTTTTACGAGCTGTACGATCAATTACCTCGTCGAAAAGTAATGGTCCTGACGGGTTTCTTCTAGTCATAAACTATAAGAACCTGCTAGGAGAAAAAGAAAGAAAATTAGTAAAGTAAAAAATTAAAGTTAAATTGCAAGAAAGTAAATGGCTAAAGTAATAAAAATTGAGCGTTCCTAATATCTTAGTCCCCGACAACGGCGCCAAAAACTTGATCGTCGATTTTCTTTGTGATAAGTTTTATAAATTTGTAATGACTCGTTCTTGAAACTAACTATGATCACGACGTAGGCAAGTGTACCTATCGAACAGTAGTATAGCTTTAGCAAGACCGGATTGTCGAACCCAAAGGACTATGAGTTCTAGTAATGACCGTCTTTTTATTATCTAGCCGAATAAAAGAGGATTGTTTTGACTAACTAATTAAACTAAGAGCTTGCAGAAAATAGAAATTGGGAAATTATCATGTTGTGGAAAATGATTGATTGAGACAATACCTAAGGAAAAATCCACCTAGACTCTTACTTGTTATTACGCTCAACCTGATTTGATTTATTCATTCAACTTGTTCTCAGAGAAATCCCTAATGTATATTATTATCCCTTTCGAGACTAACAACGTCTAATCCTTAGGTTGAATAACCGAGAGTTATCTCTAATTAACACCCTAAGGTTGTATTAACTCTATCTATGGATTCCCTTATTAGGTTTCACCCTAATCTGGCAAAATCTTGTTACCCTATCTCTAGGCGCGCAATTAACTCCGCTTAATTACGACAAAGTTACTCTTAGTCAGGGTCTATTCTTCCTCCAACTAAGAGTAGTAACTTGAAGTGATATCCTGAAATACTAAAACAATAATTAAGAACACTTAATTAGGAAAAAGTTAAATATTTATTATAGGATTCAGAAATAATAACAAGGTTTAGTCATAGGTTTCATCCCCTTTAGGTATTTAGGGGTTTAGTTCATAACCAAACAAGAACACATTTCAGAATAATAAAAATTACAAAACATAAAGAAAACCTAAAACTCCTGAAGGGGAGGTTGAGGAGAGATCTTCAGTCTTGATGGTGGCTCCGGCTTTTGAGATGGATCAATCGGCTTCCTCGGAGTAATTCCTTACTCCCTATTCTCTGTCCCCCTTTTCTTCTTCCTTTAGGGTGCATTTATAGGCTTTAGAATGCCTAAGAAGCCCTAAAATTTGGCCTTTTCCGAATGAAGCTTAACTAGGGTTTGGCAGGGACACGCCCGTGTGGCACGGTTTTGTGCGATTACTTCAGGCCATGTTCGAGCCTGTTAGATTGGCACGAGCGTGTGAGCTGCCCGTGTGAATCGTGCTTCAATTTTGCCAGATTGACACCGCTGTGTGATCTGCCCGTGTGAGGAGGTCCAGGCCGTGTTGATTTCATGCTTTGGCCCATTTTCTCCGTTTTTGGGCCGTTTCTCGTTCCTTTTGCTCTCCTATGCTTACCTGAAAATAAAACATGAAATTAAGGCATTAGGAGCATCGAATTTACCAAATCTAAGGAGAAATCATTCGTAAAATGCGTTAAGCATGGGTTATAAATATGTATAATTACGGTTTATCATCCCCCGATCCAAATCTGATTTCCTCTTTTCTTGATCTAAATTAATATAAATTAACTTATTTAATCATATGTACTCAAATTCATCCAAAAACACATAAAAGGGCAATTTGCACTTTAGCCCCCAATATTTTACATTTTTAACAATTTTGTCCCTATTTCATAAAACACAAAATATTCAAAATTTCACCACACCTAAGCTTGGCTAAATTTCACTAAGGTCCCTAGCAGCCCATTTATTTCACATTTTAACCCCTCAATTTACAAAATTCACAATTTAATCCTAAATAGGCATTTTTACTAAAAATCATTTAATTAAACATGACAATCTAACAACAGATATTTATTTTTCATCATCAAACACAAAAATCATCAAGCTATCAACAATGGAAAATCTCAAACTCATCATCAATTCTGAAAATTAAAGCATGGGCTAGCTAAAACACGAAGCAATGATCTCAAAAACGTAAAAATTATCAAAAATTGATCAACTAACATACCTTAATCAAAGATAGCAATGGCTAAACCTAGATTGCTTCTTTTTTTACTTTTTCTTTTAAATTTTCGGCAACAAGGATGAATGAATCATCCATTCATGTTTTATTTTATTTTATTACATATTAATTTACTTCTTACTATTTTAACCTTAAATATTTAATTATAAACTATATAATGGTTGTCCAAATGTGTCCAATCAATTATTTAATGGTCAATTTACCATATAAGGATTCCACATAATAAAAACCTTAGCAATATAGCACTTTAACAAATCTCAAATCACTTTTGCATTTTACACGATTAAGTCATTTTATCAAATCGGACACTCAAATGATAAAATTAAATCACGAAAATTTCACACATATTAATTAACATGCTGTAAACACCAAAAATAATATTAAATTATTTTTCTTTTCTTACTCAGATTTGTGATTCTGAAACCACAGTTTCGATTTAGCTAAAACCGGGCTGTTACAAGTTATTTGATTTCCTGAGCTAAAATTTTCACCGGTTCTTCAGAATACGTCAAATTTGGTTGTAATTCAATCTCACTATGAGGAATCACGTGTGAAAGATCATATCTATACCATCTCAGCATTGAAACGTGCAACGCATTATGAATTTTCTGGATTTCAGGAGGAAAAGCTAATTTATAAGCTACAGGGCTGACTCTTTCAGTAATCGCATACGGTTTGATAAATCTCGAACTCAACTTTCCTTTCCTACCAAATAATAGAACTTTCTTCCATGGATAAACTTTTAAAAATACTCGATCTCCAACAAAAAATTCTATATCTTTTCTTTTCAAATCAGTGTACGATTTCTAACGATCAGATGCCACTTTCAAACAATCTCGAATAATTCAAACCTTGCCTTCGATTTCTCGAATCAAATCAATTCCCACCATTTTCGATTAGCTCAATTCAGACCAATGCAATAGTGTTTTACATTTTCTTCCATATAAAGCTTCAAACGGTGCCATTTTAATACTGGACTGATAATTTTTATTATAAGCAAATTCAGCTAGCGATAGATTTCTTTCCAGCTACACTCAAACTCGAGTATACAACATTGTAGCTTGTCTTCCAGAATATGTATTACTCATTCTGATTGTCCGTCCATCTGAGGATGAAACGTTGTACTGAAATTGAGTTTAGTGCGTAAAGCCTCGTGAAGTTTACTCCAAAATCTAGATGCAAACCTCGAATCAGGATAAGAAATATAGATGTTGGAACTCCATGTAATCTTACAATCTCTGACACATATAAATCCGCTAATCTTTCAAGTGAATAATTTGTTTTGACTGGAATGAAGTCTGTAGATTTAGTCAATTTGTCAACAATCACCCAGATTAAATCTTTCTTTCTTAGAGTCACAGGAAAACTAGATACGAAATATGTCGTGACTCACTCCCAAATCCACCCAGGAATCATAACAGGAAGTAATAATCACGATGATACCTGATGTTCTGCTTTTACCTGCTGACAAATCAAACATTTAGCTATGAACTCACAAAACTCACGTTTCATACCCGGCCACCAGTACATTTGTTTTGAATCACAGTACATCTTCGTGCTACTAGTGTAACACCCCTAACCCATATCTATCACCAGAATAGGGTTTCAAAGCATTACCAAAATTATCAACTAAACAATCATACAATTCTCAAATCCTAACAAACAACATTCAAACACAATCATATAGTCCCTAATACTAGCCCTAGAGGCCAAAAACAAACATTAGAAGTGGTTCGGGACTAAACCGAGAACTCAAGGAAATTTTGGGAAACCAAAGAAAATTTTCAAATTATAGGGGACACACGCCGTATGGCTAGGATGTAACACACCAAACCCGGCCTGGACATTATGGCCAAATCTGATGATGTCACATTGGAGTGTTTTTCGTAAAGTGAGATATCGTTGAAAGAAAACCCGTTCTCTATTTGAACTATTTGTGTGATCTTAAAGACGTTCGTTTAAGTTCAAAAGGTGAGTTGTTTGCCAAAAAGTTGTTCATATTAAAATTTCCTTATTATATATTTAATTAAACATTATTCCTTGCGGAAGCTCTTAAAACAAGTTGTGTATTCGTAGTGTTTTTGAAAAACGTTTAGCATTTTGAAAACCCGCGTATTTCCTACTGCCAGCAGTTATAATTCAAAACATAAAAAATCTCAAATTAAAGTAAAATCCATAAAGGCCTCATTACAATAAAAATACCCAAAATAAAATTACTTATAATTTAAAAATCAAATATAGAAGTATGTGCGGTTGTGTGGCCAACTTTGAATCCCTTGTAGCACTGATCCGCCTAAGACTAAGGATTACCTGCACAGATAAACAGATGGGTGAGTTATGAAAACTTAGTGTGTAATCCCATAACAATTAAACAAACAGTGAGTATATACAGCCTGGGCCTAAGCCCAATCTAGTGGCGATTCAGTAACAATTAGGGCCTTAGCCTATTACAGTATAAGTATCAGTTTGGGTTAGGGCCCAACTCAGTGACAGTACAGTAAAGATATGCAATCAAGAGATCCTACCCAACCAGCCACTACAATCCATGTCTGTCCAACCCTGCACTCCATGTGGGGATATAACCAACCCACCCATGCCTACACTCTAAATAGTACCGGCTCCGACACTAAACAGTATTTGCAGTAGAGCTGCCAGTACAGTACACTTCCTCCAATCATAATAAAACCTATCCTCATGAAACATATCATGCATCGTGTCATGTCATAATATCATACGTGTATTCAATAGTTTAAAGCGACATGCTCAAGTATAATCATACATCTCATAGGGGCATAACAGTTATTTTATCACATAGGGGCATAATGGTCATTTAATCAATTAGGGGTCCAGATACACTTACCAACCCAACAGTAGGCCCACAGTCGTCTTGGGTGACCCGTGCAACCTTTACAGTCAAACAGTGAAAATGGGCTTACGGCCCACATTACGAGTCCATGTAGGCCCACACGCCCGTGTGGCTGACACAGCCCATAATAGCCTTGGTCGTGTGTATTTCACAGCCTAGCCCAATAATTTCCACACATCTGTGTGGTTTACCCGTGTGGGGCCCACCCGACCCAGTTCGGCTTAAAATGGCCCAATACAGCCTTAGCCTATGAGATCGCTTATAGGTGGCCATGTCGACTATTCGCCCATGTTTAGTCACATGGACCACCACACGAGCGAGCGCACGCCCGTGTAGCGTCATCATCCGTTTACTCCGGCTTTTGTCGATTACTACAGTTGAGATCGTGTTTACACACCTTGTTGCGAAAGTACGCAAATAGTCCACAAGCGCTCCCCAACCTAGATTCAAACACATTAAACCATCAGTCCCTTCATTAACAGGATTTAACAATCCTTTTTTATATCACTTATCCAAAGGTTACCTATCACTTGCCTTGATCAATCAATTGAGACTTGCACACTTAAACCGACGCAAGAGCCTGATCACTTGCTCCTTAGTGATTACCTGCATTCCAACCGGTTTCTATTAAAATTTATTCTTATGAACAGTTTGAACTAGACGAATATTCAGTTATCGAAAACACTCCCCAAGCGTAGGGGAATGGAAGAAATCGGCTTACCCCCAACCGAAAGCTAAAAGACAGAAAGAGAGAAAGAAAATAGTTGCACACACTTAACCTATTTGGTCAAGGAACAATCGTCAAATCGAAAGAATAGAGGACGGAGAGATGGGATATTCGGCCACAACAAAGATGAAAAGAGAAAAGAATTCAGAGAGAGAAAAGAAGAGGAAACATTCAGCCAAGCAACAACCGATTGAGGGAGGGGAGAAGAAGAAGCAATCGGTCAGAGAGAAACTGATTGAGAGAGAAGGAAGAAGGAATATTCGGCCAAAGCAAGGAAAATAGAGAAAACGACTTCTAGAAGAGAGCCAACTGATCAGTAAGTAAACTCAAGGGAAGTGCAAACTCGAAATAAACAACAAAAAAAGAAAAAAAAACGAGAAGATACCCGAAATACCTATAGCAAAATTTGACCTCAAAACTAAGAAGTGAAAAGAACCAAAAGAGCAAAATGTCAGAAACTGAAAAGGAGTGCTAATACTCACCAAAGCTGAAATTCTTGAGTGCCACAATTCAAATTCGGCACAACACTCCCTCTCACCTCAACTTTCCATAATTTTCTCCCCAAATCCCTTAATACCGTCCACTCCTCCCTTAACTACTCAATTCAAAATCCACCCAAACACTTCAGTAGTTCAGGTTGACTAGAACTCCTAAACGGCCTTAGTAGTAAAATAAAACGCTTCGACAGCTCAAAGCAGGACTCGAACCTCAGACCTCAAAGAATAACAACACGTCACCTATCCCCTAGACCAGCAGGCCCTTTCTAACATAAAATACCCACATTTATTTAAAAGCATACTGACTAGAGACAGAGGTTTATCCATTTAAAACAAAACTTTTGCACAAGCCAAGGCTTGAACCCAAGACTTCTCAGACTCTTCCCAAGACACTAAACCACTAAAGTACTCATGCGTTTGTGTCACTTTCTTGCACGACTAAACATTTATTTGTAGCCTCCAAACTGTTCCCATGCTCAAGACCTAATTCTTCTAGGCCCAAAATTTGGGGCGTTACAATTCACCCATCCTTAAAGAAAATTTTTCCTCAAAATTTCCAACTATTAGATCAGTCGCATAACACAGATTACACCACTCCGCTCCCGTTGCGCACTCTAGTTCCAAAACACTACAACCTTTAACTTGAGTGCTTTCAGTACAGTCTATAGATAGACTGGGACAGTGAGTTGTCCTCAGCCGTACGATCATGAGACCCAGTCTCAGTCACAGGTGAAGCCGGTGCCTCCCTAGCTTCAACATTAGGCACGTGGCCAGATGACAAGGACCCAGCACGAGCACCTCTACGACCTCTACCGCGGCCTCTTGTACCCTTTTTACGAGTACCTCTAATGCTCATTATCGAATTGTGTTTTATCTATATTAACAATTTTATGCATCAGTTTACAGTTCCAGTGTTTATTAATGGGTATTTTATGGAAAGTATTAGTAATTCAGAGTTCATTTTCACAGATCGTAGTCTTACTACAGTTTTTACCCTAAATAGAGTATCTCAGCTCAATCTACTACCTACAGTAGTCTCAGTATTTCAATTTAAACATACAACAGTTTCAGAATACTTACAGAATCGGTGTCAGAGACTCGATGTACCACACATTCAGTAAAAACATTCCTAAATATTTTCAAATATTTTGGAATAGTTCTTTTTAGAAATTTCAAGTTTTAGAAGAAACCCAAATTCATAGCTGAGGTTTGTAACTTAGCTCTGATACCACTAAATGTAACACCCTAAACTCAGCCTAGACGTTATGGCTGAATTTGACGTTGTCGCATTGGAGTGTTTTTCGTAAAGCGAGATATCATTGAAAGAAAACCCGATCTCTATTTGAACTCTTTAAGTGATCTTAAAGACGTTCGTTTAAGTTTAAAAGGTGAGTTGTTTGTCAAAAAGTTGTTCATATTAAAATGTCCTTATTATATTTTTATTAAAATGTTATTTCTCGCAGAAGCTCTTAAAACAGGTTGTGTATTCGTGGTGTACTCAAAAAAAATTATCATTTTGAAAACCCGCGTCTTTCCTACTACTAGCAGTTATAATTCAAAACATGTAAAATCCCAAATAAAATTACTTATAATTTAAAATACCCAAAATAAAATTACTTATAATTTAAAAATCAAACATGGAAGTATGTGCGGTTGTGTGATCACCTTTGAATCCCTCGCAGCACCGATCCGCCTAAGACTGGGGATTGCATGTACAGATAAACAAATGGGTATTACTAAGCTAAACATTTAATTTCATTCACGAAATCTAACAACTAAAACGGAACTCAAGCTGAAAACATACTTATCTTAGAGTTACATATATAAACGTAAATATATACCATTCTCACATGGCTGAAATATTTACAATTACAAAAATAACTATCACCAGTCTAGCCCATACATACCATATCAAATCCAAAAATATAACTATACCAAAAGATCGGTAGTATGAAGAACCACACATAATTACTTTTAGTCACAAATTTTTCCTATAATGGCTTACATTGACCGAATATATCATTGTCTTATTCTCAAATACCGAATTCATCCGTACACATAAATATATAATACTTACTCGACGAAGGTTACCACAAACTTTCAATATTGTAGTCTTACTTAACTTACTGGCCTCAGTCCTGTCAAGTCTTAGAACTCGAAACACCTTTACAACATAAGTCCATGGGTCTTTAACCCGGATACCATTCCAGCACGTAGCCTGCGGACTTCGAGTCCGAATATATTTCCAAAGATAAAGCTCATGGACTTCAAGTCCGATATATTTCAACAGTAAAGCCTGCGGACTTCAAGTCCTGATATATTTCCAGCGTAAAGCCTGCGGACTTCAAGTCCGGATATATTTCTAATACCATGCATACTTAGTTATATTTAACGCATCTCATTCAACCTATCACTTAGTAATCATTTAAAACATTCAGATATAAATTCAATAGGCACATCATCATTTACATTTCGGCTCAAGAATTATACCTAATATCACACAATCATTTCACCATTCAAGCTTAAACTCAAAGTTACCATCAAACTAAAAGTCATATACACGCATTGTTTATTAAACAACTTTGTTCAAGTGCTAACCAAGATTTCAATTCACCTATTATACTCTTATAAACTAACATCAATTATATACTAAAGGAAACTACTCAAAACTTACCTCAGATATTTTGAACAGTTGCGGATAGACTACTCGTTTGCTTTTTCTTTTCCCTTATCTGATTTCGACCTTCTTAGCTCTTAAGCTTGATTCAAACAAATAGATCTATTTAATAACTTATCAATTTAGCGATTCGATTTAACACATGTATATCATACAATTAAGTACAAATGATTTTATTAACTAGTTATTTAAACATCATACATATGCTCTACTCATGCACCATCGAACATATTACTAGCTTAATACCTTGCATTTTCGAATTTCATAAACATCATTTAGTTTCATATAAATACACATATCATCCCAGATCGACACAAGAGTCAAATGCATCACTCAAAATGCCAAAATCCAACTAAGTCTACCATTATAGCATTATCAGATTTATGTACTTGGTAAGTCACATTTGAACACATTCGGCACTATGTATCTGATCAAATATTTCTTTAACATCAAACTCAACTTATAACCTTTCCTAATTAAAACATTTAACACCAACTAGTCATGCTTACAAGCCTAAGCCGAATATCATTTTGGACATTCGAGAAATCATTTCTCAACTCAACTTAATTATGTATACCTCACTCAAACATTCACACCAACTTATTATAATTAAAACCCTTGTTCAAAATAATATTCACTATAATATTATGGCCGAAATCCTCAATTAGCTATCATAGCCTCTTAAATTCAATATACTCACGTATATATATATATATATATACAACCTAAATCCCTATCTTAACACATAATTCACTAACTTGGAATTCATTTCCTAACAAATTTTAACCTACTCCAAAGCCGAATGCTACTTAATCCTTAAGCTCATGTTCTTTCATTATTAAGCAAATGTCAACTAACATCCATTTTCAATTTGAACATCAACAATAAAAAAAATAAACTAATTATACTTATATAATTACTATCAAAGCTGAAACCTATGCATAACATTATTCAAGATTTAAACCCTTAATTTCATTTACAAAACCGAACCTCTTGATATGAAAATCTCTAATTATTTCATTCAATTACCCAACGGCATTTTCTCTAATTTAACACTAAGAAAAACAAAAGATTTGTTCATGTAACTCAATAAGTTCAAGTTCATCCCTTTCACAGATAAATACTAACAATTAAGTATTAACTAGCTCAAACTCCATTAAACCATTAGAACAACAATCTATCCCCTTCAATCTCTCCATGGTCAGATGCTCAAGACACCACACAACTCAAAATTTTGTCATGGGCTATGTAATGAACTTAATACCTAACTTAAAATATGCTAAAAACCCAAGAGCTAACATGAATTACTTACCTTATTTAAGGCTTAAGATCACCGAATGGTTTGCTCCCTTTTCCTTGTTTAAAATCGGCTAAGAAGAAACAAGGATGAACACTTTGTTTTCTTCCCCCCTTTTTTCTTTTCCATTTTAATTCTCAATATTTTATAATATTAATTTATTTAGTTGTCATTATACTATTAAATATTTCATATATTTTATATTAAACACCAACATGACCGGCCACTATAAACCAAAAAGGGACATTTGACATGCAAGTCCAACCTTTTTAAAACATGCATTAATAGACTACTTATAAATTTACCTATCACATTTCAAAATTTTCTTACATAAGTCCTATTTAATAATTTCACATACAATTGACAAAAATTAAAGTATGAAACCTTCACACATGCATGTTCACATACAATAAGCATAAAATATAAGGGTTAATTATTTTTATGACTCAGTTTTGTGGTCCCGAAACCACTTTTCGACTAAGGTTAAATTAGGGCTGTCACAATTCTCCCCCACATAAGAAATTTTCGTCCCCCAAAATCTTACCAGTGAATAAGTTAGGATATCGATCCTTCATAGTGTCTTCCAGTTCCCAAGTAGCTTCTTCAACCCCGTGCTTAAGCCACAGTACCTTCACTAATGAGGTTTTCTTATTTCGTAGTTCTTTTACTTCACGTGCAAAAATACGAACCGATTCTTCTTCGTAGCTCAAATCAGATTGAATCTCCACCTCAGATGGATTAATTATATGCGATGGATCGGATCTATAACGTCGAAGCATTGAAACATAAAAAACGTTGTGAACCTTTTCAAGCTCAGGGGGTAAAATCAATCTGTACTCTAATGGCCCAACTCGTTTGGATATTTCATAGGGCCCAATGAACCTCAGACTCAATTTGCCCCTACGACCAAATCTGAGCACCTTTTTCCAAGGTGAAACTTTAAGAAAAACTTTGTCTCCGACCTGATACTCAATGTCCTTTCGTTTTAAATCCGTATACGACTTCTGACGATTTGAAGCTGCTTTCAGACTTTCACGGATCACTTTTACTTTCTGTTCAGCATCTTTAATCAAATCGACCCCGAAGATTTTACTTTCACTGAGCTCGGTCCAAACAATGGTGTACGACACTTACGACCGTACAAAGCCTCGTAAGGTGCCATCTTAATGCTTGATTGAAAACTGTTGTTGTAAGCAAATTCAATCAAAGGTAAATATCGTTCCCATGAACCACTAAACTCAAGAATGCAACATCTCAACATATCTTCGAGTATCTGAATTATCCGCTTGGATTGACCATCAGTCTGGGGATGAAAGGCGGTGCTAAAATGCAACTTGGTACCCAATGCTTCTTGTAATTTCTTCCAAAATCACGATGTGAATCTCGGATCTCTATCTGACACAATAGAAATAGGTACCCCGTGTAACCTTCCAATCTGAGAAACATACAGTTCAGCTAGCTTGTCAAGTGAATGATCCGTACGTACGGGAATAAAATGAGCTAACTTAGTCAATCTAACAACAACAACCCAAATCGCATCTTTCTTACTTGACGACAATGGCAACCCAGATACAAAATCCATTGTGATTCGATCCCATTTCCATTCAAGTATCATGATCGGCTGAAGTAATCCCGAAGGTACTTGATGTTCCACTTTCACTTGTTGACATATCAAACACTTCGAAACAAAATCAGAAATGTCTCGTTTCATACCAGGCCACCAAAATTGATGTTTCAGATCGTTGTACATTTTCGTACTCCCCGGGTGAATTGACATTTGGCTCTTATGAGCCTCGTTCAAAATTACTGAAATAAGTTCTGATTTCTTGGAACACACAATCGACTTCTGAACCACAAACAATCATCATCATCAATTTGAAACTCTGATTCCATATTTGAAACACATTCAGCTCGATTAGCAACTAATTTATCGTCGACTTTCTGAGACTCACGTATTTGATGAATCATTAATGGTTTGGCCTTTAATTCTGCTACTAACGCATTATCGGATGAAATGGACAGGTGTACATTCATCGCTCGTAATGCAAACAGTGATTTACAACTTAAAGCATCGGCAACCACGTTAGCCTTTCCCAGGTGATAGTCAATGACAACCTCATAATCTTTCAACAACTCAAGCCAACGTCTTTGTCGCAGATTCAAATCTCTTTGAGTCATCAAATATTTGAGACTTTTGTGATCCGAATATACATGACACTTCTCTCCAAACAAGTAGTGTCGCCATATTTTCAAAGCGAATACGATGGCAGCTAATTCGAGATCATGGGTCGGATAGTTTTTCTCATGCGGCTTCAATTGCCTCGATGCATAAGCTACAACTCGACCTTCTTGCATCAACACACAACCCAAAATTTAAGTAAGGATACATCATCAGAAATGACAAACTCTTTCTGGGATTCGGCCGCATTAGTCTTTGAGCTTGATCAAATAAGTTTTCAATTGATCAAAACTTTTCTGACATTTTTCTGACCATTCAAACCGATCATCTTTCTGCAGTAGTTTCGTCATTGGTGTGGCTATCATCGAGAAACCCTTTACAAATCGTCCGTAGTAACCGGCAAGTCCCAGAAAGCTCCGAACTTCAGTAACATTTCTTGGAGGCTTCCAGTTAAGTACAACTGAAATTTTGCTCGGATCAACTCGAATACTCGATGCGGATGCCATATGACCCAAAAAACTAACTTCTCTCAACCAGAACTCACATTTACTAAACTTAGCATATAACTGCTTATCCCGTAAAATTTGCAACACTAATCTCAGGTGTTCAGCATGTTCGATTTCATCACGCGAATAGACCAAAATGTCATCGATAAACACAACTACAAACCGATCCAAATACGGTCTGAAGATCGATTCATTAAGTCCATAAATATTACAGGGGCATTAGTGAGCCAAAACGGCATCACTAAGAACTCGTAGTGGCCGTATCTCGTTCTGAAAGCAGTTTTGGTATACCTGAGTCTCGAACTCGCAACTGATAATAACCCAATCTCAAATCTATCTTTGAAAACACTGAGGCTCCCTTCAGCTGATCAAACAAATCATCAATACGCGGTAATAGATATTTATTCTTTATTGTCACTTTATTCAACTGACGATAGTCGATGCACAATCCCATCGTTTCGTCCTTCTTTTTCACAAATAATACTGGTGCACCCCAAGGTGAGAAACTCGATCGAGTGAAACCTTTATCCATCAACTCTTGCAACTGAGCTTTCAATTCCTTTAATTCGGTTGGTGCCATATGATACGGAGCTATCGAAATAGGTGTAGTCCCAGGTACGAGTTCAATGCCAAACTCTACCTCCCGAACAGGTGGTAACCCCAGTAATTCTTCGGGAAAAACATTCGGATATGCACGAACCACTGGCACTGATTCAAGCTTCTTTTTTGATTCTTTACTATCAAGTACGTATGCAAGATATGCTTCACACCCCTTTCTCACATATTTTTGAGCCAACATCGAGGATATTATTATTGCTGGCAATTCGTTCAAATCAGTAGACTCAACTCGGATTATCTCATTATTTGCACATCTCAAATCAATGGTCTTACTTTTGCAATTCACAACTGCATCATGTACGGTCAACCAATCCATACCAAGAATAACATCAAATTCATCAAACGGTAAAAGCATCAAGTCGGTCGAAAAACAGGAACCTCGAATTATTAAGGGGCATTTCTTACACACCTTGTCGACAAGCACATATCGACCCAAGGGATTCGACACTCTAATAACGAACTCAATAGACTCAACAGGTAAGTCTTACTGGATGCTAAAGTCTCACATACATAAGAATGAGTAGAACCAGGGTCAATCAAAGCAATCACATCAGTATTAAAGAGAGTGAAAGTACCAGTAATAACATCAGGCGAAGAAGCATCCTCGCGTGCACGTATAGCATAAGCTCTAGCAGGAGCACGAGCCTCGAATCTGGTTGTAGCATCTTTAGACCCTCTCTGACTGCCGCTAGCATTCCCCGTATTCCTAGGTGGTCTACCTCGTGTTGTAGTATTACTTGGTTTCCCACTCTGATTCACATTTTGTTCGGATAATCTCGGGCAATCTTTGATAAAGTGGTCGGCTGACCCGCATTTATAACAGGAGCAGTCATGAAATCTACAACTCCCCGAATGCCATTTACCACAATACTTGCACTCTGTTCTGTCCCGACGATCGTTTCCAACACTGGCAACCGAAGTGGCTCGCGTACTCATTGGGGGTCGATTATGGTCTTATCTGGAAAAGACCGAAGTGTCTTTAGATCGACTTGAATCCTCTCTAAATTTCTTCGGTGACTGTTGAAAAGGCTTTCCCGAAGATCTCTTACAGAGCTCTCTTATTCCCACCTCAACTTTTCTTTTCTCTTTACTAAGCTCTTCGGCCTTGCAAGCTCGCTCGACAAGTATTACAAATTATCTGATTTTGAGAATGCCAATATATAATTTTATATCTTCGTTCAATCCATCTTCGAAACATTTGCACATTATGGCTTCTGAAGAAACACATTCTCGGGCATACCGGCTAAGCCTCACAAATTTTCGTTTGTAGTCAGTAACCAACATGGAACCTTGTTTAAGTTCAAGAAATTCTTTCCGTTTCTGATCAATGAATCTCTAGCTGATATACTTTTTTTGAAACTCAGTTTGGAAGAACTCCCAAGTCACTCGCTCTCTGGGCACAACAGAAATCAACGTATTCCACCAATAATAGGCAGAATCATGTAGCAAAGATATAGCACATTTTCAGCATTCATCGGGTGTGCAGGACAGTTCATCAAACACTCGGATAGTGTTGTCCAACCAAAATTCAGCTTGCTCAGCATCATCGCTATTTGTAGCCTTAAATTTAGTAGCCCTGTGCTTTCAGATTCTGTCAACCGGGGGCTTATTTAACGTCGTCTGATCAGTTACTAGAGGTATCGTAGGTGCAGAGGGTGTATTATTCGGGAGTGGGGGTTGTGGAACAGCCGTATTGGTTCGAATGTATTGGTTGAACCAATCATTCAATACAATATAGAAAGCCTATCTAGCCTCATCGTTCTGATTACTTGCAATAGGTTGAGAGTCCACTGGTGCTGTCCCATGCACGGGAGAAGGTGCTACACTCTCAACATCATCGGCTACCGCTCGATTGGGATCGGGATCCATTACTATACAAAAACACACTTTTAACTGACAGAATTCATCATACTATCATTTTAATACTATATGGCATGTATATCTAGACTCAAACACTTTACGTTAGTCCTAGAATTGACTAAACCGTAGCTCTGATACCAATAAAATGTAACACCCTAGCCTGAGTCCGATCACCGGTTTAGGCTAGGAGGTATTACTAAGCTAAACATTTAATTTCATTCACGAAATCTAACAACAAAAACGGAACTCAAGCTGAAAACATACTTATCTTAGAGTTACATATATAAACGTATATATATACCATTCTCACATGGCTGAAATATTTACAATTACAAAAATAACTATCACCAATCTAGCCCATACATGCCATATCAAATCCAAAAATATAATTGTACCAAAAGATCGATAGTATGAAGAACCACTGGCGATCCCCGAGTCGGTGGCGAAAATCAACGATCTATAGAACAGAGAAATAAAAAACAGAGTAAGCTTTCGAGGCTTAGCAAATTTTAAGCATTTTATACTATAAAAGCTTATCAGTTAAAACGAATATTGAATAAACAAAACTCGTATTCTAATTGTATTTCACTTAGCCAAATATACACAAGTACACTAGTTATAAATCCTATTGGCCGAATATGTATTTATGTATACACAATAAAATTTCTAGCACATGTTTCATTATCTACATGACATACATAATTACTTTTAGTCACAAATTTTTCCTATAATGGCTTACATTGACCGAATATATCATTGTCTTATTCTCAAATACCGAATTCATCCGCACACATAAATATATATTACTTACTCGATGTAGGTTACCACAAACTTTCAATATTGTAGTCTTACTTAACTTACTAGCCTCAGTCCTGTCAAGTCTTAGAACTCGAAACACCTTTATAACATAAGTCCATGGGTCTTTAACTCGGATACCATTCCAGCACATAGCCTGCGGACTTCGAGTCCGGATATATTTCCAGCATAAAGCCTACGGACTTCAAGTCCGGATATATTTCCAGCGTAAAGCCTGCGGACTTCAAATCCGGATATATTTCCAGCGTAAAGCCTGCGGACTTCAAGTCCGGATATATTTCCAATACCATGCATACTTAGTTATATTTAACGCATCTCATTCAACCTATCACTTAGTAATCATTTAAAACATTCGGATATAAATTCAATAGGCACATCATCATTTACATTTCGGCTCAAGAATTATACCTAATATCACACAATCATTTCACCATTCAAGCTTAAACTCAAAGTTACCATCAAACTAAAAGTCATATACACGCATTGTTTATTAAACAACTTTGTTCAAGTGCTAACCAAGGTTTCAATTCACCTATTATACTCTTATAAACTAACATCAATTATATACTAAAGGAAACTACTCAAAACTTACCTCAGATATTTTGAGCAGATTTGCGGATAGACTACTCGTTTGCTTTTTCTTTTCCCTTATCTGATTTCGGCCCTCTTAGCTCTTGAGCTTGATTCAAACAAATAGATCTATTTAATAACTTATCAATTTAGCGATTCGATTTAATACATGTATATCATACAATTAAGTACAAATGATTTTATTAACTAGTTATTTAAACATCATACATATGCTCTACTCATGCACCATCGAACATATTACTAGCTTAATACCTTGCATTTTCGAATTTCATAAACATCATTTAGTTTCATATAAATACACATATCATCCCAGATCGACACAAGAGTCAAATGCATCACTCAAAATGCCAGAATCCAACTAAGTCTACCATTATAGCATTATCAGATTTATGTACTTGGTAAGTCACATTTGAACACATTCGGCACTATGTATCTGATCAAATATTTCTTTAACATCAAACTCAACTTATAACCTTTCCTAATTAAAGCATTTAACACCGACTAGTCATGCTTACAAGCGTAAGCCAAATATCATTTTAGACATTCGAGAAATCATTTCTCAACTCAACTTAATTATGTATACCTCACTCAAACATTCACACCAACTTATTATAATTAAAACCCTTGTTCAAAATAATATTCACTATAATATTATGGCCGAAATCCTCAATTAGCTATCATAGCCTCTTAAATTCAATATACTCACGTATATATATATACAACCTAAATCCCTATCTTAACACATAATTCACTAACTTGGAATTCATTTCCTAACAAATTTTAACCTACTCCAAAGCCGAATGCTACTTAAGCCTTAAGCTCATGTTCTTTCATTATTAAGCAAATGTCAACTAACATCCATTTTCAATTTGAACATCAACAATAAAAAAAATAAACTAATTATACTTATATAATTACTATCAAAGCCGAAACCTATGCATAACATTATTCAAGATTTAAACCCTTAAATTCATTTACAAAGCCGAACCTCTTGATATGAAAATCTCTAATCATTTCATTCAATTACCCAACGGCATTTTCTCTAATTTAACACTAAGAAAAACAAAAGATTTGTTCATGTAACTTAATAAGTTCAAGTTCATCCCTTTCATAGATAAATACTAACAATTAAGTATAAACTAGCTCAAACTCCATTAAACCATTAGAACAACAATCTATCCCCTTCAATCTCTCCCATGGCTGGATGCTCAAGACACCACACAACTCAAAATTTTGTCATGGGCTATGTAATGAACTTAATACCTAACTTAAAATATGCTAAAAACCCAAGAGCTAACATGAATTACTTACCTTATTTAAGGCTTAAGATCACCGAATGGTTTGCTCCCTTTTCCTTCTTTAAAATTGGCTAAGAAGAAACAAGGATGAACACTTTGTTTTCTTCACCCCTTTTTTCTTTTCCATTTTAATTCTCAATATTTTATAATATTAATTTATTTAGTTGTCATTATACTATTAAATATTTCATATATTTTATATTAAACACCAACATGGCCGGCCACTATAAACCAAAAAGGGACATTTGACATGCAAGTCCAACCTTTTTAAAACATGCATTAATAGACTACTTATAAATTTACCTATCACATTTCAAAATTTTCTCACATAAGTCTTATTTAATAATTTCACATACAATTGACAAAAATTAAAGTATGAAACCTTCACACACGTATGTTCACATACAATAAGCATAAAATATAACGGTTAATTATTTTTATGACTCGATTTTGTGGTCCCAAAACCACTTTCTGACTAGGGTCAAGTTAGGGCTGTCACAATATCATACGTGTATTCAATAGTTTAAAGTGGCATGCTCAAATATAATCATACATCTCATAGGGACATAATAGTTATTTATCACACAGGGGCATAATGGTCATTTTATCCATTACGGGTCTAGGTACAATTACCAACCTAACAGTAAGTCCACAATCGTCTCAGGCGACCCGTGCAACCTTAACAGTCAAACAGTGAAAATGGGCCCACAACCCATAATGGCATTGGCCGTGTGTATTATACGACCTGGCCCAATAATTTCTACACGTTCGTGTGATTTACCCGTGTAGAGCCCACATGCCTGTGGGGCCCACCCAGCCCAGTTTGGCCCAAAATGGCCCAATACGGCCTTAGCCTATGAGATCGCTTATAGGTGGCCATGTCGACTATTTGCCCATGTTTACTCACATGGACCACCACACGAGCGAGCGCACGCCCGTGTAGCGTCATCGTCCGTTTACTCCGGCTTTTGTCGATTACCACAGTTGAGATCGTGTTTACACACCTTGTTGCGAAAGTACGCAAATAGTCCACAAGCGCTCCCCAACCTAGATTCAAACACATTAAACCATCAGTCCCTTCATTAACAGGAATTAACAATCCCTTTTTATATCACTTATCCAAAGGTTACCTATCACTTGCCTTGATCAATCAATTGAGACTTGCACACTTAAACCGACGCAAGAGCCTGATCACTTGCTCCTTAGTGATTACCTGCATTCCAACCGATTTCTATTAAAATTTATTCTTATGAATAGTTTGAACTAGACGAATATTCAGTTATCGAAAACACTCCCCAAGCGTAGGGGAATGGAAGAAATTGGCTTACCCCCAACCGAAAGCCAAAAGACAGAAAGAGAGAAAGAAAATAGTTGCACACACTTAACCTATTTGGTCAAGGAACAATCATCAAATAGAAAGAATAGAGGACGGAGAGATGGGATATTCGGCCACAACAAAGATGAAAAGAGAAAAGAATTCAGAGAGAGAAAAGAAAAGGAAGCATTCAGCCAAGCAACAACTGATTGAAGGAGGGGAGAAGAAGAAGTAATCGGTCAGAGAGAAACCTATTGAGAGAGAAGGAAGAAGGAATATTCGGCCAAAGCAAGGAAAATAGAGAAAACGACTGTTAGAGGAGAGCCAATCGATCAGCAAGTGAACTCAAGGGAAGTGCAAACTCAGAATAAACAACAAAGAAAGAAAAAAAAAAAGAAGATACCTGAAATACCTATAGCAAAATTCGATCTCGAAACTAAGAAGTGAAATGAACCAAAAGAGCAAAATAGAAGAAACCGAAAAGGAGTGCTAATACTTACCAAAGCTAAAATTCTTGAGTGCCACAATTCAAATTCGATACAACACTCGCTCTCACCTCAACTTCCCATAATTTTCTCCCCAAATCCCTCTATGTTGTCCACTCCTCCCTCAACTACTCAATTCAAATTCCACCCAAACATTTCAGTAGTTCAGGTTGACTAGAACTCCCACACGGTTTTAGTAACAAAATAAAACGCTCCCACTGCTCAAAGTAGGACTCGAACCTCAAACCTCAAGGAATAACAACATGCCACCTATCGCCTAGACCAGGAGGCCCTTTTCGACATAAAATACCCACATTTATTTAAAAGCCTACTGACTAGAGACAGAGGTTTATCCATTTAAAACAAAACTTTTGCACAAGCCAAGGCTTGAACCCAAGACTTCTCAGACTCTTCCAAGGACACTTAACCACTAAAGCAAACATGCGTCTGTGTCACTTTCTTACATAACTAAACATTTATGTATGGCCTCCTAACTGTTCCCATGCTCTAGACCTAACACTTCTAGGCCCAAAATTTGGGGCGTTACATAGGTCATGTGTCTCACACAGCCAAAGACACACCTGTGTCATAGGCTGTGTGGACATTCGAAATGGGATCCCATGGCCGTGTTCTAGCTCGCGTCTTACCCCATGTAACTCACTGACTTGGGTCACACAGCCAACCACACGCTCGTGTGACTAGCCTGTGTACCCTTCGAAATGGCCTCACACGCCTGTGTGCCGAGCCATGTGAAAACTAGAGGGTATACTAACTTATGCCACACGGCCGAGTCACACGCTCGTGTGCTAGATTGTGTGAAGCTACTGAGTTGGTTTCAAATTAAGTATTAGGGGACACATAGCCGTGTCACCTAACCATGTGTCACACACGTTTGAGATACATGCCCAAAGATCAATCATGAGATGGTTGTAATAACATACTTGGTTTATCATGTTTATTAATATAAGGCGTTTCCATTATTATTTTAGTTTCTTTTCTGTGTGCATAAATAAACTGTTTTATAATAATGTCCTGAGAATAATATGATTATTCTTGAAAGATCCTTAGTCAAGTATTATTGTTGGCTAGGACAATAATAATGCATTAAGACTAACATGTAGTTGATTGATGATAAAGAGTTGTCATTGATATGGAGTGTCAGAATCAATGCATGAATATGTGTGTTAAAGAACAACATATTGGACTGACCCGCTATGAGTTTGTTTCTTGGATTATTATGTAATTGTCACAACATTACTCATAGTGATTAATATGTATATGATCCTCATACTTGAGATCATCTTTATCCCAACAATGTGAGTTGTATATTTTGATACTGATCAAACAAACACCGTGAATCGGTTGTTCTATAAAGACTGATGTGTTGGATATACCACAATCTATGTTGAGGATATAGTTGATCAATATAGGATAAGTCCCTCCTACATAATGGGAGTAATATCTCAGGCCACTTGATTGAGTGAGGCTAGAAATGCATGGCCATGCTCAAATAAGTTGATATGAGATGTCATACTTATTTGTGTATCATAGTCTCTCAAGGTATCAAGAAACATGGGATGGACTATGCAAGTTGGACTATTCCATGACTTGTGTCCATTCCAAAGATATAGGACTTAAGGATTAATGCATGAAAGTTTAATCACAAAAGGTTATATCGAATCATGACTTCTTGTAACTTAGGTAGCATTGATGCATTGCTAGATGCCACTCATTGTTTGTAACTTTAGAATCGTTCTAATATTACTGCTAACGTTACAAAAACCTATAGGGTCACACCCGATGGTTGAAATGAACGAGGTAAAACATAGTTGGTATATTACTTGGTTGTCACATGAATTAAATTAATTATAGAATTGATTTAATTGGGCAATCAAATTGTTGAACATACTATATGTACAAGGATGTTGTACACATAATCAGAACATAATTTTATTGATATATGAATTTAGTTCGTATATAAGTTTAAATAAATATAGTTTACCGAAATCTTTATTATAATTAATGTAATTATAATTTTTCGGTTAAACATTATTATATTTATTTGAATGATAATTATTATGTTCGGATTAATTTAATGAATTAAAATTCGTTATAAATATATACCAATTAAGAGGGAGTTATATATAGCAAGGGCAAAAACCCTAAAAAGCATATATAAAAACTAGCTCGAAAATATGCAAGGTGGTCTAGCAGCCGTTTAGCAAAATACTCTCTGAAAATAGTTTTCTGGGATTTCTACCGTTCATTGTCAATCGGGTGGACTACGTAAAGGCCGACATCGGAAAAGGTTGCGGCTTGGTTCGATAGTGGTTCAGCATTCCTGTTGCCTAGGCGTCGCTGTCTACTCAAATTGAAGTTTCGGTAATTTCGAAACCTTTTTATCACCCCAATTCGTTCCTTACACATGAATCCTTGGTTTGGATCGCTGGTGTTTTTTTAATTTTTCGCTGCGCCTTGGAGGCACCGGTGTTCCAACAAACTAGAGGGTATACTGACTTATGCCACACGACCGAGTCACACGCTCGTGTGCTAGACCGTGTGAAGCTACTGAGTTGGTTTCAAATTAAGTATTAGGGGACACATAGCCGTGTCACCTAACCGTGTGTCACACACGTTTGAGACACATGCCCGTGTGGACAAAAATAGGCTATTTTCCAAGCCATCTTTCTCACCCAAACTTGCATTCACCTACACATACCAAATAGCATATTACCATATCATAAATGTACATTCAAATCAACCACAACCAAGTCTAATTCATACAATTCCAATACCAACAACCATAATGCTTATAAATATCATAATTTGCCAATTCAAAGCATACCAACATCACCTTCAATAATTCACCTAAGCGGTCTTTTTTCATATATATCTTATTTTGCCTAATACTTAGCATGCTAATATATTCTCAATTTCAACCATTTGCTACCTTCATTACCAATTCTCAACAAGACATTCACATAGCCAATATAAACTACATAACAAAAAGTCCATTTACACATATATAAATAACCAAGTATACCAAAATAAGCCAAATCACATGACTAACCACATAACCAAAACATATATCATTTACAAGCCAAATTAATTAGCTATCAACATTACAAACATATAGACATATTAACCACAAAACTTATACATGCCATATAACCAAGTACACAAGTTCAAAAGTACCAAAACAATGGCTGAATAGTGTGATGGGATCTTCGACAACTCCCAATCTAAGCAAGCTTCGAACTCACCATAAAACACGAAAAAGTAAACAGAGTAAGCTATTAAGCTTAGTAAGTTCGTATAGCAATAAACTCAACTTACTAGATGAACATAATTTAAGTAATCAAACATATCATAATATAACTCATATTGATCCACAAACCTATATAACTCATATTGATCCACAAACCTATCACATATTCATTCACAAGGTTAGATATGAAACTAACAAGTTTCATGGATTCAATGCTTATATGGTTTACGTACATACCTGCACTGATACATATCAATTTCTTACCCTTTCATATCATCAATATACCCGTTGAACCATTTGGAATAATATCAGATACTCGGGAATCTAGCACCCTAAGTGCCAATACATGGTCGAAACCATCTCAATCTCATATCTCATATGTAAATGCTCATCTCAAGCTATCACTGAGTCTGCTCACACAAGCTGACAGTCAAGACATAACTACACGGTGCTACTCACACAAGCTAATGAGTAACCGCAACACATGCCGGAAAACTCAGCCACGGGTAGAACGTACGGACTAGCACCCAAAACACAATAACCCCTAATGACATGTCATTTGTATCCTATCTATTCCTAAGGTTCAACAGGGATTTCACACATCACCAAACTTTCATTGAATATTTCCCTAAAGTTATATTTATCAATAATGCAATAATAAAACATTTAAAACACAATTACATTAATGCTTATTAACATACAAACTTACCTCGATCACAAAAATGATAGAATAGGATCGACTAATCCAATACTTTATATTTCCCTCGATCTAGTTCCGTACGAGGCTTAACTTGATCTAAATAACCAAATTCAGTCCATTCAGTATTCATTCTACAAGTAAAATCATGATCATTTCAATATAATTTCCCAAATACCATAAAATAATTAAAGTACAATAATATCTTACATTTACGAGGCTTAAATCGAGCCTTAGGGACTAAAGAATTAATCTTAAAACCCTCATGGACTAATTTGAAACAAATAAGAACATTTCAGGAAAATATAGAAAATTTCAAAAAAATAGGGGACACATGGCCATGTGGAATGTCCCAGGTCATGTAACTTTCAAAATTGGGACACACGGCTGTGCCTTACCCTGTGTAACTCCCTGACTTGTGACACACAGTCATGTCGCAGGCCGTGTGCTAGACTGTGTAACAGACAAACATAATACACATGGCCTTGTCGCTACACACGATGGCACAAGCGTGTCCTAGATTGTGTGCACTTAAATGAACCATAAATATCAAGTTTACCGTTTCAAGATTTCTTGGACACTAAGTAATCTATTTACCAACCATTAGACCTATCCAAAATGACATTAAATAAGCTTGAATCATGCTAATTCAACCATCTTAGATGCCTAACTAATATACCGTTAATAGTACCACAAATATAGACACTTATACAACAATATAAATCATCAACCAAAACTTACCAATTCACACAACTTAACTTCTAACCAATATGCCTATCATAGGTACCTTAAATCATAACAATTCATATAGACCTTTTAGTCATACATATACTACAAGTTTATAACAAAAACATCTTCCATAACTCATAATCCATAACAAATCATTATCTAAACATTTTCCAAGTAAACATCAAGATCATGTAGTGATGCTCATGTTACGAACTTGCACTTAGGCTCACTCTTTACGTATATATATACCAAAACAAAAGTAATGACAATACAAGCCTCTTATAGCCATAAAATTAAAAAAAGCGCTCAAAAGATACCGAAATCAGATGGATAGTGTAACTTGAGTGCTGATCTGATCGTCCAACCTTCAAGAGTGTCTACAAGAAACAAAAATTTAGACAAGTAAGATTATTAAAGCTTAGTAAGTTCGACGTGTAACAGCCCTAACCTATATCCATCACTGGAATAGGGTCACGGAGCATTACTGTAAAACCATAACTTAAAACATACATTTCCAATCATTTTATTAAACATTTCAAATTCCATTCATACACATGCGTATCGTCCATTAATCGAGCCTTCGAGGCCTTAGAGACACTTTAGAAACGATTTGGGATTAAGTCAAAAATATTTTAAATTTCATGGAAAAAGATAGAATTCCTCATATTGCAGGGGTCATACGGCCGTGTAGCTAGGCTATGTGCCTCACACGGCTGAGACACACGCCCATGTCTCAAGTAGTGTAACTACCTAACTTACTACCCTTTGAAACTTACAGGGGACACACGACTGTGTTGTATGGCCGTGTGTCACACAAGGCTGAGACACACGCTCGTTTCTTCGGTTGTGTGGACAAGAAATAAGCCAAATTCAAGTAATTTCTTTCACCCAATTCAAGTACACACCTACAAGCCATTTGCACACACAATATGCATAATAAGACCAATTCAAATGACCAAATTTTATTCAACCAATATGCCATATAAGGCACCTCAAAAGCAAGCGCTCAACTTAACCAAACAATTGCATAATTGGTTACCTTGCTAGCATTTTAAAACATACCATAATTGACTTATACCATGTCAATATAGCTTACCATTTGAACCATTATTCCCATGCATCTCAAACACACATATACCTAAACTTATACATATTTGATCATAACTCATCCATATATATTTAGCTTAACTCCATACCAAGTTATACCATAATCGACCACATAGAACTACACCAACATATACCTAATTGGTCATTTTTCATAAAAACACAATTAACTAAATTTCATATTCAAGCATACCTTAATTAACCATATTGCAAACATGTCAAACTTACCTCTTTGGTCATAAAATCATGCATCAACTTAACCATATTAACACTAACCATCAAGATACCATAAGTACATTAACCATAATGATACTTATACATACCAAAACAACCACTAGATTATTTATACACAAATCCACCTATACATGCCATTATAACCTTGATCAAGACATCAGAATCTACCAATATAATCACTAGATAATGTGATAGATCTCCGACAAGCTTTCAACCCAATCGAGTTTCCAATAATCTTAAAGTAAGAGAAAGACAACTACGTAAGCAATGAATGCTTAGTAAGCTCTTAGAACATGAACATAACTTATCACTTCAATACTACAATACATAGATTAAACATTATTCAACACTAATATTTTAAACTTAGTATAAACCTATTGAACACCATTCAACTCACAATTAAGTATATTCAATAACATCACATATACTTTTCATATATAACATATTGAAATTTATAAGCCGTAAAACATAATCATCAACCTTTTCATAATAGTATGAAACCTTCTATTTACTTACTTTCCTTTCCATACCAAATGTATAGCATAAGCTTAAACAACATTATCATTTTATGAGTTAGTGTATTTGTCTATGATATAGGTAATTCTCCCATAGCATAAATAGACTTCTCACATATAAATACATTATTTATCACATCAAACCTTTTATAACCTCATATTACATCCCAATTATGAGCTTATCATTTCATTCCCTTTTCTTACCCATTTCATTTACATAGTAAAAAGCATAAGCATAAACAACAATCATAATCACAAGCTTGGCACAACCCTAAGCACATCAACGACTCATGTTATTCTACTTAAATGTAATTTACTTGAATTAACATAAGATAAACTAATGTACATGAACATACTTCTTTTAAATGCATTATTTCCATGAGCATAACATACTTTCCTATAAACTTTCCATTTCAATCCTTTTCATAATTTCATGACAAGTTCATTCGAAGACATACCTTTCCTTCTTCTTTTTTTGTAACTTCATGACATAGTTCATTTGAATAGATACCTTTCATTTTTCATCCCCGTTGAAGAAATGAAATAACATCAAACATTAGGCAAATACTCAAGTAACTGTTTAATTCTCTAAACACACTACAACATCACGATTTAAAGTATTTATAGACATAAGAATAATATATAATTACACCAAGGCATTAATATTCAATCTCAAACTATACTAGTCAAACATTCAACTCATATTCATACTTCCAATACATACCTCACTTGAAATGTGTTACCTGAATATCAAATGATTAGAGTGTGCCATAGTGTCTTTCAACCATGGTCTTATTCCTTTGATTCGTGATGTCATATCGTCTTTCAGATATGGTCTTACTCAATAGGATCCTGATGCCATAACATCTTTCAATCATGGTCTTACTCGATAGAATCGTGATGCCATAACGTCTTTCAGTCATGGTCTTACCCGATAGAATCGTGATGCCATAACGTCTTTCAGTCATGGTCTTACTCGATAGAATAGTAATGCCATAACGTCTTTCAGTCATGGTCTTACTCGATAGAATAGTGATGCCATAACATCTTTCAGTCATGGTCTTATTCGATAGAATAGTGATGCCACATCGTCTTTTAGTCATGGTCTTACTCGATAGAATAATGATGCCATAGCGTCTTTCAGTCATGGTCTTCCTCATTTCTAGTATGATGCTATAGTGTATTTCAACTATGGTCTTAATCATTTTCCTTCAAGCCAATAAACTCAATTCATATATAAATAATTAGATATTAAACAATCTAAACCATAATTATTTTATTTAATCAAGTTACGAGCTTACCTAACTAAATTGTAGAAATATCAAAGTATAGGGGCTTTTTGGTAATTTTCCATTCTCCTCTATTTTCCACTCGATCTTGATCTAAATTAATAATTTCATTCAATTTATTAATTTAGATAGTAAAAAAATTACTTTATACAATTTAGTCATTTTTTATATTTTTAAGAAGTTGCCCCAAACATTTTACTTTTATTCAATTTAGTCCCTAAGCCTAAAACATGCAAATTAACCCTTTTTATTGCAAATTCATACTAGCTGAATATTCATAGCCTCCATTTCAGCCCATATCAAATCCTTGAACTATTACTATTTCAACAATTTAGTCCCTAATCGGCAAATTCATAAAAAAAACTTAATAAAATACTTCTAAATAACAACTAATACCTCAAATTCATCATTTAACATCTAAAATCACAAGGTTCATCAATGGAAAAATTCAAAATCTTTAACAGTTTCAGAAACAAAGGTACGAGCTAGTTGAACCTAGTTGCAACGATATCAAAACATAAAAATTATTAGAAACGGGATCAAATCACATACCATGCATCAAAATTTCAGCTTGGTCGAATTCTTTTTCCTCCCTACATCATATCTATTCATTTGAATTAAAGAATGAAGAAGAAGAAGAATTAGATTTGGTTTGTTTAAGTTTTAATTATTAAATTACTAATATACCCTTTTAAAATCATGAAATTTACCATGCAACCTATCCATGAATATCCACTCACATTAAATATGGTATAATTACCACTCAAGTCCATTAATTCACCTTTTCAAAGCTAATTGATCCATGTAATTAATAAAATTCATCTTTTGCAGCTCTTACAATTTAGTAATTTTCAATTAATTAACTATCTAAACATTAAAATTTCTTAACTAAACTTTAATACAACCTTAATAACACTCCATAAATATTTATAAAAATATTCACAGCTCAATTTATAGAAACGAGGTCTCGATACCTTATTTTCTAAAAACACTTGACTTTAAGGTTTTACCACTTGAGCCAATTGTTCATTCGAATAGCATAAATTGCCAATATAAAAATTTATTTTAATACCATATTAGACTCGTAAATATTAAATAATAATATTTACAAACTTACTCGTCAAATTTGTGGCCTCGAAACCACAATTTTTAATACCACTAAAAAGTGAGTTATTACAAAATGGACATAAATGATAAATCCTACCAAAGTAATTATAACAATTCAATAAAAAAAATTCAACAACAAGTGTTTCCTGTCATCCACAATGTCAAACCGGTGAATTGCATAGTTCAATTCAAAGATAAAATGATAATTTCCTGGAAAACATATATTTCCACAACAAAGTCAATTCAAGATGTCAAATAAATGTCATGCCATTCAAAATCCTTAAACAAGTTATAATACAATGATTTACGACTTGATGAATGACTTACAGATACGAGTACATAAGTAATCCAACCAAAACATGCCAAACGCTTCCAAGAGCTAATCCAACAGATAACACGCCAAATGCTCATAAGAGCTACTTCAACCAATAACATGCCAAATTCTCATAAGAGCTAATCAAACCAATAACACACAACCGTACCAAGCACCTAGCCCACAAGCTATACATTCGCTCCTATAACACGGTAGATCAATGAGTATAACACGAGAATTCACAACAAATGCTAAACCTCAGTAAACTCAGGAAAAATATATAAATACCTCTACATCAATCTCCACTCCAACCTCGTATAACACGCCATCATTTAGTTGTATTCTATTTCGTGTTCATTCGGCCCAAGTATCGATATTAACCATATTTTCCCAAACAACTTACATCATCAATAGAATAATTTATATCCATTATTTCATATGATATCATCATACAATTCATATAGACATTAAATTATAATCTGTATGGACTTACCTGGACTGAGTTGTAATAGTTGCAAAAGTTTAGGGACTATTCTACAATTTTCTTTTTTCCACGTATATCAATGGAGTATTGATCTAAAATATAAAATTATCCAATTATTAGCTTAAATTTCATATTCCAAGTTATCCTACATTTTATACCCTTTTATTTGTTAAAATTATACAATTGCACCTAACTTTTACAAGTTTTGCAATTTAGTCCCTTAACTCAGAAATCATCAAATTAACCATTTTCTCAAGACAAATTTTAAGTCAAATATTCAAGGATTCTAAATAGTCCACAAAACACTTCTTATTCACAAATAAACCTTGATATTTTGACATTTTAACAATTTAACCCTTAAATCAAAATCTAATAAAAATCAATTCACAAAACAACCAAAGACCACAATCAAAGCTTCAAACACATAATTATCATAAAAAAAATTCAAGATTAATCAATGGAAATTTCTAAAATTTTTAACAGATTCAAAAACGAAGGTACGGGCTAGCTGGACCGAGTTGCAACGATATTAGAAACATAAAAATTATAAGAAATAGATGAGAATTGAGCTCACATGCACAAGGAAGATGAAACCAAGCTTGGAGTCTCCTTCTATGGTGTTTCAAAAATATGAAAAAGAAGAAAATGTTTATTCTTCACTTAATTTTGTTTTAATTACGAAATTACCATTAAGCATAATTTTCTTTCATTTTTTCTTTAAATTAACCCCATTACCTTCCACTACCTAATAATAAGGTCTAATTGCCTTATTTTCCCTTCCACATTTATTAGTTAAGATATTAAATCATCTAAATTCAATAATTAACAAGTTTTACACCTTTTACAATTTAGTCCTTTTCTTTAACTAGCTATCTAAACGTTAAATTTTCTTAAAAAAATTTTAATACGACTCTAATGAATCCATAAATATTATATAAATAATATTTACGAGTCGAAATGATGGAAATTCATGGTTTCAAAACACTATTTTGTCACCACTGAAAAACGGGCTGCTACAGAGAGTGTCATAGTGAATAAAGGAAATTGTTAGCAAAGTTATTGTAGAATAAGTTCATGGTATTGAATAGGATCACTAAGAAAAGTAGTAGAACGTTAGAGGGAATAACAATCAGAGTGTGCAGCAAAAGTGTGATAGTTAGTTTAAAAGTAGAAATATCGTATTTTTTTATTAAGCAAGTGACGTGTCAGCAGGGAATTTCGAGGACTAAATTCTTTTCAGAGGGGGAGATTTGTAACACCAAAAAATAGGGCCTATAAGTTTCGAGCGCATTTTAGGAATTTTAACCTATATGTGCTTGGAATTTTGTAAGTTTGGTAACCGATAATATTTTCGACAAAGGCTATTAGGATATTAAACAAATTTATGAAAATGAGTTTTAAATATCTTTAATTTCAGAAATAGGACTGATTTGTAAAAGAATCAAAATTTAAAGTTTTAATGAAGCAATTTGACCAAACTTTAAATTTCAACCTAAAAACCCCTTTTTCTAATTCGGTTTCACATTAGTTTCTTTATTCTCCATACTTGTGTCGTCGCTTGCTCTCCTATTCTCCCCCAATTTATTTTTACTTCCAATTCCTAATCCCTTTTGATTTCCAACATCTCTGGAACTATAAATCTCCATTGAAACTAATAAAACACCCAAAAACTTCATTAATTTCATCATCTTCTTCAAGAGTGAATTTTCTAGAATTTCACCACAGTTCATGTAACACCCCTTACCCGTGTTCGACGCTGGAACAGGGTACGAGGCATTACCAGACTTAATCACTAATCATCGTATAAAAATCGATTCATAATTTCACTCTAATTTAAAACTTTTTCAAACACATTCAAGCTATCCCTAAAAAAGAGCTTACAAGGCCCATATTATGCTTTAATTCAACCGCACACATAGGCAAGCATGCACATTCATAAATTGCATCATTTAATTAATAATATAATCAAGACTATCTTTATTTAATGACTTATACAATAGAGACCTTCAATTAACATAGGCTAGTATTTTAGGCCAAGTCCTAGCAACTTAATAACAATTAAAAGAGTCCCCATACATGCCAAAGACTAAAAAAAATACTTTAAAACTTTTATATATCGATCAATAGTTTGATAGTGTGATTTAACCTCCGGCAACCTCCAACTCGAGCTAACATCTGTGACACTATAGGAAAAAGGAAAGGAAGGGAGTAAGCATTATATCTTAGTAAGTAAATATGTAAATATTAATAAAAAATACATTATCATACTTTAAACAAAGTCACAACATGTTCCCGGAATATTACCATCACAAACACACATAATTTCACTATTACAATCATAAACAGGTTCAAAATAAGCTGTCTAGCAGAGTACCAGAAGCTAAATTATTTATTTCTGGAGCTACAGAACTCCAAATTACAAACCGTTAATTTTTCTTGAAACTAGATTCACGTATATTCTTACCATAAAATTTTCAAAATTTTTGGTCCAGCCAATTAGTACAGTTAATTCATTGAATTTACCCCTGTTTCACTGCTCAGCTGCCCTGACCATTCTTAACTACGAATCAATTTTCTCCTCGTATAGAATTCAAAGGATGTTCTCGTTTATTGCATTTGAAACTAGGCTCATTAGGGATTTCAATCATATAAATTATATCCCATAATTATTTTTGTACAATTTTTAATTAGTTTTCCAATTCAGAACAGGGGATCAGGTAGTCATTCTGAACCAGTCTCTCAAAAACTTAAATATCTCATAATATAGAATTCTTTTACTTGCTCTGTTTCCGTTATATGAAAATAGATTCATTAAGCTATAATTTTATATCTCATTCAGTCTCTGATTAAATTTCTACTATTTTTGGTAAATTTTTAGATTTCCATCACTGCAACTATCCCAAACAGTTTTATTGTCAATTTTGATCTTTCACACTTCAATTGTATTCATCACTTACCCATAACAATCTTTCTAATCTCCAATCACATATCGAGCATATTGCTCCTAATTTACACACGCATATGCTTACACTTATCATCACAAAGTCATACACAATTTCATTTAATCAATTTCCCGATTGAACGCTTGAATAATAATGATATCTGTGATGGTATCGCACACAGCCCACCTTTAAAATCGAAGCTCTCTTGTACACATAGTGGCCTTCACTTAGCACCACTCATATGACCTAGCTCGATTGTACACATAATTTTGGCTCTCTTGTACACATGGTGAACACTTAGTACCACCCATGTGACCTAGCTTGATTTATCTCATAGCTCTCTTGTCTACATGGTGTCCTTCACTGGAACCACGCATGCGACCTAGCTACATATATCCCGTAGCTCTCTTGTACACATGGTATACATCCCAGATTACACATGTGACCTAGCTACATACCAATCATATCTTTCGATTACGAAGGTTCAAGCGGGAAGTATCTCACTATCTAATACTTTATTCCATTCTTCCAATAGTCAATTATAATTCAAAAATCAGCTACAATACATAAAATATGCTAAAATATAAAAACATAAATAAAAATAATGTAATATTTACATACAAACTTACATACTTTCTCATTTCCATGTCGAATTAATTTTGAACATTTAATTCATCATAATTATATTTACTTTCAACACCTCGGAAATCATAGTAATTATATCAATATTACATTGAAACATGCATAACTTAATTCTTATTATACATATGAACTTACCTCGATACTAAAACGGCCATTTTACCAACTTTCCCGATTTTCAATTTTTCTCCCATTCTAGGTTCAAATCTCATTTTTCGGGATCTAAAACATCATATTTTACTTATTTAATTAATGTACTAGTCAAAACAGTCCTCCACTCAAACTTTGGAAAAATTACAATTTTGCCCTTAAACTTTTGCATATTTACACTTTTACCCCTAGGCTCAAGAATTAAACTTCATCCCTTATTCTTATGTTTTATGACCTGCTGATCATTTTTCCCTTCTATGGCAACATCAAATTCTCACTCTAACACATAGTTATGAACAATAACAACTTTTACCGATTAACCCGTTTTACTCATTTTTGCTTAAAACCGCTTAGCAAAAGTTGTTTAACATAATTTCAGCCTTCATATTCTACCATAAAACATCAAAATAAACACATTTCACCTATGGGTATTTTTCCAAATATGAACCCTAGCTTAAATTATTGCTAGAATAAGCTTAATCAAGTTACCGAGATTCCAAAAATGTAAAGAACTTGAGAAACGGGGCTAGAACGGACTTACTATTGAGCTTGGAAAGCTTGAAAACCCTAGCCATGGCTTCCCCTATGCTAATTTCGGCCTCCATGAAAAGGATGAGTCAATTTTGGCTTTATTTTCCCTTTTTATTTCTTTTAATTACCAAATGACTAAAATGCCCTTAAGGCCTTTCTTTAAAATTTTATCATATTCATGCCCATTTTTGTCCAAATGAAATATAATGGTCTAATTACCATTTAAGGACATCCTCTTTAAACTGCCATTTCAATCAAGTACTTATGAATTAGAACATATATTTTGCAACTTTTGCAATTTAGTCCTAAAAGTCCAATTAAGCACTTTATCAGTAAAATTTCTTAACGATATTTTTACACAATATTTTAATCAATAAATAAACCTTAAAACTTAATCGAAATAAATTTTTTGACTTTGAATTTGTGGTTCTAAACCATCATTCCGTTTAGGCCCTAGATCGGGCTGTTACAGCAACTTCTGCAAATAAACCCTAATAGGCAAATTAAACATGCAATCTATAACATTTCTTATCAATACTCTAACACATGCATCTAATCACTCGGTAAATCATAAAAATTAATCGAAATAGACTTTTCTATCTAAGATTTGTGGTTTCGCAACCACTATTCCGTTTAGGCCTTATTTCGAGATGTTACAGTTCATTTTTCTTGCATTCAAGGTAACCAATCAACTTCCTATTTTAAATGTTATCTAGACTTTTAAATCAAATTTCTAGCCCTTGTAACGTATGTTTTAGATAAAACCTAAAATTTTGGCCATTAATGCTGGATTTCGGGTTTGTGGATTAAAACTTGGTTTTAAAGTGTTTTTCAACTTTTTTTACTATAATTAGATGGTTTCTAAAGTTACTTTGAAGTTTTGTTAAGGAGTTCTCAAGTTTTAATGAATTTTCATTATAATGGTTAAAACTTGTCGAAAAATGTCGATACCTTAAAACGTGTACTTTTGTATAGTTTAAAGGTTGGGAATTAGTCATAGATGATTATGTAGATGAAAAAACTTTATTTCGTATGAAAAGATTCAGTGTAGGCTATGATATTTGAATTTAAAGTTTTTCACGTCGAAGGTTTCAGTTAAAAGTGAACGTAGTTTATGCTATTTTTTTATTGTTTAAGGTGAGTCGATGACTGATTGTTGATTGTGTGCTTGTGTGGTTTGTCTTTTTGAAGTGTCGGAGTCTATAGGACCTTCAACCAGTAGAGATAAAGGCAAAGAAAAGCTTGTCTAAGCTTTAAGATTTTCGGTTCTAGTGACTGTTTTGGGATCGCTACTCATAGATGATTCATTGTGTAATTGGGAGTTTAGAGGTAGCCTAAACCTCTACTCTAAATTCTGAGTGTATGTTTTCTCACACCTATGATTAAATGTGAAATATATTTTCTTGTGAATTTGTGAAATTGTGGAATCATGAACATATATGAAATGTTACGATATATGCTATAAGCTTGTGATGACTATTGTGAAAGTGAATATGAGGGTATGTTATTCATGCCATGTTATAGTAAATAAATGGATATGTTGTCATGCCATATGATAGAGATTATATTGTGCTACAAATGTGAATATGCAGAGAATATATGTGGAAAATTAGTAAGTAAATATGTGATAATAATGTGCATATTTTGGCCTTGTGACCTTATGAGACCGTTGTATATAGTTGGCATGCCATAGTATTGTGAGTACCCACCTTTGTGTTGTGATATATATGGGGCGTTGAGGCCTAAGGACAATTTCAAAGAGATAAAGGAATGTGAACTAAGCTCCAATCATTGGGATATGTATATGTGGTGTGTTGGAGAGTGTTAGCTATATGCTTCACTTATAAGACATGTTTGACTCTTTGAGTCATTATGGTGTGATGGAGATCCACATATTCGATGTGTGGTGATAGAGTCCACTTTATGTTTCATAATCTTAAGAGCCAATTTATCATAAAAAGTAATTGAATGTGATTAAATGTTATTGATATATGCTGAAATATATGCTTAAGTATTCATGTGATTAATATGTAGATCTTCATGAATGATGATTAAATGCGTAAAATATGACATACGAGTAGAAGATATTACAATTATGTTGCATGTGTTCCTTGTTGATGCATAATGACTTGTTTACGTAGTGGTTATCCTGAGCATTCACTAAGCTTGTTAAGCTCACCCACTCCTTTTTAACCATTGCAGATAAGTAGTGCCAATGTGAGCAGTGTGGCCATCAAGGGATTGATCCAAGCCGATTATTTAGCTTCTATTAGTAGGTGTTATATGGTTATTTATATTTTAGGAATAAAGGCAATGTGATAGGCCAATATGGTAGATTTTATATCGGTTATGCTAAGTCAATTTTTGGGTTGGTTACATGCTATTTATGTGTGGAAGTTTGTGAGCTTGAGCATGATATTGGGATTGCTATTTCAGATATTTTGATGGTTCATTAACTAGGTGAATGAAACATGTTGTTTAGAATTAAGTTTTAATGGTTTTAATGTTGATGTAGGCTAAGATTTTATAGTCTGAAGCAGATGTATCGGTATTTGGTTTTAAAAAGTGATACCTCAGTACCTTTGAAAGTGCAGGGAGCCAGAATATAGAATTGGTATCAATACCTTAGCCCCAAGTATTTATTCTCGGGGTAAATTTATCGATACCTTGCGAAAGGTACTAATAGTTTTTGACGTTTGGGGATTTTGGTGAGAAACAGAATACAAGTTTGGTATGGATTTTTCATGTGGTATTGATACCACTTAAAGAAAGTATTGATACAGCTCCCTTAGTATTGATATCTATGTAACAATTATAGGAAAATTTGTTGAGTGATTCCAATGCTCGATGTATGCCCATTTTATGTTTTTTTTAATGTATGGTTAACCTATAACATTGATAATTGACAAGTTTAATTAACTTAAAACCTATATGAATACTAAAATGAAAATGATTCCTTTAGAATGAACTTTTACTTGTTGTAATGACATTAGACAGTGGTGTGGCATTGTAATAGCCCGATTTTGGGCCTAGTCAGAATAGTGGTTTCGAAACCACAACTCGAGGCCAGAGAAATTATTTTTAAAATTATTTTATGTGTTATAGCGTGTTTACATAGATGCATGAAAATTTTGATGAATTAATTTTAGCGATTGTGAGCTTAATTGCGAAAAAGGACTAAATCGCATAAAGGGAAAAAGTTTTGTTTTTCTAGAAAATGGTGTTAAATAGCTAGAGAATCATAATTAGGGGTCTTTAAATGGAAAATAGACCCATTTCAATAGGGGTGGCTGATAAACCATAATATATACATATTTTTACCTCATGCTTGGCATATTTATGGATGATTTTTCATTGATTTCATTGAATTCGATGCTCCTAATCCTTTAAATTCATGTTTTATACTTAGGTGAGTATAGGAAAGTGAAAAGAGCAAGAAACGGGCCAAAAATGGACAAATTGGGCTTAAATCAGTATTTCACATGGCCTAAGCACTTCCACACAGGTGATCCACACGCCCGTGTGTGACACACGGGTAGACCACACGCTCATGTGTCATGGCCGTATCGACATTAATCCAAGTCAGAATTGCACACGGCTTGAGCACCTTCACACGGGTATGGCACACGGCCGTGTTCCTTTTAAACCTAAGTCTAATTCTATTCAAAAAGGCTAATTTTGGGCTATTTTGGGCATTCAAAAGTCTATATAAACACCCCAGAAAAGGATTAAGAGGACACACAGAGTTGGAAGCAAAAAATACCTAAGGACAACCATCAGAATCATCTCAAAAACAAGGATCTACATCAAGACTGAAGATTTCCATCCAATTTCCTAGAAGTTTTTTGGGTTTCTTTATGTTTTATTGTTCTCCTTATTTTGAGATATTTTCCATTGTTATGAACTAAATTTCCTAAATACCTAAGGGAGATGAAACCTAAGACGGATCTTATTACTATTTGAGTTATATGATAAATACTTATTCTTATTCTTAATTGTGAGTTCTAAATTCTTGTTTTAATATTCCAGGGTATTAATTCAGGATTTGATGTGCTTATTCAGTGGAGCAAAAGTCCTTATTTAAGAGTAGATCATTCACAATTAAGCGGAGTTGCATGCAATCCTAGAGATAGGATGACATAAATCTGCTGGATTAGAGTCAAATCTAATAAGGGAATCCATAGATCGAGTCAATGCGACAATAGGGGTTTTAATTAGATAGAGATTTCAATTAATCAACCTAGAGTAAGTTGTTCTTAGTCTCGAGAGAGATATTAATATAAATCAGGGATTTCTACGGAATAATTCAAGTGAATAAATCGTCTAATTCAAAGGTAATAAGTAAAGTCTAGGTGGGTTTTTTCTTGGGTATTGTCTTCTCAATCGGTTTTCCTAAAGTATTTTCCAATTTTCATCTCTGTCGTAATCTTAGTTAATTAGATAATTAGTTTTAGTTTAAAATCACCGTTTAATTCTTAGGCTAGATAATAAAAAGATAGTAATTACTAGTATTTTTAGTCCTTGTGGATACGATATTTCCGGTCTCACCAGAACTATACTACTTTTCGATAGGTGCACTTGCCTTAGTCAAATTTTTAGTTAGTTTCACGACCATCAAGTTTTTGGCGCCGTTGCCGGGGACTAAGATATTAGGAACGCTTAATTTTTATTACTTTAGCCATTATTTTTATTTTAATTTAATTTTGTTTTTATTGTTAATTACTAAATTTTCTTTTATTCACTTCTGACAGGTTTTTATAGTTTATGACTAGAAGAAACCCATCAGGGCCTCTACTTTTCGATAGTGAGATTGAAATCACAGCTCGCAGAAACCGAAGAAAAATAAGGCGAAACCTACAATACATAGAGGAAGGGCAAGAGGACAATATTCATACCACAACTGAGGAGATGGCTGATAATCAGAATGATCCGCTACCTCCTGTGATTGCTGCAAATCCAGTAGAACAGAATCCTGCTCGGCGTACTATGTATGATTATGCTAAACCTAGTTTAATAGGAACTGAATCGAGTATAGTTAAACCTGCTGTTGCTACAAAAAACTTTGAACTGAAACCTAACACAATTCAAATGATGCAATAGTTTGTTCAGTTTAATGGTTTGCAGGACGAGGATCCAAACACTTATTTAGCAAAATTCCTGGAATTCTGTGACACTTTTAAGATCAATGGCATTTCTGATGATGCCATTTGCCTTTGGTTATTTCCCTTTTCATTGATAAGGCTAAACAGTGGTTGAACTCATTACCACGAGGGTCAATCACTATTTGGGAACAAATGGCCGAAAATTTTCTGCTTAAATATTTCCCACTGGCTAAAACGGCTAAACTAAGGAATGATATTTCTTCTTTTGTACAGATGGATTTAAAAACACTCTACGATGCATGGGAGAGATACAAGGATCTATTGAGAAGGTTCCCTCACCGTGGATTACCCCTATGGCTACAGGTTCTTACTTTTTATAATAATGTGAACCCCTCAAAAAGGCAACTTATCGATGTAGCCGCCAGTGGAACTTTAAACAACAAAACACCTGAAGAGGCTTACGAATTTTTTGAAAAGATGTCACTGAATAATTTTCAGTGGCAAGTCATCGAGAACGAAGTCGACAAAAGCAGCTGGTGTTTTCAGCCTTGACACGGTCACTATGCTGTCTAACCAGGTAGAACTTTTAAATAAAAATATTGGTGGTTTATATGGTTCTACTCAGGTACATCCAGTGATGAGGTGTGATTCAATTGAAGGAGGAGTACACAACACAAATTATCCATCCTTCAACCCTAGTACTAAGGAAGAACAAGTCCAATATATGGGTAATAATTTTAGACCTCAAAATAACCCGTATAGTAACACTTATAATGTAGGGTGGAGGAACCATCCCAATTTCTCTTGGGGTGGTCAAGGAAATCAAAGACCATAACATCCTCCAGGCTTTCAACAACCACCTTACTAGCAAGAAAAGAAGCCGAACCTTAAGGAGATGCTAACAAAATTCATCGCAGTATCCGAAACACGTTTCTAAAACACCGGGACAACTCTTAAAAATCAGCAAGCATCAATTCAAGGGCTCAAAAATCAAATAGGCCAGTTAGCAAAGATGATTTCAGAATGACCACAAGGTAGCTTGCCGAGCAATACTGAAACTAACTCAAGGGAGCAGCTTAATATGATTACTATTCAAGATGAAGAAGGGTTAATTGAACCTGAACCAAAACCAAGGCAAGGAATTGTGATAAATAAAGGTAAGGGTGAGGTGGGCCACAGTGAGCAAAAATCGGTAAGTAAAGAATATAAACCTCGTGTGCCATACCCCAATGCGACAAGGAAAGACCACACGAATGAATAATTTGGTAAATTCCTTAAATTATTAAAGAAATTACATATTAACTTACCGTTTATTAAAGCTCTTTCGCAGATGCCAAACGCAGTTAAATTTTTAAAGGAGCTTTTAGCAAATAAGCGGAAGTTGGATGAGGTGTCGCATGTGGAGTTGAACGCAGTTTGCTTAGCCATTCTACAGAATAAGCTACCCAATAATTTGAAAGATCCAAGGAGTTTTACGATTCCTTGTTTAATTGGTAGTTTAAACGTTAACAATGCTTTGGCTAATTTAGGGGCAAGTATTAATGTCATGCCCTATAAAATGTTTAAACAACTAGGTCTTGGGAAACCCAAACAAACTAGGATGAGCATTCAATTGGCAGATAAAACAATCAGATTTCCTATGGGTATTATTGAATACGTGCTTGTTAAAATTGACAAATTTATATTCCCAATTGATTTTGTTGTTCTAGACATGGAAGAGAATAGTGACATGCCTTTAATTTTAGGAAGGCCCTTTTTAGCAATTGCTAGAACTATCATTGACGTTGGCACAGGTGAATTGATACTTCGTGTAGGCGATGACACGATTACTCTCCAAGCTCGTGATTCTGCTAAAATATCTAGTAATCGAGATGATTGTTTAAGTTCTATTGATTTAGATAATGTTACAACTCAAACTTCTTTATAGGAGTCCCCTAGGAAGAACGTGATGAAGCCTCATTCTAATCCATGCCACAAAAATAGAGTGACTCACGAAGAATGAAGGCTTCAGATTATTGAACTAGATGAATGGCGAACACATGTCAAGGAGAAACCAAAAGCACACGAAAAATCAAAGCGACACCACGATAAGCATAGGGATGAAACAAAGAAATTTAAGGTAGGGGATAAAGTATTGTTAGATGAAAAAGACCCCCGCATTGCTACTTGATCGTAATTTTTCGTGATAAGTTTTATAAATATATAATTAATCATTCTTGAAACTAACTATTATCACGATGTAGGCAAGTGTACCTATCGAACAGTAGTACAGCTTTAGTAAGACCAGATTGTCGAACCCAAAGGACTAAAAGTACTAGTAATGACTGTCTTTTTATTATCTAGCCTAAGAAATAAGGGGTTTGTTTTAACTAACTAATTACCTAAACTAAGAAGCTGTAGAAAATAGAATTGGGAATTACTTTTGGAAAAATGATTGATTTAAGACAATACCTAAGGAAAAATCCACCTAGACTTTACTTTTTATTTTGGCTCTGAACCGGACGATTTATTCATTTAACTTGTTCCGTAGAGATCCCTAAGTTATGTTATTATCCCTATTCAAGACTAATAACGTCTAATCCCTAGTTTGAATAATTGAGACTTTTCTCTAATTAACACCCTAAGGTTGTATTAACTCGATCTATGGATCCTCTTATTAGGTTTCACCTAATCTGGCAAAATCTTGTCACCCTATCTCTAGGCGCGCAATCAACTCCGCTTAATTATGACAAAGTCACTCTTAGCCAGGGACTATTCATCCTTCAACTAAGAGCATTAACTTAATCGATATCCTGAAATACCAAAACAAGAATTAAGAACACATAATTAAGAACAAGTCAAATATTTATCATACGATTCAAAAAATAATAACAAGATTTGTCTTAGGTTTTATCCCCCTTAGGTATTTAGGGGTTTTAGCTCATAACTAAATAAGAAAACATCTCAGAATAATAAAGAATACAAAACATAAAGAAAATCCAAAACTCCTGAAGGGAAATTGAGAGAGATCTTCAGTCTTGATGATGAATTCAGCTTCTGAGATAGATCAATCGGCTTCCTTGGAGTAATTCCTTACTCCCTATTCTCCGTCCTCTATTAGTCTTCCTCTAGTGTGTTTAAATAGGCTTTAGAAGGCCTCCAAACCCTAAAAATTACCTTTTTTTGAATAGAACTTAACTAGGGCTTGGCAGGGACACGCCCGTGTGTGATTACTTTAGGCCGTGGTTGAGCCTGTTAGATTGGCACGGACGTGTATTTTGCCCGTGTTAGGAAGTCCAGGCCGTGTTGTTTTCCCCTGTCGGCCCGTTTTCTCCATTTTTGGCCCGTTTCTCGTTCTTTTCGTTCTCCTATGCTCACCTAAGTATAAAACATGAAATTAAAGGATTAGGGGCATCAAATTCACCAAATCTAAGGAGAAATCATTCATAAATGTGTTAAGTGAGGTATAAAAATATGTATAAATTACGGTATATCAAATACCCCCACACTTAAGCGTTTGCTTGTCCTCAAGCAAAATCCTCACTTCATAATTAAGAATTCCTTTTTCTCAACTTATAATTCCTATCAATGACGTATCAAACTAATCCATAAGTAATCATACATTGAGAATTTAACTAAAAGAACATTAAAGCTTCAAACATTCCAAATTGAGTATTTAATCACGAAAAATTTAGACATCTCTCCTCATCTAAGTAGTTACCATCGATTTGAAATCTCACAAAGTTTAACATCCTCACTTAAAGATTCACACAAATCACTCGAACTGTTTTAAGGACAATGAAATCAGCACTCATCAATCAATATGAAAAGTTATTACCATAGGCTTGCATGAAAATCAAATCTCCACTACTATAATTTGAGATAATACATCAATCAAAAGGTCTTTGAGGGTAACGAGGATTGGTTAGGGGGTGTGGTCATAAGCTGAAAGAAAAGGTTAGAATCGAGATTGACTTGAAAAATTATTTAACTAGAAAAATATTTAATCACTTGCGTACAACAAAGCTTCTTCTCTGACTATGGAATTTGAATACTGAAGCTCACAAACAAAGATCACTACTAATATGTATATATGTGTGTTTTTTTTAAAGAACAAGTCAAATAACATAAATTAACTATTAAGAACAAGACATAGCTAAGCAATTTATTCAAATCAAATATCGACAAAAATAGGGATTAAATTAATTGAGGGGATTTCAACAATAATGGGTTAAGGGTTAATATTAAGGGTAATACAAGGAATGGCTTGTTAAGCTCAAAGGGGTTTACTAAGGGTTAATCGTGGAGGTAGGCTTTTCATGGCATGAGTGGGTTAATCCTAAGTGCCTCTATCATCTTGACATATCAAATCAAATGGTGTGGTCTTGACATGCATAATCAAACAAGTTCTAGAATAATAATTCGATATTAATACACTCATAGAAATAATAAAAGTGAGTATGAAAGAATTAATAGATGCTCTTATAGGCTCAATAATCTCACAAAAATTATGGTTTTTTGATGCTTAAACTTGTGGATTTCAATTCAAGATAATACCTAAACTTGGGGAAACAACCTAAATTTTATATTCTTAAAAATCAACTTATCATGCTTAATTTTCTAATGTCTTAAAGTTTAAATAATCAATACATGAATGTCTATGTTTTAATTCAAGATATATCAATCAAAATCATAAGTCAATCAAAATTCATCCTAAATATGATATGGGAGATTTACAAGAGAACAATACAACATTCAGGGATTTTTTTGATAATGAAATGAGTACCCCCCACACACTTAAGATGTACATTGCCCTCAATCTACAAAGATAGATAGATAGAGAAATATAAATATAAGATCATAAGATTGGGAGAGAATTGAAACTTCTTGAGTGTTAAATGAATGAATTCCCTAGTTTGGCGAAAGCGAGAATTGACAATAGAGCTAGATGTAAGGCGTTATTCCGAGGAAGAAATAATCTGATAATAATCATAAAGATAAGTCGCGTTTAAAGAATACATGAATTAAAAAATAACTAAGAATAAAAGTAAAAATAATAGATATAATCTAATTTTATAAGTGGCACTGCCATCTCACACGCCGTGTGGTTCGTGTCCAGCACGTGTTTTTCACGTTTTTCCTAATTTCGGAGTGCCTGACATTCGCCCCACGCCCGTGTGCCTTGGGCATGTTGGTGCACATGGTCGTATCGCATGACCGTGTCTGGCTTCTTTCACTTCTCCCACGCTCGTGTATGTATGCACACGCCCGTGTTAATTTGACAAGTTTGACCATGGGTGTTAGACACAGGCGTGTCGCACACCCGTGCTAGTTTTTCAGTTTCAACCACGGGTCTACGGCATGGGTGTGTTGAACGCCCGTGTTGTTTTGGCAGGTTCACCCACGGCCATGTCACACGGCCGTGGCGATTTATCGTAGCCCGTGTTTTAGGGAAATCTTTGCCCTGTTTCCACACGGTCCTAAGCACGCGTGTGTGCTTGGCCGTGTGGGTATGGTAAACCTGTATTCAAGAGATCTATTAGTAAGTTAGGTGTTAAACACTAAAATTTAAATAATTTAATATAGTTAGTGCGCGGGTTACCTCCCAAGAAGCGCTTATTTATAGTTTAAGCTTGACTTAACTCTCCATCGAATGGTCATGGTGGTTCGAGGAGTTTATACTCCTCATTCCTTCTATTAATCTCATCAAAATAAGGTTTTAGACGGGTGTTGTTTACCTTAAAAGTGCCAAACTTGGGATAACTTACCTCAACTGTACCGAATGGAAAAATATTAAGTACCGTAAGAGGGATTTCTTCATTCGGTTTTGTAGTGACAATGTGAGGATCTACGGCATCTAATAAAACTTTATCTCCAACCTTAAGTTGATTTGGAGAGGTATTTAGCTCATTCTGACGTAGTTTCGGTTTATCGTGTGTTCTCGGTTATGTGTCTGCCATTCATCTAGCTCCTCTATTTGTAGCCTTCGTTCTTAATGAATGGGTCCTCTAGTATTTCTTGAACATGGCTCGTGTACTTCCTTCAAACTCATTTTCTGTAAAGTAGGTTACACCATATTGTCAGTTTTAGTAGACTGGTTTAGACTACTACCCTCAATTTTTGGTGTGTTGCTAGAATTGCGAGCTTGAAGGGTGATTGTTTTGTCTCCCACACAAAGTGTGAGCTCACCTGTGCCAATATCAATAATTTTTTTAGCAGTTGCTAAAAAAGGCCTTCCTAAAATTAAAGGAGTGTTGCTATCCTCCTCTATGTCTAGAACAACGAAGTCAACGGGAAATATAAATTTATCAATTTTAACTAGCACATCTTCAATAACACCTCTAGGAAATCTTATAGTTTTATCTACTAATTGAATGCTTATCCCAGTCTATTTGAGTTTCCCAAGACCTAGTTGCTTAAACATTTTGTAAGGCATGATGTTATTGCTTGCCCTTAACTCAGCTAATGCATTATTAACATCTAAACTACCAATTAAGCAAAGAATTGTAAAACTCCCTGGATCTTTTAATTTGTTGGGTAGCTTATTCTGTAGAATAGCTGAGCAAACTGCGTTTAGCTCCATATGTGACGCCTCGTCCAATTTTCGCTTGTTTACTAAAAGCTCCCTTAAAAATTTCATTGCATTCGGCATCTGCGATAGAGCTTCCATAAACGGTAAGTTAATATGTAATTTTTTCAAAAGTTTAAGGAATTTACCAAATTGTTCATCTGAGCGGTCTTTCCTTGTCGCGTTAGGGTATGGCACACGAGGTTTATATTCTACACTCACTATTCTATTTTCATTATGACTTACCTCACCTTTACCTTTTCTTAGCACAGTTTCTTGCCTCGGTTCTGGCTCAGGCTCAATGAATCCTTCTTTATCTTGAATATTAATTGCGTTGAGCTGTTCCCTTGGGTTAGGTTTAGTATTACTTGGCAAGCTACCTTTTGGTCGTTCGAAAATTAGTTTGGACAGCTGGACTATCTGAGTTTCGAGCCCTTGGATTGATACTTGTTTATTTTTAAGTGTTGTCTCAGTATTCTGGAAACGAGTTTCTGACACCGCGATGAATTTGGATAGCATCTCTTCAAGGTTCGGCTTTTTCTCTTATTGGTAAGGTGGTTGTTGGAAGCCTGAGGGTGGTGGTGGTCTCTGATTTCCTTGACCTCCCCACGAGAAGTTTGGGTGATTCCTCCAACCTGCGTTATAGGTATTACTGTAAGGATTATTTTAAGATCGAGGATTATTACCCATATAATTTAATTGCTCGTTCTCCATATTATGGCCATAGGGTTGATATTCTGGATTACTCGATCCACCTCCACTCGCTTCACATTGCATTACTGGATGAACCTGCGTAGAACCAAGTAAACCATCAATCTTTTTGTTTAGAAGTTCTACCTGATTTGATAGCATAGTAACCGAATCGATGTTATAAACGCCTGTAGTTTTCGTTGGCTTAGTCCTCATGACATGCCATTGATATTTATTCAGTGACATCTCCTCAATAAATTCGTAAGCCTCTTCAGGTGTTTTGTTGTTGATGGTTTCACCAGCGGCTACGTCAATCATCTGTCTTGTCGAGGGATTCACACCATTGTAGAACATTTGAACTTGCAACCATAGAGGTAACCCATGGTGAGGGCACCTTCGCAGTAGGTCCTTGTATCTTCCCATGCGTCGTAAAGAGTCTCTAAATCCATCTGCACAAAAGAAGAGATATGATTACGTAATTTAGCTGTCTTAGCTGGCAGAAAATTCTTCAATAAAACTTTTTTGGTCATTTGTTCCCAAGTAGTGATGGACCCTCGTGGTAACGAGTTCAACCACTGTTTATCCTTGTTCCTCAGTGAAAAAGGGAAAAACCGAAGACGAATGGCTTCATCAGAGACGCCATTAATTTTAAAAGTGTCGCAGATTTCTAGAAAATTCGCCAAGTGAGTGTTGGGGTTCTCATCCTGCAAACCATCAAACTGAACAAATTGTTGTATCATTTGAATCGTGTTAGGTTTCGGTTCAAAATTATTTACAGCAATAGTAGGCCTAACTATACTTGAATCAATTCCTGTTAAATTAGGTTTAACATAATCATACATAGTACGAGGAGTAGAATTCTGATTTGCTAATTCAGCGGGTATCGCAAGAGGTAGCTGATTGTCTTGATTTTCAGCCATCTCCTCGGTTGTAGTTGAGATATCATCCTCTTGCTCTTCCTCTGTGTATCGTAGGCTTCGCCTTATTTCTCGACGGTTTCTACAAGCTGTGCGATCGATTTCTTCATCAAAAAGCAGTGGTCCTGACGGGTTTCTTCTAGTCATAAACTATAAGAACCTACCAGAAGAAAGAAAAAGAAAATTAGTAAAACAAAAATTAAAATAAAATTAGTTTGCAAGAAAAATAAATGGCTAAAGTAATAAAAATTGAGTGTTCTAATATTTTAGTCCCCGGCAACGGCACCAAAAACTTGATCGTGATTTTTCGTGATAAGTTTTATAAATTTATAATTAATCATTCTTGAAACTAACTATTATCACGATGTAGGCAAGTGTACCTATCGAACAATAGTATAGCTTTAGCAAGACCGGATTGTCGAACCCAAAGGACTAAAAGTACTAGTAATGACTGTCTTTTTATTATCTAGCCTAAGAAATAAGGGGTTTGTTTTAACTAACTAATTAACTTAACTAAGAAGTTGCAGAAAATAGAATTGGGGAAATACTTTTGGAAAAACGATTGATTTAAGCCAATACTTAAGGAAAAATCCACCTAGACTTTACTTGTTATTCTGGCTCCAAACCGGACGATTTATTCATTTAACTTGTTCCGTAGAGATCCCTATGTTATGTTATTATCCCTATTCAAGAAATTAAGACTTTTCTCTAATTAACACCTAAGGTTGCATTAACTCGATCTATGGATCCCCTTATTAGGTTTCACCCTAATTTGGCAAAATCTTGTCACCCTATCTCTAGGCGTGCAATCAACTCCGCTTAATTATGACAAAGTCACTCTTAGCCAGGGACTATTCATCCTACAACTAAGAGCATTAACTTGAATCGATATCCTGAAATACCAAAACAAGAATTAAGAACACATAATTAAGAACAAGTCAAATATTTATTATACGATTCAGAAAATAATAACAAGATTCATCTTAGGTTTCATCCCCCTTAGGTATTTAGGGGTTTTAGTTCATAACTAAATAAGAAAACATCTCAGAATATTAAAGAATACAGAACATAAAGAAAACCCAAAACTCCTGAAGGGAAATTGAGGAGAGATCTTCAGTCTTGATGATGAATTCGGCTTCTGTAACGCCCCAAAAATCTCAAAACCCAAAAACCATGAAATCGTGAATTTTTCTTTTTATGATTAGCTATCCCAGTTAAGTGTTAATTACGCATTGGTAGGTCTTGGTCAAGGTTCGAGTTCGAATTAGGAGGTAGAAGATATTATAATTTAATTATTAAAAGAATCAGGGTTGGCAAGTAGTTGGGGTTTTAAATAAAGATAGGGGAAAATAACATCAAAAAGGCTTGTGGAGGAATGGCTAAGTGATGCCACTTAGAGTGTAGGGAGGTGGCATTAATAGCTAGCAAGGAAGTCCAAGGTTCGAATCCTAGCTTAGTATTTTTGAGAGTTTAATTTTGGCCTTCTAGAAGGTTGGAAGTGGCCTGAAGATAGACTCTAAGGGGAGTGTTCAGGAGAGAAAATTAAGGAAAGGATCGAGGGGTTACCAGGGAGAAAAACGAGGAGATGAGAATGGGGAAGTGATGGAGCCAAATTGGGAACTAAGGGCCAAGTAATTCATCTATAAGGGCTATAAATAAATTTCGAATGCAGGGTTGCCAGACTAGTGCCGAATTTCCTTTACCCTATTACCAGAAACCCTTTTCCCTAAAAGCCGAAAACCCTTTTTGTTTTATTCCTTTTCTTTCTGTCGATTTCTCCAAAAGCTGAAAACACTTGTTCTCTTTTTTATTTTTTTGTGCTGATTTCCTTGTTTCACTTCCGGGTTTAGCCGATTCTTCTTCCTCTCTCCCTTAGTGCCAAATAAGCAATTGTGCCATTTAGATCTCCTGAGCCGAATACTCTTTGACCAAATCTAGTGTAAGTGTTACTCTTCCAATCGGTTTTCTTTGCTAAGATCAAATATTGTCCCTCACTCTTTCTAATCGATTATGATAGGGAATTAGTATCAGATCTCGGATCTTAGCTCTCTGCCGAAATTACTCTTTAGGTGTTTGCGATTTTGGTAAGTATCCTCTCCCTTTGGCTAAGGTGGCCGATTGTTCATAGTTAAGGTAAGGGGACTTGTGTTGGATATGAGTCACCTATTATTCTATTTTAATAGTTAAGATTGGTGTAGATTTGGGAGTTGGTCGTGGTTAGGGATTTAAGAAGGGGTTGTTATACTTATCGCGCAAGGTTTGGGGCTAAGGAGATCGCATCACGCTTGCTTACTAGGTGTGTACTTACACTGCACACACTAGTAGATCGGCAAAAGCCGAAATACAAAAAAGCCAAAATGCCGAAAAGCTAAAATGCCGAAAAGCTGAAAGTTTGGCTACGATAGTCTTGCTAGTGCGTGAATACTCATAAGAGGGAGACTGATAGGTTGCCTGAGGCCCATGGGTGATTCCATGGACTTGGGTTGTGAATAGGCCAAGTAGGCCGGAATGGGTTAAATGGGCCCGAAGGGCTATTGGGCCCATAATAGGAAAATTCTGATAAGCGATGCTATGTGATAGGAAATTTGTATGTGAGCATGAATATGATGAGAGTTGGGCTGGATGGGCCATATAAATGAGATTGGGCCGAATGGGCCATATGAACGTGAATTAGGCCTGATGGGCCATATGAATGTGAATTAGGCCTGATGGGCCATATATACGAGATTAGGCTAAGAGGGCCATATGCATGTATGTAAGGGTTTTGGGCCTAGTATATGATAACCACATAAAACTTAATTAATATATTGCGACCGTGGACAAGTCATAAAGTTAACGTGTGGCAACAGGTATATGCATGTCTAGGATTGGATCTAGGGAGAGCTTGGTACTTAAGCAGTCTTAATGACTCACCTCCTCTTCTTTGGAATCCTACCTAGTGCATAATGTTCATTCATCTTAGCTCACGGGATTTGTTAACGGGCCAAGGTAAGTAAAAACCCATAACAAAAGAAAATTACTGAAATGCCCCTGAGGGCGAAAATGACTAAAATATCGCTAAGTGTTGTGTGTAAGATTTATGACTGCTACATGCATTCATATGTATTCATGTGATATCCTGTTTAGGTTGCATATGGGTTGGGAATTATAGAACGGAGGGAGTATATGAGGGTCGCATGGGTAGTTTGCTGCAACTTGGGTAGTTCTGCAACTGGGCTACCATTGATGTGTATCGGTTGGGTGGGTCGATATTTATATCCCCACAGGTTGTGTGTGACGGCCCTAATTAGACCCTAGTTGGAATGTGGTCGGTTCTAGGACTACCGTAGCACGTATGAGTCTAGCTATACATGCCATAATGTTAGTATATGATAGTGTGATAACTTCTGACGGTTGAAATTATTGTTTTGATTAGTAAATGGAACCCAATTTAGAGAGAGCCTTAGCGGATGATGTCGAGAGTGTAGCGGCTGCTCCTGCGCAAGGGACACCGCCTGTTGAACCTCAATCATCTGCGAATCATCAAGATGATGGGGCAAAACAAGCCTTCTTTACCATGATGAATGAGTGGGTCGCACAATATGCCCAAACTAACCCGGCTGCTCAACCATTCCCAAATTTAAATAATCCCCCTCAGATGCCCATAATACCAGCAAATACTGATCCGTTGAGGCCGAGCAAACCTCCTATGGATTTGATTAGAAAGCGCGGGGCCGAAGAATTTTGAGCCACAGCTACTGATGATACCGAAAGGGCCGAGTTTTGGCTTGATAACACCATCCGTGTTTTTGAAGAGCTGTCTTGCACACCTGATGAGTGTCTAAAGTGTGCCATATCCTTATTGCGGGACTCGGCCTACTATTGGTGGAGAACCCTGATTTCTATTGTTCCGAGGGAACGAGTTACTTAGGATTTTTTTCAGGCGGAGTTTCGTAAGAAGTATATTAGTCAACGATTCATTGATCAAAAGCGTAAGGAATTTTTGGAGCTCAAACAAGGTCGTTTGACAGTATCTAAATACGAACGTGAGTTTGTAAGACTCAGTAGATATGCCCGAGAGTGTGTAGCTGATGAAGTCGTCATGTGTAAAAGATTCGAAGAAGGATTGAATGAAGATTTAAATCTACTGGTGGGTATTTTAGAATTAAAAGAATTCGTAACTTTAGTGGAACGGGCTTGCAAGGCTGAAGAGCTTGGAAAGGAGAAAAAGAAAGCTGAATCTGAAGCCAGAGACTTTCGTAAAAGATCGGCGGGTAAAACTTCTTTCTCAGCTGCAAAAAGGTTCAGAGACGATACTAATAAATCAAAGACGACTGCAGGAATTTCTATTAGGAAGCGACCATCAACGGACTCTCGAGCTACTTCGGTTGCTAGTGTTGGTAACAATCGACAAGAAAAACCTGAATGTCCACAATGTGGAAGACGACATGTAGGTGAATGTTGGGGTAAGTCTATTAACAGAGCCTGTTATAGATGTGGTTCGAGGGATCATTTCATTTGAGATTGCACAAAATCTGACGAGAAAAATTAGATGCAAGGTGTGAGATCGAGTGGTACAGCGACTAGAGGTAGACCACCGAGAAACACAGGAGGTAGAAGTGGTAGTCAGAGAGGGACTTCTGATACGGCTGTTTGATCTGAGACTCGTGCTCCTGCCAGAGCTTATGCCATCCGCGCGCGAGAGGAGGCATCCTCCCCTGATGTTATCACTGGTACTTTCACTCTTTTTAATACTGATGTGATTGCATTGATTGACCCTTGCTCTACTCATTCTTATGTATGTGAGACTTTAGCATCCAAAGATAAGACTCACCGTTGAGTCTCATCGAGTTCGTGGTCAGTGTCGAATCCCCTGGGTCGATTTGTACTTGTCGACAAAGTGTGTAAGAAATGCCCCCTGATAATCTGAGATTCCTATTTTCCGGCCGATTTGATGCTTTTGCCTTTTGACGAATTTGATATTATCCTCGGTATGGATTGGTTAACCGTACATGATGCAGTTGTGGATTGCAAAAGAAAAACCATTGATTTGAGGTGCGCAACTAATGAGATAGTCCGAGTTGAGTCTACTGACTTGAACAGAATGACAGCAATAATATCCTCGATGATCGCTCAGAAATATGTGAGAAAGTGGTGTGAAGCATATCTTGCGTACGTACTTGATAGCAAGGAGTCAGAAAAGAGAATTGAATCAGTACCAGTGGTTTGTGAGTATTCGATGTTTTTCCTGATTAGTTACCGAGATTACCACCCGTTCGAGAAGTAGAATTCGGCATCGAGCTTGTACATGGTACCACACCAATTTTGATAGCTCCATATCGTATGGCACCAACGGAATTGAAAGAGTTGAAAACTCAGTTGCAAGAGTTGACGGATAGAGGTTTCGCTCGACCGAGTTTCTCACCTTGGGGTGCACCAGTATTGTTTGTGAAAAAAAAAGACGGAACAATGAATGTGCATCGACTATAGTCAATTGAACAAAGTGACAATAAAGAATAAATATCCGTTACCACGTATTGATGATTTGTTTGATCAGCTAAAGGGAGCCTCAGTCTTTTCAAAGATAGATTTGAGATCGGGTTACTATCAGTTGCGTGTTTGAGAATCAGACATACCTAAAACTGCCTTCAGAACGAGGTATGGTCACTACGAGTTCTTAGTGATACCGTTTGGGCTCACTAATGCCCCTGCGGTATTTATGGACTTGATGAATCGAATCTTTAGATAGTATTTGGATCAGTTTGTAGTGGTGTTTATAGATGACATCTTGATTTATTCGCACGATGAATCTAAACATCTTTGAGCACACAAATTAGTATTTGATTTTACGAGACAAGCGATTATATCGCGAAATTCAATAAATGTGAGTTACGTTTGAAAGAAGTTAGCTTTTTGGGACATGTGGTATCCGTGACGGTATTCGAGTTGATCCAAAAAATTTCGGCCATAATTGATTGGAAGCCTCAGAGAATGTTACTAAAATTAGGAGCTTTTTGGGACTTGTCGGTTATTACAGACGGTTTGTAAAGGGCTTCTCGATAGCCACACCGATGACGAAACTACTTCAAAAAGATGTTAAGTTTGAATGGTCGAAAAAATGTCGAAAAAGTTTCAACCGATTGAAAACCTTTTTAATCAAGCTCCAGTGCTAAATGTGCAAACCCAGTCCGGTAAAGAGTTTGTTATTTACTGATGATGCATCCTTACTTGGGTTTGGGTTGTGTGTTAATGCAAGAAGGTCGAGTTGTGGCTTACGCGCGTCGAGGCAATTAAAACCGCATGAGAAAAACTATCGACCCATGATCTTGAATTAGCGGCCATTGTTTTCGCTTTGAAAATATGCAGACACTACTTGTTTGGAGAAAGGTGTCATGTTTATTCGGACCACAAAAGCCTCAAACATTTGATGACTCAAAGAGATTTGAATCTGCGACAAAGACGTTGGCTTGAGTTGTTGAAAGATTATGAGCTCGTCATTGATTACCACCCAAGAAAGGCTAATGTGGTTATCGATGCTTTAAGTCGTAAATCACTGTTTACTTTGAGAGCGATGAATGTTCACCTGTCTGTCTCATTCGATAATGTGTTAGTAGCAGAATTAAAGGCCAAACCATTATTAATTCATCAAATACTAGAATCCCAGAAAGTCGACGATGAATTGGTTGCTAAACGAGCTGAATGTGTTTCAAATGTGGAATCAGAGTTTCAGATTGACGACAATGATTGTTTGACGTTCAAGAGTCGATTATGTGTTCCACGAAATTCAGAACTTATTTCAATGATTTTGAGCGAGGCTCATAGTAGTCGAATGTCAGTTCACTCGGGTAGTACGAAAATGTACAACGATCTAAAACGCCAATTTTGGTGGCCTGGTATGAAGCGAGACATTTCTAACTTTGTTTCAAGTGTTTGATATGTCAACAAGTGAAAGCAGAACATCAAGTGCCTTCGGGATTACTTCAGCCGATCATGATACCCGAGTGGAAATGGGATCAAGTCACGATGGATTTCGTATCTGGTTTGCCATTGACGCAAAGTAAGGAAGACTCAATCTGGGTTATTATTGATAGATTAACGAAGTCTGCTCAGTTTATCCCTGTCCGTACGGATTTCTCGCTTGATAAATTGGCAGAATTATATGTCTCCCAAATTGTTAGATTACATGGAGTACCTATTTCTATTATGTCGGATAGAGACCCGAGATTCACATCACAATTTTGGAAGAAATTTCAAGAAGCATTGGGTACCAAGTTGCATTTTAGCACCGCTTTTCATCCCCAGACTGATGGTCAATCTGAGCGGATAATTCAGATACTCGAAGACATGTTGAGATGTTGTATCCTAGAGTTTTGTGGTTCATGGGAAAGGTATTTGCCTTTGATTGAATTCGCTTAGAACAATAATTTTCAATCAAGCATTAAGATGGCACCTTATGAGGCTTTATACGGTCGTAAATGTCGTACATCGTTATTTTGGACCAAACTTAGTGAAAGTAAAATCTTCGGGGTTGATTTGATTAAAGATGCTGAGCAGAAAGTAAAGGTGATCCGTGAAAATTTGAAAGAAGCTTCGGATCGTCAGAAGTCGTATGCGGATTTAAAAAGAAAAGACATTGAATATCAGGTTGGAGATAAAGTGTTTCTTAAAGTCTCACCTTGGAAAAAAGTGCTCAGATTTGGCCATAAGGGCAAATTGAGTCCGAGATTCATTGGGCCGTATGAAATATCTGAACGAATTGGGCCGGTCGCATATAGATTGATTTTACCCCTGAACTTGAAAGGATTCTCAACGTTTTCCATGTGTCGATGCTTCGACGTTATAGATCCGACCCATCGCATGTAATTAATCCATCAGAGGTTGAAATTCAATCTGATTTGAGTTACGAAGAAGAAACGGTTCGTATTTTGGCTCGTGAAGTAAAAGAATTACGAAATAAGAAAATCTCATTAGTGAAGATATTGTGGCTTAAACATGGGGTCGAAGAAGCTACTTGGGAACTTGAAGACACTATGAAGGATCGATATCCTAACTTATTCGCTGGTAAGATTTTCAGGGACGAAAATTCCTTATGTGGGGGAGAGTTGTGACGGCCCTAATTAGACCTTAGTCGGAATGTGGTTTCGGGACCACAAAACCGAGTCACAAAAATTTATTTTTATTTTAATTGCATATATTTATGTGTGATAGTGTATGTGTGAAAAATTAAATGCTTAAAATTAGCCTTAGGCATGTGAATTTTCTTGAAAGGACTTAGTTGAGAAATTTAGAAAAGATGATAGGTAAATTGTAAGGATTAAATAACAATAAGGTGAGAAGGCATGGATTTGCATGTCAAAATGCCCATTTTTGCACTTAGTGGCCGGCCAAGTAATGATGCCTTCCACTAATTTAAATTAATTTAGTATATTAAATTGGCAAGGGAATAAAATATTGATATCATAAAGAATAAAAAAATAAAAATAAAAGATGAATAAAAGAAAAAGAAGTGTTCATCTTCTTCTTGGGAAGAAAACCGAAACAAAAGGGGAAGAAAAAAAAAGAGGGAAATTTCATTAGGGCAATTCGGCACCTTCTTGGTTAGTTGAAGCCGGAGTTGGAGCTTAAGATCAAAGGGAGCCAAGTTCAGCAAAAGGGAAAACAAAAGCAGTGGAGTAGCCGATCGGAGTTGTTCATCCGATTAAAAAGGTAAGTCCTTAGGTAATTGAAGTTATAGTTAACTTTGAACATAAAGGACACAAATTAAGTTAGATAAGATATCATGGTATATATGAGTTCTTGGGAATCGAATGTGAAATTATTGATAAATCTATGATAATGTGATTATTAAAGATAAGAAAATACAGCACTATGTGTGCGAGGCTATGTGGCACTATGTGTGCGAGAAAACATTACACTATGTGTGCGAATAAGTAAGAGCACTATGTATGCAGACTTTCAAATCGAGCACTAAGTGTGCAATGTCGATTATGGAGTATTATTTGTGGCAATTAAGAATGCAACTAAACATTAAATTGGAGATTTGATTGATAAATGAAGTGGCTAGGTTTATGCTTTAAATTTTTTTAGGCTTTGTATATTATATATATACATATATATATATATACGTCAATGGTTGTATATGATATTGCCATGGTATTTTAATTGTGAATATTTAGAGTAGGAGTACATGGTGTATTCGGGTAAGTATGTATCAAATGCATAAGGTACGTTCGTGACATAGTATTTCCTTGTGATATCGTGGTTGAATTCGAATAGTATTGAGTTAATTATTTAAATTGAATATAAATCATTATTATAGTATTGAAATTTTCTTAGGACTTACTGAGTTAATAACTCACTCGGTGTGTTTTGGTTTTGGTATAGATCATCTTATCGAGGAAAGCTTGGAACCATCACGAAGTCATCACAAGTTTTGTCAAACTTTTTGGTACTTTTGTTTAAAATTTTAGCAGACATTATGGCATGTATAGGAGAGTAATTTTGGGAGGTTTGCTATTCTGATATATTTGTATATAAAGCCATAAGAATATGGCTAAAGTTTTATATATGAATTTGGAAATGTTTTGGTCATAAATCCTAAAAAGTTAATCAACTTGAATTAGAATTTCATATTTGTGATATGCTTGAATTGTTCATCTTATGTATGTGTACTCGGTCAATAGGGGATAAATCACTAAATGAATAGAAGGGTTTTAATCGGGTAATGATATTCGTTAAGTTTAAGATTTCGCTTTTAAATTTCTTTTGTATCTTAAGTGTTCTATTGAAGAATTGAGTAGATTATGTTATATGAACCTACTTTAGTAATCGACACGGATGTTTGGGTGTTACATTGTGAAAAGGGGGACGGAGCAGAAGTGTACCAGTTGGATTATTGGGGTGGGTTGCACTGCATTGCATTGCATGTTTGATGTATGATGACTTTTGAATGTTTATTTCCATCTAGGGTTGTACACACTGAGTTTGCGAAAACTCACCCCTTCTTTTATTTTATTTTCAGGTGATGCTCAGTAGAAGGTTCGATGTTTGGAGGGACTCTGGGTGGCCAGCTAGCAAAATAATTTGGACTTGTTTTTCTTTTTAAAGCTTATCAATTTCTATGTTATTAAGTACTTTTCAAATCAGTTTGTAATAGGGCTTCCACTTTATTATTATTTGGATTATTATTTTTTTTATATGATGTAATTATAAAAAGTTGAACACGGTTTCTTAAACTATAGTATGACTTTTTTACGTTTCCGCTACTACCTTTTAAAATGACATGTTTTCATAAAATCATATTTAAACAAGTAATTGAAAGGAGTTTTTTTTAGGATAGTTAAGGTTTCTTTTATTTTAAGAAGGGTTTTCAATGAAAACAAGGTTTTCACTAAAACACTTCAATGTGATGCGCCAGATTCAGCCATAACATCCAGGCCGGGTTTGGGGTGTTACAGCTTCTGAGATGGATCAATTGGCTTCCTTGGAGTAATTCCTTACACCCTATTATTTGTCCTCTATTAGTCTTCCTTTAGGGTGTTTAAATGGGCTTTAGAAGGCCTCCAGACCCTAAAAATCACCTTTTTCTGAATAGAACTTAACTAGGGCTCGGCAGGAACACACCCGTGTGTGATTACTTTAGGCCATGGTCGAGCCTGTTAGATTGGCACGGGTGTGTGTTCTTCCCGTGTTAGGAAGTCCAGGCTATGTTGTTTTCCCCTGTCGGCCCGTTTTCTTCGTTTTTGGCCCGTTTCTCATTCTTTTTGTTCTCCTATGCTCACCTTCAAAACTCATGAAATATGAGTCTAGTTATGATGCCTCGAGACGATATTGTAATCTTTGGCTTATACTTGTGATGTATAAGTATGTAGTGAAATCTACCCTTGTTAAATCAAGAATGTTGTGTTGGTTTATAATATGCTATGTGTTTAAATATGCATGGTTGAAGTTGTTACTTAATTTGATGCAACTTACTAAGCTTTACGCTTACTCCTTCTCCTTTCCATTTTCTTATAGACTCACCAAGCTAGCTCAGGGATCTAAAGGACATCGGAGCCATCGAGCACACTATCAACTAAAGCACTTGGTATAGTTAGCCTTAACATTTTGAATATGGCATGCATAGGATCTCGATCTTCTTGTTAGTGTCATAATGTTTTGGCCAAATATGTTGGCTTGTCATGAAGGATTGATTCATTTTGTATAAGGCCATGGATGATGGCTAATATTTATTATTGCTAAATGAAATTGATGAGGATTTTCATGGATGTGGTTTGTGCATGGTTTGTATGTGAAAGAGAATAACTTGGAAATGATGTGTTAATGTTTATATTGGTATTATTTGATGTTTGGTAGGCCGGTGTAAGTAAGGGTGACCAAAAAGGCTTGGTAGATAGCCTTGTTTTTTTCCACACGAGTAAACACATGGATGTGTGTCTAGACCGTGTGCGACACACGGTCTGCCCTATGGGCGTGTAGTCAGGTCGTGTGTCCCCTGCACCTAAATAAGACATAACAGAATGCCCAGTAGTAACCACACAGGTAGAGACACGGTCGTGTGTCTAAATTGTGTGGAAGACACGGTCATAGCACACGGGCGTGTGCCTTAGCCGTGTACCCTTAAGTTGTTACTGACGTCAGAAACAGAATGTCAAGGTTTTAGTACACGGGCTGAGACACGAGCGTGTGAAACCCTTGTAGGTTCGAATTGAAAAATAAATCTACATGGGCTAGGGATACAGGCGTGTCTCAAAATGCTTAGTTCGTGTGAGCCACACGGACCTTCAGCATGGCCATGTTAAGAGGACATACGGGCATGTCACTCTTCCACACGGGCGTGTGCCCTTGGTTGCCTTGAAATTTTTCAAAGTTTTCTAAAGTGCTTAGTTCAGCCTGGTACCAAATCCATGGTGTGCTTGGGGTCTCATAGGTCCATAGTAGGGACATTAAGATGAATTGTGAAAAGTTTTTAATTTAAATGAACTTCTATAACTCAAAAATGTATGTTTGTGTAACACCCCAAACTTGGCCTGGACATTATGGCCCAATCTGGCGATGTCACATTGAAGTGTTTTTCGTAAGTGAGATATCGTTGAAAAACCCATTCTATATTTAACCTCTTTGTGATCTAAACAATGATTTTAAGGTATCTCGTTCATGTTCAAAATATAAGTCGTTTGCCAAGAAGACAATCATAATAAAATGTCATTAATTTCTAAAGCGTAATTTCTTGGGGAAGCTCTTAAAATAGGTTACTTATTCATGGTATTTTTGAAAACCATTTGTCCTTTTGAAAACTTGCGTCCTACGACTAGAAATTATAAATCAAAATAAGTAAAACCCCAATTTAAAGATTAAAAATTTAAAGAGGCCTTATTACATCAAAAATACCCAAAATCAAACTACTTATAATTTAAAACCAAATAAGAAAGTACGTGCGGTTGTGTGGCCACCTTTGAGTCCCTCACAGCACCGACCCTCCTAAGCCTCGGGATTACCTATACAGATAAATAGATGAGTGAGTTTATGAAAACTCAATGTGTAATCCCATATAAGCAAACAGTCAATCAAACAGTGCAAATATAGTCTGGGCCTAAGCCCTTAATATAAATAGTGACAATATCAGTTTGGGCTTTAGCCCATCTCAATACAGAAACAGTCGTGTGTTCGGCCTTGGCCCATTGCAGTAAAAGTAAACAATGCAGTAACAGTAATCAGTGCAGTGACAATTTAAATAGTATGCAAGTCCTACCCATCCAGCCTCTACACTCCATCTTTGTCCAGTCCAACACTCCATGTGGGGATATAATCAACCCACCCATCCCTACACTCCAAGTAGTACCGGTTGCGGCACTAACTAGTATTTCCAGCGGAGCTACCAGTAAAATAGGCTTAGAGCCATCAGTGATTTGTAGCAGAGCTGCCAGTACAGTACACTTCCTCAGTCATATATAAACCCATGCCCATGCAATGCATCATGCAGCGTGTCATGTCATATCATAGTATTATACATGTACTCAATACAGTTACAAATAGCATGCTAAAATATAAACATACATCACATAAGGGCAAAACAGACATCTTACCATATAAGGGCGAAATAGCCATTTTACCACATAAGGGCAAAACAGTCCTTTTACCACCTGAAGGTAAAACAGTCATTCTACCACATATGTAACGCTCCCACGCCCGAGACCATCGCCGGAGTCGAGCATGAGGTGTTACTAAGCTTAATTTAACATTTTTAGAACTTTAGATTATTTGTTTCTACATTCACAGCTTTTAAGCTACTTGCGTCACAGTCACAAGAAAAATCATATCTCGAGTTACGAAACTCGAAACCAAGATCCATAAATTTTTCTTGAATCTAGACTCATATACCTATCTACTAAATTTTTTTCTAGAATTTTTGGTTGAGCCAATTAGTACAGTTTATTAGTTAAAGTTACCCCTATTTCAGGACTTTACTGGTTTGACCTCTGTTTACTACGAACCACATTTCTCTATGTACAAAATTCATATGACTATGAGGTTTGTTTCTACTAAAACTAGACTCAATAAGGATTCTGAGAATATAAAATACACCACCTAATTATATCTTTAAAATTTATGGTGAATTTCTAAAGTTGGAATAGGGGATTCAGAAACTGCTACGACCCTGTTTCACTAAAATTCAAATATCTTTTAACATATAATTCCTTTACCTGTTTCATTTGTTTCATGTGAAACTAGACATAATAAGCTTCAATTTGATATATATTCCATCACTAGATTCAATTTCTATGATTTTTAGTAAATTTTCAAACTCGCATCTGTGTTGCTGCAGTATTCTGTTTATGGCAATTTCATCCTTTTTATGAGTTTTTATGCACTAAGTATCTTAATAATTTTCCTTAACCTCAAACATAATCTAAACTAACCATTTTCATAATTTATCATTATCAAACATTTTCTCAACCATTCTATCACCATATCATAAGATCATTTACACAAAATAGGTATATTGCTATACATGCCATACTTAAATTTACAAACCATTTACCAAAAGTCTTCCGGATAGTGTGACTGAGCCTTCGACCTATCCCGACTCCTGAGTTGGCTTGTCCAAAACTACAATGAGTAAGAAGGAAGGAGTAAGCATAAATGCTTAGTAAGTTCATGTGCAAATAATAAGTAACATAACAAACATTCATACCAATCAACATTAGCATGCATCACTAAAACACATATCACATTTCTAATCATTTTTCATCATCTTATTACCTTATCGTGATTGTATCAACACTCAACCCGAGGGTTAAATACATACCTGTCCAAAATATCCATTTCACATCACTTACCAATACGTCTCTTTACATCTCGAATATTCCTCCAATTGAGTAGAACTTCACCCGTTGAACACATCGGAATATAATTTGGATACATGGATAACTTGCACATAAGTGCCATATATGCAATCAAGCAATCATGTAACCCGCCCATAAGCGAACTCGGACTCAACTCAACGAGCTCGGGCGTTCGCATCCATAAGTGAACTCGGACTCAACTCAACGAGCTCGGATGCCTAGTTACATCTCTCGAACTCCGGACTCAACTCAACGAGTTCGAACATTCGCATCCATAAGTGAACTCGGACTCAACTCAACGAGTTCGGATGCTCAACCATCCTAGTGACATGTCACTTGTATCCTAATCTATTCCCAAGGTTCAAACGGGATTTTCCTCGAACACATATCCTTGCCATCTTCCGTAAAATACCAAACCAATACTCTGTAGCACTTTATATTTAACAAATAATACAAATAATTTGCATTTTATTCAAAATAACCACAAAGCATATATCTCATAATAAAAATCAGCATATCATATAATTAACATCAATAATTTACAAATAACAATTATACTACATTATTTACACATGAACTTACCTTGGTACCAAAATACAAAGATTTTGCAATTTAGTCCACAATCTTTTCTTTTCCTCGATTGAGGTCGATTCCACGTCTTTCTTGATCTAAAATAACACATTTAGCTTATTTAATACTCACATTATCAAATTAATCCTTAACTCAAATTTTGGCAAAATTACAATTTTACCCCTAAACTTTTGCATATTTACATTTTTGCCCCTAGGCTCTGGATTAAACTTTATTCCTTATTCTTATGTTTTATGACATGCTGATCATTTTCCCTTCTATGGTAACATCAAATTCACATCTAACATGTACTTATGACTATTAGGTATTTTTACCGATTAAGCCCTTTTACTCGTTTTTGCTTAAAATCGAGTAGTACAAGTTGTCTAACATAATTTAAAACTTCATATTCTATCATAAAACATCAGAATACACAAATTTCACCTATGGGTATTTTTCCAAATATAAACCCTAGGTTAAATTATTGCTAACATAAGCTTAATCGAGTTATCGGGATCTCAAAACGTAAAAATCATTAAAAAGCAGGCGTAGAATCACTTACTATGAAGCTTGAAAGTTGAAGAAACCCTAGCTATGGTGAGAGTGAAGTTTCAGCAGCAACTAAATGGGAAGATGACTATTTTGTGTTATTTTTCCCATTTTATTTCATTTAATATCAAAATGACCAAAATGCCCTTACTACTAAACTTTCCAAAAATTCCTTCCATGTCCTAATTTTGTCCATGAACTTAAAATTGGTCAAATTGCTATTTAAGACCTCCTAATTAATATTTCAATGCAATTTCATACTAGAAACTTCTAGAATGCAAGTTTTGCAACTTATTCGATTTAGTCCCTACTTTCAAATTAAGTATTTTATGCATAGAATTTCTTCACGAAATTTTCACACAATCATGTAATCATATCATAAACCTCAAAATAATTATAAAATAATTATTTCTATCTCGAATTTGTGGTCACGAAACCACTATTCTGATTAGGCCCTAATTCGGGATATTACAACATAAGGGTAAAACGGTCATTTTACCATAAAGGGCAAAATAGTCATTTTACCACATAACGGTAAAATAGTCATTTTATCACATAAGGGCAATACAGTCATTTTACCACAAAGGGGGTCTAGGTACACTTACCGACCAAACAGCAGGTTCACAGTCGTCTCAGGCGACCCATGCAACCTTAACAGTCATATAGTGAAAATAGACCCACGGCCCATATTGCGGGCCCATGTAGGGCCACACGTCCATGTGGCCCACAAAGCCCATAGATGGCCTTGGCCGTGTGGATTACATAGCCTGGCCCAATAACTCCACACGTTTATGTGGTTAACTTGTGAGGGTCCCACGCGCCCGTGAGGCCCACACGGCCCATTTCGGCCCAACGTGGCTCAAAACTGCCTAAGCCCATGAAATTGCTCATGGTGGCCTCTACGATCAAACACCCACATTTATGCATTTGGGTTACTACATGAGCATGCCCACGCCTATGTGGCATCAATAGTCACATTTTCTGGCTTTTGCCATTTTACAATTTGGGCAGTGTTTACACACCTGTTTGTGAAAACGTGCGAATAGTCCATGAGCACCAAACCTACATTTAATCAAGGTATTCTATTAGTCGTTGAAAATAGGGTTAACAACCTCCCTTAATACAATCCCAACTTATCATAAATACTTGCCTTGATTGAACAAATGCGGCTTAGTCCTCTTAGACCGCTGACTAAGATTGATCACACGCTCCTAGTTGAATATTTCTGTTACCAACAAAATCTATTAGTTACGATTGCATAAACCCATGGGTTGAATCAACATATACCATACACGCAAATCAAGTGGAGAGCAACTTACCGGAAGAACAAACTAAGAATAGATGACAGTAGTATTCGGCCTACCATTAGAAACACCCACTTGAACCGAGGCACAAGATGTAATAGTCGCACCTCCTAACAGTAGTTGGCAGAGAAAAGAGTTGTTAGATGGAAAACTATTATAGTAGAAGAAAAAAAGGAAGAGAAAGAGCATAACTAAACAGTTGTATTACCACTAAAAATGACAGAGAGCATAGGAGAAACGGCACAGAGAGGGTGAAAGAATGAGTAATATTCAATCAAGAGGAAATCAATTGGGGAAGAGGAAAAATGAGCTATTCGGTCAAAGTAGCAGTATGAGAAAGAGGGAAGATCCGTTAATCAAAGAAGAATCGAATGAGGAGGAGAAGATAAGAAGATATTCAACTTTAACAATGCAAGAGGAGAACTCGATAAAAGCTGAAGAAATAGAGAGAAAAGAGAAAGGGATATTCAGCAAATGAAAAAAGGAGAAGGTAACTGACCAGAACTGATTGAAAGAGGAAGTAAGCAAGGAAAAAAGTAAAAAATAAAATACGGTAAGGCACCAAAGCAAAAATATCAAAAGATGAAGTAGAAAGAAAACTCCAAAACTGAAAACGTCAAAACTAGGAGGAAAATTCTGAAATGATAGATGGTAGCTGAATTCTCTTGAGAAAGAGTTCAATTTCGGCACCACTACTTCCTTTCCTTGATCCACTCCTTGAAAATCTCCTCACATCTCTCCAGCAACTAGTTTGAACTCCACTCAACCTATTCTATCCAAAATTCCCTCCCCAAAACTCTCCCAAAATCTCCTTAACAACCAAAATTCCTCAATCCACTCCCCAAAAACGTAAACCCCTTCCTCAACCACCAATTTCAAACTCTAATACAACTCTTCAGTAATTCGGTTGAGCTAGGATACTCCCATGATACTAGCAGCAAAATAAAACTCCCTATTACGCATACCAGGACTCAAACCTTAGACCTCAGGTTATAGTAACACGCCACTTATCCCCTAGATGAACAGGCTCTTTCTGTCATAAAATATCCACGTTTTTTTAAAAGCCTACTGACTAGTGACAGAGGTTTATCCATTTAAAACATAACTTTTGCTCAAGGCAAGGCTTGAACCCAAGACTTCTCAGACTCGTCCCAGAACACTCAGCCACTGAAGCAGACATGCATTTGTGTCCCTTTCTTGCATAACTAAACATTTATGTGCAGCCTCCTAACTGTTCCCATGCGCAAGACCTAATACTTCTAGGCCCAAAATTTAGGGTGTTACAATTTGCATGTGTTAAGTTAGGTAACGTCTCGTACCCTGTTTTAGAGTCAGATATGGGTAAGGGGTGTTACATTTAGTGGTATCAGAGCTATAGTTTAGTCAATTCTCAGACTAACCTCGCATGAGTACGAGTCTAGCTATACATGCCTTATGTGAACTATGATAGTGTGACGACTCTTGACGAATCTAAATTGTGTTTTTATAGTAAATGGATTCCAACAGAGCAGTGGCAGATGATGTAAAGAGTAATGCGCCAGCTCCCACTGAGGGGACCATGCCAGTTGAATGTGGGCCCGTGACACTAAGTCAGGGCAGAAGGGCTAGAGAAGCCTACCTCCATATGATGGATGCTTGGTATTCGGAGTTTGTTCGTGCAAATCCGAACACTCCACCTCCCCCACCCCCTCCAATCCCTCAGCCTAACCCCATAGCTCCCCAAGCGGTGAAAATGTTAAGAAGAGAGAAACCTCCAGTTGACCGAATTCGGAAGCAATGGGTCAAGGAATTTAGAGTGAAAATAGATGATGATCCTGAGAGGGCAGAGTTCTGGCTAGAAAATACCATTAGGGTATTTGATGGATTGTCTTGCACACCGGAGAGTGCATGAAGGGTGTGGTGTCACTCCTGCGAGACTTGGCATACTAATGGTGGAACATCCTTGTGTCAGTTGTGCCAAGGGAAAGGGTTACATGGGAGTTTTTCCAAGAGGAATTTCAAAAGAAGTATATTAGTCAGAGGTTTATAGACCAGAAAAGAAAGGAATTTCTTAAACTAAAACAAAGTCGAATGATAGTAATAGAGTATGAGCGTGAGTTTGTGAGGCTCAAAAAATACGCTCGGGAGTGCATATCCACCGAAGCCATCACATGTAAGAGGTTTGAAGACGGACTAAATGAAGATATCCAACTATTAGTTGGTATTCTAAAATTAAAGGAGTTTGTGGTACTTATTGAAAGAGCTTGTAAGGCTGAAGAATTGGCCAAAGAGAGGAGGAAAGTCGATATTAAGTCTCGTGACTCAAAGAAAAGACAGATGGGGAAATCATTTCAATCCTCGTCTAAAAAATCGAGAGAGTTTTGCTTCAGTGGGATTCTCGAGTAGAAATAAGAATAAGCAATGCACAGCGTCTAAAGCTCAAACCACTTCTATCGCAAGTGTTGGTAGTGCTCGGCCAAATAGGCCAGAGTGTTCATAGTATGGTACGCATCATTTTGGTGAGTGCCGAGGAAATGATAGAGGTTGTTTCAACTATGGTTCACTAGACCATTTCATCCGATGCATATTTTTTTTTACAATACAGCATAAAGCAAAATTGCTTAGAATGTATTGACATTAAACACATTTAAAGCAGGAACAACTCATGTGCATAAAAAATAAATCTACATTTTAGCTTCAGGAAACATTATAGCTTAACGAAAGGAGGTTGGGATATTGGCACCTGAGTGATATTTCCATTCGCCCCTTCCTTTTGTTAAAAATTTTATAATTTTATCTATATAAATGTCTCAAAAATACTCGAAGTCAGTTTCATCAATGAAATTTTTTTCATAGTAAGAGGCATTATAAAAGATAAATAATTTAATAGGTTATTCACACTTCTTTCCCTCGCATAGGTACCGCTTCCTACATATGACCTTCGATATTTCTAAACTTTTAGTCTCGTAAAGATGCATAAAACTCTTAAACAAAAGGGACCACAAAAATGTCTTTTGGGATCGTCCAAAAATGTTCCCACCTATGATATCTAACTTAAAGCCATATTTCCTTGTAGATGATCATCGACAGATCAAATCCCCTCTCTTGAATGAAGGTTTTTACTTGGAGTTCTACAAAACATTTTCCAACATTCAGGTTTGAGAAATTAGAGGGGTTCGAAATCATTGATGATTTCAGTTCTTTAGTTCTTTAAACCTTCCTAGGAGGCATGGTGTTTTTAGATTACAAACTAATGAAATATCAAGTTATTAATTTCAGTAGAACAGTAAAAAGTTAAGTTAGGAACTCCTAACCTCATGTAAGTCATAGAATTCCTCGTAATGTTCATTTGTTGTTGTTCCCTTGGGTGTTTACCATCATTTCTCTACACCGGATAAGATTGAAGGAAGAAAGATTTCTAATAAACTCTGAAGGAAAAGTAAAAAGTAAATTTTAGGGTTTTTAACGAACAAGGGTTTTGAGTTTGAGAGAGATTGGAGGAGTTTAGGATATTAAGAGAGGTTTGTGAAATTTGCATTGACAACCATAGCTATGAAGATTGCTCACAACATGTAGAGAATGCCTTTTATGTCAATAACATCAACAACAATTCTTATGGCACCTCTTATACTAATTCTGCATGCAATCAACTATCTTGGGGAACTTAGAATGCTGGTCAAAATGCTGTGAAATTCCAATATGGGAATATATCTACTCAAGACAATTATAATCCAAGACAAGGGAATTACAATCAGCAACAATAGAACTACAATTAGCACACTCAGATACATCCACAACAAAGCTAGAAGCACCCACACCAGAATCAGACACAAGCACAACACTCTTCAATGCTGAATCAACATGTTCAAGAACATCTGCGATAATAGTACAATCAATGTCATCCATTATTCGCTCAGTAGCCTCTAACCAATATTTTGCCACATTCGGGGCCACACCAGAAACACCGTTGAAGATTTCCACTCCATTAGATCGGAGCCACTCGAAAATTGACCCTCAGCCCACTGATCCTATACTCGCTCCAGCAACCCTTTCAAGAACCCGTAACATTGCTTGGGATAGGGCATCATCCCCAACTGCTCAATCATGAGACCCTGTCTCAGTTACAGGTGAAGCTAGTGCCTCCCTAGTAGGCATGTGACCCGATGCTGAAGACCCAGCTCTAGTACTTCCTCGGCCTCTACCACGGCCTCGCGTACCTCTTCCACGAGTACCTCTAGTGCTCATATCGATATATGCTTAATCTGAATTAGAAGTTTTATGATATCAGTTTATATTTCCAGAAATTATTAATGGATATTTTATGATAAATAGTATTTAAAGTTTTTTGTTCTCGCGGATCAGGATCTCCCCACAGTTTTCAATCTTCTATAGTCTCATTTTACTCAAATTAAAGAGTTTCAGTATAGCACTACTATCTATAGCAGTTTCTCAGTATAATATTTTAGTCCATAGTAGTAACTAATGGTAGAGAACTTACAGATTTGGCGCCGGAGACTCAGTGTGCCACACTTCCAGTATGTCGTTTCAAAACATTTCAAATTCCTTTAAAATCGTCAAAGTTTAGACCAAACCTTTTGGAACCCAATTTGTGAAAAATCATTTCAAAAACCCATTCCACAGTCGAGTTTTGCAACCTGCCTCTGATACGACTAAATGTAACACCCCAAACCCGGCCTAGACGTTACGACTGAATCTGACGTGCCACATTAAAGCGCCTTTTAAAACATGAACTTGTTGGTGAAAAATCATTTTTAAGTTGAAACCCATTTAGTTTTTATTGCTTGAGAAAACTCGGGAAAATTCTGTTATTACGACTAAAACTAACTTATCAAAACGTTTGTTATCATTGATTTATTAATCCGATTAAAAACTGTGAAATTTTCTGTAGTTGAAAACCTTAAGGTTTAAAATGCATATTTTTCTTTGAAACCGTGATTATTTTGAAAACTTGGTATTCCTACTCTAGCAGTTTAAGATACGAAAACAAAAGCCAAATAAAAGTTAAAAATCCCCCAAATGGCCTTATTACATAATTAAAACCCAAATATAAAATCTTTGAATATATTAAGTCATAATCAAATCATCTGCGATCGTGTGGCGACCTCTGAGTCCCTCGCGGCTCCAAATCATCTAAGGCTGGGGATTACCTGTACAGTTAAAAGAAAGGGTGAGTTTACGAAAACTCAGTGTGTAATCCCCTATCAATCAAACGATGCAAAGCGATGCATATAGTAACTGATGCGGGCACGAGCCTTATTCGACATATGCGATGCAGGGCCTAAGCCGAAAGCGATAATAATAGTACAAAGGCATGCAACCCATCCCAATCTAACCAACACACTACCCGTACCAACCAACACACCATGTGGGGATTAAATCGACCCACCCAGCCAAAACACCAATATAGCAACAAATGGTCGCTAATGCATGCGCAAAGAATGCTACTAATAACAGTAAACGTGGCAAAGCCACTAGAGCAGTAATTACGTGGAAAAGCCACTAATGAAGTACTTTTTCCAGATCAGAAACCCAACCCCATGCAGTATGTCATGTCATAAATATTACGTGTATGCAGTATGCCATACTGAAAACCAGTCTCATAAATATCAAACACATAACAATTAACCTACCACTAGGGGCATAATGGTCATTTCATCAGTTAGGGGTAAAATAGTAAATTTACCCCTCAGGGGTATTTCGATCTTTTCACTGTATAGATAACGACCCATCAAAAGGTCTACAGTCATCTTGAACGACTCAGATAACCTATATGGCCAATACAGTGTAAATGGGACCAAGGCCCATTACTCGGCCCAAGTGGGCCCACACGCTCGTGTGGCCCATTCTGCCCATTTCAGTCACGACTATGTGATCCCCATAGTCTACTCCCTTATTTGTCACTTACCATAAACTTTATCCGTGTAGGGCCCATGAGCCGATTGGACCCACACGACCCAACGAGGCCCATAACGGTCCAAGCCCACGAGAACGCTCGTGGCGGCCTTCACAGTTGGTCACCCATGATTTGTGGGCTCAAACTACCACACGAGCATTTGTATGCCCTTGAGGCCTCAAATGTCGACGTTTCGGCTTTTCGTCTTTTTCCAATTCACAGCAAAAAGAGGTGTGAATACACACCTGATGCGATTGGAAGCAATCTCCACTCCGAACACTCTTATGCCCCAAAGTCTCAAGAATGGTCAACTGCCTTCAAACGCTACCTAAATAAGAGATACCACCATTCTACATCAGACTCGCACTCGAAGTATAATAACATCCCCAACAAAAACTCACTTAACAACTGAATAGGGTATAGATTACTGTAGTGGTGCGCACCGAAGCATGTAACAAATTAATCTGAAAGGTAGATAGAATGGGTAGTTGGCAATAAGATAAAAGTTAGTAGATGGTTCAACAAACTAACAAACCGTCAGCCGAAAGGGGAAACAGTGACATTGAAGGCTTACCTTACAGTATTCGGCCAACACAAAACACTTGAGTGAGAGAAGAGAACCGAGCGTCTCACTCAACTGATCACCCCACTCACCAATCGAAAGTAAAACAAAGGAGATTGTGAGATTCGGCCAAGATATAAATACAAGAAGGGAAAGAGAGTTATGAGGCAATGATCACTTACCAAAAATTCAGCCACAGTAAATAGTTGAGAAAGTGGAGAACGAGATCGAGGGAACAAAGCAAGGTTCAGCTATTGAGGAATAGATATTTGGTTTAGACGAGAAGAGAAGAAGAATGTCAATTCGGCAGAGAGGGAATGTACAAAAGTAAAGAGAAAAGGTTCAAAAGATTTTGACACACACTCACTTGTATTCGACACAAACAATTGGAAAGTAAGGTCAAGAGAAGGAAGTCCCGAATGGTCAGAAAATGTACCAAAACCAAAAAGAGGACATAGCACGACTCCAGAGAAAAGTTACCGAAACAAAAAATAAAAAGTCCTCTTGTCCCTATACCTATTCGGCACAACCAAATGAGAAGAGAAAATTTCCCCAAAGTGTTTCCCCAAAGTACCGAATACACACTCCAAGGAGTCTCAAATTCAGCCAATACCTTGCCACCCATATTCCATGATTTTCTATCCCTATCTCTCCACTTTTTCCTCGTCCAAATCCTGACCAACCTTCATCCATATCCCTTTTGACCAAGTCTCCAACCACCACTGCAGAGTTTGCATCAAACTCTACCTCTCACGCCACAGAAGCATAAAATAAAATCCTTTTTGCATTACCTGGGATTCGAACCCATGCCCTCTCAATTGCTCCACACGCTTCTTGCCACTAATCCACAAGGCTTTTTGTGACACAAAACAACCACAACTATTTATAAAGCCCATGTACCAACATCCAGATTCTTTTAAGAGCAAAAACAAAAATTTTGCAAAAGCCGGAGCTTGAACCCAGAACTTCGCAGACATCCCCAAACACACCCAATTCACTAAACCACCACACCAAACATGCAATTGTGTCCAACCATGCAAAATTAATGACTTAAATTTTTAGGGCATTACAGTAATGGCTTAAATGATATGCTTGATGTAGGTTGTAAACCTACTAAATGTGCATGATTATGTTTGAATGCTTCATATAAATGCTTATTGTGATACACCATAAATGGTCATGTGAAGTGTGGCCAAATCACTTGGAAATGATTTAGGTCACAAAAGGGCAAAAGTTATAAAGTGAGCCAAGTTTGAATTGATGGTTGAAATGGTAACCCTAATACAATGAGTGTACTATTATCATAGGTTAAAATCAGATATGAAGTACAAGTATGACCTTGGCCAAGAAGGTTTTAAGGATATAATTATATCATGATAAATGTCCAAAGAACATGTTAGTAGGTATGGTTGGTTAAGGGTGAACAAAGGCTTGGAAAATAGCCTTAAAAATGGTCCACACTGGTAGACACACAAGCACGTGTCTAGGCCGTGTGTGACACACAATCAGCCCCATGGGTGTGTGGTATGGTCGTGTGTCCCCTGCTCTTAAAATTTTTAGATCAGTATGCATGGTAGTAAACACACAGGTAGAGACACGGCCATGTGTCTCAACCGTGTAGAGGGCACGGCCTAGCACACGGGCGTGTGTCTTGGCCGTGTGCAAATGCATGATGATGTCATAAACAAAATGTCCATGTTTTTGGACACGGGTGTGTCTAGGCTCTGTGAAGGACACAGGCCAGGGACACGGGCGTGTCCCAAAGCACACGGGTATGTGCATTGCCTCTACATGGGCGTGTGAGGCTTAAACCTGGAAATTTTCCAAAAATTTTCTTAGGTTCTCAATTTAGTCCCGGATTGTTTTTAATGAATGTTTTGGACCTCGTGGGTCCTTATTAAGGACAATATGACCTTTTTTGATTGGTTTTAAATTGGAATGAAATTTTATAACCCGTATTTTCTGGAAGAGCCCTGTTTGTATACGGTAATGCCTCGTACCTAGTCTCAGTCTTGGGTACGGGTGTAGGGTGTTACAATAAGTCAAACACTTTCATATCAAATTCACATTCATAAATCACCCTAATGGTCACTTTCAACTAAGCATCAGTGTTCCTAAAACTACAAGCATACTAATCTCAATTTATCAAACATATGATACACAGATTACCAATTCAAAAACTACCATTCACCACAAGCATTTATATTGTAATTACCATATGCATAATAAAGGCCATTTACACATATATATATATATATATATGCACAACCAAATCAACCAAAATAAGCCAAATCACTTGGCTATATACATATCAAACCACTTAACATTTAGAAGCCAACTCAAATGGCTAAATTCACTACTAACATATACCAAAATGACCAAAATACTATACATGCCATATAACCAAAATACATAGATTCAAAAGTACCAAAGTGATAGCTTGATAGTGTGATGAGATCTCCGACGATTCCCAAATCTAAGATAGCTTTGATTTCACTGTAAAACACGAAAAAATAAACAATGTAAGCTATAAAGCTTAGTAAGCTCGTATGAAACAATAAGCAAATCTCACCATTCAATTACCATTCAAGAATGAGAACATAACATAATACAAAACCTTTAATCACAATGTTAACATATATTCAATCACACAATTAACTATGAATTCACAACTTCCATAGATTCAATGCTTATATAGTTCCCATACATACCTGTACTGATACAAATATATTTCTCACCATTTCGTATCTTCGATATACCTATTGAACTATTCAAAATACTATCGGATACTCGGGAACCTTGCACCCTAAGTGCCAATACATAGCCAAAGCTATCTCAATCTCATATCACATATAATGCTCACTCTGGAGCTAATAATGGGTCTTCTCACACAAGCTGACGGTCATGACGAAGCTACACGGTGCTACTCACATAAGCTAACGAGAATCCACAACAAATGCCGAATAGCTTAGCCACCAGTAGGACGTAAGGACCAGCACCAAAATCACATAACCCCTAATGACATGTCATTTATATCCCAATTTATTCCTAAGGTTCAACCGGGATTTCTCATTTGTCGAATCGTCGTCGAACATATCCGTAAGGTCGTACAGACAATTTATTCAATATTAAAGCATTTAAAACACAATTATAATAATGCTTGTTAACATACGAACTTACCTCGATTGCTAAAACGACGGAACGAATCGACTAGTCCAAAACCTTGTTTTTCCCCCTATCTAAATCTGAATTTCACTTTTCTTGATCTAAATGTAATCAAAATTAACTTATTTAATTATCATTTTATTCAAATTAGTCCAAAATACATATTAAGGAAACTTTACACTTTTGCCCCTAATATTTCAACATTTTTACAATTTAGTCCTTAGCTCATAAAAACACAAATTCATGAAATTCAACTTATACCCAAGCTAGCCGAATTTCAATTAAGTCCCTAGCAGCCCAAAATTTTCATTATTTCACACTTTTCACCATGAATTTTACACATTTCTCAATTAAATCCCTAAATGAAAATTTTGTCAAAAATAACTTTACAAATTTTGTTTATCTAACCACAAGCATGCATTTTCTATCATCTAACATCAAAATACACATACATTCATCAATAGAAAAACCCTAAACCTTTAAAATTCATCAAAATACACACCTTGGGCTAGCTAAATTAAGTTGCAACGATCTCAAAAAAATAGAAATCATAAAAAACGAGACAAAAATCGTACCTAATTGGACAAATTTCCTTGGCCGAATATTGAAGCTTAGAAAATGGCTTCTTTTACACCCTAGTTTGGTTGCAAAAGATGGCAAGAGAATATAAATTTGTTTTGTTTTATTTATTTAACCTTTAATTACCAAATACCAAAATTAACCTTTAAAATTATTACAAATTCAAAATTACCAAGCCATTATCATCCATTATCATATTAATGGCTAATTACCACATAAGGACCACTAATTTAAAATTCCATAGCTATTAGACACCTTTAGCTAATAGAACTCCACTTTTACACTTTACGCGATTTAGTCCTTTTTATTAAATTAAGCACTCAAACGATAAAATTTCTTAACAAAATTTTCACACAATCATACAATTATACTGTAAACATTAAAATAATAATAAAATAATTATTTTGACCTCATATTTTTGGTCCAAAAATCACTGTTCTAATTTGACTAAAAACGGGTTGTTACAGATCATGCCTCCACTCGCTAATCCCCCATAGAAGGATTAGTTTCTCATTGTTTTAATAAAAAACATGGAAAGAATGGAAGAATTGATCATAGGGAATGAAGCGAAATAGAAATTTTAAGAAGGCCTTATTGATATTGAATAATACGAATCCACAGAAGTTCGTCTTGCTTCACAATCAGATCACTTGAAGAAACAAATAAACTAGACTATTAAATCCTAAGAGAAACAAGAAAACAAATCTAAAATCTAAAAAATGAATCTAAGCTAATGGAATGGTGTCCATAATGTTTGCCAAAGAAGCCTATTTATAGCCTTAAGGTAACCGTCGTCCTTAACTCTAGGTTAGCTAACGTTCTTGATCTTTAAGTTTGATTGCGCAAACTAAAATGCCCCTACTTCATGTTTTATTCTCATCACAGAGTCAATGTCGTGACACACAAAGACCTCTTTCATGACATAACAACCAATATGCTCCTCTGCAACCATCTTCAGGGGTATGTCACAACATTCTCAGCTTGTGTCGCGACATTGAAGGCAGTTTCTCACTTTCTCTATTCTGCTTTCTATGTTAAGACATTGGATATCCCATATAGTGACATAGCGTCTGGTATTGGCCTAAAATACCTTCTAATGGTCTCTTACACACTCATGAAGTATGTTCGCTCTCTTTTAGGCCTCGTTCGGCCCTTAAGGTCAATAAAAGACTCGATTTGCACATTTTATTGAATGTAAGCAAAACTAAAAAAAAACTTAACTAAAACATAACAAAAATGTTTGTATTCAAGCTCCTTAAATGTTAAAACTAGTTTAATCTGCTACGCTAAATTACTATATATCAAAATCTCCCACACTTAAGTCATTGCTTATCCTCAAGCAACATAAACAAAGATGACAAATAAAAATGATGACCCTTGAGCAAGTATGATACAAGCACTAATTTCAGAGCATATGACTTAGGCATTTCATGCTTATTAACAATTTCAACATCATAAGTAGTTGACTTACCACTTTTGATTACAAGCATCTAAGTTTAGTATGTTACTAAATATACAAGTATTAATGTTCTCACCTATATGAATCGATCAACAAATCAAACAAGTACTTTCATTATCCAATCAAAATAAAAATAGTTGTTTATGCATAAGCTCATTATGATGTCCATTCATGTATAAGGATACTTAGGTCACATAGGGCTTTGCAACTTGAAACATTCTGAGGCTTAGGACAGGTATGGAATTCAAAAATAGTAAGCATCAAAAGGTAACAAACATGAAAATAATTTGGCCCATTGTATTGATCTCTATTCTTCCCCCCTTAGTGACCCTTACCCACTCACCTCTTTATTTCTCCTTCTCTCACCTTCCTTGTCTCTCCATGTATAGGAAATCATAGCATGAATAGTAGCTATGGCTGGCCCTATGAGTTTTTGTGCACTAACAAATGAGTTTTTCTTTCTTTAATGGCTTTGTCACTTTTCTCTTTTTTAATACTTCTCACTCATAAATACTTTTTCGATGGTTAAAGACCTTTTCTACTCACACTAATTCCTTTTTTGGGTTTGATTGTCACTGGCGATAAGTTTTAAAATTTATAATTGATCATACTTGAACTAACTATTATCACGATGAAGGCAAGCGCAGCTATCGAACAGTAGTATAGTTTTAGCAAGATCGAATGTCGAACCCAAAGTAACTAAAAGTACTAGTATTAACTTTCTTCTTATTATCTAGCCTAAAAATAATAAAGGTTGTTTTATCTAACTAATTAACTAATCTAAGAATGCACAGAAAATAACTTGGGGAAATACTTTTGGGAAAACTAATTGATTTTAGACAATACCCAAGGAAGAATCCACCTAGAATTCTCTTGTTAATTGACTCTGAACCAGACGATTTATTCACTTGACTTGATCCGTAGAAATCCCTAAGTTATGTTATTATCTCTATTCAAGACTAATAACTTCTAACCCCAGGTTGATTAATTAAAATCTCTTTCTAATTAAAACCCTTAGTTTTGCATTAACTCGATCTATGGATTCCCTTATTAGATTTGACTCTAATCCAGCAGATTTATGTAATCTTATCTCTAGGATTGCATGCAAATCTGCTTAATTATGAATGATCTACTATTAGACAGAAACTATTTATCCTCCGAATAAGCACATCAATACTTGAATCAATATCCTAGAATATTCAAACAAGAGTTAAAGTTATAATTAAGAACAAACCAAGTTTTATCATACAGTTCAGAAAATATTAACAAGATTTGTCTTAGGTTTCATCCCCCTTTGGTATTTAGGGGATTTAGTTCATAACTATCAAAGAAAACATCTCAGAAGAATAATAACAAAACATAAAGAAAACCCAAAAACCCCTGAAGGAAATTGAAGGGAGATCTTCAGTCTTGGAGGTGAATTCGGCTTTCGAAATGGATCAATCGGCTTCCTTCGAGTAATTCCTTCCCTCCTACTCTCTGTGTCCTCTCTCATCCTCTTCTAGGGTGTTTAACTAGGCTTTAGAATGCCTAAAAGCCCTCAAGAATGGCCTTTTCCGAATAGGACTAAACTTGGGCTCAACAGACGCACGTCTATGTCACACGCCCGTGTGCGATTACTTCAAGCCGTGGTCAAGGCTGAGGAATAGACACGTCTGTGTTGATGTCGTTTTAAGCTGTGTTCAATCATGCTAAAATGGCACGGGCCTGTGTTCTACCAGTTTCGGGAATTTTAGGCCGTGTTGATTTCCTATGTTGGCCCATTTTCTCCGTTTTTGGCCCGTTTCTCGTTCTTTTTACTTTCCTATACTCACCTAAGTATAAGATTTGAAATTAAAGGATTAGGAGCATCAAGTTCATCAAATCTAAGGAGAAATCATTCATAAATGTGTTAAGCATGGGATAATAATATGTATAAATTACGGTTTATCAAATGCCTCCACACTTAAGCGTTTGCTTGTCCTCAAGCAAAATCCTCAATTCACAATTAAGAATTCCTTTTTCTCAACTTATAATTCCTATCAATAATATCTCAAACTAATCCATACATAATCATATATTGAGAATTCAACTAGAAGAACAGTAAAGTTTCAAACATTCCAAGTTGAGCATTTAATCACGAAAAACATAGGCATCTCCCCTCATCTAAGTAATCACCTTTGATTCAAAATCTCACAGAGTTTAACATCCTCACTAAAGATTCACTCAAATCACTCGAAGTGTTTAAGGAAAATAAAATTAGCACCCAATAGTCAATATGAAAAGTTATTACCATAGGCTTGCATAAGAATCAAATCTCCACCACTATATATTGAGATGATACATCAATCAAGAGGTCTTTAGAAGGTTGTAACATGGCTATGGTTAAGGGGTGTGGTCACAAGTTGAAAGAGAAGGTTAGAATCGAGATTGAATTAAAAAATTACCTAACTAAAAAAAATATTTAATCATCAATTGCGTACAAACGAGCTTCTTCTCAGAATATGGATTTAAACACTCATGCTTCAAAAATACGACTCACTGCTAATATATAGTTATGTATGTATTTTTTTTTAGAACAAATCAAGTAACATAGACTAACTATCAAAAATAAAACATAGCTAATCAATTTATTCAAATCAAATCTCGACAAAAATAAAGATTAATTGAGGGGATTTCAACAATAATGAGTTATGGGTTCATATTGAGGGTAAATCAATGAATGGGATGTTAGGCTCAAATGGGTTTACTAAGGGTTAATTGTGAAGGTAGGCTTTTATGGAGTGAGTGGGTTAAACCTAAGTGCCTCTATCATCTTGACATATCAAACCAAATGGTGTGGTCTTGACATGCATAATCAAGCAAGTTCTAGAATAACAATTTGATATTGACGCACTCAAAGCAACAATAATAGTGAGCATGAAAGAAATAATAGATGCTCTAAAGGCTCACAATCTCACAAAAATTATGGCTTGCTGATGTTTAAACCTGTGGATTTCAATTCAAGATAATACCTAAACTTGGGGAAAACAACCTAAAAATTGTCAATTCTCAAAAATCAACTTATCATGCTTGATTCTCTAATGTCTTAAAGTTTAAATAATTAATGCATGAATGCCTATGTTTTAATTCAAGCCATATCAATAAAAATAATAAATTAATAAAAATTCATTCTAATAATGATATGAGGGATTTACAAGAGAACAAGACAAAATTCAGGGATTTTTTTTATAGTGATATAATTGACCCCCCCACATTTAAGATGTACATTGCCCTCAATGTACAAAGATAAGGTTAGCGAAAAATATAGATATAAGATTATAAGATAGGGGGAGAAGTGAAACTTCCTGAATGTTAAATGGATGAAATCCTTAGGTTGGAGTTATGTAGAGTAGAGGAGAATACTCCGGTGGTGGTAGATGTTGGGTTCCACAACTGCTGCTCCAAAAGAATATTATATCTCGTGGTAGCTATGGCCGTGGTCGAGCATGGCATGGCAGTTGTGGAGAACCTTTTCCAGTGGAGTTTCAAGTTCTTAAATAATAGTGAGCTTTGGAGCTCTTTATAACTGTGATAAAATCAGGAACTTTTTAGGGAATATAAAGAAGAAGAATTGCTCGTTATGAAATAGCCAAAATTAAAAATTGTTTATAAAACCTAAAAATAAAATAGTATCAAAAGGAAATGAAAAGTTAAAAGTGAGAATAATAAGAAAAATAATAAATAAAAAGAAAAAGAAAATCTTTAAACATCATCATCGCCGGATGGTTCGCGAGGTGGTGGTGGCGATGAAATATAGAAGTGCTACAAATCTGCTGTAGAGTAGTATCAATGTGATCAAAGTGCTAAAAACACTGCTGCTCAAGCCGAGTAAGGTGCTCAGAGATGTCAGAGTATGAAATCACCGCATGAACTGGACAATGGATGGGTGGTGGCTGAGATGGTGGGTCCTCATGTCGTGGAGGGACATCATCAGTAATGTCCTTGGGGGCCTCCTCCTCAGTTGATTGGGCGAGGTGGTACTGAGGAGGGTAAGTTCCACATTGTTTTTTGATCATCCTCATATGTAGCATGCTCGAGATGCCTTGTGGAGACATCTGGCCAATGAGAGTGAGGGAGGATGCTTGTACCACTGTGTTGAGGAGTTTGAAGTGCCGAGCCAATCGAGTCACATAGGGGCCAATGGAGATGACCTCCTTCTGATGCTACTCCGTCTGATGGCGAATGGCGAGGGTGATAAAATAGGCAAGGTCGAAGACATGCCCATGCGCCATACATCATAGAAAATAAGTATCGTGAGTGTTGACAATGCCGGCGCTCTCTCGCTGTCTTGTCAAAGTGTGAGCTAAAATGGCATGTAGGTACCTCAAGGATAGGGTGAGAGCCGATGCCTTGGAGCGGCTAGGGTCATAGGTGGCCAAGACAGGTACTAAAGCGTTCCAGCACCGTGAAAGAAAATGATGGATGTGGTGGTTGAGAGTGTTAAGGTCATTCTCCTCCATGAACTCCTCCGTGTATAGGCCCAGTACAGTAATTAGTATCAAATGGATGATAAATATCCTAAGAATGAGATTTAAATGATAAAATAATTAGTAGCAAAATGAAAATACTATGGTAAAAAAATGAAGATTATTATGATAATAAACATCAAAAGTAAGTAAAATAGAAGAGTAAACAAACGCAAGAGGGAGGAGCTTGCGCATCGAAAATGATGTTGAGGGTGGCGCACGGGCGTGGCAGGAGGGCGTGTGGAAGTTACAATGGCTAGGGTTAGGGATTTTGGGGGAACGAGATGATGCATATTTAGGGGTTTATATAGATTTTAGGTCACACGGCCGTGGGACACACCCGTGTGCCCTGATTTTAGCCTGTGTGTTTCGCGTTTTTTCAAATTTGGGTGTGTCTGATAGTCGGTCCACGCCCGTGTTCCTTGGGCGTGTGGGTGCACCTGGCTGTGTCGCACGACCGTATCTTGCTTTGTTCGCTTCTCCCACGCCCGTGTATGTAGGTCCATGCCCGTGTTAATTTGATAGTGTCAACCACGGGAGTTGGGCACGGGCGTGTCGTACGCCCATGTTACTTTCTCAGTTTCAACCACGATTTTAAGACACGGGCATGTCACACGCCCGTGTGCCTGGCCATGTGGGTTTGGAAAACCTATATTCAAGAGCTTAGTTAGTAAGTTAGGTGTTAAACACTAAAATTTAAAGAAGTTAATACTGTTAGTGCTCGGGTTGCCTCCCAAGAAGTGCTTATTTATAGTCTAAGCTCGACTTACCTCGATTCCACGTAGTCATGGTGGTTCAAGGAGTTTACGCTCCTCATTTCTGCTATTAGTTTTATCAAAATAAGGTTTTAAATTAGTATTGTTTACCTTAAACGTGCCGAATTTGGAATAAGATACCTCAACTGTACTGTACAGGAAGATGTTAAGTACCGTAAGAGGGATTGCTCCATTTGGTTCAAAAGTGGCAATATGAGGGTCTGCTGCATCTAATAGTACTTTATCTCCAACCTTAATTTGATTTGGGGAAAAATTTAGCTCATCATGGCGTGTTTTTATTTTATCGTGTGTTCTTGGTTTATGTGTCCGCCATTTATCCAGCTCCTTAATTTGTAACCTTCGTTCTTCATGGATAGGTCCTTTGTTGTTGTTTGAACATGGCTCATGTATGTTCTTCGAACTTATTTCCTATAAAGTAGGTTGCAACATATGGTCAGTTTTAGTAGAATGATTTATACACCCACCTTCAATTTTCAATGTGTTGCTCGATTTGCGAGCTTAAAGGGTGATTATTTCATCTCCCACATGAAGTGTGAGTTCACCTGTGCCAACATCAATAATTGTTCTAGCAGTTGCTAAAAAGGGCCTTTCTAAAATTAAGGGAGCGTTACTATCTTCCTTTATGTCTAGAACAATGAAATCCACTAGGAATATAAATTTGTCAATTTTAACGAGTACATCTTCAACAATACCCCTAGGAAATCTGATAGTTTTATCTGCTAATTGAATGCTCATCTTTGTTTGTTTGGGTTTCCCAAGACCTAGTTGCTTAAACATTTTGTGAGGCATGACACTGATACTAGCCCCTAAATCAGCCATCGCATTTTTCACATCTAAACTACCAATCAAACAAGGAATTGTAAAACTCCCTGGATCTTTTAATTTGTTGGGCAGCTTATTTTGTAGAATAGCCGAGCAAACTGCGTTTAACTTCACATGCGACGCTTCATCCAGAGCTTCAATAAACGGTAAGTTAATATGTAATTATTTTAAAAAATTTAAGGAATTTACCTAATTGTTCATCTGAGCGGTCTTTCCTTGTCGCATTGGGGTACGATACACGAGGTTTATATTCTACACTTACCAGTTTCTGTTCATTGTGGCCTACCTCACCTTTACCTTTGCTTTCCATAGTTTCTTGCTTTGGTTCTGGTTCAGATGTAACTAACCCTTCCTCATTTCTAACATTAATCGCATTGAGCTGCTCCCTTGGGTTAGGTTCAGCATTACTTGGCAAGCTACCTTGTGGTCGTTCATAAATTAATTTGGACAGCTAGCCTATCTAAGTTTTGAGTCCTTGGATAGACGCTTTTTGATTTTTAAGTGCTGTCTCGGTATTCTGGAAATGAGTTTCTGACACCGAGATGAATTTTGTTAACATCTCCTCAAGGTTCGGTTTCTTTTCCTATTGATAAGGTGGTTATTAAAAACCTAGAGGATTTTGTGGCCTTTGATTTCCTTGACCACCCCACGAGAAATTTGAGTGGTTCCTCCAACCTGCATTATACGTATTATTGTATGGGTTATTTTGAGGTCTAGAGTTATTATTACCCATATAGTGGACTTGTTCCTCCTTGGTTGTAGGATTGAAGGATTGATATTATGTGTGTATGCCTCCTCCATTTGAATCACACCTCCTTACTGGATGTACCTGCGCAGAACCAAGCAAACCGTCAATCTTTTTATTCAAAAGTTCTACCTGATTTGTTAGCATATTAACCGAGTCGACGTTATAAACGCTTGTTGTTTTGGTTGGCTTAGTCCTCATGAATTTCCACTGATAGTTATTCAGTGACATCTCTTCAATAAATTCGTAAGCCTCTTCAGGTGTTTTGTTGTTGATGGTTCCACCAGCAGCTGCATCAATTATCTGTCTCGTCGAGGGGTTCACACCATTATAAAATGTTTGGACTTGCAGCCACAGAGGTAATCCATGTTAAGGACACCTTCACTGTAGGTCCTTGTATCTCTCCCATGCATCGTAAAGTGTTTCTAAATCCATCTGCACAAAAGAAGAAATATCATTTCGTAGTTTAGTTGTTTTAGCAGGTGGAAAATATTTAAGTAAGAACTTTTTGGTCATTTGTTCCCAAGTAGTGATTGATCCTCGTGGTAACGAGTTCAACCACTATTTAGCTTTATTCCTCAGTGAAAAGGGAAATAGCCGAAGGCAAATGGCATCGTCAGAAATGCCATTAATCTTGAACGTGTCGCAAAGTTCCAGAAAATTTGCTAAATGAGTATTTGGGTTTTCGTCCTGCAAACCATCAAACTGAACAAACTGTTGTATCATTTGAATTGTGCTAGGTTTCAGTTCAAAATTATTTGCAGCAATAGCAGGCCTAACTATACTCATTCAGTTCCTGTTAAAGTAGGTTTAGCATAATCATACATAGTACGAGGAGCAGGATTCTGATTTATTGGATCAGCAGCAATCGTAGGAGGTAGCGGATTATTCTGATTATCGGCCATCTCCTCGGTTGTAGTTGGAGTATCTTCCTCTTGCCCTTCCTCTATGTATTGTAAGCTTCTCCTAGTTTCTCTTCGGTTTCTGCGAGTTGTACTTTCAATCTCACCATCAAAGAGTAATGGTCCTGACGGGTTTCTTCTAGTTATAAACTATAAAAACCTACCAAAAGAAAATAAAAGAAAATTTAGTAAATAAAAAATTAAAATAAAAAAATAAAGACAAAGTTAAATTGCAATAAAAGTAAATGGCTAAAGTAATAAAAATCGAGTGTTCCTAATATCTTAGTTCCCCGGCAGCGGCGTCAAAAACTTGATTGTCACTCGCGATAAGTTTTAAAATTTATAATTGATCGTACTTGAACTAACTATTATCACGATGAAGGCAAGCGCCTCTATCGAACAGTAGTATAGTTTTAGCAAGACCAGATGTCGAATCCAAAGGAACTAAAAGTACTAATATTAACTTTCTTCTTATTATCTAGCCTAAGAATAATAAAGGTTGTTTTATCTAACTAATTAACTAATCTAAGAATGCACAGAAAATAACTTGGGAAAATACTTTTGGGAAAACTAAATGATTTTAGACAATACCCAAGGAAGAATCCACCTAGACTTCTCTTGTTAATTGACTTTGAACCAGACGATTTATTTACTTGACTTGATCCGTAGAAATCCCTAAGTTATGTTATTATCCCTATTTAAGACTAATAACATCTAACCCCAGGTTGATTAATTAAAATCTCTTTCTAATTCAAACCCTTAGTTTTGCATTAACTCGATCTATGGATTCCTTTATTAGATTTGACTCTAATCCGGCAGATTTATGTCGTCTTATCTCTAGGATTGCATGCAACTCCGCTCAATTATGAATAATCTACTCTTACACAGGGACTATTCATCCTCCGAATAAGCACATCAATACTTGAATCAGTATCCTGGAATATTCAAAAAAGAGTTAAAGTTATAACTAAGAACAAATCAAGTATTTATCATACAGTTCAAAAAATATTAACAAGATCCATCTTAGGTTTCATCCCCCTTTGGTATTTAGGGGATTTAGTTCATAACTATAAAAGAAAACATCTCAGAAGAATAATAAAAAAACATAAAAAAAACCTAAAAACCCCTGAAGGAAATTGAAGGGAGATCTTCAGTCTTGAGGTGAATCCGGCTTCCGAGATGGATCAACCGGCTTCCTTCGAGTAATTCCTTCCCTCCTACTCTCTGTGTCCTCTCTCATCCTCTTCTAGGGTGTTTAAATAGGCTTTAGAATGCTTAAAATCCCTCAAGAATGGCCTTTTTCGAATAGGACTAAACTTGGGCTCAACAGGGGCAAGCCCGTGTGACATGGCCGTGTGAGATTACTTCAGGCCGTGGTCAAGGCTGAGGAATAGAAACGCCCATGTTGATGTCATTTTAAGCTGGGTTCAATCCTGCTAGAATGGCACAGGTGTGTGTTCTACCCATATGGGGAATTCCAGGCCGTGTTGATTTCTTATGTTGGCCTATTTTCTCCGTTTTTGGCCCATTTCTCGTTCTTTTTACTTTCCTATGCTCACCTAAGTATAAGATATGAAATTAAAGGATTAGAAGCATCAATTTCATCAAATCTAAGGAGAAATCATTCATAAATGTGTTAAGCATGGGATAATAACATATATAAATGACGGTTTATCAGAGTTTTTTTTCTTTTTGTTTCACACATTAAACTAACTTATAGTTCCTATATCACACCAATCTCTCCTACTTCGCTCTAATTTTACAAACTCCATCGTGATGTATCTAACTAACCCTTAATACGTATGGCCAAAAATCTATAATCGTGCAGTACATGACCAAAGAAAAAGGGTGTATACAAATTAACATTTTTATACTTGTGATTTGTAATATTGTTCATCAAGTAATGTCAGAAAGGCTCAAAAATTGTACTAAAGGTAGAGTAAAATAGGATAGCTTTTTGGCTCTGAATGTGTTCCAAAAAATGCCTTAGGTCATCCCTAAATATCTCATTATGCACAAATTTAATCAACCAAACAAACAAAAATTAAACCATTTATCATTCATACTAGCATGCTCGTTTCCTTGTATTTTCTATGTCACTTGGTACAAATGATAGCTTAATACCTATTTACAGTATAACATATAGAACTTTAGTAATCTAATAATCAAAAATTTAAAATCACCTATCATCATGCCAAACTTATTTATAATCACAATCAACCTATGTACATGCTCCTAATCAATCACTTGTGTTTTTACAAGCTCAAACACACCAAAAGGCAAGAAAAATCAAAGAAAATGCAAAACTATGAAGCAAATTTTCTATGTTACCCCCTACACTTTAGTTGACATGTTGTCCATAATGTGTAGCCCATTAAAAGATAAGGAAAGAAGTTACCTGATTGATAGTGATTGCTTGAACTCCTATTGGTGGGTGCTTCCTACTTTGATTGCTGAAAGTTCAAATTTGTTCGTGTCTCCTTCGTGTCGAGTTCTTACATAGAAAATTTAAAAAAAATGCAACAAAACTAAAAGAAAATCTACTTATTAATCCTACTCCTACAAAGTCTAAATTAAAATTATCCAAAATTAATACAAGTCTTTCAAATAAAAAAAATCGATCAATCATCCTCCTCATAGTCCAACTCCTCATCCTCATCATCTTCCTCTTCTTCTCATTCTTCTTCATTTTCCTGTGCTTTTTCATCCTTTTCCATATTTTTCAGATTGAACATAATAGGTGTATAATTCAGGGACTCATATGTTATTTTGCCTCGCAAACTCTTGAAAATTTGGTCTTGATTCTTGCATCCACTCTATCATCCAATCTACCTTTAGATGACTATCCTCACCAAAAGCTTATTGAGCTCATGCCAACCTTTATGACGAGGTGGGTGTAGCTGTTGTTTCTTGTTGTCACTTTTTTCCCATCTTTGATCTACTTGGCTTGTAGCTCGATGTATTGCTGGAACAAGGTGTCTCGGATAATGCTTCACAATGGTTTTAAGGACTCTTCAGTTGATGTCATAGGTACACCTACCTTTTTGCATAAAGTCATCATTAGATGGGGAAAGAATACTTCCACCTTCTAGCTACTAATGTATCTTCCCATGTTCCGAGGGATCCATTTGCCAACACACACCTGCTTTTTTCTACAAAATAGCATAGAGTAAAACTGCTATAAAGGTATTAACGTTGGAAACATTTAAAATAGGTACAATCCGTGTGCAAATGAACTGAATCCACATCTTAGCCTCAGGGAACATAATGGCTTCATGAAAAGATATTGGGATATTAGTACCTGCGCGATACTTCTATTCACCTCTTCCTTCAGTTAAAAAGTTTATAACACTACCCATATCTATGTCTTTAAAATATTCTAAGTCAATTTCATTAATGAAATCATTCTCATAATATGGAGCATTATAGAAATCACAAATTATTCGAGGAGTTACTCGTACCTCTTTCCCTCACACAAGTATTGTATCCCACATATGACATTCAGTATTTCTAGACTCGTGGCCCTGTAAAGATGCATAGAATTCTTATACAACGAGGACCAAGGCATTATCCTTTGGGATCATCCAAAAATATTCCCATCGATGATACTTTACCAAAGGCCATATTTCTTTGCACAAGATCATCAATGGATGAAATCCACTCTCTTGAATGAATGTTTTTTTCTTGAAGTTCATTGACATACTTTTCAACATTCAGATTTGGAAAATTAAAGGGAGTTTGAACCATCAATGGCTCCGTTTCCATGGTTAGTTTAACTTTCCTAGGGGCATTGTATGTCAATATAAATAATGAATTCAGTGGAATAGTAAAAGAAAGTTGAGTTTAGGAACCCTTAACCTTGAATTCCTTGCTTGCTTGTGATATCTCCATCCCTTGTTGCACCAAGTTTGTGAAATGGAATTTGGGAAATTGAGGTTAGGGTTTAATGGATGTTGATAGATTTAAGAGATTTTGAGAAAACAAGGGTTAATAAGTGTTTTAATTAGTAGTAGATATTGTTTTGGGTTATAAAATAGGGTTTTAAGGGTTTAAAATCAATAAAAGTTAGTGTTTAAGCTGCCGGGTCGCATAGTGGATCAGGTCAACCCTGCAAAAATTTGTAGCTATGTTGTGACACAGGGGTTTTGTGTCGCAACATCCTTAGTAGGCTACTGATGTCACGAACAGTGGTTCCATGTCACAACACATCCATCAATTTGGAGATTCTCAAGGACAGTTTGCTATATCACGACTCTCTGGTGCAATGTCGCAATAATGACTCCAATTCGGTCCAAAATTCCTTCTCAAAGATGTTTTGATCTAAAACTTGAACATACATTAGATTCTAAATTATGGGTGTCGAAGCCTCTTTTAAACTGGGGAGGGTATTTTGAAAACGAGAGTCGCCACCAACCTTTTAAAGTGTGATTGGATCACTTTATAAAACGTTTTGGTCTACGAAATTATGAGAAAATAGGTTCGGGAGTCAATTACGTACAAGGAATGATTAGCACCCTCATAACGCCCAAAATTGGTACCAAATTGAATAATTTTCGTCTTAATGTCTAAAGTTTGAAAGAATTTAGAAATGAAATTCCCTTAAAAAAACCGTAATGTTTTGAGTTAAAAGAATCAAGATTCCTTCATTTTAAAAGAGTACAAACATCACATCCAGCATGATTGGATACGATATCTTTAAACTTTCGTAACTGAAATCATCTTGTGATTTGTAAAACTCGTTTAAAAGGATATTTTAGATATTTAGACAAACGGGAAATCGCAACCCAGCATGTTAGGGCACTATTTCCCAAATTCCTAACTACCAAAAACATTGCCTTATTTTTTTAAAATCTTTTGGATCGAATGAAATATAAAGGTTATTTAAAGTGATGATGCATTTAACATATTACGATGTCAATACTAATAATATAAACTACATACTTTAACGCTTCACACAAATATAATAAAGTAAATGATGAATAACAACATAAATTATAGTATACATTATCATTTCATGCAGTTATAATCATAGAAATCAACGAAAATAACAATACAGATTACATGGTACGTACATAATAATATTTCACACAAAATATAACATAGAAAGCAATGAATTTAGTAATTACATAATATATGACAATATTCTCAAAACAACATAAATAATCAATTCTTATGTAAATGCGTTAAACAATAGATATAAAAATAACAAATAAGTGGTGAGATATTATTACCAAAATAATATTAAATAAATATAATAAGATACAAAAAATAAATAAACAAAATTATGAACATACAAATCAAAAAATGAAGATAAGAAAATGAATACACAAAAAAATTAAAAAAAGATGAAGTATTTAATATTTAAATTAGGTATAAATGATGAAGGTGAATTTTCTTAGAGATGATTAATATATATATATATATATAAAATACAGTACACGATATAATAACTTAATATACTTATAAAAATATATGTTATTTGCAGTAAATTTTAAAATACTAAACATTAAAATATAATAATATATATTATTTTATAAATATTTACAAATGTTAATTTTTATATTCCAAAGAATTAACTAATAAATAATGAAATAATATATAATAAAAGAAAAATATTATGAGGAATAATATTTAATAAAATATGATATGTGATAAAATATATAAATAAAACAATAATGAAATATAAATAATACTTAAAATATCATATAAATAAGGGTAATATATATATACTATTATTTAATAATAATTTTTAAAATTTTAGACAATTAATGAATAATAAAATAATTTATAATTTATAATAAAATCAAAATACAAGGAATAATATATAATATATAATAAAATTTATAAATAAAATGAATAATAATATAAATCATAGATAAATCATATAAAATAATATAATATTATATAATATAATAAAATAAAATAAATAAATCTCCAATACTTAATGATAAAATACATAAATATAACATATAATTTTAATATACAATAATAATATACAGTAAATAAATAATAAAATTTAAAATAAACAAATTTATAAGTGTAAAAGGACTGAAATTAAAAGCAATTGAAAACTTTGGGCTAATCAGAAAAATATAAAAAGAGTTTTGGGCCTATTTAGAAAGCGCATTAAAACTAAGGGACTCATTGGGCAAATTGCCCTAATCCCAAAACGACATCGTTTCCCCGAATACGCCTTAAAAGAACTGCTGGGACTAAATTGAATTAAAATCAAAATGTTAGGGCCAGATTATAATAAAATAAAATGAAATTGAAAATACAGAAACACGAAAGGACTAATCGGGCAATTAGCCCATTTTCTAAAAACACGCGGATCCTCCTCGGGTCACGGGTCAACACGCTGATCCTAAGCATCGATACGACGCCGTTTTGTGCTTATTGAATTAAGTCAAAACGACACCGTTTCATTAGGGCTATATAAGCCAAATTTTTAGCTGTAAAATCATTTTCAGCCCATCTTTAAAAAAAAAAGAAAGAAAACCCTCTGAGAGGGTTGAGGAAGGTGCCTTCAGAGTTCTATCGGGAGTCCGTCTGAGGCTTGCACGCGCTCACGCGCCCCCGCCAATCACCGCCATTTATGGCGATCGGAAACTGGAAAGTTTCCTCCTTCAACGTAGATTCAATCGGTACGTTTCTTTTCTTTTATTTTACACTATTAATATGTATTTAAAGAAAGAATAAAATAATCACCTCTATAATCTCCGGTCGACTGTTGGTTTCTTTAGTATAACAATGTATTCTATTTTTATTGAATCTCTCTGTTGAAAAAAAAAACTGTCCTTTACAGATTCAAAAGAAAGGCTTTTATAGCCCTTTGTAAATGATTTACAATCGTGGAAAGAAATCTTTGATTTCTTTCCATATTTTGCTCCTATTTTCTGCTGTCGTCCTTTCCATTTTTTTTTGCAGGTGACGACAAGAAATCCGGCAGTGATGAAGGCTTGACGATGGTAGCGACGGACCAGGCACAGACTGCGCATTGGCTTGCGGCGCTGACGGAGGGTAACTAGAACGACGAGAATTGAAGAGGTGTGACTCTTGGACTGATTGTTGGAACACCGGTGCCTCCAAGGCGCAGCGAAAAATTAAAAAAAAAAAACCGGTGATCCAAACCAAGGATCCATGTGTAAGGAACGAATTGGGGCGATAAAAAGGTTTCGAAATTACCGAAACTTCAATCTGAGTAGATAGCGACGCCTAGGCAACAGGAATGCTGAACCACTATCGAACCAAGCTGCAACCTTTTTCGATGCCGGCCTCTACGTAGTCCACCCGATTGACAATGAACGGTAGAAATCCCAGAAAACTATTTTCAGAGAGTATTTTGCTAAACGGCTGCTAGACCACCTTGCATATTTTCGGGCTAGTTTTTATATATATCCTTTTTAGGGTTTTTGCCCTTGCTATATATAACTCCCTCTTAATTGGTATATATTTATAACGAATTTTAATTCATTAAAATTAATCCGAACATAATAATTATCATTCAAATAAATATAATAATGTTTAACCGAAAAATTATAATTACATTAATTATAATAAAGATTTCAGTAAACTATATTAATTTAAACTTATATACGAACTAAATTCATATATCAATAAAATTATGTTCTGATTATGTGTACAACATCCTTGTACATATAGTATGTTCAACAATTTCATTGCCCAATTAAATTAATTCTATAATTAATTTAATTCATGCGACAACCAAGTAATATACCAACTATGTTTTACCTCGTTCATTTCAACCATAGGGTGTGACCCTATAGGTTCTTGTAACGTTAGCAGTAATATTAGAATAATTCTAATGTTACAAACAATGAGTGGCATCTAGCAATGCATCAATGCTACCTAAGTTACAAGAAGTCATGATTCGACATAACCTTTTGTGATTAACCTTTCATGCATTAATCCTTAAGTCCTATATCTTTTAAATGGACACAAGTCATGGAATAGTCACACTTGTATAGTCCATCCCATGTTTCTTGATACCTTGAGTAGACTATGATAAATAAGTATGACATCTCATATCAACTTATTTGAGCATGGCCATGCATTTCTAGCCTCACTCAATCAAGTGGCCTGAGATATTACTCCCATTATGTAGGAAGGACTTATCCTATATTGATCAACCATATCCCTCAACATAGATTGTGGTATATCCAACATCGATCTTTATAGAACAACCATTCACGGTGTTTGTTTGATCAGATCAAAATATACAACTCACGATGTTGGGATAAAGATGATCTCAAGTATGAGGATCATATACATATTAATCACTATGAGTAATGTTGTGACAATTACATAATAATCCAAGAAACATACTCATAGCGGGTCACTCCAATATGTTGTTCTCTAACACACATATTCATGCATTGATTCTGACACTCCATATCAATGACAACTCTTTATCATCATTCAACTACATGTTAGTCTTAATGCATTATTATTGTCCTAGCCAACAATAATACTTGACTAAGGATCTTTTAAGAATAATCATATTATTCTCAGGACATTATTATAAAACAGTTTATTTATGCACACAGAAAAGAAACTGAAATAATAATGGCAATGCCTTATATTAATAAACATGATAAACCAAGTATGTTATTACAACCATCTCGTAATTGATCTTTGGGCATACTCTTACACTGATTGCGGCGCAAACCCTAGCTAGGGTTTCCTGAAGCTGAAGATAGGTTGGGTCAATTGGGCCAGTTAAACTTTGGGCTACTGGACTAGTTTAGGGTATCAGGGGTATTGGATTAATGATTGTAAATGGGCTCCTGGGTTAAGCGGGTTACTGGGTTAATGTTTAGCTGGGTTATGGGTGTAACGAGCCTCGGGTAGACTTTAAATTTTTGGGCTCTTTATATGGACTATTTAAAACAGTAAAAATTCATTTATTTTTTATTTTTTGTTTAAGGGCCGGGCAAATTTAGGTTATTACAATGGGTTTAGTTAAATATACAATAATTTACAAAAAATCATGCAACAATTCACATATTTTAAGTTACACTCCCAAATTTATCTAGCAATATTGTTGATTCACCCAAGAACGGTTTCTTTATTCTATCAGTATTAGCCCACCGACTGTCGTGCCACTCCACATTTGCCCAATTGTCCCATTCTTTGAACCTGTTTATTCTTTTTGCATTCATAAAAGGAAGTATTCCCTTCGACTTGGGAACTTTAAAGATGAATAATTTTTTTTGTAATGCTCCCCTAATATCCTCTTCTTACTTATTCTGTTGATAGCCACATTTGAATATTCCAGTCTCATCATTAATTTTCATAGTTAGGTCATTTTTCCTCTAAATAATGGTGGATCTAGAAGGGGCCAGGAAAAGTCTTCCTAGTAAGATTGGTATCTCCAGATCTTCCTCAAAATCAAGTACTACAAAATCTACTAGAATAATAAAACTTCGCACCTTAACTAGAACATCTTCTAGTACTCCCTTCGGATGTATCGAAGACCAGTCAACTAATTGCAACGTTATTTGAGTTGTTTTAAGATTCCCTAACCCAAGTTTTTCAAAAAATTGATAAGGGCATTGAATTGATATTGGCTCCTAAATCGCATAGAGCTCTATTAAAATGAATGTTCCCTATTTCTATGGGAATAGTGAAACTTTTTGGGTCTTTCAACATCTAAGGTACTTGTCTTGAAATAATCACACTACAGGAAACACTGAAATTAACTTGTTCTCCTACCTTGATTTTCTTACACCTTGCCATCATCTCCTTTAAGAATTTAGCATATTTGGGAACCTTCTCAATTAGCTCGATTAAAGGTAGGTTAACATTTAAGGTTTTAAACAAATTTAGAAAACTTACAAATTCATCCTCATCCTACTTTTTTCATTCTTCTAATATTGGTGGAAATGGGACTTTCGTGATTTTGGCAACTTTAGATTTCTCTTTTCCTGTCTCAGCCTCTAGTGCATTCTTCTCTTCTGATTCAGGTCCGTCTTCTAATTTCAAAAATTGTCTTGAAGTTCATCAATATTATCCACAATAACCTCCAGAGTAGGTTTTTCTAGACTATTCAGTACTTTACTTAATCTTAGTGTTATAGCTTTCCCATGCTCTTTACCTTCTCTCCTTAAATTATCTTTCATGTTACTTGATATCACCCATCATCCTCATCAATTGGCTCATTTTATCCTTGATCTTAGTTAATGTTCTTGTTGATTTGGTGCACTCAGACTGCACCTGCTTGACGTTTGTTCTTATTGATTGCATCTCCCCCTCAATTCTATCTAAACATTGACTACATGTAGTATGGTCATTTGGGTTGGTTCTGTCCTGGGGTTTCTACAAACAATGTTGGTAATTAGCATTTTTAACTTGATTTAAATTGTTACCTTCTCATTGGTTATCTCCCCACCACAAGTTCAGGTGATTTCTCCAGCTGGAATTTTATGTATTTGAATAAGGGTTTCCACCCCTATTTCCAATGTAATTCACATCCTCGATAGGATTGTTGATATAATAAAAGTGTGGCTTGTATCCTCCATACATAGACAGTGTAGAAATCAATTCAATACGGTTTAATCTATCAAGTATCTGCTGATACCTTTCATCCTCTTAAATAGCATTGATTGTAGAAGTTTTCTGGCCATATGTGAAACGTTCAATTGGCCACTGATAGGAGTTTAATACCATATTTTCAATAATTTCATACGCATCCTCGTACGTCCTATTCTTAAAGGCTCCTCCTCTTGCGTTTGCTTCCAACCCATTGTAAAATACCTGCAATTGCTTCCACTCAGGAAATCTGTGGTGCAGACATTTTTTAATCAAAATTTTGAAGTGTTCCCATGCCTAATAGAAACTTTCTCCTTCCATCGTCTGAAGACAACAATCTCTATTCTTAGCTGAACTACTTTGCTAATCTGGAAGAACTTTTGTCAGAACTTTTCAGCGAGTTCATCTCATGTCGTGATAGATCTTGGTGCCTATGAGTCTAACCAAAAAAAATGTTATCAATCAAATAAAAAGGGAACAATCGAAGATGAATAGCATCATCAGTGACCCTGTTATACTTAAAAGTATCATAGATTTGGAGAAACCCTTCCAAATGCTGATTAAGGTCTTCTGTCATAGTGCCCATAAACTGCATATTATTTCGAATCATTTGTATCATTGCCGGCTTGATCTCGAAATCATTATTTGTAATCACTGGTCTCGCTATACTTTCTTGAACCATATCTAAATATGGTAGTGCATAGTCCATTAAAGTTCTATTAGTCCTAGCCATTTGCACGTTTGCGTCTAATTATGGTGCTGGTGGATCTCCCATGTCGTTATCGTCAGCGTCGTGGAAAAATGGAATGTTAGTGGTACATTAACTACAACTAGTGGTGGTGAATCTTGCATTTGTTGCTACTGCTGCTATCAACAATTTCTTCATATTATTCTTTCTGGATTTGTGACTGCTACAATAGGTGTGTCTCTACTGCGAGTCATTCACCAAACCTAGAAAGAAAAGATTAGTAATACTAAAATAAAATAAATTGTATCTATAACTGATAAATTTCCTAATTATTCTTTAAAATTGAAAGTTAAATTCAATCTAGTGACCTTACCTCCCCGAAAATGGCGCCAACAACTTGACCGCCTCTGGACGTACTAACGTCCAGAGTGTAAATACTGCTATAAAATAGAGAGTTATGAGGCGATATTTGCAAGTATACAGGTCAAGTTAAAATATAGATTTTACAAAGTAGGTGAGCACTCTGAGGATCATACCCAAGGGATGCGAGTACTAAATCAATCTTAACCCCAACAATAAAGATCTAATTAATACTTTAAGTCAGTTATAGTACGAGAGTAAAATAAGAAATATGTTTCAGGTTTGTAAAATAATAAAATAACATAACATAAAAAGAAATTAAAGTTGCGAGAGATAGAGATAAATAAAGTGAATCAAATCTGAAGATGGATGATCAGCTCACTTCAGGAATCCCAATTAATTGTAATATCAAGCTCCTTGTCAACCAACTAGTCACTACCCTAGCAGGATGTTCTAATCTTCCACTAACATAGTGAGTCAACAAGAAATACTTATCTTCTAGCCTCATAGTGCAGAGTGGCTTGAGGTAAAGGTGTTCACGAATAGGTAATACCAATTTTGGGTTAATTCCTACCTTGATAGCTTCCCAGGGTTGTTAGGCCTAGGGTTGTTTCACGTTCTTCATTTTCCAAACAATTGATCCATTGAGTAACCCTACAAAATAGTTAAGAGATCATACCTCCACTCGCTAATCCCCTACAAAAGGATCAATTCCTCATAGCTTTAAAAAAAACAAAGAAAGAATGGAAGAATTGATCATGGGGAATGAAGCAGAATAGAATGTTTAAGAAAGGCTGATTGATATTGAATAATACAAATCCACAGAAGTTGATCTTTCTTCACAATTAGATCTCTTGAAGAAACCAATACACAAATCGAAAATCTAAGAAAAGAATTTCAACTAATGGAATGGTGTCCATAATGTGTGCCAAAGAAGCCTATTTATAGCCTTCAGGTAGCCGTCGTCCTTAGCCCTAGGTTAGCTGACGTTCCCAAGCTTTAAGTTCAATTTTGCATACCAAAACACCCCTTCTTCGTGTTTTATTCTCATCACAGAGTCGATGTCACAACACACCAAGACCTCTTTCGTGACATAACAACCAATATGCTCCTCTGCAACCATGTTCAGGGGTATGTCGCAACATCCTCAGCCTATGTCATGACATTGAAGGCAGTTTCTCACTTTCTCTATGCTACTCTCTATGTTGTGACATTGGATCTCCTATGTGGTGACATAGTGTCCAGCATTGGCCCGAAATACATTCTAATGGTCTCCTACACACTCATGAAGTACCTTGTTCGTGAGTCAATAAAAGACTCAGTGCACTTTTATTGTTAATACATAACAAAAATGCTTGTATTCAAGCTCTTTAAATGTGAAAACTAGTTTAAGGTCAATAAAACAACATTAAAAGACCAAGAAGATTAAATCAAATCGATTAGGGTGATTAGCTCACTTGGTAATCTTCATCATACATTCTCTACCTTAGTCACTACCTCAGATGACTTCCTAAAATAACGAGCCAAAGAGAATTTGCCATGGTTAAGGTGTTCACAGATGGACAATACGAATTTTAGGTTAATTCCTACCTTGATGCCTAGGGTTTCTTTCATGTTCTCCCTTTCCCAAATAGCTGATCTGTTGAGTAACCCTACAAAATAGTTAACAGATCATACCTCTACTTTTCCCCTATAGTAGTATTAGTTCCTCATGGTGTTCATAAACAATATATAATCGATGTAAAGAGAAAACATGCTAATTAAATCGACAAGATCGAGTAAATGGAAGAGCTTGATTGTATTTATATTAAGCATAAATCCACACTATTGAATGATTCCACAATCTAGATCTCTTAAAATAAAACAATGAATAAATAAACTAAACTCTATAAACCTAAGAAAGAAAATGGAACTAAATCTAAAGAAGGAAACTAGGTTAATGAAAGGTGTAAATAACATGTGTCAAATAAGCGTATTTATAGCCTTCAGGTGACCGTTGTTGCGTGTAAATAACTAATGCAATTGTGCAAGCATACACGTCATTCAAGTAATAAAGTGATAAGCAAGTATCGTCTCCACGGGAATCAAAAATTGGTAAGAAATTGACTAAGTTATTGTAATCCTATTGACTATACTAAATAATAAGAAATACTCTCAAGTTGAATAAGATGTTTGTATAATGAATTAATTAAATCAAATGCTAAAAAAGGAATTGATATGGAAAACAAAATGTTGTGACAAATTACAGAGAAAAGCAAGAGTATTTCTATTATTGAATTAATAGGGCTGGAATTATTCAGGTGAAATGTTCATATCAAAATAATGCCAAGGAAAAATGTTGTCTAATCAATTGCTCAGAGAGTCACTACTGTAACCTACCTCTTTCGGTAGCTAGATCTTAAGCTAGAAATCTAACTTAATATATATCTACAGAACTCTGGATTAATAACTACAATGAATGTTCTTCTCTGTACAACTCACAACATCTATGTCTAGAGTGCTACGAATATTCTGTCGAGTATTTGCTTGCATCAAATGATTCAAGATCCAGTATATTTAACCTTTTTAGAATTAAAAATACATCTAAGAACATAGCACACAATCAACTATTTCTAGAGCTTGCATGCATGTATTTAAAATAAGCATAAATCGAATGAAACGGTGACATTGACAATCTCAAATCACGGGCATTAAAGATGATAAAATATTCACCCAAATAACTCTGACCCAAAAAAATTTTAGTTCAAGGGTGGAAAAGTTAACATCAAAATAAAATCATTAATTAACATTCTCAAATAAGTTCGAATCACAGAAATCAAGAAAATAAAGGTAGAAATGAAGGAATTCTTGCCACACTACAACTTTTCATTATTCTTCAAATTGTACGTGAATCCAAGATAACTATCTCTCCCCCTTCTTCACATCTGTATTCTCCTCTTTTGAGTTTCTATGCTTCCTTTCTCTTCTAAATTTTCCACGCAATTTCTCTACAAGATTTTGTTGTAGAGAGAGAAACCGCTCTCTTTCTTTTATTTTCTCCTCACAATTTGTGTGTCCTTCCTCTCCTCTCTCCTCCTTTTATAGGGTAGATATGTCCTCTCAGCACACATTTTTCTCCCTCTTTTTAAGTGGTTTTATCTAGTTCATGGATAGCTGGCTAAGAGTGACAAGACTGAGCGTTGCGCCAACATTATCTTAGAATTGCCGTGGCATTTAAGTTGGCAATCCATCCAACCTTTTGCCAACGCAATATTTCACTTCCTTCATTCACTTCCTCATTTTTCTCCTTTTCTTCATCATTTCTGCAGTTGCTGCATACAACAACCACTTCCCTTTATCCCAACAGGAAAAGTAATATAAAATGACATTCAAGGCACAATCCAAGCGTTATTATGCAATGTTCTAAAAAGTACCTAAAATGAAAATATATCTACTTAAGTACAAGTATTTAATCAAGTTTAAAGGCTCAAAATAGAACTCTTTTTAAAAGTTATCAACCGTTGTCCTTAACCCTAGGTCAATTGATGTTCCTGAGCTTTAATTTCGATTTTGCCTCTCCTTCATGTTTAATTTTCATCCTAGAGTCGATGTCGCAACACCAGGACTTGTGTCGCAACATAGAAACTAGTATGCTCCTCTATAGCCATCTTCAGGGGTATGTCACGACACCTTTAGTCTGTGTCACGACATCGAAGGAAGACTTGAGTTTTCTTCATTCTATCCCCTATGTTGCAACATCAGACCTCTCGTGTTGCGACATAGCAACCAGTATCGACCTAAAATGCCCACACTTACAAGTACGTTAGCTCTCCTTTAGCCCTTATTCGGCCCTTACGGTCAATGAAAGACACAATTTTCACATTTTATTGAATGTCAGTAAAACTAAAGAAACTTAACTAAAATGTAATGAAAATGCTTGCATTCAGGGTTTTTAAGTGTGAAAACTAGTTTAATCTACTAGACTAAATTACGATAGATCAAATACACATAATCAATTGAACTTCAACCTTGTTATAACACGATTTCAAGTTTCAAAGTTAGTAACATTTAAACATACAGATTACTCAGTATTCATAAATTGCTATAATTTATTGAGAGCATTTCCATACCAATCAACTTTTATTATTCCGATGGATCTTTGTAAAAGCACACATTACATGAATCTAGAACAGATAATGCTCGTAAGAGCTATTCAGATATAGAAAATTGTGTCAGGTTACCCATTTGGGCTAAACCAATGACAGCATAGATAAACTTGCTTGGCCAAAGCTATTTAAACATGTAAAATGACAACGGACTTCCAGTCCACGGTGAATCCGTGTCAAATGTAAATTTGAGTCTACAACACATGGAGGAGCTCGGTCCAGAGCAGGTATTCAGACAGAAATCTCATTTATGAAACTTTTACTCGTCCATCGAAGTCATTCCAGAAAATTTCTTTTCTATTTCTTAACAAAAGAATTCTTTACTACATTGTAAACTAAATAAATATATAGATATAATCAATGACATTTGAAATCTAACTATAACAAAGTCATGAGACTTTAAAACTTTAACATTTAAATCCTTTAAACATCAAAACTACTAAATATCAATTTACAAAATAGTACCAATTAACCACAAAACTTAATAAGCTATCAACTAAATTCAAAAACACTTCAAACTCATTCATGGAAAGTCCCAAAACTTTTAAAAATTTTATAAAATAGTCCCTGGGCTAGCTAAATCGACTTCTCGAGATTTCAAAAATATAAAAATTACAAGAAGCGGGTTAAAAATCACTTACCAATTGAAGTTTAAAGGTTAAAATGTGATAACCCTAATTTCCCTTCAACATTCGGCCATGGAAAACAAAAGGAAGAAGATGATAGAATTTTTTTCATCTTTTTTCTTATTATTTTAACTTATATAGTTTGGTTTTCTTGTAAATATTAAGATATTTTTAATTAAACCATACTTAACCTATCTTTAACTTAATTAAATTCTATTAATATGAATGATGACATGAAAATCCATTAATACAAATATGTCTTGGTTTAATTATCCAAATGACTTTTGATCTATTTAATACTTCATGTAATTAAAACTTTTACCTCATTTGCAAATTAGTCCTAAAGCATTAATAAATCAAATAAACATCAAAATTATTAAACTAACTTTTATTACGACACTCTATTAAATTCATAATATTAACTAAATAACAAAATAATGACACACTCATCAGGATTGTAGTATCAAAATCACTATTTTCGACACCACTAAAAAATGGAATGTTACAATTGTCAATGGAAAAACATCACAAAAATTTGCAAAAATGTTGAATAACTAAGAAAAAAATTAAAGAATAGGAAAGAAGAAACTTTTGATTATTTTGGTGATTCTCTGAAGATCGATCGTAGTAGCTTCTTTTGATTCTCATGATTACTCCTTCGTAAAATGCTCCTCAATGTGGCCGGTCCAGAGTTTCCTCAAGGAAAATGCTAGCTAAGGGAGGTGGATAAATGGATGGCTCATGCGTGGAAAAGAGGAAAGAAAAGATGAGAGGAATCTGAATTGAGATATGAATGAGGGATACTTGAAATGGGAAATGAGATGTGGTATTTATAATAAAGGAATGGCTAGAGAGTTTGTTAAAAATAGCATGGAGATCCCTTGAAATGCTCCCTTGCTTGGCTGGCCATAAAATATGGAGGAAGAGGTTAGTGGTTTATTGATTCATGTTTGATTTCATGCATGAATCATCCAAGGGGTTGGACGGTTTCTTGGGTATTAATTGGGGGTTGATTTTTTATTTTTTTCACAAGTGTATGGACCTCCAAAGTAATTATCCCCAAGCTAATTTGGGCTTCTCTTGATGCCTTAGCCGAATTGGACTACTCTCCCTCTACTTGGACAATTTTGTGACCCAAATAACTATCAGACTTGCTCTCCTCAACAAGACTACTTCAACTAGATCAAATTGACTTCTCTTTACTCAATTTGTTGTCTTTGCTGTCCAATTGAGGTAGAGTATAACTCATGTCCATGTATGGTTTAAATAAGCTCTCACACTTATTAATTCAATGATCCCACTGTAACAAATAAAGCAAAGAAATTACTATGTAACATAAGATAGTTAAATTATGCAAAATTTAATACATAAATCCATAAAATTGTATACTTTACTAAAATTATGCCCATTGTCTCAATATGAACAAAAATCACCTAATTACATATCCAAATACTTAGAATTAACTTGTATTTTGATTGCTTGAGTTGATTCCTTAGCTAATTTTTGAATGTGTTGTGTAATTTACTGTGTTAAAGCTTCAGAATCATTAGGACCTTTTACGAGTTAAGGAAAGGCTAGTTTGAGCTTTTGAAATTTCGACAAAAATGTATCTGGTGAATGTTCAGAATCACTGCTTGTGGACACGATTCATTGCATTAATTGGGAATTTAGAAGTAGCCTAAACCCTTACTCTAAATTTCGAGTGTAACCTTTCTCATTCTTTTGGCTATTATGTGAATATGTGTTGTGAAATATGTGGTAGTGTGTTTGTGTAAATGTGAAGTGAGACGAGATGCTATAACATGTGTTATGGGTTCATGATTACTGTTGTTAAAGTGTATATGTAGGTGTGCTATACATGCTAAATGGTAGAGATAATATCGTTTATAATGTGATATTTGCAGTGAATAAGTGCAGTGAACTGTAAGTAAATGTGTGTTAATAACGGATATTTTGGCCTTGTGAACCTTGAGACCATTGGATATAATTGGCATGCCATAGGATTGTAAGTACTTACCTATATGTCTTATATGATTTCAAAATTGAGGCCTTGGGATATGTTAGAGAGATAAGGGAATGTGAGCTAAGATCCATTCAATGGGACATGTTTGGTGTGATAGAGAGTGTTAGCTATATGCTTCACTTTTTGGGATATGCTCGACTCTATGAGTCATTTGGTGTGTTGGAGATCTGTGTATCCGATGAGTGGTGATAGAGCCCACTTTATGTTTTATAACTCAAGTGTCAAATTATCCTAAAATGTAAATATGTGTATTGTGATGTATGCTTAAATGATATGTGATTATTATGTAAATGAATAATTGAAAGATGCATGAACAAGTAATGTCAAAATAAAGTTGAGATGTTGTAATTATGCTAATGGTTATTCCATTAATGCTTGATGAACTATTTGCATGGTAGTTGTGCTAGGCATTCATTGAGCTTGTAAAGCTCACCCATTCCTTTTAAACCATTGCAGATTAGTAGTGTCTCAGTGTGAGCGGTGTGGTTCCAAAGGATTGATCCAAGTAAAACTATATAACTATTTCGTAGGCGTTATTTATTCGTTTATGTTTTGGGGAAATAAAGGCAATATGGTAGACTTTTTGCTGGTATTTGCCATGATATTTTGGATGTTTCCATAGCTTATTGGTTCTTAGGATTTAAAGATTCGAATCATGATATATTGATTATTGCTTAGACTTATCCTCGATGTTTGAAACTGTTATTATAGTTGTTTTGACGTTTATTTGATATGGTAAAAGATGCATGTGGAATAGTTTATGTTTGGAATGGATTATTTGCCTTATTATGTTCTATTTTTTATGTCTGGAGCAGAGGTAACGATATTTGGGTTTTAAAAATGATACCTCTATGATTTCTAAATGTGCAGAAAGCCAGTTTTGTAATTTGGTATCAATATCATATCACGAGTATCGATACTCAGGGTAAAATTACCGATAATTTTTTAAAGGTACCGATATTTTCTGGTGTTTTATTTTTAGGTGAGAAACAGACTGCTGTTTTGGTATTGATTTTTCAATCGGTATCGATACCGTGGAAGGAAAATACCAGTACCCATGTTTCAGTATTGATACCTACGTAGTCAATATTGAAATTTTGCTAAGTGGTCCCATTACATGTCTAATTGTTGTTATAAGTTCATTTGAGGTATGATTGGCATGTTTTAAGGATGTTCATTATATGTTTGACTCAAAATTCACACGAATGCTATTAAAAGGGGACGATTGCTTAATAAAGAGACATTTTATCATGTGAGTGACGTGAGACGGTGATGTGGCATCCTGATATTCGGGCTTGTCAACCAGATCAGGTATAGAATGTTACAATCACACACCACAACCAACTAAAAATAACCATTTAAGTTTACATCAAAATACATACTTCTTACCTCAAATGACACACAACATATAACTAAAATGCTTATAACCATACATTACCAAACCCTATCTACATGCCAATTATAATCGAGCCAAAAATAAACAATTAGCTACCGAAAGAGTTGCCAGATAGTGTGGTAGCCAAAAATGATCCAATCGATAGCACGAATTCGATAATCTACAAGGAAGAAAATGTAACAAGGTAGGCTTACTTAAAGCTTATTAAGTCTGTATTAAACTTTAACTTTAACTTATTGTAATTGTTGTAACTAAAACATTTCGCAATTAATTTCATAAACAAGGTCATGATTTCATTTATTTCCTATACACACCACAAATGTCACAAGGTTAGTGTGTTCATATATACAAAACACATAACTTTATCATGTCATAAAAATTATAAGTAAACACATTTAAAACTCAATTCAACCATCACATATTCATTTAACAACTCACATTTTATTCCAAATATCTATATCCAATGTTCCAATTCATATATCAATTTCCATATAATTGATTCATATAACCATTTCATATATCTATTTCCATATAATTGTAACACCCCAAACTCGGCCTAGACGTTATGGCCAAATTCAGAGATGCCACAAAGAATAGGTTCTGAAAACGGAGTTGTTACGTTAAATCATCTCAGACTATTATCTCAAAATCTTTTATAACCATAATAAAAAATGTTAATTAATTGTTTTCTTTTCCAAAAATTATCTACAGTGGAAGTTTAATAAAATCGATACCTTTCAGAAACCAGATATGTATTTTTAGAAAAACTTTATTTGCATAAAACCATCGTTATCATAAAACATTTTATCAAAGCATGCAAGTTAACGAACAATCCAAAACCAAAAACCAACGGTTAAAATTCCATATAGTCCAGAGAGTCCCAGAAATTACAAACTCTCAAATAATCTGAAATTTAATATAAAAACCATAAATTATTAAATTAAAATAGTTTATGGTCAAGTGGCCACCGCTGAGTCTCCGCTGCACCAATCCACCTAAGTCTGTGGATTACCTGGACAGAACAGACAAACATATGTGAGTTTTCGTAAACTTAGTGTGTAACCCAACAAAATTAAGCATGCAAACATACAGAAATCTCATAACAAACAGATACAGATTCGGGCTCATGCCTATTTTAGGTACAGTCATCGGAATCAGATATACAGATCAAAACATACAGAATCCTAGCCCCGTCCTCTACACACCAACTCCATCCATCCCAACACACCATGTGGGGTTAAAAACACCCACCCATCCCTACACACCATATCGTGCCAATACAACACAAGTTAGATAATGTACAACCAAGTTGCTAGAATATAGGCGATGATTGCTATACAGAATACTTCCTCCACATATACATATCCCACCCTAATAACAGATACAGAAAATCAGATACAGATATAACAGATTTAAATATGCTCGACATGCTTATAAACAGATACAGACATACACATCGCATTACAGTCAGGCATACATTTAAAATCCTACCCAGTTCAGTCTATCAGAATATCATAACACACAAAATAGGGTTAAATTAGCCCTTACCGACACTACAGCAAGCCCACAGTTGATCGGAGCATCCCGTGCGACCCTAGGAAAAATTATAGAAATATGGGCCCACACGCCCCATGTGGCCCACACACCCATATTGGCCTTGCCTGTGTGGCCCACACGGCCTAGCCTAAAAACCCACACGCCGGTGTGGAATGCCCGTGTGGGCCCACATGCCCAACTTGACCTAGCCCGTGTGGCCCACACGGTTGTGTCATGTGCATGGCCATGCCTTCGTCGACCACACTGTCGTGTCTCGCACACGGCCAACCACACGACCAGGTATATGCCCGCGTAGCGTCGACAGCGAGGTTTTTCAACTTTCGTCGAAGCTTTTTTTCTGCTTTTTGGGTACACACCTGGTACCACTTTGGTGCGAAAACTATCCTGAGCCTTCCAAGACCTAAAAATAGAGTATCCAAACATTGACTTAGCAGATTGGTTAACAAACTCGTCACAAGAATCAACAAGGAGCCGACTTACCACTGATGCCAAAATGCCTTTAACGTGCACTAAACCGTCAATAAATCTCCCCAGATTGACATCGATAAATGAAAACTCAAACCAAAAATCAATGACAAAAAGAGTTTTACTTACCACACCAAAAGGAGAATCTGATAATTCCCACAGTACAATCAAACAATGAGTTCCGAGTCAAAATGAAAGAAAACCAAAATAGAGAGTTACAGAGATGGAGGAAAAAAAGTCAGAGAAGGGAAAACAAAAGAAATTCTGATGTGATTTTCTTATAGGAGAGAGAAAATTTGAAAATAAAAATAAAAAGATAAAATAAAATAAAAATAGTAGATATCCCAAATCCCTTAATTTACTCCCCACTAACCCACTAACATCCAATTTTTCAAAATCCAACTCCATCAAGACTCTATCAAAAAATCGAGTAAAAATATTAGCATTCATGCTCGCGCAGATATTTGAACACAGGACTTCCAACATACTAACCCCCTTACCACTTGAACCAGCAGGCTCATTCTAATATGGATTTACAAGCAATTTAATATAAACTCACCCCACAACGGTGAGGCTTGGATCAAAAAATTGCAAAATTTGGCAGAAGTGGGACTTAAACCCAAGACCTCTCACACACACCCAAAACACTTAACCACTGAAGCAGATACAGATTTGTGTCAAATTTTACAAAAACAAAATTAAATTAATCAGGGCGTTACAATAACTGACTCATATAACCATTTCATATATTTATTTCTGTATAACTGATTCATATAACCATTTTCATATATCTATTTTCATATAACTGACTCATATAAACATTTCATGTATTCATTTTTCACCCAATAAACCAAAAGAAATAACATCGGATACGCGAGAATGATGCACACATAAGCTGTAATTGTATATGCTCATACAAGCTATAAAATGGGCCTACTCACAGATGTAGGTCAGGATTTTAGGCTACACAATGCTACTCACACGAGTTATGGATAATTCACAATAAATGCAAGACCTCAACCATTGGTAGGACATCCAAGACCAACACCCAAAACGATAAGTAACCCTAATGACATATCATTTGTATCCTAAGAATTCACGAGGTTCATACGAGCCATGATTCAAATTAATATCATATGATTACTTAAGCATTTCTTTGTCCTATGAATTCAACTATATAATGTATCTATTTTTAATCACGACTCTCAATTATAATTTTGTTTCAGTTTGATCCATTTTCACAACCTAATATTTACTACACAAGTAAACTAAAATATAACATACTTAGATATTTTTAATTCGCAAAAAAATAATTAAACCAATTCATTCATTACACAAACTTACCAAATCCAAAAACTGCAACGAACACAACACCGATTATTAAACTGCTAACTTTCCTTTTCCACGACTATTGTTTGGTTGACTCGTTTCTTGATCTAAATATAATATTTTAATTCAATTATCCAATTCAAATACTTTTAAATACTAAATTTCATGCAATTGACCCTCTAATCAATAGTTTACACTTTTACCCTAAACTTTTACCTTTTATTCAATTTAGTCATTAATCTCAAAACTTATACAATTATCACAATTAAACCAAAAACCAAGCTAGCCAAATATTTAATTATAATTACAAACCACAATTATTGAAATTTCACGAGAATTTTATGCTAAATTTATTATCTTATCAATTCAGTCCTTTAACTAAAAACTAACTAAAATCACTTTACAAAATAGTCCTATTTCATTATCAAGCTTAATAATCTATCATCAAAAATCAAATGTAATAAATCAAAACATTTAACAATCTTACAAACTAGTCCATGGGTTAGCTAGATTAAGCTACAAGGATCTCAAAAACATAAAAAATATTAAAAACGGGTTAAAATGCTTGCCATGCAAGGAAGAATAGCTTTGGCTGAACCTTGGGTTCCATGCTAATGGAGGAATCAATTTTAGGAAGAAAGATGATGAAGATGACAATGTTCTTTTTATTTTGTTTATTATTGAACATGTGGTTATTATAAAAATAAACTTATTTTAACACATAAAAATACATATTTCTATCCACTAACCAGACATTAGTAATATTTAACGTATAATTGCATTATAAAACCTTCATTTTATACTTTTATAATCATTTAATACAAATAAACCTATAGCGGTTAACTTTTACAGCTTTTACGATTTAGTCCTTTTTCGTTAATTAAATATTTAAACATTAAAATTTCTTGACCAAACTTCAATACACCTATTTAGTAACTTCATAAATATTTACGGGTTCAGTTTACAGAAATGAAGTCCCAAAACCTCATTTTCCAAAACCACTAAACTTTAGGGACAAACCATTTGTACTGAACTATTCATTCAATTAACAAAAATTATCATATAAAAATTCAATATAGTACTATATTTCACTCATAAATATTAAATAATAATATTTACGAATTTACTTGTCGGATTTGTGGTCCTAAAACCACTATTTCCAACACCACTAAAAAATGAGTTGTTATAATTACAACTCCAACAGTGAACCCAATTATCACAATCACCCACCAAATGCACCTCACTTACAATAAGATTTACTCTCCAAGAAATTCCTAACATAATAGTGTAAAAATACAAACCAAAAGATTAATAGACACTTAATAAAAGCACTCACAAAAACACTCAACGGGCACATCCAAATGAAGTCAACCAGCAGCTTATATATAGGATGATACAAGAGTAGTAGCATTTTGATAAGCTTAAAATTCTCAATTAAAAGCAAAATTTATCTCTTAAATTATCTCAAGTAATTATCCCATGAATTACTTCATATGCAAGTCTCTCATCAATTTAAAATATACTTAAAAGGTAAGGATAGATAAGGTTTTCTTTCAATCAAACTCTCTTTTTCCTTCTTCCATTAAAAATACAAGCTTCTAGAAATATGAAAATTAATTCAAGTTAAAACTGGAGATCATTTGCAAATAGGAAGCCAACCAAAATTACCCAAGTAAAAACTACCATCAAATTTACTGCACTTTAACTGTCCCAAGTGTTGTCCTAACTTTTTGTCCCAAGTGTTGTTCAAACAAGGAATGAAATAATGGTGTAACAGTCTATTTTTAGTCAAATCAAAACAGTGGTTTTGGGACCACAAATTCGAAGATAAAATTATTATTTTATTATTATTTTAATTTTTATAGCATGATTGAATGATTGTGTGAAGTTTCGTTTAGAAATTTTATCGTTTGATTGGTCAATTTGATAAAAGGACAAAATCGCATAAAGTGCAAAATTGATGTTCTAATAGTTAAAGGTATTAAATAGCTATGGAATATTAAATTAGAGGTCCTTATGTTGTAATTAGACCATTATTAAAGTGGGTGGACATTTATATGCATGGTTAATAGAATTTTAATGGTTTAATATCAAGGTTAAAAAGGTAAATTAATAAATAACCTTAAGTAAATAACATAAAAATTAAAGTCATCATCTTTCTTAGTCTTGCTCCACCAAAAATTTAAAAGAGAGAAAGCCATTTTTGAAGACCTAGGTTCGACCAAAGCATTTTTGTCAAATTAGGTACGATTTTCATCCCGTTTTTAATGATTTCTATGTTTTTTAGATCGTTGCAACTAGGTCTAGCTAGGCCAGGGACTAATTTACGAAAACTTTAAAGATTTAAAAGATGCCATTGTTGAATACATGTGTATCTTAAAGTTTTTTGATAGATTATGAATGCTTATTGATAGATATATAAGTTTTGTTAAGTGATTTTTAGTAAAAATGCAAATTAGGGATTAAATTGTGAAATGTGGAAATTTTGTAGTTAAAATGTGAAATAAATGAAAAATATGGGCTTCTAGGTGCGTAATAGTAATTCGGCTAGCATGGGTTTATTTTGAATTTCATTAATTTGTTATTTTATAAAATAAAGACTAAATTGTAAAAGAGGTGAAACATTAGGGGCAAATGTGTAAATGTGCTTAAATGTGTGTTTTGGATTAAATTGAATAGAGAGATTATTAAATAAGTTAATTTTGAATATATTTAGATCAAGAAAAGCAAAATTCAGATCTAGATCAGGGAAAACTAAAGTTATCAACTAATCAACTTATTTCGTCATTTTCACATCTTAAGTAAGTTCGTATACTATAAGTTTTGATATAAATGTATTTCATATGCTTTGATATTTCATAAATTGTGAATATGAGATTATGGATATGATCGATATTGATTGGATGATGATTCGACATTCGAAATCCCAGTTGAACCTTAGGAATAGTTTAGGATACTAGTGACATGTCATTAGAGGATACATTAAGTTGGCTTTGAGCCATGATATTAGCACTTCGGGTGTGAGTTATACCGATTTGGCTTCGGGCCATGAATATCGGTTAATTTGGCTTCGGGCCATGATATCAATATTTCGAAAATAAGTTACCTTGATTTGTCTTCGGGCCATGGAATAGGTACTTAGTGTGCGAGACTCTTAAGTATCCGACTTCTATTCTGAATGGTTCAACGGGTAAACAAAAGATGTGATTGAGTATGAGAATGATATGTGACGATCAGGTATGTACGTGACATGTATAAGCTTTAGTTAGAAGAAACTTGTGAAGAATGTGATTAATATCATAATTGTGTATATGAAAGGTTTGTTAGATAATATATGCTAATTGCTGATATATTCAAATTGTTGTATTATAATCTTGAGATTGAACTAAGTTTATTGCATACGAACTTACTAAGCTTTATAGCTTACTTTGTTTATTTTTCTCGTGTTTTATAGTGTTATCAAGCTAGCTCAGATTCGGGGATCGTCAGAGATTGCTTCACACTATCCACCTATCACTCAGTACCTATTAACTTTGGTATTTTAAGTATATGGCATGTATAGGGACTTGTTCTTTTTGGTATATATGTTTTGGCCATTTGTGTTAGCTTATAAATATTAGGTTTGGTATGTAAATATATAGCCATGTGAATTGGCTTATAATGGTGAATTTGATGATGTATATAAGTGTGCAAATAGCCTTTGTTTGAGTTCAGTAATTACCTTATAAATGTTAGTTATAATGATATTTGGTACTTGCTAAAAATGGATATGATGAATATCAAATGGTTGATGAATTGGTAATTAGTAGGCTTATGAGTTAGGTAATTTGATACATGTTTGAAAATGACCATATTGATGAATGAAAAGGGTAAAATTTGATAGTATTTGAATTGTATATTGTGGTATGGTGAGTCTTGTAATTGTTGATATTGAAATGGAATAAATGATACTTGGTTGAAGTAGATTGAATGCTTATTTATGCCATGTATTGGTACCAATTGGTTTGATGTAGTAATGCACAAATTTGGGTGGCAAATTGGCTTGGTAAATAGCCTATTTTTGTCCACACGGGCGTGTGTCTCAGCCGTGTGTGACACGCGGTTATGTTACATGGTCGTGTGTCCTCTAGTGTTGAAATCAAAATCAAGTCAATATGCTCAACGCGGCCTCACACACGGGGCGTGTGACTTGCCCGTGTGGCATAAGTCAGTATACCCTACATGTTTGGCACGGCCTGGCACACGGGCGTGTGCGTTGGTCATGTGACTCAAGTTAGAGAGTTAAACAGGGTCAGACACAGGCTGGGACACGGCCATGTGCTCCCATTTCGAATGTCCACATGGCCTGTGACACGGGCGTGTTGTTGGTTGTGTGAGAGACACGGCCCGGGCCACACAAGTGTGTTTCCCCTGTTTTGAGAAAAATTTTCTAAGTTTTGTAAAAAAATTTTGAGTTATCGATTTAGTCTCGAACCACTCCTAAAGCATGCTTAAGGCCCCATAGGCTCGTTTAAGGGACATTATGTTTGGTTATGATTGAATTGCCTTTAAATTGATAACTTGTATTTGAAATATATGTTCAAATATGTTGTAAGTCTGGTAATGCTCTGTACCCTATTCCGGCATTGAATACAAGTGAGGAGTGTTACATTTATTGGTATCAGAGCTCCAGCTTAGTCGATTCTAGGACTAACATAGCATGTGTGAGAGTCTAGTTATACATGCCATATATAAATTGTGATAGTGTGATGACTCCTGACATTTTAAAATGTGTTGTCATATAGTAAATGGATCCTAATCGAGCTATAGCTAATAAGGTTGAAAGTAATGCACTAGCTCCCACTCAATGGACAGCGCCATCTGATTCTAGACCTGTATCGACTAGCCAGAGAGGAGAGGCTAAAGATATAACGCCCCAAAATTTGTATTGTTGTTCCTGTTAAACTGTTACACAACTGTATGTCTGCTTCAGTGGTTAAGTGTTCTAGGTGTGTGTGTGAGGTCCCAAGTTCAAGCCTTGCCTTTGGCAAAATTTTGGTATTTTTCCTGATTAAAGCCTTAACCTTGTTCAATAGGCTTATATTTAACTATTTGTAAAAGCATATCAGAATGGGCCTACTGGTCTGATGGTTAAGTGAAGTGCTGGAGTGTTAGAAGTCCTCTGCTCAATTCCCTGCGTCGGCTTTATTTTTGTGCGGTTACGGGGAAGAGTTTGAGTTGGATCAGAAATATGAGTAGTGGGTTGTTAGTGGAGAGAAATAAGGAGAAAAGGATTGGGGGTTAATAGTTTCAGTGAATACCGCTTATTCGCTACCCTTTCTCCCTTTCCTCTCTTTTTACTGTCGATTTCCCTTCCCTTACTCCTTTTACTGCCGAAATTCCCTTGCTTTCTCTCCTATTTCGATTATTCTTTCTTTCTTCCTTTCAATCGTCCTCTTATTCATGGTTAAGGGCGTGTGTGGTAAGTTTTCATTTTACTAAACTTGAATGTTACTCTAATTAAGTGTCTAAAAAGGTGTTTTGGTTGCTGTTTAGGGGTTACTCGTGAGGCTGGTATTAACGTTTTGCCGACTTAAATTGGAGTTGGGCACATTTTGCTAGCGGTAAGTCGATTCTACGATTTTAGGATTGGTTGTAAGACTCGTTTTGGATTCTAAAAAGTTAGAATACTCTAATTATAGGTATTGGTGGTCTCGGGATAACTATTTCAGCGATTAAACTAGATGTGTACTCGATTACATAGAAAACAAGAATTGGTGAAAGTCAAAAAACAAATCTGTCGATGCTACATGGGTGTGTGGTCACCCATGTGATAGGCCGTATGGCAGTACACAGGCGTGTGATCAACGAGCCAGGCCGTGCATGTAAGACACGAGTGCATGACATGGCCGTGTGATGGGAGTGAGACCGTGTGCGAGACACGGGCTGGACCAATTTAAGCCGTGTGAGCCACACGGGCATATGGAATTCTGAGCCAGATCACACGGCCAAGGCCAATTTAGACCGTGTGGGCCCACACAGGCAGGCCATATGGGCGTATAAGCCCATTTTTCTGAAATATTCTGTAAGGTTGCACGGGCCGCCCAAGTCGACTGTGGACCTACTGTATGGTCGATAAGAATTACTTTGACCCCTAACTACGTGACCTGATTATGTGATAAATGTGTTTAGCATGTTACACTTAGCATGTATACCGATTTGAATGTACGATCTGATAAATTGCATATTAGCATGTCATATTTGTATGTTGCATTGCATTGGGGTTGGGTTGGTATTATTTGGAGGAAGTATTCTGAAAGGCTCTTAAGCCTGATATCTGGCAGCTCCACTGCAATTATCTGGTTATGTGCCGCACTGCGGTACAGCATGGTGTGTAAGGATGGGTGGGTTGATTTTATCCCCACATGGTGTGTAGGGTTGGACTGAGTTGGTGTGTAGAGACTAGTCGGTAGGACTCTGTTATTCTATTCTGTTCTATATGATATATCTTAGATGGGCTAAGGCCCTACTTTGTATTTGATTCTGTATCTAAGTGGGCTAAGGCTCACACCGATTCTGTAATGGGCTCCAGCCTCAGACTGTATTCTAATGTATGTTTGTATGCATGTTTTATCTCTAGGGATTACACACTGAGTTGAAAAACTCACCCTTTTTTGTTTTATTTGTTCAGAAAATCCCCAGCATTATGGATCGGAGTAGCGAAGGACTCAACGGTGGCCACACGGACTTGGACTATTTTCTGTTTACCTATGATTTAATTTTTATTTGGGGAAATTTGATGCAATTAAGGCCATTACAGATGTTTTATTAAATTAGGGTTTTACAATGTTTTACGATTTTTATTACTGGTGGTAGGAAAACTTGGGTTTTCAAAAGGATTGAATGTTTTACTAAACTACCACGTCTTCCACAAAGTATGATATTTTAGAAAATAGTTAACAGTTTGGAAATAAATGACACGATTTGGAAATTAACATAAGTTACTGAAAAGTTATTTAAATGGAGAAAGGGTTTATTCTTTTAGCATCGCTACGATTTCAAAAGCACTATCATGTGACATCGCCAGATTCCAGCGCTGGTCCTGTAAGTGTTCTTAAATTCTATTTAGATTTGTCTGAAAATACTACTAGCATGCTCGAAACAGCCAATAGGTAGTATACTGTACTGAAAACACTCTAGGTAGTGTAAACTGAACTGTGATGAGACTGAGATCGCGATAATGAACTCTAAACTTCCAATACTATTCTGCATAAAATATCTATTAATAAAATATCACAACTATTAACTAATGCATAAAACTGTTAATACAGATAAATTCTAAAATATACAATGAGCACATGGGGTACTCACAGACAGGGTACAAGAGGCCGTGGTAGAGGCCGTAGGAGGGCCCGAACTGGGTCCTCATCATCTAGAAATCTACCTAATTTGGATACGAGTGAGACGCCAGTCTCACCTACTGTAGAGACTGGGTATCATGATCGTATGGCTAGGGACGACGCACGGGGCCCAATACTGGTTTTGGGGGCTGAGGGTCGGTACGGAATGACTTCGGTCCAATGGGGCTGAGCTATTTCAGGGCATCACTGGAGTCACCCCTAGCGTGGTCGAATACTAGATAGAGGCCACGGAAAGAATAATGGACGATCTAGACTTTACCCCTGAACAGAAACTGAAATGGGTTATTTCTCTGCTTCGCGACAAAGTATATCAGTGGTGGTTGATGGTTAAAGAGGGCACTCAGCCCGACCGATTGACTTGGGACTATTTTAAGACTGCGTTCCAGAGTAAGTATGCGGGAGCCAGCTACATTAATGCTAGGAGACGTGAGTTCCTTAATTTCACCCAAGGAGACCGTACAGTGGCTGAGAATGAGCCCGAAATTCTAAGATTGAGCCGATATGCGTGAGGTATAGTGGCGACCGAGTATAAGCATTGTGTACACTTCGAGGATGGTCTCAGGGATAGTCTGCGAGTTCTAATAGCTTCACAGAGGAAGCGTGATTTTTCTGCGTTAGTTGAGAAGGCGAAGATCACCGAGGAGGTTAAGCGTACTGAGCGCCAAAATTGAGAGAAAGGAAGGAATAAGAGGGAATCGAATCCTCGAGTTCTGGGATGAGGCCTAAGAAAAAGGCCAGATCTGATGGGCCAGTGAGAGTTGGGCTTCCTGTTGCACCTACTAGGATGGTGCTTTGTGGGAACTGTGGTAGACGACATCCGGGCGAGTATTGGAGGACTACTGGGGCATTTTAAGATGTGGGTCGACTGAGCTCTGAGTTCGGGATTTTCTGTTGAGAACTGATCAGATACAAGCTCCAGTTAGTGGTACAGCACAGCCGTCGAGGGTAGTCTAGCAGGCACTTAGGGGCCAAGGTCAGGCTAAGGGTGGTAACGGCATGGGCCGAGGGCAAAGAGTACCAGGCAGAGGTGCTGGACAGACAGAGGTGAGGTAGCCTGCACTGGTTTATGCTGCTCGTCGTCGTGAAGACCAAGATGCTCCGGGCATCATCACGGGTACGTTATTAATATTTGATGTATCTTATCTTGCACTAATAGACATAGGCTCTACACACTCATATGTAGCTAGTACGGTGTCTGAAACTTTGGAGATTCCAGTTGAGAGTACTGATAGTGAGGTAACCGTGTTAGGTCCTTTGGGGTAATTTTTTTAGGGAGTAAACTATATATAAACATTCTGCTAGAGATACAAGGGACGGTATTCTTGGCTGATCTGATGGAGCTTCCATTTAGGGAGTTTGATTTGATTTTGGGCATAGACCGGCTGGTTAAACATCGAGTGAGTCTAGACTGTGCCACAAAAAGGATTATCTTGAGGACCGAGGAGGACAATAAGGTAGTGGTGATTGGGGAACGACGTGACTACTTGACTAATGTGATCTCAGCTTTGGTAGCGGAAAAGATAGTAAGAAAAGGATGTGAGGCATTCTTGGTTTACATCAGTATTTGTAGCTCTGGGAACTCTTTAGTTAAAGACATCAGAACCGTGAAGGACTTTCCAGATGTTTTTCCTAAAGAACTACTGGGCTTGCCTCTGAGTCGGAAGGTGGAGTTTGGGATTGATTTGATCCCTGCCACAACTACAGTGTCTATCGCGCCTTATCGAATGGCACCAAAGGAGCTTACAGAGCTCAAGGCTCAGGTTCAGGAGTTGTTGGATCGTGGGTTCATTCGTCCCAGTGTGTCTCCGTCATGAGCACTTGTTCTTTTTGTAAAGAAGAAACATGGGACAATAAGGATGTGTATCAACTACCGTCAGTTGAACAAGCTAACGATCATGAATAAGTACCCACTTTCGAGGATAGACGACTTATTCAACCAGTTCAGAAGGGCTTCTGTGTTCTCTAAGATTTATCTGCATTCAGGATATCACCAGTTGAAAGTTAAGGAGGCCGATGTGTATAAGACAGCATTTAGGACTCGTTATGGACATTACGAGTTCCTGGTTATACCTTTTGGGTTGACCAATGCACTAGCGGCATTTATGGATTTGATGAACTGTGTGTTCCAACCTTATATGGACCAATTTGTTGTGGTATTTATTGATGATATTTTGGTACACGATGAGCATATCAGAATGGTACTACAAACTCTTTATGAGAAACAGCTGTATGCGAAGTTCAGTAAGTGTGAGTTCTGGCTCCGAGAAGTAAGTGTGGTGTCTACTGAGGGGATTCGTGTTGATCCTTGTAAGATTGAGGCCATGTTGGATTGGAAACAGCCGAAGAATGTGTCTGAAATCTGTAGCTTTCTGGGGCTGGCAGAATATTATTGACGTTTCGTAGAAGTGTTCTCCTTGATCGCAGCTCCGTTGACTAAGCTTCTGTGTAAGGGAGTTCCTTTCATTTGGACTAATGCACAATAGGAGAGCTTTGATAAGCCCAAGACCGTTTTAACTCAGGCTCCTATTCTGATACAGCCTGAGCTTGGTAAAGGCTTTATGGTATACAATGATGCATCGCATGTGGGTCTGGGTTGTATTTTGATGCAAGACAGAAAGGTGGTTGCTTACGCGTCTCGTTAGCTCAAGACTCATGAGGCTAATTACCCAACGCACGATTTAGAGTTAGCGGCGGTAGTCTTCGCTCTGAAAATCTGGAGGCACTATCTGTACGGTGAGAAGTGTACTATCTACACGGATCACAAAAGCCTCAAGTATCTCCTCACTCAGAAGGAGTTAAACCTTAGGCAACATAGATGGGTTGAACTGCTTAAGGACTATGATTTCACTATCGAGTACCACCACGACAAGGCCAATATGGTGGTCGATGCTTTGAGTCGTAGGGCAATGATCGATCTGAGAGCAATGTTCGCTCGACTTAGTCTTTTTGACGATGGGAGTCTTTTGGCAGAACTTCAGGTTAAACCTACATGGATTGATAAGATTAGAAAGAAACAGGAGGGGGACAAGTTTCTTGAGTGGGGTTACTACTGATTTTGGGATTAATAATGATGAGATACTATGTTTCCGCGATCGGATTTGTGTATCGAATGATGAGGATTTGAGACAATTGATTTTGAGGGAAGCGCATAGTAGCCCTTATGCTATGCATCCTGGCGAGACTAAAATGTACCAAGATCTCCGAGAGTTATACTAGTGGCCAGGGTTGAAGCGTCAGGTTACTGACTTCATTGCTCGCTATTTGACTTGTCCACAGGTTAAGGCTGAGCATCAGTTACCTTCTAGTTTGCTGCAGCCAGTTAAGATACCGATGTGGAAATGGGAGCGAGTAACGATGGACTTTGTTAGTGGGTTGCCTCTAACACCCACTAAGAAGGATTTTATCTGGGTTATCGTGGGTCGATTGACCAAGTCTGCTCACTTCGTCCCGGTTAGGACAGACTTTCCTATACAGAAATTGGCTAAACTCTACATCTCTGAAACAGTAGGGCTACATGGGGTGCCTGTCTCAATCATCTCTGATAGGGATCCTCGTTTCACGTCTCAGTTCTGGAAGAAACTTTATGAGGCTCTGGGTTCAAGATTAGACTTCAGTACTACTTTCCATCCTCAGACAGATGGTCAGTCAGAGAGGGTGATTCAGATACTAGAAGACATGTTAAGGAGCTGTGTTATCGATTTTAGAGCCAGTTGGGAGGAGTACTAGCCATTAGCAAAGTTCGCCTACAATAACAGCTACCAGTCTAGTATATAGATGGCACCTTACAAGGCACTGTATGGTCGTAAGTGTCGCACTTCCTTATGCTTGTAATATCCCGAATTAGGGCCTAATCAGAATAGTGGTTTCGTGACCACAAATCTGAGATAGATATAATTATTTTGTGATTTTTTTGAGGTCTATGATATGATTGCATGATTGTGTGAAAATTTCATGAAGAAAATTTATGCATAAAGTGCCTAAATTGAATTTAGGGATTAAATCGAATAATTTGTAAAACTTGCATTCTAGAAGTTTTTAGTATGAAATTGCTTTGGAATATTAATGACGAGGTCTTAAATAGAAATTTGACCAATTTCTAAGTCTATGGACGAAAATTGGACATGGATGGAATTTTTGGAAAGTTTAGTAGTAAGGGCATTTTGGTCATTTAGGGGTAAAATGAATTAAAATACAAAATTAAAAGCCAATTTTGCTCATCTTCTTCACCATGGACGTGTATACCAAGGGAGACTCCATGGCTAGGGTTTCCAAGCTTCCAATCTCGATTGTAAGTCCGTTCTGGCCTCGTTTTTAATGATTTTTACGTTTTTGGAGTCCCGGTAAGTTGATTTAGCTTATGCTAGCAATAATTCAACCTAGGGTTCGTATTTGGAAAAATACCCATAGGTGAAATTTGTATATTTTGGTCTTTTATGATAGAATATGAGGTTTTAAATCATGTTAAACAACTTGTGCTACTCGGTTTTAAGTGAAAACGAGTAAAAGGGCTTAATCGGTAAAAATACCTAATAGTCATAAGTACATGTTAGAGTGAGAATTTGATGTTGCCATAGAAGGGAAAAATGATCAGCATGTCATAAAACATAAGAAAATAGGATGAAGTTTAATTTTCGAACCTTGGGACAAAAGTGTAAATATGCAAAAGTTTAGGGGTCAAAATAAAAATTTGTAAAAATATGATTTTTGGAGCCGTATGAATAATGTGACTAATTATGTGATATTATGGATGAAGGAAATCAATATTTGGGCTTAAATCGGGAAAATACAAGGTTATGGACTAAAATAATAAATTGCCGTTTCTGGATCGAGGTAAGTTGGTATGATAATAATACTGCAACAATGTTGTAATTTATATTTGAAAGTTAAATTTAGTGAATTAATTGAATTATCATACATAAATGTGATTTCTATGATTATGGATATTATGAGTAATTGTAAATTCATATGATTTTTAATAATGCAATGTGTAATTTAATGTTATTGCCTTGATATTAAATGAGATGTAAGTTTATATGTAAGTAATACATCAATTTTACTTGTATTATAATATTTTATAACAATATTGGAAATATGTTTGTTGATAATCACTTGATTGGTGAAAATGTTGGAAAAGAGAGAGAAATCTCGGTTGAAGCTTTGGAAAGATTGGATGATACAGATGGTATGTAGCTAGGTCACATGTATGGTGTTGAGTGCACATCATGTGTACAAGAGAGCTGCGAGACATTATGATGTAGCTAGGTCCATGGGTGATACTATGTGTACACCATGTAGACAAGAGAGCTACGAGATAAACTGGCTAGGTCACATGGATGGTACTAAGTGTTCACCATGTGTACAAGAGAGCCGAACTTTATGATGGATGGAGCTATGCGCTGAAACCACCAAGTATCAAGGATTGATCCGAAGTGTTCAACGGGAGACTTACTATGTACTGCTTTGTGAGTTTTGTGATGAATAAGTGCAGGAACTTGGTTATGTGAATGATGTGTTCATTAAGTGACCGGGATGTGGTAAGGTTATAAACTAGTAAGTTATACATGAGGATGATTTTATGGTGACCTTGTAATCATGGGCCTATACTTGTGATGTATGAAATGTGGTGAAAATGATTTGTGATATATATGTTAAAATGAGGTTAATACAAAGAAAGTTTGAAAGAGTGAATTAGCCATAAAATTGTTTTGGGACAGTAGCAGTGACGTCATTTTGAAAAATCACTAAAAATAGTAGAAATTTAATTAGAGGCTGAATGAGATATGAAATTAAATCTTAACAAGTCTCTTTTCATATAAAAGAAACAGAGCAAGCAAAGAAATTCTATATTTTGAGATATTTATATTTTTGTGAGACTGGTTCAGAATGATTACGTGATCCCCTGTTCTGAATTTAGAAATTCACTATAAATTGTAAAAAAATTATTAAGAGTCATACCTTACATGCATGGATTCCTTATTGAGTCTATTTTTAAGGGAAACAAACAGAATGGTCGTTGGAATTCTTTACAGGGAGAAATTTGGTTCGTAGTGCACAGAGGTTAGAGTAGTTGTACTCTGAAAACAGGGGAGAATTTAACTAATAAACTGTACTAATTGGATGGACTAAAAATTCTAGAAAAATTTTAGTAAGAAGTTATATGATTCTATTTCTGAGAAAATTTACAGATATTAAATTGGAGTTCTGTAGCTCCGAATATAAATAATTTAGTGACTGTAAATTGGGAAAACAACTTAGCTAGAATTTGAATAAATAGAAAGAATATGAAAATAGCATGTTATCGCATTGCTTATTATTTTCATGCGAGCTTACTAAGCGTAAAGCTTACTTCCTCCTTTCCATTTCTTTTAGTTTGTCAGGTCAGCTCAAGGGTTGTAGATTGTCGGAGGCAGCATCACACTATCAGGCCATTATCCTTGGAGTATTGACAAGTATATGTTAAATATTTTCATGTGAGTGGCATGTATAGGAAGTTTGTTTCATGTCATGTATTATTATTATGATTTGGCTTACGTATTGGAATGCATCGAGCTATTGTATATGGTCATGAGATGTGGCCTTTATTCATTGTGGTTTGTAAGTTTTAATTTTAGGCTAAACTTGGTGACTCGATTTTATATGTTTGTGAATGTTTAATTCCGGTAACGCCTTGAACCCTGTCCCGGAGTTGGATACGGGTGAAGGGTGTTACAATGCTGGACTGAGTTGGGTAAATGACATATGCTAGGTCTGGAATTGGTTTCTGAGACTAAGGACAAGGTCCGTTTGATTCGAGATCGACTGAAAGTGGCTTCTGATAGGCAGAAGTCTTATGCAGATCTGAAACGACGAGAGATAGAGTATTTTTTGGGAGACTTTATTTTTCTCAAAGTCTCGCCATGGAAGAAGGTATTAAGGTTCAGTCGCAAGGGCAAGCTAAGCGATCGGTTTATTAGGCTGTACCGAATTCTAAGACAAGTGGGACCAGTCGCATATCAGTTGGAACTACCTCCAGAGTTGGATCACATTCATAACATATTTCACGTCTCAATGTTGAGGTGCTACTGCTCTGATCCTACACATATTGTCCCTGTTGAGGAGATTGAGGTTCGGCCAGATCTGACCTTCGAGGAATAACCGATTCAAATTCTGGATCGCGACATAAAATTTTTGAGGAGGAAATCTATTCCACTAGTTAAGGTTCTATGGCGTAATCATAGCACTAAAGAGGCTATATGGGAGCCTAAGGATGCGATGTGTCAGCAGTATCCTCATTTGTTCTGATCAGGTAAATTTCTAGGCCGAAATTTTCTTTTAGGGGGTAGAGTTCTAACGCCCCAAAATTTGTATTGTTGTTCCTGTTAAACTGTGACACAACTGTGTGTCTACTTCAGTGGTTAAGTGTTCTGGGTGTGTGTGAGAAGACCCAAGTTCAAGCCTTGGCTTTAGCAAAATTTTGGTATTTTTCCTAACTAAAGCCTTAACCTTGTTCAATAGGCTTATATTTAAGTATTTGTAAAAGCATATCAGAATGGGTCTGCTGGTCTGATGGTTAAGTGGAGTGCTGGAGTGTTAAAGGTCCTATGTTCGATTCTCTACGTCGGCTTTATTTTTGTGTGGTTACAGGGAAGAGTTTGAGTTGGATCAGAAATCTGAGTAGTGGGTTGCTAGTGGAGAGAAATAAGGAGAAAAATATTTGGGGTTAACAGTTTCAGTGAATACTACTTATCTGGTTACCCCTTCTCCCTTTCTTATCTTTTTGTTGTCAATTTCTCTCCTATTTTAGCTATTCTTTCTTTCTTCCTTTCAATCGTTCTGTTATTCATGGTTAGGTGCATGTGTGGTAAGTTTTCGTTTCACTAAACTCAAATGTTACTCTAATTAAGTGTCTAAAAGGGTGTTTTGGTTGCTGTTTAGGGGTTACTCGTGAGGCTGGTATTAACACTTTGTCGACTTGATTAGAGTCGTACACGTTTTGCTAGTGGTAAGTCAATTCTACGATTTTAGGATTGGTTTTAAGACTCGTTTTGGATTCTAAAAATTTGGAATACTCTGATTATAGGTATTGGTGGTCTCGGGATAGCTGTTTCAGCGATTGATCCACGTGTGTACTCAATTACATAGAAAATGAGAATTCACAAAAGCCGAAAAATGAATCTTTCGACACCACACGGGCATGTGGTTGCCCGTGTGGTAGGCCATGTGGCAGTACACGGGCATGTGATCGAGGAGCCAGGCCGATGAGGCCGTGTGAGAGACACAGGCTTGACTAATTTGGGCCGTGTAGAATTTTGGGCCAGGCCGTGTCATCCACACGGCCAAGGCCAATTTGGGCCCATACGGGCAGGCCACATGGGCATGTGAGCCCATGTTTCTAGAATATTCTATAAGGTTGCACGGGTCGTCCAAGTCGACTGTGGACCTACTGTAGGGTCGATAAGAATTACTTTGACCCCTAACTACGTGATCTGATTATGTGATAAATGCATTTAGCATGTTACACATAGCATGTATACCGACTTGAATGTACGATCTGATAAACTGCGTATTAGCATGTCATATTTGTATGTTGAATTGCATCGGGGTTGAGTTGGTATTATTTGGAGGAAGTATTCTGAAAGGCTCTTAAGCCTGATATCTGGCAGTTCCACTGCAATTATCTGCTTATGTACCGCACTGTGGTACAGCATCGTGTAGGGATGGGTGGGTTGATTTTATCCCCACATGGTGTGTAGGGCTGGAAGGAGTTGGTGTGTAGAGGCTGGTGGGTAGGACTTTGTTATTATGTTCTATTCTGCATGGTATATCTGAGATGGGCTAAGGCCCTACTTTGTATCTAATTATGTATGTGAGTAGGCTAAGGCTCACACCGATTCTGTAATAGGCTCCGGCCCCAGACTGTATTCTGATGTATGTTTGTATGCATGTTTTATCTATGGAGATTACACAATAAGTTGCAAAAACTCACCCTTTTCTGTTTTATTTGTTCAGGAAATCCCCAGCAATAGATAGAACGAAGCAGCGGAGGACTTAGCGGTGGCCACACAATTTTCCACTTGGATTGTTTTCTGTTTACTTATGATTTAATTTTTATTTGGGGAAATTTGATGTAATTAAGGCTATTACAGATTTTTGATTAAACTAGGTTTTGTAATGTTTTATAATTTTTACTGCTGATGGTAGGAAAACTTGGGTTTTCAAAAGGATCGAATGTTTTACTAAACTACCACATATACGAAAATGGTTCTAAAGCTTCCGCAAAGTATGATGTTTTAGAAAATGATTAACAGTTTGGAAATAAATGACACGATTTAGAAATTAACATAAGTTACTAAAAAGTTGTTTAAACGGAGAAAGGGTTTATTCTTTTAGCATCACTATGATTTTAAAAGCACTATCTTCTGACATCGCCAGATTCGGCCATAACGTATAGGTCGAGTTTGGGGTGTTACAAAAGAAGCCTTCTTCCAAATAATGAACGAGTGGTTCACTCAATATGTTCAGACCAATCCAGCTGCTAATCCCCAATCAATTCCCATAACTCCTCAAGGTTTGGAACCTCTACAGTTGAATAAGCCCCCTATTGATAGAATTTGAAAGTATGGGGCTGAAGAGTTCAGAGCTACTATTGACAATTATCCTGAGAGAGCCAAGTTTTGGCATGAAAATACGATTCGAGTGTTTGATGAGCTTTCTTGCACACCCACTGAGTGTTTAAAATATGTTGTATACTTCTGAGGGATATCGCATACCAATGGTGGAATACATTAGTACCAATGCTGTCGAGAGAGAGAATCACCTGGGAGTTCTTTTAGACTGAGTTTTGAAAAAAATACATAAGTCAACGATTTCTGGATCAAAAGCACAAAGAGTTTTTTAAAACTGAAACAAGGTCGTATGACCGTAACCAAGTACGAAAGAGAATTTGTACGGTTGAGTAAATACACTCGAGAGTATGTTTCTACCGAAGAGATCATGTATAAGCGGTTTGTTAACGGTTTGAATGAAGACATTAAACTTCTGGTCGGGATTTTAGACTTGAAATAATTTGTTGTATTAGTTGACCGAGCTTATAAAGCCGAAGACTTTAGCCGACAAAAGAGGAAAGCTGATTCAGAGGCTAAATATTCGAGAAAAAGACTGATGAATAAACTTTATCATTCTTTATCAATGAAATCCTGAGATTCGTATAGTCGATCAAATGCATCAGTGGGATACTAGAATAGAGATCGTGGAAATCAACATGTGAGTTTTAGAGCTCAAGTAACTTCCGTCTCAAGCATTGGTAGTGTGAGAAATAATAAACCCGAGTGTCAACAGTATGGGAGACTAAATTTTTTAGAGTGCTGGAATAAGAGTAATAAAGCTTGTTTCAAATATGGCTTGTCAGATCATTTTATTCGAGATTGCCCAGAGTTATCTGAGAAAGATAAATTTCAAAATGCAAGACCGAGCAATACGACTGCGAGAGGGAGACCACCGCGAAATACGAGGAATGCGTCTAGTGGCAAAGGTGTGACTAGGGATTCAGCTGTGAGATCCGAGGCTAGAGCACTAGCCAGAGCCTATGCTATCCATGCTCGTGAAGAGGCATCGTTCCCTGATGTTATTATCGGTACATTCTCTCTTTACGACACTAATATGATTGCTTTAATTAATCCTGGATCGACATATTCATATGTTTGTGAAAATTTAATGTCTATTAAGAAATTGCATGTTAAATTTCTTGAGTTTGTGATTAAAGTATCGAACTCCTTAGGCAAGTATGTTCTAGTTGATAAAGTTTGAAAGAATTTTCCTTTAATGACGCGGGGTTATTGTTTTCTGGCTGATTTGATGCTTTTACCATTTGATGAGTTTGATGTAATTCTGGGTATGGATTGGTTGACTCGACATGATGTTGTTGTGAACTGTAGACGAAAGATCATTGAATTGAAATGTCAGAATAGTGAAATTCTTTGAATTGAATCAGATGATTCAAGTAAATTAACTATAGTGATTTCATCAATGTCGGCTCAGAGCTATGCGAGAGAAGGTTGTGAAGCTTATCTTGCCTATGTTTTAGATACCAAAGTGACTGAATTGAAGATTGAATCGGTGCCTATAGTTTGTGAATATTCGGATGTATTTCCAGAAGAATTGCCTGGGTTCCCACCGGTTAGGGAGATTGAGTTTGCTATTGAGTTAGTACTAGGAACTTCACTGATATCTATAGCTTCGTACAGAATGGCTTCTACTAAATTAACAGATAGAAGTTTTGCACGACCAAGTTTATTGCCCTAGGGTGCGCCAATTTTGTTCGTAAAGAAGAAAGACGAGTCAATGAGAATGTGTATTGACTATCGACAACTCAACAAGGTTACCATAAAGAATAAGTATCTGTTACCGAGAATTGATGATTTGTTTGATCAGCTGAATGGGGCAACAGTGTTTTTCAAGATTGATTTGAGATCTGGCTATTATTAGTTACGAGTGAAAGATTTAGATGTACCAAAAACTACATTCAGAATGAGGTACGGACATTATGAATTCCTTGTTATGCCTTTTGGAATAACTAATGCTCCTGCTATTTTTATGGATTTTATGAATCGGATCTTTAAATCGTATTTAGACAGATTTGTTGTTCTATCCATTGGCGACATTCTGATCTATTCACGTGATGAGTTTGAGCATGCTGAGCATTTGGGAATTGTGTTGCAAACCTTGAGAGATAAGCAACTGTATACTAAATTCAGTAAATGTGAGTTTTGGCTCCGAGAAGTCAAATTTTGGGTACACATTGCTTCAGCAGAAGGTATAATAGTTTATCCGAGTAAGATTTCTGAAATTATGGATTGGAAACCACCGATAAATGTATCCGAAGTCAGAAGTTTTTTGGGTTAGCTGGCTACTATCGACATTTTGTAAAAAGGTTTTCGATAATTGCTACACCGATGACCAGTTTGCTATAGAAAGATGTAAAATTTGAATTGTCTAAAAAATGTCAACAGAGTTTTGAACAATTGAAAGCATTACTAACAGAAGCACCAATTTTGGTTCAACCTAAGTCGGGTAAAGAATTCGTAGTTTACAATGACGCGTCATTGAATGGTTTAGGTTGTGTGTTAATGTAAAAGGGAAAAGTGATAGCTTATGCCTCGAGACAGTTAAAGCCGCATAAAAAAAACTATCCGACGCACGATTTAGAGTTGGTCGCTATTGTATTTGCATTAAAAATTTGGCGACATCATTTGTAAGGTGAAAAGTGTCTCTCACACGGCCAACAAACACGTCCGTGTCACAGGCCGTGTGGACATTCGAAATGGGAGCACATGGTCGTGTCCCAGCCTGTGTCCGACCCAGTGTAACTCTCTGTCTTGGGTCACACAGTCAACACACACGCCCGTGTGGCTAGCCCGTGTGCCCTAAAAATGGCCATACACGCCCGTATACTAGGTTGTGCCAAACCTGTAGGGTATACTGACTTATGCCACACGGCCAAGTCAAACGCCCATGTACGAGGCCGTATATAGCATACTGGCAAGATTTTAATTTCAACACCAGGGGACACATGACCGTGTAACATAATTGTGTGTCACACACGGCTGAGACACACACCCGTGTCTCAGCCCATGTGGACAAAAATAGGCTATTTACTAAGCCAATTTGCCACCCAAATTTGTACATTCTTACATCAAACCGATTGGTACCAATACAAGGCATAAATAAGTATTCAATCTACTTCAACCAACTATCATTTATTCTATTTTAATATGAACAATTACAAGACTCACCATACCATAATATACAATTCAAATACATATCAAAATTTACCCTTTTCATTCATCAATATGGTCATTTTCAAACATGTATCAAATTACCTAACTCATAAGCATACTAATTACCAATTCATCAACCATTTGATATTCACCATATCCATGTTCAACAAGCACCAAGTACCATCATAACTAACATTTATAAGGAAATTACTAAACTCAAACAAAGGTTATTTGCACATTTATATACATCATCAAATTCACCATTATAAGCCAACTCACATGGCTATATATTTATTTATCAAACTAATATTTACAAGCAAGCACAAATGGCCAAAACATATATACCAAAAAGACCAAGTCCCTATACATGCCATATACTTAAAATACCAAAGTTCATAGGTACCGAGTGATAGGTGGATAGTGTGAAGTGATCTCCGACGATCCCCGAATCCAAGCTAGCTTGATAACACTATAAAACATGGGAAAAATAAATAAAGTAAGCTATAAAGCTTAGTAAGTTTGTATACAATAAACTTAATTCAATCTCAAGATTATAATACAACAATTTGAATATATCAACAATTAGCATATATTAGCTAACAAACCTTTCATATACACAATTATGATATTAATCACATTCTTCACAAATTTCTTTGAACTAAAGCTTATACATGTCACATACGTACCTGTACCATCACATATAATTCTCATACTCAATCACGTCTTTCCTTTACCCGTTGAACTATTCGGAATAGAAGTCAGATACTCAAGAGTCTCGCACACTAAGTACCTATACCATGCCCTGAAGCCAAATCAAGGTAACTTATATCCGAAATACTGATATCATGGCCAGAAGCCAATCAGCCGATATTCATGGCCCGAAGCCGAATCGGTATAACTCACACCCGAAGTGCTAATATCATGGCCCGAAGTAACTTAATGTATCCTCTAATGACATGTCACTAGTATGATAAAATATTCCTAAGGTTTAATCGGGATTTCGAATGTCGAATCATCATCGAATCAATATCGATCATATCCATAATCTCATATTCAAAATTTATAAAATATCAAAGCATATGAAATACATTTATATAAAAACTTATACTATACGAACTTACTTTAGATGTGAAAACGACGAAATAGGTCGACTAGTCGATAACTTTAGTTTTCCCTGATCTAGATTCGAATTCCACTTTTCTTGATCTAAATATATTCAAAAATTAACTTATTTAATAATCTCTCTATTCAATTTAATTCAAAACACACATTTAAGGACATTTACACATTTGCCCCTAATGTTTCACCACTTTTACAATTTAGTCATTATTTCATAAAATCACAAATTAATGAAATTCAAAATAAACTCATGCTAGCTTAATTACTACTATGCCCCTATCATCCCATATTTTTCATTTATTTCACATTTTAACCACAAATTTTCCACATTTCACAATTTAATCCCTAATTTGCATTTTTACTAAAAATCACTTAACAAAACTTGTATATCTATCAACAAGCATTCATAATCTATCAAGAAACTTCAAAATACACATGTATTCAACAATGGCATATTTCAAATTAGTCCCTAGGCTAGCTAGACCTAGTTGAAATGATCTCAAAAACATAAAAATCATTAAAAATGGAATGAAAATCGTACCTAATTTAACAAAAATGCTTTGGCCGAACCTAGGTCTTCAAAAATGGCTTTCTCTCTTTTAAATTTTTGGTGGAGCAAGACTAAGAAAGATGATGACTTTAATTTTTACGTTATTTGCTTAAGGTTATTTATTAATTTACCTTTTTAACCTTAATATTAAACCATTAAAATTCCATTAACCATGCACATAAATGTCCACCCACTTTAATAATGGTCTAATTACAACATAAGGACCTCTAATTTAATATTCCATAGCTATTTAATACATTTAACTTTTAGAACATCACTTTTGCACTTTACGCGATTTAGTCCTTTTTATCAAATTGACCAATCAAAGGATAAAATTTCTAAACAAAACTTTCACACAATCATTCAATCATGCTATAAAAATTAAAATAATGATAAAATAATAATTTTAACTTTAGATTTGTGGTCCCGAAACCACTGTTCTGATTTGACTAAAAACGGACTGTTACAACTTAGGTTGAATGTTTTAGTATGTTTTAAGCTTGCTTAAATGTGTCTTGAAGGCATGTGAGTGAGTGATTTTGGTTTGACTTGGAACCTAAGGAATGGGTAATGTTTTCCCTTGTTTTGGAAGCTCTTTTAGGTACACATGGCCGTGTGCCACACACAGTCACACCACATAGTCGTGTGGACTATTTAATTTTGGTGCAGGTTTGTCTCACACAGTCACAGGTACACAACTCGAATACACAGCTGTGTGACCCTATTTTAAATCACACACAGTCTGTAACACGATCATGTGACCCTCTTTCGATTTGCACACGGGCAGGCGCATGGTCTGTGTAACACCCCTAACCTGTATCCATCACCGGAATAGGTTACGAGGTATTACTGGACTTATATCACAATTCAGAACATTCATTTATCAATAAATCAATTCATTTCAATCAAATTCATTCATTTCCACCTATAACATGCTTAAGTCAAGCAAAAATAACTTAAAACATGCATTCAGGACTAAATTGATAACATTTGAAAACTTTGGAAAACCTAGAAAATTTTCTTTAATACAGAGGTCACACACCCGTGTGCCCAGGCCGTGTGCCTCTTACGGCCACTAGACACGCCTGTGTCATAGGCCATGTGGAAACAAGGTATACATACTGACTTAGGTCACAAGGCTGACCACACGCCCGTGTGCCACACACGGCCAATAGACATGTCTGTGTGTCTAAGCCGTGTAACTCACTAACTTATTTTAACTAAGCTTCAGCAGACACACGGTCGAATCACATGCCCGTGTGCTCAACCTTATGGATGAGAAATAGGCTTGTTTTAAGCCACTTTTCCTCACCCAACTTCAATCACCTAAGCTTACATATAACACCATACTTTCATTTAATTTGGCAATCAAAACAGCCATTTCAAATACATATTATATGCCATTACAAAACCAAATATTTATATACTTAAATCAATTCCATTTGTGCATTCAAACATATACCAAACCAATATGATTCATTAGCCAATATCCACATATAACCTATTCAATAATTCAACCTTAAACATCCAAGTACCAACTATTATTCCAACAATTTCGATTCATATTTCCTTCACATATCCATACCATTTACATATCCTCATTCCATCAACTACTTACCAAAACATGCCATATCTAGTACACATAAACATAACCCAATATTTAACCAAGTTAAGCCAAATCACATGGCTTAAACACATCAATGCATATAAGCTTCAATAGCTTACATAACTCATACATCTTAAATCATCACCTAGCCTATACATGCCATATTACCAAATTCAAAGAGTTCAAAAATACCAAATCAACTCCTGGATAGTGTGATGAAATCTTAGATGACTTCCAACCCGAGCGAGCTTTCAAATCACTGTAAAATGCAGAAAATAAACAGAGTAAGCTAATAAGCTTAGTAAGTTCGTATGACTAGTATGTACTATATAAAATTGAACAATTAATTCAGAATCAGAGAAACATAAGAATATATATATAAATCAGTTCCATTAAACCAACACGTAATATAATAACAACCTGGTAATTTCTATATGTATTCATCGATTTTCACTTACATGTCATATGAAATTATTAAATATCACTTACATGTCGAGCGTGTCATGCATACCTAAACTGATTCATATCATCATTTCAATTCTCGTACCATTATCTTCTCAGTTGAACCATGCAAATAACATTGAATAATCTGTATCTTGCACACTAATAGGCATATATATGGTTAAACCACCTATATCTCGATTCACATATATAACATTTGTTTATACGTCATTATAACCTATAGTACCATTTCAATACAATCCAACCAAATTTGCCAAATACATAAGCTTATAAAATCATCAATACCATGTAATTCACATAACATTATGGCAATTCATTTCTATTCGTATAAACTGTAATACATCCTTATCAACAGTAATTCATTTATTCCAACAGTAATTCATTCATTTCAACAGTAATTTATCCATATCAATAGTAATTTATTCATTTCAATAGTAATTCATCCATTAATACAATATTCTGTATTATTCCAAAGTTCACATATCATACATATAACATTAATATCACTTATAACCCGTAACTATTGATCGTGATTTTCCGTGATAAGTTTTATAAATTTATAATGAATCGTTCTTGAAACTAACTATTATCACGATGTAGGCAAGTGTACCTATCGAACAGTAGTATAGCTTTAGCAAGACCGGACTGTCGAACCCAAACGAACTAAAAGTACTAGTAATGACTGTCTTTTTGTTATCTACCCTAAGAATAAAGGGTTTGTTTTAATTAACTAATTAACTAAACTAAGAAATTACAGAAAATAGGATTGGGAAATTACTTTTGGAAAAACAATTTATTTAGGACAATACCTAAGGAAAAATCCACCTAGACTTCACTTGTTATTTTGGCTCCGAATCGGACGATTTATTCATTTAACTTGTTTCGTAGAAATCTCTAAGTTATGTTATTATCCCTATTCAAGACTAATAACGTCTAATCCCTAGATTGAATAATTGAGACTTTTCTTTAATTAACACCCTAGGGTTGCATTAACTCGATCTATGGATCCCCTTATTAGGTTTCATCCTAATCTGGCAAAATCTTGTCACCTTATCTCTAGGCGCGCAATCAACTCCGCTTAATTATGACAAAGTCACTCTTAGACAGGGACTATTCATCCTCCAAATAAGAGCATTAACTTGAATCGATATCCTGAAATATCAAAACAAGAATTAAGAACACATAATTAAAAACAAGTCAAATATTTATCGTACAATTCAGAAAATAATAACAAGATTCATCTTAGGTTTCATCCCCCTTAGGTATTTAGGGGATTTAGTTCATAACTAAATAGGAAAACATCTTAGAAGAATAAAGAATACAAAACATAAAGAAAACCCAAAACTCCTAAAGGAAAATTGAGGAGAGATCTTCAGTCTTGATGGTGAATTCGGCTTCTGAGATGGATCAATCGGCTTTCTTGGAGTAATTCCTTACTCTGTACTCTCCGTCTCCCTTTAGTCCTCCTCTAAGGTGTTTAAATAGGCTTTTTGAATGCCTAAAAGCCCTTCAACTTGCCCTTTTCCGAATGGATCTTAACTAGGGCTCGACAGGGACACTCCCGTGTGACACGCCCGTGTGACACGCCCGTGTGCGATTACTTCAGGCCGTGGTCGAGGCTGAGAGATCAACATGCCCGTGCTTGGATTGTTTTAGGTCGTGGTCGAGCCTGTTAGAATGGCACGAGCGTGTGTTATGCCCGTGTGAGGAAGTCCAGGCCGTGTTGTTTTCCCATGTTGGCCCATTTTCTCCATTTTTGGCCTTTCTCGTTATTTTCGCTCTCCTATGCTCACCTAAGTATAAAACATGAAATTAAAGGATTAGAAGCATCAAATTCACCAAATCTAAGAAGAAATCATCCATAAACGTGTTAAGCAAGGGATAAAAATATGTGTACATTACGGTTTATCAAATACCCCCACACTTAAGCGTTTGCTTGTCCTCAAGCAAAATTCTCAATTCACAATTAAGAATTCCTTTTTCTCAACTTATAATTCCTATCGATAATATCTCAAACTAATCCATGACTAATCAACATTGAGAATTCAACTAAAAGACCATTAAAGCTTCAAACATTCCAAGTTGAGTATTTAATCACGAAAAACTTAGGCATCTCCCCTCATCTAAGTAGTTACCATCGATTCAAAATCTCTAAGAATTTAACAACCTCACTAAGGATTCACTCAAATCACTCGAAGTGTTTAAGGACAATGAAATTAGCACTCACTAGTCAATATGAAAAGTTATTACCATAGGCTTGCATGAAAATCAAATCTCCACCATTATAAATTGATATGATAAATCAATCAAAAGATCTTTAGAGGGTTGTAACAAGGCTTGGTTAAGGGGTGTGGTCATAAGCTGAAAGAACAGGTTAGAATCGAGGTTGAGTTGAAAAATTACTTGACTAGAAAAATATTTAATTATCACTTGGGTACAGCAGAGCTTCTTCTCAGAATATGGAATTTAAATACTTGAACTCAAAAAAAAAACATTTCTACTACTAATATGTATACACATTTTTTTAAGAACAAGTCAAATAACATAGACTAACTATTAAGAACAAGACATAGCTAAGCAATTTATTCAAATCAAATCTCGACAAAAATAGGGATCAAATTAATTTGGGGGATTTCAACAATAATGGGTTAAGGGTTAATATTAAGGGTAATATAAGGAATAGCTTATTAAGTAGAAAGGGGTTTACTAAGGGTTAATCGTGGAGGTAGGCTTTTCATGGCATGAGTGGGTTAATCCTAAGTGCCTCTATCATCTTGACATATCAAATCAAATGGTGTGGTCTTGACATGCATAATCAAGCAAGTTCTAGAATAACAATTCGATATTGACGCACTCAAAGCAATAATAAAAGTGAGCATGAAAGAATTAATAGATACTCTTAAAAGCTCAATAATCTCACAAAAATTATGGCTTTTTGATGTTTAAACTTGTGGCTTTCAATTCAAGATAATACCTAAACTTGGGGAAAAAACCTAACATTTTAAAATTCTTAAAAATTAACTTATCATGCTTAATTATCTAATGTCTTAAAGTTTAAATAATAAATGCATGAATGCCTATGTTTTAATTCAGGATATTTCAATAAAAATCATAAATCAATCCAAATTTATCCTAATCATGATATGAGAGATTTACAAGAGAACAAGGCAACATTCAGGGATTTTTCTGATAATGAAATGAATATCCCCCCACACTTAAGATGTACATTGTCCTCAATGTACAAAGATATATAGAAAAATGTAAATATAATATCATAAGATAGGGAGAGAATTGAAACTTCCTGAGTGTTAAATGAATGAACTCCCTAGTTTGAAGTTATGTAGGGTGGAGGAGGATACTCCGGTGGTGGTAGAGGTTGGGTTCCACAAGTGTTTTGCCAAAAAAATATTATATCTCGTGATTGAGCAGGGCATGGCAGTTGTGGAGAACCTTTTCCAATGGAGTTTGAAGTTCCTAAGTGATTGTGAGCTTTAGAGCTCTTTATAACTGTGAGAAAATCAGGAACTTTTTAGGGGATATTAGGAAGAATAATTACTCATAAAGAAATAGCCGAGATTAAAATTAATTTATAAAACCTAAATATAAAATAGTATCAAAAAGGAATTAATATTTAAAAGTTAAAAGTGAAATTAATAAAAACATAAAATAAAAATGGAAATAAAAATAGAAATAAAATTAAAAATAAAGATAAAATTAAATTAATCATCATCGCCGGATGGTTCGCGAGGTGATGGTGGCGATGAGATGTGGAAATGCTAACAAATCATGTTGGAGAGTAGCATCAATGTTATCAAATCGTTGAAAACACTACTGCTTGAATCGATTGAGGCGCTCAGAGATGTCAGCATATGAAGCCGCCACATGAACTGGACTATGAGAGCGTGGTGGCTGAGACGGTGGGTCCTCGTGCTCTGCAGGGACATCATCAGTAATATCCTCTGGGGCCTCCTCCTCGGTAGATTGGGCGAGACGATATTGGGGAGGGTAGGTTCCTCGGCGCTTCTCAATCATCCTCATGCTTAGCATGCTTGAGATGCCTTGTGGCGACATCTAGCCAATGAGTGTAAGGTCCGCGGTGTCGAGGAGTCCGAAATGTCGCGCCAATCGAGTCACGTAGGGGCCAACAGAGATGACCCCCTTTTGATGTCGCTCTGTCTAATGGCGGATGGCAAGGGCGATAAAGTAGGCGAAGTCGAAGACGTGCCCGTGCGATATACACCATAAGTAGTAGACGTCGTGAGTAGTGACGACTCTCTCTCCGCCTGGTCAAAGTGTGAGATAAAATAGAATGTAAGTACCTCAAAGATGGAGGGAGAGCTAATGCCTTGGAGCGACTGGGGTCGTAGGTGGCCGAACGTGGGACGAGGGCATTCCAGCACTTCGAGGGAGAGAAATGGATGTGGCGGTTGAGGGTATCAAGATTGTTCTCCACTTGAAACTCTTCCGTGTAAAGACCCAGTGCCGAACCAAACTCTGGAACGCTCAACTGGCGGACTAGATTGCCAAGTTAAAATTGGACCGTACCGGGATCATCATGGTTGGTCATTACGGTCTGAAGATGGAATGTCGAGCACAATTCCATCGTGAGCTCGAGATACGTCGACTCGACAATCTCAAAGAAGAGGTTCCATGGGTCGGTGGTGAGAAGTGCCCGAATCGCATCAGCCAACTGGACTTGTTCTACTGCAGCCCAGTCAATGTAGCGGCCCGCAATTAAAGGTCAGGCCCGAAGTATTTGGAAAAGTTCTTCTTGGGGCCTAAAGGGAACTGCAAGAAAGGGCGACGAATTTCTGTGGTGGGACTCGAGGAAGATGACGCTCCCTTCCTTTTCTTCGAAGCGGGGACGGCGACTTTCTTTCATCGTGAAGACGACATGTTATACATTAAAAAAAGAAGAATGAGCATCAAAAATAGAGTTGGAGGCGGCGCACGGGCGTGGTAGGGAAGCCGTGTGGACTTGCAGCGGCTAGGGTTAGGGATTTTGGGTGAAGAAAATAATGAATAGTGCAAGGTGTATAGATTTTGGGCTACACGGCCAGGGGACATGCCCGTGTGCCCCAATTTTAGCCCGTGTGTTTCACATTTTTCCTATTTTGGTGCGTCTGAAATTTGTCCTACGCCTATGTACCTTGGGCATGTTGGTGCACACGGCCATGTCGCACGACCGTGTCTAGCTTCGTTCGCTTCTCCCACGCCCGTGTTAATTTGATAGGTTTGACCACAGGTGCTAAACATGGGCGTTTCGCACGCCCGTGCTATTTTCTCAGGTTTAACCACGGTTCTCAGGCACGGGTGTGTCGCACACCTGTGTTGTTTTGGCAGGTTCGCCCATGGCCATATTGCACAGTCGTGGCGAGTTATCGCAACCTGTGTTTGGGAAAAATCTTTGCCCTGTTTCCACACGGTCCTAAGCACGCCCGTGTGCTTGGCTGTGTTTGTGTGGTGAACCTGTTTTCAAGAGTTCTGTTAGTAAGTTAGGTGTTAAACACTAAAATTTAAAGAAGTCAATACAGTTAGTGCTCGGGTTGCCTCTCGAGAAACACTTATTTATAGTCTAAGCTCGAGTTACCTCTCCATTAAATGGTCATGGTGGTTTGAGGAGTTTATACTCCTCATTCCTGCTATCAATCTTATCAAAATAAGGTTTTAGACAGGTGTTATTTACCTTAAAAGTGCCGAACTTGGGATAAATTGCTTCGACTGTACCGAATGGGAAAATACTAAGTACCGTAAGAGGGATTTCTTCATTCGAGTTGGTAGTGACAATGTGAGGATCTACGGCATCTAATAAAACTTTATCTCCAACCTTAAAATGGTTCGGTGAGGTATTGAACTCGTTCTGGCGTAGTTTTGGTTTATCGTGTGTTCTCTGTTTATGTGTCCACCATTCAACTAGCTTTTCTATTTGTAGCCTTCATTCTTCATGAATAGGTCCTATATTGTTGCTGGAACATGGTTCGTGTACTTTCTTCAAACTCATTTCCTGCAAAATAGGTTGCACCATATTGTCAGTTTTAGTAGAATGGTTTATACAATCACCTTTAATTTTCAATGTGTTGCCAGAATTTTGAGCTTGAAGGGTGATTGTTTCGTCTCCCACACAAAGTGTGAGTTCACCTGTGCCAACATCAATAATCGTTCTAGCAGTTTCTAAAAAAGGCCTTCCTAAAATCAAAGGAGTGTTGCTATCCTCCTCTATGTCTAGAACAATGAAGTTAACGGGAAATATAAACTTATCAATTTTAACTAGCACATCCTCAATAATACCCCTAGGAAATCTGATGGTTTTATATTCTAATTGAATTCTCATCCTAGTCTGTTTAGGTTTCCCAAGACCTACTTACTTAAAAATTTTGTAAGGCATGGCGTTGATACTAGCCCCTAAATCAGCTAATGCATTATTAACATCTAAACTACCAATTAAGTAAGGAATTGTAAAACTCTCTGGATCTTTTAATTTGTTGGGTAGCTTATTCTGTAAAATAGCTAAGCAAACTGCGTTTAGCTCTACATGTGACGCCTCGTCCAACTTCCGCTTATTTTCTAAAAGCTCCTTTAAAAATTTCATTGCGTTCGGCATCTGCGAGAGAGCTTCAATAAACGGTAAGTTAATATGTAATTTTTTTAACAGTTTAAGGAATTTACCAAATTGTTCATCTAAGCGGTCTTTCCTTGTCGCATTAGGGTATGGCACACAAGGTTTGCATTCTACGCTGACCATTTTGTTTTCATTATGACCTACCTCACCTTTACCTTTGCTTACCACGGTTTCTTGCCTCTGTTCTGGCTCAGGCTCAACTGATCCTTCTTCACCTTGAACATTAATCGTGTTGAGTTGTTCCCTTGGGTTAGGCTCAGTGTTACTTGGCAACCTACCTTGTGGTCGTTCGAAAATTAGTTTGGACAGCTGGCCTATCTGAGTTTCAAGCCCTTGGATTGATGCTTGTTAATTTTTAAGTGCTGCCTCGGTATTCTGAAAATGAGTTTCTGACACCGAGATGAATTTAGATAGCATCTCCTCAAGGTTCGATTTCTTTTCCTGTTAATAAGGTGGCTGTTGAAAACCCGGAGGATTCTATGGCCTTTGATTCCCTTGACTACCCCAAGAGAAATTTGGGTGGTTCCTCCAACATGCATTATAAGTATTACTGTAAGGATTATTTTGAGATCGAGGATTATTACCCATGTAATTTAATTGCTCGTTCTCCATGTTGTGGTCATAGGGTTGATATTCTGAATTGCTCGATCTACCTCCGCTTGCTTCACATTGCATTACTGGATGGACCTGTGTAGAACCAAGTAAACCATCAATCTTTTTATTTAAAAGTTCTACCTAATTTGACAACATGGTAACCAAATCGAAGTTATAAATGCCTGTTGTTTTAGTTGGTTTAGTCCTCATGACTTGCCACTGATAGTTATTCAATGACATCTCTTCAATGAATTCGTAAGTCTCTTCAGGTGTTTTATTGTTCACGATTCCACCAGCGGCTACGTCAATCATCTGTCTTGTCGAGGGATTCACACCATTGTAGAACGTTTGAACTTGTAGCTATAAAGGTAACCTATGGTGAAGGCACCTTCGCAATAGGTTCTTGTATCTCTCCCATGCATCGTAAAGTGTTTCTAAATCCATCTGCACAAAAGAAGAGATATCATTACGTAATTTAGCTGTCTTAGCTAGCAGAAAATATTTTAATAAAAACTTTTTAGTCATTTGTTCCCAAGTAGTGATGGACCCTCGTGGTAACGAGTTCAACCACTGTTTATCTTTGTTCCTCAGTGAAAAAGGGAATAACCAAAAACAAATGGCATCATCAGAACCGCCATTAATTTTAAAAGTGTTTCAAAACTCTAGAAAATTTGCCAAGTGAGTGTTGGGATCCTCATACTGCAAACCATCAAACTGAACAAATTGTTGTATCATTTGAATCGTGTTAGGTTTCAGTTCAAAATTATTTGCAGCAATAGTAGGCCTAACTATACTTGACTCAGTTCCTGTTAATGTAGGTTTAGCATAATCATACATAGTACGAAGAGCATGATTCTGATTTGCTAGTTCAGCGGGTATCGCAGGAGGTAACTGATTTTCCTGATTTTCAGCCATCTCCTCTGTTGTAGTAGAGATATCGCCCTCTTGCTCTTCCTCTGTGTATCTTAGGCTTCGCCTAATTTCTCGTTGGTTTCTACGAGCTATGCGATCGATTGCTTCGTCAAACAGTAATGGTCCCGATGGGTTTCTTCTAGTCATAAACTATAAGAACCTACCAGAAGAAAAAGAAAATTAGTAAAATAATAATTAAAATTAAATTAAATTGCAATAAAAATAAGTGGCTAAAGTAATAAAAATTGAGTTTTCCTAATATTTTAGTTCCCCGAAAACGGCGCCAAAAACTTGATCGTGATTTTCCGTGATAAGTTTTATAAATTTATAATTAATCGTTCTTGAAGCTAACTATTATCACGATGTAGGCAAGTGTACCTATCGAACAGTAGTATAGCTTTAGCAAGACCGGATTGTCGAACCCAAAGGAACTAAAAGTACTAGTAATGACTGTCTTTTTATTATCTAGCCTAAGAATAAAGGGGTTTGTTTTAATTAACTAATTAACTAAACTAAGAAATTTTAGAAAATAGGATTGGGAAATTACTTTTGGAAAAACGATTGATTTAGGACAATACCTAAGGAAAAATCCACCTAGACTTCACTTGTTATTTTGGCTCCGAATCGGACGATTTATTCATTTAACTTATTCTGTAGAAATCCCTAAGTTATGTTATTATCCCTATTCAAGACTAATAACGTCTAATCCCTAGATTGAATAATTGAGACTTTTCTCTAATTAACACCCTAGGGTTGCATTAACTCGATCTATGGATCTCCTTATTAGGTTTCACCCTAATCTGGGAAAATCTTGTCACCCTATCTCTAGGCGCGTAATCAACTCCGCTTAATTATGACAAAGTCACTCTTAGACAGGGACTATTCATCCTCCAACTAAGAGCATTAACTTGAATCGATATCCTGAAATATCAAAACAAGAATTAAGAACAAATAATTAAAAATAAGTCAAATATTTATCATACAATTCAGAAAATAATAACAAGATTCATCTTAGGTTTCATCCCCCTTAGGTATTTTAGGGGATTTAGTTCATAACTAAATAGGAAAACATCTTAAAAGAATAAAGAATACAAAACATAAAGAAAACCCAAAACTCCTAAAGGAAAATTGAGGAGAGATCTTCAGTCTTAATGGTGAATCCGGCTTCTGAGATGGATCAATCGGCTTTCTTGGAGTAATTCTTTACTCCCTACTCTCCGTCTCCCTTTAGTCCTCCTCTAGGGTGTTTAAATAGGCTTTTTGAATGCCTAAAAGCCCTCCAACTTGCCCTTTTCCGAATGGATCTTAACTAGGGCTCGGCAGGGGCACGCTCGTGTGACACACCCGTGTGTGATTATTTCAGGCCGTGGTCGAGGCTGAGAGATCAACACGTCCGTGCTTGGATTGTTTTAGGCCGTGGTCGAGCCTGTTAGAATGGCACGGGCGTATGTTATGCCCGTGTGAGGAAGTCCAAGCCGTGTTATTTTCCCATGTCGGCCCATTTTCTCTGTTTTTGGCCCGTTTCTCGTTATTTTCGCTCTTCTATGCTCACCTAAGTATAAAACATGAAATTAAAGGATTAAGAGCATAAAATTCACCAAATCTATGGAGAAATCATCCATAAACGTGTTAAGCGAGGGATAAAAATATGTATAAATTATGATTTATCAACTATTCTGTATAAACAATATTTAGGCCCGTTGAACCTATTAGAACTTCAAAGGATAGTCGACTGAACAATGTCAGTAATCCGTCAATTCATCATCATACATGCTCTTTCGAGTCATGGTCGGTAAGCTCTTCCTGAGCTGATAAACAGTAAGCTCTATTGAGCTGAAAACGGTAAGCTCTATTGAGCTGAAAAGTAAGCTCTATCGAGCTGAATCGATAAGCTCCAATGAGCTGAAACAGTAAGCTCTTACGAGCTATGGTGAGTCCGCAACAAATGCAGGAGCTCGACCATTACAGTAATTTTAGTAACACGTCACTCGTATCTAATGAATTCACATAAATCAAACGGGGATCGGTAACGAATACAATATATCATCAAAACACTCATATTTCAAATATTTCAATTAAATGCATTCAATTCAACAATTACAAGTATAGAAAGTTTGATTCTAATTATACGAACTTACCTCGTGTCGCTCAAATAAAATTAACGGCTATTCGTCTACCTTTTGTTTTTCCCGATCTAGTTCCGGTAATTGCTTATCTTGATCTATATATAATATCAAATTCAGCATATTAACTTTCCTTTCTATTCAATTTGACACTATATACACATTTTGGCAAAATTATGCTTTTGCCCCTAAAGTTTCACACTTTCACAATTTAGTCCCTAAGCTCGTAAAATGAAATTCATTCAATTTTGGCCAAACCCAAGCCTAGCCAAATTTAATACAACTTTATAGCAGCCCATATTTTCATTTATTTCACATTTTAACCACAAAATTTTACATTTTCACAATTTAATCCCTATTTGACATTTTTGTCAAAAATCACTTTATAAAACTTGTTAATCTAACTTCAAACTTTAATAATCTATCATAAAACATCTAAAAAACCAAGCATTTAACAATGGCGTCATTCAAAGTCTATAACAGTTTCGAAAACGGAGATACGGGCTAGCTAGATTAAACTGCAACAAGCTCAAAAACGTAGAAATTATTAAAAACGGAGTTAAAACCGTACCTATTTGAGCAAGAATACCATGGCCGAATGTCAAGCTCTTCCATGGATTTTTAAACCCCATTTTCGGTTGTAAAATAGATGGAAGATGATGATATTTGATTTTGTTTTATTGATTATTAACATTTTAACCATTTTACCATTTTAACCTTTAATAACATTTAAAATTTCCATTATACCAAGCCATAGAATTCCACTATCAACATTTATGGAATAATTACCACTTAAGGACTCCCACTATTTAATTTCATAGCCATTTAGTGCCTCTAACTTATAGAATTCAACTTTTACGCTTTACGCGATTTAGTCCTTTTTATCAAATTAACCATCCAAACAGTAAAATTTCTTTACGAAATTCTCACACAAACATTCTATCATACTATAAATCTTAATAAAATAATAAAATAAATATTTTATCTTCATATTGTGGTCGTGAAACCACTATTCTGATTAACCCTAAAAATGAGTTGTTACAACTGTGACACGACTGTGTGACACTATTTTCAAACTGTATATGGTTTGGCCACATGGCCGTGTGGCCCCTGTTTTCAAAATTTTCAAATTTTTCCATGTTTTTCTGCTTTATTTCAAATTAGTCCTTGATTGTTTCTAAACTATTTTTAAGGCCATGTAAGCTCGATATAAGGCATGTAATTATATATATGCTATGTTTAATGCGTGGATTGAATATTGATATTTAAATTAATAATTGAATGGTTTTATGATGTCATTTGATTCGATGTGTCCTATAATACTCTGTAACCCTAATTCGGTGATAGAGACAGGTTAGGTTGTTACAACAATATCGTACTTTGATCACACAAGATACCTTATTTGTAATGATTTATGTTTTTCAATTCATGCGTACACAAACTACGAGTCATTTTTAGCTTATTAAGCGAATTTTACATTATGCTTTAGGAAGACTTGATTTATACTCAAAAGTGTGTTGGATTTATACATCTTTTTCCAATGTAGATTGAGCTAGTTGTCCATTAACTCCAAGAACTACCATAAGTTTTTGCACTTTTTTAGGAGCAAATTGTATCTCATGGTGTATAAAAAAGCAACCAACAACTTCAAGATCTAATGCTAAAGTTGAATATCGCTCCATGACATCAACAAGATTTAAACCCACATGGATTTCTAAAATTCTTTGTGACAAAGGAGTGCCACTTACAAAACCAACTACTTTACATTGTCATAATTTGAGTGCTCTTTATATGACTACTAATATGATATTTCATGGTCAAAGTAAACACATTGAATTAAATTACCATTTTGTTCGTGAAAAAGACACCTTGAGTGCCTTGGTTAGAAAATATGTTGATTACAACTCTCAACTTGCTAATATATTTAACCAATCCTTTGATACGAGATACCTTCATATGATTTTGCATCAAACTTAGTCTATGTTCTTTACCCACACTAACTTTGAAGGGGTATTAAAGAAACAGTTGAACAAGTTGACTCAAATGGCTGCAAATAAATTGGTATGATTTACTCCTATGATAGCAAACAATTACCATAATATTACCATGATTTTCTACCATAATTTTTCCATCGGCTAATTGTGTTTCTTTTTTCTCAATCAATATGAATATATTAATAATAGAAAGACATTGGTAAATACCAACCTCTTTCCTATGCAAACTACTAATAGATAAAAAGAAAATATATCACCATCAAGCTTTAAATAACGCTGATATTCTCACCCCTGCTATTGCCAAAGTTGCAGCCATACCATTACCTTGCCCATAAACCAATGCGAAGTGAACACTAACCAGCTAGTTGATACAACGATCAATACCTATGAAAAGATTCCATAACGACCGGTCGAGCATTCCTACTTAACAACCACTCCAAAACAACACCTGAAAGTCTTCTCTTACTAACTGGCAGCAACCTTTGATAAAACACATATTAAACATATCTGTCCTTGGAGCTTTGGACTCGTCACAACTCCATATCACTTCCTTGGTCTCTTCCACCGTGAAAAGTAACTTGAGTTTCGTTGCATCTTCCTTGGGTATCTTCTTAAAGTTCAATTCCATATCCACTACCCATTTTCTCGATGTGCAACTAAAATAATTACTGAAGTAATCGAACATTTTTTTCTTCTAACAACTTTGGATCATTGCACCAAGAAGCCCTGAATTTTAAACCATACACCATCTTCTTCTTTGATCTAATCTTTATTGCTTTATGAAAAAAAGCAAACTTGGAATCACCTTCTCTTGTCTTATAGTATCCTAATCCTCTATAAGTCTATTCACTTCCTAATATAAATTCAATACTATAAGTACAACGAGACACTCCACTCTCTTTTCATTTTGAGAAAGAGACTTTTTTGAAATCTCAAAAATTCTATAAGTTAGAGTGCAACAATAAAGATAAAAGTAACAAAATGAAGCAACAAAAATTTAAGGGAAAAAAAAACAATAATACGCTACGAGAGTGTGCCATGATAAAAACATGCCTTGTAAACTCATTTTTCATGTGGTATGACTTGTCAGCAAATTAATTTCTTAAGAGAAAAAATAAAAATATTATTTTTGTAAATTTCTTTTTTATGAGTGATATACGTACAAAAGTACTTTATGATCTTAATAAGAGCTTAAGAAATAAATCAAGATTGTGAGTGGACGTTTCCTTTAATATTATATTATTTATGTGAAATCAAATCATTTTCTTAGCCAAAGACCTTTTCAATAGAGAATCATGGAAATGGGTCAGTTAATTGCTGGGCAAACGATTAAAATATTGACTTCTTTCCACCTAAGATCTATGTATAAGGCCAACCATTTTTAATAATTATCTTAAAAATGGCTCTTCCATTCTCCAAAATGGTGTATATATAAACAAGTAACATTTTAATGCGGGGATTAATTAATATAATAGAAGCTAGAAAAGTTATGCCAATTGCTAATTTCTTATTTAAATTATTAAATTTAATTATCAATTATTTAAATTTTAAGTTAAAAAAATAGCCCAATTATTACGTTTTGCCATAATTTTTTTTAAGTAGAGATCAGATAAATGATTAATAATTTTGCACATAGATCTAAGTATACAAAAAAATAGTAAGGGAAAATATGATTGAAGAAAATAGTTTTAGTGTTCAATGTTGTAATAAAAATTGTAAAAAAATTATAAAAAGTTTATAAATTTGAAATAAAAAACAGAAAACAATAAATAATAGAACATAAATAAATAATACTAGAATATAAATATTCATTTTATTAATTATAACAACAAAATTAAATATTTAAACTAACTTAAATCCAATTTAAACAATTTTTAACCTATTTTTACTCCGTAATTGATTTTTACTATTTCAACTCTTTTCTAATTTTATGGTACCAATTGGATCATCGATACTTGATTCAATTGGCTAGTTTGATCTAGTTCTGTCAACCATGGTTGAGAGGTTTCAGAATCATGATGTTCAAAGTTCAAGTTCCACCATATTTAAATTTCATGTGTGGATTTTCTCTAAGATCTATTTTGAATTTAAATCTCATCATGTATAAACCATGCCTGCGTATATATTTAAATTTTTAGCTTAATTATGTTTTATACTAATTTAGTTTTAGTTATAATTATTCAGACTTTTTTTGCGATAATATTTATATTTATGGTTCTATATATAAACTCAAAAAAATTAACTCGCAATTTTTTTTCTATTGATTAATTAACATCATAATCAATTATTATATTAACTATCAAATTAATAAATCAAAATATATTTAAACAAACTTGCTGATAAATTAAAAAAATCACAATAAAACAAAATATGTTTAAAATTTCTAAATTTTCAATTTCTTATTTAAACTAAAACCTCATCCAATTTATTAGATTTTAAAATAGATAAAATTAGATAATCACAATTTATTAGATTTTAGAATGAGATCAAATAAGATAATCAACTATCTCAAAAGCCAAATTTTTTTTTTAAAAAAAATGAGACCATCGTCCAGGGAATAAAAAAATGACAAATGTTAGAAATTTTGAACTTCAAAACTATCAATTGATTTTTTAAAAAGAAAAAATTTGAAAAAAATCCATGTAATAAAATTATTAATAAATTTATATTTTGATTATTTAATTTTAAAAAATATATATTAAAACTTTAAAAAAAATCTTATGTTATAAAATGGTCATTGAATTATTCGAAATTTTCATTTAAATCATTGGATTGTTAAAATTGTTATTGTATAGCCTTATTTATTCACGCCGCCTGCACTAATTGAAAACTCTCATTCCCCTTATCTTCTATATTTTAGTTTTTTTTTTCATGAAATAGCTTTGAATGTCACAAATCTACGAACTAAAATCTAAACAGCTTTATTCTCTGATCTCAAACATTGATCGTTAGATTGACTTAAATCTAAGATATGTTTATCAACTTGGATCTAAGGCAAGTTTATCTACCCGTCGCTTAGAACTTGCTAGTCGATCTTTCTTTAAAAAGAAAAAAGAAAAAAACACTTAATAGCCTAGTAACTTAAATGAAAATTTTCAAATAGTTTAGTAACATAAATGAAATTTTTTTAATAGATCAATACCCATTTTGTAATTTTCAGAAATTGAATGATTAAGCGGTATCTTTTAGAAAAACAGTGGATATATATATTAAAAAATTTACTATTATATAAATGTAGGTATAAACCATTATAATAATAAGACCAAAGTTCTATACATTAAAATTACATAGGATTAAACACTGCCTCCTTAACTAAATACACCAAATCATGATTCTCAAAAATCAGTTAAGAGTAAGGGATATGTTTTGCCTTTTCATTGGTTCTTCCTAGCTTCAATTATTTGTGGGCCTAACAAACAAAATGATGGGTGATAATGGCTCCATGTTTCCCTTTCCCCTACATTGAACTGAATTGTTAAGTTCCCAAAACTTTCAAAAATGAAAAGAATGATGCCTTGAAACCTGAAAGAGACAAATTAAGTTTTTAACTTTTGTGTTGCCCTTATTATATGGGGATTTTCACATATGGGCCAATAAGAAATCAAAATCTGACGGCGATTGGACTGTATATACATACATCATAAGAGATGAAAGCCATTTTCTTTGTCCATTATTAACCCTTCATATTTTATTGAATAGAGACATAAAGTCCCAATTTTGTCTTAAATCTTGTACTTTGCTTTTTCAGGGGGGTTTTGATTAATAACTGCTAAAAAAGAAAAGCAAAGATGAGAAGATGGGCAAATACTTTAGGCATGCACGCGTGCCTTGCCATCCTCATGTTTGCATATTTGATCAATTGGGACCATCTCCTAGGAAGGGCTTTGAGCCCTTATTTTGTACGAAAGATGCAGAAAGCGACCAACCAGTTTTTCAGCATATGCCATCTTCTTGGAACTGAAAATAAACACTACCTGGTCCTATTTTTTTTGTCTTTTCTTGTCTTCAAAAATGTCAACATGTTTCAACTCTAGCGAAAGCTCTTTAAGGCTTACAAGCTCATGAGGTACATCACACAAGTCAACTGTCATCTTTCGTAAGATTTTATCTCCCTACTCAATTGAGAATTCTGATGTGTTCGTAAAATAGAAGTGCCTCAAAGCACTTGAACAACTAAGACCATATAAAATTGAAGAGTTTGCACACAGTTAGATTCAATCCCATGACATAACTCAAGTGATACCATCTTCCCTCATAAATGACCTATATGCCCTAGGTCTTCACCATGCACAAACTTATCAATTTTCACTGTTTTGCCTATCCGGGCAATGTTCCCACTCTATGAATTAATTCAAAAAGGCTCTCCACAAAATCAAAAAAAAAAAAAAAAAATTAAGCATAATCCTAAAAGTAAAAGCAAAATAAAATAAATTATATTTGTGGTACCATTCTTATTTAAATAATTATTAAAAACCTAAAAAGAAAATTGGAGAGCATAGGCTTAGTAACCTTTCTATTTTAATTTGAAATTTTCGAGAAAAGATGGTTCACAATAAGTAAACATAATGAAAGTTTTAAAAATAGATCATTGAAGTGAAGTGGTGTTAGATCATTGTATAGGAAAGGTTATCTTTAACAGCATGATAGGCTCTTGTCAATGTGTAGCACTATACCTTACAACTATTGGTTACACAGGATCCCTTTCATAATTTTATGTTATCTCGTCATTTGATAAAAGAAACTCAATCAATCCTTTTTCCTTGTGTATGAGCTACTTAATTGCCTTTTAACCTTTTTTTTTTTTTTTAAGATTCCATAAACAACATGATTAGATTGTTTTGAAACTTACGAGGTTGCGCTAATGTTATGTTGGGAAAACGTTTTGTTTTTTCTTTATCACATAATGTGAAGATAATGAAAACTAATTTAAAGTACCTGAGAGTATTTAATTTAGTAATTATCTATTAATTATTAGACAGGTGATATGTTGGGTAAATGGTCTTCACATGACTAGGCCTTTCTCTTTTTTTCTTTTTTTCTTTTTTCTGGGTGGCCTTTCGGTACTTGAAGAAGGGTGTTTTGGCTATCAGACAATCATACATGCAAATATGTAGAACTTCAGTTTCTTATATAATTAAATATCCAATTGTTGTATAATTCTTTCATGTCAACTTAGCTTTATTCATCTTTTCTTTTAAGAGGGTTTTCTTAGTTTTTATTTATTTATTTATTATTTTTTTATATGATTAATATATCATTCATATCTGTTTCACAGTTCATAAAAACTAATCCTTTTGAGGCTCATAATTCATATCATCTCCAAGATTTGAACTTAATATTTCTTTATAGAAGTACAATCTACCTTACCATTACACTCAACACTTATTGGTTACTCAATAATTTATACAATCCTTTGGTTGTATAGAAGGAATTGTGAGCTAGTAGTTGGTTTTAGAGGCAACTTGATTACCCGTCCAAAAACAGTTATATGGCCGCATGGTGCAAGGTTGTGTTGAATGGCAAATTAAGAAAAACATCAAATGTTAAAAATAATCTCTAATATTATGTGAAGAACCATCTATTGCCAAAGATATATTACTCATTTGCATTTTGAATTTATACAAGAAACTATGACATTAGCTAGTTGGTTAAGAACTATGCTCTATACATTTATATACCGCATTCAAACATCTAAACTTTTATTATAGTTCCTAAAGATTTTAAAACATGCTAAATAAATAAGTGGATGAAATATCTTTCATTATCTAGTAATCTTTTGAGTTATGCTTTTAAATCCGGAACACGTAGCATCTCCTGGGCTGGCTCCTCTGGGGTATGACAACTCATTACCTAATAAGCTAGTTCTTTTCTTTTTCAAAGTAGACCTGATAATGTGGATAAAAGCCATCCACAGATGAAATAATTCGATCACATGGTCTTTGACAATCATACTGACACACACCATAATCATCAAACCTTGGATCAACTCTTTCAGTTATATTACTTTCCAACATTAAATATTTGTTCAATGACTCAAATCAAAAAAGTTATTTCCACCTTTCCTTCTTTTTTCTTTTCTTTTCTTCTTTAACTATCTCAATTCGTGGGGTTCCAAAATCCTTGCCATAATACACATCACTCAACCACCACATTTCTGTTCATTTCTCGAAACTGAAGGAATCACTCGACCTTTGCAACTCCAACCCCAGGTGCACTGCTTTCCGCAACAGTCTCCATTACGAACCTGGAAAATTCAAAAGCAACATTCAGTAGAAACAAGAGACACAGACATTTGTATTAAAGTAAGCACCATACCATTTCAGGTGGAATCTATTAATTTTAGTGGAAGGAAAAAAAAATGTAAAACATATGGGATAAAATGTTACCTTGCTAATTTGTCCCTTGATGACTGCAAGATATAGATTGAGAGAATAAATGATAGCATTAGACCTGTTCCCGCACAAACATGAAAATTAGCAGCCATAGTGTAAATAGATCTCTCAAATTAATCAGGCATTTGCTATCAAATCTATGCATGGTTTCACATAAAGGATGGCGATCATAGGTTTCCCCTCAGCAAGGTGACATTCTTCGAGGATTAAGTGATGCACTGCTATTAGGATCACGGTAATATCGGCTTGCACAGGGTGAGTACGTGCATCTGAGACTCATATAGACCAATATTGTCAAGGTATGCACCTAGGCACATTTGATTGGTACGTCTAGGCATGCTTTAACAAGGCAATTGAAATTAAATAAATTTAGAAAAAAACAAAAACAAAAGCCCGCATGATTAAAGTTCTCTTTAATTTCTTTCGTTGTTAACTTTTTTCATTAGATGTGCCTAAAAAATTGTCCAAATGAGAAGATTACTATATATTGATGATATATTATATTTATAGATCGAAAGTATTGACAGAGAAATATGACATTATGTTTTAAATAACTATTGTAATAAATGGAAAACAATATGATAACATCTTAACTATATTATTACCAAAGTCCAAACTCCAAAAGACAAATTTATTTGGAAGATACAATCTCCCCCAGAACAGCTATTAAAGAGAGGGACAGCAATTAAATCCAATGACCGAAAGAGAATACTACAAGAAAACAACACGTCATACATCCCTCATGAGCCAATTGGCATTCACATTTTCACAGACAACCCAAATCCGAACACAACAACATAGGAAACTAGTCTGCCGTTCATTGTCTAAAATGTAAATAAGTGACTCAGTCTACAACCAAAGTTTAGAGTTACGGGGATTAGAATTACTAGTAGGAAACGGGATAGAATCAAACACTCTGCTTCTCAATAGTTTGAGTATCCAAAACATACATGAGAAAGTGAAGAAATCATGCTTATTGGCCAACAAAAACAATTGTTATAGTTTATTATCATAATTAAATATCCTACGTTTATTTTATATGTAATAATATACACATAGATACAGGGAAACATATATATCTCTTGCACCTTACTTCACTCAGGTGAGCATTGTTTTGTGCCTTGCACCTGAGGCAATACAAGCGCTCTTGCGCCTGGAGTGCAGCTTGTGCCGTTGACAACATTGATATGCACTTTTCTATAAGGGGAAAAATTTTCCACACATGCATTCATAAAACAAATACGGCAAAGAACTTAGCAAATGGAAACATATGTTGCAACATACGAATGATGAGTGCTTCTGATAGCTATGAAGACTAAGACTGAGAATGAGGAGGAAGATCAAGAAAAAAGTTAAAACAAATAGCATTTGGAAGGTTAGCATTCTAAATGATTTTCTGTTTCGGGAACCAAAATGTACAAGTAGTGCAGAGCATAATAAATAGAGCCACTGACATATATAGTGTTGACTTTTTACCTGATCCAAACAGAACGTAAAATCCAGATGTCACATCTATCTCTGATTGTTCCTCCCTGTCATATGACCATCACAACCATATCACAATTTGTAACAAATGATGGAAAGCTTACGTGCGTTTATATTACAAATAAGTATAATTAAAGTTAAAATAACTATTGGTTCCTGCGTTTAAAAATTCCAGTTGAGTCAATCAAAATTCTCATGTTTTCAGAGGTTAAAAGCTAGGTATTATTAAGCACTTAAGATACAACACGGATACAATCTCCTTTAGGGGTGAGCGATTGATCGAATACAGTGAAAAATTTCAAATTAATTGAGTTGACGAGTCGTATTTTATCATCCTAACTTGATTCGAAATTTTTTCGAATCATGTTGAGGGAAATGAATTTCAAATCGAGTCAAATTGAATCAAGTGAAATTGTTCTAGTTAAAAAATTAAACAAGTCAAATTAAAATCTTGCTACAATGTAACTAATTCCATATTAGAGCATATAAATTTGAAACCATATATATTTGAAAACTAAACTTGAATCATTAATTAACTTCTTTAGGTTCCAAAATTATTATTTAGAAAATTTTAAAATTTTTAACTTGCGTTATATATTCTTTAGAATTTTTCTAAAATTTTTATAATTTTTCAAAAAAATATAAATTTTAGGATTTTTATAAATATTTTGAATTTTTAAAAATTATTTTGAATTTGTTTTTTTGTAATTTTTGTTGAGAGGGACCAATTTACTAATTTTCAAAATTGACAGGGACCAAAGGGGTATTCACACCAATTTGTTATTTGAGTTATTCGAATTTTTTGAGTTATGAGAATTGTATAATTCAACTTGACTCGAACTTAAAACATGAATTACTTATTTGAGTTAACTAGAAAAAATCGAATAACTCGATTCGATTAACTCGAAATTTGAATATTTTTTCGAATCGAATCGAGTTTTGCTCACCCTAGTCTCCTTTGCTTTAAATGAAAATATAGGTTTCAAAGTATATTCTCCTACGCTTCTGAGAACTTGAAGGCAGACTAAATTCAGAACTAGACAAACAATGTGTGTGTGGAAGAGAGATTTCAACAACAAACAAACTGACCAGGTGTATCTGACAAGCACATGTTTTGGCCAATGTTGAGGATCCCAGAATTGTTTACGAATATTTGGATGAATTTCAACATCTGTAGAAGACAAACATAATCAGTTCCCAGTCACCCACCGGAAAATAAATACATGAATAGTTATGATCTCTTTGAAGTACTGGTTATGCTACTCTGAAAATAATGAATATGAAGAAATCTCTGCATACAATTTCACAGATGCACAAATGATGCACAACACAACAAAGCTGTGAATCAATTTACAAAAGCAATAACTCTCACATCTCTCCTGATCCAAAAACAAATTTGACCACAACTTCGCTGCAAGCATCGTAGACTATTATAATTTCCTAATACACTCTTACATGTTTCTCTATTTGTTAGCAAACTAGTACCACACTGAAACATATAAATAAGGTTACATACAGTGATGAGGCATATCTACAATTTTAGCAGTGACACCGTGCAAATCACCACCTGAGTACCTCTGAACGACATAGAAACCACAACAACTCAGTCAAATCAAGCAAAATAACTAGACATGTATAAGTCAAGAAGTTACGATTTCCAAAAGCAAAGGGGTAAAAGCTACAAAAATATCTTACCAAATGCATGTCAATCATTGGAACTTCAGAACTTTTACGATTTATAAGAAAAAGCCAAGGAACAAGAAACTTCTCCTTCCCAACTTGGAATGATCTAGACGTGAATCAAACATTGTAAAACATGGATTACTATAATAATTTCTAAAAATATTGAACTTATGAACTATAAAAACATTTTATGCAGAAGCAAAAGATAGTTGCTAAGAAAAACTGTTGGCCTTAGTTTATGAGAAAAAATTAGGAGTGGAAAGCAAAGGATAAGAATATACCAGAAAATGAGCCCAGAAGTTAAAGCTCAGGTCTGAATCTCAGACTCATTATTCGGAGTACGAAAAACTCTTACTCGAAAAAAGCTGAATGAAAATACATTTTTGGACTCGAAAACATTTCATTCATGAATCTGAGGAATTGAATTCGATAGTTTCAATTTTCTCTTCGTTTAGCTATCGAAACCCTAGCATTTGCAACTAATGCCAAAAAAAAAGAGGTTGAATTAAGAAAATCATAAATTTGAATAAATTCTTACATTTTATAGGGATCAGCTCCCGTGTAACCAGTCGGCTTTGCTATAGGAATTAACACCTGCAAATTAATTTATACATAAATGAAATTTTCAAAAAAGAAACAGAAATGGGGAAGGTTGAAAAAGAAGAAGAATACCTCCCGATTAACAGCAAAAATTGGGCAATGTTTCCCGATCACGTCATGCCAAACAGTTCTAGACTAAAATTAATCAAATTCAGAGATCTTAACTTCAAAATTAGATTAAAAACTTTAAAAAGAAAAAGAAAAAAAAAAGGAAAAGAAAAGACAACTGACGGAATGGTATTGACCCATCTTGCTCATAGGAACGATGTCTCCTGGCCTGTAAGCAACGGAAATAAAAGGAAGACAAAGTAACAGGAAAACTAAAAGACACAGCGACGCCATTATTCTGCAATGTTCTCGTCAGCCGCGTTTCTTCTCACCGCCAAGAGAATTCCGAATTACTCAAAACTTGTTTTTTTTTTTATTCATTTCTAACTTCTGCTTCGATAGAGTCCACCCAGGCCAGGGGCCTGAGCCTGTTACGGAATACGGGCCAGCAGTTATACTTTCCTCGTTTCGGTCCAAAAATAATGTTCATACATAATAAAATATGTGTTAATTTTTTTATCATTTTTTTAAAAATAAAATGATTTAGAAAGTGAAAAACTGACCAAAAATTTATAATTCAAAAAAGTAACAAATGTTGTCAATATTTCATGCCTCTAGCTTTTTATATGAATTTTTTTTTTTAACACTACATGAAAGTTTGTTTTATAAGCAATATAAAATCACCTTTCAAAAACATACAAACACTCAATTCACCTTTCAAAACTACTTTCTATATTTGCATATCCATCATCCTACGTTTTTCTAAATATTTACAAAATAGTTATTAACATAACATCATAATGTTAAAGGTTTAATTTTCTGACGAAATTAATTGTCAGCTTATATCTATCCAAGGAAAAAATTTATATTATTTAATTTATAAAGAAAGTTTTATAATATTATTTTAATGAATTATCTACGGAAAAAATCTAGATGTCAAAAAAAATATAATTTTTAAATCATTACTAGATTTTATGATATACTCATGATATGTATAAAAATTTATGTATCAAATATATATATTTATTAAAAATTTATATAAAATCAATTGATATTTCAGCTACAATAGTAAAGTTAAATATTTATTAAGCATGTTGTATTGAGTTCCAATCTCATTATGATAATTTTTTATTTATTTGTTATATATAAAAAATAAAAACACTCTTGTAAAAATGTATCTTAATTTCACAACTAAATTAATATGATATGAAGTTAATAAAAAACTTAATATAAATAAGTATGATATAAATACATAAAATCCAATGTGGGCAAAAAAACATATCTTATGTAAACAATTCATTTAAGACAATAGAAAAGTTTTAGATGAAATTATAAGATGTTTACGAAATTTTTGTAATAAATGTATTATATATAAGTTAAATAACAATATATTGTAATAGGGAATCCTACTCAACTCATACAATCCTTGCAACTTCTATTATTTTTTTCTTATGAATAAATCATTATAAAATATGTAACCTATCAAAATAGTTATGTTTGTTTACTTCAAGTTACATTTTAGTTATTTATGTTTGAAATGTTACGTTTTAATCACTTACGTTAACGTGCTATAACATTTTAGTCACTTAACTGTTAATTGTCATTAACGGTGTAACGGTAAACTAACGTGGCACATTAAATCATTATTTCAAACAAAAATTTTAGGTTAAATTATACAATTGATTCATATATTTTTTAGTTTTGAGCAATTTAATTTTTTTCTTTTATGTTCTTTTAACTTTTTTTTTTTTTTTTTTCATTCTTTTCTGCTTCTCCCTTTATTTTTTGGCGTTGCAAATGCTTGAGCAACAGCAACTGTATTTCTAATATTTCTTCTCTTGAAGCTATTTTTCCATATAATTCTTCAATTGGATGCATGCATGCAGATACTTACTTCACTATCAGTGGGGAACATTAAAGGTGATATCCATTTTATATACATTCTCAATGCCTATGATATGCATGGAAGACTGAATAATTTAGAGTCCCAACATCATGCTGTGAAGAACTTTGCTGGCACAAAGACTTGCAGTCCTCAATATCTTCTCCAAATTGGCCTGAATGCCTCGCAAGGTCCGAGGTTCAATGCTGAAGTAGCAACCTTTGCCCTCAGCGAGTGCCTCTCAGGCTTTCTTTCTTCCTCCTCTCCAAACTACCAGGATGTGGCTCTCATTGTCCGAAGACTGATTGTAATAGCTAGTATTCACAAGGGTAACACAGATGACGATGCAGTGCTCAGTATGTACAAGCGAGCATACCGAATAATGGTCGGGTTGAAGGAAGGGGAATATCCAACCGAAGAGGGCAAATGGCTCGCAATTACTGCAATGAATCGGACAGCCATACCTATAAGAATGAGACAGATCAATGTGACAAAGAAAATAAAGGAAAAAAAAAGTTAAAACAACATAAAAAAATTTAAATTACTTAAAACGAAAAAAATGGGAATTAATTTTTAATTTAACTTAAAAAATGGGAATAAATGATAATAAATGTTAAATAACATAATAGTAACCAAAACTTTGTGAAAAGATGATATAATAGTAATGAATGATAGCATAGAAATAAATTATTGATTACATACCATTTTTTTATAAATTAAATAGTAATCATACTTTAAAGTTTTATAATATGATATTTAATGGACTAATTTATTAAGTTGCATATTTTATAATTAGTTTTTAACTGACATACTTTTAGATATTGAGATTTCTGTTAAAATTATTAATAAACAATTTGCATAAATGATTGATAATTGTCGTGTGATTATCGAATGATGTGCAAGTATACATGTTAGAATTAAGTGACCCGAATTCTTATTTAAATAAAATGCAGTAGTAAAATAAAATAAAAAAAGAATCCATATAGAATTACACTTTTTTTATTTTATTTTAGAATAAGGTTTTTTAAACTTTATTAAATTCCATCTATTTGATATTGATTATAATAAGGTGTTTGAGTCTTACTAGAATATGGCTTAACAAGCCTATAAATAGACATAGTCTATTCCTCTTCTAATAATTCGAATTCGACATAGTGAATTTTCTTCTCCTCTGCCCGTGGTTTTTTCCCGAAAGAGTTTCCACGTAAAATTTGTGTGTTTTTTATTTTATTTTATTTTATTTTATTTTTCACAAATTGGTATCAAAGCTTCCGGGTTGTTCATCTCGATCACGGTAATGGCGTCTTTGAAGTATGAAATTCCGCTGTTGGATCGCAACACCATATTTGCGTTGTGGCAGATTAAGATGCAAGCAGTTCTTGCGCAGATGGATCTGGAAGATGCCCTGCTAGGGATAGATAAGATGTCTTCGACTTTAACAGATGAAGAAAAGAAGCGTAAGGATCGAAAGGCGTTAACACAATTACATCTGCATTTGTCCAACGAAATTTTGTAGGATGTTATGAAAGAGAAGATCGCCGCTGCATTATGGAAGAGGCTAGAACAAATATGTATGTCGAAAACTCTAACAAGCAAGTTGCATATGAAGCAGCGTCTTTATGCTCATCATTTGGAGGAAAGTATGTCTGTACACGAACACTTAACAGTGTTTAAAGAAATTCTCTCAAACTTGGGGGCCATGGAGGTTCAGTATGATAAGGAAGATCTAGGGTTGATTCTACTTTGTTTGTTGCCCCGTCTTATTCAACCTTTAGAGACACGATTTTATATAGCCGCGAGTCTCTCACAGTTGATAAGGTTTATGATTCTTTGATCTCATATGATAAGAAGGAACATCTTGTGGTTAAACCCAACTCTCAGGGAGAGAGTCTCATTGCTCGTGGGAGACAAGATTGGAATGCTAATAATGATCGTGGAAGGATATAGGAACGGAATCCTCGCGATAAATCTAAGAGTAGATCGAAGTCTTTAAACAGAGGTAAAACTTGTGACTTCTGCAAGAAGAAAGGGCACATTAAATTTGAGTGCTATAAGCTACAGAACAAGATTAAAAGGGAGGCTGCGAATCAAAAGGGAAAACAACCAGAAAATTTCGGTGAAGCTGATGTTGTAGAAGACTACAGCAATGGTGAACTTCTAGTCGCTTCTGTCAATAATTCTAAAGTAAGCGAAGAGTGGATACTTGATTCAGGCTGCACCTTCCACATGAGTCCCAATCAGGATTGGTTTACAACTTACGAAACGGTGTCTGAAGTTGTTGTTTTGATGGGAAATAATGCTTTGTGTAAAATCGCAGGTGTTGGAACAATTAAAGTTAAGATGTTTGATGGAGTTGTCAGAACACTTAGTGATGTGCGACATATTCCAGAATTGAAGAGAAATTTAATTTCGTTGAGTACTCTTGATTCAAAAGGGTACAGATACACAATTGAAAGTGGGGTTTTAAAGATTTCCAAAGGTTCCCTTGTTGTGATGAAAGGGCAAAAAAAGACTGCCAAGTTATATGTTTTGCTAGGTTCTACTGTTACTGATGATACAGTTGTCGCTTCCTCTTCCTTGTCAGATGATGATATTACTAAACTTTGGCATATGCACCTAGGTCATATGAGTGAGAATGACATGGTAGAATTGAGCAAAAGAGGACTTCTTGATGGGCAAGGAATTTGCAAACTAAATTTCTGTGAGCACTGTGTTTTTGGGAAGCAAAAGAGAGTTCGATTCACCAGAGGAATCTATAACACAAAGGGAACGTTGGAGTATATTCATTCTGATCTGTGGGGCCATCCAGAGTGCCTTCGAGAGGTGAAGCTAATTATATGCTAACCTTTATTGATGATTTTTCCAGAAAAGTTTGGGCATTCTTCCTGAAGCAGAAAAGCGATGTGTTTTTCGCATTTAAGTCTTGAAAAATTATGATTGAAAAATAGACGGGAAAATAAATAAAATACCTCCACACAGACAATGGCTTAGAGTTCTATTATGATGAGTTTAATAGATTGTGCAAGTCAGAAGAGATCATGAGACACTTGACAGTTCTTCATACTCCACAGCAAAACAGTGTTGCAGAACGAATGAATAGAACGATCATGGAGAAGGTTCGATGTATGTTGTCAAATGCCAACTTACCAAAGTCGTTTTGGGCAGAAGCAGCCTCTACTGCATATTTTTTGATCAACCGATCCCATCCGTTGCCATTGAGAAAAAGACTCCACAAGAGGTATGGTCTGGTAATCCTGCTAATTATTATGATTTAAAGATCTTTGGGTGTCCTGCGTATGCTCATGTTGATAATGGAAAATTGGAACCGACATTCATTAAATGTGTTTTAATTGGTTATAAAGTTGGTGTAAAAGGGTATAAGTTATGGTGTCCTGAAAATAGAAAAGTTGTGATTAGCAGAGATGTTATTTTTAATGAAACTACCATGCTACTTAACTTATCTCTTAAAGACTCTTCCAATAAAGAAAATCAAAAACAGGTGGAGCATCAGATTAATACATAGTCCACTCCTCAAGCCAGTACAAAAATTGTGAATAGAGTTACTTCTTCGCCGCAATACTCTATCGCCAAAAACAGAACTATAAGAGAAATTAAACCTCCAAAGAAGTATGTTGAGGCTGATCTAGTTGCTTATGCTTTAAATGTGGCTGAAGATATAGATGCGAATCAAGAGCCATCTAATTATTCTGAGGCGATTAGCTGTGAAGACTCAGAAAAATTGATGTTTGCTATGCAATAGGAGATGAAATCACTCCACAAAAATAAAACATGAGATTTTGTGAAACTTCCTAAAATTAAGAAAACTGTTCGTTGTAAATGGGTGTTTAAAAAGAAAGAAGGAACTTCAGGAGTTGAAGAACCCAGATATAAAGCAAGGCTTGTTGCAAATGGTTACAGTCAAATTCCAGGAGTAGACTTCTCCTCAGTTGTGAAGTATAGTTCGATTCGAGCTTTGCTTGGTATTGTAGCCATGCATGATTTGGAGCTTGAGCAGTTAGATGTAAAAATTATATTTTTACATGGAGAACTTGAGAAGGATATTTACATGCAACAGCCAAAGGGTTTTACAGTCTCAGAAAAAGAGGACTTTGTTTGCTTGCTGAAAAAGTCCCTTTACGGTTTGAAACAGTCACCAAGGCAGTGGTACAAGAGGTTTGATTCCTTTATGACTTCTCATGATTTCAAAAGAAGTAGCTTTGACAGTTGTGTTTACTTTAAGAAAAATAGTGATGGTTCTTTTGTGTATCCACTTTTTTACGTTGATGACATATTGATAGCAGCAAAAGATAAATGAGAGATAAGAAAGGTCAAAGCCCATTTTAGACTTTCATCGGCTTTGTCTCCACAATCAGATGATGAGATTGAGTACATGTCACATGTTCCATACTCTAGTGCAGTGGGATCTCTAATGTATGCTATGGTTTGTTCACGTCCAGATTTATCATATGCAGTCAGTGCAGTTAGTAAATATATGGCGAATCCCGATAAAGAACACTGGAAAGCAGTACCGTGGATTTTAATATACTTACGAGGTATTATTACGTTTGCTTAAGAAGAAAGAAGATGGAGTCATTGGGTATGTTGATGCTGATTTTCTTTGGAGACCTTGATAGAAGAAGATCTCTCACAAAGTTATATCTTTACAATCAGAGGTTGTGCAATAAGTTGGAAAGCCACTTTGCCAACTATAGTCGCTTTGTCAACCACTGAAGTTGAGTACATGGCGATTATTGAGGCTTGTAAATAAGCTATTTGGTTGAAGGGACTCTTTAGTGAACTCAATGAAGACCTTCAAATCAGCACAGTATTTTGTGACTGTCAGAGTGCCATCTTTCTTACAAAAGATCAAATGTTTCATGAGAGAACAAAATACATTGATGTTCGGTATCATTTTGTTCGTGATATTATTGCTCGCGGTGATATTGTTGTGAGCAAAATTAGTAGTCATGAAAATCCTGCTGATATGATGACTAAGTCACTTCCTATAACCAAGTTTGAGCATTCACTACAGTCAAACAATTTTTTAGCGGCATTTTTAACGGCGTTTGAATGAAAAACGCCGCTAAAGAATGAGCATTAGCGGCGCTTTTTAAAAATGCCGCTAAAGATCGAACATTAGCGGCGCTTTTTAGAAAACGCAGTCTTTTTGTATTGAGCCTTTAGTGGCTTTAGTGGCGCTTTTTAAAAACGCCACTAAAGATCGAGTATTAGCGGCGCTTTTTTAAAAACGCCGCTATATGTGCACCTTTAGCGGCACTTTTGTAGAAAATGCCGCTAAAGAATATTCTCGAATTGAGCTTTTAGCGGATTTAGCGGTGCTTTTTAGAAAACGCAGCTAATGCTTGCCGCAAAAGAATTTTGCAGAACACCATCATTTTATATTGAGCTTTTAGTGGCTTTAGCGGCGCTTTTTGAAAAACACCACAAAAAATGAAAAAAATTAAAATACTATTATTTAAAATAATTTTAAAGATTGTTGGTATATGACTAATTGTTTTTTAATTTATATGTTAAATATTTTCTTATATAATTGTAAAAGAGATAGTATTAATTTTAAAATATTGAATTAATTATCATTATAGTTTAGGGTTTACGATATATGGTTAAAGATTTAATGTTTATGATATTTTAAGGTTTATAGATTATGGGTTTAGGGATTATGGTTTAAGGGTTGTTTAAGGGTTGGGGTTTAAGGGTTGTTTAAGGGTTAGGGGTTTATGGTTCAGTGTTTATGTTTTAGGATTTAGGATTTAGGATTTAGGGATTGGGAGTTTAGGGTTTAGACTAATTAGTGTTTTTTCATTTATATGATAAATATTTTCTTATATAATTATAAAAGAGATAGTATTAATTTATAATATCGAATTAATTATCATTATAGTTTAGGGTTTATAGTTTAGGGTATATGGTTTAGGGTTTAAAGTGTATGAATTACTATTTTAAGATTTATGGATTATGGGTTTAGGGATTATGGTTTATGGTTTAAGGGTTAGGTGTTAGGAGTTAAGTGTTAGGTTTTTAGATTATGTTTATGATTTAGGGCTTAGATTAATTAATGTTTTGTAATTTATATATTAAATAATTTATTATATAATTGTAAAAGAGATAATATTAATTTTAATATATTAAAATTATGATTATAGTTTAAATTATGTAAGAGATAATTTCTCCCTTTTTCCTAATCCAAATCCTTAAAATAATCACCCTTTTTTCCCCAATTTGAAATCCAAAATCCCCGGTAAATGTTTCTTTTTCTAACAATGGTTTAGTGTGCAATTATATACATGAACTTTAATTTGATCTAGTTCTTGTAAATTATTAACACAATTATTGATATAACATTATTTTATATTTATATATTGCATACATAAATATTTATATTTATCCTATATAAAAATATATTGATGTATTTATTTTTTAAAATGTGTATGATTAAATCAAAATTAAAGTTCCAACTATACATTTAAACCACAATTAGAATTTCACGTCTACAATTACACATTAAACCGAAATTCATATATAATTTTGAGATGTATCTCTATCAAAATTTAGCTGTATACATATAATTAAATGCCAATATAAAAATCTAAACAACTAATGCGGACCATACTTAAAAGAATAATACTTGTATTGCTGTGTCATTTTGTATTTTTTAATTCATCGATTTCATTTTATTTATGTTAAAGTTTCCTTTTGTATTTTATATGATAAATTAAAAATTATAAAAATCTTCAAAAATAATTAAAAATTAAAAAAATTTAAAAATTAATATTTTAGTCCATATTTCAGTTAAAATGTTCAATATTCAAAATTAAAAAGAATTTCAAAAAATAAAGCACAAAAAAAATAGAAAAAAGTAGGTTAAAAATGAAAAAAATTAAAATTAAGCAAATAGTGACGTTTTTAGAAAAAACATCACAAAAATTTAAGCTATCAAAATCCCGCTCACTCCCCAAAAATAAATTTTGGTTACCCGCTCTTACTCCCTCTTCTTCTCCCAAATTCCCCAAATAAAATTTAGCTACTCTTTTTCTCTCAATCTGAAAAAAAAAAAAAAAAAAAAAAAAACTGAGAAAGGCACAAAGGGTTTTTGGAAGCAAAGCAGAGCGAAGAAAACCCTTCACTGTTATTCATTCTGTTTTCGCCAATGAAGTTCCTCTTTCGATTCATTTCCGATATAAATTCCAGGTTTCCATTCTTTATCGATTTTTATTATTTTCCAAAGGAATTTATTTAATTGTTTGTTCATGAAGTTAAAATTCGAGGGGTTTTTTTTTTCAACAAATAAATTTGTGTTTTTAGGGGAAAGGAGCCATTCCTAAAAGCAACATATGATTTTGAAGGACCTTTGTTTCTTTCAATTCTCCATTTTGCCTGCTTAAGTAGAAAATTTTGCTGGAAATTTTCTCATGGTCGTTAACCAGATTTCAGCAAAGAATTTTAAGGTTTTCAAAGAAAAGAAACTTTGGAGGCTTTATCGAAATGGATAGTGTATTAACTTGGTTCAGTTTTCCGTTTAGGTCGTCATGGGGGGACACCCTTGCACCATGCAGCAAAAAGGGGCCTTCTAAATACAGTCAAATTACTTCTTTCTCATGGAGGTTCATGTTTTATCGATTTCTATTATATATTACGGGAAAACTGAGTTATTAATTAGTCGTTGCATGATGAATATGTTTGATTTGAAATTTAGAGTAGTCTAATAAGCAACTTGTTCGAACTTTCAGCTAATCCGTTGGTGATGAATGATGATTGTCAAACACCTCCAGATGTTGCTAGGGTGAAAGGAAATGTCAATGTTGTAAGGGCAATTGAGGTATAACTGGAATTTCACTTTCAATATTTATGATTTTATGATCTACTCAGAACTTTTGACTTTTCTTGTAAAACTAAGTGCTTTCTTAAGTGAGGTTATTTTGCCTTTTGATGCTGTGCAGGATCATATATGTTTATTCTCTGGTTGGATGCGGGAGTTTTACGGGCCAGGATTTATTGAAATGTTTGTTCCTCAGTTGCTTTCAAGAAAAGTGTGGGTATTATTGTTTAGTGTACCTTTTAATTTCAAATTTTCTTTCTCTTGCCTTTTTTTGGATCACCATAGGCCATAGAAGAATATGCCTAGATAGTTTTTATTCATATAAATCTCGAATAGAATTTTATCTTTTCTAGCGATTTGTTCAGCATCATCATCTTATTAATGTGTTTCTTACAGTTGGGTGGTTGTTCTACCAACTGGTTCCCGAAATAATTCAAAACCTTTCAAGTTGGAGCTGGCCATATATTCTACTTTGCAGGTATCGCAAGTATAACTTATCTCTCTTTTTGGGTCTATAGCAATGCATGTCTAAGGAGGGTGCAAAAAGAGGAGAAATGAGTTATGCTCTTCAAGTTCCTCTAAATTAGACTTGTGCCTTTGTGGTTGTATAATTAATCAATTATGTGGTTGTGGACACCAAGTTCTGTTCGGTTTAAGTTGTTTAAACAACTTAAAATTATTGGAAACAAAACAGATATTTAGTATATTGGAAACAAAATAGATATTCCTGAACCCTGTTTTTTCCCCTCATTAATTACTTCATGTGCAGAATGTTAAGACATTTAAAGATGTCAAAGGCTGTGATGATGCAAAACAAGAGCTTGAAGAAGTAGTGGAGTATCTCAAAAACCCATCAAAGTTCACCCGCCTAGGGGGGAAGTTGCCAAAGGTTTGTGCATGGTGTATGAAATTGGTTTCGTTTTTGTCTGTTTTACTGAATACTCCTTATGACGGAACATTTTGGATCTCTAAGTTGTATATTTCTCAAGGGTATGCTAGAAAATAGAAATAGAATAAAAAAAATATCAATGGTTTCTGTGTGAGGAGAACCAAATATACCAAAAACCGACCTGAAGTCCTGTTATCTAAGCATTAGCTCGGTGGTAGGGTGGGATAGGGGATTTACTAATGATTCTAGGTTCAGTTCAACATACTTCCTTACAGAGGAGGGAGAAAACAAGTTTCGATGTTTTTGTCGATTGTTAAGTCTACAATGAGTAATTCTGCATTTTATGTGAATAATGATTGTTGAAATTGGTATGCCACGGTTCATTTTGGAGTACCAAGGGTTTTTTGTGATATTCTTCTAGTTTTATTATCTTATGCACAACCAAATTGCAGGGAATCCTTTTGACTGGAGCACCTGGAACTGGAAAAACCTTGCTAGCCAAGGTTAGTTGTTCCTTCTAATTCTCATTATGACTGCTTACATATGTCTAGGAGCTTTTGCAAGTTACATCTTAACCATCATACAAGTTCTCTAGCTGTTAGTGGCTTCCTTTGAAGCATGTTGCATGTGCATATATCCATATTAAGATAGGTTTGATTTGTTCAACCTTGAAGGCTATTGCGGGGGAAGCTGGGGTACCTTTCTTCTATAGAGCAGGATGAAAAACCGCAAAAAATAAATTCATTGATTATATACATAAATTCCTTGATCACCATGTTTGCCAAAGGTAAAGTCATTGATTATATGCATAAATTTCTCAAAAGATAAAAGAATACCAAAAATCTCAATATTCAGCTTGCTTTTTTCTTTTTTCCTGTCATGAACAGACAAAAAATGTGATGAAGATGATTATATTCTCACCTACCAGGACAAAGAAGGAGATCGGCTAATTGCAGGCAATATTCCATGGCAGTAAGAATATTTTTCCTTCCTAATTTTCTTGGTTCCTTACTCTAGTTTTCTTATTACAAGCAACCTTTGCGAATAATAGTAATCATGGAAGGAGTACAAGAAAAAAAATATTTATTATTTATTATTTATATTTTATTATCTAGATCAATTTTGGACCCTAGTATTTATGCTTTCTGTTTCGTATGTCAGCTGAGAAGCTTTCAGTATTGACCTTGAAGGGTATCAATCCAAATTCCAATTTTGTGTTTTTGTTAAAAATGAAGATGAATGAGAATTTGCTACCTTTAATTTTACAGTTTGCTTGCATGAATGTTTAGCCTACCTATTCTTCTGAAATTTTATTCTAAGCTGAATAAGAAGATGTAACAATTTTGTCTGGGGAAATAATAGAAATTGGGTTGTTTCAAGTGTGCTTTTGTTCTTAATAGCAAATTTTGTTTCAAACTGAGTGATTATGTTGGGATTAACAGCACAGTAGGAAAAATGAACTGATCTCTACGGAACTTTTCTTCTACCGTACATAATGCAGTGATGATGGTTTACAATATAGTGACAGCCTTTAACACAACCCTTCATTTGTGTTAATGACATTTGAGACAGAAAGATAATATAGGTTTGAATGAACTTGAGTGAATAGTTGACTAAAAGTAATAATCTCTTTATGAGTCTTCTGTTTTTCATGTCTGATCCTTCAAATATGCAACTCTGTTGGAACTTGTTCTTGTTCATTTTTGAAGTCTCACGAAGTGTAGGTTTCTGTTGTGAAAATGTTGAAAACAGCTGTTTTGACATGTAAAATAGCATTTGAGCTTATCTTGTGTGGAATTTTATTGTTCTATATATTCCTGGGAAATGGGGGAAATGTTTAGGTTTGATGGGGTGGAAAGGATGGTTAAAGTAGAGAAGAAATGCACTGCAAATTCTCTAGTTGGACATTTTTTTGCTTCTTTGTTGATGTAACGTGTCCGTGATTTCAGCTCATGAAGCCAAATATATAAACGTTTTTATTCTCTGTTTGGTTTTCTGTTTAGTTCTATTGTAAAATGAATATAAACGTTGAAAGAATTGTCAATTTCTTTTAATTTTTTGCTTGTGTGTGTTCCTTGAGCAGCAATTCAGACAAGGTTACAAATGGCAATGGAGGTTAGAGACAGTCTCGAGATAGCTCACACTGTGGAGGACTTCTCTAAGTTATATACATGCATTTCAATACTTTGGCTTCATCTAAGCTCGAACCAGCCCTTGTTTCTTCTTTTCTGATATTTTTCCTTTGATTAATGAGAGGTGATGATGATTTGGCATTCTTTTTTCTACCAGGATAAATTTTGTTTTAGAAATAGTAATACTTTGTGAGTGTTTATTTTTTTATGTATTAAATTACATATTGAATCAATATTTATTTATTAAATTTAAATTCATTAATTTTTTATATTTAGTTTTAAAGTTAAAATTTTAATAGAAAATTTAATTTAATTAATATTTTTTATTTATCTTTAAAGTATATAGTTTAAAGTTCAAATTTTAAAAATTAAACATAATATAATATTTATCATAGAAATAAATATTATTTAATTAAAATAATATTTTTAAATGTCATGTTCTTTAGTGGCGTTTGTAATAAAAGTGTTGCTAAAGGTAATGGTCTTTAGCGGTGTTTTTAAAAAGCGCCGCTAGAGGTTCTGGTCTTTAGCGGCGTTTTTTGCGGCGCTTGTGAAAACGTTGCTAATAGTTCTATTCTCCTGTAGTGATTGCTTAAACTTGGTTGGTGTTCATTGTTGAAGTTAAACATTTAAAGGGTTTTATGGAAGAGGTGGAGAACTTGTTCGTTGAGAGTTCGCGATAAAGAACTTGTTTATTGAGAATTCGTGTCAAGGTGGAGATTGTTAGAATTAAGTGATCCGAATCCTTATTTAAATAAAATACAGTGGTAAAATAAAATAAAAGAAGAATCCATATAGAATTACACTTTTTTATTTTATTTTAGAATAAGGTTTTTTAAACCTTATTAAATTCCATCTATTTGATATTGATTAGAATAATGTGTTTTGAGTCTTACTAGAATATGGCTTTACAAGCTTATAAATAGACATAGTCTATTCCTCTTGTAATAATTCGAATTCGACATAGTAAATTTTTTTTTCTCTGCCCGTGGTTTTTTCCCGAAAGGGTTTCCATGTAAAATTTATGTGTTATTTATTTTATTTTTCACAATACACAATCGTCAACAAGTAATAAATTATTGAATTAAGAGTATCGTCTTCACAGGGGATGTCTAACTAAGGCAAATATTGTGAAATTTATTAAATGGCAAGTTGGTGAGAAAAATAATTAAAAAAGAGTTGAGTTAACTAATTACCTTAAATAAAATTATTGACTATGCTTAAAATAAATGAAAGTGTAACATGGAATAAACAACGACAATTTTGTAACGCCCCAAACTCGACCCGATTCGTCGAGTCCAGATTTCGAGTGTTACCACGCAATAAACTTAACATTTTAATAATACAGTTTACAATTTCTCATTTCTCTTATTATTTTATTTAACATGTTAATTGAAAAACTTACTATCTGAAAACAAAGGAAGTATCTTAAAATAAGTTGTTACATCAAGTTGGGTACAACTATCTAAAAAATGGAAGTTTATTTAATACAAACTCGAAACGCGTGTTCCAAGACTACGCCACACATCCACTGTATGCATAATAGCCCATTCCGCCACCATCTTGGCGTACTCTTACAGTTGTCCCTTCAGGCGAAGTCTCATTTCAAGTCCCTAAAAAGAAATAACAAATCTTGTAAGTACATGAGTATTTAGTGAGCTTTTCGCAACAATACCTTGATGGATACTTTGCAATCTTAGAAGAACTATTGTGTCAACCAGTATTCTGCATCATTTATTTCGACGAATACCAGTACAATTATATCATATTCCTATCAGCCAGTTATCATGCTCTTGTCATATTCAATCTTCCTTATCTAGTTAACTGAGGAATCATTCCCAAACCTTCTATATATCTCTCATCACATAATAATTTCTTTGCAGACATATCATCCGAGTCCATTTTCAACAACCATGCCTTAACACAACTCTTATTTCAAACAGTTGTTCATTGACATTTATCACGAGTAGATACATAAACGTTTGGTGAATACATATGTAGAACTAGATACCATCAATTTCATTTTCAGACATATCCTGGTTCAACACTACACATACACGTGCTGAAAAGTATTACTTAGACCATTCAAATGAATTCTATATCATATTATATCAAAATCCTATAACTCAAGATAACACTAACTCAAATTCAGAATAATTTCAGAAGAAGATACAATACCCCTCACTTTTCATATTTACAGATCATCACAACAGATACCCTTATTAATATACAATTACACATCTCTTTTTCATGGAAACCCTTAAGACTTATTTGCTCGAAACCTAGAACATATCAATACCTCATCTTAACCATACTTATTATAGAACCAAAAGAACTTACTCCTATCTTACCATAGAGACAGACATTCAGATTCAAATCATACCAGACATTTCTGACAGTTCGCGCCACATAGGCCTAACAGAGCACGCCATACATGCAATCATATAGGTTAGCCATCAAGGCGACCCATTCAGAGTACGCCACAAAGGTGATCCATTCCGAGTACACCATGAAGACGATCCATTCAGATTTTCTCGAGCATTAAAGTACTATTCAAAATTATGAACTCAATGCTTTTTCCTAATAAATATGCATTTAGTTCTTCCCAATCAATTTTCGTTTCCCTCAATTAATGTTAAGCAACAATCCTAAGGTTTAAATTATGTCTTCATACATTGAAATCAATAAATCCTCTCCACTAATGTAGTAGTGTAACACCCTATACCCGGCCCGGTTGTCAAGCCCGAATATCAGGATGTAACAGCCTGTTTTTATTGAAATTAGAACAGTGGTTTTGAGACTACAAATTCGATCAGTAAAGTTTTTTTTTTTATTTAAATGGTGTCTACAGATGTAACAACCCGTTTTTGAGTCAAATCAGAATAGTAGTTTCGAGACCACAAATTTGAGGTTAAAATATTTATTTTATTATTTTATTGAAGTTTACAGCATGATAGAATTATTGTGTGAAAGTTTCATAAAGAAATTTTACTGTTTGAGTGCTTAATTCAGTAAAAAGGACTAAATTACGTAAAGTGTAAAATGCATGTTCTATTAGTTAAAGGTATTAAATAGCTATGGATCATTAAAGTAGAAGTCCTTATGTTGTAAATATACCATTGATAACATGAGTGGACAATTTTGGACAACCATTATGTGAATTTAATGGTTTAACATTAAGGTTAGTTTTGTGAAATGTTTAATAATGATATATTAAATAAAAAAAGTTAATTTAAAGCATTATTATCATCTTCATGCACCGAAAATTGGAATAAGAAGAAGCTAACTTAGTTTTTTAAATTCAGCAACCTTGAATTCTTCTATTAGGTATGCATTTTGACTCAGTTTTATGTGATTTTTATGTTTTTAAAATCGTTGCTTCGTATTCTAGCTAGCCCGTACCTTAGATTTTGAAATTGTTAAAGATTTGTCATGTTGCCATTGTTGAATGTTTGAGTAATTGGATGTTTGATGATGGATTTTGAATATTTGTTAGTAGTTAAACTAGATTTGTAAAGTAATTTTTGACAATAGTGTTAAAAAGGGATTAAATTGTGAAAATGTAAAATGTGGTGGTTAAAAGTGTGAAATAATGAAAGATATGGGCTGCTAGGTGTCCCTATGACATTCAGCTAAGCATGGGTAGTACTAAATTGCATGGATTTGCAATTTTATGTGAAAAGGACTAAATTGTAAACAATATGAAAGTATAAGGACAAATGTGTAAATTCGCTAAAATATGAATTATGGGATAAATTGAATTAATTGAATATTGAATGTACTGAATTTGATAATATATAGATCAAGATAAGCCGAGACCAAGTTTAGATTGGGGAAAAAGAAAGATTGACAAATAGCTGTTAGTTGTTATCTAAGTGATACGAGGTAAGTTCGTATAATTAGAATCGAACTTTTAAATACTTGTATTTATTTGAAATGTATGTATATAATTTAGGAATTGGTATACTTGGAATATGAGTGCCTAATTGATATAGATTGATGGTTACCGAGCCCCGTTCAAACCGTATGAATTTGTAGGATACGAGTGACATGTCACTAGGATTACCGTTTTGGTCGAGCTCCTGCATTTGTTGCAGACTCACCACAGCTCGTATGAGCTTACCGATATATCAGCTCGTAAGAGAGCTTCGCTCGCTCTCACTTCGTGAGCTTACTAATTCAAATCGTCGAGAGCTTCATCGCTTTCACTCAATAGAGCTTACTGTCCATCAGCTCATGAGGAGCTTACCGATCATGGCTCAAAAGAGCGGAAATGATAATGAATTGATGGAATACTAATGTATATCACCTGAGTATCCTTTGAAGTTCTAATAGGCTCAACGGGCATAAAAATTGTTTATACTGATGAGTACTGTTTTTGAGTGAATTATTAATTATATGATTGAGAGTGAAATGTTGAATATGATGTCCATGATATATGAATTTGGTATGATATGTATATATATTGAGTATAGAGTTGAGATAATGGATGATTTCATGTATTTATATGACTAACCTATTGATGAATGCTTGTGTTAGGCATTTGGAGATTGTAATGAGTTTACCTTATTTATTTAACTTGATCTGGTATAAATGGTAACTTTAATTCTGAATTATACGAGCTTACTAAGCTATAAAGCTTACTCTGTTTATTTTCTATGTTTTATAGAGGTTCGTTAGCTCGTTCGTTTCAGACAAGTCGGAGTTTCACATCACACTATCCAATTGTCGATTGGTACTTTTGAACTTGTGGATAATTGTAAATATGACATGTATAGGCTAGTTTTAAAGATGATAAATATGGTTACTTGAGATCATGATTTTGGTATATTTTGTGTAAAGGTTAAGCCATGTGATTTGGCTAATCTTGATAGTATGTTTTAGTATGTTTTGTCAAATGATTGATTAAATGGAAAATATGCAAATGTGTCTTGTTATTTGAAAGGTATATGAATGGAAGATGTATGATATTAGTTAAGCATTTGAATGGTAGGAAGAAATGGTATTATATGTGTATGAATTGTTACTGGAATGGCTGCTTATTAAGTTGTAAAAATGTTGTCATTTATGCTTGTGTATGCTTGTGAAAATGGCTTTGCAAATAGCCTATTTTTGTCCACACAGGCAGGTACATGGGCGTGTGTCTCAGCCGTGTGTGACACGTGATCAGATTACATGGCCATGTGTCCCCTGGTGTTGAAATAGAATTGAAGCCAGTATGCTCTACACGGCCTCACACACGGGCATGTGACCGGTCATGTTGTACAAGTCAGTATATTCCCTAAATGGCATACGGCCTAGCACATGGGCGTGTGACTTAGTCGTGTTGATAAGTCAGTATACCCTCTAATTTTCACACGGCTTGGCATACAGGCGTGTCTTCGGCCGTGTGATTCAAGTCAATATGTATGCCCTGTTTCCACACGACCTATGACATGGGCGTGTTTACTAGCCGTGTGAGGCATACAGACTGTTCACACAGGCGTGTGATACTTGAAATGTTGAAATTTTTCTAAGTTTCCAAAATTTTCATATGTTATCGGTTTAGTCCCGAACCACTTCTAAAGCATGTTTAAAGCTTCATAGGCTTTATAAAAAGGGACAAGATGATTGTGTTAAATAGTACTTGAGTATGAATATATGAATGTATAAGATATGTTTATAAAGTGATGTGTATTGATCGGTAATACCTCATAACCCTACTCCAGCGACAGATACGGGTTAAGGGTGTTATAATAGAATTTTATGAAGATTGTATTAAAATTTCATTAAGAAATTTTGGTGTTTTCATGATTAATTAAGTAAAAAGGACTAAATTTTAAAGATTATAAAAATTGAGTTCTAATAGTTAAAGGGCTAAATGACTATGGAAATGGAAGTTAATGGACTTGAATGGTAATTATACCATTCATAAGGTTAGTAGATGTGCATGGCATGGAATTATTGCAATTTTATTAGTTCTTAAAGGTTAATATGGTAATTAGATAATTAAACTAAAATCAAAAGAAAAAAAATAAGGTATATCATATTTATTTTTTCACATAAAAGCCTATTTGGAAGAGAGAGAACACCATGGATGAATGTTTGGTTCGGTCAAGCTTTGTTTAGTTGCTTGGTGAGTTTCCAAGCCCCGTTTTTAATTATTTTTATGTTTTTAAGATCGTTGTAGCTTAATCTAGCTAGCCTAGGGATTAATTTGTAAAAATTTTAAAGATTGAGGGTTATTTCATGAATGTTTTTGAATGATTCTTGATTTTTAATGTTAGATTATGAATCTTTGTTGATAAATAAACAAGTTTTGTAATGTGATTTTTTATGAAACTTGCATTTAGGGATCAATTTGTAAAAATGGTAAAATTCATATTAAATTTATGAAATAATGGTTTATTTGGGTTGATATAAGTCCCTAATAAATTCGGTTAGCTTGAATGAGTAGTTAAAAATGCTTAGATTTCAATCTATGAGATTAATGACTAAATTGTAAAAAGTTAAAATGTTCGGGGAAAAATGGTAATTTTTCATAAAATGAATTGTGGATTAAATTGATGTTTAGAAGTACTCAATTGAATGAAACTATTGTTTTAGATCATGAAGGGGTTAACGATCTTGGAAAAGGAAAGATTTCAGAGTAGTTCATGTGATTTGCAATTACTACAATCTAGTCTTGTAAGTTCGTTTTATGTTTATTTATAGTTGAATTAAATACATTGTTAGTGATTAAATCTTTAATGTATATTATGTAATGATGTTTAGATGTTGAATTATATTGTTATTCAGGCTTTGTGCCTAGCAGGCTTTGTGCCTAACAAGCTTAGTGCCGGTGTTATTCGGGTTTTGTGCCTAGCAGGCTTAGTGCCGGCATTATTCATTCTTTTTGCCTAGCAGGCTTAGTGCCGGTGTTATTTAGTATTTATGCCTAGCAGCTTAGTGTCAGTATTATTCAAGCTTAGTGCCTAGCGGGCTTATTGCCAATGTATTAAAAGTTAACATCCTTTGGAAATTTGGTAGTTGATAGCAAATAAGTTTATTTATTGAACTTATTAAGCTCCGTTGTGCTTATTTGTTTGATTTGTTTTTATAGGACTTTTGGAATCATTGCTTTGATTGGATTGACTCAGAAGCTCACACACTAACATCATTTAGGTACTTGTTGTTGTTGGTTAAAGTGGCATGTATTAAGAGAGGTCCTTGGTATTATGATGTTTTGGTAAATATGTAAATGTTAAAATTTGGTATGTTTATGCTTGTTGTTAATGAATGGTATTGGGCTTATGTTGCAAGACTAGATAAGTCCTTTTGGAACACTTTTATTTAGTAGACGTATAAAGCATTTTGGTGCAAAGTTTTGGAGTAAGAATGTTTCAATTGTGTTGTGTTTTTAAACTTAGTATGGAATGAGATTTGATGCTTGAATTTGTGGTAGGTTTTTGGCATGTTTAAGAAAGCATTATTTGTATGTGTTTGAGGTGCCTATGAGTGGCATATTGGTTGAATGTTAGATGGATGATTTAGCATGTTTTTTGCTTTATTTTGGTCACTTTAAATAGGTCTTTTGGTTGGAAAATGGTTTACTTATGTTAGAAGTAAGCTTGAAATGGTAAACTTATTGTTTAAGGTTTATTTTGGATCTACACTACTGAGACACGGCGTGCCCTCACTGGTATGTCTGACACCGCTACTGACGACAAAAGTGTGTCATCATCGAGAATTTCTTTGTATACAAGTCAGTGAGTTACACGGCCTAGCACATGGCCTGGAACACAGGCTTGTGGGGGTCGTGTGTATAACACCCCTTACCTGTATTCGACACCGGAATAGGTACGAGGCATTACTGGACTTAAACTTAAGCAAACATACAAAACCGAGACGTAAATTTTTATCCAAATTTAAAACTTTTCACATACATTCATATCGTCCCTAAAAGGAGCCTACGAGGCCCAAAACATGCATTAGGAGTGGTTTGGGACTAAATCGAGAACTTTAGAAAATTTCCCAACACTTAGAAAATTTCCCAACACTTAGAAAATTTTTCATCAAAACAGGGGTCACACTCCCGTGTGGCATGGGACATGCCCGTGTGGGTAGGCCATGTGGTCACATACGTTCATGTCCCTAACCCATGTAACGCTCTGTTTATGACGTCATTAACAAATTGAAGTCACACGGCCAAGACACACACCCGTGTCCCGAGGCTGTGTCCTTCACACGGCTAAGACACACGCCCGTGTGCTCGATACTGAGCATTCTATTTTGCCACAATTTAGGTGCAAGGGACACACGGCCGGATTACACGCTTGATAAACCATAAAAGTAACACTTTCTAATCTCATACTTAGCAACCTTTTGGATGATTTATCATATAATTGAGTGGATTAGATGCTCTTAATCCTTTAATTTCATGTTTTATACTCATGAGAGCATAGGGGAACAAAAGGAGCAGAAAACGGGCCAAATATGGACCAAATGGGTGATTGAAGGACCCACACGGCCAAGACAAATTCCACACGGGTGGAGCACACGCTCGTGTGAGCCACACGAGCTGGCCACATGCCTATGTGGAAGCCCGTGTCGATATCGCTCCAAGTTTCCCAAATACGCGGAAAAAGCCAATTTTTAGGATTTCTAAGCAGTCTAAAGTCTATAAATACATACCAGAGGAAGACCTAAAGGGAACACGCAAACTAGAACACATGAATTACTCGAAGAACGCCAACGGATTCAGCTCAGAAGTAGGATCTCCTTCAAGACTGAAGATCTCCCTCCAATTTCTCTCGAAGATTTTGGGTTTCTTTATGTTTTGTTGTTTTCCTATTTTTGAGATGTTTTCCTACTACATTATGAACTAAACTCTCTAAATGCCTAGGGAGGATGAAACCTAAGACGGATCTTATTATTTAATATTCTGAATTTAATGATAAATACTTGTTCTTGTTCTTAATTATGTATTCTTAATTCTTGTTTTAATATTTTCAGGATATTAATTCAAGTTGATGTGCTTATTCAGTAGAGCAAAAGTCCCTATTTAAGAGTAGATCTCGCATAATTAAGCAGAGTTGCATGCAACCTTAGAAATAGGGCAACATAAATCTGCCGGATTAGAGTCAAATTTAATAGAAAGATAATTCAATTAATCAACCTAGAGTCAGTTGTTTTTAGTCTCGAAAGAGGTATTAACATGATTTAGGGATTTCTACGGATCAAGACATGTGAATAAATCGTTAGATTCAGAATCAGAATAATAAGTGAAGTCTAGATGGATTCTTCCTTGGGTATTGTCTTTATTATTGGTTTATTCGATTATTTTCTTCACTCTATGTTGCGTTTAGTAGTTAATTTTAAATTAAAACAAATAACTTATATTTTAGGCTAAATAATAGAAAGAAAGTTAATACTAGTACTTTTAGTCCTTGTAGATACGATACTCTGGACTCACCGTGACTATACTACCATTCGATAGGTGCGCTTGTCTTAGTCGTGATCGTAGTCTAGTTTAATGGTTCATAAAATGATCATCAAGTTTTTGGCGCCGTTGCCGGGGACTAAGATATTAGGAACGCTTAATTTTTATTACTTTAGCCATTTTTATTTTTAATTTACTAATTTTTCTTTTATTTGCTTTTGGCAGGTTTTTATAGTTTATGACTAGAAGAAACCCGTCAGGGCCTCTACTTTTTGACAGCGAAATTGAAAGCACAACTCGCAGAAATTGTAAAGAAATAAGGCGTAGTCTATAGTATATAGAGGAAGAGCATGAGGACGATACCAATAATACTGAGGAGATGGCTAAAAATCAGAATAATTCGCTACCTCTTATGGTTGTCACGAATCCTGTAAATCAGAGTCCTACTCCTCGTACTATGTACGACTATGCTAAGCCTAATTTAGCGTGGGCTGAATCGAGTATTGTTAGACCTGCAATTGCTGCAAATAATTTTGAACTGAAACCTAACACTATACAAATGATTCAACAGTTTGTTCAGTTTGATGGTTTGCAGGATAAAGACCCAAATACTCATTTGGCCAACTTCTTAGAGTTATGTGATACTTTCAAAATAGGCATTTCTGATGATTCCATTCACCTTCGATTATTTCCCTTTTCATTGAGGAACAAAGCTAAACAGTGGTTGAACTCGTTACAATGAGGTTCCATCACTACTTGGGAACAAATGACCGAAAAGTTTTTACTAAAGTATTTTTGGCTGGCTAAAACGGCAAAGTTGAGGAATGATATCTCTTCTTTTGTGCAGATGGATTTAGAAACTCTTTACGATGCATGGGAGATGTATAAGGATTTATTAAGAAGGTGCCCTCACCATTGGTTACCTTTATGGCTACAGGTTCAAACTTTTTACAACTATTTGAACCCCTCAACTAGACAGTTAATCGATGCAGCTGCTGGTGGAACCATAAATAACAAAACATCTGAGGAGGCTTATGAGTTTATAGAGGAGATGTCACTGAATAACTATCAGTGGCAAGTCATGAGAACAAAGCCAACAAAATCACCTGTTTTTTCAACCTAGATGCAGTCACCATGCTATCAAACTAGTTAGAACTCTTGAATAAAAAGATTGACGATTTATGTGGTTCTACACAGGTACATCCGGTGATGTAGTATGACACGAGTGGAGGTGGAATGGGCAATTCAAAATATTTACCCTTCAGCCCCAACATGGAGAACGAGAAAATAAATTATATGGGTAATAATCCTCGACCTCAAAATAATCCTTACAGTAACACTTACAATGCAGGTTGGAGGAACCACCCAAATTTTTCATGGGGAGGCCAAGGAAATCAGAGACCACCACCCCTCCAGGCTTCCAACAACAACCTTACCAGTAAGAGAAAAAGCCGAACCTTGAAGAGATGATGACAAAGTTTATTTCAGTGGCGAAAACCCATTTTTAAAACACTGAAACTACACTTAAAAATCAACAAGCATAAATTCAAGGGCTCGAGAATCAAATAGGACAACTGGCTAAGATGATTTTAGAGAGACTACAAGGGAGTGTGCCTAGTAACACCGAACTCAACCCAAAAGAGCACGTGAAAGCAGTTACCCTAAGGAGTGGGAAAGTGTTAACTGAATCTGAAAAAAAAACTGCCACAAGAATCTAATAGGGAAGAGGATGAGGAGGTAAAACCCGAAATAAGTGAAAAACCGGTGCTAAGGGAATATAAACCACCAATCCCATATCCAACAAAGTTGAAGAAAGACCACATGGATGCATAATTCGGTAAATTTCTTGAACTTTTTAAATAGTTGCCTATTAACTTACCTTTTGTTGAAGCTATTTCGCAGATGCCTACATAAGCAAATTTTTTGAAGGAGCTTCTACAAATAAAAGGAAGTTTGAAGAGTTGTCTACAGTAGAACTCAATGATGAGTGCTCAGCCATACTCCAAAATAAACTGCCAACCAAACTGAAAGATCCAGGAAGTTTTACTATTCCTTGCTTAATTGGTAGTTTAAATGTTGAAAAGGCACTAGCTGATTTAGGCGCTAGCATTAACTTGATGCCTTAAAAAATGTTCAAGCAACTTGGCCTTGGGGAACCAAAACCTACTAAGATGAGTATTCAACTAGTTGATAGATCTGTTAAATATTGTAGGGGTATTATTGAAAATGTACTCGTAAAAGTAGATAAATTCATATTCCCTGTTGATTTTATTGTGCTTGACATGGATGAGGATGTTGAGGTGCCGTTAATTTTAGGTCACCTATTTTTAGCCACTGCTAGGGCTGTTATTGATGTAGGTGACGGTAAACTTGTGCTTAGGGTAGGTTACGAAGAGATTATTTTTAAAATTTATGATGCCATGAGATTTTCTAGAGAACAAGATGACCCCTGTTACTTTATTGATTCTATTGATCATGCTACTCAAGATTCTTTACAGGAAATCGTTCATAAGGACACGTTAGAACTGTGTCTTGCCCAAGGAGAGGAGGCAAATGATGATGATGCTGCGTTAGGTAAGACAAATGCTGAATTAAATTCTAATGAGTCTTCACTGAAACAGAAGAATTATGAGGGTATTGAGGTAACCAATGAATTAAAATTAAAACCCTCTATTGAAAAACCTCCTAAATTGGAATTAAAGCAATTACCAAATCACCTAGAATATGCGTTTCTTGGAAATAATTCCATATTACCAGTGATTATTGCTTCAGATTTATAGCCAACTGAAAATAACGAGTTACTTCAAGTGTTGAAGTAGTATAAAAGAGCCATAGCTTGGAAGATTTCTGGCATAAGAGGGATCAGTCCTTCTTTTTGCATACATAAAATTTTAATGAAAGATGAATATAAACCTTGTGTGAAAGCTCAAAGATGACTGAATCCTAACATGAAAGAAGTCGTAAAAGCTGAGGTAATTGAACTTCTAGATGCTGGAGTTATTTATCCTATTTCTGACAATTCTTAGGTGAGTCCTGTGCAGGTTGTCCCTAAGAAAGGAGGCATGACTGTTGTGGCTAATGAAAACAATAAATTGATCCCAACACGAACAATCACGGGATGGAGAGTTTGCATTGACTATAGGAAGTTGAACGATGCCACGAGAAAGGATCACTTTCCCTTACCATTCATTGATCAGATGCTGGAAAGACTATTTGGTCATATGTATTATTGCTTCCTAGACGGACTCTCTGGTGACTTCCAAATCCCAATAGCTCCTGAGGACCAAGAGAAAATGGCATTTACATGTCCATAGGGTACGTTTGCTTATCGACAAATGCCTTTTGGATTATGTAATGCTCCTGCTACTTTTCAGCGATGCATGTTGGCCATTGTTGATGAACTCGTAGAACAAATTATGGAGGTATTTATGGATGACTTCTCCGTATTCGGTAACTCTTTCCATCTTTGTCTTAAAAATTTAAAACGAGTTCTAATGAGATGTGAGGAAATGAACCTTGTACTGAATTGGAAAAAATGCACTTCATGGTTCGTGAAGGGATTGTGTTAGACCACAAAATTTCTAGTAAAGGGATCGTGGTTGACAGAGCGAAAATTGAAACTATTGAGAAATTACCTCCCCCTAGTTCAATTAAGACTATTCGAAGCTTTTTAGGACATGTTGGATTTTATAGAAAATTTATTAAGAATTTTTCTAAAATAGCTAAGCCTTTAACGAATTTACTAGAAAAAGATGTGCCTTTCAATTTCAATCAGGAATGTTTAGAAGCATTTAATACTCTTAAATATAAATTAATTAATGCTCCGATTATAGTTGCACCTGATTGGAATTTACCCTTTGAACTAATGTGTGATGCGAGTGATTTTACAGTAGGTGCGGTCCTTCGACAGCGAAGAGACAAGCATTTTCAACCGATCTATTACGCTAGCAAGACATTGAGAGCCACCCAAGAAAATCACACGACGACTGAGAAAGAATTATTTGCTATGGTTTTTGCATTCGATAAATTTAGACCATATTTAATATTATCTAAATTTGTCGTATACACTGACCATTCAGCTCTTCGATATCTCCTTACTAAATCAGATGCAAAACCTCGACTAATAAGATGGATTTTATTGTTGCAGGAATTCAATTTAGAAATTCAAGATAAGAAGGGAGCAGAAAATCTTGCAACAGATCATCTATCCAGATTAGAAAACCCACATTTTAAGGAGCTTGATGAACATGAGATAAATGACTCGTTTCTTGAAGAACAACTCCTGGCTATAACTGACTCTGAAAGCCTTTAGTTTGCAGATATTGTGAATTATCTAGTTGCTAACATCATTCTAAAAAGGTTGACACATCATCAAAAGAAGCGATTCTTTGCCGATGCAAAAAATTATTTTTGGGAGGATCATTTTCTTTTTCATGTATGCGCAGATCAAGTAATTCAAAGATATGTTACAAAATTAGATGCGAGTAAGATCCTGGTACACTGCCACTCAGGCCCAACAGGAGGACATTACAGTGGAACTAAGACAGCACATAAAGCATTCGAATTAGGTTTTTATTGGCCCACACTGTTCAAAGACGCTAACAGGTATGTTACATCTTATGATAATTGCCAGAGAACAGGTAATATCTCTAAACGTGATGAATCGTATGGAAATAAATACATCCTAGTAGCATTCGATTATATGTCAAAATGGGTGGAAGCTCAAGCTTTACCTACTAATGATGCTAGAGTGGTAGTTAGATTTCTCAAGAAGCTCTTTTCCCGATTCGAAACACGTAGAGCAATCATTAGTGATAGGGGTACACATTTTTGTAATGCTCAATTTGATAAAGTACTTACGAAATATGGAGTGCATCATAGGATAGCTACCCCTTATCACCCTCAAACCAGTGGACAAGTCGAAGTCGCCAATCGAGAACTTAAACGCATCCTAGAGAAAATCGTAGAATCAAATAGGAAGGATTGGGTGACAAAAGTAAATGACGCTTTATGGGCCTATAAAACCGCTTTTAAAACTCCCATAGAAACCTCTCCTTACAAACTCGTTTATGGGAAAAGTTGCCATCTACCATTCGAATTAGAACATAAAGCATTTTGGGCTATAAAATTCCTAAACTTTGATATCAAACTCGTAGGTGAGAAGAGATTGATGCAGCTGAATGAGTTAGATGAATGGCGAGCAAACGTTTATAAGAACTCTCGATTATACAAAGAAACGACAAAATGACGCCACAACACTCATTTAAAGCAGCCCAAACAATTCGACGTCGGACATCCTGTCCTTTTGTATAATTCAAGGCTCAAATTGTTCCCTAGAAAGCTGAAATCAAGATGGTCAGGTCCATTCATAGTGCAAACTGTTTTCCCAAACGGTACAATAGAGGTAACTCACCCAGAATTTGGCACATTCAAGGTAAAAAGGTCATCGACTTAAACTTTATAATGGTGAGGATTTCAAAAATGATAGAAAGGAGCTTCAGCTCCTCAAACCTTCGTAACCATGCGCACAAGGTAAGTCTAGCTTAAACTTTAAATAAGTGCTTCACGGGAGGCAACCCGAGTACTAATCCTACTAATGTTCTTAGTTTTTACTTCATATTATGCAGGTTTTTTGACCTACACGGCCTGGACACACAGGCGTGTCCTAGACCGCGTGGCTTAACATGGGAGAATAATGACATACACAGCCGTGCGATATGATCGTGTGAACCATACGGTTGGGACATACGGGTGTGTCCTAGGCCATGTGAAAACTTGAGCTAAATTTTCAAATTTTAAATAAGTCAGAGAGCTCCATGGGCAAGGCATACTGCCGTGTGTTCGGACACACGAGTGTGTGGGACACCATACGGGCGTGGGAGAAGCAAATAACATCGAACACGACCGTGTGATATAGCCGTGTGAACCACACGGCCTGGACACATGGGCATGTCTTAGGCCATGTGAAAACTGGAGCTTAATTTTTCAAAATTAAAACAAGTCAGAGAGCTACACAGGCGAGGCACACGGTCGTGTGTTCGAATACATGGACGTGTGGTATACTACACAGGCGTGGGAGAAGTGAACGACGTAGCACACGGCCGTGCGATATGGTCGTGTGAACCACACGGCTTGGACACATGGGCATGTCCTAGGCCATGTGACAAGTAGGCTATTAATTCTTCGACAAACACGGGCTAGAAGTCGAGCCACATGAGCGTCTGACACGGCCGTGTGGCCCAACACGGACCGTTACATGACCGTGTCACCCATAAAATTCGCAACCCTAACATTTTATTTTTGTCTTCTTTTTCAAACCCCCCAAGCCCTAGCCACCGTAGCTCTTTCCTCCTCTTCACCGTCTGTCGACCAGCCACCGTGACTTGCCTCCCTCTCCTCTTTTCCTTTTTCCCTCCCCTTTCTCTTTCTTTCTTTCTCCTTTCTTTCCTTTTTTCCCTTCTCTTCTTTTTTTCCCCCTTTTTCCCTTACCCGCACGGCTACCAACCCGCTCCCCTCTCCACCGCAGCCCCCTCACCATCCGACCCTTTGCCCATCGACACCGTTGTTCGTCCAAAATTCGGTCACCAACCAACACAGTCGGGTCCCCCTTGTTCATCATTACTCTTTTATTATTACTATTATTTATTTATTTATGTATTTACTTTATAATCCTTTATTTACTGCATAAATATTATCATTAGTTATTTTATCGATTATTAGCATTATTGATTTGTCCTCTGATTATATTGGGTACTGTTTTAGACTAGTATATCAAATACTCATTGGTTGAATTCATTATTCACTGTTTCTGTTAACAATTTGTTCCTACTATTAGGTTTATTCCTTCATTTAGGTATTGTTGCTTATTTCTGTTATAATTAGCTTATTTAGGTTACTTGTTTTTATCCTTAACTATTATTATGTCATGACTTGTTTTTGTTCATTATTATTTTATCACGTTATCCCATGCCAATATCACCATATTATTTTTGCATACTTGGATTTTAGTACACATTGTTTAGACACAAATTATTATTTAGGATTACTTAAACTTTTCTTTATCAGCTTTTATTTATAGAATTAGTGATTAGTTACTTATTTACTGATGAACTCTTTTCTTTTTATAGGCACACTATGACAAACACACGTGGCAAGCCCAAATTCGCTGTCCCCGCGTCGAAAAAGCAAAAGGGCCCAGGAGCAACCTCCTCCTCGAGCACATCTGCCGAGGCTCGACACTCTTTTCTCTGATTTTCAGCGGGTCCCTAGGAGGAACTATACTAGCTTCATTGAGTACGGCCCCTCAGTGTGGGCGGCATTGGAACAGGTCCGTTTGTCTGATGATGTGCACGCGATTATTGTTACAACCCCGTCGGATAGATTTTTCACCATCATCGAGCCTACCTACTCGAAGCTTACCTTGGAGTTCGGTGCCACTTTCTCGGTCCAGTAGGTCATGTCAGTTCATGACGAGCCGGCACCATCACCTTTCTCCTTGGCGGGTTAGTGCGACACATGAGTGTCCCAGAGTTCGGTGAGTGTCCCAGAGTTCGGTACTACTTTGGGACTCTACACAGAGGAGTTCATGAGTGCTGAGGACTTTCTTCAACTTCATTGGCATATTCATCACTCACCTTCACGCTGTTGGAATGCTCTAACAGGTGGCCTGACTACCTATGACGCGAGTCGCTCGAAGGTGACGGATTTCCCTCCAGCCCTACGGTATATTCATGCCCTCCTAGCTTACACTTTGTCAGGACGGAGAGAGAGCACCGGAGTGTTTAGTACCTATGACGCATATTTTTTGTAAAGTATGACTACTGAAAATGTGTTTGATTTGGCAAATTTCATCGTACTCGCTTGCCGCAATCAGACTGAACGCCATAAGAAGGGCCCCATCTATCTCGGCCCTTACGTGACTCGCCTCGCTCAACACTTTGATTTACTCGACACACTGGAGCAATCCTCGACCCTTACCTTAGTCGGTCAGATGTCACTTCAGGGCATCTCGAGCATGATCCATATGAGGATGATCGAGCGGCAACGTGGTGAACCCACTTCAATACAGACTAGTCCAGTCTGACAGTCCGTATGACCCAGAGGACTTCACTGATGATGTTCCTCCCTATCATGAGGACCCACCATAGCCTCCACCATCGGGTCACCGGCATGCTCCCTCTGCTGCTAGCTCTCTAGGAGTAACGTCCAAGGAGTTCGCTAGTTTTCGTCAGTACTGTGCTCAGGGGTTCGACAGTATTGATACGACTTTACAGCAGATCTATCACTACCTTCATATCACTCTTCCAGTGCCACCGGCTCGTGACAGTGATCAGTCTGATGCTGAGGACCATTGAGTCCGATTATGTTTATGTTTATGTTTATTTATATGTTTATGTTTCTTTTTCTTTTTATGTCTATTTTGTTTTCTTATTTTTGAACTTTATTTTAACTATTATGGTTGTTTCTTAACGAGTAACCCTTTAATCTTTTTCAGCATTGTGTTTATTTTCTTATCACTTGCTCAGAATTTTGCACTACCCCTACATTTATCTACAATTCTGCTTTTCACTATTCAGGGAAATTCATCCACCATTCAGGCCAGTTTCAATTAACTTCTTATCTTATGATATTTTGTTTCTATTATGATTTAGATTTGTTTGTACATTGCGGACAATGTACATCTTAAGTGTGGGGAGGTTATTTATATGACTATTTGAAAATCCCTGACTTATGCCTTGTGTTTAAGTAATTTACTCATATTACTTTTAGAATGAACTCTTATTAATCTGTAATTTTCATTGATATGTTTTACATTAAATTCATAGATACTTGTGCATTGATGGTTTAAACTTTAAGATACTAGAGAATCAAGCTTGACAAGTCTATTTTTCGGAATTAAAATTTTTAGATTGTTTCCCTAAATTGAGGTATTACCTTGAAGTTTGAAATTTGCAAGATTGACATCAAAAGCCATAATTTTTGTGAGATTCTGAGCCTTTAGAGCATACTTTTTTTTTCATGCTCACTTTATTGTTGGTTATGAGTGTGTCAATATTGAATTGTTATTCTAGAAGTTGCTTCGATTATACATGTCGAGACCACACCTTTGATTTGATATACTGAGATGATAAAGGCACCTAGGTTTTTGCCCACTTACCCCATAAAAAGCCTACCTTTATAATTAACTCTTAGTGAACCCCCTTGAGCTTAATAAACCGTTTCTTAATTTACCCTAAATATTAACCCATACATCATAATTTTTGATTTGTTGAGAATTTTTCTTCTTTTATTAACTCGCCTTTTTGTCGAGATTTGATTTGGTTAAATGCCTAACTATGTTCTTCTATTTTAGTTGTATAATTTTATCTTATTATTCATTCGTTCATTCAAAAAAAAAAAAAATATATATATATACATTTATGTTGATTCTTATTAGTTCTTTGCTATGAGCTTAAGTATTTAATTCCATATTCTAAGAAGAAGCTCATGTTTATCTTTAATAAAGTCGATTGATGTAATTATTTAGGGTTAATTTATTTTTCTAGTTGGGTAATTTATCAATTCTATGTCGATTCTAACAGTATTTTTCAACCTTTATCCACACCTTTAACCCAAACCTTGTTACAACCCTTTTAAAGACCTTTTGATTTGTATATCATCTCATTTATAGTGGTGGAGATTTGATTTTCATGCAAGCTTATGATAATAACTTTTCATGTTTGACTCTTGTGTGCTTAATTTTTGAACCTTAAACACTTTGAGTGCTTTGAGTGAATCTTTAGAGAGGATGTCAAATCTTATCAGGTTTGGATTAAAGGTAATTATTGAGATAAAGAGAAATACCTATGTTTTCATGTTTTAAAATGGTAGACTTGGATTGTTTGTACATTTAGTGCTTTTTTAGTTGAATTATCAATGTATTATTATTTGTGAAATTATGATAAGACATTATTGATGAGAATTATGAATTAAGAGAGTTTAATTTTAATTATGAGTTGAGGATTTTGCTTGAGGACAAGCAAACGCTTAAGTGTGGGGATATTTGGTAAACAATAAAAGTAACACTTTCTAATCCCATACTTAGCAAACTTTTGGATGATTTATCATATAATTGAGTGGATTAGATGCTCTTAATCCTTTAATTTCATGTTTTATACTCAGGAGAGCATAGGAGAACAAAGGGAGCAGAAAATGAGCCAAAAATGGACCAAACGGGCTGATTGAAGGACCTACACAACCAAGAAAAATTCCACACGGGTGGAGCACACACTTGTGTGAGCCACAAGGGCTGGCCATACGCCCATGTGGCCGCCCGTGTCGATAGTGTGATAGGATCTTCGACGATCTCCAACCCGAGCTAACTTATTAACCCTATAAGATATGGGAAAGGAAAAAGGGGTAAGCTATAAAATATAGCTTAGTAAGTTCATATACAAACGATAAGCAACCTCAACCATACATATATCATACAATTAACATAATAAAAATTAATATGAATGTCATTTAAGTCTCATAATATAACTTACTCATTCACGTCTTACCAAGTGTTTATCAGGTTCAACAATATGAACACACATTATTATAATCTATCATAATCTCATGGTTATAATTTATTCGGTCACAATGCTTACTCTTTTCAACTTATAAGCATAATTTAACATATCCTGGCATTAGCCTAACAACCGTAATCTTTCCTTTATAACATATTACAACAATTAACAAATCATTTCACATCTCATAATAAACATGCACATTAATTATGCGTACTTGTATTTCCAAGCATATATCTTCATATCTTTCGATTTCATAAACTTTTATCTTCCCATACTTTCGTGACCATTTTAATAGGCAATTTTTTCAATCTTTCCTTTTTCTCGTCTTCGATAAATCACAATTTATGTGATTAAAACATACTATATCTTATCCGATAAATGTACTCAATTTCTTTAATACCCATACCTAGCCGAACCTTATACATGCTTATAGCAACCGACATTTTCCTTTTATTCACACATTTACACACATTTTCATAACTTTTACAAACAAGTCCTTTTTGACATTTTTACCGAAAATCACTTAGCAAAAGTCGTTTAACAAACAACAAACATGCATTTTCTTGCATCAAACATCAAAATACATACATGTTCCACATGGGTAAAATTTTAAAATTTGACATCACTTTAAATTAGTGGTAGAAATAGATAGATCTTGTTATGAGGATTTCAAAAATGTAAAAATCATTAAAAACGGGGCTAGAACGGACTTACAATCGAGCTTGGAAGCTTGAAAAACCCTAGCCATGGTTTCTTCATGGTAATTTCGGCCATAGCTTGAAGATGGACAAAAATTGGCTTTTAATTTAGCTTTTAATTCATTTTAATTACTAAATTACCAAAATGCCCTTAATGAAAAACTTTAGAAACATACCTAACCATATCCATTTTTGTCCAATAACTTAACCAATGGTTTAATTACCATTTAAGGACCTCCAATTTAAAATTTGATAACAATTAGACACCTCTAGCATGTAGAACTCAACTTTTGTGCTTTTTATAATTTAGTCCTTTTGACTAAATTGAGTGCCCAAACGTCAAAATTTTCGAACGAGATTTTCACGAAACAATTCTAAAAAATTATAGACCATAAAAATGTAATAAAAATAAATTTTACTGTGTCAAATTTGTGGTCCCGAAACCACTGTTCCGACTAGACCCAAAATCTAGGTGTTACAACTCTCCCCTCTTTATGGATTTTCGTCCCCGAAAATCTCACCAGAAAATAAATTCGATTTTCACGTTATCCAACATATCGGCTGAATCTTAATCTTTATCGGAGAATTCATATTCAAAGAGTCCAAATTGATTCCATTGCAAAATAGATACACAAAACATATTTTGAATCTTTTTCCAAGGCAATACTTTCAGAAACATGTTATAGCTGAACGGGAATTTCATATCCCTATGTTTCAAATTCACATACATTTATCTGAAGTGGATCCTAACTGCCACGAATCACTTTTACTTTCTATATGATTTCTGATCGGATAGTCTCTAAAACATATAACTCAATTAATCTATCATGTTACATACTCCATCACCAAAACATCTATTTCAAATAACTGTACATTTTATTACTCCCTGAATGAGCAAACGAGCTACTACTTAGCTTTGTACAAAATTTCCTGCATAAACTCTGAATTATTCAGTGTGCAAATTCCATCTCGGAATAATGATAACAGTCATAAAATCTGACCTAAAATTCAGAATCAAAAGTCGTCTCACACTGTACTTGTTTAGGTTACCACTCACTATCACATTCCTGAGGTTCTCAATCTTGCAAAGAAAACATCGTATTAGCTTCTAATTTAGCTAGATTCAGCCCGTCATTAAACAAGATTAATCATGCATCCAATACTCACAAAATAATCATAGATTTTCCATTCAAGCATTTGCAACTATATCTAATTCCTCAAAGGTTAATTGTTAACTATTCACAATCTTTCAATAGTTCAAGCCATCCAAGTTGTCTTAATCTCAAATTTTTCTATAACATTAGATACTTTATACTTTTGAAATAAAGAAGCATATGACGTTTTTCGTCGAACAAACGATATCATCAATTTTCTCAACACAGACATACTAGGGGACGACTTTAAGTCACTCGTCGGACAATTCTTTTAATGAGGCTTTGGCCATCTGAAAGCATAAACCATTACTTTACATTTTTGAATTAAAACACATTCCAATTCATTCAATAGTGCATCGCTGAAAAATCACAAATTCTTTACTCACTTTAAACTGAACCCAGAATCAGTGTTTCGGTTAATAATACCTTCAACTATTTTCAACTTTGCTAACATGCAACGGACCATGCAAAGTTTCACGAATGTGATAACTTTATCAATCAGAACAACTTTAACTCATAATAACATCATCCGATTAGAACAAATCTATTAGGTATATTTCTGTATAATACTGTCTAGAATATAAATTCTTCCTTCAGACTATCTATCTGATTACTCATAAATGTACAATATTTTATTTCATTATCTGAGGATAAACTTAAATGCATATAACTCAAAATACTTTTAAACTGACTAGCTCACTCTGGTAAAAACAACTAACTCAACTATCAAATAATAGCATATCAAAATACTCTTTTCTTTATGCTGTTAAACAACTTAAACTTACAATCTTTCATCATTCCTTTGACATGCTAATCAAAGATCTTTACAACTGCATTAGCTCAAGAAAACAAAATATCCTGATTGAACTCGTTGACCTTAATCAAACTTACCTGAGAAAAGAAAACCATCATACAATTTGAGCTTGAGCTTCCACTATCTATACATTTGCCAATGCCAATTCCTTTCACGAGAATTAGAGGAATCTTGATACCAGAATCACCACGTTTCTATGATTGAACTAGAAATACAATCATAATAAACATAGTTATCATAGGCCAAAGTGCACAGTTTAAAGATGAGCCATGTTTGATAATTTACACAATAAGGATGATAAGAAAACTGAGATACTGAAATCTAAGATGTGAGGCCATACGGAATATCTGAGAACACAACTCATATGAAATAATAAAGATCTTGATGATTTCTTAGAGAAAACCAGAAGGAAAATAATGCTTACACGCTCTGGAATCGATTGTAATAGAGATAACTTATTTTCCAAATATATATATAAAATAGAAAAACATCCAATAGAAACAGAAAGATAGCCTCATAAAAATTTTGTCATAAACTTTTATTCCAAACATAATAGAATAGAATCCCAAAGAGAGAGATAAGAAATGTTGCTCATCAATCAACCAGACCAACAGTGCTTTCATCTAACATTATAATCAGCTAGCATTCTCATACGATAAGAATTTTATTAGAAAACGAATAATCACATATATCTCTGAGGATAATGAATATATAAAATACCCAGGAGAAATCATCATAATCTATTCAATTACAACTGTTATACTCAGACATCTTTACGATTCAAATATCATTTCTCTAACTAATTCTGTCATTACTAATCCCGTATTATTCCATTCACTAAAGAAAATCAATCCAGAAGAAATTCCAGTAAATACATGCTTTAGACATCATACCTGAATGGATTGATTAGTTGAGATTAACTTTTTCTTTAACCATGACATTGCGAAATTTGAATGATCTTTAGAATAACCTGTCATCTTTTCCAAAACTATATTCACTTGCCAAACTATTCTCAACTCTGACCACATTATTAGTTGTTCTGCTACTGAACTCTTTAGTCTCTCACTTATGAGCTAATTCAACATAAAACTCGTGAAATTTTATTATACATACTATATTGGTAAGGGGGTGAGGTCGTAAAGCCTCTAACTCGACTCTCATATATACACACATGTGACTTAACACTCATCATCATCATAATATCATCACAGTTATATAATTTACTTCAGGCAAATTAACATACATATCTATGTTACGTGAACTTTTCGATTATCTTTATTCGAACAAGTGCACTTAAACATACATTCTATAAATTTTGAGCAAGTTTACTTATCGCATTCACTCAATCAAACAAGTTAGGCATATAACATCATATGGGTGCCAAATAAACATGGATGAACTTATCACAATATAAACTTTCATTTCATTCCACCTTTCCATATTTCAAGAATAATTCCCATTAAACTATTATAATTTCGATGGATACCCGGGTAGTATACTCAAGGTATGCATGTCAACAATCCGTCAATTCATATTCACAAGTGCCCTTTTTGTCACATATTCATAGAGCACACTCTCGAGCCATATGTGACATAGGATTGCCAGTCTAGGCTAAATCCTTTTCGTAACGTATGCTCTAAAGGGCTTACTTTAGATTACCCGTCCGGGCTAATTCCATTTCATAACATATGCTTGAGAGGGCTTAATTCAGGATTACCCTTCCGGGCTAAATCCTTTTTGCAACATTTAAAACATTTTATTTGTTTCATAAAATCACCAAAATCCATCGAAATACAACGTTCAACCAGAACAATGACATTTTATCCATATTTCTCAACTTATGGTTATTCCATTTTGTACATCATCACATACATATCATGAACTCTTATTCATACCTTTTCGAGTTTCGACTCATCACAAACACTTTTTCACATATCTTAGCATCATTCTTAGCATTTTTGAAGATAGCTCGGTTGGAAAGCATCTCTGCCTTTACAAAACAATTTTATCAGAGCCAGAAGATATCACACTATCATAGGTTATATATGGTATGTATAGCTAGACTCTCACACATGCTAGGTTAGTCTGAGAATCGACTAAACCATAGCTCTAATACCACTAAATATAATACCTCTTACTCGTATTCAATGCCGAAATGGGGTACGAGGCATTACCAGACTTATACTTAAGCAAACATACAAAACCGAGACATAAATTTCCAGCCAAATTTAAAAATTTTCAAATACATTCATATTGTCCGTAAAATGAGCCAACAAGGCCCAAAACATGCATTAGGAGTGGTTCGGGACTAAACCAAGAACTTTACAAAACTTCCCAACACTTAGAAAATTTTTCATCAAAACAGGGGTCACACGCCCGTTTGGCTTGGGACACGCCCGTGTGGGTAGGCCGTGTGGTCACACACACCCATGTAACTCTCTGTTTATGATGTCATCAACAAATTGAAGTCACATGGCCAAGACACACACCCATTTCTTGAGGCTGTATCCTTCACACGGCTGAGACATTCTATTTTGCAACAATTTAGGTGCAGGGGACACACAGCCGGATCACACGCCCGTGGGGCTGACCGCGTGTCACTTACGGCCTAGACACATGCCCGTGTGGACAAAATAAAGGCTATTTGCCAAGCCATTTGCCTCCCTTTTTCACACATAACTTATACCAATTCAAAGGCACCAAACATAACATACTTAGGCAACCAATAGTATCATAACTGAGACTTAAACATGTCATTTAAAAGCCAACATCTATTATGCTTAAAACATCATACTTTGCCAAACTCAAACATACCACAAGCACATCCATAATCAAGACAATAACATGACATCCTTATGCCATTATTTATCAACCTTTCCACACCAAATTATGCACAATTTCACATTCACAAATGGCATTAATTTATGAATATACTCATAACCAATATTAGCAAACTTCCATAGCTATATACAAAAATGAACTAAACATCATTGCAAGCCAACACATATGGCCAAATTAATAATGACACATATAACCAAAATACCAATTCTTATACATGCCATAAACTCAAAGTACTTGAATTCATCAATACCCAAAGTGATAGCTGGATAGTGTGATAGGATCTTCGACGATCTCCAACCCGAGCTAACTTATTAACCCTATAAGATATGGGAAAAGAAAAGGGTTAAGCTATAAAATGTAGCTTAGTAAGTTCATATACAAACGATAAGCAACCTCAACCATACATATATCATACAATTAACATAATAAAAATTCATATGAATGTCATTTAAGTCTCATAATATAACTTACTCATTCACGTCTTACCAAGTGTTTATCAGGTTCAACAATATGAACACACATTATTATAATCTATCATAATCTCATTGTTATAATTTATTCGGTCACAATGCTTACTCTTTTCAACTAACAAGCATAATTTAACATATCCTGGCATTAGCCTAACAACCGTAATCTTTCCTTTGTAACATATTACAACAATTAACAAATCATTTCACATCTCATAATAAACATGCACATTAATTATGCGTACTTGTATTTCCAAGCATATATCTTCATATCTTTCGATTTCATAAACTTTTATCTTTCAGTACTTTTGTGACCATTTTAATAGGCAATTATTCCAATCTTTCCTTTTTCTCATATCTGATAAATCACAATTTATGTGATTAAAACATACTATATCTTAACTCAATTTAGCCTGAAAGCCAATCACATAATAGTTAATCGAATTTACTATGAATTTCATACATCACAAGTATAGACCAATAATAACAAGGCTTTCACAAAATCATTCTCATAGAAATCATGAACTCACAATATCATGAAGTCAATGCTTATAAACTTTACGTACATACTTGTACTAATTTGTAATACTTACGTACACTTTCTCTTCTTTGACATATTCGTTAAATTTTCTCATTGAACCATTTGGAATACTAAAGGATACTCGAGGATCTCGTACACATAGTACCGTAGCAATGTCATATCCCAGATATGGTCTTACATGTAATCTCGTATCAATGCTAATAGCCCAACCATGGTCTTACACGAAGCCTCATATCGATGCCATATCCTAGATATGGTCTTACACGAAATCTCATATTCGTGCCATATCCCAGATATGGTCTTACACGAAATCTCATATCAATTCCATATCTCAAATATGGTCTTACACGAAATCTCATATCGATGCCATATCCCAGATATGGTCTTACCCAAAATCACAATAACCCTAATGTCATGACATTTGTATCCTAACTATTCCTAAGGTTTAACTAGGATTTTCACTGTATCGAATCTCTGTCAGTGATTTTCATAGTATCGTACTTAATAGCATTCACATTTCATTTCAATAATATAACGTTTACCACAATTATATCAATTAAGCATTTATACATATATGATTTAATGCTTATTAAACATACAAACTTACCTCGACATAGAAATGGCAAAAAGGACTAAATCGTCAAATACTTATTTTTCCCCCCTTCTAATCCTGAATCTCATTTTTCTTGATCTATAACATCAAAATTAAATTATTTAATCATTATACTATTCAAATCATCTAAAAATCATATTATGACAAATTACATTTTAGTCCCTAGGCTCGTAAAATGAAAGGTACTAAATTTCTTCAATACCCATGCCTAGCCGAACCTTATACATGCTTATAGCAGCCCACATTTTCCTTTTATTCACACATTTACACACATTTTCATCAATTTTACAAACAAGTCCTTTTTGACATTTTTACCAAAAATCACTTAGAAAAAGTTGTTTAACAAACAACAAACATGTATTTTCTACCATCAAACATCAAAATACATACATGTTCCACATGGTTAAAATTTTAAACTTTGACATCACTTCAAATTAGTGGTAGAAATAGATAGATCTTGTTACGAGGATTTCAAAAACGTAAAAATCATTAAAAACAGGGCTAGAACAGACTTACAATCGAGCTTGGAAGCTGGAAAAACCCTAGCCATGGTTTCTTTATGGTAATTTTGGCCATAGCTTGAATATGGACAAAAAATGGCTTTTAATTTGGTTTTTAATTCATTTTAATTACCAAATTACCAAAATGTCGTTAATGAAAAACTTTAGAAACATACCTAATGATAAACTGTAATTTATACATATTTATAACCCATGCTTAACGCATTTTATGAATGATTTTTCCTTAGATTTGGTGAATTCGATGCTCCTAATGCCTTAATTTCATGTTTTATTCTCAGGTAAGCATAGGAAAGCGAAAGGAACGAGAAACGGGCCAAAAACGGAGAAAATGGGCCAAAGCACGAAATCAACATGGCCTGGACCTCCTCACATGGGCTGATCACACGGCCGCATCAATTTGGCAGAATTGAAGCACGACTCACACAGGTATAACACACGCCCATGTACTTCAAACTCGGCCTGAAGTTATCACACACGGGCGTGTCCCTGCCGAGCCCAAGTTGAGTCCAATTCGAAAAAGGCCACTTTTGAGGGTTCTTAGGCATCCTAAAGCCTATAAATACACCCTAAAAGAGGAAGAAAGGGAGACGGAGAATAGGGAGTAAGGAATTACTCCAAGAAAGCCGATTGATCCATCTCAGAAGCCTGATCCACTATCAAGACTAAAGATTTCTCCTCAATTTTCCCTTCAGGAGTTTTGGGTTTTCTTTATGTTTTGTATTTATTATTATTCTGAGATGTTTTCTTGTTTAGTTATGAACTAAACCCCTAAATACCTAAGGGGGATGAAACCTATGATGAAACCTTGTTATTTTTTTTTGAATTGTATGATAAATATTTGACTTGTTCTTAATTATGTGTTCTTAATTCTTGTTTTGGTATTTCAGGATATCACTTCAAGTTACTACTCTTAGTTGGAGGAGGAATAGACCCTGGCTAAGAGTAACTTTTTCATAATTAAGCGGAGTTGATTGCGCGCCTAGAGATAGGGTAACAAGATTTTGCAGGTTTAGGGTGAAACCTAATAAGAAAATCTATAGATCGAGTTAATGCAACCTTAGGGTGTTAATTAGAGAAATTCTCGGTTATTCAACCTAGGGATTAGATGTTGTTAGTTTCGAGAGGGATAATAATATACATTAGGAATTTCTACAGAACAAGTTAAATGAATAAATCATCCGGTTCGGAGCCAGAATAACAAGTATAAGTCTAGGTGGATTTTTCCTTAGGTATCGTCTCAATCAATCGCTTTCCCCAAAAGTAATTTCCCAATTCTATTTTCTGCAAGTTCTTAGTTTAATTAGTTAGTTAAAACAAACCTCTTTTCTTCGGCTAGATAATAAGAAGACAGTCATTACTAGTACTCCTAGTCCTTTGGGTTCAACAATCCGGTCTTGCTAAAGCTATACTATTGTTCGATAGGTACACTTGCCTACGTCATGATAATAGTTAGTTTCAAGAATGATTCATTATACATTTATAAAACTTATCACGGGAAAATCGCGATCACCTAACCATATCCATTTTTGTCCAACAACTTAACAAATGGTCTAATTATCATGTAAGGACCTCTAATTTAAAATTTCATAACAATTAGACACCTCTAGCATGTAGAACTCAACTTTTTCATTTTTTACAATTTGGTCCTTTTGACTAAATTGAGTGTCCAAACGTCAAAATTTTTGAACGAAAATTTCACGAAACAATTCTATAAAATTGTAAACCATAAAAATGTAATAAAAATAAATTTTACTGTGTCAAATTTGTTGTCCCGAGACCACTGTTCCGACCAGACCCAAAATCAGGCTATTACTGTGTAGGGCTATTTCGAGAGTTACACGGCCTGACACATGGGCATGTGACACAGCCCTGTAACGCTACTTAGAGAGTTACACAAGTGACTACACAAGCTGGGACACAGCCGTGTGTCCCTAATTCGAAGGTTACACGGCCTGGGATACGGGCGTGTGTTTTAGCCGTGTGACCCTTATATTCAAAATTTTCTAACTTTTTCTTAGACTTTTTAAATGTTTTTAATTTAGCCCCAAATCGTTTCTAAGGTATTTCTTGAGCCCTGGGGGCTCGATTTAGAGACGGAATGTGTATGTATAATTGATATATGATATGTTTATATTAATGTTTGAGATATTGTTTAAATGTTTTTGATTGTACGGTAATACTCCGTAACCCTAATTTGGCGATGGATACGGGTTATGGGTGTTACATAGGATGTCACACCACCACCACACATCAAACTCATAGGAATTTGTCATGTTATTAATAAATCATTCTTTTTAATAAGCACCCGCACAAATCTTAATTCCAACATACATTTAATAAGCACTCGCGCAATCTTAATTCCAACATATATCAATCAACATTAAAACATTCTTAGCATACTTCAATGGAACTAATATTAACAATTATACATGCTTTTAAACTGCTTTGCAAAAATTCCTGAATGAGTATATAGGTATCGATACTATAACAATGGTACCGATATTTCTTTTAAAGGGTATAGATACCGATTAAAAAATTGATAGCATTTTGTTTCTCGTTTAATAATCAAAGTCTCAAAAATTATCGGTACCCTTATTGAAGTATCAATTATTTCACCCCGAGTATCGATACTCATGATATAATATCGATATCAAATTATAATATTGACTTCCTGCACATCGAAATATCACAGAGATATCATTTTTGAAACTCGAATATCGATACCTCTGCTCTAGACCACACAAATACAATATATAGTCCATTTCAACATAGTACTATTCAACTTGCATCTATTAACTCATCATATAAACACCAAAACATCCGAAATGACAATTCAAATGTCACAAAAATGTTCAAACAACAACTAAATACTAAGTTCAATGTGTCAAAATAATTAAAGCAATAAAGACCTATAAACAACCTAAATACCATGGCAAAAATCAGCAATGAGTTTACCACATTGCCTTTGTTCCCAAAACATAAACAACTAATTAAACACTTACGAATTAATGTAAAAGTCTCGCTTGGATCACTCCCTTGGAACTAAACCACTCACACTGGAACACAACTAATTTGCAATGGTTTAAAAGGGAGTGGGTGAGCTTTACAAGCTCAGTGAATGTTCAGAAAAACTATCATGTAAACGTATCATCATGCAAATATGAAGCAACCATAGAGCACAATTACAACATTTCAACTTTAGTGTCGTGTTATTTGTCCATGCATTATCTATTGATTTCGTTACATAATAATCACATAACATTTAAGCATATACCACAATCCTCATAAATATATTCATAGATAATTTGGCACTTAAGCTATGAAACATAAAAGTGGGCTCTATCACCACTCATCGAATATACAGATCTCCAACACACCAAAAGACTCATAAAGTCGAACATATCCCAAAAAGTGAAACACAAAGCTAACACACTCCAACACACCAAACATGTCCTATTGAATAGAGCTTAGCTCATATTCCCTTATCTCTCCAACCTGTCCCAGGGCTTCAATACCCAAAAACACAATACATACAGGTGAGTACTCATAATCTTATGGCATGCCACTATATCCAATAATCTCAAGGTTCACAAGGCCAAAATATTTGTTATTAAACATACATATTACTTATTGTTTGTTGCACCTTTCACTGCATAATCAAATTATTATCACAACATATTCACTGCCATATGGCACGTATAACATGTCCACAAACAACTCTTTCACAATAGTCATCATAAGCTTATTACACATATTACAATATAACATTTTAATCCATAATTTCACAATATATTTTCACATATAAAATCATGAATATAAGAAAGCTTACACTCAGAATTTAGGGTAGGGGGCTTAAGTTGCTTCTAAATTCCCAATTGACACAATGAATCGCGTCTACAAGCATCGATTCCAAACACTCACTAACTACTTTCACCTAGACACCGAAAGCTTCAACTATCCTTTCTTTTGCTCATAGGTCCTAACGAATCCGAAGCTTCAACACAATAAATCACAACAGCAATACAACCAACAATCAACTAATGGCTCACCTCAAGCAATTAAAAACATAAGTCTAAGCTAAGTTCTCAAGTAACTGAAACCTTCGACATAGCAAACTTAAATTCCAAATATCTCGGTTTATACTTAATTTTTTTACCTAAAATTGATTTTGTTCATCTAATTATTCACCTACGATAGATTCTCAACCTTTAAACTACGTAAAACTACCCAATTCAGTCTATACTTAATTGTTTTTATTTCCCACTACTGGAACTAATAAAGGCTCTTATAAACAACAAGCTAAAGTACACTTGAAGATCATTAGAGAAAGTGAAGTGTCCTATTGAGACAATTGGTTTGAAGGCACCTGAGTAGTGTAAGAGTGTGCGTAGGTAGTGTTGGAGCAGTTGCAAGCTCCATCTGTGTTGGCTAGTGGGCCATTGTGATCAAGATGGGCTTGGAAGGCCTAACGAGATTAAGCCAAGATGGGTTGAAGGTCCTTTGAATTTGAGTGGGTCTGAAGACCCTTGAGTTTGATTTGGTCAGAGATTCCTTAAGTTTGAGTTGGTTGGAGGACCATAAGCAGATTGATGGATTCTTGTGTTTGGGATAGTGTTTACGATGCCCTTATCCATGGTAAGCTACTAATATATAAGATTTATAAAGCTAGTCTAAGCATCACTGAGTTTTTAACCAAAGTAGACTGAAGGATTATCGAGTCTGAGAGCTTGAACAAAAGACCTAGCGGGGTATGTTTTATTCAGGCAATCTATGAAATTTTACAGTGAAAGGAGCGGTGTGCTAAAGTTTGTATGAATGAGCATTAAAGTCCAAAATTGATATTGAGATTGACCTAGTTTGATGGTACCGCATGTGTTACGGTAGAACAAGATGGCCACAACAAATAGGGTGACCATGGAAGGGCTGAGAGGGCCTAAGTTGGGGATGGCCAATGTGTCTAAATTTCCCATGTCGAGAAATTTTGTGTTGGTGTCGCAAGGGGCGATTAGCATAAACCACGTCCAGAGGGACGCATCCAATGAGGTGTCGCAAGAGTGCAGTTGGTGCCACATCCAAAGGGATGTTTTTTGAGTATCAAAGACATGGTAATATTCAGTCAAAAAAGGGTCATACCTAATGATTGAGATAAGACCAAGTTTAAGTCTATGTTCAATACGCGTTGAATGGATCATAACCTTTAGTCTTGAAGTCCCAAGATGGACTTGGGACTGAAATGTCAACTTGATGCAACAAGGTTACTAAAACTGTGGCTTTATGTCGATGAGGATATCAACATAATAAGTGGGGGAATCTCATGGTCTACAATTTACTATGTTAGTAATCAAGGTTGAGGTTTTCCCATATGGTCTTAAGTGAAATTAAAGTACAATAACTTGGAAGTTGGAATTTTTCAGACATCCTGCAGTCCTAGAGAGATGTTGTGATGCAAATTGGGTAACTGATAAAGTTAGCTTTACAAGTGGGTATGTCTTTACTTTGGGTGGAGTACTTATTTCTTGGAAGTCTGTTAAAAAATGTATTACTCACTCCACAATGGAATCAGAGTTTATAACTCTTGACTGAGCAAGAGGCCAAGTGGCTTAGGAATTTACTTTTAAAGAATCCTTTATGGGAGAAATGAGTATTTGCTTTAAAGTACGTGAGGTCTGAAAGAAACCTAGTTGATCTACTAACCAAAGGGTTAAGTATAAAATGGTTCTTGATTCGTCGAGGGGGATGGGTCTTAAGCCTAGTAGTTAAGGAATTCATAATGGATACCTAACTTAGTTTCCTAAGTTCAATGTGGTCAAACAAAACCATGGAAAGAATTATAATGTACATTGTACCTATCCCTATGACAAACAATGTACATGCATAAGATTGAGTTATTACTCTTAATGAATTCATAGCCCAAAGTTTGGGTGGTTCTATTGAGAATGACTTGATTAATTCACCGACATGTGAGGTTGAGTTTCTTACTCTTAATGAACTTATATCCCAAAGTTTGAGTGATCCTATTGAGACGGACTTGATGAATTCACTAACGTGTGAGGTTGAGTTTCTTACTCTTAATGAGCTCATATCCTAAAGTTTGGGTGGTCCTATTGAGACGGACTTGATGAATTCACCGAATTTAAATCTGAGTGAATGAGTTTAATAAATGCTCTTGATGATTTCTAGTCCTAATTCGGGTGTTCTATATTGAGATAGACTTGATGAAATCACCTACGTAAGTGTAAAGGACTAGCCACCTTCTATGAAAGACATTGGGTAGTCTTTTTAGAGCACTTACCAACATCCTGGAGTGTATTGGCTAAAACTTGTTGATCTATCGCCGAACATCAATTGGATTTGACATTAGTCATGTGTCATGAGTTAACCCCTATCTTAACAAGTTCAAGATTCGTTCACTTGTTAAAGAGAAGAATCACTCATTTCATTACATACTAGTTCAAATCCACAAGATAATAGTGCTTAAGCGACTAATTTCGTTATTGCTCTTTTCACGTTTTACCTTTTTTTTCATGTTTACAAAAAAATTCTTTGCATTAATGGGTGAATGTTGGTAATGCAAAGAAATTGAAAAAAAAATAAAACAGATACAATTTGACAAAATTAGAATCTGACTGTTGAGATTTTTGAAGAAGCTAACTCTACAAATTTACCGTTTTACCCCTTCAAAAAATAATATAAATAGGAGGTCATTCTCCTCATTTTTCATAGAACACAATAAGAGAAAAAAAACTTCGCTCATCCTTCTATTCTTTAACTAGTGTTCTACAAAGTTACACTAGAGGGAAATTCCATCTAGGAGATTAAGTTTTAAGCGAGACCATCTGTGGCCCCTCCAATCTTTCTTAGGAATTAAACCTAGTATGGTTTTGTCAGTTTTCTTCCAATTTATTTTCCGATAAGATTTTGTTTCTTTAGTTTTGATTCCTTTCGAGAAGAAACATACCAATTGTGTTCCACCTTCTTTATTTTAGTGTACGAATATTGAAGTACTGTGTTAACCTTGGAGGCGACGTTCACTATATGGTTACATCAATCAAGGCGAATTTGCTTCTCAGGTAGTGGTTCTTCCACGATAAATTGATTGCTTTATTTATTTACACTATGTTTGGTTTCCTGTCAACGCTAACTGTTTTATTTTGCAGTAGTATAATTCCAACAATTATTATGCCACTTGTCACATCCATGATTATATCCTTAAATTTTTTTATGCTTGCATTCACTTTGAGGAATGCAACAAATCTAATAGGATGAACTTCTAAACGTCCCCATAATTCTTTCTCTTTAAAGGGGACCAATATTTTAAAAACTTATGTTTGAGTCAACAACCAATATATATTTTTAAACAATCAAAGAATTTTTGTGATAATCCAAACAAAAATTACCATATATACTCAAATATAAAACAAAATTATATTAATATATTTATACCCTAACCCATGCTTTTAAAATATTAAAAGAATATCACTATACGATATTTTTTAAATATTATAAGATATTATAAAATCATTTGAAAATAATATATTTCAAAGGTTCATTAATAAACCTTATGAACCCATTAGTATTTAAAAATTTAATTTAATAATTCGATCACATTTAAAACAAATGAAAAAATCATACCTCAATTAAAAAATTGTTGAAGTTCCTTACCAATCTAAAATTTGCCCAATAAATCAACGTTTAAGAATCAAAATCAATGCTGAGATCAAATCTTTCATCATCTCTAAAAAGTTAGAAATAAAATAATTTAATCAAATCTATCATAATATATCATGAATTAAAATTGATCTAAATATTAAATATTAAACAAAAACTTCCTAAAAATCTTTACATCTCGCGTTTGAGACTTCAAAGAATAAATCAGATCTTTGATCCCGAATGAATAAATGCAGATTGCGAATAGATAAACTCTCCGGTTGTAATTGTTTTTAGGGAAAAATATAAGATTAGTACCTGAACCTTGTCCACTTCTCTCAGATTGGTACCTATGGTTTTTTTTTTTTGTCCTAGATTGGCACTCGAACTTTTTTTCGTCCATTGGTTAGTACCTGAGCGTAAAGTCGTTTAAATTTTACTAACGTGGCAGCGTTGGTCAATCGTGTGCTGCCATGTGTCTGGGAACCTCATTTGACCCTTTTTTTTATTCTGCTGACCCGACCCCTTTGGTTTTTTTTTTAAATATTTTTTCCTTTAAAGTTATATTTCATTAATTTTCCATCATTTTTCAACATCTTCTTCAACATTTCTTTTTCTTTCGTTTTCTCTCTACATCATCTACTCTGCCATTTTCTTCTTTTTTTTTTTGTTTTTTCAACGATTTTCAACATCTTGCATCTCTCTCTTTTTTCTAGCTTTCTTGATCTCTTAAAATTTCCCCTTTCTTTTCTCTTTCTTTCTTTCCTCTTCTTCATTTTCCATTTCCTTCAAGTCTTCACCATTTTAGAATGAGCTGGTAGAGCAGGAGTTGCTGAAGGTACTCCAGCTAGTGAAGGTGTACTCTGCAAATTAAACATGTTTTGTATTAAAATTCTTATAAGTTAATAACACTTACTATAGTTGATGTTTGATAGGTTCTGGAGTTGTGTCCAACCATGGAACAATTGTGGCACTTTATCTTCCTCCCTCTTCTAAACAGTTTACTCCAACTCATCTCTCCCTCTTCTCTGACTTTATTTTTTTTCTCCCGGGCATTTTCCTTGGAATAGGAGGGTCAATTGGTCCCATATTAGTTTTCAACCAGAATTTCTCACTTGGGACAACAAGCAATACAAAGCCATACAATTTTTCATAAACATATTTTTTAAACCCCTTATAAACAAAATAAAAAATATCAACTTTTTTCCACAAAATTGTTGCAACAGCATGTGGACATGGGATGCCAGTAAGATCCCATCTCCTACAACTACATGACTATTGAAATAAGTCAACAACTACAACATCACCAAAGTTGGCCACTTCAAATCCTTCTGTTCCATTCCATTTAACATGACAGTATGAACTCATTTGGATACTCTTGTGTAACTTCTTACATATCTTATGACAAAATTAATCATTCTACTTTTTAGTTTTGGCCAAATTCTTTACAATCCTACCCATAAAATACCGTCTAATTTTTTCTAATATGGAAATTATAAATATTGACCTAGCTCCTAAAATTGCTGCATTAAATGACTTGGAAAAATTGTTGTCAGTTGCATCACATATGAACCTACAAAAAAAAAAGGCATTTGACCGTTGCTCAGGGTCAATCCTACGTAGACTTACCTTGACACTATGTTTCATACGGTCAATCTTTTCAATGTGCTCTTCAAAGTTAATAGTTATGTATGATTTTTAGGCTCCCCAAGATGCTTGTTGCAAGTCTCTTCCAGAATTTTCTTTCTTCTAATTGGCATATAGATGCCTTGTATAAACTTTGTGCTCAACCCTTGGCAACAACTCAGAAATCTCTTCCATCAATCTCTAAATGAAAAAAAAAATAATAATGTTAGATGGCTGGTTTAATAAAGTAAGCATAATATCAAAGAATTATTTAAGTAAACATATCTTCTGTTTGTCAGTCATACAAGTGAATCTAGAACCATCACCAATTACTAAATTTTAAATAAGATTATTAAGAAACCATCTCCATGTTTCTCTGCTTTCATTCTCCATAACTGCCCATGAGATAAGGTATATTTGGTCATTACCATCTCTCCCCATAGCACACAAAAGTTCCCCCTTGAACCTCCCCTTCAAAAAGCATCCATCCTGACAAATAAAAAGTCTACAACACTCTAGAAACACTTTTATCAAAGTACTAAATCCTACATAAAATCTCCTAAACTTGGGAACTTCAAGAGGGGTTGGTCTTTCCACTATCACCTCTATATTGCCATCCAGATCTACTTTTCTAAGTGCATTTGCATAGTTTCATAGTCTATTAAACTCATAGCAAACCCTTCCATTTATTTCCTTTAGTGCCCATTTCCTAGCTCTGCTCCATGTACCACTGTTCAGTTCAACTTTCAACTCTTCCTTGGCTAGTTTCTGCATCTCAATTAACTTCAGCTTTGGAATCAGTCTAATCTTACTTAAGAAATTCTCCCCAACAAACTTGTAAAATGCCCTTTTGTTCTTAAAAATAATAAAACACTCGTGGGTTTCTATGAAGGTTTTCATCTTGTAACACCTATAACTATTATCTACAACAACATATATTCTAAATGGACATCTATCTACCCTACATTTAGCCCTAGTCCTACCCTTCTCATTCCTAAGATAAACAATATCAAACCTTTTTTTTACTGTATACTTTGCTAATGCAGTCTTTGTAACAACTCAGTTTAGACCCTAGTCAGAATAGTGGTTTTGAGACCACAAATTTGAGTCAAAAAAATATTTTAATATTATTTTCTATTTTTATAGCATGATATGTGATATGTGAAAATTTCGTGAGAAACTTTTATCGTTTTGTGTTCAATTTTATAAAAGGACTTAAACGCGTAAAATGTAAAAGTGGTTAGCTATTTGTTAAAGTGCTACATTGTTATGGATTTTATAATAAGGAGTCCTTATGATGTAATTTAACAATTAGAAATATGCATGGACAAATATGGACAAGCATTAAATGAATTATAAGTTATATAGCCAAGGGTAAACTAGTAAATTATGCATAAATTAAAGATTAAATAAAACAAAACATGAATTTAATGGGTTGTTCATCTATTATTACTGAAACTGAAGAAATAATAGCTAGGGCTAATATGTTTTGATAGTCGGCTACTTCCAAGCTTGATTAAAGGTCCGTTTTTGTTCGGTTTTTGCTAATTTCTATGTTTTTGAGATTGTTGAGTAGTAATTTATCAAGCCCATGTCTCAATTTCTGGAATTTATGATGATTTGGAGTTATACCATTGATGAAATTGTGAGCTTTGTGATGTTATTTGGTGAAAAATAAAAGATATGTATTTGATAAATATGTTTTGTCTTTGGATTTTTTGATGAATTTTAGTACATTGGGCTAATTTGTGAAAATGATATTTGGAGGGACAAAAATATGAAATAAATGAAATATGTGGGCTTATATTTACTCCATAAACATTTGGCCTAGCATGTGTAATATGAAATTATGCATATTTTATGATTTTATGAAATAGGGACTAAAGTGTCAAAATGTGAAAATTTGAGGGCTAATCTGTAAATGCCCTAAATATGTGTTTATGGATTGAATTGAATGAATGTGTGATTAAATTAGTGAAATCTTAAGTTATATAGATCAAGAACGAAAGAAATCAGAATTAAAACAGGAAAAGTCGAAGGTTGTAGAATAATCGACTCGTTTAATCGTTCTCATTTTCGAGGTAAGTTCATAGGCTGAATAATCGAATCTGAGAAAATATCGACAACGTTACGACCTCTGAAAGCCCTGTATGAACCATAGAAATAGTATAGGATACAAATGTCATGACACAGGATTCCGAGGTATGATATCGTGTAAGACCACGTCTGGGATGTTGGCATCGACTTGTGATTTATGTGTAAGACCATGTCTGGGACATCGACATCATATATGATTTCATATAAGACCCTGTCTGGGACATTGGCATCGATATTTGATTAAATGTAAGACCACGTCTGGGACGTTGGCATTGTACGAGCTTTTCGAGCTATCCGAGTGTCCTTAATGTTTTCGAATGGTTCAATGGGCATTATTGAGAAATAAATGATCAATTGAATATGTATCCAATTCAGGTACGTACGAAAGGTATATAAAATCATTTGAGATGTGAACTATATAAAAATGTTATGTGTATATAAGCAAGTGATTATAAATAATTGAGCTATATGAGAAATATGATCTTGCAATCATGTTTTGCTATGATTCATATGCATGAATTGGTTTATAATTGTTTATTTGATAAGTTTATTTGTATATGGCTTACTAAGCTTTTAAAAGCTTACTTTGTGTGTATTTGTATTGTTTTATAGATACCGAAGCTACTGGAAGATCAGGGATCGTCAAGGATCATCACCACACCACACTATCGAGCTTTATTTTGGTACCATTTGAAAATGTATATGACAAAGTATGACATGCATAGGCTAGGACCAATGTGGTAGGTTTTGAGATGGGTATATCATGCCATGAGATATAGCTTGATTATGGTTGAGACTATGGTTTGATTTTGGTATATGATATGTAATGCAAAAATGGTATATTTGGTGTATATATATATGGCCTAGTGAAATGGTTTTTTTTTTTGGTAAGTTAGTTGTGTGGTTGAAATGGTTATAAATGTGATATGAATCATATGTTTATGGTATAAAATAAGTACATAGAATTAGTATGTTTGAGTTGAAATGGTGTATGGATATGATTAATGATATTGATAGCATGATATTTGATTGAATTGGTATGTTTTGGTTGCTTATATATGAGTTAAAATGCTTTTATTTTGATGGCTAGGTGAACAAGAGATAAGGGTGGCAAATTGGCTTTTTAAATGGCCTATTTTTGTCCACACGGGCGTGTGTCTCAGCCGTGGGTGACACACGGTCATGTTGCACGGCCGTGTGTCCCCTGGGGTAGTCCTACAATTTAAAGTCAGTCTCGAGCACGGTCTAGACACACGGGCTTGTGGTCAGCCGTGTGACCCAAGTCAATTTCGACCACGGCCAAGGTACACGAGCGTGTCTCTGACCGTGTGGTATAAGCTAGTATGTATGGCCTATTTTCACACGGTCTATGACACGGGCGAGTCTGGTAACCGTGTGAGGCACACGGCCTGTTCACACGGGCGTGTGGTACTTGAAATGTTAAAAATTTTCTATGTACTTGAAATGTATGATTAAAGCTTATTTTGAATGGTTTATGATAATGAATGCATAAATGTATGTGAATGATGTGTATTATCCGATAATGCCTCTTAACCTATTTCGGCGACGGTTATGGGTTAGGGGTGTTACATTTTATTGGTATTAGAGCTACGGTTTAGTTGATTCTAGGACTAACGTAGCGTATGTGAGTCTAGCTATACATGCCATATATACGAACTGTGATAGTGTGATGAATCCTGACAAACAAAATATGTTTTTCGTACAGTAATGGATCCCGAACGAGCCGTAGCTGACGTTGTCGAAAGTAATGCGCCTGCTTTCGCCCAAGGGACAGCGTTGTCTGATTCTAGACCTGTTACTAGCAGCCATGAGGGAGAGTCTAAGCAAGCCTTTTTCCAAATGATGAATGAGTGGTTCACTCAGTATGTTAGAACAAACCCGACTGCTCCCCAACCTCCGCCCTCGTAAGTTTCCGTAGCTCCCCAAGTGGTAGATTCGATTGGTCTGAATAAGCCTCCAGTTGATAAGATTAGAAAATATGGGGTTGAAGAATTCCATGCTACTACTAATGATGATGCTAAGAGAGTTGAGTTTTGGCTCGAGAATACGATTTGGGAATTCAATGAATTATCCTGTACACCGGAAGAATGTGTTAAATGTGCTGTTTCACTTCTGAGGGATACCGCGTATCAGTCGTGGAAAACTTTGGTATCTGTGGTTCTGAGAGAATGAATCACTTGGGATTTTTTTCAAACTGAATTCTGAAATAAATACATCAGTGAGAGATTCATAGATCAGAAACGCAAATAGTTTCTTGATCTGAAACAGAGTCGTATGTCCGTTACAGAATACGAGCAAGAATTTGTGAGATTAAGTCAATATGCTCAAGAATATGTTTCGACTGAAGCAATTATGTGCAAGAGATTTGAAGATGGTTTAAATGAAGATATCCGCTTGTTAGTCGGGATTTTGGAAATAAAAAAGTTTGTTGTGCTTGGCGAACGAGCATGTAAAGCTGAGGAAATCGGGAAAGAGAAAAGAAAAGCCAACTCGTAAGCTAGAGAGGTATGAAAAAGATCATCGAATAAGTCATTTTAGTTAACATCAAAGAAATTTCGAGATGATTCTAGCCATTCAAAAGCTGTTGCGGGTTATTCGAGATGAGACCGAGAGAGGCCACTTGTGAATTCAAAAGCTACTTCAGTAGCTAGTGTTAGTAATGTTGGATCTGATCGACCCGAGTGTAAACATTGTGGTAAATGACATCCCAGCATTTGTAGATTGAATGATCGGGCTTGTTTCAAATGTGGATCATTAAATCATTTTATACGTGAATGTCCTGAGTTGGTCGAGCAAGATACAATGCAGAATACGAGGCCGAGTAACATTGCTACTAGAGGTGGACCACCCAGAAACACAAGTAACGTGAGTGGTAGTCAGAGATTGAATAAAGACACTGCTGGGGGATTTGAAACTCGAGTACCTACTAGAGCATATGCTATTCGCGTTCGCGAGGAAGCCTCGTCTCCTGATGTTATTATCAGTACTTTCACTCTTTATGATAGTTCTGTGGTTGTATTGATAGATCCAAGATCGATACATTCGTATGTAGGCATGAATTTAGTATCCAGTAAGACTTTTCCTGTAGAGTTTACTGAATTTATAATTAGAGTATCGAACCCCTTAGGCCAGAGTGTTTTGGTTGACAAAGTATGCAAGATTTGTCTGTTGATGTTTTGAGATATTTGATTTCCGGCTGATCTGATATTGTTACCTTTTGATGAGTTTGATATAATTCTGGGTATGGATTGGTTAACTTTGCATAATGCTATTGTGAATTGCAAACAGAAGACCATTGAATTGAAAAGTCAGAATAATGAGATAGTCCGAATTGAATCCAGTGATTTGAATGGGCTACTGGCTGTAATTTCTTCGATGAAAGCTCTAAATTATGTGAAAAAGGGATGTGAAGCTTATTTAGCATATGTGATTGATACGAAAGTGACAGAAAGGAAAATAGAATCAGTGCCTGTTGTTTGTGAATTTCCTGACATATTTCCTGAAGAACTTCCTAGATTACCTCCGATTCGAGAGGTCGAGTTTGGCATTGAGTTAGTACTAGGGACGACCCCAATCTCAATAACTACATATAGAATGGCTCCGACAGAATTGAAAGAATTAAAGTCTCAGTTACAAGAATTGACAGACAGATGTTTTGCACGACCAAGCATTTCTCCCTAGGGTGCTCTCGTTCTGTTTGTGAAAAAGAAAGATGGCATAATGAGAATGTGCATTGATTATCGTCAATTAAATAAAGTGACTATTAAGAATAAGTATCCTCTGCCCAGAATTGATGATTTGTTCGATCAGTTGAAAGGAGCTACTATGTTTTCAAAGATAGATTTGAGATCAGGGCACTATCAGTTGCGAGTAAAAGATTCAGACATTCCAAAAATAGCTTTTCAAACGAGGTATGGACATTATAAGTTCTTAGTTATGCCATTTGGATTAACAAATGCACCTGCTATTTTTATGGACTTGATGAATAGAATTTTGAGACCGTATTTAGATTAATTTTTTGTCGTATTTATTAATGATATTTTGATTTATTCGCGTGATGAAAATGAGCATGTCGAGCATTTGAGAGTAGTGCTACAGACTCTGTGTGATAAGCAACTATTCACTAAGTTCAGTAAATGTGAGTTCTGTTTACGTAAAGTTGGTTTTCTGGGCCATATTGTGTCAGCATTCGGTATACTAGTTGATCCAAGCAAGATTTCAGCAATCCTAGATTGGAAGCCTCCAAGAAATGTGTTTGAAATTCGCAGTTTTCTGGGACTTGCTCGTTATTACCGAAGGTTCGTAAAAGGCTTTTCGATGATTGCAACTCTGTTGAAAAATTGCTTCAGAAAGACGTTAAGTTTGAATGGTCTGAAAAGTGTCAGAAAATCTTTGATCAGTTGAAAGCCTTATTGATTGAAGCTCCGGTATTAGTGCAACCAGAATCAGGTAAAGAATTCATGATTTACAGTGATGCTTCGTTGAATGGACTAGGTTGTGTTTTGATGCAAGAAGGCAAGGTATAGCCTATGCCTCGAAACAATTGAAGTCACATGAAAAGCATTATTTGACACACGACCTTGAGTTAGCTGCTATTGTATTTACTTTAAAAATTTGGCGCATTATCTGTTCAGTGAAAACTGTAATGTGGTTTCAGATCATAAAAGTTTGAAATATCTGATGACTCAGAAAGATTTGAATCTGTGACAGAGAAGATGGCTAGAACTGTTAAAAGACTACGAACCAGCTATTGATTACCATCCGGGAAAAACAAATGTTGTTGTTGATGCTTTGAGTCAGAAATCACAATTTGGGCTATGCGCAATGAACTCTTATTTAGTTCTGTCTGATGATGGTTCGATTTTAGCCGAATTGAAAGTGAGACCGTTGTTTTTACAGTAGATTATTGATGCTCAAAAAGTTGGTAATGAGATAATAACAAAATTAGCTCAGTATGATTTGAATTTTGATTCTGAATTTCGAGTTCGTACTGATGCTTGTTTGAGATTCCGAGGTTGGATTTGTGCTCCGAGAAATCCAGAGTTGATTCAGATGATTTTTAACGAAGCTCACAATAGTCTTTTATTTTTTCATCCTGGAAGTATGAAAATGTATAATGATTTGAAACGACTATACTGGTGGCATGGCATGAAAAAAGATATCTCTAATTTGGTTTCGAAATGTTTTATCTGTCAGCAAGTTAAAGCTGAACATCAAGTGCCTTTCGGTTTGTTACAGCTTATTATGATTCCCGAATGGAAATGGGATAGAGTGACAATAGATTTTGTTTCGGGTTTAACCCTATCTCCAAGAAAGAAAGATACAATTGGGGTTGTAGTTGATAGATTGACGAAATTAGCTCATTTCGTTTCGGTTCGAATAGACTACTCACTTGATAAGTTAGCTGAGTTATACATTTCTGAAATTGTAAGATTGCACGAGGTACCACTGTCTATTGTGTTAGATAGAGATTCAAGATTTACTTCGACGTTTTGGAAGAAACTGTAAGATGCTTTAGGTACGAAATTGTATTTCAGTACTACTTTTCACCCGCAAACGGATGGTCAATCCGAGCGAATTATTCAAATACTCAAGGATATGTTGAGATGTTGCATTCTTGAGTTTGGAGGTTCGTGGGAACATTATTTACCATTGATTGAATTCGCGTATAATAATAGTTTTCAGTCGAGCATTAAAATGGCACCATACGAAACTTTATACGATCGTAAATGCCGAACACCGTTATACTGGTCTGAGCTTAGTGAGAATAAAATTCACGGGGTTGATGTGATCAAAGAGACTAAACAGAAAGTAAAAGTGATTCAAAATATTTTGAAAGCAGCATCAGATCGCCAGAAATCATACGCAGACTTGAAACAAAAAGATGTTGAATTTGAAATCGTGGATAAAGTGTTTTTAAAAGTATCTCCGTGGAAGAAATACTCCAATTCGGCAGAAAAGGCAAATTAAGTCTGAGGTTCATTGGACCGTTTGAGATTATTGAGCGTATCGGGCCAGTTGCATATAGATTGTTATTGCCATCCGAGCTAGAAAAGATCCATAATGTGTTTCATGTATCGATGCTTCGACGATACAGATTTGATCCCTCGCATGTGATTTCTCCGTCAAAAATAGAAATTCGGTTTGATATGACATATGAAGAAGAACCAATCCGTATTTTGGCTCGGGAAGTTAAAAAATCACGAAATAAGAGAATTTCTTTAGTGAAAGTATTATGGCATAAACACGGGGTCGAAGAAGCTACATGGGAACCCGAAGATGCTATGAGACAACAATATCCGACTCTGTTCAACGGTAAAATTTTCGGGGACGAAAATCTCTAAAGGGGGAGAGTTGTAACAACCCTGTTTAGACCCTAATCGGAACAATAGTTTTGGGACCACAAATCCGAGTCAGAAAAATATTTTACTATTGTTTTCTATGTTTACAGCATGATATGTGATATGTGTGAAATTTTAGTGTGAAAATTTTATCGTTTGTGTGTTCGATTTTATAAAAGGACTTAAACGCGTAAAATGTAAAAGTGGTTAGCTATTTGTTATAGTGCTACATTGTTATGGCTTTTATAATGTGGAGTCCTTATGATGTAATTTAACCATTAGAAATATGCATGGACAAATATGGACATCCATTAAATGAATTATAAGTTATATAGCCAAGGATAAACTAGTAAATTATGCATAAATTAAAGATTAAATAAAACAAAACATGAATTTAGTGGGTTGTTCATCTATTATTGCCGAAATTGAAGGAAGAAAAGCTAGGGCTCATATGTTTTGATATTCGACTACTTCCAAGCTTGATTAAAGGTCCATTTATGTTCGGTTTTTGATAATTTCTATGTTTTTGAGATTGTTTCTTAGTAATTTATCAAGCCCATGTCTCAATTTCTAGAATTTATGATGATTTTGAGTTATACTTGTAACAGCCTGATTTTGGGCCTAGTCAGAATAGTGGTTTCAGAACCACTATTCTGGGACTGGAGAAATTATTTTTAATGTTATTTTATGTGTTGTAGCATGATTATATGAGTGCATTAAAATTTTGGTGAAATGATTTTAGTGATTTCATGCTTAATTGCGAAAAATGACTAAATCGCATAAAGGGCAAAAGTTTTGTTTTGCTAACTAAATATGTTAAATAGCTAGAGAACCAAAATTTGGTGTGTTTAAAGTGCAAATAGACCCTAAATAGGGTGCTTGGCCGGCCATAGAGAGAAAGAGTTTGAAAAGTCAATGTTTGTGAGTATTAGGTAGCTTATTTGGCACTAAAATAAAAAAAAAAGAAAAAGATGTCATCTTTTCATCTTTCCTCCTTCCCCCACCGGAAATACCAGAAAAATAGGGGTTTTGAAAGCTCAAAATTTCAGCAACTGCCATCCCTTGCAAGTAAGTGATTTTGATGATCATTTTTGTTGATTTTTGTGTTTTTGGGACCCTTGTAGCATGAGCTAGCTAATGGGGGGATTATTTTGCAAAATGGTTGAAAGTATAGAGTTTTGCCATGTGAATCTTTATGTTGTTTGCTGAGTTTTTACGGAAGAAAATGAGTCTTGGTTGTGTAATAAACAACTTTTGTGAAGGGATTTTCATGAAAACACTTAAAATGGACCATTTTGTAAATATGGAAAAATGAGTGATAAGTATGAATAATAATGAGAATGGTGGGCTACTCCTAGTATAAAAAGAATTCAGCTAGGCTTGGGTAGTGAGAAAATTCGATAAAAATCGATTTAGTCTAGGGGCAAAATAGTCATTTTTTTAAAGTATAAATTATGAAATGTATTGGATAATATGATGATTAAAATAGTGGATTTTATCATTATAGATCAAGAAAACCAGGTTTCAAGCTTAAATCAAAAAGCACGAGGTTATGGACTAAAATGGAATAATTGGCTGAAATTTTCCTTCGAGGTAAGTTCATGTGATAATAATAATGCAATGTTATAATTGAATATTAAATACTTTATTGTTATTATTATATAAATTGTATGATTGATTATACAGATATTCTTGATGAAGATTCGACAAGTAAGTACATAAGCAAATAATGTGATGTTGTAGCATATTTTAATGCTTTGATAATATGTACATTTAAATGTTTTATTGCTATCATGAAAGTATGAAATGTATGATGGAAGAATAAATGACATTATGAGCAAGTACATAGACATTGAGTTAGACAAGAAACCCTGTTTGAACCTCAGGAATAGTATAGGATACACGGCATATGTCATAAGAAATAATGTGGTCTGAACTCATGGGTTGTGTCTGAGTTCATGAGATAAGTGATATATGTAATGTGGGTCCGGGTGCTGACTATATGATCAGGCCCATAAGTAACTCACTAAGCAAGCATATCATGTTAATGCTTTGGTCCGGGTGCTGACTTCGTATACAGACCCGTGAGTAGCTCAAATACGAGCATTACATAGTATGTGGTAACTTTAGCTACATACATTACGCGCTATGAGTTGGTTCTAGCCGCGTATATGGCACTATGTGCAAGTTTCTATGTATCCATTAGTGTTCCTAGTGTTCAACGGGTAATTCAAGGTAGGATTTGATCATGGTCCTAATGAGGTATGTCATTGATGAGAACAAACTTGAGTTATGTTAGGAATGAGTACAGGTATGAACAAAAACTTAATTGAATGTGAAATCCACGAATGGTAAGTCCATGAGCATTGTGAAATGATGTTGTGTTAATTGGTGGACTAAGATATATGTTTATAAATGCATAGATTTCTAATTTAAAAGAAATGAAGGTGTGATAAACTTAGTCATCATCATTTTTGTACTAAAACTATTTTGGACAGTAGTTGTAGTCCAGTTTTTAAAATTTACCAAAAATTGTGAAAATTGAATTTTAGGCTGAATAAAATATGAAATTAAATCTTATTGAGTCTAGTTTTACATAGAAGAAACGGTGTAAGAAAATGAGTATCAGATTATGAGATATTTAAATTACTATGAGACAGAGTCGGAATGATTTTGAAATCCCCTGTTATGATTTGAGAAAGTCATTAAAAATTGTACAAAAATAGTTATGGGTTATAATTTATATGCTTAAAATCCTTAATGAGTCTATCTTCAAGAGAAATAGATGGGAATGTCATCCTAGTCCCGTATTATGAGATAATTAATTTTTAGTGAAGAGGGTCGGAACTGTTAGATAGAGAAAAATGGGTAACTTTAAAGAATAAACTGTACTTATTGGCTAGACTAAAAATCTTAAAAATTTATGGTAAGAAGATATGTTAGTCTAGTTTCAGAGAAAATTAGTGGATCTTAATTTGGAGTTCCATAGCTCCAGATATAAATAAATTAGTAACTATGACTTGAGAAAAACAACATGACCAGAAAATAAGCAAAAGTGTAATTATAGTCGTTTTACCTCGAGAAGCATGTTGGCATATTGCTTATTATTTTCATATGGACTTACTAAGCATAAAGCTTACTCCCTCCCTTTTCATTTCTTTAGTGTTGTCAGGTCGGTGGGGTTGGAGAGCATCGGAGGTAGCAACACACTATCAAGCTATTACTGTTGGGGTATTGATAAACCTTAGGTGTATTTGAGTGAGTGGCATGTATAGGGACTCAGTTATTATGATGTGTATTCTTCTGATTTGGTCAAGATGTTGGCTTAAATTGATTCGTTGTGTTTAGCCATGAGACTTGGCTTATAAGGGTGATGGCTTGTAAGCCTATTTATCCAAGCTATGTATTGTTGCCTTGCGGTGTGGTCATGTGATTATATTTGTTTGATATGAATGGTTAGTGTTACGGTATGTATGCTTGATGAATGTCTGATGACCAAATGAAGTGGTCATAATCAGAGAATAAAAGTGTGATATGGTAATAAGTTAATAATGCTGGAAAATGAAATTGGTGTGGAATGACTTAGGCAGGCATGTCGTTTGTGATTGTGAAATAATGTCAAGCATGGTATAAATGTATAAGTGATAATCAAAATGACATGTTCAATTGATTGTAAATTTGTATATTTAGACTTGGTATAAAATGAGAAAGCAAAACATATGTATGACGACATATGAATATTACAATTGAGTCTTAATGGAGGATGTTTAATTATCTACTTGATGCTACAATATAAGTGTCTATAATGTATTTAAGTATGTGAGGTATTAATGGTAACAAAAGGCTTGGAAAATAGCCTAATGTTGGCCATACGGGCAAAGACACGGCCATGTGTCTCAATCGTGTGGAGGATACGGCCTACCTGGCCGTGTGGTTCAAATTATTTGCTGATTTCACAAATAGAAAGTTACACGGGCTGAGGACACGAGCGTGTCCCAAGCCACACGGGCATGTGCGACCATACGGCCCAACCCACACGGGCGTGTGACTCTGTAAAGCAAGAAATTTTGTTAAGTTGTCCAAAGTTTATCGAAAGTTCCTGGTTTAGTCCTGAACCACCCCGATGTATGTTTTAGGCCTCGAAGGCTCGTATAAGGGACGATATGTATGTGTTTGAAAGGTTTTAATTTGGACGAGATTCTGTGGCCCGGTTTTGCATGTTTATGAATGTTTATAAATTTGAGTACATTAGGCTAATTTATGAAAATGATATTTAGAGGGACAAAAATGTAAAATAAATGAAATATGTGGGCTTATATGAACTCCATAAACATTTGGCCTAGCATGTGTAATATGAAATTATGCATATTTTGTGATTTTATGAAAGAGGGACTAAAGTGTCAAATTGTGAAAATGTGAGGGCTAATCTATAAAATGCCCTAAATATGTGTTTATGGATTGAAATGAATGAATGTGTGATTAAATTAGTGAAATCTGAATTTATACAGATCAAGAACGAAAGAAATCGAAATTAGATCAGGGAAAGTCGAAGGCTGTAGAATAATCGACTCGTTTAACTGTTCTCATTTCTAAGGTAAGTTCATATGCAAATAAATGTATTTCAATTGAATAATATAAGATTGATTGTTGTGGAAATGTATTGAATTGCTATTATAGCTGAATAATTGAATATAAGAAAATATCGATAAAGTTACGACATCCGAAAGTCCCGTACGAACCATAAGAATAGTATAGGATACATATGTCATGACATAGGATTCTGAGGTATGATATCGTGTAAGACCACGTCTGGGACATTGGCATCGACTTGTGATTTACATGTAAGACCATGTCTGGGACATCGGCATCGTATATTATTTCGTGTAAAACCCTGTCTGGGACAGTGGCATCGATATTTGATTACATGTAAGATCACGTTTGGGACATTGGCATTGTACGAGCTTTTCGAGCTATCTGAGTATCCTTATTATTTCCGAACGGTTCAACGGGCATTATTGAGAAATAAATGATCAAATGAATGTGTATCCGATTCAGGTACGTACAAAAGGTATATAAAATTTAGCAATGAGAAGCAAGAATGAATATGATCATTTGAGATGTGAACTATATGAAAATGTTATGTGTTTATAAGCAAGTGATTAGGAACAATTGATCTATATGAGAAATATGATCTTGCAACCGTGTTTTGCTATGATTCATATGTATAAATTGGTCTATAATTGTTTATTTGATAAGTTTATTTGTATATGGCTTACTAAGCTTTTGAAAGCTTACTTTGTGTGTATTTACATTGTTTTATAGATACCGAAGCTACTGGAAGCTCAGGGATCATCAAGGATCATCACCACACTATCGAACTTTATTTTGGTACCATTTGAAAATGTATATAACAAAGTATGGCATGTATAGGCTAGGACCAATGTGGTAGGTTTTGAGATGGGTATATAATGCCATGAGATATGGCTTGATTATGGTTGAACTTATGGTTTGATTTTGGTATATGATAAATGATGCAAAAATGGTATATTTGGTGTATATATATATGGCCTAGTGAAATGGTTTTTTTTTTTGGTAAGTTAGTTGTGTGGTTGAAATGGTTATAAATGTGATATGAATCATATGTTTATGGTATAAAATAGGTACATGAAATTAGTTTGTTTGAGTTGAAATTGTGTGTGGATATGATTAATGATATTGATAGCATGATATTTGATTGAATTGGTATGTTTTGGCTGCCTATATATGAGTTAAAATGCTTTTATTTTGATGGCTAGCTGAACAAGAGATAAGGGTGGCAAATTGGCTTTTTAAATGGCCTATTTTGTCTACACGGGCGTGTGTCTCAGCTGTGTGCAACACACGGTCATGTTGCACGGCCATGTGTCCCTTTGGGTAGTCCTACAATTTAAAGTCAGTCTCGAGCACGGTCTAGACACACGGGCGTGTGGTCAGCTGTGCGACCCAAGTCAGTTTCGACCACGGCCAAGGCACACTAGCGTGTCTCCGGCTGTGTGGTATAAGTCAGTATGTATGGCTATTTTCACACGGTCTATGACACGGGCGTGTCTGGTAACCCTGTGAGGCACACAGCCGTTCACACGGGCGTGTGGTACTTGAAATGTTGAAAATTTTCTAAGTACTCGAAATTTTTATAAGTTACCGAATTAGTCCCGAATGTATGATTAAAGCTTTGTATGCTTGTTTTGAATGGTCTATGATACTGAATGCATAAATGTGTGTGAATGATGTGTATTATCCAGTAATGCCTCTTAACCTATACCGACGACGGTTACGGGTTAAGGGTGTTATAGTCTTAAATTCCTCTAGTCCCCTAAACACCATACCAAGCTCCAAATGTGGTATTGGGTTATTAGGATCGAAACCTACATGTCTACTTCTCCTACAAACTACCTCACCATTTGAATCACTACCATAATACCCCATATCCGATGAATTAATGTATTTAGCTCCCTCATCTGATGAAACCTCACCATTTTTCTCTCCCCTTTCACTACTTTCACCTACCTTTGCTCCTTTTCTCTCTCTCTTTTTTTCCTTTATATTTTTATACCAAGCCTTTATATTTCTCACCTCTTCACCCTCATCCTCAGATTCTGCCCCTAAAACCCCTTCACTACCTAATGAGTTGTCTGTATCACTAGCCTCATTACTTTCAGTACTTTCCCCACCTGCAACACACGCATCACTACTCCCACTGAAGTCTGGTCCCACATTAGATTCCCCACCTAACTCTATAAATGTTTCCCCAGCCCCATCATTAACTCTCTCATTACAATTTAATTCTTTATTACAATTTTGTTCCCCAACCCCAACACCACTATTTACATCCTTTTCCCTATTGCCAAGCAACAACAAGGTATCATCAATAGCATCAGGTGTGTCTACCTCATGTTCAATATATACATGTATTGACCCTCTTTGTTTAAGATGGTTAATCATTGCTATGAATGGTGAATTATCATAGCAAACACACAGTCCCTTACTAAAACCCACCTACCCTCACAATATACAAAGTTTATCATAGCTTTATACCCAGTTTCCACTACCATCTCACATACGTGTAATAACACAAAAAATCAGGGTCAAAATCCCATTGCAACACTTCCCCTCCAACATAAGATACACATGGGTTTGTAACAAAAGTTCCACCCAAATGCATATGCACCGCACATTTATCCCAATACATTATAACAAACTTCACATGCATAATATAAACTATAATATACATACATGATATACATACAAATTTTTAACAGTACGAAACATAAAATACATACATACATACATACATACATACATACATACATACATACATACATAAACATTAATAAATAGTCATACACATAACAGTAATATACCACATAATATACATACAGTAAACATGACATACAAAATATACAAAATAACATTAAACATAACATACATGCATAACAATACATAACATACATATATAAGCAATGAAGAAACAGACATAACAGACATACTTTTCACCCTCAATCTCTTAAATGCTTGAAGAAAATCCCCGTCACTCACGAATGGCAACAAAAACAAAAAATAAAAGTCAAATATAATACGAATTAAAAATTGGAAGTCAGATATAATACATACAAAAAGAATCAATTTGTGAGAATGAGTCTAGACAAAAGTGCTTAATTTTAAAAAATAAAAATAAAAACAAAAACCCCATCGAAGATAAAAAAAGCTTTGTATGTTAAGAATATGGCAATCTTAATTCGATGATGAAAAATAACCCACAAAAATAGATTGAAATACCTGTAATCGATGGTTGAAATATGACAATCTTGATTTGAATACTACAACAAATAGTTGGGTAATAAAAAAGGATGACTAGTCTATGATGAAACAAGGATTTTTTTCTAGACAGGTGGGTGGGTAATCGAAAGGTATTTGAGATTGTGGAAGGTTTCAAACAAATTGAATCAAAATAGTTTCTCAGATGAAGAATAAATGTTAAATATGGGATTGTTAATAACTATTATCTGGCTTTTGATCTTCAACAGAAAAACCTAATAGTTTTCTTTCAAATGAAGAATCGTTCAGATGAAAAATCAATAGATTTTTTCCCAAAAGATTCAAAGCCCGATGGTAAAATTTTAATTCTTTTTTTATTTTTTCAATTTTTAATTAATTTTGTCTTTAACTTTTTTTCAAAGTGGTCGGGCCAACAAATGAAAAAAAAGAGTCAAATGGGGTTCCCAGATTGCGACATGTGGCAGCGCACCATTGGCCAGTGCTACTACTTCAGGAAAAGTTAAATGGCGTTAGGCTCAGATACTAAACCAATGGGCGAAAAAAAGTTTGGGTACCAATCTGGGACAAAAAAAAATATAGGTACCAATCTGGGAGAAGTGAACAAGTTCAAGTACCAATCTTATATTTTTCCCTTGTTTTTATAGTTTTCTTGACGCGTATGTGGGTGGTTAAGTGATAAGAATGCTTAAAGCATCAAGGTGTGGGTTTGATTCCCATTAGGAGCTTATTTTCCTCTATGTGATTTTTGAATCCTAGATGCAAAACTATTGGGTAAGCAGGTAAAGAAGATATATTAATATACGTAGCTAGAGTTTGAGCGCATTTTTTTTTTCTTTTGCTCTTTTGCGTGGAATCTAGAATGGGACGGGGATTAAAAGAAAAATGTGAAAAATAAATTGAATAAAAAAAGTAAAAGAACAAGAAAAATAGGAGAGCAAAGAGAAGTTTGTATTTTTCTCTTAACCAATAGGATGTTTATAATATTTTTCCATAATCTATATTTATAAACATAAGAAGTATACATAACATGAAGCTAGAGGTGATCATGGGCCGGGCCGGGCCGAGCCCAGACAAAATTTTAGGCCCGTCTACTAGGCCCTGCCCGCCCACCCAATATATGGCCTAAAAGTTTGCCTAAGCCTGCCCAAATAAAATTACTAAGCCCAGCTGCCTGCCCGGCCCATATTAATTTTTTTTTCTTATTTCATTAAATAAAAAATTTAAAAATATAATAAATCAAATATATTTAAAAACATAAAAACAAATATTAAAACAAATAAAAATAATACTAAAATAATTCTTAAAATAATACACAAATTAACAATATAATAAAAAATAGTTAAATTAAAAATTTAAAATAATTAAAAATAAAATAAAAAATATATTAATATATAATTGGTGGTGGGCCTGTGCCAAAAAAACTCTTACCCGAGGCCCGGCCCGTTTTCTAAACGGGCCTCATTTTTTTGCCCAAGCCCATTTTTTGGGCCTATATTTTTACCCAAACCTCCTATTTTTTGGGCGGGCCTTCGGGCCGGGCCGGGCCACCCAGCCCATGATCAGTTCTACATGAAACTCTACCTCTAATAAATATTAGAATCCTAATGTATATCAATTTTGTTTTGATCTTTATGGATATCTACTTAATAATAAAATATTTATAATAGAATTAAAATTATATATATCAAATTTTATATTTATATATATATATATGATATCCTAAATATAATCAATATATCAAAGTTTATATTTATAATTTTGTAGAAATTCATGATGAAGGAAATGTGAAAGGAAAAACAAGATTGTAGTCAATTTCATCCACACTATATAAATAAGAAATTCCACAAATTTATTATTACAACTTTAGAGGACACCTAATGGGCACACGTTTGGTCAACCCCTCCACAATGCACTTGTGCACATATTGGGACGTTATGCTTATTATACTATTATTATAAAAGAATAATTTGAAAAATACAAAAGATAAAACTGTAAAAAATTGGTGGTGGGACGATGGGACTCTTTTGATAAAGCTTTACAATATGAAACGAAAAGAAAAGGAAAGGGAAGGTTGTAATTTTGTCAACTCTTCACTCGATTTCTTAATAGTAATTTTATCAATACTCATAACTCTTAAATTCTTAAATTAAAAAAATATACATTTAAACATATTTTTATACAATATTAAAAATAAGATAGGGTAATATATTTTAAATCTGTATCAAATTGGTGTTTAATAAGAATTTTAATTATCGTTCCATTCAAATTAACACTATATTTAAATACATTTGAATTTTTTATTATTATTATAATAACAAAACCAGCTAAATTAAAAATTAATAGTCACTTTTTAATCTAATTAAAATAAATAAAAGGGGGTGGGTTTATTTTTTTAATTTAAAAAAAAAACAATAATTATTGACCAGAAAGTTTAAATCTATTTCTAATTTTCTATTATTTTATTAAATTAATAAATTTTCTCTAATAAGGATGGAAATAAGTAATTGCAGTGGATTATTTTTGTATTTATATTAGAATTTGCTCAGAAAGTTTATAACTGTAAAAAATATATTGATTTACCATTTTATTATGTATGATACAGAAAAGAAATTCAAAATCTCTACCTATCATCTAACTTAGATAGAAAACATATATCTGCGTTTATTTTATTTTAATTTCATGAGGTTTCAAGCCATGTATCTAAAGACAAATGAAATTATTTAAGATTTGATCATCATGATAAGTATATTGTGCATGTTCCCTGGCATGCCTCTCTGGACCACTTATATGAAAGTCAACCATTGCAATATCATCCACCTCCTTTAATAATTTTTCATCCTATTCAAGTCTATATTGTTCCCTGATAATTATGGTTAATAGTTACAAAAAGTAATTTACCAATTATAATTTTTTTCTCTCTTTAAATAATAAAAGCATCTATGACAAAGCCTAATCAAAAGTACTGATTTCTGGGTTTAAGTTTAAAGAAACCCAGATTCTCTTTAATAATTTAGTCCTATTTTTTTTAAACCATATTTTAAATAAAAAAGTAATTAGAAGAGTGGCCATTTCTATTATGATGGCAAAATAAAATAATCCTACATACTTTTATTTTATCATCATCTAATTTGATAATAATATTAAAATAAAAAACTTTAATTCTACCTTATTTTTTAAAAAAAAATTAATTCTTATAATTTTAATTTTAAAAATTTAATAGTTTTATTGGTTTATTTAAAAATTAAAATTCAATCAATATCCTTAAAAAAAATATTAATGTATTTTTTAAAATTTTAAATATTTGTGATTCTAATATTCAAAGATTTAACTTAAAAATTAAAATTTAATTATTAATATTATTAATTAAACTTTAATTTTTATTTTTGACAAATAGATAAATTAAACTATTGAACTAAATATCAAATTTTTAAAAAAAGTATAGACATTGAAAGCAACCAATAAAAAAAAAAAATTGGTCATCTCAACCTTGTATTGCATAATATTAAGAAGATTCAATGATCGGTTTTCTGAAAATAAAAGGTTTTTTTTTTCTTCTAAATTTGAATTTCACATCATATCATATTCTAGAATATTTAATATATTGTGAATGCATAAATTTTATATATCATTAATAGATAATAACATGATATCTTATCATTTAACAAAATAAAAAATAGTGAAATACATATAATAAACACTAATAGATTTATTTAAGCATAATTAAATAATAATTAATTATAAATAAATATCAAAATCCTAAACTCAAATCCCAAATATGAGAGTTACTAATATTTATTTATAATAGTTATGATTATTGTTTAATCATGTTTGAATAAAATTATTAGTATTTATTTACAAGTTTTACATATCTTTATTTACTTTAATGATGATGTGTCATGTTTTATTTATTAATAGTGCATGAGACTTATGCACCGACAGTACATCAAATATTATTTAAATATAAATTATATTACAAGGTCTTTAAAAATAACCTTAGATGGCATATTTAAAACGACGAAAAGTAGATACTGTATTTATTTGACACATTAACATTTATGTATTAAACTAATATAGGACCTCTAATTTGAATAAAACTATTGTTTATGATGATAAATGTTATAAACAATTTTTTTTTTAATTATTAACCGATATTAGAACTATACAAAATTCTTATCAAAGTCGTTGATAATTTTATGATAATATTTATAGTAAAAACATTACGCCAGATTAAATACTAAACAACATTGAAAAAAAAAGGTAATACTTGTTTTTGAAATTGGTAATAGATATTTTTAATTATAAAAATGCAATGCGCATTTTTAATTATAAAAATGTAAGACATACTTTTTAAACATTAAATAAATTTAAATATTTTAACAAATAAATTATTTTAAAATACTAAATTTTTTATTTTTAAAATATGTTAATGTTTGATTTTGAATATTAAAGAAATAATAGTTTAATTATTATAAAAATATTGAAATATTTTAAATTTAAATATTTAAAATTGTTATATTCTGTCTTTCTTGTTTATAGTCTTATTTATAGTTAATGTTTAATTTTTACATTTAAATTTGTATTAAAAGGTAAATTTTTAATTAAAAATATTTTGTTGAATAAAATTAATATATATTTTGACATAATTAATATATAAATTAATATATATATTTTACATATTCTTAACTTATACAATTATTATTTATCTTTTACTTTTTAATATATTTAAATTTTGTACTAATTTTTTAGCAAATAAATATAATTATATTAATTCATGGACAGATAAAGCAGCTAGTATATTATATATGGACATATTTAGCTTATAAATAGGCTCTTTTTTCATCCTAAAAAATAACTCATTACACATTTAGGTATTAGCTTTTACAAGTTTTCAAAGAATTTTGTGTTTACGTTTTGAGTGTTCTTATTTTGGGTTTCGAGGTTTAGTTTTATCTCCATCTTTTGTACTCTTCGTTTTTGCTGTTTTAGTGAAATTATTTTTTCCTGCGATTTTTTTATCTTTTTCAAAAGGGTTTTTCCACGTAAAATATTTGTGTTCGATCTTTTCAATTTCTCCGTTATTTTACTTGTTCATTACTTAACTAGGTTTATCCCCAACAAACTAGTATCAAGAGCTAGCTTGATTTCCTCAATTAACCCGTTCAGATATGGCAGCAACAAGGTTTGATACTGATAAGTTCGATGGCATCACAAATTTCAATCTGTGGTAAGTTCAGATGACGACAATTTTGATTCAAGACAATCTTGAGAAGGTCCATACAAAGAAGAAGCCTGCAAACATGAATAAATCAAAATGGGATAGATTAGATAAAAAAAAGTTTTATCCACAATTCAATTATGTCTAACAAATAATGTGTTGCGGGAGGTTTTGATGGAGAAAATGACATTCACCTTATGGAAAAGGTTAGAAATCATTTACACGACAAAGTCTCTGGCTAACCGATTAATGCTAAAATAGCGGTTATACATGTTCCGCATGAACGAAGGTGAGCACCTTAGAGATCACATTAGTCAATTTATTACTCTTTTGAATGATTTAAAGAAAGTTGAGGTTCGAATTAATGATGAAGATTAGACTTTGTTATTATTGTGCTCTTCACCCCCTTCATACAACTCTTTCAGAGAAACCCTTAATTATGACAAAGATAATCTCTCATTCGAAGATGTGAAGGTCATTTGTTGAGTAAAGATAAATTCAACAATGAGTTTGGTCCGAATAGTAATTCATAGAGGCAAGCCTCAGTTTTGGTAGCATCAAGAAAGCGAGACAAGAGATGTCATTATTGTAAGAAGTTAGGTCACATCAAGGTAGATTGTTACGAATTGCGAAATAAAAGGGCTGCTGAGAGCAACGAGGAAGATTTAGCTGCAACTAATTTGGTCAATGACAAGGGTGATGATTTCTTGTTAGTGTTGTAACGCCTTGAATAATTTAACTTTGTTTCTGTGAGTTATGACACAAATGAATGTCTTCTTCAGTGGTTAAGTGATTTGAGTGTGTGCTTGAGGTCTTAGGTTCAAGTCCCACTCTTTGGAGAATTCTATTATTTTGATTCTAGCGTTATCTTTGGTGGGTTGGGTTATATTTTATTTTTAGTAAACTCATATCAGAATGAGCTTGCTGGTTCGAGTGGTAAGGTATTAACTTACCCTGTGGTCTCGTGTTCAAATTCCCGTGAGTGTGGATGATATTTTTTTTTTGGTTGTCTGAGAGAGATTTTGGGTGGAGTTAGAAGTCTGTGGTGGTTGGATGTGGTTAGTGGGTAGGATTTGAGGGGATAAGGTTGTTAGTGGATGGAGTGGGGAGTTAACAAAATTAATATTAATTTCTCTCTTTTCCTAAATATTTTTTGACGTCAATTTTGTTTTCCTCTTCTATCTGATGTTTTTCCTCTTTTCCCCTTCATGTATTTTTTGATTTTGTCATTTATCCTTTAATTTTGTTCACCTCTTTTATATTCTCCTCGTTGCAATCCAGAATTTTGGTGTTTTACGTGCAGTTGGGTAAGTAGGGATTTCACTTGTCTATAGGTTTCGATTTCTGTAAGCTGTTGGATTTATTCTTTCTGTTTGAATTTCTAAAAGGGTGTGAAGTAAGGGAGATTGATTCTTTGTGAATGTATTACGCAGGAGTAGTCGGTGAACCTGCAGATTTCGCTCTAACAACATAAACCGTAATTTGGGTTGTTATTATTGGTGGTAAGTGTGTTTGCGCGATTCAGTTTTACGTTGTTAAATTCGTAATTGGTTGTTAATTAGTTGTGGTAATGTCATTTTTAAGTTTTAGTGGCATCGGGATTGCTATAGCATCAAAAATAAACTAAATGTGTAATGATAACGAGAGAAATTGAGGTTCGGTAAAAGCTAAAAAAGGGGACAGTCGGCTCCACACGGGTGTGTGGCCAGCCGTGTGCGACACACGGCTGTGTAACTATCGAAGGTGAGGCCATGTGGGCTACACGGGCTAGGCCAGATTGCGCGTGTGGGCCTACACGGGTATACCACACGAATGTGTGGATTTTGGGCCAAGTCGTGTGGGCAAGCCACACGGGCATGTGGGCCCAAAATTTTGAAATTTTCCCTAGGGTCGCACGGATCATTCCGATAGACTATGGGCCTGTCGTAGGGTCGGTAAGGGCTAATCAAACCCTTATTTATATGACCTGATATTCTGATAGTGTGATCTAAATAGGAAACTAATATGTATGTCTGACTGTACTATTTAAGTATGTATGTTATTTATATATGAGCATGTTAAGCATGTTAAATCTGTTATTTCTGTACATGTATTCTGAATCTATGCTTGGGGTGGGATTTGTATATGCGGAGAAAGTGATCTGTGCGACAACCTTTTGCCTATAGTCTAGCAGCTTGACTACATATTATCTTGTTATCTGTTGCATCGGCACTATATAGTGTGTAGGGATTAGTGGGTGTTTCTAATCTCACATGGTGTGATGGGATGGTCGGAGATGGTGTGTAGAGGATGGGGGTAGGATTCTGTACATTTGTTATGTTTATCTGTATCTGTTAAGGACTTGGGTCCAAATATGTATTTGTCTGCAATGAGATTCTATGTATGTTGCATGATTATCTTTGTTGGGTTATACACTGAGTTTACGAAAGGTCACGTTTGTTTTTTTGTTTTGTTCAAGTAATCCTCAGGCATAGGTAAGTCGGTGCGACGAAGGCTCAACAGTGTTCACTTGTCGAAAAATTGTTAATTTTCTTATCCTTATTTGTCGATTTTACTTGATTTTTGGTTTTTGAGAAAGTTTTGTAATTTTTGGACTCTCTGGACTTTTGGGACTATTCATTTTGGAATTTTGGTTTGGTTGTGTTTATGATTTTTTTTTAAATAATGATGATTGACAAGATTCCGGTTTTACACAAATAAATGTTTTTGAAAACACAAGCTTGGTTTTGATTTAAACGATTTTCAAACTTTCGCTGCAAGATATTTAGTTAACTTTGAAGGACAACATGTAACAGTTTTGGTAATGAATATATAAATAATTTATGAAGTATCACCGGTTTCAAAATCTTTCTTCGTAACACTCTTGGATTCGGCCATAACGTCTAGGCCGGGTTTAGAATGTTATATTTAGTGGTATCAGAGCCAGTTTACAAAACTTAGGCTATGAAATTTGGGTTCTAAAATTTTATTTGTAAAAGAACTATTTTCTTTAAACAAAGATTGTTCCTTTTTGAGATAAGTATATGGTTCACTGATCTCCGATGTCGATCATGTAAATAATATCTGGATTTAGAAAATACTGTAGATAGAATTCTCTAAAACTGTACTGAGTTAGTTAGAGACTAAAACCTTTGAAATATTTATGAACTTCTGATTTTGAAGCATAAGACATCTACTAATAAACACTAAAATTGATGCATAAACTTTTATAATGTAGATAAAACTGAAACTACGATGAGTGCACGTGGTACATGCGGTCGAGGTACTCGTGGGCGCAGCGTGTGCCGTAAGGGCACTTGAGCTGAGTCCTTCTCTCTAGGCAGTATGTTGAATCTGGATACGAGTGAAACACCGATTTCACCTGCTACTGAGACTGGATCTCAAAGCCGCTCGACTAAAGATGATGTATTAGCTCAAGCCATGTTGAGAGTTTTGGAACCCCATTCTAGATCTAAGGGTCGTGGGTCAGTAACTGAATAACTTCGATCCAAGAGAGCTAAGTTGTTTAGAGGCATTACTAGAGTCGTCTCTACTATGGCCGAGTATTGGTTGGAGGCCACCGTGAGGATAATGAATGACATCGATTACACTCCTGAGCAGAAATTGAAAGGTGCAGTTTTTTACTTCGCGACGATGCATATTAGTGGTGGTTACCAGTTGAAGAAAGTACTCAACCAGATCGTCTAAATTGAGATTATTTCAAGACTACCTTTCAGAGAAAGTATATAGGTATGAGCTATGTTGATACTCGTAGGCGTGAGTTCATAAATATCACGTAGGGTGATAGGACTGTGGCCGAATATGGGTCAAATTTTTTAGACTGAGCCTCTATGCTCGAGGCATGTTGGCATTCGAGTATGAGAAATGTGTATGCTTTGAGGACAGCTTGAGGGACAATCTGAGGGTATTAATAGCTCCGCAGAGGGTCTGAGAGAGAGGCAAGAATACGAGGGACTCAGAGACCTCTAGTTCTATTTAGAGGCCTAAGAAATAGTCCAGACATGATGGGCCTTCTAGAGTGGGAGTTCCAGTTGCTCCTACTGGAGTTCAGTAGTGCAGCGACTGTGGTAGGCTCCATCCGGGTGAGTATTGGAGGAGATTAGTGACTTTTCTGCGATGTGGGTCATTACAGCATTGGATTAGATATTGTCCATATCGTGCTGATCAGATACAAGCTACAGGACCAGATTTTGTTCAGTTTCAAAGGGCAGTACATCAGCCACTTAGGGCTGTGGACCGGCTAGGGGTGGTAAGGGTATGGGCCAAGGACAAAGAGCACCGAGTAGATGTGCTAATCAGACTGAGGCAAGGTAGCCTGCATTTGCTTATGTTGCTCAACGCTGCGAGAATAGAGACGCTCCTGATGTGATCACATGTATATTCTTTCTTTTTTTATGCCCTATATACTACTTTGATTAACATAGGTTCCACACACTCCTATGTAACTAGTATTATTTCTAAAAACTTGGGGATTATTGTTAAGTGTACTTCTGGTGAGATTATTGTATTGAGTTTGCTAGGCCAATTTGTTCAGGTAAATAGACTTTATAAGAATGTTCTGTTAGAAGTACAATGAGTTGTGTTTTTGGCAAATCTGATGGAGCTACCGTTTGGGGAGTTCGACTTAATTCTGGGCATGGGCTGGTTGGTAGAACACCAAGTTAGTTTAGACTGTGCAACTAAGAGGGTCGTTTTGAGAATTAAGGACGATAAGGAAATTATTGTGATAGACGAGCGTTGAGATTACCTGTCTAATGTGATCTCTGCTTAGTGGTTGAGAAATTGGTTCAAAAAAAGTGTGAGGCGTATTTGGCATACGTCAGTGTTTTAGTTTCTGGGGACTTTTTTGTCAAGAATATTAAAACAGTGAGGGAATTTCTAAATATTTTTCCTGAGAAGTTACCGGGTTTACCTCCGAATCAGAAAGTTGAGTTTGGCATTGAGTTTCTACTGGGTACAGCTTTGATATCTATCGTTCCATACCTTATGGCACCGAAAGAGCTTACAGAGTTTAAGGCTTAACTTCAAGAGCTTCTGGATCATGGTTTCATCCGTTCTAGTGTGTCTCTGTGGGGGGCACTGGTTCTATTTGTAAAGAAAAAGGATGGTACCATGAGGATGTGCATCGACTATTAGCAACTGAATAAGTTGACTGTGAAGAATAAGTGCCCACTTCCGATGATCGATGACCTGTTTGATCAGTTTCAAGGGGCTTTAATATTCTCGAAAATATATCTTCGTTCTGGGTATCATCAGCTAAGGGTTAAGGAAGCTGATATTCATAAGACAACTTTTAGAGCTCGTTATGGGCACTACGAGTTCCTAGTTATGCCATTTGGTTTGACGAATACTCCTGCTATATTCATGGATCTGATGAACTGAGTTTTTTAGTCATTTCTAGATCAGTTTGTTGTAATTTTCATCGACGATATTCTGATGTACTCTAAGACTGAGGATGAGCATGATGAACATCTTAAAGTAGTGCTTTAGATACTCCGAAAGAAGCTGTTCTATGCTAAGTTGAGCAAATGTGAATTCTGGTTACGGGAAGTAACATTTCTAGGGTACGTAATTTCTACTAAGGGATTCAAGTTGATTTTGAGAAGATTGAGGTTGTGCTTGATTAGAAACAGCCCAAGAATGTTTTTGAGATATGTAGTTTTCTAGGACTTGCGGGTTACTATTGGAGGTCTGTTGAGGGGTTCTCACTGATTGCAGCTCCTCTGACTAAGCCTCTACGCAAGAAGGTTCCTTCTGCCTAGATTGATGCGCAATAATCGAGCTTCGATAAGCTCAAGTCTGTTCTGACTCAAGCTCCTGTTCTGATATAACCTAAATCTGGTAAGGAGTTTGTGTTGCATAGTGATGTGTCACACGCCGGTTTGGGATGTGTATTGATGCAAGATGGTAAGGTTGTGGCTTATGCATCCTGGCAACTTAAGTCACATGAGGAAAATTATCTGACGCATGATCTCGAGTTGCCTACCGTGGTTTTCGCCTTAAAGATCTAGAGGCACTATCTGTATGGTGAGAGGTGTATCATTTGCACCGATCACAAGAGCCTCAAGTACCTCATTACTAAAAAAGAGTTGAATCTTAGGCAGCGTCGATGTATTGAACTGCTCAAGAATTATGACTGCATGATAGAATATCATCCCGATAAGGCCAATGTGGTAGCCGATGCTCTCAGTCAAAAAGCAATGTCTGATTTGAGGGTGATATTTGCTCGTCTAAGTTTGTTTGATGATGGTGGTTTGTTAGCCGAGTTGTAAGTTAACTGACTTAGTTTGAACAGATTCGGGAAAAGTAGCTAGGGGATGAGTCTCTGAGTTTGCAGTTTTGTCAAGTTGAGAGTAGAAATATCTGACTTTGGACTGAATAAAGATGCAGTTCTATATTTCCGAGGATGGGTTTATGTACCGAACGATTCTGATCTAAGACAGTCGATTCTGAGGGAAGTGCATAGTAGTCTTTATGCTATACATCCCGGTGGTAATAAGATGTATCGGGATCTCTGTGAAATGTACTGGTAGCTGGGTTTGAAACGTGAAGTAACTGATTTCATTTCTCGTTGTTTGATATGCTAGCAAGTTAAGGCTAAGTACCAGTTACCTTTGGGTTTACTCTAGCCCGTTAAAATTCCCTTATGGAAATAGGAACATATGACGATGGACTTTGTTAGTGGGTTGCCTTTAACACATACTAAGAAGGATTTTATATGGGTCATTGTGGATCGATTGACCAAGTCCGCCCATTTTATTTTTGTTCAGACGGACTACTTTCTGCAAAAGTTAGCAAAGCTCTACATTTTTGAGATTGTAAGACTGCACGGGATTCTGGTTTCGATAATCTCTGATAGGGATTCTCGTTTCACTTCTCAATTCTGGAAGAAACTTCATGAAGCTCTGGGTTTGAGATTGGAGTTCAGTATTGTGTTCCATCCTCAGACAGATGGTCAATCTGATAGGGTAACTCAGATACTGAAGAATATGCTTCGGAGCTGTGTGATTGACTTTTAAGGTAGCTGATAGGATTTTTTGATGTTAGCTGAGTTCGCTTACAATAATAGTTTCCAGTGTAGTATCTAGATTACACCTTACGAGGCTCTGTATGGTCATAAGTGTCGTACACCGTTATGTCTGATTGAGTTGAGTAAACGATGGGTTTTGGGTCCTGAGTTAGTTTTCGAGACTAAATATAATGTTAGACTGATTCGGGATCGTTTAAAGGCAACTTCTGATAGACAGAAGTCTAATGCGAATCTGAAAAGGAGGGATATCGAGTACTCTGTGCGTGATTTCATATTCCTTAAGGTATCTCCGTGGAATAAAGTTTTACGGTTAGGTCGTAAGGGCAAGTTAAGCCCTAGGTTCATTAGGTTGTATAGGATTCTGAAGCGCGTGGGACCAGTTTCTTATTAGTTAGAGCTACCTCCAGAGTTAAACGATATGCATGATGTGTTTCAAGTCTTGATGTTGAGGCGGTATCGGTCTGATCAATCTCATGTTGTCTTCGTTGAGGAGATCGAGATATTAAAGTTCTAAGGAGGGAGTCCACTTTGTTGGTAAAGGTTCTGTGGTGGAATCATGGCACTAAGGAAGCCACGTGGGAACCTGAGGACTCGATACATCAGCAGTATCCTCATCTGTTCGAATCAGGTAAATTTCGAGGTCGAAATTTCTTTTAAGGGGTGAAGTTATAACGATCTGAATAATTTAACTTTGTTTTCGTGAGTTCTAACATAAATGAGTATCAGCTTCAGTGGTTAAGTGATTTGAGTGTACGCTTGAGGTCTTAAGTTCAAGTCCCACTCTTTGGAGAATTTTATTATTTTGATTTTAGCCTTATTTTTGGTGGGTTAGGTTATATTTTATTTTTAGTAAACTTATATCAGAATGAGCTTGCTGGTTCGAGTGGTAAGGTATTAGTTTACCCAGTGGTCTCATGTTTGAATCCCCGTGAGCGTGGATGATATTTTTGTTTCGTTTGTCTGAGAGAGATTTTGGGTAGAGTTAGAAATCTGTAGTGGTTAGATATGGTTAGTGGGTAGGATTTTGGGGGGATAAGGTTGTTAGTGGATGGAGTGGGGAGTTAACAAAATTAATATTAATTTCTCCCTTTTCCTAAATATTTTCTTACATTAATTCTGTTCTCCTCTTCTGCCTGACATTTTTCATCTTTTCCCCTTCTCTGTATTTTTCGATTTTGTCGTTTCTCCTTCAATTTTGTTCACCTCTTTTGTATTCTCCTCATTGGAATATGAAATTTTAGTGTTTTACGTGCAGTTGGTTAAGTAAGCATTTCACTTATTTGTAGGTTTCGATTTTTGTAAGTTGTTGGATTTATTCTTTCCGTTTGAATTTCTAAAAGGGTATGAAGTAAGGGAGATTGATTTTCTGTGAATGTATTGCACAAGAGTAGTCGGTGAACATGCGGATTTCACTCCAACATCATAAACCGCAATTTGGGTTGTTCTTATCGACGGTAAGTGTGTTTGCACGATTCAATTTTATGTTGTTAAAATCGTAATTGGTTGTTAATTAGTTGTGGTAATGTTGTTTCTAGGTTCTGGTGGTCTCGGGATTGCTGTAGCATAAAAAATAAACCACGTGTGTAAAGATAACGTGAGAAATCGAGGTTCGGTGAAAGCCGAAAAAGAGGATTGTCGACTCCACACGGCTATATGACTATCGAAGGTGAGGCCGTGTGAGAGATACGACTGTGTGATAGTGATTGTGTGGCAGTGTAGGTCACACAGGCTAGGCCAAAATGGGCGCGGGGGCCCACACGAGCATACCACACGAGATTATAGATTTTGGACCAGGCCTTGTGGGCCACACGACCCAGGCAAATTTGGGTGTGTGGGCCACACAGGCGTGTTGGCCCACACGAGCATGTGGGCTTAAAATTTTAAAATTTTCCCTAAGGTCACACGGGTCGTTCTAATTGATTGTGGGTTTATCGTAGGGTTGGTAAGAACTAATCAAACCCTTATTCATGTGATCTAATATTCTGATAGTCTGATCTGAATAGGAAACTAATATGTATGTCTGACTATACTATTTAAGTATGTATGTTATTTGTATATGAGCATGTTAAGCATGTTAAATCTATTATTTCTGTATCTATATTCTAAATCTGTACTACTGTACATTATTTTGTTATGTGTCGCATCGACACTATATAATGTGTAGGGATGGATGAGTGTTTTTAACCTTACATGGTGTGATGGGATGGTTAGAGATGGTGTGTAGATGATAGGGGTAAAATTTTGTACATCTGTTCTGTTTACCTATATCTGTTAAGGACTTAGGTCCAAATATGTATCTGTCTGCATATGAGATTCTGTGTATGTTGCATGATTATCTCTGTTGAGTTACACACTAAGTTTACAAAAGGTCACATCTGTTTGTCTATTTTGTTCAGGTAACCCACAGATATAGGCCGGTAGGTGTGACAAAGGCTCAGCGGTGTCCACTTATTGAAAAACTGTTATTTTTTATCCTTATTTACCGGTTTTACTTAATTTTTAGTTCTTGAGAGAGTTTTGTACTTTTTGGACTCTCCGAACTTTTGGGACTATTCATTTTGGATTTTTCGTTTGGTTGCGTTTATGATTTTTTTTAACTATGATGATTGACAAGATTCCAGTTTTACGTGAACAAATATTTTTGAAAACACGAGCATGGTTTTGATTTAAACGATTTTCAAACTTCTGCTGTGAGATATTTGATTAACTTTGAAGGACAACATATAACAGTTTTGGTAATGAATATATAAATGATTTATGAAGTATCATCGATTTCAAAACCCTTCTTCGTAACGCTCCCGGAATCGGTCATAACGTCTAGGCCGAGTTTAGGGTGTTACAAGTGTGAACAAGTGAAAACTCCAAGCTTATGTCTGAGTGGATCTTAGATTCAGGGCGTTCTTTCCACATGTGTCCAAACAATGACTGGTTCTCCATATACAGTTCAGTTGAAGGTGGAGTTGTGTGTATAAGGAATGTGTAACACCCCAAACCTAGTCTAGAAATTGAAACCGAATCTAGAGGTGTTACACCAGCACATTGAAAAACTGATTTCAGTAAGTATTCAGAAAACCTTCAAAAGATTACTTGATTAGTAGCAGAAAATCTTTTCAAAGTTTTAATTTTTGAAAACCAGAGTCCATTTTGTAGACTTGAGCAATTTTGCAGTTTCACAGTTGAGAATATTTGTTACCGGCGAATTAATAACAACCTAAAAAGAGTTCAGAAACATATTACAAACCCAAAGTTTAAAACAAAATAGTTACGGAAATCATCGCATTTTCATACTTACGAAAACAATCCGAGCTCTCACATGCCGTCTAGTATTAAGTCAGAGGGTTACCTGAACAATCGACAATAAATAGAAGGGTGAGTTATAACGGTTAGTGAATAACCCAAATAAAATGAAAATAAAAAAAAACACAATATACAAATCAGAGTGACGCAAGAAATTCAAAACAGTCATATAACCAAAGCAAAAAAAAAAAACAGAAGATCACAAAGATTTCTACAACAATTGTATAACAGAATAGAGGATGTATGAGTATGTCAATATAGTATTCTTCAGAAAAATAGAATGCAGATTTTTCAAAATATATCCTACCCAACTCCGCTACGCACCAAAGTAAAGTTTCCCCTAAACTCATCCAACCAAAACACACCAAATAGGTCACCTAAGGTTGCTCGACAATGATGACCCGCCACCCTGGGTTGCCCCGCAACGATGGTGTATCACATTGTAGTTAAACTACCAAATTAGATACAAATGTGGTTAAGCCACTATGTTGCAGCCGAGTTGCCATAATAGATATTATGGATAACCCACCAGATAGTGCAGATCATTAAACTGCCAAAACTACTTCCTTTCACATTATTCCAAACCCCATGCAATGTGTCGTGGCATGCAAATACAGAACCAGAGTGATAAGCATGTAGTTCATGCTATCATACAATAACAGAATCAAAAGGCATGGGAGTCCATGCTTTGTACTACAGATTTATCAAACCTTAACAGACCATATCGGATTTGTCATGAAGTCACATGCATGGTTATAAATTAGAATCAATACCCAACAATTCAACATATTCAGATACCGCACACTCTTAATCAACAGAGTAACGTAGATGCGCACCATCAAACTTAACAGAATACGAACCATACCTGGATAAATCGCATACCTTAAATAAGAGTACATTATGCACTAACAGATCATACTTACTTGGGTTAAAACATATTAGACATACCTACAGACAACAGGTTATTCATCACCAGATCATCAGATATCTAGTTATATAGCCTAATTCAGATCATACGGACCCTACGGTAGGCCTACGTTTGATTCAAACGATGAATATGACCCTAGGTAAAAATTTTGATTTTTGGCCCACACGCCCGTGTGGATTCACACAGCCTGGGCGTCTAGCCCATGTGGTCCACATGACCTAGCACACGCCTGTGTGGCCTTCTTAACATCTCACACGGCCTAGCACACACTCGTATAACCCAAAACCCAAAATATCTCTCACACGGTCTATACACACGCCCATATCTCTAGCTCGTGTGACCCTATTTCCAAAACAACAAGTTACACGGCTTGACACACGACCGTGTGGCGTCGACAACCATGTTTTTCGGTGTTCAAAAATCACATAAAATTGGGTTTTCATTACACATTCAACACAGACAATTCTGAAACCTAAAACGACTATCAATTGTCGAAACAATGATTAATTTGCAATCAAATCGTTAGAACAACATCATCCCCAAAATCGAAGTTTCGTCGAAGAACTTTCAACCCAAAAACTTCAAATCGAAACTTACCGGCAAACAAATTGAACTCAGAAGGAAAAGTCAAACCCTGTATAGAACCAATTTAACGCAAGATAGCAAACAGAAAGAAGATTTGAAGAGAAGGAATTCAAAATAAAGAGAAAGAAAATAGATGAACAAAAATAAAAAAATAAAAAATAAAATAAAATAAAATGTAAAGAACCCAAGATGTTTTCTAGGGAAGTTTAGTTAACTTAAAAGGAAATAAAACTACCTCTCAAGGTAAAGAAAAAGAAAAGAAAAACACATTTCCATTACCTTCATAGAGATTCGAACACAAGACCAAATGGTATACAAAAGCTTAACCATTGAACCAGCAAGCTCATTCTTGTCTTCAATTGATCGAAAATAACTTATAACCTAAATTGCCCAAGATAGGGGTTTAATCAAATGGCAAAAATTCAAGAGGCAAGATTTGAACCCAAAACCTCACACTCATAAGTACAACACTTAACCATTGAACCAGAATAAATTGCTTGCAGACTTTTCAAAATCATAACTCAAAATTGAGAGACGATCACTCGTGGTTTCACTAACTCAATTTCTTGTAACCCGATTTTTGGGATGTTACAGATTGGTTCACCCGGTAAGGTTAATGGTATTGGTACTGTTCAAATCAGGATGCACGATGAGACAATTAGGACACTATTAGATATTAGACATGTGCCTGACTTAAAGAAAAATCTCATCTACTTGGGAATTTTAGACTTGAAGGGTTGTAGAATTAACATCGAGTCAAACATCATTAATGTATCCCATGGGGTTCTTGTTTTGATGAAAGGTAAAAATATTGGTAGTTTTTATGCTCTAGAAGGATCAACGGTGACCAATGAAATTGGATGTCCCTCGTCCGTTAAGGAGTCGAAGTCGACTCGTTTGAAGCAAAGGCAACTTGGTCATAGGAGGGAAAAATGTATAACCATTTTGTATAAGAGATGTTCTCTTTTAGATGTGTGTTTTGAAAAGATAGGGCATTGCATTCGTGGAAATCAGACTCGGGTCAGTTTTGATTTGGCAGTGCACAAGTTGAAGATTAGAAGTCTTTTAGCTTTTAAGCACAACTTCAACTTAGTTAATATCCTGCATAGTTCGAGATAAGTTCGTGGTGGGCTTTGGAAAAGAAGGCGTTATGAAAATACGAGTCAAGATAGAGATTTGTGAAGTTATGCCTCGTATTTTTCGGCTTTTCTTCTCCTAGTTAAGCTTTATTTTTAGTTTACCACTTAAACTCTGACTAGTGTAGGTTATTTTAATATTAGTTTCTTACTTAAACTTTGATTAGTATAAGTTATTTTGATATTCTTTAACCTACAAATTTAGCCTACAAATAGAACATTTTTCCACCCTAGAAAAATAACTCATTATACATTTAGGTCTTATCTTTTACAAGCTTTTAGAGAATCTTGTGTTTATGTTTTGAGGGTTATTATTTTGAGTTTTGGGGTTTAGTTTTATCTCCATATTTTGTACTCTTAATTTTGGCCATTTTAGTGAAATTATTTTTACTCGTGATATTTTATTTTCTTCGAAGGAATTTTTCACGTAAAATATTAGTTTCAATCTTTTCAATTTCTTCGTTATTTTACTTTTTCGTTGGTTTTTCATGTTTATCCCCAAAAGAAACAATGATGATAAAAAAATAAATTAATAAACAATATTATGCGAAAGCATAAAATTTTGATAAGTAGGTAGCTTACTTGATTGACCAATCATAATTTTATTATTACTAAAATATGCGGACCCAATTATTAAAAAATATTTAAAATATAATGTTATTTTCATTTTAAAATATATTTGAATTAGTTTTCTTTACATGGTATTAATTAAATTGTATTTGATTATTTTTACCGAAATTCCACATAAATTTTGTTGATGATTCGTTAATAATATGTTTAAGAAAGTAAAATTTAATAATATATTAGTTTAACTTTAAAAACATAATAATTAATATTAGATTGAATTTAAATAAACAATATTGTGAAATTATTTTTAAAATATAAATATTGTAATAGTAAATTATGTGAAATTTTATTTTTATATATACTTTCTAATTTAACATAGATTATTATTAAATTTAAATATTTTGATCATTAAATAATTTATTGTAACATTGTTTATATTTTAAATATCTATTTTAATTTCAATAGTGTATCTAATTTATAAAAATAGTGATAAATTTAAATTAACTTTTTTTAAATAGTTTTAAATTGAAATATTACATATAAACAAATTGAAAGGAATTATTATAAAAATATAGCTTACAAAGCACAATTAAAAATTATATAAAACATGATGGAGGGGTTTTGTTGCAATTTTCTCCTATATAAAACATGACGGAAGGGTTTTGTTGCAATTTTCTCCTCCACTAATACTTACTTTCTTTCTTTGCTATTTGTCGAATTTTTATAATGTAAACACATTTTTTTTTATAGAATACTGTAAATACAGTAAAAACTTCATAACCTTATTATATATGTATGATAACAAATTTAAAAAAAAAAAATCAAACTGTTAAAAATAAATTTTCACGTCATAATTAAATTAAAATCTTTAAAAACTTGATAAATACATATTTTTTGAAAAAATAATTTCAGTTGTAAATTTTTTTTAAAATATTAAAATTTTTTATTGAAATTGTAAAAAATTTACAACATTTTCCAATTACGATAACATTAAAACTATTTAACAATACTAATAATTGTTTTAGGTAAAAAAAATGTTTCTATAATTGCTTTCAATAATAATAGAAATGAAGTGTTTTGATAAGTATGTTGACTAATTCATCATCTATTAAAATGATTTTATAGCATTTTGTTTTATATATAAATTTTATAAAAATCAAAACATTGCTTTTAAAAAAATTAAAATTAAAATCTATTTAAAAACAAAATTAAAAATAAAAAGCCTATATTAATTCATAATTTTAAAAATGAAATATAAATTATATAAGAAACAAATATATAATTACTGTGTACTTTGATAAATATGATGATATTTTTTTTGTAATGATATTTTAATACTGTTTAAAAATTATTTTAATATCACACATATGAACGGCAATATTTCTCAAAATTTTATGTTAAATATTTTTTTATACAGGATTATACTGTTTGAACCGGTGTAACATTGTTTAAATATAATAAATTTAAGCAATGCAAAAATGAGACTATTTTTATTTTTATTTTGTTACATCTGGTCAAATTGCGTCAGCTGAGCTTTGCTAAGAGGGCAGCGCACTGTACCAAATACAAACTGTCATCAAATCAGCTTCTCATCCTTTTTTTTTTTTTTTTGTATTGTTTCAGTTTCGCCACCAACCCTTCCTTCATCACCATACTTGTTTTCTTCTTCTTCTTCTTCTTCTTCTGCAACTCTGTCTTTTGATCTTTCAGTTTATCTAAACCCCTAATTTATATTCTTGGGATAGGTTTCTCCACCACAAATGGTGATGTCAAAGCGTAGCCATAGGTTTTTCAAGTTTAGAAGTCTAGTTTCTTCCCGAAATCAAACTCCCACTTACCAAAATCTTCTCCGGTTTTAGAATCTTTGTTCATCCACTTAACTCAGGATTCGACACCATTTGCATAGTCAAAAGCCTTTTTTTTTTTTTTTAAATTTACTATATTGGCTGATTCCAAATATTCTCTCTTTTCCCCCTCTCTATCGGTCCGAACCATTGTTTTTGGCTTTGGGTTCTTTTCTTTTTGCTCTAAAATCTTCTTCGACAGTATCTCTAGACTTATATATATTATTGAATCTCGTGTTTCGCTCTCCAAAAGACTAAATGGTTTCCAAGAACTACTACGACTTCTCACATGCAGTTGTGGAAATGGCTTGGATTATGCTTAGCGTCGATTACTCAAGGCTCTTTTGGTTATTATTTGGTGTTTTCTCCTACGAAAATCATGAAGGAAAGCCTCGGATCATCTAGCACACCATAAATTTTCTTTGTTTTTTTCCACTCCCCGTTAATTCTATTTGCTGCCTTGTTCTTGAGTTATTCTATAGTTGCTAGATAAAGTTTAGTATTTGTGTTCTCAATATTTATATAGATATTAGAATAAGCCCCCGAGAGGTTTCGACGGTACCTGATTTCTCAGACCATGTACCAAACACGTCTAGGGGGATGTGTTGATGGAGTTAAATCCCAGCTTGGATACGTTGAAACCGATCCCTCTGGTCGTTACGGGCGTGTAAGCTTTGCTTCCTTCACTTTAAAATCCTTTTTACCTTTTCATTGATGCATGAATTCCAATATCAAACTTTCAGTACGAATAACTCTAATATCTTTTGCAATGATAATGGCTAATTGCATGCCATGTTGACTTTTCTTTTTGAGATGTGGGGTTTTGGTAGTTCTTTGATGTTATGTTAGGATGAATAGTCGGAGATCTCAGAATTTTATTTGATACTGTATGTATATATAGTATATGATTAAAGATATTCTATAAGATTATTTATAAAATGGAACTTTGTTTGATCCATTCCTTTGGTCAACGGCCTTTCGAGTCATATGGAGATTCTTTCAAATTTCCTGTAAAATCTGGGAAATAGGTTTTGATGATCATATCAAATATTTATATGAATTGTTTAATCTTTAAAATGATTGAAACTGTGACTGTACATGGGAATTTTGTCTGCAGTTCAGAGAGATTCTTGGTAAAGGAGCTATGAAGACAGTGTATAGGGCATTCGATGAGGCCCTTGGAATGGAGGTGGCCTGGAATCAAGTGAAGCTTAACGATGTCTTCCGTTCACCGGAGGAATTGCAGCGTCTTTATTCTGAGGTCCACCTTCTCAAGAATCTTAAACACGATTCCATTATTCGATTCTACACATCTTGGGTTGATATCAATCGTAGAACTTTCAACTTCATCACTGAGATGTTCACATCTGGCACACTTCGAGAGTAACCATATAAGACTTTACTATCTATTGCAAAAGTTACATTCCTGTTGTTTTAGGTGTAAATTTTAACATGTTTGATGTAAATATAGGTATAGACAGAAGTACCCGCGCGTCGACATGCGAGCGGTTAAGAGCTGGGCTCGCCAAATTCTGCAGGGACTAGCTTATCTACATGGCCATGATCCTCCGGTGATCCATAGAGATCTTAAGTGTGACAACATCTTTGTCAATGGCCACCTTGGACAGGTCAAGATCGGCGATCTTGGACTAGCTGCCATCCTTCGTGGCTCACAACATGCCCATAGTGTCATAGGTATGCTTTAAATTGCTGTCATCTGCCTAAGTTTATATCTTTGTATGTTAATTTCTTCTAACTTGCACACGACACTAGGGACCCCTGAATTTATGGCACCAGAACTATATGAAGAGGATTACAATGAGCTAGTAGATATATACTCCTTTGGAATGTGTGTATTAGAGATGCTTACCTCTGAATACCCGTATAGCGAGTGTTCCAATCCTGCTCAAATCTACAAGAAAGTGACTTCCGTGAGTTATATCCAGGTTCATTTATTCCAACAATCAACGGTTGAATTAATCTAAGACATGTCTGTTCTGTGTTCCTTCTTAACTCTCTAGGGAAAGTTGCCAGAGGCATTCTATAGGATTCAAGATGAGGAAACCCGGAGGTTTATCGGAAAGTGCCTGGGGAACGTTTCCAAGAGGTTGCCTGCTCATGAACTCTTGCTTGATCCATTTTTGGCCTCTAATGAAGGGAATCTGCTGTCTGTCCCAAGAGTCCTGAGCCAAAAGCTAACTCAAAACGGCCCAGTTGCAGAGCTAGCGCCTTCTTTGCAGGCTGATCCGACAAGGAGTACTGATATGTCAATAACTGGCACAATGGATCCTGAAGATGACACAATTTTTCTCAAAGTACAGATTACGGACAAGGAAGGTACTTCTTAAGCTTCTTGTAATTATATTGGGGTACTATTGCATAGACGCTGAAGAAGTTCATCGATCCTAAGCGACTGAAATATTGAAAAATAGCCTTCTTCCTTTAAAACATGGATCAATTTCCATTAACAGCCTGCAAAATTTCATATTCAGTGTGCCTTCAACATTCTTAATCAATAATTTCCCTTCTTCCAGGTCAAGCTCGGAATATCTATTTTCCTTTTGACATAGTGAATGACACTGCAATTGATGTTGCCTTGGAGATGGTAAAAGAATTGGATATCAATGACTGGGAGCCATTGGAGATTGCTGATATGATAGAAGAGGAAATATCTTCTCTTGTCCCCACTTGGAAAGACTGGGGCTCCTCTCAAGTCCACCATCAGCACAGCTTTAAGTATGAAGATGACGACGAAGATGATGCCCAAAATGAAATCTGCCACCCTTTCTATGCCACCTTCTCCCATTCTTCCTACGAAGCACAATTTTCTCACGGGAAAAGTGTGACTTCTAAGTGCAATTGGCCACAAGGTACATATAATCTTTGTTAGAAAATATTGCATGCATATATATGTATCTAGGCCTACATTTGACAAGATTTGTTCATTTTTGCAGATTTATTCAGCAATGATGATGCAAGTTCCAGTTGCTCTATGAACTCCTTCCAGTACTCTACAATGTATTATGAAGACTTTGATTCGAGTCTACATCAAGGGGAGCACCCCTGCATTCCAAAGGGTCTTAAATCTACACGATTTTGTCCATCAGAGAGCATGACTGCTCACAGCTACGAACAGTGCGATGCACAACTTGATTCATGGAGGTCTTCTCACTTAAATGGCCATCGGAAGCTAACAAAGGTTCGTTCACTCGTGGACATACGCAGCAAATTGCTGCACCAAATGGTAATGGCAGAGATAAACAAGAGGCGCTTATTCAAGACTGTTGGAGCAGTGGAGAACATTGGATATCAAGAGCTGGGAGAAGTTTCAGGCAAGATATCTTGAATATGTAGGAAACGGAAGGATTTGAAGATCATGACGAAGATTTCATGGGAGATTTAGGTGGTAAAGGTCCCATTAATCTCTGTGTTAATATGCTTTTAGACTTTCAGTGGTGATGGTGTACAAAATCTGAGTCCTCAATCTGGTATAGTGTAATAACTAACGCAGGTTGCAGATATGTTGAAGACTATGAACCAAGTATTCCCTAAAACATCACCATATTTATGGATTGAGAAAACTTTATTGTTGTTGTAGTAGAACTACTATGCCTGTATGTATATGATGCGCCTGCAATCCTCATATGAATCTTTTACTGGATACATGAAATATACAGATTGCTTTCAACCTTGTTCTTGGCTACATAAATCACTTATAATTGCCTCTTTCTTTGCTCTAAAAAAAGGGTTCAAGCGATCACCTGAAATGGTATTATGTCAATAGATTGATTTGATATCTGAATTTCAACATTTATAGCCTCTTCTTTTAGCCAAAACTACTACAATCTACTTTGTAAGAAAAAAGAAGCTAAAGGTGGAATTATCATTCAAGGTGGATGGTGGCATTAGGTACTTTCTCTTGATAAGATTCCAATTTCCAATACAATGTGATTTTAAGTGTGAATATTAATGTTTGTATATGTAAAAAAAAATAAATAAATAAATAAAATGGTGAGAAAGTTTGATGGTAAATTTCAAAATTATCTCCACTAAATAAAGGTTTAAATGCAAAATTGGTTCTTGAATTATGCTATTTTTACTACTTCGATGCTTAAATTTTATTTTTTTAAAAAAGTGGTACTTGAATTATTTAATTTCGATTTTGAGCAAAAAAAAATTCGTTTTAATTTACCCTAAATATTATATACTTTTTGGTAAAGTAAGACGAATTTGATTATGATAGTTTAGGTACTATTTTTTACAACAAAAAACTTTTTAAGTACTTAAATGAGAAAATTGATATAATTTAGGGGCCAACTTTGTAATTAAACTTTAAAAAATAATTTTTTTTAAAATTTTGCAGTTATATTTTTTATTAACAAAATCTAATTTATTATTAACAAGCATGTAATTTGACATATTGATTCTTATATAATAGTTATTTATTTTCAATAAAAACAAACTCATATATTTATTTAGTTAAATTTAAAATATTTAAAATATATTTAAGTTAAAATTTGATTCTATCGCATTTAAAATTAAATAGTAATCTTAATGATTTTGTAGTTGAAAAGAATACATATAAAAACAATGAAAATAAATAAATAAGAATAAAAAGGAGACATTTTTCATTGTACCACATGGCTATGAAAAGGGTATGAAATTAAAGCTAGGTGTGTGATTATCTTCGTTGAGGTTAAAAACAACGGTGATGATGAAATTAATTTCTATAGTGGTGAGATTAAATACTATAATAGTGACATTAAAATTAATGATGGATGTATTTTTTGAATTCAAATGCATCTGTAACGGTAAGATGAGATATGAGATTGATTATCAATGACATTAGATTAAAAGTGATATATAATAAAAGTTTTAACTTATTTTATTTGTATAAAAGTATTGAAAATATGTGAAATTATAATTTTAATTAATAAAATAATAATATGTATGATAATATTTTTATAATTTGTTTTCAAGTATTTTGAATTATTTATTACAATAAATGATAAATAATTTTAATTATTTCTTATAATTAATTAAGTTGTTTATAAATATTGTTTCAACATAGTTGGATAAAATTTTAAAGTATGTATTTGGATGATGATTATTTTTAACTTTAATAGTATGATTGGTTTACTGGAATTTAATAGGGTTGTAATGAAATACAGTTGTAATGGAAAAGAGCTATAATGAAATAGAGTTGTAATCAGTAATTTAATTGTTTGATTGAATGGAATGAAATAGAACTGTAATAGTATTCTTGTGTTTAGTTGAATGGAATAAATGTTGTAATAGCATAAGGAAAAAAATTGAACTGACGAGAGTACTCTTAGTAGAATTTTTTTTGGTAGATGCTTATTATTATTGTTATTAAATTTTAATAAGATTATTATTAAATATAATTTAATAAAAATAATAATATATAATTCAATAACATTCTTAATATATATTTTAATATAATTTAAAATAAAATATTTTATTTTAAATTATATTTTGAAATAAAATATTTTATATTAAATTATTTCAAATATATTATTTTTATATTTTCTGAGTCAAGTTTTAAAGAACTAATCTAGAAATTAATCTTGTTTTGTTATTTAAGATTGCATGGAATAATTATTCTTTGGTGATACCAAAAAATAGCTATTATGGGTGGACAAATAATAAAGAAGTAATAGTCATTCCATTGAATGAATATTACGTTCAACTAAACAGCGGAATGATTTACCATTCAATGAATAATGAGGGAATGCTATTTCGTTCCCTCCAACCAAGCATGTTGTACAAGTATAAGGAAGGAGGAATAGGTCAACTTTGTCCATTTTGCCATCAGTCTGCCCATGAGCCTTTAAAAGTTGCGGTTGAAAATTTCAGCTCCGGTTGCTGAAACTCAACACCTTGGTGTGAGATTGAAAGGGAAAAAAGTCCAAACGGGTTTGACTCATGCCTACTAGCCACCTAAATGAGCTAGAGACAAGATAGTAGAAAAGCCTAAAGGCTCGACATCCTTTTAATTTTAAAACAAATAACACAGCTAATTAATTGTCGGAGAAAAAGAGTTAAGGAAAAATGTTTTTTTTCTTTTTAGAGGAAACAACAATGGTATTTTTATATTTCAATTTTAGTTCTTATCATCTCTAAATTCAACCTATTTTAATAGAATTAAATTCCTGCTTATGTCACGGGCCGCAAATCGAAGCCCGTGACTATTGCAACAAAAGTGTCCTATGGAGATCTACATATTAAATGGGGCTCATTTGACCCACAAAAGTTGACCAGATTCAAAGAACAAGCGACGAAGCCTATATATTTGAAGCCTCGGTGGCCCAGTGAGACAATTATAGGAAATTAAGGCTACCTTGGTAAATAGGGAAAGTAATCTTAGAAGACATATAATCTGATAAGATTTGATTTTGTAATATTAGAGATTGTGTAAATCCCTTAATTGTAGATATGCTTTGATCTCGTCCATCGATGTAATTCAATCTATACGGTCGGTTTTGGGGAAGCTCAACTATAAATAAAGAGCCTTCCCTTCAGTTGTAAATCGCCCATTGTATTCCATTCTTTAGTAGTGAATAATAAATTGAGAGCATTTACTCAAACACCTCTCGTGTATTATTTTTCTGTAGTTATTCTGCTTTTTTGTGCTTTCTTTCGTTGTGAGTTTACTTCCGTTATAATTTGGTGCCTCTGAAGAATTCTGTGAGAATTTTTACTTTGTGAGAGTTAGGTCGACTTAGGTGCATTTGGAGTAAAAAAAATTATCTAAAGCCACACAGATTGCGAGATTGAAAGTCTAACCCCGTGACAGTTGGTATCAGAGCTAGCATTGGGAAGGCACCATTTGAGATGTCGAAAGAAGTTGCCGATCAGATTGAGCCAATGGAAACTAGTTAAAGGGCCAGGAAAGTAAGTCAATTAAGGGACATATTGTTGACATTGGAAGGACCAATGGTCAATCTCGAGGAGTCCATGGGGGATGTGAGGTAGAGACTTGAAGAAGTCGAGGGAGGACTCATTGATGGGCTAGAATCAATGAAGGAGCAGCTCGGGGACTATGTTTTGAATTCTCTCGGTTCCATTAAGAACAAACGGGAAGGGATGGTACTCTTGAGGCTATAGTGTCAACCTTGAAGGGAGAGATCGTATAGCTTAGGGGGAGCTCACAATTTACAATGTTGCTTTAAGTAATGAGATGTTGGCTTTGGGGTTGAAACAACAAATAATAGATGTTTCCAAACTAAAAGAGTTCGCGGGGACAAGGTCTGTAAGCGATGTGGAAAATTTCTTGTGTGGAATGGAGTAATACTTTCTTGCCAAAGGCATCATGGACGATTCTACTAAGGTAAACACTACTGATATGTATTTCACTGGTGTTGCTTTATTATGGTGGCATCGTAGGTCCACAAATGTAAGACATAGTGGGACTGAAATTGGGATTTAGGTGGAGATCCAAAAGGAATTTAAGGCATAGTTTTACCCAAAATATGCCAATGACTAGTCTCGAGCAAAGTTGTGATGATTTACACAACGAGGCACAGTTAGAGAGTATGTGTAGGTGTAACAGCCCAATTTTAGTGAAATCGAAACAGTGGTTTGGGACCACAAATTTGAGCTGAAAATAAAATTTATTTTTTATTTTATTACATGGTCCGTAAGATGATAGAAATGTCATGTGAAAATTTTGATAAGAAAATTTTACCGATTTTGTGTTTAATGGCGAGAAGGACCAAATCGCATAAAATGTAAAAGTTAGATTCTAGTAGCTAGAAGGATCAAATAGCTATGAAATTCAAAACTTAAGGTCCTTATATGGTAATTAGACCATTAAAGAAAAGTATGTAGATATTTTGGTGACTCATCCATGTAAATTTAGAAAAAGGGCAAGGACTAAATTAGAAAGTGAAAATATTTAATTAATTAAAAGATGATAAAAAGAAATATCATCTTATTTTATCATATTCTTCCCAAAAAAAAATATGGAAACCCTAGGAGAGAGAGAAGAAACTTTCATGGCCAAATTGGGTAAGTCTCCTTGGCTCGTTTTTCGTAATTTTGATATTTTTGAAACTGGGATAGCTTAATCTATCTATTTGGGGAATCAATCTGAGAAGTTAACAAAGTATGGAAAATGGGTCTTGGATGCATATGCTGAAAATTAGAAATTTATGGTAGAAAATGAAAGATTGTTGATAGATAAACAACTTTTATAAAGTGATTTTTGATTAAAACATGATTTAGGGATTGTGAAATTAAAGAAAAATGCTAAATTTTTATGAATACATGTGCTGTAAATTTTGTAATGAGATTTTGGTTAGGCTTGGAATAGGGAGTAAATTACATAAATTTAATTTTTCGAGCCTAGAGACGAAATGAGAATTTATGAAAAAGTTAGGGGCAAAATGGTAATTTTGCCTAGGATGAAAATTAAGTCCATTTGAATGTGAAATATGGTAAATCGATGTTAAATTTACTCGTATAGATCCGGATAGACCAAATTCGGAGCTAGAACGATGAAAGAGGAACATGACAGATTAGTAGATTTTACGTACACGAACATTGTCAAGGTAAATTCGTGTAACTAAATTGTGTTTTTTTACATGCTTGCATTGATTGTGTTTATGTAAATTGTATGCATGTCATAAATATGTAAAATGATTATATATCCGATCAAGCCCGATAAATAAAAAATTTTAAATTAAATGATAATGCCCAATAGATGATAAATGATAAACGATGAGAATGCTGCTTATATGCTTGAAATGAATGTGGAATGTGTTTATTTGAATTATATGAATATTATGGATGTATGGAATAATCACATGCCCGATAATGCTTGAGAAAAAATGTTTAAATCCTGGTTGAATAAATGGAAAATCGATATATATGTGATTTCCGAAAATGAATGAGGTCCTGCATTTGTTGCTGACGGGATTTAGCTTGGACGAGTAATCCTATTGACCTCATTATAAAAAAGATTTAGCTCGGACAGGTAATCCTGATATAAGTCCTCTCGAGCATATGTTATGGATTGGATTTAGCTCGGACAGCTAATCTAGATCACGCTCTTCAAAGCATATGTCATGAAAAGGATTTAGCATGGACTGGTAATCCTATCGTATACATGTGTGGCTTGAGAGTGTACTCTATGATATAGTACCCTATGCATACCATTGGACATGAATTGATAGATTCTAATTTGTACACCTCGAATGTGCTACCTGCGTATCCATAGATATTTCAGATAAATTCAACATGTAAAAGTTATTGACATGAGAATCTATGAATAAGAAATGAGTTATTACACATATCAGCCTGAAGTATATGAAAATGACGATACGTGATAATTGATATATAGAAATATGAAATGATGATATTGTACTTGGTATTTATTTGATGAGTATGTACACCCTTGATTCTAGACTTGTACGCCTTGAAAGTACTAATCGTGACCTTGATATTTCGAGTAATATGGGTAAAGTTCTAATATGAAATGATCTGAACTCGAGATAAACTATTATGAAATTATACTTGTAATATAAAGAGATGATTTATACATGTTAAATGAATGTATGTTGTGGAAAGTATATGTGCATGGAAACTTGATTGTTGTTGAGCCCATATATGTTTGTGATGTTATTATGGATTATATGACTAACAAAGGCAATGAGGATATCTGTAGGGCTTGAGGGCAAATTGATTGAATATGCCTTACATAGTTGCCTCAAAATAGAATGAATGGTAAGTTAAGTACCATGTTATACGAACTTACTAAGTATTTTATGCTTACTTTGTTTAATTTCCCTGTTTTATAGTAAATCGGAAGCTCGTTGGATTGAAAGCTTGGCGGAGATCACTCACACTATCCATCGGCCTATATAGGTGTATATGATAAATCAATTATGGTTGTAATGGCATGTATAGGATATATTGGCCATATTGGCATGTAAATGTAAATGATGCTTGTAATCTAGCCATTGGAATGGCTAGTAATGACATGTTTTGATGTATTTGTAATGTCATACTATAGTGGTTTCAAAATGTTAAGTAGTTGATCAAATTATGTCTAACTTGAGAACATAACTAAGGTAAGATTATAGACATGTATGCATGTAATGGTATGCCATGATGAATGATGGAATTTGTTTAATTTGAATGCTCGAATTGGTTGGTTTATGGTTGTGAATTTAAGTGCAGGTCATTGGTGTGAATTTGGGTGAGAAATGAAGCTAGAAATGGCTTTATTTTGTCCACACGAGCGTGTGTCTAGACCATGCATGACACACGGCCGAGTACACAGGCGTGTAGTTAGGCCATGTGTCCCTTGCACCTTAAATTCGAGAAATAGAATGCTCAGAATTGAGCACATGGGCAGGGACAGGGGCGTGTGTCTCAGCCATGTATGTTACACGGCCTAAAATACGGGTGTGTGTCTTGGCCTTGTGAAACCTGCACCTAATTTCAAATTGAATTAATTAACCACACGGTTTAGCACACGGGCGTGTGGCATGGCCGTGTACACAAGTCAGAGAGTTATACGGGGTCAAACATGGCCTGCAGCACGAACATGTCCCAGGGTCACACGGGCGTGTCCCTTGGACCACATAGGCGTGTGAGCCCTGCACCTTGGAAAATTTTTGAAATTTCAAAAAAAATTCTTAAAGTTCTCGATTAAGTCCCGACTCAACTCTAATGCTCGTGTTGGTCCTCGAGGGTCCAATTAAGGGACGTTTTGAATGATCTCAAAAAATAAATAGTAAATGACTTGAAATATTTGCAAATGTCTGAAAAATTTTGGTAACGCTCTGTAACTCTGTTTCGATGATGGATACGGGTTAGGATGTTACATTTAGTGGTATCAGAGTTACGATTTAGTCAATTATCAGACTGAACGTAGCATATGTGGAGTCTAGAAATACATGCCATTATATAACCTATGATAGTGTGATATCTCCTGACTCTAATGAAAATTATTTTGCAAATAGACAGAGATGCTTTCCAACTGAGCTAATTTCGATACTGCTGAAAGTGATACACAGGTGTCTGAGTAAAAATGTTGCTTATGATAAAAGGGGACTTGTAAAGGTATGAAATAAATGTTTTATGATAGACATGATAATGATAAATGTTAAGTGATATGTGTGTATTTATGAAAGCTAAATTTTGAGGCTTACGATCTCCACCTCTTTACCAGTATAGTTTTATACGATGAAATTTATATGATTTATATGGATTAAGCTCATAAGTGTGAAAGAAGAGTTCAAAGGCTGAATGATGAATAATGTAGTCAGAATTGAGAATGGGTTAGTAAGTAAAGACTGTATTAAAAGAGATATCAAATTCTAAGGATTTTTCTGAATATGTTATGTTATTGTTAAGGAAGAAGTTATTCATGAGCAATCGACTTATCTAGATATGATATTTATAGAACGGAATAGTAAAAAATTCTTCCAAATTGACTCTTTCAGTGAACTGAATAATGTAAGATTGTTGATGACTTCATTAGTCAGTGGAATGGTGATGAAATTGTACAGATATTTGAATACAGCTGTTATAATTGAGTATATTACAACAATCTTTTCTAGATACTCTATAAGTGCTGTTATTCTCAGATGCATATGAAATTGTGGATGTTCAAATGCAATATTTATCGTATTGAAAGGCTGGCTAACTATACTAGATGGAATTACTGAAAGTCTGGTTGATTCATGAGCGGTATTGCTCTATTTTTTTTTGAGTTTTCTAATTTATCATGATTGATATAAGATTTGATGATAAGGTTCATATGATATCATTTTCTACTTCTACTGATTGAAGTCCTGAATTGCGAATATGCAAGTACATTGTTTTTATCACAGTTGTTTCTACTAAGTATGCGTGATATTACTCTTCTGAATTTTCTCTGAGATATCATCAACCTCTTTATTATGTAAACATGGGTTACTTGTGAAAGATATTCTTTGATCGGAGGTAATTAAATTTATTACCTTTATAAATATTGACTCGATCATGAGGTATGGTGATAGAGATCATAGATTATAGAAACTATGTTACTGCATTGGTTATTATTGGGGCCACTTTTGGTTTTCCTTCTTTTAAGTTGAGGTGCACTATTAATGTTGAAGTGTTGCTTTTTCTATATAGCTGAAATGTCAGTCATATTATTGCATAATGGTTTTAAATCTATCTGATGGTTGTGGCTTTGGAAAAACTCAAAACTTTAATGTTAATAATTGAAATAGCTACATTGACGACATAGTTATTACAGAAAGATGTAAGATTTGAATGGACTGACAAATGTTAGTAAAGTTTTGACCAGTTGGAAGCTCTATTGATCAAAGTATTAATTCTAGTTCAGCCTGAATTGGGTAAGGAATTCGTTATTACAGTACTACACTAGTGAATAGGATTAGACTGTGTTTTGATGCAGTAAGGCAAAGTAATAGCCTGTACTTTTAGATAGTTAAAAACCACATGGAAAGAATTACCCGATACATTATTTAGAATTGACAGCTATTGTTTTTGTGTTGAAATCTATTAACATTACTTATTTGGTGAAAAATGTCATATATTCATCGACTATAAGAAATTGAAGTATCTGATGTTGCAAAAAGATTTGACTTTTAGATAGTGTATATGACTTGAATTGTTGAAAGATTATGATTTGACAATTGTATATCACTTGGAAAGAACGAATGTGGTTACAGACATTCTGAGTAGGAAATCTCTATATACTTTACAAGCCATAGATACTGATTATGATTGTCTGATAATAGCTTAATTTTAGCTAAGTATAGAGCTAAACTGATGTTTCTACGACAGAACAGTGAAACTCAGAAAAGTGATAATGAGTTGTAAGTTAAACGGGTATAAAATGAAATAATTATTGAATCAGGATAGCAGATTTGAATTTGATGATTGTCTATTATTCTGAGATAGAGCTTGTGTACTAAAAAATTTAGAATTTTTACAAAAAATTGTACTTAAATGATCACAGTGGTACTATGTCTATTTATTTGGGGAATGATAAAATGCATATTGATTTGAAAAAAGATGTATTGTAGCTCGAAATGAAATGTGGTATTTCTGAAATTGTATTTAAATGTTGGATGTATCAGCAAGATAAAGATGATACTTTCAGGATGTTTATAGCCAGCGAAGATACCGAAATGGAAGTGGGACAAAGTTACTATGAATTTTATATCGAAATTATCCCTGTCTATGAAAAAGAAAGATACTATTGGAGTAATTATCGAAATTATCCCACTTGATAGATTGCTTGAATTATCTATTTTTGAGATTGTCAGATTATATGATGTGCTAGTTTTTGTTATTTTTGATAGAGATCTACAGTTTATATTTTGATTTTGAAACAAGTTACAAGGAACTCTGGGTATATGGTTACACTTTAGCACATATTTCGACAGATGATCAATTTGAACATTCGATTCAGATTTTTGAATATATGTATCGGTGTTGTATTTTAGAATTCAAAGGCAATTGAAAAAGAAATAGTTGTCGTTGGTTGAATTCGTATATAGTAACAGTTAATAGTCAAGTACAAAATTTTACCAAATGAGGTTTTATATGGTCACAAGTGTAAAACTCCGGTGTTTGGACGGAGTTCAGTGAGAAAAGATACATGCATTTAGTTTGATTCTTTGAAATTGAAGAAAGATAAAAATGATCTGAGATAGTTTAAAAGTAGTATTTGATCGTCAGAAATTTGATGTGAATCTAAAATGAAAAGAATTAGAGTTTCATATTGGCAATAAAATATTTTTGAAAGTTTCACCATGGAAGAAAGTTCTTCGGTTTGGCAGTAAAGTCAAATTAATTTTGTGGTTTAATGGGTCATATGAGATCATTGAAAGGAATTAGACCTGTTGCGTATTGATTGCTATTATTATCAAAGTTCTACAGAATTCACAATGTTTTATGTGTATATGTGTTTTGACAATATCGATCAGACCCGTCATCTACTATTTCTCTGATAGAGATTGAAATTCAACTTAGCATGACTTACAGTGAATGGCTGGTTGAAATTCTGGCATGTGAAGTAAAAGAAACAAAAAATAAAATGGTAGCTTTAGTAAAAGTTTCTGACAATGACATGATATAGAAGGAGCTATCTAGGAACTAGAGGAAACTATGAGAGAGTAATGTCTGAATCTTTTTACTGGTAAAATTTTCAAGGACGAAAATTCCTTAAGGGGGAAAGTTGTAACAGTCCAAAATTGTTGAAATTGGAACAGTGGTTCGGGACCACAAATCCAAGCCGAAAATAAAATTTATTTTTTTATTTTATTATATGGTTCGTAATATGATAGAAATATCATGTGAAAATTTTGATAAGAAAATTTTACCGATTTTGTGTTTAATTGCGAGAAGGACCAAATCGCATAAAATGCAAAAGTTGGATTCTAGTTGCTAGAAGGATCAAATAGCTATGGAATTCAAAAATTAAGGTCCTTATATGGTAATTAGACCATTAAAGAAAAGTACGTAGATATTTTGGTGACTCATCCATGTAAATTTAGAAAAAGGGCAAGACTAAATTAGAAAGTGAAAATATTTAATTAATTAAAAGATGATAAAAAGTAATATCATCTTATTTTATCATATTCTTCCCAAAAAAAAAATACATGGAAACCCTAGGAGAGAGAGAAGAAACTTTCATGGCCAAATTGGGTAAGTTTCCTTGACCCATTTTTAGTAATTTTGATGTTTTTGAAATCGGGATAACTTAATCTATCTATTTGGGGGATCAATTTGAGAAGTTATCAAAGTATGGAAAATGGGTCTTGGATGCATATGCTGAAAATTAGAAATTTATGGTAGAAAATGAAAGGTTGTTAATAGATAAACAACTTTTACAAAGCAATTTTTGATGAAAACATGATTTAGGGACTAAAATGTACAGTTGTGAAATAGAAGAAAAATGCTAAATTTTTATGAATACATGTGCTGTAAATTTTGTAATGGGATTTTGGTTAGGCTTGGAATAGGGAATAAATTGCACAAATTTTATTTTCCGAGCCTAGGGACGAAATGAGAATTTATGAAAAAGTTAGGGGCAAAATGGTAATTTTTTCTAGGATGAAAATTAAGTCCATTTGAATGTGAAATATGATAAATTGATATTAAATTTACTCGTATGGATCCTGATAGACCAAATTCGGAGCTAGAATGATGAAAGAGGAAAATGACAGATTAGTAGATTTTACGTACACGAACATTGTCGAGGTAAATTCGTGTAACTAAATTGTGTTTATTTACATGCTTGCATTGATTGTGTTTATGTAAATTGTATGAATGTCATAAATATGTGAAATGATTATATATTCGGTCAAGCCCGATAAATAAAAAATTTTAAATTAAATGATAATGCCCGATAGATGATAAATGATAAACGATGAGAATGTTACTTATATGCTTGAAATGAATGTGGAATGTGTTTATGTAAATTATATGAATGTTATGGATGTATGGAATAATCACATGCCCGATAATGCTTGAGAAAAAAATGTTTAAATCCTGGTTGAATAAATGGAAAATCGATGGATATGTGATTTCCGGAAATGAATGAGGTCTTGCATTTGTTGCTGACGAGATTTAGCTTGGACGAGTAATCCTTTTGACCTCATAATAGAAAAGATTTAGCCCAGACGGGTAATCCTAATATAAGTCCTCTCGAGCATATGTGATGGACTGGATTTTGCTCGGACAGGTAGTCTAAATCAAGCTCTTCAAAGCATATGTCATAAAAAGGATTTAGCATGGACTAGTAATCCTATCGTATACATGTGTGGCTCGAGAGTGTACTCTCTGATATAGTACCCTATGCATACCATTGGACATGAATTGACAGACTCTAATTCGTACACCTCAAGTGTACTACCTGCGTATCCGTCGATATTTCAAATAAAGTCAAAGTGTAAAAGTTATTGACATGAGAATATATGAATAAGAAATGAGTTATTACACATATCGGCCTGAAATACATGAAAATGACGATACGTGATAATTGATATATAGAAATATGAAATGATGATATTGTACATGGTATTTATTTGATGAGTATGTACATCCTTGATTCTAGACTTATACGCCTTGAGAGTACAAATCGTGACCTTGATATTCCGAGTAATATGGGTAAAGTTCTGATATGAAATGATCTGAACTCGAGATGAACTATTATGAAATTATACTTGTAATATAAAGAGATGATTTATACATGTTGTGGAAAGCATATGTGCATGGAAACTTGATTGTTGTTGAGCCCACATATGTTTGTGATGTTATTATGGATGACTAACAAGGGCAATGAGGATATTGATAGGGCTTGAGGGCAAATTAATTGAATATGCCTTACATAGTTACCTCAAAATAGAATGAATGGTAAGTTAAGTACCATGTTATACGAACTTACTAAGTATTTTATGATTATTTAGTTTTATTTCCTTGTTTTATAGTAAATTGGAGGATCGTTGGATTGAAAGCTTGGCAGAGATCACTCACACAATCCATCGTCCTATATCGGTATATATGGTAAATCAATTATAGTTGTAATGGCATGTATAGGATATATTGGCCATATTGGCATGTAAATGTTAATGATGCTTGTAATCTAGCCATTGGAATGACTAGTAATGGCATGTTTTGATGTACTTGTAATGTCATACTATGGTAGTTTCAAAATGTTAAGTAGTTGATCAAATTATGTCTAACTTAAGGACTTAACTAAGGTAAGATTATAGACATGTATGCATGTAATGGTATGCCATGATGAATGATGGAATTTGTTTAATTTGAATGCTCGAATTGGTTGGTTTATGGATGTGAATTTAAGTGCAGGTCATTGGTGTGAATTTGGGTGAGAAATGAAGCTAGAAATGGCTTTATTTTGTCCACACAGGTAGACACAAGAGCGTGTGTCTAGACCGTGCATGACACACGACTGAGTACACGGGCGTGTAGTTAGGCCATGTGTCCTCTGCACCTTAAATTCGAGAAACAGAATGCTCAAAATTGAGCACACAAGTAGGAACACGGGCGTGTGTCTCAGCCGTGTGTGCTACACGGGCTAGAACACGAGTGTGTGTCTTAGCCTTGTGAAACCTGCACCTAATTTTGAATTGAATTAATTAAGCACACGGCCTAGCACACAGGCGTGTGGCATGACCGTGTGCACAAGTTAGAGAGTTACACGGGGTCGAACACGGCCTGCAGCATGAGCGTGTCCCAGGGTTACACGAGCATGTCCCTCGGGCCACACAGGCGTGTGAGCCCTACTCCTTGGAAAATTTTTAAAATTTCGCGAAAAATTCTTAAAGTTCCTTATTAAGTCCCAACTCGAATCTAATGCTCGTGTTGGGCATTGAGGGTCCAATCAAGGGACATTTTGAATGATCTCGAAAAATGAATAGTAAATAACTTGAAATATTTGCAAATATTTTGAAAAATTTTTGTAACGCTCCGTGACCCTGTTTCGGCGATAGATATGGGTTAGGGGTGTTATTTTTAGTAGTATTAGAGCTATGGTGCATGACTTGAAATATTTACAAATGTTCTGAAAAATTCTGGTAATGCTCTGTAACTCTGTTTAGGCGTGTGGTATGGTCGTTTGTATAAGTCAGAGAGTTACACGGGGTCAAACAAGGCCTGCAGCACGGGCGTGTCCCAGGGACACATGGGCGTGTGAGCCTTGCACGTTGGAAAATTTTTGAAATTTTGTGAAAAAATCTTAAAGTTCCCAATTAAGTCCCAACTTGACTCTAATGCTCGTGTTGGGCCTCGAGGGTCCAATCAAGGGACGTTTTGAATGATATCAGAAAATGAATTGTAAATAACTTGAAATATTTTCCAATGTTCTAAAAAATTCTGGTAATGCTCCATAACTCTGTTTCAGCGACAGATACGGGTTAGGGGTGCTACAGGAGGAGTTCAATGAACTCATGCTCTAGATTTCCATTTGAGTGGGAAAGAGGCATTTTTCTCCTTTATGATTGGGTTGAAGCCATGGGCAAAGCAAGAGTTGCAACATCGAGGAGTCCAGAAACTTACCAAAGCCATGACGGTAGCGGAGTCCTTAGTTGAACTTGTTTTCAGGAAAGACAAGTTCGAGTCTTCCAAGCCCAATAGGAAGGGAAATGGTGGGAGATACTATGAGAAAAATGAAGAGGGACATAACGATGATGGTAATGGTAGAAACCACAAAATGGGAAGCGAAGACCTAACAACCTGAAATAGAAGGGGAGTGAAATAAAATGATTCCTTTACAAAAAACCACATATGGTAAGGAATTGCCTAAAGATATCTATGTTTTCGGTTATCAAAAGCGATGGTGAGCCAGAAGAAGTGCCCTTGAAGCTTGGTTCGATCGTAAGTGGAGTCGAGGCCAAGTGGGCTAAAGAGAGTGAGAATAAGCCAGTGGGTTACTTTTTGTGTTGTGGGCTGCATTGGTTACGGAACTATCTAAAACGATTTAAGCTAGTTACGAAAAATGGAAAAGATAGAGTGAAGCCTAAGGTGGATAGACAATTGAAGCTTAGATCAATGATACTTGTCCTGTAAAGAGAAATCACGAGCATGTAAGGTTGATGTTTGTAGACATCAACATCGCAACCCAAAGAAAAAGTGCTCTTGTTGACACTAGAGCATCAGACTTGTTCATATCGGAAAAAGTTGTGGGTAAGCTTGATTTTCAGTTAGGAAATTGACCAAGACAATTAAGACGGTGAATTCTAAAGAGGTCCCAACTGTGGGAGTAGCACAATGAGGTGAGCTACAAATTGGTGATTGGAAGGGCAAGGAAGATTTTAAGGTAATTTATTTGGATGATTATGATTTTGTGCTTGGCTTAAGCTTCCTTGATTGGATTAATGTTGTTTTAGCTTTTTTTTTTCGATTGCATACATATTTTGGATCCTCGACAGCCACAATGCACTGTACCGGTGAGTCGAGATATGAAAGTTGGGACCAAGGTGTTGTCGACAATCTAGCTAGCCGAGAATGTTCTGTATAGGAGGAGTATTAACTTGGTAGATCAAAATTCCAAGGAAACCCCTTTGAAAATGCTAGTAGGGTATGAAACTAATATGAAGCCTATCGAGCTATCAGTGGAACTATGACCCATGAGAGAGGTAGGTTGTACATCAGACTTTGGGGTAAAGTGGTGATGCAAAATAAACAGTTGGAACGAGTAACTATTATGAATAAGGTACATCTTAGACACTTTGGTAATGTTTTTCATTTTGACTAACTTGACTTTGCAAAGACACAGGGGCCCTTTCAGAGTTTTGAAGTGGGTAAGCCAATGGGCTTACGAACTATAGTTATTAGCGATACTCAAGGTTAATTCGGTGTTCAATAAGGGTATGCCAAAGCTGATGTGAACGGATCAAGAGGATCTCGACCGAGTCAAGTCAAAATTGAGGCAAGTAAGAACGACGAGCTTCTGCGAACGAGATGTACCAATGAGTGAAACAATTTGAGTTAAGAGATGACGGAAGTCAAAGAAAAATTTTCATGGGGCGGGATTACTCGATAATGAGACTAGTCAGGAAAGGGTCAAAGCGTCAAGAAAGTTCTGAGGCAAATTAAACTAGTGCTATCTCGAGGACGCAACAAGGGTGTTGTAAGAATGGGTAGGGGAAAATGTCACGGGCCACAGTTCAAAACCAGTGACCATTGCAACAAAAGCACCCCATGGAGGTTTACATATTAAATGGGGCTCATTTGACCTACGAGAGGTACCCCGATTTGAAGAACAAGTGATAAAGCTTTTCTACTTGACGCCTTGGTGACTCAATGAGTCAATTATAGGAAATTAGGGCTACCTTGGTAAATAGGGAAAGTAATCTTAGAAGATATGTAATTTGATAAGATTTGATTTTGTAACCTTAGAGATTGTATAAGTCCCTTAATTGTAGATATGCTTCGATCTCGTCCATCGATGTAATTCGATCTATACCTTCAATTTTGGAGGAGCTCAACTATAAATAGAGAGCCTCCTCCTCAGTTGTAAATCACTTATTGTATTCCATTCTTTAGTAGTGAGTACTAAATTGAGAGTATTTACTCAAACACCTATCGTGCGTTATTTTTTTGTGGCTATTATGCTCTTTTGTGCTTTCTTTCGTTATGAGTTTGCTTCCGCTATAATTTGGTGCAGAGGAATTCTACAAGAATCCTCACTTTGTGAGAGTTAGACTAACTTAGGTGTGTTTGAAGTGAAGAAATCGCCTAAGGTCACATGGATTGCGAGACCGAAAGTCTAGCCCGTAACACTTACGCGAGGGTTTCTAACTTTTTAATAAAAATTTAATTAATCAGTATAAATTAATTAAACAACAATTATGTACTTTAAAGTTTTGTGATTGAGAGAAAAAGGGAATTAGTGTGTGGTCGGGTTAAGGGTTTGGTGAAAGTTGATCGGTTATAGTGAAAATAGACGTAAGAGATTTGGATAGCTTTAGGGTTTTATTTGAGTTAATTTTAGTGAAAAATTTTGGGATTTCATCCACATTACAACTGGAATTTTGAGATGTTTAGGGATGGATGCATGCACGCCTCGAAAGAGAGGGCATCTGGATTTTCACTTCACCATCAAGTTTTTAAATCAGTTGGGAATCTACAATAGCATATAGGAATGACTCTTGGAACCTCCATTGTTCGAGTGCAATTTCTTGTTTCTTCAATTTTTCAGCTTCTCTTCTTTCTCTTTTCATTCCATGATCTTTTTTTTTTCAATGTAAGAATATGAAGTTTAGCATTTATGTTTAGGGTTTTAAAGTAACTATGAGGTTTACTTTTTTTTATTAATCAGTTGCTTTTTATTTTGTTTAATTTGTATTCCCAAAAATGACATAAAAATTTATGTGTCAAAAAAATTTTAAATTTCAAAATTCATGTGATCATTTTAACGGCCACATCAGCAAAGTCTAAGTGATTTAATGAAAATGAACTAAATAAAATAAAAATGATAATTTAAGTGGTCATTTTGTAATTTTTTAAAATTGAATAACTTAATAAAAAATTTACTGATAGTAGAGTGACTCTTCATGTAGTTTACCCTATCTATATAACTCTATATAAAGGACCTTCCTTTATTGTCACGTGGGCACACTTTGCCCATTTTTTACATTTTAAAAAAGTGGTTGAACATTAGTTTAGTACTTTTATTATACCTAAAATTAAGGTTTAGTCTTTATATTTTCATTTTAATGTAATTTAATTTCTATTTTTCTATAATGTTATTAATTAATCCAAATAGTTAGTATCTTTAACTTTTTAATTTAAAAATTATGTGGTTATATATAATTTGAATGACCTATGAGTCTTAGAGATCGACATGTCACATATCTTTTAAGTTTGCGTTGCATTTTTTTTTTTTGACATTATAAGACAGTGGTCAAATTTCAATTTTGGCTCTTAAACTATGTTGAATATTGAGCTTAAATCTATTATTTTAAAATTTTAACATAATGTGGTCTCTCTACTTATATAATGTCATTACTTAGTCTAAATAGTTAGTATTGTTAACTATTTCAATTAAAATATTGACGCCAAATTTCCTTAAGAATACTATTTCAATATAAAAAAGTTATTTTTATCATGAAGAGTTCAAATGGGTGTTTTTAAGAAAAAAATCCTAATAAGTATTTTAACGTTATTTTTATTATTACATGACTACTAATTAATTTTTTTTTAATTTCAAAATGTCACACTAAAGATTTTAATAGAAGAAATTTAATGGTGGTAATAATTTTAAATTCGATAAATGTAAGGATTAAACTCTTAAAAATAAATATAAATAAATTAAATTTTAAATGTACGAAATATATATGTACTTAAAAGCATATTTCAATATTCAACTTTTTAAATACAAGCAAATAATCGATCTAACACAAAATAAGCCGAGGACCTTACTAATCAATAATAAAAATAAGGGTATTCATAATCACCTTCATTTCTAAAAACCAATTAGCTTTATTCATAATACTTTTCATTTATTTGACCAAAAGAAATTTATGAAAGAGAAAGCTCTACCTTTTCGTCTTTCTTTTTGAATTTTGACTAATTAAATTATAAATTAAAAAGATTAATTGCACCAAACATCCTTACACTATGATCTTTATTTTAAATTAGTCTTAAACTTTAAATAATTCCCATTACATCCGTAAATTACATATGTTATATCAATCTAGTCCTTTTGTTATTAAAACCGTTAATTTAATGTCAAATGATACCTCAAATCTTATACGGCATGAACAAAAATGAAAATTTTAAGAAGGAAAAATCATATTATTAAAATGGATGTTGAAAAAGTCTTAATTTTTTAATGTTTTCAAAGCTTTTTACGTATGTTTAATCGTCCAATCTCTTCTTTTTTAGTTTTAATTTATTTTTAGTTTTTACTTTTAAAAGTAATATTGCAACATCTTTTTTTGAAAAAAATTTCATTTTAAATTACCTACATAAGATTTGACATGTTATTTAATGTTTTTAATAACGAAAAGACCTGGTTGATATAATTTTTAAGTTTGAGATGTAATTAGAATGTTTTGAAGTTTGTGAACCAATTTAAAGTGATAGTTATAGTTTAGGGGTGCTTAGTGCAACTAACTCATAAAAGATTATAGGGGAGAGATTGAAAAATGTTAAAGATCCAACCGTGAAATAACTGTGCTTACAATTTATGCAAAAATTTGAACCGATCTGATATCTCTGTCATATTGATATTAAAAAGTGTATATATGAATATTTATTGAATGATTGAAATTTTTTTAATATAAAAATAATTAAAATTTTTTAATTTTCATCAAATATGACATGCATGATCTATATGATTAAAATTTAAGTATGGAACCATTAAAATATTAATCATACAAAGGAAAACCAACCAAGAATTTCTTTGTAATTTTTTGACTAATAAATTTTGAAAATTTATTTAGCAAATTATTAGTAAAGTTTTTAGTATAAATAAGGTTGACAAGTACCCTATTAAAATATAATAAAATATTTAAAAAATAAATATTTTAGAAAATACTTATTAATTTTTTAAAATTGTTTGGGAAATAGACTTACTTTTAATTTTTATTACTGGAAAAGGAATTCTTGCTTTACCTTTTTCTGGTTTATAAATCCATTCAACAATTTGTTGTCCTTTTTTCTTTTAAATAGCCATTTTATTTTATTTTTAAAATTCGGAAAGAACACAGATTACAAGTCCCAACTAATATTGGGGCCGAGGTAGGGCCTTTTTAATGAACGACGTGGCGAAATCTAGTGCATTTGGATCCAGGGTTTGAAGTCAAAGAGTTACAGGTGGCGATAGGACAAAAGAGAAGAAGAGAAAGCGAAGCGAAAGGAAGATGATCAAGTGGAGTGGACCTCCACTTCCACTGGACACCCAAATGACTTAGTCTACTCCTCCTTTTTTAATACCCCTCTCAACCGAACCCTCCTTTCTCCTTTCTTTCTTGTTGTACGACTCCATGGCTGTACCTGTAATGCGCTCTATGAGCAAGCTTAACATCAAGGCCCCACCTCCATCACCGATCCCAACCGCCACCGGCTCACGATCCGCTGCCAACGAGATCTTAACCGACTTTCTCGAGAAGTCGTTACAGATCCCCGACCTAACGCTACCCGAGTGCCAGGCACTCCGCCACCACGGCCTACCCGATAAGGTTGATTTCCAATCCCTTGGTTTAAGGGAGGTGGGGTCGGTGGAGCGGTTTATGCGATCGGCACGGAAGTATGGATTGGTGGCGATAGGGCGGCATGGGATCGATGCGGGGGAGGAGGTAAGGGCGACGGTGAAAGCGGCGGCGAGAGTGTTCGGGGTGTTGGAAGAGAGAGATACGGGATACAGGAGGAATTCGGCGGGAAAGAGGGAGGAGATTGTGTGGGTTGATTGCAAAGACGAGAGGATGGAGTGGGCTCGCCAACATATCGGCGTTCACTTGTATCACAACTTCAGGTATTCAAACCGTCCCTCCCGCCACGGTCCACAGAAATATGAGTAAATTTCTTTAAATTCCTTGGGCTTTTTGGGCCCTATTCACTACCTAATTTTGATTTTTGTGTACCTATTTTTATACTCTTTTAGCTTGGGCCAGAGGCTAAAATTAAAATTTACGTAAAATAATAATTTTGTTAACCCTCCAGTTTAACAATATACTTGATCACTTGTGTATATATATAATTGAGATATATTTCAAAATTATAGCTTAATGTGTAATGTGCATGCACGTTTATACATGATTAGTATGCATATTAAACACTTAAGTGAATTGAAATACAATTATGACTAAATGTTTTTATTTTGTAAATTACAATTTTATTTTAAAACAAAATGAAGCATTATTATAAAAAATTTAGCCTTCGAAAACATTGATACATTTAAAAAAAAAAGCCAAATAAATCTATAAGTGTTTATGTTAGATAAATATAAATAGTTGTGTCTGTTATAAACATATAAAATGATGATATGTAGATGTAGTAGGTAAATGAAATTTGAATTGCATGTATAAAATCCAAGTTTTGGTGTAAATTTTAGATTTATCTGTATCTAATTTAAACTAATTTGATATGCTTATTATCTATATATATTGATTAAGTGTTTTTTTTCTTTGGTTTATAAAACATCAAAATAAGCCAAATAATAGGGGAAAATGTCACAATTATGAGAGTTGATCTTCTATGGAATAATTCATTAATTTTATATAAAAAAATTTACATGCAGTACAAAAAAAAACCTAAGAGATATGGAGGGTGTTTCATAAGGAAAGAACCCTAGATAGCCTGCTAACACTTGAATCCTCACATACAAGTTGTCACTAGACCAGTAGCTTGTCGGCCATTATGAAAATTGATCTTCCATGGAATAATTCATTTACTTTATATAAATTTTACTTCGAAACCTTACATGCATGAGAACATGACTAAATTATTTGATTTAGAAGTGGAATTGTTAAATATTGATAGAGATAAAAATGTGTGAAAATAGATATACATTATAGCAATGTAAGTTGATACAGTATTACTGTATGTATGTAAATATGGTGAAAAGTGGGTTGTTTGGTTTGAAATAGTGAAAAAGTAGAGAAAGTAGCAAGTAAACTGGAGGAAGTGGCGGAAGAATTGGGGAAGATATTGGTAGAAAATGCAAGGCAGGCAGGCAGGAAGCGATTTCGAAGAGGAGAGTCAGTTGTGAGCATATACAAGTACAATAATAATAGTAATGAGGATAAGTTGGCTGACCCAGATCCAAACGTAAACGAAGAAGAAAACGGCCATTGTTGTGATTATACATTAAGCCTCCACCTTCCAACCAAGCACTGCCAATTTTCTCTCAAAACTGGGCCTCGACTTTTAACTTTTGATGTTGCTCCTGACACCATTATTCTCACCTTTGGACATCAACTCGAGGCAAGTCTCTTCTCTTTCCCTTTTTTTAACTTCAACTCAGGGTTCGCGTTGCATTTACCTTCGTTATTTATGTTAGAATCAAGTATATAGTTAAATCTTTCATAAAATGGTCAGTAGTAAAAAACACATCTAATTAATTAGTACCCTTTATTGTCTTTTAGATAAGGTAGTAAAAGGACTCTTTAAATCATAGTAAAAACCACTATAACTTGGTTATTCTTCCTAACACCAACTGTGACATGGTTAGGCAACCGTGTCACTAGGTTAGTGGCAAAACTTGCTTGGGTTTTAAGCTGATTGGCATAAGGTCCAGGGTTTAATCTCTGTATTTGTGAACTTATTCCCTTTTCCATTGTAATGTAATTGCTTGCTTATACCAAAATAAAATTCAGAAAAAAGAAAATCTTTGATTTGCTCAATAACAACTGAAGTTGTATATTTATTTTACCCAAATGAATACAAATACATATATGTTTTACCCAAAAAAGGAAGAAGAAAAAAGAACAATTATGCATAAAACTAACCTAATTATATATTGTGGGTGTGCAAAATAAAGGAAGTTGCCCATTACATGATGAAATAAAAAGTACATGTCATGCAATTTTCTATATCTCATGAGCCAAAAAAAAAATGAAATCAAAGACTGAAACATACACATTTAACAATCTTATTTTCCTTTTTCTGGCAATAGGAATGGAGCATGGGAGAATTCAAATGTGTACGGGGGCGAATTATTTATCCACCAGAAGTGGGTGGATCCAAATGCTCTTTCTCCATGGAGCTTAAGTGTTCATCTATAAACATAATTCACTCTTACAAAAAATCAACTTACAAAATGATCTCCTTAGCTGATCAATTCTTTGTTGCAGTCGTTATTTTTTCCCTTTATTCTATTTTTATGTTCAAAACCTCTCCATGATTTAGATCAAGTTGCATGTTTTCTTTACATTCAATCTCAAAGGCTTGGAAATGCTTTATCTTATGAAGTATTGGTTCGGGTAATATTTTTCCCCTCATTTTTATTTTCACATGGCTTGATTGATCAATATACAGTTTGAGGATTTGAGAAATGGATTGAAGAGTGCAGTGTTTGAAGGTGAAAAAGACTGACAAAATAGTTTGATCATACATCCAAGTTTTTGTGCAAGAAAAAAGAAAATAAAGATCTTGTACTACTATATTGTATGTATTTGCTTGATTTTTGAATAAAATTTCATTAAGCGATGTTATAGTTGGTGGGGATGGATCCAGGATTTTACTTTAAAGAGGGCGAAACTTTTAAATTTGAAAAAACTTTTTTTTAACGTAAAAAAGTGTCTTATTTGATATCTTTTTTCTTATCAAACAGAACAATTTAATGCTTTTCAAAAAGCAAGAATGATTTAATTGTAAAAAAAATTAAAAGAAAAAAATCACACTACATAAAATTAAATATTTTTCAAAAAAAAAGAATAACTAATAGTATACTGAAAATTTCATAAATATCATTATAATTTCAAAAATTAAATTAAAAAAAATTTGGTTGTAGTCCTATTTCTCAATACTAGGCATCCTAAATTGCATCCTCCGCATTTTCATAAGATTGAACTCATCAATGATATTTACCAAGAGGTCTTTTGCGTAAGAAGTTGAGAGGAAGATAATTTGTATTTTTTTAATCTGTGCTCTTAATCTCAACATCAAACTTTTTTCTTTTTCTCTCGACAGTGTTTGTACCTTACCAGAAGAAGATAATTCATTAGCAAGACATACAAATCAAAATACAAGAAAGCCACTAACCTAATACGTATGGGTATAAGTCAAATCAATTCATTCTGGACTTTGGCTTTAAAGTCCATATTGGACCTCTAAGTTTAGTCTTTCAAAACTCATCATACATTAATATTTGATTATTATTATCAAAGTTATATAATTAAAAATTGAAAAATCCCTTGTTAATACAAAGTATAACCTTATGGCTCAAAGGAGTTTGTTATATGAAATACAATTTGATTAAAGGAGTAAATGTTATACAATATAAACACTAAATCTACAATACATAATAATTTATTTATAAAATTCAAAAATCTGAAAATTTTAAGGGCACGACGCCTCGCGCATTTAGATTCATCCCAGATTAGTAGGTTTGGAGATATTTTCTTTTTGTTTGTGCCCTTGAAAAGTAAAGAAAAGAGAAACATTGAGATATAATTTTAGTTAAGATGTCAATGTTTGGAGGCCCCGTAATGATTTAAGAATGAAAGATTTGGAAATTATAGATTAGGTTAAAATGCATGCATGCATTATCAACCAATCATTCACATCAGCTATACAAAAATATGTGTATACGATGTCAAGTTGGAGAATGGGGTAAAGAGAAAATCCCACCAAATAATCTTAGAGAAGATTTTGTTAGTCACAATGCGATCAAGATCTAATTGTCCACGGATCCATTTTTACTTTTGCCAAAATGTCTACCTCATTTGATACATGCACATTGCAGTTGGATACAATAATCACATTATTATTAGTGTTAAGGGAGAAATAAATAGGGTTTAGATATATATGGCTGGATTATGATAGTTTACATCCACCAGAAAAGACACATTTCATTGTTTATATTTTATATATTTGTCTTTGTGTAGTGTGTACAACAGCGGTTCATTTAAATAAAAGATTATTATTAATCAATTAAAAATATTAAGGATATCATACTAAATTTGTATTGCAATCTAATTACATTTATTACTTTATTTATAATCATTGTAAGTCAATTAATCAGCCGACAAATTAGCTCAACAGATATGACTGAAATATATGTATGACGAACTCTCTAGTATGAACAAGAAACAATTATGAGATACATAGTTCATTATCTCACGTTTCCTTTTTCTTCCTTATTTTAGCAAAATAAATGTGAAAAATAAAATAAAATAAAATAAAATAAAGAACACACAAATTTTACGTGGAAATCTTTTTGGGAAAAAAACCACGGGCAGAGGAGAAGAAAATTCACTATGTCGAAAATTTGAATCAATACAAGAAGAATAGACTATGTCTATTTATAGGCTTATAAAGCCATATTCTAGTAGGATTGAAACACCTTATCCTAATAAATATAAAATAGATGGAGTTTAATAAGGTTTAAAAAACCTTATTTTAAAATAAAATAAAAGAAGTCTAGTTCTATATGGATTTTACTTTTATTTTATTTTCCATCGTATTTTATTTAAATAAGAATTCGGGTCACTTAATTCTAACAATCTCCACCTTGACACAAATTCTCAATAAACAAGTTCTCCACCTCTTCCATAAAACCCCTTAAGGGTTTAACTTCAACAATGAACACCAACCAAGTCTAAGCAATGCTCAAACTTGGTTATAGGAAGTGACTTAGTCATCATATCTGCAGGATTTTCGTGAGTACTAATTTTGCTCACAACAATATCACCACGAGCAATAATATCATGAACAAAATGATACCGAACATTAATATGTTTTGTTCTTTCATGAAACATTTGATCTTTTGTAAGGAAAATGGCACTGATCATCACAAAATACTCATCTTGATTGAAGGTCTTCATTGAGTTCACTAAATAGTCCCTTCAACCAAATAGCTTCTTTACAAGCCTCAGTAATCGCCATGTACTCAGCTTCAGTGGTAGACAAAGCGGCTGTAGTTTGCAAAGTGGCTTTCCAACTAATTGCACAACCTCCGATTGTAAAGACGTAACCTATGAGAGATCTTCTTCTATCAAGGTCTCCAAAGCAAAATCACCATCAACATACCCTATGACTCCATCTTTAGTTCTTCCAAACCAGAAGCAAACATCGTGAGTGTGCCTCGTAAGTATCTTAAAATCCACTTGAATTGCTTTCCAATGTTCTTTACCGGATTTGCCATGTATCTACTAATCAGACCGATTGCATATGATAAATCTGGGCGTGAGCAAACCACACAAAGATACATGAGAGATCCCACCGCACTAGAGTATGGAACATGTGATATGTACTCAATCTCATCATCCGATTGTGGAGATAAAGCCGATGAAAGTCCTAAATGGTCACTAAAGGAGTACTAACAGCTTAGCACTCTGCATATTGAACCTACAAAGAACTTTCTCAATGTATCCCTTCTGACTTAGGTACAATTTACTTGCTTTTCTATCTCTGAGAATCTCCATACCAAGTATCTTCTTTGCTGGTCCTAAATCTTTCATCTCAAATTCTTCACTTAGTTAGTCTTTGACCTTTCTTATCTCTCCTTTATCTTTTGCTGCTATTAATATGTCATCAACATAAAGAAGTAGATATAAAAAAGAACCATCACTGTTTTCTTAAAGTAAACACAACTGTCTAAACTACTTCTTTTGAAATCATGAGAAGTCATAAAGGAATCAAACCTCTTGTACCACTGTCTTGGTGACTGTTTCAAACCGTAAAGGGACTTTCTCAGCAAGCAAGCATAGTCTTCTTTTTCTGAGACTATAAAACCCTCTGGTTGTTACATGTAAATATCCTCCTCAAGTTCTCTATGCAGAAATGCAGTTTTTACATCTAACTGCTTAAGCTCCAAATCATGCATGGCCACAATACCAAGTAAAGCTCGAATCGAACTATGCTTAACAACTGGAGAGAACACATCTGTGAAGTCCACTCCTGGAATTTGACTATAACCCTTTGCAACAAGCCTTGCTTTATATATGGGTTCTTCAGCTCCTAGAGTCCCTTCTTTCTTTTTAAACACCCATTTACAACGAACAACTTTTTTACCTTTAGGAAGTTTCACAAGGTCCCATGTTCTGTTTTTGTGGAGTGATTCCATCTCTTCTTGCATAGCAAACATCCACTTTTCTCGTCTTTACAGCTAACCGCTTCTCGAATAATTAGATGGCTCTTGATTCGCATCTATATCTTCACCACATTTAAAGCATAAGCAACTAAATCAGCTTCGGCATACTTCTTTAGAGGTTTAATTTCTCTTCTAGTTCTGTTTTTGGCGATAGAGTATTGTGGTGAAGAAGCAACTCTATTCTCAATTTTTGTTATGGCTTGAGGAGTTGACTCTGTATTAATCTGATGCTCCACTTGCTTTTGGTTTTCTTTATTGGAAGAGTCTTTAAGAGATAAGTTAAGTAGCATAGCAGTTTCATAAAAAAACAACATCTCTGCAAATCACAACTTTTCTATTTTCAGGATACCTTTTACACCAGCTTTATAACCAAGAAAAACGCATTTAATGGAGCTCGGTTCCAATTTTTCATTATCAATATGAGCATACGCAGGACACCCAAAAATCTTTAAATCAGAATAATTAGCAGGATTACTAGACCATACCTCTTGCGGAGTCTTTTTCTCAATGGCAACAGATGGAGATCGGTTGATAAAAAAACATACAGTAGAGGCTGCTTCTGCCCAAAATAACTTCGGTAAGTTGGCATTTGACAACATACATCGAACCTTCTCCATGATCGTTCTGTTCATTCGTTCTGCAACGCCGTTTTGCTGTGGAGTATGACGAACTGTCAAGTGTCTCATGATCCATTCTGTCTTACACAATCTATTAAACTCATCGAGCGAACTCTAAGCCATTATGCATGCAGAAGGTATTTTATCTGTTTTCCCGTCTATTTTTCAATCATAATTTTCCAAGACTTAAATGCAGAAAACACATCGCTTTTCTACTTCAGGAAGAACGCCCAAACTTTTCTGGAAAAATCATCAATAAAGGTTAGCATATAATTAGCTCCACCTCTCGAAGGCATTCTGGATGGCCTCCACATATTAGAATGAATATACTCTAACGTTCCCTTCGTATTATGGATTCCTCTAGTGAATCGAACTCTCTTTTGCTTCCCAAAAACACAGTGCTCACAGAAATTCAGTTTGCAAATTCCTTACTCATCAAGAAGTCCTCTTTTGGTTAATTCTGTCATGCCATTCTCACTCATATGCCCTAGGCGCATATGCCAAAGTTTAGTAATATCATCATCTGACAAGGAAGAAGAAGCGACAAATTTGCATCACCATGATGATGAGAACCCTACAAAACATATAACTTGGCAATTTTTCTCGCCTTTTCATCACAACAAGGGACCCTTTGGAAATATTTAAAACCCCACTTTCAGTTGTGTATTTGTACCCTTTTGAATCAAGAGTACTCAACGAAATTAAATTTCTTTTCAATTCTGGAACATGCCGTACGTCACTAAGTGTTCTGACAACTCCATCAAACATCTTAACTTTAATTGTTCCAACACCTGCGATTTTACACGAAGCATTATTTCCCATCAAAATAATACCTTGATAATCGCTTCGTAAGTTGTAAACCAATCTGATTGGGACTCATGTGGAAGGTGCAGCTGAATCAAGTATCCACTCCTCACTTACTTTAGAATCATTGATGAGCGACTACTAGAGTTCACCATCATTGTAGTCTTCTACAACATCAGCTTCACCGAAAATTTTTGGTTGTTTTCCCTTTCGATTCGCAGCCTCCCTTTTAATCTTATTTTGTAGCTTATAGCACTCATATTTAATGTGCCCTTTCTTCTTGCAGAAGTTACAAGTTTTACCTCTATTTGAAAACTTCAATCTACCCTTAGATTTACCACGAGGATTCCGTTCCTGTGTCCTACCACGATCATAATCAGCATTCTGATCTTGTCTCCTACGAACAATGAGACCCTCTCCCTGAGAGTCGGGGTTAACCATAAGATGTTTCATCTTATCATACGAGGTTAAAGAATCATAAACCTCATCAACTATGAGAGACTCGCGGCTATATAAAATCGTGTCTCTGAAGGTTGAATAAGATGGGGGCAACGAACAATTAGAATTAACCCTAGATCTTCCTTATCATACTGAACCTCTATGGCCTCCAAGTTTAAGAGAATCTCTTTAAACACTGTTAAGTATTCGTGTACAGATGCACCTTCCTCCAAACGATGAGCATAAAGACGCTGCTTCATATGTAACTTGCTTGTTCGAGTTTTCGACATACATATTTGTTCTAGCCTCTTCCATAATGCAGCGGCAGTCTTCTCTTTCATCACATCCTGCAAAATTTTATTGGACAAATGCAGATGTAATTGTGTTAACGCCTTTCGATCCTTACGCTTCTTCTCTTCATCTGTTAATGTCGAAGGCATATTATCTATCCCTAGCAGGGCATCCTCCAGATCCATCTGCGCAAGAACTGCTTGCATCTTAATCTGCCACAATGCAAATCTGGTGTTGCGATCCAACAGCAGAATTTCATACTTCAAAGACGTCATTACTGTGATTGAGATGAACAACTCGGAAGCTCTGATACCAATTTGTGAAAAATAAAATAAAATAAAAAAATAAAATAAAGAACACACAAATTTTACGTGGAAACCCTTTGGGGAAAAAAACCACGGGCAGAGGAGAAAAAATTCACTATGTCGAAAATTTGAATCAATACAAGAGGAATAGACTATGTCTATTTATAGGCTTGTAAATCCTTATTCTAGTAGGATTGAAACACCTTATCCTAATAAATATAAAATAGATGGAGTTTAATAAGGTTTAAAAAACCTTATTCTAAAATAAAATAAAAGAAATAAAAGAAGTCTAGTTCTATATGGATTTTACTTTTATTTTATTTTCCATAGTATTTTATTTAAATAAGAATTCGGGTCACTTAATTCTAACAATAAATTTATATTATTTATTATTTGTTATGATCTAAGAGAATTATAAAAAGAGAGAAAAGTAAAAAATTAAAAGATTATTCTATTTTAATTTTGGGATACTAAAAAGTTTATATATATGCTCCTCTCTATTTATAGAGTCTCAATACTATAGCTTAAAATTTATAATAAAGATAATTAAAGTATCTTATAAAATTTTAGGCTCTCTATTTATAGAGTTTCAATAATATAGCTTAAAATTTATAATAAAGATAATTAAAGTATCTTATAAAATTTTAGGGGTTACAAGAGTTACAAGAAAATAAATTATTGGAGGTTGTGGGAGTTATATGGACATCTATTTTACAACATTCCTCCTCGGATGTCGATCAATGAAAAATATGTCTCGTTAAAACCTTACTAGGAAAAATCCTATGGGATAGAAACCTAATGAAGAAAAAAGAGTATTCAACCTCTTATTACAAACTATCTCCTTAAAAACTTGTACCAGAAAAATTTAGTGGGACAAAATCTTGATTAAAGGAAAAGAGTACAACGTGTTTTAAACACCCCCAATGGCAACATCATAGTACATCTTTGAGTCGACACATTCCAATCTTGTATACTAGTTTTTCAAACGTTGTGGTTGGCAATGCCTTGGTAAAAGGATAATCCAAATTATAACTAGAACGAATTTGTTGAACTTCAATATAACCTTTCTTCTCAAGATCATGAGTGAAGAATAATTTTAGTGAAATATGTTTCGATTTGTCACCTTTTATGTAACCACCCTTTAACTGAGCTGTACATGTTGCATTATCTTTGTATATGATAGTTGCCATCTTTTCTTGCAGAGACATATCTTCTGGATATGTTGTGTTAACAACCTTAGCCAAACACACTTTTCAGCTTGCCTCATGCATCACAATTATTTTTGCATGATTTGAAGAGGCAGTAACTAATGTCTGTTTTGTTGAATACGATGATATGGCCTAGACGTTATGGCCGAATCTGGTGATGTCACAAGATTGAGTTTTGAAAATAGTGCTGTTTCGATAAATCATCCAAGTTTTATAACTATTTCTGATAACGTTAATTAGTTAAATCATTTACCAAAACAATATTTATAGCAGAGGTTTTAAAATCGTTATGTTTTGAAAAAAATCCAGTTCGTACCTTCGAAAAAACCTTTGATCTCGTAAAACCGTAATTTTAGTCAAACGTCGCTATAAAAGTTAAAACATAACCAAAACCAAGTAAAAATTTAAACAGTCCAGAAAGTCCTATAATTACAAAACTCCCAAAAATAATCTGAAATTGAACAAAACCATTACTTAAAGTCAATTCACAAAACTTGTGGTCACCGTGAGACTCCGTCGTACTGGTCCGCCTAAGCCTGTGGATTACTGAGAAAACAGACAAACAGATGTGAGTTTACGTAAACTCAATGTGTAACCCAACAGAATTAAGCATGCAAATATACAGATTTATATACATAGTAAAAAACAGATACAATTTCAGGTTCAGAATCAGATACAGAAGCAGACATGCATAAATCCTACCCCCATCCTCTACACACCATCTCCGACTATCCCATCACACCATGTGGGGTTAAAAACCCCACCCATCCCTACACACCAACTTGTGCCATTAAGACAAATATCAGAATATATGCAGCTATGCTGTAACACCCCTGACTCGTAACCGTCGCTGGAATAGGTTAAGAGGCATTACTGGACTTATAACTTAGTTTAGAACAATCATTTATAAAATATCATCTCATTTTAGTAAATATCATTCATTCATATTCAATATGTACTTAAATCCAGCGTACAAAGCTTAAATCATGCATTCGGGACTAAATCGGTAACATATTAAAATTTTGGAAACTTAGAAAAATTTCAACATTTCAAATGTCACACGCCCGTGTAAATAGACCGTGTGCCTCACATGGTCACCAGACACGCCCGTGTCATAGGCCGTGTGAAAATAGGGCATACATACTAGACTTGCACCACACAGCTGGAGACACGCCCGTGTGCCATGGCCGTGTGTTACACACAGCTAATAGATATGTTCGTGTGTCTAAGCCGTGTAACTCCCTGACTTAAATAATTAAGCTACTGCGGACACACGATCGGGACACACGCCCGTGTGCTCAACTATGTGGGGCGAAATTAGGCTTGTTTTAAGCCACTTTTCCTCACCTATATTCAATTAACTTAAAGCATACATATAACACCTTACTCACATCTAATTTGGCAGCCAAAACAACCATTTCAACATATTATATGCCATTGAAAATCCAAGCATTTATATATTCAAATTAATACCATTTGTGCCATCAAACACATACCAAACCAATATGACTTGTAAGCTAATATATGTATATAATCTATTCAATAATTCAAACAATCTGCATATCTTCATCTCATCAACTACTTGACAAAACATGCCATATTTAGCACAAATATACATAACCAATATTTAACCAAGTTAAGCCAAATCACATGGCTTAAACACATCAATGCATATATGCTTTAATAGTTAAAATAACTCATATATCTCATATCATCAACTAGCCTATACATGCCATATTACCAATTTCAAAGAGTTCAAAAATACCAAATCAACTCCTGGATAGTGTGATGAAATCTTCGATGACTTCCAACTTGAGCGAGCCTTCAAATCACTGTAAAATACGAAAAATAAACAGAGTAACCTAATAAGCTTAGTAAGCTCGTATGACTAGTATGTACTATATGCAATTTAACATTTAATTTAGAATTAGAGAAACATGAGGACATATAAATCAGCTCCATCAAAATCAACATATAATACAATAACAACCTGGTAATTCCTGTATGTATTCATAGGTTTTCACTTACATATCATATGAAATTATATATCACTTACTTGTTGAGCATGTCACGTATACCTGAACTGATTCATATCATCATTTCAATTCTTGTACTGTTATCTTCTCCGTTGAACCATGGAAATAACATAGAATATTCTGTATCTTGCACACTAATGGGCATATATATTGTTAAACCACCTATATCTCAATTCACATATATAAAATTTGTTCTCAATTCACATATATAAAATTTGTTCGTACGTCATTATAACCTATATTACCATTTTAATACAATCCAACCAAATTTTCCAAATGCATAAGCATATAAAATCATCAATACCATGTAATTCTCATAATATTGTGGCAATTCATTTCTATTTGTATAAACTGTAATTAATTCATATAACCAGTAGTTTATCCGTATAAACAGTAGTTCATCAGTAATAACAGTAATTCATCCGTGTTAACAATAATGCATCCATATAAACACATATCTTATTCATATGATCAGTAACAGTAATTATGCCCGTTGAACTATGTAGAATATGCATAGATACTCGGGTGATACAAACTAAGTGTATTTATCAAAAATCTATCAATTCATTATCATTTTCGCTCTTTCGAGCCATAATCGGTAAGTTCCTCCTGAGCTGATAAATAGTAAGCTCTATTGAGCTGAAACGGTAAGCTCATATGAGCTGAAACGGAAGCTCATACGAGCTGAAACGATAAGCTCCAATGAGCTGAAAATAGTAAGCTCTTACGAGCTGATATATCAGTAAGCTCATACGAGCTGTGGTGAGTCCGCAAAAAATACAGGAGCTTGACCAAATCGGTAATGCTAGTGACATGTCACTTGTATCTAACAAATTCCTATGGTTCAAACGGGGCTTGGTAATTATCCAACTTTATCATTTAAGCATTTAATGACCAATAATTCAATTCCTGAAATCATATATATATATTCAATTCAATTAAGTACATACTTTTAAATACTCAATTCGCATACCTAATGCATATTATCATACTGAATCCATGTAACATATAAATAACAATTGTAGCATTTCACTTTCATTCATGTAAATAGTAATTTAATCATATAATCAGTAGTTCGAATTTCAATTGGGTTATTCATTCAGCTTATACACATTCATTTTAAACAATTTCAAATATTAATAGTTCGATTCTAACTATACGAACTTACCTCAAGTTGCTCAGATGGAATTTTTCGGTTATTCGTCTATATTTCCTTTTTCCCCAATCTAAGCTTCAAATTCAGCAAATTCACTTCCTTTCTATTCAATTTGACACTTTATACACATTTTGGCAAAATTACACTTTTTCCCCTTATGTTTCACATTTTTACAATGTAGTCCTTATCTTGTAAAATTGCAAATTCATGAAATTTAAGGACAACCCATGCTAGCTGAATTTTATATAGCTTCATAACAACCCATATTTTCCAAATAATCACACTTTTAACCACATAATTTCAATAATTCACAATTTAGTTCAAAATTGACATTTTTACCAAAATTCACTTTACAAAACTTATATATCTAACAACAATAATTTATTTTCTATCATCAATTATCAAAATATACACTTAATCAAAAATGGCAAAATTCACATACTTTAACAGTTCAGAAATCGGAGATATGACAATCTCAAAACGTAGAAATTACTAAAAACGAGTCAAAATGGACTTACATCTTGATCATGCAAGTGCCAAATCTAAAAATGCTTCCATGGCTTCTCTTTCTTGTGCTATTTGGTTGGGAAGATGATGAAAACCATTAATTTATCACTTGTTTTATTTTATTAACCTTTATTCATAAATTACCATTTTACCCATGGCATATATCAATTAATTTTAACCATTATATGTCCATCATTGTCCACTATCATTATCAATGATATAATTACCATGCAAGGACCCTTACTTTAATGCATCATAGCTATTAAGCACTTTAAACAAATAGTATGCAACTTTTGCATTTTACGCGATTAAGTTATTTTATTAAATTAAGCACTCAAATGGTAAAATTTCTTTACGAAATTTTCACACGAACATTCTATCATACTGTAAACCTTAATAAAATAATAAAACAAATATTTTGACTTCAAATTGTGGTCTTGAAACCACTATTCTGATTAACCCTAAAAATGAACTGTTACACATGCTGCCAGAGTATAGGCAATTAACGCCGATCAGAATACTTCCTCCTAAAATATGAATCCCACCCTAAATCAGATACAGAATTATCAGATTAAACATGCTCGATATGCTTTTAAACAAATGACAGATATACATATGGCAGTACAGTCAGGCATACATTGAGTATCCTACTCAATTAGTCTATCAGAATATCCTAACATTAAAAATAGGGTTTAAATAGCCCTTACCGACCCTACAGTAGGCCCACAATCATTCAGAGCGAACCATGCGACCTTAGGGAAAATTACAAAATTATGGGCCCACATGCCCGTGTGGCCCACATGGCCTGGCCCAAAATCCACACGCCCGTGTGGCCCATACGCCCAACTTGGCCATGTCCATGTGGCCTACATGGCCGCAGTCGAGCCACCACATGGTCGTGTGCTGCGCACAACCATGCCTTTGTCGACCACTCGGCCTTGTCTCGCACACGGCCATCCACAAGGATGACCACACGCTCGTGTGGTGTTGACGGATTCATTTTTTGACTTTTGCCGAAGCCTCATTTTCTACGTTTTGGGTACACATCTGGTACAATTTGATGCGAAAACACTCTCGAACCACACAGCACTTAAGATTGACCAACATAAACACCAACTTAGACCTTTAAAATCAAACTAAAGCTGAACCCAAAATGAGCTATTCATCCATTGAGCAACCACCCCTTACCTTTGATTGAACAACGGTAATTCCCATGAAACTAAGTTCCCGACAAGCGATTTCGAGTCCTTGAATCTTCCTCTAAACGACATAACGACACCCATCAATAATGAATTAGCAAGCGAAACAAAACTACCTTACCCAAACTTACCGAATTAAATTGTGAATAGAATTAAATAGAAAGGAGCCACAATTATCACAACATCAATCAGTCAACAAACCCACCGATTAATTGAGAATATAATTCGAAGAATAGAGCAGAAGACGAAGGAAAGAAAAAAATGTAGAGGGGAGACAACAGAGCAAAAAAAAAGTCAAATAGGGAAATTTTTGGGAAAAAAATTAAACTAACTTGATAATCCCACCTTCCCACTAACACCTCAATCTCAACCACTTCGGAGTTTAAAATTTACCGAAACTCTCTCAGGCAACTGAACAAAAATATAACATCTACGCTTGCGCAAGGATTCGAACACATGACCTCCAACACACCAACTCCCTTACCACTATAACCAGCAAGCTCATTCTAATATGAATTTACAGGAAATTAAATAAGAACCCACTGCACAGAGATAAGGCTTGGATTTAAAAAATAACCAAAATTGTCAAAGGTGTGACTTGAACCCAAGGCCTCACACATACACCCAAAATTCTCAACCACTGAAACAGACAGATATTTGTGTCAAAATTATATAGAATCAGAAATAGAAAATTAGGGCGTTACATGTTGTACCTCCATATGAAAATAAATATCCTATTTGAGACTGACCTTTATGTGGATATGATAAATATCTAGCATCAACATATCCAACTAATAAAGACCTTGAATCACTTGAATAAAATAACCCCATACCAACGATGCCTCTGAGATATCTAAATACATGTTTAATTTCATTCTAATGTCTATGTGTTGGAGAAGAACTAAATCTTGCTAACAAGTTCATATCAAATGCTATATCAGGTCGTGTGTTGTTTGCAAGATAAATCAATGCCTCTATGACATTTAGATATGATACTTCAAGACCAAGAAACTCTTCACCATTTTCACAAGGACGAAATGGGTCTTTATTCACATTTAGTGATCTTACAAACTAGGGTACTTAACGGATGTGCTTTACCGATGTAGAATTTTTTTAAGATATTTTCTGTATAAGTTGGCTGATGGACATGAATTCTATCCTTTAAATGCTTGATTTGCAGGTCGAGACAAAACTTTATTTTCTGAGATTTTTCATCTTAAATTCTTTCTTTAAGTATTTTTTCGTATTTTGAAGTTGTTCAGGAATTCCAATAATATTTAAATCATCAACATAAATAACAATTATCACAAAATTTGATCCAGACCTTTTAATAAAAACACATGGACAAATTGGATCATTTTTATAACATTCTTCCAACAAAAAATTCACTAAGATGATTATACAACATATATCTAGATTATTTAATCCATATAAGGATTTCTTTAATCTGATTAAGAAACTTTTTTGGGGAACTCTATACCCTTTTGGGATTTTCAATCCTTCAGGGACTTTCATGTAAATTTCACTATCAAGTGAGCCATATAAATAGGCTATAACAACATCTATGAGACACATGCCAGGTTTTTCATGTACTGTTAGATTAATAAGAAATCTAAACATGATTGCATCCACCACATGAGAGTATGTCTTTTCATAATTAATGTTGGAAACATTGCAAATACTACCTTACATACTAGAGTTGACTTAAGGACTCACCTGATAAGAATGAATAGTAGCTTGAGCTTGAGCTCGAGATTCAAGATCCTTTCAAGAGTTGCAACAACCACTGCCTCTTAAAACGAAAGAACACCGTAAAAATCCATTCGGATAACCTTTCCATAATCTTAAACACAAATATCCCATAAACAAAGCTTTACATCTTCAGGTATTCACGTAGATATACTTTTCATAGCCATAAAACTCACATCGACATGGAGAAATTTCTAGAAGAATCTAGAGTTTCTGATCCAGCTTAAAGAAAAATGCTTCTCATTTCCCTCTAGTCTTAGATTTCAATATTTTCAAAAGAGAAGAAGAGAACTCCCTTTGTTTTAAATTGAAGACCTATTAAACTAGTCTAATTCTTTGTTGGAACTTGAAAAATGTTACATCATTACTTAGTTGTTTTATCAAGGGGACTACATCTTCTGAGGAAACTAATTGAGTACTTCCCATTTTTCTTTTAACTCTCCAGGTTCTCATTTGATTAGTTCCTAACTAGCTTACGTTATAACTTAACCTGTACAGTATCACAGGGTAAAGGGTGTAGTACATCTGACAGGGGCTCATACCTTCAATATCTATTTACCTGAGCACATCCTTCTTCTATCAAATCGCAATTATCTGGCATGGAATTCTCAATATCTTGAACACACAACTATGTTTGCCTGCATTATACGTCAGAAAGTGCACTTGGGCGATTACCAATTTGCCTATCGTACTTTTCCAAAACTACGCCAGACCTTGTGCCCACCAAAATCGAGGTGTTATAGGCTTGCTCAAAGAATTATTAAACACAAATATCATATAAACAAAGGAGTAATTCTTCAGGCATTCATATAGATATACTTTTTAGAGCTATAAAACTCACATTGACATGGAGAAATTTTCAGAAGAATCCAAAGTTTTAGATCTAGCTTAAAGAAAAGTGCTTCTTCTTTCTTTCTAGCCTTAAATTTCAGTATTTTCAAAAGAGATGAAGAGAACTCCTTTTATTTCAACTTGAAGACTTATTAAAATAGTCCAAATCTTTATTGGAACTTGAAAAATGTAACATCACTACTGACTTGTCCTATTAAAAGTTTACATCTTTCGAGGAAACTAATTGAGTACTTTGTTTTTCTCTTTTAACTATCCTGATTCTCATTTGGTTAGTTCCTAACCAGCTTACCTTATAACTTAACTTGTACAATATCATAGGGAAAATGGTGTACTACTTCTGACGAGGGCTCATACCTTCAGTATCTATTTATCTAATCACATCTGTCTTCTATAAAATCACATTTATCTGGCATGAAACTCTCAACATCTTGAATACACAACAGTGTCAGTCCATTATACACCAAAAGTGCACTTGGGCGATTACCAATTCTCCAATCGTACTTTTCAAAGACTACGTTAGACCTTGTGCATGCTAGAATTAGGGCATTATAGGCTTGCTCAAATAATTCTTATACTTAGTCAAATTCTTATTCTTTACACGCACTTAATGCTTAATCTTTATGCCTTACTTCAATAGACATTGTTTGAACACTAGGGTTTCCCCGTACGGGATGTTACATGGCTTTTGACCAAAAGCCAATTGTAATGAGGGAGTATTTATTGTAATTTGTTGGCATGATATGCACAAGTGTTGTTGCATGTAAAATAACATGTCCCCATATTGTAATAGGGAGTTTTGTTCTCATAAGCAATGACCTAGCTATTAATTGAAGATGTTTGATAAATGATTCAGCTAAACCATTTTGTACATGAACATGAGCTATAGGATGTTCAACTTTTATCCCAATTGACATACAATAATCACTAAAATCTTGGGATGTAAACTTAACAACATTATCAACATTATCAATTGACATACAATAGTTTTGATTGCATAATTGGAATTTATACTCTTAATCATATTATTTGAGCAAGTAGTCTTGTAAACATCAAGTTGCGAGATGATAATAAACACACATGTAACCACCTGGTATATACATCTATGAAAACCATAAAATATCTAAATGACCCACATGGTGGATAAATGGGTCCACATATATCACTTTGAATACGTTCTAGAAATGTGGAAGATTCACTCCCAACTTTTGTTGGTGATGGTCTAATAATCAATTTTCCTTGAGAACATGTAGCACATGAGACTTCCTTAAATTCAAGAATCTTTTGGTTATTTAGTGGGTGTTCAATTGAATTCTCAATTATTCTTTGCATCATAATGGATTCGAGATGGCCTACCGGTCATGCCAAATAGTAAAAATACTTGGTTCAACAAAATTTTGGTTTGCAGTAACATGTGTCCCAATTACACTAATGTGTGTACAACATAAACTTGATGAAAAAGTAGGTAGTCTTTTCAAAACACATTTCTTTCCATTTTTAATAGTTGTGCTATATAAGTATCCATTCAGACGAATATCTTGAAAAATCAATAAATTTCTTTGAGACTTAATGGAAAATAAAGCATTATCAATGACAAGTTTTGTCTATTTTGATAATAATATAATAGCTGTTATGAAACATTCAATAAGTTTTGAACTATCCGATATGGTATTAACATGGACATCACTTATTGTCAAATGAAAAAATTATTTTTTATCTTTTAGCATAGTATGTGTTGTGGTACTATCTACAAGATACATGTCTCCATCAATCTTGGGTCCAACAAAATTATGGTGAATATCCATGTTCTTGAATCAAAAGATAAATGAATTTTTATTTTACCTAAGAACTTGAAGCAAACTCGTGCTGACAACATATAATGAACTAAGAGAATTATAACAAGTGACAAGAGTAGAAAAATGAAAAAATGATTCAACTTTTACTTTGAGGTACCAAAAAGCTTATACATTCCCTCTATTTATAAAACCTCAATCATCATAGATTACAAAGCTATAATTAAGATAATTACGATACCTTATAAATTTTTAGGGGTTACAAGAGTTAAAAAAAAAAAAAGAATTCTTGAAATTATGGGAGTTAATATAGACATCCATTTTACAACATTCTTAAACTAATCAATTAATTTACCCTACTACATTTTAATTTAATTATTTATAAACAAAAAGCCCAACCCAGACCCAGAAATCCTTTGGTTGTGTTTTTTACAAAGATAAAAATATAATGAATTTAAGAATGCAAAAGGATGATGAAAAGTTTAAGATACAAACTCTAAGATACCAACTTTTAAAACGAAAAAAATAATCTTATATTATTTTAGTAGTGTGAAATATTTAATAAGTTTAAATATAATTTCTATGTAACAACCGCTTATCATTATTGACCCAAAAATTTAGTAAAGTTAGGATTAAATTGAAAGGATTAACAAATGGTTGAACTCCATCAGGAAATTTAGAGATTTAGTGGATAAATTGTGATTAGTTGGATTTCAATTTTGATTTAGTTAGATTGGAACCGGTTGGTTCTGTAGTGGAAGACAACAAGATTAAGAATGGATGATTGAAATGGTTGGTGAGGACCATGCCTAAGGAGTATATATATAAGTGTGTGTGGAAACAGAATTTCTCAATTCTATTTACAAATCTTTTCTCTCCACAACATCATCTTCTTCAATCGCTCTGAAGAAGAAGAAGAAGAAGATGTAGCTGAACGAAGCTCTGCATGTCGCAGAAGTCCTGTGATTTGAAGTTTGGTAGTAGAGAAATTTAGGAACTGGTAAGCTTCCTTACCTTTCTGTATTTTTGGATTAAAGAATGAAGTAGAGTAAGAACTCTTAAAATCTTTTGTATAATTATGGATTTTAGGTTTTTAAGGGTTGAACACCTTTGGTTTAATCGATAAATGCTTGTAATGCTTAGCTGTCAGGACAAAAAAGGCTCTGGCATTTAGACAAGCTAAGCTATTAAGGCTAAATGAAGCAAGGTAAGTTTTTATACTTTTTCTTTTGCTTAAAGAAAGAGTAGGTTGTGTGTGAGCTTTTGCTAGTTTTCTGTTGGTTGTTTTACGGTAGATTGTTGATGATAGGTAAATTGGTGTGATGTATGTTTGATGATAAATTGTATGATATGCTTGAGTATTATATGTGTAGTGTGGAGGGAAATTATTGACGGGTTAGAAAAAGTTAGGATTTGGGAAAATGGAATTTCTGTTAGATTTTGTCATCCAGGATTTGTTGAGTACAAATCATAATGTGTGAATCTCCGAGATTTAGAAAGGGAACACTACAGTGTTCGAGCTTCAAGGTTAGAAATAGGAAATAGAGGAATGAGCAGATAGATAGGGAAATAGAATTCCATTAAGATTCTGCCATACGGTGTTGCTGAGTGCGAATCATGATGTGTGAAGCTTCGGCCTTACGGGAGGGGGGACACTTCAATGTTCAAGTATCAAGATTAAATGAGAAATAGAATAAAATCAACTGGTCCTACGGGGCAACACTGTGATGACGATATTTAGGTTCCATAAGGCAACACCGTGATGGCAGTTAAAAGGTTCTATGGAACGACATCACGACAACAAAAAGGTCATTCGGGGCGACACCTCAAAGAGATATAAGGTGTAAGACCACAGCTCGACTATGGCATTCAAGAGAGTCTGTGAGGACAAAAAACATGGGATATAATGTGTAAAACCATGACTTGGCCATGACAACATAGGTAGTTCACCAAGACATTAAACACGGGGTAGTTCGTCAGGATATAAAACACAAGCAAGTTCGTCATAAAATAAAACATAGGGATTAAATGTGGAAAGCCCACGGATCAATAAGCCAGGAGAGATGCCAAAGTATAAAGTAGAATTCGCAGTGTGATTGGTGTGATAAGTCACCATAACAAATGAGGGAACATGACCATCGAGATAATGAAGGAATTCGCCAAAGGCGATGATGAGTGACACCAAAGTAACATCTCAACCAGTTAGGATGAAAGGAGGAAGAGGCTCTTAGATAATGAGGTAGACATATTATGCAACAAAATGAGTTTTCCAGGGAAGTTATGAATACAATTTTAAATTTTAAGTCAATAAAGAGGTAGCTGAAAGATTGAATGGACCAATCAAAGTCTTAATGAGAGGAAATGCCTACGTAAGCCGAGAAATAAAGGTCCGGTCGAACCGTAAAACATGATAAAGATCTTATTTATCTACCAAAGGTAGGAACTACAAGTCTAATGTAGCCTATTTAAGGAATGGATTTCAAAGAGTGGTTGCTATGTGGGTTGCATTGTGGACAATAGTTCTCCAAGGGAAAGAGAATGTTAGGAAGATATTGTATTCTACTAAGGACCTGCGTTGTCAACAATTATTTGAGTAAATGCTGAGTGTCGCCAATTAGGAGTAATCAAAAGAAGCATTATGGATGTAGATCAACGATAAGGGGGGTAAGTCCCAAATGAGAAACCATGGTCATGGCCAGATCAAGAAACATGTCCACCAATGAATGATTCAGAGCTGCTAGAGCATTGGTCATGCCAATTGAGTTCACAAACTCTTTTACAAAAATCAGGGGGTTTTACTTTTGAGCCAGGCACCTTAATTTCCCAAAAATAATGCAGTTTACATAAAGTAATGTGCAGATCTCACTAAGTTCTCTGAAACTTATAAAATTTTTGTTTGAATGCAAGTTAGATAAAAAGTTGGGCATCAAGAGGGATTAAACCAAACTCTGTCAAAGCTAAGTAATGCGTGGTAGTTGATCATGTATATAAAAGGGAGCCTATAGAAGCCTCGCCTTGGGGGTGAAACTGATCATATCCGTTATCGAGTTTTAATCAAAAAATTTGTAAATATTTATTGGAATTAAGGTCCTAAGAATTTATCACCAGCTTTGTACAAGTTTTAATAGCAGTTAAATTTTTAAAAGAATTTAAGTTGTTTAAGTATATAGTTAAGCCAGAAATGGAAATATCAATAATTTAATTGGGTTATGTAACATCTAGTTCTTGGACCTAGTGTTTGGGTCAGGTATAGGGTGTTACATTCTAATCACTCATTCATTTAACTACTTAAACTAGTTTGATTTCCTCACTTTGTATTAGGTTGATTTTTTTTGTATCAAATTATGGAGTACAAATTAGAAGGTTAAATTATACTTTAATCCTAATTTTAGTTTTAGAAATTTAAACCCTCTAATTTTTCAGTTTAAAAATCTAGGTTCAATTATCACCACAGTTAAAAATTTTCTATTCAATTCACTAATATTTCATTATAAAAGTAGAGCGACCAAATTGCATTAGAAATTAAAGTCTAGTAGTTAAATATCAAATTTAGGCATAATAGAGGGGCCAAAATTGAAATTTAATCAATTTTCTAAAACTACAAAAAAGAAAAGAAAAGAGTAAGACCGATGCAAACCTAAAGAAATCAAAAACCACATGTTAGTCTTAAAGATTGTTAGGGTATTCAAATTATATATAACCATGTAATGTTTTAACCAAAAATTTAATGATATTAACTATTTGGACTAGTTAATAACAATATAAAAATATAAGAACCAATTTATTTTAACAATTAAGTATAAATATTAAATCTCAAATGTAGACATATTAGAAGGACCAAAATTGAGATTTAACCATTTTAATAAAATATAAAAAAGGAGCATAGTTTGTGTAACAACCCGTTTTTTAATGGTATTAGAAATGATAATTTTGAAACCCCGTTTTTGATGATTGAGATATTAATATTTACAAGGTCAGTGTAAATGTTAATTAAAGTTTGGTCCCTTAATATTGTCAAATTTATAATTAATTAACCAAATGATCAATTGAGCAATATGACCATTTTTAAATGGTCAAACGGTGGTGGATGAGAAGGAATTCCACAAACTTTGGTTAATCATGATTGAAGCTTAAGTAATTAAGCTTTAATTATGCTTAATTAAGGCCAAAACATGTATATATAAAGAAAATGTTGCTTGTCATGTTTTTATTTATTTCTTTCCTCCATGAAACAACAACCAAGAAAACCTAGAAGCCATTTTTTAATTCTTCAAACTTTCGTTCAACAAATTGTAAGTTCAATCAAGTCTTTTTCTTGTAATTTTTATGTTTTTAAGGTCGTAAGAGCTTGATTTAGCTAGCCCATGTACCGATTTACAAAATTGCTAAAGTTTCTAAAAGTTGCCATTGATGAATTCTTGAAGAAATTGGTACTAAATTGTTAGATTTTAAGCTTAGAAGTGAAAAAAGACTAGTTTGTAAAGTTTAATTACTAGTTTTTGAACATAAGGACTAAAGTGTGTAAAATTTAAAATTTAAGCTCAAATTTCTATAATTATAGAAAATAGAGGGTTATAGAAGAATGTAATTGGGATCAATTTTGAAATCGAAGCTCAAATTTGAAAGATATGAAAGTTTCAATTTTAGGGACTAAATTGAATAAAATACAAAACTTTATAGGAATTCAAAAAGTGAAATTGAACTGATCCATGTATAAAATAGGATGCTATAAAATGATTGGTATTAATAAATTGAACTGAATTATTTTATAGATCGAGAATTGAACTGAACCAAGGATAATTAGGAACATACAAAATGGTGGAATAGTCTTTAAGATACAATTTAATTGCTGATTTTGTCAGGTAAGCTCATATGGTATGGTTGTATTTAATTTTTTATGTATTTGAATTATGAATTCCTGTATTTTTTATTGTAATTTAAATTGTTTGCTATTTGGTACAAAAGGTAAGATGTGGGCTAAATTGTAAAGAAATGATTATATGTGTTAAAGATGCCTGAATGAACTTAATAAGGATAAGATATAATTGACATGTCAATAAGATCCAACATATGTGATCTTATGGATATATGTAATTGTACGAAGTTCATTACAAACTATATCGAGATCCAACATTTGCTACGGATCATCGAGCACTGTATGTCTCCACGGAGACCCTGGTGTGGTGGAGGGACGTATCGATATATGAATACGTATGATAGCCTATGGGCTTTGTACGTCAATACCCTGGGGTGGTGTAGTTACTACTCAGACAAGCAATCTGGTGTGGTATAGTTACCTGTGTATCTGAACCTGTTCACCAAAGTTCATCAGGCTGGATGATTAAAGAAAAGTGAAAGATAGAAATGAATTTATATGAGCTTGATTTTAAAATGGCTAAATCATGGATTGGTTATAGAATAGTATTGAAATGTTGATTATAAATGGATTGAAATGCTATATGCTTGAATTATTATATGATTTATTAATACACTGAACTCACCTTGTTTATATGTGGTTGTCATGTTTAGGCAAACTTGTTAAGTTGAATAACTTGTTGTATTAATTTGTAATTTTAGGTAATTTGTTGTTTAATGCCTATGAACTGACTAAGCATTAAAAATGCTTACCCCATTGTTTTCCCTTTTCATGTAAATTGCTAACTTGCGGAACATGTCGATTCGATCTTTGAGAAGCTCACATTATCCCGTCATTAATTTGATAGTCTTTTAATCATTTTAAAGCTTGGTTCTATGGCATGTACATAGGTGTTTTGTTTTGGTTAATTATAACAACTCGCTTTTCAGTGTTGTCGAAAATAGTGGTTCCGGGAGCATAATTTCGATGTGTGAGTCTGTAAATATTATATAATATTTATGAGTTAAATATAATATTATAATAAATCTTGATCCGGTAAGTTTTTCTAATAGAATGATTAATTATAGTAAAAGTGGTTTTACTGAAAGTCAATGGTTTTGAAAATAAGGTATTAAGACCTTGTTTCTATAAATCGAGCTCGTAAATAATTCTATTGAATATTTACGGAGCTATTTTATAGGTGAATTGAAGTTGGGTTTAGAAATTTTAGTGATTTGATAGTTAATTGAGGAAAAAAAGACTAAATCGTAAAAATAGTAAAATTTAATTGGTATTGATTTTTATTTGCTAAAATGCAAGATTAATAATTTTTGAGGATTTAAATGGTAATATGACCATCAGAGAAATTAGTGGATGGTTAGTGATTTTTTAAAAATAAAATTATTAAAGTAAAATATGTTAAAACATAAAATAATGTTTGTGTTCATCATTTTTTCTTCTTCTCACCGTCGAAGCAAAGAAAAAGAAAGGAAGAGTAGCCATTGTTATGTGCTTGATAATCGGTCTTGTATGATCAAGTTGTTGATAATCGAGGAAAATGAAAAACTGTACAGTACTCCCTATATTTCAGTTCGTTAGCTAATTGTGTTAGGTAAGTTCATACAACTTATAATCATTATAAATGTTGATTAATTGTGTTATAATGATTGTGTTAGGTAAGTTCATACAATAGTCCATATATTTCACTTTGGACTCAATTGAAAGGTAATTAGATGTGTATGTGAGAATTAGACTCTGTGTAGAGTATTGCACGATATTGAGATGAATCTGATACATGTTTTAGCAATTGAAAGTGTTGTGATAACATGAATGTCCTGAATCCTGAATAAGTGCTCATAATGGTACTTTCATAATTTGTTTAGCACTACATTGCTTTTGATGGCAGATTCATGCTCCTATTAGCACTACAGTGCTCTTGATAGCATATTCATGTTCCTGTTTCCTTTATGATTCCCTAACTGCATATCCGTGCCTTGTTATGCACTCTGGTGCCCTGACAAGCACTTCGGTGCTCCTGTATGCAGTTTCATGCCCTGTTTAACACCTCAGTGTTTCTTGCTATTGTGATCTGTGTAACCAAAATCTTTTGTTATTGCTCATCGGGCGAATATGATTAAATAAAAGAGGTGAGTGATTTATTAACAAGAATAAGTGTTGAGTACTTGGACTGAATTGATTGAATGTTATATTGATTAACATGTTATATGGTTTTACGAAAGACTCACTTGTTTCTTGTGAAGTGAATTATCAGGATTGATAATGCCATGAAAAAAACTTAATTATATAATTGTATTTCTTATTGTCAAAGTAAGTTGTTGTACATGTTAATCTATGAACTTACTAAGCTTTCATAAATCTTACTCTGTTTTATTTCCTGTTTTCTGTGTTGACATTTTATGGAACAAGACTGTTAGATATAGGCGATTTTGAAATCATTTTTATTTCAGTTATGTGGTGTGTATATAAGCTATTTTGAGACTATGTCTTGAGCTTAAAGTTTATATGGTAAAGTGTATTATTGATATATAAGATTGAATTTTAAGATTTCCATGGCATGCTATATGGTAAATGGTGAATATGTATGTAGTAAAGGTATGCTTGATCTTGAATCATGAAATGCTTGGGAATGGAATGTTTGGCATATGTGCCAAAAGATAGTTGTATATTGGAGACCTAACTAGTCAGGTTGGTTTGTGACTTGATAAACCTATGCAATATTGACTATGATGAAATGTGAATGATACCTTAGGTAATATGTATTTTGACATGGTGGTATGTATGATAATATAATAGCTTGGTTGTAATGGTGCCAAATTGGCATATGGGTTAAAATACTAGGAATTGTAAATATGGTATGTTTTGAGTTGAGTTAGAATGCATATAATGAATTAGGTGAATTTTTGTATAGATGTTGATTATTCGAATTGTTATGCTTAGAAATGAATACAAAATTATATGACATGGATGAATGGTAGTATGAATGGTTTGTTACATAAGCTAGCATGAATATTAGTTTATTCTTGTGTAAGATATTTGGCCATTTAGGTATTGTTTGGAAAATAGGGTTGTTTGGTTCAAGATATCTTTTAAAATGACACATAATTGTCTTACATAGCCTAGCACATGGGTTAGCGCCACACCAATGTGGATACTGCAAGTATAGTAATATTTGGATCACACGATTACAATTAGTTACATGGCCTAGACACATGGCCGGGTGACGTATGCACATACGAGCACAACCTTTCACACGACCTGACCATACGGCCATGTGACCCCTGTTTTCATGTTTGTCCCATTTTGTTGTAAAATTTTAATTTGGGTCCTTATTTAATCATGAACTTATTTTAGAGCTTTCAAAAGCTCAAGTGCGACCCGAATTAGCTTGTTAATCATGATTTATATAGAATATAAATTGATAAGCTGATTTTTAAGCCAGAATGGTATATGATGATCTCTGTTTACTATAGTGACATTCTGTGGCTTGGGTCCGGTGACCGGACTGGGTATGAGGTGTTACATTAATCTTGAATAATGACATAGCTTGAAAACCATTTTATACATGACTTTGTATGTTGATAATACTTTTTGATTTGTTATGCTTTTGGTTAATGGTATGAGTTGTGTAAATGGCACTTAAAATGGCATGATTGAATAAGTTGAATTTGAATAAATTGAATTGATATGTTTTGATGTCAAATTGAGGTGTGTTAGATTAGATGATTTGAAATGATTAAATGCAACGCTTTGGTATGTGTTTGGGATGATTTGGTATGAGTATAGTGGTGCAATTATGCAAAAAAACTTGAAGTTTTAAAGATAGGCATGAAATAGATACTAAATGGCAAATTTTTTCCAAAAATAGAGTCCATGTCCAAACGAGCAACCTTTCTCTTCACAACGTCGATTGATAGTGAGTCATATCGTGATGCTGAGTGGCTTGAGGTCACGACGTGACAAACTATTTGGCAACGTCAAGATGTGAAGGACGTGATGTCACGATATCAGCCTTGAGCTTTTGAAACTTTATAATTTGGTCCTAATTCATGCTTGGGTTAGAAAAAGAGCTTTCGTAAGCTCGATTAAAAGTCAAAAAAGTTTGTGTCATATTATGTATGTATGTTTGAATTATATATTTACTTTATTTTGATAGTAGTTGCTCTAGAAATAGATGTATCATCATGTAGTTCGGACTCAACAATCAAGTGGGCAAGGGGTGTTACTGTAACACCCCTAACCCGTATCTGTCACTGGAACAAGGTTACGGAGTATTACTGGAGTTTACAAAATCATCCCAGATAAATCAAGTAAAAGTACTACTCATATCCGAAAACAATCATATCATCCCTTAAATGGATCCTTAAGGCCCAATACGAACATTAGAAATGAATGGAGACTCAATCGGGATCTTATAAAATTCTCCTTAAAATTTTAAAATTTTGCTTATGAACAGTACCCACACGCCCGTGTGGTCTAGGGACACACCTGTTTGGTCGGGTCGTGTGACTACACACGCCCGTGTCTCTAACCCGTGTAACTCTTTGACTTATAAGGCATGAAGAATTTGAAGTCACACGACCAAGCCATACGCCCGTGTGCTAGGCCGTGTGGCGAATTTTATTTTCAAAATTTAGGTGCAATTTTCACACGGCGTGTAACACACCCGTGTTCAACGCCGTGTCAACCACACGACTGAGACACACGCCCATGTCTCTACCCATGTGCCCAGTTCTGAACATTCTGTTTCTAATTTTTAAGGTGCAAGGGACACACAACCAGACCACATGCCCATGGGACGAGCCATGTGTTACACACGACCAAGACACACGCCCGTGTTTCTACCCATGTGGACAAAATAAAACCATTTCCTAGCCTCATTTGTCACCCAAACTTACCATTTTCCTGCACCAAAACTCACAAGCATATATCCACCAATCCAACATCATATTCACTTAAAATTAGTCAGCAATCAAGTGGTATTATCTCATGCATCAATGGATATAAACTTACTATTATCATAAACTTATATGCTAGCACAATTCCTTCACACCAACACACAATAGGCATTTGTGTAATTACCAAAACATACCTCTTAAGATAACCAAATTAGATCATCACTAGCCACTCCAATTGATAGATTACAAAACAACAATTACAAGCCATCATTGGCCAAATAAGCTTATACATGCCATTATACCAAAATAAGGTTTCTATTTATACCAAATTGAGATAGAGGATAGTGTAAGGATTGCTCCGACCGACTTGCAACCTTCGCGAGCTTTTGAGCACTATAAATTAGGGAAAATTAAACGGAGTAAGCCATTTATGCTTAGTAAGTTCGTATAACAGAAAATAAACTTACCAATCATAGTTATCAATACAAGCATACATAGTCATACTTCCTATAAATTTTGGGTGAGTCTACCTAAACACAAACACTTAATCAAACAAGTTAATCACATAACCTCATATAAGAATCAAATAAACATAGATGAGCTCACCACATTACCAACATCCATTAATTTCACCTTTCCACACTTCAAGAGTCTTTTTCGTCGAACTATTGAAATTTCGATGGATGTTCGGGCAATATACTCATGTGCAAAAGTACCCATTAGGGTACATAATAAAAAGGCACACTATTGAGCTGTAACAACCCTAAATTGACCCTAGTCGGAAAAGTGGTTTCGGGACCACAAAACCGAGTCATAAAAATAATTAGTCACCATATTTTATGGTTATTATATATGAATATGAATATGTGAAAGTTTCATACTTTAAATTTGGTCGACATATGTGAAGTCTATTAGTATGGACTTATGTGAGACAAATATGAAATATGTTAGACTATAGTAAAAGTGACCAAATAGTGCATGATGTCAAAAAAATTTGTACTTGCATGTCAAACTTCCAATTTATTTCTTTAGTGGCCGGCCATGTAGTTGACTCATATATTATATACATATTTTATTAGCATTAATTTAAACAAAATGAATTAAAGAATAAGAAAAAGAATAATAATAATTGAATAATGACTTAGTGGGAGGAGAAACCAAAGTAGCTCATCCTTTGAATGTTCTTGGCCGAAAATCTCAAGAAGAGAAAAGTGGGAAAAAAAAAACAACTTTCGGCTACACCATCCTAGCCTTGATTAAGGTATGTTTGAAGTGTTTTGATAGAAAATTCTTGTGTTTCTTAGGATAATTTCTTAATCCCCCCATAACCCATGTGCAAATTTTCACTTTGTTAGCTATAGGAGCATTCGGCCAAGAGGGAATTTTCATTTAGAAATATTATGTTGGTTGTTGTTGTGAATCAATAAAAAGTACTCTAATTGTTTGTGATTATATAAGTGTGTTAAGTTGTTGAAATTGTAATTGTAGAGATAAGAGTTGAGCTTGAGCCCGAATATACATTGAATGTTATTGGAGAAACTCTATTGCTATAAGCTTAGAAAAAAATTTAAGTTATGAATTGTGTTCTATAGATTAAATGGTTAAGAGAAAACTATTCGATTATAACCTTAATCTTTCATGAAGGAGTCAAGTTAAATATATTCATGTTTATGCTATGACCGAATGTACTATGGCAGATTTTAGACTATGATAAAAGTTAATAAAGTATGTGCTTTAACTTGTGATGAACTATTATAGATTAAGTTAGGTCGAAGTTTGGTGAAATTGAACTTGAAAAAAATGATTTGAGCAATGTAGTATTGAGATTATGAATAAGTGAATTTATAGATATATATATATAGAGGATTAAGTTGATTGGTGAGATACATGCTTAATTAATATGTATGCAAAGAATGCTTGGATATGTGAATGATTAAATTGTGGTAGTCTACTTTGGACAGCAGCAGTAAGGTGATTTTAGAAAATCACCATAAATTGTAGAAGATGAATTAGTTGCTAAATAAATTGTGTAATGAAAGCTTAGGGAGTCTAGTTTTCTATAGTGGAAACAATAAGAGTAAAAGAACCATCAATCAGGGTAAATCAAGTAATGGGGACAGAGTCAGAATGGCTTCTAGATCCCCTGTTCTGTTTTTATAAAAATACTATAAAATGTATAAAAATGGTCTTGGAATAAATTTTATATGCTTAGATTCCTTAATGAGTCTAGTTTCAAATGAAATAAGTGAGAACACATTTTGAATTCTGTACATTGAGAAATCTGATTCGTAGTGAAGAATGGTCAGTTTAGTCAAGCAGTGAAACAAGGTGAACTTTAAGAAAAATCTGGTAGGGATTGGCTAGACTAAAAATTATGAAAATTTTATGGCTGAAAGATAAATTAGTCTATTTTCGAGGAAAATTTACGGTCTTTGATTTGGAGTTTCGTAGCTCAAATTATAAGTAAATTAATGACTGTTGCTCAGTAACTCAGCTTATAGGGAAGTTGTGATTACTAATGAATTGCTTATTGATTTTTATAAGCTTACTATAAGTTGTATGTGTGAAATTCGAATATATATATATATGTGTGTGTGTGCTATATTCTAAAAGTAATACTTGGATAATTGATTAATAGTTAGTTTAAAATTTATTGATTAAGTTCAAGAGCATAGAGGGGCAACCTCGGATAAGGGAAAAGCTAAAGTCGCGAAATAGCCAACCCGAACTTGTTCAGAAAGATACAAGGTAAGTCTTTGAGTAATGAATGTAACTTATGTTTAGATATAGAAATTATCTAATTATAATTTCGATGAATAATTTATGACATAGTGGTCTTGCTTGCGTCACATGACAAAATAAATAGGTAAAGTACTTGTTTGTAGTCGTATAATAATAGAAAGTTTCCGGAATAATGAAACGAGATCATGTCATTTGTTATGACTAGTGAATCAATTGTAATATAGTTAGAAAGAATGCTGAAATTGTATTCAAATATCAAAGTGTGGTTTAAACGTGTATGTATGTGTAAATGTTGATTAAGGTTTGAAACCGAGCTAAGTCTCGAAGGGCTATAAGCCAGTGTTAAAACCGGACTTGGTTCCGAAGGGCTATAAGCCAGTGTTAAAACCGGACTTGGTTTCGAAGGGCTATAAGCCAGTGTTAAAAACCAGACTTAGTTTCGAAAGGCTCTGCGCCAGTGTTACTCCCGAACTTATTTTCGAAGGGCCTTTAAGTCGCAGCGCAAAACCGAGCTTAGTCTCGAAGGGCTTCGAGCCGCTTCTATGATTTGGGTTTAGTTCACAAGGGCGTTTTACGCTTTATTAATTGGGTTGATAAACCGTAAGTATGCGCAAGAGAATTTATATAATGCATGTCAAATTAGTTCCAAGCATAAGTACAACTTAACGTGAAGTGATCAAGTAAGTAAATGCTTTCGTTGAGGATATGTTTAATTGTTAAATTTTGTATTTCGAAAGTCGACAATTATGCTTAGACTATTGTTAAAATCCTTTGAATGTTTATGATTGGATTAGAAGGTATAAGTACTAACTTAGCGATTTCAACATCACTAGTAGGCTACATATATATGCATGAGAAGATTGTATTCGGTTATAAATTAAAGAATTAGATGGAAATATTGATTTCCCCTTTATGATATGATCGATAAGGAAGTATCTTCGTTAGGTTTGGATTCGATCCAAGGCTGATATATATAGACTTGATATTAATATGCTAATTTCCTAGATGATTTCATTACTTAAAGCTTACTAAGCATTGGAATGCTTATTCCTTTGTTTTGCTTCTTTGTTTTATAGATTTTGCTCGTCATCCATCGGATTCGGAAGTTCCAAAGTCGAAGTCAACCACACTATCTAAGCTTTTTGGTACTTTTTGTTTAAATCTTGAAAATGGCATGTATAGGATCGACTTTGTAATTTGACCTAGTACCTTTTGGTGATGTATATATATATGTATAGCCATACGCAAATGGCTTACTTAGTCAACTTGCATTTTTATTTTTAGATGATGAAAGCGTTTATGAATGTGATCAATGATGTTTGAATGTTTTATTTATATGGTTGATATTAGAAACTAAATTAAGGCTTACTTAGTAACATTCTTAACTCCTCCGGCGACGGATGCGGGCTAGGGGTGTTACATTTTATTGGTATCAGAGCTACGGTTTAGTCGATTCTAGGACTACCGTATTGCAAATTGGTCTAGCTATACATGCCATTATATGTTTATTTGATAGTGTGGTGACTTCTGACAGTTAAAAATGCAATAGTGGATGATGTTGAGAGTGGATGATGTTGCACCGCCTCACGCAAGGCAAGCGACACTGGTGAACTCTCAACCTATGGCTAGTAATCTGACGAGGAAGCTAGGCAAGCTTTCTATAGCGTGATGAATGATTGGTTCAATCAGTACATTCGAACTAACACGGCTATTCCCCAACCCCCACTTCCGACCAATACACCCTCGCACCAAAGCAGATACCTCCGTGAACCGATCACATGAGGTTAAATAAGCCTCAGATTGATGAGAATCAAAAACACGGCTACTAAATTTAAAGCAAGCAACAGACAAATGATGATGCCAACAAGTTGAGTTTTGGTTGGATAACACTATCCGGTACTTGATGAACTTTCTTGCACACCCGATGAATGCTTGAAGTGTGCTATCTCTTTGTTACGTGATTCTGCTTATTATTGGTGGAATATGTTGATTTCGGTTGTACCTAAAGAGCGGGTAACATGGGAATTTTTCCAAACCGAGTTTCAGAAGAAGTATATCAGCCAGAGATTTATCGATCAAAAACGGAAAAAATTTCTTGAGCTTAAACAAGGTTCCATGTCGGTTACTGATTATGAACGAAAGTTTGTGAGGCTTAGCCGGTATGCTTGAGAATGCGTTTCTTCAGAAGATGTAATGTGTAAACGTTTCGAGGAGGGACTGAACGAAGATATAAAATTGTTTGTTGGCATTCTAGAAATCAGAGAATTTGTAGTACTTGTTGAGCGAGCTTGCAAAGCTGAAGAACTCAGTAAGGAGAAAAGGAGAGCTGATTTGGGAGCAAGAGAGTTTCGTAAAAGATCTTCGGGAAAACCATTTCATCAATCATCGAAGAAGTTTAGAGATGACCCAAACAAATCTAAGAATACTTCGGGTTTTTCTGGACGGGATCGTGAATCGACCCCCTATGAGCACACGAGCTACTTACGCTGCGGTGTTGGCAATGATCGTCGAGATAGATCCGATTGTCGATATTGTGGCAAGTGGCATTCGGGAAGTCGTAGAGTTCGTGACCGCTCTGTTTCAAATGTGGATCGATGATCATTTTATCAAAGATTGCCCGAGATTGTGCAGTCGAATGTGAATCAGTGTGAAAACTGAATAATACTACAAAAAGAGGTAGGCCCCTAGAAATCCGGGAATACTAGTGGCGGTCGAGAGGGCCTAAAGATACCACCACCAAATCGGAGGCTCGTGCTCTCTAGAGCGTATGCTATACGCTGTGCGCGAGGATGCTTCTTCACCGATGTTATTACCGGTACTTTTACTCTCTTTGATACTAATGTGATTGCTTTGATTGACCCTGGTTCTACTCATTCTTATATATGTGAAATCTTAGCATCCAGTAAGACTTTACCTGTTGAGTCTACTGAGTTTGTAATCCGGGTGTCAAATCCTTTGGGTCGTTACGTACTTGTCGACCAAGTGTGCAAGAAATGCCCCTTAATAATCCGAGGTTCCTGTTTTCCGGCTGATTTGATACTTTTACCGTTTGACGAATTTGATGTTATCCTCGGTATGGACTGGTTGACCTTACATGACGCAATTGTAAATTGCAAAAGAAAAACCATCGATTTGAGGTGTGTGAATAACGAGATAATTCGAGTTGAGTCTACCGACTTGAATAGGTTGCCAACCGTAATATCGCCGATCTTTGGCTCGTAAATGTGTAAGAAAGGGATGTGAAACATACCTTGCGTATGTACTTGATGGCAAAGAGTTAGAAAAGAAGCCTGAATCTGTGCGAGTGGTTTGTGAATACCCGGATGTTTTTCTCGAGGAATTACCAGGTTTACCACCTGTTCGGGAGGTAGAGTTTGGCATCGAGCTTGTGCACGGACTACACCGATCTCGATAACTCCGTGATCGTATGGCACCAACAAGATTAAAAGAATTGAAAGCTCGGTTGCAAGAGTTGACGGATAAAGGTTTCGCTCGACCAAGTTTCTCACCTTGGGGTGCACCAAAGATTGTTTGTGAAAAAGAAGGACGGAACCATGAGATTGTGTATTGATTATCGCCACCAAATAAAGTGACGATAAAGAATAAATATCCGTTACAGCGTATTGATGATTTATTTGATCAATCAAGGGAGCCTCGGTGTTTTCAAAGATAGATTTGAGATCGAGTTATTATCACCGCGAGTTCGAGACTCGGATATACCCAAAACTGCTTTCAGAACGAGATACGGCCACTACGAGTTTTTAGTAATGCCATTCGGGCTCACTAATGCCCCTGCGGTGTTTATGGATTTGATGAATCGGATCTTCAGACAGTATTTGGACCGGTTGGTAGTTGTGTTTATTGATGACATCTTGGTCTATTCTAGAAATGAGACCGAACATGCCGAGCACCTGAGATTAGTGTTGCGAATTTTACGGGATAAGCAGTTATATGCTAAGTTCAGTAAGTGTGAGTTCTGGTTAAGAGAGGTTAGCTTTTTGGGGCATGTGGTATCCGCATCAGGTATTCGAGTTGATCCGAGCAAAATTTTAGCTATACTTAACTGGAAGCCTCCGAGAAATATTACTGAGGTTCGGAGCTTTTTGGGACTTGCTGGTTATTACCGACGATTTGTAAAAGGTTTTTCAATGATAGCTGGACCTATGACGAAGCTACTTCAAAAAGATGTTAAGTTTGATTGGTCAGAAAAGTGTCAGAAGAGTTTTGATCAACTGAAGACTTATTTGACCGAAGCTCGATCTTTCGTACACCGAATCCGGTAAAGAGTTTGTCATTTACAGTGATGCATCCTTACTTGGGTTGGGTTGTGTGTTGATGCAAAAAGGTCGAGTCGTAGCATATGCGTCGAGGCAATTGAAGCCACATGAGAAAAACTATCCAACTCATGATCTCGAATTAGCTGCCATTGTATTTGCTCTTAAAATATGGCGACACTACTTGTTTGGTGAGAGGTGCCATGTATTTTCAGATCACAAAAGTCTCAAATATTTGATGACTCGAGAGAATTAAATTTATGACAAAGACGTTGGCTCGAGTTGTTAAAAGATTATGAGCTTGTCATTGACTATCACCCGAAAGGCTAATGTGGTTGTGGGGATGCCTTAAGTTGTAAGACATTGTTTGCGTTACGAGCAATGAATGTACATTTGTCTATTCTATCCGACAATGTGTTAGTGGCGGAATTAAAGGCCAAACCATTGTTGATTCATCAAATTCGTGAAGCGCAGAAAATCGATGAAGAATTGGCGGCAAAACGGGCTGAATGTGTCCCGAATACGGAATCGGAGTTTCAACTTGATGAGGACGATTGTTTGAGGTTCAGAAGTCGGTTGTGTGTTCCAAGAAATGCAGAGCTCATTTCGACAATTCTGAACGAAGCTCATTGTAGTCGAATGTCACTTCACCCGGGGAGTACGAAAATGTACAACGATCTGAGACGTCAGTTTTGGTGGCATGGTATGAAACGAGACATTTCCGATTTTGTTTCGAAGTGTCTAATATGTCAGCAAGTGAAGGCGGAACATCAAGTGCCTACGGGTTTACTTCAGCCGATCATGATACCTGAATGGAAATGGGATCGAGTCACGATGGATTTTGTAGCTGGATTGCCATTATCGACAAGTAAGAAAGATGCGATTTGGGTTGTTGTTGATAGACTGACTTAGTCGGCTCATTTTATCCCCGTACGTACGGATTTTTCATTGGATAAACTAGCTGAATTGTATGTTTCTCAGATTGTGAGATTACACGGGTACCAATTTCTATTGTGTCGGACAGAGATCCGAGATTCACCTCACGATTTTGGAAGAAATTGCAAGAAGCCTTGGGTACCAAGCTGCATTTTAGCACCGCTTTTCATCCGCAAACTGATGGTCAATCCGAGCGGATAATTCAAATACTTGAGGATATGTTGAGATGTTGCATCCTCGAGTTTGATGGTTCATGGGAGCGATATTTGCCTTTGATTGAATTTGCTTACAACAATAGCTTCCAATCAAGCATTAAGATGGCACCTTACGAGGCTTTATATGGTCGTAAATGCCGTACACCGTTGTTTTGGACCGAGCTTAGTGAAAGTAAAATTTTTGGAGTCGACTTGATTAAAGATGTGGAGGAGAAAGTAAAAGTAATCGAAAAAGTCCGAAGCAAAAGCAGATCGTCGTCGAAATCGTACGCGGATTTGAAACGAAAAGACATTGAATATCAGGTCGGAGATAAAGTGTTTCTTAAGGTTTCACCTTGGAAGAGAGTGCTCAGATTTGGCCGTAAAGGTAAATTGAGTCCGAGGTTTATTGGGCTGTATGAGATATCCGAACGAATTGGGCGATCAAACATGATTGATTTTACCCCCTGAACTTGAAAAGATTCACAATGTTTTTCATGTCTCAATGCTTCGACGTTATAGATCTGACCCTTCACACATAATTAGTCCATCAGAGATTGAAATTCATTCTGACTTGAGTTATGAAGAAGAACCGATTCGTATCCTAGCTCGTGAAGTGAAAGAGTTACGAAACAAAAAGGTTCCTTTAGTAAAAGTGTTATGGCTCAAGCACGGGATCGAAGAAGCTACGTGGGAAACTGAGAACTCTATGAGAGAGAGATACCCAAATTTATTCATTGGTAAGATTTTCGGGGACGAAAATTCTTTATGTGGGGGAGTGTTGTAACAACCCTAAATTGACCCTAGTCGGAAAAGTGGTTTCGGGACCACAAAACCGAGTCATAAAAATAATTAGTCACCATATTTTATGGTTATTATATGTGAATATGAATATGTGAAAGTTTCATACTTTAAATTTGGTCGACATATGTGAAGTCTATTAGTATGGACTTATGTGAGACAAATATGAAATATGTTAGACTATAGTAAAAGTGACCAAATAGTGCATGATGTCAAAAAAATTTGTACTTGCATGTCAAACTTCCAATTTATTTCTTTAGTGGCCGGCCATGTAGTTGACTCATATATTATATACATATTTTATTAGCATTAATTTAAACAAAATGAATTAAAGAATAAGAAAAAGAATAATAATAATTGAATAATGACTTAGTGGGAGGAGAAACCAAAGTAGCTCATCCTTTGAATGTTCTTGGCCAAAAATCTCAAGAAGAGAAAAAGTGGGAAAAAAAAACTTTCGGCTACACCATCCTAGCCTTGATTAAGGTATGTTTGAAGTGTTTTGATAGAAAATTCTTGTGTTTCTTAGGATAATTTCTTAATCCCCCATAACCCATGTGCAAATTTTCACTTTGTTAGCTATAGGAGCATTCGGCCAAGAGGAATTTTCATTTAGAAATATTATGTTGGTTGTTGTTGTGAATCAATAAAAGTACTCTAATTGTTTGTGATTATATAAGTGTGTTAAGTTGTTGAAATTGTAATTGTAGAGATAAGAGTTGAGCTAGCCGAATATACATTGAATGTTATTGGAGAAACTCTATTGCTATAAGCTTAGAAAAAAATTTAAGTTATGAATTGTGTTCTATAGATTAAATGGTTAAGAGAAAACTATTCGATTATAACCTTAATCTTTCATGAAGGAGTCAAGTTAAATATATTCATGTTTATGCTATGACCGAATGTACTATGGCAGATTTTAGACTATGATAAAAGTTAATAAAGTATGTGCTTTAACTTGTGATGAACTATTATAGATTAAGTTAGGTCGAAGTTTGGTGAAATTGAACTTGAAAAAAATGATTTGAGCAATGTAGTATTGAGATTATGAATAAGTGAATTTATAGATATATATATAGGATTAAGTTGATTGGTGAGATACATGCTTAATTAATATGTATGCAAAGAATGCTTGGATATGTGAATGATTAAATTGTGGTAGTCTACTTTGGACAGCAGCAGTAAGGTGATTTTAGAAAATCACCATAAATTGTAGAAGATGAATTAGTTGCTAAATAAATTGTGTAATGAAAGCTTAGGGAGTCTAGTTTTCTATAGTGGAAACAATAAGAGTAAAAGAACCATCGATCAGGGGTAAATCAAGTAATGGGGACAGAGTCAGAATGGCTTCTAGATCCCCTGTTCTGTTTTTATAAAAATACTATAAAATGTATAAAAATGGTCTTGGAATAAATTTTATATGCTTAGATTCCTTAATGAGTCTAGTTTCAAATGAAATAAGTGAGAACACATTTTGAATTCTGTCCATTGAGAAATCTGATTCGTAGTGAAGAATGGTCAGTTTAGTCAAGCAGTGAAACAAGGTGAACTTTAAGAAAAATCTGGTAAGGATTGGCTAGACTAAAAATTATGAAAATTTTATGGATGAAATATAAATTAGTATATTTTCGAGGAAAATTTACGGTCTTTGATTTGGAGTTTCGTAGCTCAAATTATAAGTAAATTAATGACTGTTGCTCAGTAACTCAGCTTATAGGGAAGTTGTGATTACTAATGAATTGCTTATTGATTTTTATAAGCTTACTATAAGTTGTATGTGTGAAATTCGAATATAAATATATATATGTGTGTGCTATATTCTGAAAGTAATACTTGGATAATTGATTAATAGTTAGTTTAAAATTTATTGATTAAGCTCAAGAGCATAGAGGGGCAACCTCGGATAAGGGAAAAGCTAAAGTCGCAGAATAGCCAACCCAAACTTGTTCAGAAAGATACAAGGTAAGTCTTTGAGTAATGAATGTAACTTATGTTTAGATATAGAAATTATCTAATTATAATTTCGATGAATAATTTATGACATAGTGGTCTTGCTTGCGTCACATGACAAAATAAATAGGTAAAGTACTTGTTTGTAGTCGTATAATAATAGAAAGTTTCCGGAATAATGAAACGAGATCATGTCATTTGTTATGACTAATGAATCAATTGTAATATAGTTAGAAAGAATGCTGAAATTGTATTCAAATATCAAAGTGTAGTTTAAACGTGTATGTATGTGTAAATGTTGATTAAGGTTTGAAACCGAGCTAAGTCTCGAAGGGCTATAAGCTAGTGTTAAAACCGGACTTGGTTCCGAAGGGCTATAAGCCAGTGTTAAAACCGGACTTGGTTCTGAAGGGCTATAAGCCAGTGTTAAAAACCGGACTTAGTTCCGAAGGGCTCTGCGCCAGTGTTACTCCCGAACTTATTTTCGAAGGGCCTTTAAGCCGCAAGCAAGCAAACCGAGCTTAGTCTCGAAGGGCTTCGAGCCAGTTCTATGATTTGGGTTTAGTTCACAAGGACGTTTTCGCTGGCCTATTAATTGGGTTGATAAACCGTAAGTATGCGCAAGAGAATTTATATAATGCATGTCAAATTAGTTCCAAGCATAAGTACAACTTAACGTGAAGTGATCAAGTAAGTAAATGCTTTCGTTGAGGATATGTTTAATTGTTATATTTTGTATTTCGAAAGTCGACAATTATGCTTAGACTATTGTTAAAATCCTTTGAATGTTTATGATTGGATTAGAAGGTATGAGTACTAACTTAGCGATTTCAACATCACTAGTAGGCTACATATATATGCATGAGAAGATTGTATTCGGTTATAAATTAAAGAATTAGATGGAAATATTGATTTCCCCTTTATGATATGATCGATAAGGAAGTATCTTCGTTAGGTTTGGATTCGATCGAAGGCTGATTTATATAGACTTGATATTAATATGCTAATTTCCTAGATGATTTCATTACTTAAAGCTTACTAAGCATTGGAATGCTTATTCTTTTGTTTTGCTTCTCTGTTTTATAGATTTTGCTCGTCATCCATCGGATTCGGAAGTTCCAAAGTCGAAGTCAACCACACTATCTAAGCTTTTTGGTACTTTTTGTTTAAATCTTGAAAATGGCATGTATAGGATCAACTTTGTAATTTGACCTAGTACCTTTTGGTGATGTATATATATATGTATAGCCATACGCAAATGGCTTACTTAGTCAACTTGCATTTTTATTTTTAGATGATGAAAGCGTTTATGAATGTGATCAATGATGTTTGAATGTTTTATTTATATGGTTGATATTAGAAACGAAATTAAGGCTTACTTAGTAACATTCTTAACTCCTCCGGCGACGGATGCGGGCTAGGGGTGTTACATGAGCCGTACATTTTACAACAGGATTACCAGTCTAGGCTAAATCCTATCCGTAGCATATGCTCTAGAGAACTTAATTTGGATTACTTGTCTAGGCTAAATCCAATTTATAACCTAAGCTCAAGAGGGCTTACATTAGAATTACCCGTCCGGGCTAAATTCTATCTGCAACATATGCAATATTATTCTTATTCCAGAAATCACCTTAATCCATCGAAATTCAACATCCAACCGGAACATGACAATTTGTCCATATTTCACAACTTATGACTATTTCATTATGTATATCATCTCATACATATCAACAAAATCATATAATCCAATTCAAGCATATTAACATACATATTTAAGTTACACGAACTTACCTTGATAATGGTTCGTATTTGAATTTCAATTAATCCGAAACCTTTTGCTTTCCTCAATCTAGTTCCGTAGTTGGTCTTTCCGGATCTATATGGGTAAATTTAACTATTAATCTATCACATTTCAATACATTTGCATCCTATTACATCCTAGGCAAAATTATCATTTTGCCCTTATCTTTTTCAAAAATTCCAACTTCGTCCCTAGGCTCGGAAAATGAAATTCATGAAATTTAACCCTTTTTCCAAGCCTAGCCGAAATTTATATACTACATTTATACTACATACATTTCACAAATTTTAGAATTTTCCATGGGTTTTACCACTTTTTCATTTTAGTCCCTAAATCAAGTTTTCATCAAAAATTGCTTTATAAAAGTTGTTTATCTATGAAAAACTTTTCATTCTCTACCATAAATTTCTAATTTTCAGCATATTCATCTATGACCCAAATTTCCTACCTTGATAACTTTTCAAATAAATCCCCTAAATAGAAAGATTAGACTATCCCGATTTCAAAAATATAGAAATTACTAAAAACGAGACTTGATTTCATACATTTTTAAGCTTGAAAAGTTTTCTTCCTCTTTCCAAGGGTTTCCATAGAAAAATTGGGGAAGATGATATGAAAATAGATGATTTTTTTCTTTTTAATTAATTATCATCTATTAATTTTATTGATTTCCAATTTAGTCCCTAACCTTTTCTAATTTTTCCATAGGTGAGTCATTAAAATATCTACTACTTACTCTTCAATGGTTTAATTACCATATAGTGACCTAAAGTTTTGAATTCCATAGCTCTTTGATACCTATAGCTAGTAGAACCAAACTCTTGCATTTTATACAATTTAGTTCTTTCCCTAATTAAACACACAATCAGTTAAATTTTTGTATCAAAATTTTCGTGTAACCTTCCTATCATGATGCCAAGCATAAAATAAAAATAAAATAAAATTTTCTTTTTGGCTCAGATTTGTGGCCCCGAAACCACTATTCCGATCTCACCGAAAATGGGCTGTTACAGTTATATTTAGTGGTATTAGAGCTATGGTTCAATTGATTATTGGACTATAATATAGTGCGTGTAAGTTTAGATATACATGCCATAATAGCTTGTAATAGTGTGATGCCTTCTGAGCCGAAGTGAACTCATTTTTCATATAGATAAACCATGTCGGTTGAATCAAATAGCGTCGTACCTAATGAAGTTGATAGTAATGTTCCTACTTTTGATCAAGGAGCTATTCGTAATATCCTTATTTTGTAAGGGTCTACAAGTAAGGTGAGAGATGCCTTTTTCTAGATGATGAACCAAATGTTCACCCAGTTTATGGGAGCTAACCCTTCAGCTGGACAACCACAAATGCAAACTCCACCCCCGATTGGTCCTTCTATAAAACCTTTTCATCCTCAAAACCCTAATGCGGTAAATGTTAATTGACCCCCGATTGACAAAATTCATAAATGCAGGGCAGAAGAGTTTCGAGGGAAGAAAGATGATAATCCAAAGAGAGCTGAATATTGGTTAAAAAATACTTAAAGGATTCTTGACAAATTATTGTGCACTTCTGAAGACAGTTTCAGATATAATGTGCCTTTGTTAAAAGAAGAAGCTTATCCGTAGTGGGTAACCCTAACATCGGCAGCCCCAAAAGACCAAGTGAATTGTGACTTCTTTCAGACTGAGTTCAAAAAGAAATATATCAGTCGGTTATATCTAGAAAAGAAAAAACGAGAGTTTATGGAATTAAGATAGGGGGATATGATAGTGGTTGAATACAAGCATGAATTTGTTCGTCTAAGCAAGTATGCCTGGGAACTTGTATCTACTGAGGCTAAGATGTGCTCACAATTCGAGTGGAGTTTGAATGAAGACATTTGAATGCTTGTGGTTGCGGTAGAGTTTGAAAGATTATGTTGTAGTATCAAAGTAAGTTCAGAAGATGGAAGTAATGCAAAATGAAAGGAAATGAGCCAAGTGTTAGAGCCGAGACACCAAAAAGCGGACGAGAAATTTCATAATTCAATCCTTCGCCTGTACTGAGATAGTATTTTTTTATGAGATTCCTTCATCTATCGTGTCAAATAGAGATCCAAGATTCACATCCAAATTCTAGAAACAATTACAAGAATCTCTTGGAACTAAGCGTTTTTTTAGCATAGTGTTCCATCTTCAAACTGAAGGTCAGCCAGAGTGGGTGATACAAGTTTTGAAAGATATATTGTGGAGTTGCGTTCTTGATTTCATTTTAGGGTGGGATAAATATCTTTCTTTGGCAGTGTTTGCATACAAAAATAGCTATCATTCTAGCCTTGGTGTCACGCCCTAAATTTTATTTATTAAATTTCTCAAGTTTGTATCACAAGGTAATTAGTACTCAAGTGGTTAAGGTGTTAATTAAATCCTATAGATCCTTTATTCAAATCCCCCTACACTCTATTTTATTTATTTTTCTCATCCTAACTGTAATTTTTGACTATTTTAGAAGGTCAATACTCCCCCTTTTCGTCCAAGTCTTTCCACAAAGGGGGAAATTCTCCTTCCTTTTGTTTAAGTCAAACTTTCCTTACAAAACCCCCTTTTCACTCATTTTTTTCCTCAAGATCCACTTTTCATTCCATTTGTCTCCAAACTTACCCAAAGTAAGCCTTTGAAATCTGGCCTTAGCACTCCCATAACCCTATTTTTCATTTTGATACTCCCATTTTTCCTCTTCTCCCCTCTCTTGCCATCCACCACCCTTTCGCCACTAGTTTTTGACTATTTTCTTCATTTTTCACCACCTTTGAAGTCAATTCTCCTTTAATCTCTTCCCCTCCTCCACCACTGATGGCAGTTGTACCACCACCTAAACTCCACTATCATCGTCGCCGTACCACTGTTGCACCGTCGCCGTGTTGCCGCCATCAACCACCGCCAATTTTTCTCATTTTTCTTTGTTTCTTCTCCTCTTTTTGAAAATCCTCTTGTAAACTCTTGAATCTGATTTTTAAATATTAAAGATCATCTTTCATATTATTTTTATCCCTAAACTCTTTTATTTTTTATTTATAGTGCCTAATCCCCCTCTTTGATTGATTTTTCGAGATTTTGTTGTCGAGTCTTTTGCTCTCCGTTTAATCGTAAGTATGAAGGACTATTGTCCTCGTTACACTTTCGTAATATTTTTTTTATTTAAAAAGGTTCTAACTATTCGATTTTGCACATTATTGAAGAGTATTCAAAAGTCCCGAAATTCGCACATCAATTGTAGAAAGGGTGATAGTTGACGACCTTTTTGCGTAAGTAGTGCTAAATCAGTGTTGTACTAGCATTCCACAGATTTTGCCTATAATAGACAATTTAGAAAAATTCAGGATATACAAGTCAAGTACAAAGGTGCAACTATATACACAAGTAAACAGAGAGGACTAAAGTGCTAATACAGAGAGCACATGCATGCTAAATAGAGAGCACTTAAGTGCTTAGAAATCAGAGAGCGCGCTGAGGATCCTTAATGACATGCCACTAATATCCTAATAGTTCTAATTTTGTCTACTTGGGCATAAAAGTTGAATTTCATATTTTATATACTTTACATAAGTATTTCAGAAAAAATTTTGCATTTCTCCATCATCTACAATTTAGTCCCAATTTCACAAATCACAAATATTACACCTTTTTCACATATATATTTCTTTCACAACATCTTTACTTAGTGTTCAAACAAATATACCATTTCATATTCTTCACCTATAATTCTCTTTACAAATCTCATAATTTCATAATATAACCTTTTATTTAATATCTATTTATAAATATATATAATTTACATTTCTATCTTATGTAATTTCATATTACAATATAATCATTTAAATAAAATAAATAAAAATCTTGTAGTACTTACAACAAAATGATTGAGATGATGTATTTTCTTTTCTTCTCACTCATTGGCCTTCTCTTTCCCATTTTCTTCAACTTGATCCTTTCCTTTCTTTTTTTTCTCTTCAATTTCATATAAAATATATATCATTTATAAGTTAAAACTAAAATTATATAACTTTTCTATGCTAGTTAATGAAAATAAACATGTAGGCATGATAATTTCATCATCTCTTAACTTAACTCCTTGAAAACCCAAAACCTTAACTCTTGCTTTTCTCTCTTTTAGCACATTTATGGAAGTTTTCTCAAGAGATTAAGATGCTCACTAGCCTTCTTTATAGTTTTTACTAAAGAAATTTCAAAGAAAAATGAAGGTTTTAAGCTTGGTTTGTTCAACAATGGAGGAAGGACACAAAGGGAAATAAAAGAAAAGTTTGATGGAAACTTGGGGGGTGAGTGACAATTTGGTGGATGAAAAAGATGATAACTTTCATCTTTTTCTCCACTTTTCTGGACAATTCCACTAAGAATATTTCATATTTTTTTATTAAAAAGCTCAAATTTCTAATAAGTCCTTAAGCCATCCATCTTTTCACTTTAGCCCTAATCATTATGTCTAAATATATCTACTTGGCTAATTACCATCTTACCTTTCTTCATCTTTTATATTTCCTAGGATGACTTATACTTCACCTTGGTTAAATTTCTTCTTAATGATTCCTTCTTTTTCATCACTACTATGTATCTCCTAACTTTTTATTTTTCTTACTTTGGCCTCAACAAATTCTCTATTCTTTCAATTAAGTCAATACTTCTATTTAAAATTTTCCTATCTAAGCAGCATTTTCTATTCTCCTATCAGGTCTAAATACTTCCTAATTGAATACTCAAAATTTCTATTTGTTCTATTTAAAGAATTTTTCTCTAATTCTTAACCAGATCCATCACTGTACATAACTCCCGAGTTAAAACGAAAATGTTACAAGATTGGATGACTAGACATAATGCTATGGTTGACTGTTGAACTAGAAGTGTATGCCTAGTGAGTACTGAGGGTAAATAGATATTGATGTCTTGTAAATAGTTAGAATTGGTGAACAAAATTATTTTTGCAATATCCACCAAGAAAGTGATTATCAAGGGCGCAAATGCTTATCTGGCATACATGATAGATATGCCCGAGTGTAGGAGTGAGATTAGTCAAGTTTCAGTGGTGAGAGAGTTTTTAGATGTGCTTCCGAAGGAACATCATGGAATGCCTCCTGAGAGAGGTAGAGTTTTTAATTGATTTGGAACCTGGGACAGCTCCTATATCGTGTACTCCCTATAAAATGGCATTGTTGGAGCTTAAATAATTAAAAGAATATTTGCAAGATCTATTGAGAAAGGGTTTTATTAGGCCTAGTGTGTCACCATGGGGTGCGTCAATTTTTTTTTTGTTAAGAAAAAGGATAGATCTATGCGGCTATGTATAGCCTACCGCCAACTGAACAAGGTTCCGATAAAAAATAAGCACCATCTGGCAAGGATTGAATATTTAGTTGATCAGTTAAATGGGGATACAATTTTTTCAATGATAGACATAAGGTCAAGATATTATCAAGTAAATATTAAAGGTGATGATGTGCCGAAGACAACCTTTCGGTCAAGGTGTGGCCACTATGAATTTTTGGTAATGCCTTTTGGGTTGACAAATGTGCCAGCTGTATTCACGGATTTAATAAACAAGGTGTTTCAGCCTTATTTAGATCAGTTTGTAGTGGTCTTTATTGATGATATATTAGTTTATCCTAAGAATGAGATCGATCATGAATAGCATTTGAGAATTGTGTTGAGAACCCTGCGTGATAATTAGTTGTATGCAAAGCTTAGTAAATGTGAGTTTTGGTTGAAAGAAGTGCATTTTTTAGGGCATGTAATCTTAGTTGAGGGTATTATGGTGGATCTTGTTAAGGTTAAGGAAATTCTTAAGTGGGACTCGCCCAAAAACGTTTCTAAAGTCTGCAACTTTTTGGGGTTAGTTGGGTACTACAAGAGGTTTGTGAAGGGTTTCTCGATGTTAGCATCACTTCTAACTAGGTTGTTGAAAAAGAAAGAAAATATTGTATAGAGTGATGAATGTCAACAAAGCTTTGAGAAATTGATGACAATTTTGACTGAAGCTTCGGTATTAGCACAACCAGGTTATGGGTTTGGGTGTATAGTTTATACAGATGCATCTCTAAACAAGTTAGGATGTAACCTCCCAAACCCGGCCTAGACATTATGGCTAAATTGAGAAGGCTACATTACCCACAAAAATGGCTAAGCTAACTTACGTTACTTTTGAAGAACTTAAATAAACTCATTTTATAGAAAACCGTAGTTGTACTTTGTGTTAGCGTAAAAGCATTCATTCAATAGGTCGTGTATACTTAGGATTGATTCTATTGTTGATAGTGTTGTTTTAGAAAAATTGTTTGCTTGTCGCTCTTCTTAAAAAAAAAACTCAATTTTAAACTAATGCAGCGAAAAAAAAAACTATTTTTCAAGTTATTTTGGAAACTTAGTTGCCTTCTTGATTTGTTTTTCAAAAATGGTTCATTTGCAATGCAGCGGAAATTAGGTAACAATGTCAAATTTTACTTAAGTCAGATATCATGCATTTCTCGGCTATTATGCTTGAGTAATCCATGCATGCAAAAATCCCCAAATGAAAAGTTTCAAAGCTACAGACTAGAAATACTTAAAAATTACAAACCAAAACCAGTAAAGACTAATTAATACTTATTAAAAGTAGTCTGAGGTCCAAGATGATTCTTCAAATGTTGAGTCTGGTCCTAATTTCGAGGTTTACTTGAAAAGTTAAATATTATTGGGGAGTGAGCTTATGAAAAGCTCAGTGTGAGTTGAACAATTATTTAAACGAACAAAAACATAAATATTGAATATTTGAAACATTAGTATTAACAGAAGAATGCAAAACCATCATTGGAATTTCATATCATTACATAGCGATTATCAATATTGATGTTAAACGGTGTATGAGCATGGGTCATCATTCATTAGAATAACAATCATCAATTTCGATACCATTCAATACAACACAACATAATACGTAGCATAAATCAATAACATTCAAATATGTCATGAGCATGATATAATGAAAAAAGGTTCCTACCCATACCATCTGTTACACACCACGAGTTTCCCAAAACCCGTCATCCAAACTCCAAAACATTATGGGCTTAAGCCTGTTGTGGTTAAAACCATCGATAACAATATGCAGAAAATTTTGCCAGTAAAAATGCAGACAAGCTACCAGTAAAAATGCGATAAATTGCCATTCCCCTTAGTACTCCAGGTGCAGTGCACTGGCTATGAATAATGCGGACTTAATATGCCACCAGTACTTCACGGAACTCCTCCGTCAACCAGAAAATCCCAACCCAATGCATATGCAATATGTCACACAATCTCATACATAAGCATATCTCAATAGTTTTCACATTCATTTGACATGCTCAACATGCCCTTAATAATCACATACTTTTAGTAAATGCAAACTATGTTTCAATCTTTCGAATTACCATTGTGTTGGTGTCAGTCAATATCATTCAATTTCACATGCTTTACGGATTTTTATTGTTGATAAATAGCATCCTTTTCAGTACACAATATAACAAATATCTCATGCGTTTAATGTAACATCTCTAGCCTGTATCCGTTGCCGGAACAGGGTTTCGAAGCATTGCAAGAACATTCAAAAACATTTACTAATAACTTAAATAAATTACTATTCATTTACCAAGATCATCCATAACGTCCCTTGATTAGGCCCTCGAGGCCCGATACGAGCATTAGAATCGAGTTAGGACTTAATCGGGAACTCTAAGAATTTTTCGCGGCTTTTCAAATTTTCTTCCAATGTCCAGGGCTCACACACCCGTGTGGCCCAAGGGACATGCCCATGTTGGAGGCCATGTTTGACCCCGTGTAACTCTTTGCCTTGCACATACGGCCATGCCACACGTCCGTGTCTCTGCACTTGTGGTTAATTAATTTAATTAGAAATTAGGTGCACGTTTCACAAGGCCAAGACACACGCCTATGTTCTGGGCTATGTGGCATACACGGCTGAGACACACGCCCGTGTCTCTACCCATGTGCTCAATTCTGAGCATTTTTTTTCTCAAAATTAAGGTGAAGGGGACACACGGCCTAACCACATGCTCATATTACCAGGCTGTGTGTCACATGGTCTAGACACACGCCCGTGTGTCTGCCCGTATGGACAAAATAAAGCCATTTCTAACTTCATTTCTCACCCAAAATTTCACCCAAGACCTGCACTTGAAACACACATCCAATACCAACCAATTCAAGCATTCAAATTGTGCAATTTTTATCATTCATAAGGTATATCACTACAAGCATACATGATCACGACCTTATCTTAGTTTAATTTAAGCATTCATAACATTGATCACATATTCTTAACATAACACATGTGTATATATATTTATATCATAATGATCTACTTAGCCATACCAAAATGAACCATTACTAACTATTCTAATGGCTAGGTTAGAAAATAACATTTCAAGCCACTATTGGCCAAGTTGTCCTATACATGCCATTATACCAAAATGATTTTACTAAGTATACCCAAAATGACTAATTGATAATGTGACAATGCTCTAGTGATCTCCAACCCTCGTGAACTTTCGAGCATTATAAAATAGGTGAAAAATAAAACGGAGTAAGCGTTACATGCTCAGTAAGTTCGTATAAGGGAAACTAAACTTACCAATCTTATTTATTAAATCTATGCATACAATGTTATGTTTCCATCCATTTGGCTAAATTGCATAATCACATACATTCAATCAAACATGTTAGTCACCAAAATCTTCATATCAATCAAGTAACATAGATGAGCTCATCAAGCAATATTCTTTCAAGTCATTATCATATCGTCTCAAGATTTTCATGCCATGTCAAGAGTTATATGTCCATTGAATCATTGAATTCCGATGGATGCTCAAGTAGTACACTCGAAGTGTACGATTCAATAATCCGTCAATTCCTTATTCATAGGTACCCATTAGGGAACATACCAAGAAACACTCTCTCGAGCCACATATCGTATAACAAGATTACCATCCCAGGCTAAATCCTTTATATAATGTATGCTTAGAAGGGCTCGATTAGAATTACCAATCCAGGCTAAACCCTAATCATAATGTATGCTTGAGATGTATTATATCGGGATTAACCATTCAGGCTAAATCCTTTCTATAACAAGGTTAATGGGATTACTCATTTGAGCTAAATCCCGTCCGCAACAAATGCAGGACCTTATTAGTTTTGGGAAAGCGCATATAATCATTGAAATTCATATTCAATCGAGACTTAACCCTTTATAACCATTTCAAGCATGTATCAATTTTCCATCATAGCATACAAGTAAAGCACATCAACATAAATCACATTACATACAACACAACATTCAATTAACATAATTACATACCCGATTAAGTTACATGAACTTACCTCGACATTTGTTCGCGTAAAAAGCCTACTAATCCAAAACCTTTTCTTTTCCTCGATCTAACCTCGAATTAGTGTTGCCTAGATCTATATATAAATGAATTTAACTATCAATTTCACACATTTCATATTTAAATAGACTCAATTTACGTCCTAGGAAAAATTACCATTTTACCCCTAACTTTTCTATAAATTTTGTTTGTCCCTAGGCTCGGAAAATGAAACTTGTGTAAATTACTCCCTTTTCCAAGCCTAACCAAATCCCCATTACAAATTTTCTATCACATGTATTCATAAAATTTTAGAATTTTTCATCAAATTTTACAACTTTTCATTTTAGTCCCTAAATCATGTTTTCATCAAAAATCACTTTGTAAAAGTTGTTTATCTATCAATAATTTTCATTTTCTATCATAAATTTCTAATTTCCAGCATATACATCCATGACCCATTTTTCATACCTTGTTAACTTTTCAAATTAATCCATCAAATAGGGAGATTAAGCTATCCCAGTTTCAAAAATACCAAAATTACTAAAAACGGGACAAGAAAACTTACCTAATTAGGCCTTGAAAGTTTCTTTTCTCTCACCGAGGGTTTCCATGTGTTTTTAGGTTGAAGATGACAATAATAAGATGATATTTTCTTTTATCATCTTTTAATTAATTTAATTATTTCAAATTTCAATTTAGTTCTTGACCTTTTCTAATTTTTCCTGGATGAGTTACCAAGAATCTACATACTTTTCTTTAATGGTCTAATTACCTTATAAGGACCTTAAGTTTTGAATTCCATAGCTATTTAATCCTTATAGCTACTAGAATTTAACTTTTGCATTTTATGCGATTTAGTCCTTCTCGTAATTAAGCACTTAATCGATAAAATTTTCATGTCAAAAATTTCACATGACATGCTTATTATAATAAAAACCATATAATGAAATAAAATTAAATCAAAATTTCAGATCAAATTTGTGGTTTCGAAACCACTGTTCCGATTTCACTGGAAAATGGGTTGTTATAACTCTCCCCCTTTAGGGATTTTCGTCCTCAAAAATCTTACCAGTAAAAAGATTCGAGTATTGCTTCCTCATAGTATCCTCCAGCTCTCAGGTAGCCTTTTCTATACTGTGTCGTTGCCAAAGAAATTTTACTAAAACTACCTTTTTATTTCTTAACTCTTTTGTTTCCGGAGCTAAGATTTTGATTGGTTCTTCACTATATGTCATATCAGGTTGGATCTCTACCTCTGTCGGAGAGATAACATGTGATGGATCAGATCGATACCGCCGTAGCATAGACACATGAAAGAAATTATGCATCCGAACAAGCTCTGGTGGTAAAGATAATCGATATGCAACCGGTCCAATTCTTTCCGTAATCTTATATGGTCCAATGAACAGTGGACTCAGTTTTCCTTTGCGTCCAAACCGGATAACTTTCTTCCAAGATGGTACTTTCAAGAATACTTTGTCACCGACTTGAAATTCTATTTTTTTCGCTTTAAATCAGCATAAAACTTTTGACGATTAGAGGCTGCTTTCAAGCTGTCTTGAATGACTTTCACTTTTTCCTGGTCTCTTGGACCAAGTCAACTCCGTGTAACTTTTTCTCATTGAGTTCTGTTCAGTACAATGGAGTTCTACATTTGTAACACCCCTTACATGCATTCCACACTGAAACAGTGTACGAGGTATTACCAGAACATAACACATACCATTAAATAAAATCGAGACAAAAATATGGCATCCAATTGGATCATGAAACATTATAACATATGCCTTTAACAATATTAGCCAACTTCAATGGCTTTGTACAAAATATTTGATCACATACTGTAACCAATATTTTAAATCTAGGCAATTATGACACGTAACAACATAACTAAGCCTACTATACATGCCATAATTCAAAATGTTTAGTACAAATATCAAAAGTATTGATAGTGAGGGCAGATCTTCAACGATCTTTAACTCCCGTGCTAGCCGGATGACACTATAAAACAAAAGAGAGAAAAGAAAGTAAGCTTATTGCTTAGTAAGTAAGTATATAAATAATAAATAAGGAATCTAATATGTTTACAAAGTAACTCAATTAGATCTATTTTTAATTTCACTATTTACTCCAATTTGATCAAGTTGTCCCTCCTGCGTCATGTTCACTGAATAAATCATAACTCGAGTTATGAAACTTGAAATCTAATTCTGTAAATTTTCCTTGAAACTAAAATCATATATATACTTACTAATTTTTTTCTAGAATTTTTGGTCTGGCCAATTAGTACAGTTTATTAGTTAAAGTCTCCCCTATTTCAGGGTTTGGCCCCTTTGACCCCTATGTATTACGATTTAGATATCTCCCTGTACAGAGTTTCCTGACTATGCCGTTTATTTCTTATAAAACTAGACTCAATAAGGATTTAATAAATGTAAGTTAAAACTCCTAATTGTTTCTTTACAATTTATGGTGAATTTTTAAAGTTAGAATAGGGGATCATGTAGTCATTCTGAACAAGTCTCACAAAAATATAAATTTCTCAAAATATAAGATTCCTTTACTTGCTCTGTTTCTTTTACATGAAAATAAACTCATTAAGATTTAAATTCATATCTCACTTAGCCTCTAATTAAATTCCCACTATTTTTGGTGATTTTTCAAATTCACATCACTGCGACTGTCCAAACAGTTTTATTATCAATTTTTGATCTTTCACACTTTGGTTGCATTCATTGCCTATCCTTAATTTTTCCAACTTCCAGTTACATATCGAGCTTATTACTCATACGTTACACATGTATATTCTTACACTTATCATTACAAGATCATACATAATTTCATTTAGTCGATTTTCCCGTTGAACACTTCGGATCGAGTCCCCGATACTTGGTGGTTTCAGCACGTAGTGCCACCCATCACATAGTTCAGCTCTCTTGTACACATGGTGAACATGAACACTTAGAATGACCCATGTGACCTAGCCACTTAATCTCATAGCTCTCTTGTCTACATGGTGTCCTTCACCTGGAACCACACATGCAATCTAGCTACCACATAGTATCTCGTAGCTCTCTTGTCTATATGATGTGCGCTCAGCACCATACATGTGACCTAGCTACCATATAGTATCCTGTAGCTCTCTTGTCTACATGATGTGTGCTCAGCACCATACATGTGACCTAGCTACATATCATCTATATCTTTTGATTCCGAAGGTTCAACCAAGAAGTATTTCACTTTCTAATACTTACTTTCATTCTTCCAACAATCGATTATGATTCAAAATCAGCTACATTATATAAAATATGCTGGAATATACAAACATAAATAAAGATAATGTATTATTTATATACAAACTTACCTCAGTGCAAAATATGGAAATTTTGCAATTTAGTCTGAAGTCTTTTCCTTCCCCCGTTCGAGGTCGATTCCACGCCTTTCTTGATCTATAGCAACACATTTAGCTCATTTAACACTCATACTATCTATTTCAATCCAAAAATCACATTATGGAAAAATAATGTTTTTTCCCCTAACTTTTACAAAATTATGATTTTGTCCCTAGGCTCGAAAATTTAATTCCAGGCCTTATTCTTATGTTTTATGACATGTTGAGCATTTTTCTCTTCTATGACAACATCAAATTCTCACTCTAACATGTACTTATGAACATTAGGTATTTTTACCGATTATGCTGTTTTGCTCGTTTTCGCTAAAAATCCTTAGAAAAGATCGTTCTCCTAACTTCAAACATTCATATTCGACCATCAAACATCAAAATACATGCATATCATTTATGGGTAAATTTTTAAACATAAACCCTAACTCGAAATAATGGTAGAAATAGGTAGACTGAGCTACGAGGATTTCAAAAATGTAAAGAACATTAAAAACGGGGCTTGAATGCACAATTGAGCTTGAAAGCTTGGAAAAAACCCTAGCTATGGTGTTTATGAGAGTTTCGGCCAAGCTTGGTGAAGATGATACCAATTTTGGCTTTGTTTTCCCATTTTATTATTTTATTTAACAAATGACTAAATTACCCTTCATTAAAAACTATGGTGTTTTATCTTCCTTTAGGTATTTTTGTCCAAACTAATATAATGGTCTAATTACTATCTAAAGACCTCTACTTAAAACCCTCATTTCAATTAAATACTTTATAAACTAGAAAACACATTTTTCACTTATTTCAATTTAATCCCAAACATCAAATTAAACACCCAGTCATAAAATTTTCAACCTTCGATCCGTGGTTTCAAAACCACTGTTCTGTTTTGGCCCTAAATCAGGCTATTACAACATTTACGTCCATACAAGGCTTCATGCGGTGCCATTTTAATATAGATTGATAACTGTTATTATAAGAAAACTCAACCAAAGCCAAATACCTTTCCCAGTTACCTTCAAACTCAAGTATACAACACCGAAGCATATCTTCCAAGATCTATATTACCCATTCAGATTGACCATCAATCTGGGGATGAAATGTAATACTAAAGTGTAACTGAGTACCCAGAGCTTCTTGCAATTTACTTTAGAATCGAGATGTAAACCGGAGATCTCTATCTGAAATAATGGAGACAGGCACTCCATGCAATCTGACAATCTTAGAAACGTACAATTCAGCCAATCTATCCAAGGAATAATCCATATGTACCGGAATGAAGTGTGAAAACTTTGTCAATCGATCAATAATTACCCAAATGACATCTTTCGTCTTTGGAGACAGGGGTAATCTCGTTACAAAGTCTATGGTAATTCTTTCCCATTTCCATTCTGGTATTGTAACCGGCTGTAATAGTCCAGAAGGCAACTGATGTTTAGCTTTTAATTGCTGACATATCAAACATTTAGATACAAACTCAAAAAAATCTCGTTTTATTCCCGGCCACTGGTACATCTTTTTCAAATCATTATACATTTTATTACTACCAGGATGTATAGACATGTTACCATTGTGAGCTTCATTCAAAATCTTCTATACTAGTTCTGAACCTTTCGATACACATACTCTGCCTCTGAATAACAAATAATCATCGGTCCTAATCTGAAATTCTGAGTTAGGAGTCAATTCACTTTGTACCCCATCTTGCTTGCAACTTACTATCATTTTTTTGAGCTTCAGAGGTCTGTCGCAAAAACATTGGTCTAGCTTTTAACTCAGCTATGATTAAACCATCTTCAGAAAATGACAATTGGGTGCTCATTGCTTGCAAAGTATATAGAGATTTTCTGCTTAAAGCATCCGCCACTATGTTGGCTTTTCCCGGATGGTAGTCAATAGCAAGATCATAATCTTTCTGTGACATCAAAGATTTTAGACTTTTATGATAAATGAATATGTGACATTTTTCCCCAAACATGTAATGCCGCCAGATTTTCAATGCAAACACTATGACTGTCAATTCGAGATCGTGTGTCGGGTAGTTCTTTTCATGTGGCTTTAGCTGTCGAGAAGCATAGGCTACTACTTTACCATCTTGCATTAAAACACAGCCTAAACCATTCAATGATGCATCACTGTAAACTGTAAATTCCTTACTTGATTCTGGCTGGACTAACACAAGTGCTTCTGCCAATAAATCCTTTAATCTGTCAAAACTCTGTTGGCATTTATTAGTCCACTCAAACTTTACATCTTTTTGCAGCAGATGAGTCATCGTGGAAGTTATCATTGAATAACTTTTTACAAATCTCTGATAATAACCAGCTAGTCCCAGAAAACTTCGAACTTCAGACACATTCTTCGGTGGCTTCCAATTAACAATGGCTTCAATTTTATTTTGGTATACTCTAACACTTTCAACAGATACTATATGCCCAAGGAAACTAACTTCCCGTAGCCAAAATTCACATTTACTGAATTTGGCATACAATTGCTTCTCTCATAGAGTTTGCAACTGTGACAGTCCTAAGTAGACCCTAGTCGAAAAGTGGTTTCGGGACCACGAAACCGAGTTTTATAAATAATTGAAAGTTATATTCTATGTTCATGAGGTGAGTAAATGCATGTGTAAAAATTTCAAGCATTAATTTTGCCATTTGTATGTGAAATTTTGAAACGGGACTTATGTGAAACATTGGTAAAATAGGTTAGGTAAATATATAAAGTGATCTAATAGAGCATGTATTCAAAAATGTGGGCTTGCATGTCAAATTACCCACTTTTGAGATGGTGGTCGGTCATGATATGGTGTTTTATATATAATATGTGTTGTGATTTAAGATATTATATTACAAATGAATTAATAAAAGAAAAAAAGAAGAGATATTAGATAATAGTTAGTGGGAGGAGAAACCAAAGTTGGTTCATCCTTGTCCTCCATTGCCGTACCCTAAAGGGAGGGAGAAGAAAGTTTGGTTGCTTTAATTTTTGGCTTAGAAGATGGCTAGAATGAGGTATGTATTGAATGATTCTTGAAAATCTATGCATGTTTGAGATGAAATGGTCTTGAGATTTGGCTTGATTAAATGGGTAAAATGCTAAGTGTATTAAAGATGATGTAATGGTTATTTTGGTTTATGGGAAGTAAATATAAATGATGGTTATAAGCTGTTTTATGATTTGATAATGGTGATTAAATCTTGTAGTTAAGTGTTTAGATATATATATATTAATAATGAATTTAGTTGTACTTGCTATGTGAGAAATATGCAATGCTATAGGTATTTGATTATTAGATATGGTTATTTTAAGTTGATTTGTAATGGTATGATTGCATTGATGAATTGGTTTGGAAATGGTGGATAATATGTACATGAATATTAGGATAGGGCTTTAAGTTCATATTGATAAGTATGCAATATAGGTATTTGGTATGTATATATATTGTTGATGTCGTATGCATTGGTCATTTTTTTATGATTTGTAATGGTAAAAATAAATTTGTATCACTTTGTGTTATTTATATAAGTGGCTGTATGTTCGGCCATGGTAATTGGCTATCTAGGTTCCATTTACAATGGCAAGTAATGTGAATTCTTGTTTGTGCATGTGAATTAGGTATTAGTGAAATAAACATAAAAGTTAGTCATGGTATATTTCATAAACACATTATGCAATCGGTTATACGATTATCAACTGTGACTATTAAAGAAGTAATGTTGAATAAGTAATGAAACAAATTCATTTGTTTTAATTAAGCTCATGAGCAAAGAGGATCTAAATCAGATAAGGGGAAAGAGAAAGCCGTCGAGTAGCCTATCCGCAGTTGCTCAAATAAATAAAGTAAGTTCTTAAGTAATTGAGTTTGATTCCTTTGTAAGTTTTAAGTTTTAAAACGGGATGAATATGAATTATGTATATACGTTAAGGTCAATGACTTTTCTAAATGACGGCATATATGATATTATGTTTTAAATATGTGAATGAGAACTTTACAGAGTAAATTGTATAAATCTGCAAAGGACAGCAGCAGTAGCGTGTTTTGGAAAAATTACCATAAATTGTGGGAGTTGAGTTAAAGGCTGAATAAATTATGTAATTAAAGCTTGGTGCGTCTAGTTTCGTATAAAAGAAATCATGTAAGTAAAGGAGTTGCCAATAATGAGATTTTCAAAGTTGTGTGAGACAGAGTCAGAATGGCTCCGAAATCCCCTGTTCAGTATTTGGAAAATCATTATAAATTGTAAAAAAATGATTATAAGATAAAACTATATGCTTAAGCTCCTTAATGAGTCTAGTTTCAAACAAAATAAACGAAAACATATTTTGAATTCTGTACAATGAGAAATTAAATTCTTAGTGAAGAGTAGTCAGAGTAATCAAGCAGTAAAATAGGGGAAACTTTAAGAAAAATCTGGTATTGATTGGCCAAACCAAAAATTCTAAAAATTTTATGGATAGAGGATATACGAGTCTATTTTCATGGAAAATTAACGGCACATAATTTGGAATTTCGTAGCCCCAGTTACAAATAATTTAACGACTGTTTCTTAGGAAAACAGCTTGTAGAGAATTTGTGGTTATGTTGTAAACATGGATAAAACTTGTTTTAGTTGCTCATAAGCTATTGATTAAACCCATACGTGAATTCTAAATTGTGATATTATAAAATGATATATGAGTGTTAGATGGATCTTTGATATTAAAATTTGTGAAATTGTAAGTTTATAAGTATTCGAATATGAAATGATAGTATGGCATGAAATTGAATTATTCACTGGAAAATGATAGATGTAGATTCAGCCAAGACAAAGTGTATACATGAAAGTATATGTGGTATGTGAAGTATATTTGGATAATTGTGATGTGAATACATGAAAATTATTATTTTGATTTAGGATTTTATGTGATGAATGTGAATGTGCATATATGTGATAAGGCCGAATGGCCAATGTGATGAATGTGAACATGCATATATGTGATAAGGCCGAATGGCCAATGTGATGAATGTGAACATGCATATGTGTGATAAGGCCGAATGGCCAATGTGATGAATGTGAACATGCATATATGTGATAAGGCCGAATGGCCAATGTGATGAATGTGAACATGTATATATGTGATAAGGCAGAATGGCCAATGTGATGAACGTGGAAGTGTATATATGTGGTAAAGCCGAATGGCTAATGCGAAATGTGTATGAGATGGATATGAGGTAAAGCCGAATGGCTAATGCGAAACGTGTATGAGATGGATATGTGGTAAAGCCAAATGGCTAATGTGAGATATGTATGAGATGTGTATATATATATTGTGGCCAAATGACAAACGGCGGAAGGTGTGTTTTATTAGATATTTGATGAGGTAAATGAATTACAAATATGATAGTCGATGTGAATGTTGTAACGTGTGAATAAATATGCATGAAACTCTATGATGTAAACCCGGGATTAAAGACCAGATGACCATATGTGGTGACTACGTGCAGGTTAAGACCACGACTTCGTGTGGAGATTTCATCTGAGCTAAAGGTCTCGCCGATAATCTGAGTAGAGTTTAAAGCTATAAGACTTCGCAATGAGAATTGCTTATAAATATATTCAATGCGAAAGGTTAAACAGGTATGTACTCCAAGTTTATATGTGAGCTTGATTTGAACTAAATCATAAGGTAGTTATGTGATGCATACATGAGCAATCTATGAGACTATTCCTATGATTATGTGACATCGGATCAGTGTGAGAGGTTATGTGAAATTATAAAATATATCTATGTCACATGAGCTCACTTTTATGTGAAAGTTTATCTGCTTATTGTATATGATGAGATGTGCATATTCGGTAAAGGGATGGTATGCCAGAAGGAAGAGTGAAATAAAAATACGAACAACTATGTTATAATTTGATTGTTATCTGTTGACATCGCTTAAAACTTACTAAGCATTGTAATGCTTACTCGTTTACTTTGTTTCCTCTGCTTTATAGATCTCATTTGGAAGCTACAGTGCTCGGGGATCGTCGACAACTAGTCACACTATCACTATCCACCGCTTGTTATCAAGTTATGTTTTGAATTATTTTATGGCATGTATAGAATAAACCAAATGGTCAAGAATATTTTGGTTAATGTATATAAGCCATGCGAAAATGGCATCTTTTGAATGTGTACTTATAGAAGTTTAAATTGTATCCTCGATCATTCTTTAGTATTTATCTAAAGGAATGTTCAAAAAAAAATTTTACTGTTCTGATATGAGTTTCAAGTCTGGTAATGCCCCTTCACCTATTCTGGCGACGGATACGGGATAGGGGTGTTACAGCAACACAATTCTTAAATGCTCAGCATGCTCATTTTCATTCCGAGAGTAACCAAAATATCATTTATAAATACCACCACAAACCTATCCAAATACGGGCTAAAAATTCTGTTCATCAAATCCATAAACACTGCAAGTGCATTGGTCAAGCCAAATGGCATCACAAGAAACTCATAGTGTCCATACTTGTATCTAAAAGTTGTCTTTAAAACATCCGATTCTTTTACCCATAGTTGATAATAACTAGAACGAAGATCAATCTTTGAAAATACAGTAGCACATTTTAACTGGTTAAACAAGTCATCAATACGAGGCAATTGATGCTTGTTCTTTATTGTAACTTTGTTGAGTTGTCTGTAATCAATGCACAACCTTAACAATCCATCTTTCTTCTTTACAAATAGAACCGGTGCACCCCAAGGTGAGAAACTAGGTTGAGCAAAACCTCTGTCAATCAACTCTTGCAACTGTACTTTCAGCTCTTTCAATTCAGTAGGAGCCATTCTGTAAGGTGCTATAGATATAGGTGCAGTACATGGAATAAGATTTATAGAAATTTCCACTTCTCTAATCGGTGGTAAACCAGGTAATTCTTCTGGGAATACATCAGGAAATTCATATACAACCGGCATTGATTGAATTTTTGACTCAGATACTTTAGTATCCATCACATATGCAAGATAGCATCACACCCCTTTCTAACATATTTCTGTGTTGATATTGCTAAAATCGCATTAGGTAATCATCCAGTTTATCAGATTCAACATGAAGCAATTCACCATTCTCACATTTCAATAGAATATATTTCTGCTTACAGTTTACCAGTGCATCATATCGGGTTAACCAATCCATTCCCAAAATCACATTAAATTCATCAAATGGAAATAATATCAAGTTAGCCAGAAAGCAATAACCTTTTACCATCAACGAACAGTTCTTACAGACTTTATCCACCATAACACACTGGCCTAGGGGGTTTGAAACTTTAACCACAAATTCAGTGAATTCAATAAGTAAATTTCTAACAGACACTAAGATCGTGCATATGTATGAATGTGTGGAACTAGGATCAATCAATGTAGTAATATTAGTATCAAGTAGAGAAAATGTACCAGTAATGACGTCTAATGCAGAGGTATCTTCTCTAGCACGAATAGCATATGTCCTTGCAAGTGCTCGTACCTCTGAACTAACTATTGTATCATTGGTAGTACCTCGACTACCACCAACATTGTCGAGATAACAGGGTGGTTGCCCCTTGAGACAGAATTACTCGGCTTTGGAGTTGGTTCTATCTCTTTTTAAACTCTTTTTGGGACAATCTCTGAAAAAATGCTCAAGTGAACCACATCCAAAATTCTAGACCGACATTCCCATGATGAAATTTTGTTACAATGTTTACATTTTGGTTTGGGATTATCGACACTACCCACACTGGTCACAGACAGAGATGAAGACCTCGGGTTAGAACGTTGAGAGCCCTGCTCTTTTCCAAAATATCCCGTAGAGGTGGTCACACGATCATAATACTTCTTTAATTTCTTAGAAGCAAAAGATTGTGACTTACTCATAGTTCTTTTTCTAGAAACCCGAGCCTCTCTTTTGGCTTGTCTCTTTTCTTTACTAAATTCCTCCGCTTTGTGGGCTCGATCAACTAATACTTAAAGTTCTCTTATTTCGAGAATTCCAATCAACAATTTGATGTCTTCATTTAAACCTTCTTCAAAGAGTTTGCAAATTTTAGCCTCGGTTAGAACCCATTCCTTAGCATACTTGCTCAACTGAACAAATTCCCGTTTATATTCAGATACAGTCATGTTTCCTTGTTTGAGCTCTAGAAATTCCTTCTTTTTTCTGATCCATAAACCTCTGACTCACATACTTCTTCCTGAATTCAGCTTAGAAGAATTCTCATATAAAATTTTCTCTCGGTACCACTAAAGTTATGGTATTCCACCAAATAAGTTATATCTTTCAGTAGGGATACTGCACATTTCAGACATTCGGTAGGTGTGCAGGTTAGTTCATCAAAAACTCGGATAGTGTTTTCTAACCAAAACTCAGCCATTTCCAGATCATTATCTGCGGTAGCTCTAAATTCTTTTGCCCCATGGTTGTAGATTTTATCTATCGGACGCTTACCAATTCTAACAGGTTCGACACCCTATTGTACCTCAGGAATCGGTTGGGGAGCAGGTGAGGGAGGTCGTTGTATAGTAGTGTTTGTTCTCAAGTACTATGTGAACCATTCATTCATCATTTGAAAGAAGGCTTGTTTTGCCTCCTCACTTCAACCCTCAGACACGGGCCTTTCACTACCAAATGCAGACGCAACTCTTTGCACTAAAGCTGAAGCATTACTCTCAGCTTCCTCAGATTTAGCTCTAAATCAGTTGGATGACATTACTATATGAAAAACACATTTAAAATAATCAGGAGTCATCACACTATCACAATTTATATAATGACATGTATAGCTAAACTTGTGTTTGCTACGTCAAATCTGAGAATCGATTAAATCGTAGCTCTGATACCACTAAATGTAACACCCTTAGCCCGTATCCATTGACAAATAGGGATTCAGAGCATTACTAAAACATTCATAAACATTTACGAATAACTTAAATAAATTACTATTCATTTACCAAGATCATTCATAATGTCCTTTGATTGGCCGTTTGAGGCCCGATACGAGTATTAGAATCGAGTCGGGACTTAATCAGGAACTCTAAGAATTTTTCATGGCTTTTTCAAAATTTTTCCAAGGTGCAGGGCTCACATGTCCATGTCGCCTAAGGGACAAACTCGTGTTGGAGGCCGTGTTCAACCTCGTGTAACTCTCTGACTTGCACAAACGACCATGCCATACGCCCGTGTCTTTGCCCGTATGGTTAATTAATTCAATTCGAAATTAGCTGCAGATTTCACACAAGTAAGACACACGTCCGTGTCTCTGCCTATGTGCTCAATTCTGAGCATTTTGTTTCTCAAAATTAAGGTGCAGGGGACACATGGCCTAACCACATACCTATGTTACCAGGCTGTGTGTCATACACGGTCTAGACACACACCCGTATGTCTGCCTGTATGGACAAAATGAAGTCATTTCTAACTTCATTTCTCACCCAAAATTTCACCCAAGACCTGCACTTGAAACACACATCCAATACCACCCAATTCGAGCATTCAAATTGGGCAATTTCTATCATTCACAAGGAATATCACTACAAGCATACAGGATCACAACCTTACTTTAGTTTAACTTAAGCATTCATAACATTGATCACATATTCTTAACATAACACATGTGTATATATATTTATATCATAATGATCTACTTAGTCATACCAAAATGAACCATTACTAGCCATTCCAATGGCTAGGTTACAAAATAACATTTTAAGCCACTATTGGCCAAATTGCCCTATACATGTCATTATACCAAAATAATTTTACTAAGTATACCTAAAATGACTAATTGATAGTGTGACGATGCTCTAGTGATCTCCAACCGTCGCGAGCTTCCGAGAACTATAAAACAGGGGAAAAATAAAACGGAGTAAGCATTACATGCTTAGTAAGTTTGTATAACGGAAACTAAACTTACCAATCTGGTTTATTAAATCTAGGCATACAATTTTATGTTTCCATCCCTTTGGCGAAATTGCCTAATCACATACATTCAATCAAACATGTTAGTCACCAAAATCTTCATATCAATCAAGTAACATAGATGAGCTCATCAAGCAATATTCTTTCAAGTCATTATCATATCGTCTCAAGATTTTCATGCCATGTCAAGAGTTATATGTCCATTGACTCATTGAATTACGATGGATGCTCAACTAGTACACTCGAAGTGTACGATTCAATAATCCGTCAATTCCTTATTTAAGGGTACCCATTAGGGAACTTACCAAGAAACACTCTCTCAAGCAACATATCATATAATAGGATAACCAGTCCAGGCTAAATCCTTTATATAACGTATGCACAGAGGGGCTCAATTAGGATTACCAGTCCAGGCTAAACCCTAATCATAACGTATGCTCGAGAGGTATTATATAGGGGTTAACTGTCCAGGCTAAATCCTTTCTATAATAAGGTCAATGGAATTACTCGTCCGAGCTAAATCTCGTCCGCAACAAATGAAGGACCTTATTAGTTTCGGGAAAACGCATATAATCATCGAAATTCACATTCAATAAAGACTTAACCCTTTATCACCATTTCAAGCATGTATCAATTTTACATCATAGCATACAAGTAAGTGCCATCAACATAAATCACATTACATACAACACAACATTCAATTAACATAATTACATACCCGATTAAGTTACACGAACTTACCTCGACACTTGTTTGCGTAAAAAGCCTACTAATTCGAAACCTTTTCTTTTCCTCGATCTAACCTCGAATTAGTGTTGTCTGGATCTATATATAACTGAATTTAACTATCAATTTCACACATTTCATATTTAAATGGACTCAATTTATGTCATAGGGAAAATTACCATTTTGCCCCTAAGTTTTCCATAAATTTTGATTTTGTACCTATGCCCGAAAAAAGAAACTTGTGCAAATTACTCCCTATTCCAAGACTAACCAAAGCCCTATTGCAAATTTTCTAGCACATGTATTCATAAAATTTTAGAATTTTTCATCAAATTTTATAACTTTTCATTTTAGTCCCTAAATTGTGTTTTCATCAAAAATCATTTTGTAAAAGTTTTTTAATCTATCAATAATCTTTCATTTTCTACCATAAATTTCTAATTTCCAGCATATACATCCATGACCCATTTTTCATACCTTGATAACTTTTTAAATTAATCCCTTAAATAGAGAGATTAAGCTATCCCGGTTTCAAAAATACCAAAATTACTAAAAACGGGACAAGGAAACTTACCCAATTAGGCATTGAAAGTTTTTTTCTCTCACCATGTGTTTTTAAGTTGAAGATGATAATAATAAGATGATATTTTTTTTATCATCTTTTAATTAATTTAATAATGTCAAATTCTAATTTAGTCATTGAGCTTTTCTAATTTTTCCATGGATGAGTCACCAAGAATATACATAATTTTCTTTAATGGTCTAATTACCTTATAAGGACCTTAAGTTTTGAATTCCATAGCTATTTGATCCTTATAGCTACTAGAATTCAACTTTAAAATTTTTATGCAATTTAGTCCCTCTCATAATTAAGCACTTAATCGATAAAATTTTCATGTCAAAATTTTCACACGACATGCCTATTATAATACAGACCATATAATGAAATAAAAATAAATCATATTTTCGGATCGAATTTGTGGTCCCGAAACCACTATTCCAATTTCACTGAAAAAATGGGCTGTTACATTTAAATCATACATAACCTTAATATCTCAACACATTATGTCATTCAGTCAAACATTCTCATATCTCATAACTCAAATATGCAATTATATACTCAATCAAACATTCATACTATCAAACTAGCAATTTTGTCGACATGTCAATCTTTTAAGGCTCGAAATATTCCTAGTTTGACCACTCACAAAATCAATAATTTAGCTATTAAGCCAATCCAATCAGCAAGCTAATTTATCATATTTAACATTATATTTAACATTTTCAAACAATTTTATGAGTTTAGGACTCACACCTTATTTTTTACTTCCTCGCAGCACACTAGAGAATCTTCCAATTTTCCTTAACAATTCCTTAAATGAACCTAAACCAAAATTCAGTATAAATTAAATCCATTTACCATTAAACTAGCCCCCAAACACACACTTATGAGTTCAAACCAATCATTGAAATCATAACTATTTTATGAATCCAAACTAGTTAGATTCCTTACGTTGTATCGATGCAAACTGTACGTACAATCGTTCTTCTCCTTTACAGATGATTTGGGGCATTTGGGTCAGCACCTAATTCAATAATATATTGTAAAATAAGTAGCTAATTAATTATTAAATTCCTTAATTTAATCAATTCATAACCTTTACCCAACAACTATGTTGAAATAACAAACTAGTTACCCTTAATTGCACTTACGCTTCACGATTTGTGGAATCCGAATGGCCAATCGATCAAGAACCTTTTTCTGTAATTGAAATGGCTGTAAAAGGTGATTAGGATGGTTCAAAAACTCAAATTAATGCTGGAAAATTATAGGGAAGAACCAAGAAACAAAACAGCTCCCTTTCTTGCACATAGGCGTACGCACCACCACCCATGGTGGCCAAAATTGGGGCTAAATTTTAAAACAGTTTGAGATCTCATTAAATTCTGAAAAAATACCTTTGAAATCATTTAAAATCCCCCAAATTCAAGATCTTAAAATTATTTTTAATGGATAAGATTAATTAAGAAATTGAAGAGAGAAGAGACCTTACCCAAGCCAGTAGAGAGAAATGGCAATGATACTTTCTTGGCAATGTTTAGGATCGATCTTGGAGTTCAAGATTTCAGATTTGGGGCTGATTTTAATGAGGAAAAATGACAACAATATTGTGGAGAATATGTTAACAAATCTTGTGGCAAAAATAAAAAGAAAAAAGAAGAAGAAAGAGATGGTAAAACTAGGTATAGGCAACGACAACAATGGAGGAAAAGAAAAAAAATTAAAATCAAAGAGAAGGAGAGGAGAAGAGGAACGGATAGGGCAATGAGGAGGAGGATTAAAGGCTCATTATTAGTAAAAAATAATATGTATACTAGGTTAACTTGGCTTAGATGGCCCACACATTAAAACAAAAAGTTCTTTTCAAAAAATTAAATTATTTACTTGGGAAGGGAATTGAAGTTAGGACCTCAAGGATAAATTCACTAATGTTTAACCATCAAACCAATAACTCATTCTTGATATAATTTGAAATATTTATTTTAAAAAACAAGGCATGTTACATACTAGGGTTTAAGGCAAAATTTGCAAAATAATAAAAATGATGCGAGAGAAGGGATTTGAACTTGGGTTTCATGAAACGTTACACTAACACTTAACCAACAAACCAATACCTCCTTTATTTCCTAAAAATGCATAGATAATTTAAAAAATTAAGGCATGATCACTCTATCTTGATTCACAAAACTGATTCTACTAAGCCCCGATTTTTGGGATGTTACATAGGATGTGTCCTTATGCTAAGACAAAGGTCACAGCTTATGTGCCATGCTAGCCAAAACATCATGACATAAACTATCCTATGCATGATCTAGAATTGATAGTAGTGGTTTACCTCAAGGTTCGATAGAGATCCAGAATCAGTTATAGGAATCTTTAGGGACTAAGTTACGATTTAGTACGACATTTCATCCTCAAACGAATGGTCAATTAGAAAGATTTATTCAAGTTTTAGAAGAAATTTAGAGGATTTGCATAATTGATTTTGGAATTAATTAGGAGAGGTATGTTCCTCTGGTCTAGTTCGCCAAAAATAACAGTTATCAGGCCAGCTTGAAGATGTCTCCATTCGAAGCAGTATATGGTAGGAGGTGTAGAACACCTACTTGCTGGATGGAGCTTAGTAAAAGCAAGATAGTGGGTCCAGATCTGGTACACAAAATCGAAAAGAAAGTTGCTATCATTCGCAGTCACTTAAAAGTTGTGCAGGATCGACAAAAAACATATACAAATTTGAAAAGAATGGAAATTTCCTTTAAGTTGGGATATAAGTATTTTTAAAATCCTCTCATTGGAAAACGATCACTAGGTTTGGCCAAAATCAAAAATTGAGTCCAAGGTATGTAGGGCCTTATGAAGTTTTAGAGAAGGTTGGACTAGCGGTGTACAAGCTAGCTTTGCCTCTTGAGTTATCAAAGAACCACAATGTGTTTCATGTATCCATGTTAAGAAAGTATAGATCCAATCCTAATCATGTTATGCAGATTGAAGAACAAGAGGTTGAACTGAACATGTCCTATGAAGAAGAATCTGTTTGTATTTTAGCCAAAGAAGTAAAAGAGTTGAGAAATAAAAGAATTCCCTTGGTTAAAGTTTTGTGGAGGAATCATAATACTGAAGAAGCTACTTGAGAAAGAGAAAGCCTAATGAGAAATAAGTATCCTTAATTATTCTTAGTATGAATTTCAAGAACGAAATTTCCTAAGTGGTGGAGAGTTGTAACATCCCGCCTGGTGAAATCCTAGTGTTTAGGTACTGATAATCGAAGTATGGTACATAGAGTAAATTTTGAGTAAGAAAGGTATTAATTATGGCTAGGTATATAAGTCTGTGATTATGCCTATGGGCGAAGTCTGTGCCTGGTGAGCTTGGTGGTTGGGCGGACTCCTCTATAGAGAACACGCAACCCCATTTGCTAGATGTTTGGGTTAAGTCCTTAGTTTGAAAGGACTATTTATTATTTTATTACTCTGGTTGGATAATTTAGTTGGCCTGATGAGAACTGGTTAGAATGGAACAAAGTTATTGTAGTCGATAAGACTCACATTTATGATTAGAGAGAGGAAGTTCTTAATCAAGGGAATCAAAGATGTTAGTGGGATAATCTGACTTATCCACTAAACCTAGCTTCCGTGTTTAGTTGTTTAAAGTTAGTATTGGCTTCTTGGGCAAGTTTTATGTTTTTCTTTGCATCTATACTTCCTTTCGAATTTTCTTTACAGTTTCTCTCAAAAATCCTTAGACCAGAAACCTGTTTGAAGATTTGGGTTCATTGTACTTAGCCAACTCCTTCATTGTTTTAGCACCTGCTCAAGACACTTTTGAAGGTTCTCGTGATAAGGGCAAAGGTCCTACTATTTTGACTTGCTGTGTTTTATGGTGAGTTCCTTCTTACTTTCATATGTGTGAAATGCCTTGTTTATTTTTCTTTAAGGGAAGTATTAATATTCTGTAAAGATGGAATGTTTGTACCTGAGTGATGGATGTTCATAGTTGTTCACCCGGTTTGATTTGTCTGTGTTAAGGGTGTAAGAACCTTTCTTTGTGTTCAAGCCACTACCTTTTGCTTCTATCAAGGATGATATAGACTAGAAAATGGAAATGAATTCATGGTGTTTCCTTCAATGGAATAGGCATTGAACTAGCAGATTGCGATATATGAAAATGGTCGTGTAGCCTCTGGTAGGGTAGAAATTATATTGCAAACCAGATTAACAAATCATGATAAAAGAATATGAACAGAGTGAATGTTATGGCTTGACCATGGATGAGGTACATGGCTAACATGAAGAAGGTTTTTTGTATGGTCACATGGGCATGATGTACATGTCAAGGGAATAGTATCAGAAATATTGTCTATCTGTGATTGGTACCCACCAACTGGTGAACTATGTATCTGTGTTGAGTTGGAAAGGTTTGCTTGAATCATGTATAACCAATGTAATGTTTACTTCTAGAACTCACTAAGTTCTCTGAACTTACTTAGTTACCTTTCTTTCTCAAGCCTGCTGATGAAGTAAAGGAATTTCTAAAGGCTACGCCAGAAGACAATCATTGTCATGAGACTTCTAGTATTGAGTGCTATGCATGGCATGGGGGTGGTGTCAAGACGGTTACATTTTAAAGAATGAATTTTGTACTTAAACTTGTGTTCATGAAACTATAATTTTCATGAAATTTTAGTGAAGTCTTTGTAGTTCTTAAAGTGTACCATTTTATCTAGCCTTAAATGACAATTGTTTACATTCTATATTAAATTAAATTGTAGTTTAAGTTGATTTACACCAAATATGGTTTTAAAAATATCAATTTTCTATTAGTGACACAATATTACCAGATCCTCTTTAAAGGTTAGGTTTAGAGTGTTACAATATGTGTAAGCAAGTCCATGACCATGACATATGAAAGTTATGAAAGATATGAAAGCCCGTCGGACTTATTCAATAAGTTTTATACTAAAGTTAAAGGTGAGATTTTGCCAAATGAAGTTCGTTACTATAACACTCCAAACTCGGCCTAAAAGTTTAAGCCAAATATAGACGAGTTACACCAACATATTAAAAACTGATTTCAGTAATTATCTAGAAAACATTCAAAACTTTACTTGATTCATGGCGAAATTTTTTTTCGGAGTTTAACGTTGAAAACTAAAATATATTTTTTTGACTTGAGTGGTTTTGTAATTTCGTGTTAAAAAATATCAACTACTAACAAATATAGCAAAAACCAATATGAGCTCAGAAACACACTACAAACCCAAAAGATCAAAAGCATTTTTACATTATTGCAAAATAATCCGAGTTCCTACACATCATCCGATCCTAAGTTAGAGACATACCTGAACACACAAATATAAAACCAAAAGGTGAGCTATCAAGCCTAGTGTATAACCAACATCAATTACAATTAACAAAACATAGTATATAAATAAGGGTAACACAGAGAGCTGAATAGCGAGTATAAGACCAGAACGGAACAGACCAGAGTTTCATGGAGGTTTCCATCATACTAATATAACAGAACAACACAAACCCACCAGAATAGGATAACGTAGAACATGACAGAATAGAACAGAAGAAAATGTATGTTTATGCATATTTATCAAAAAACATCCTACCCAACTCTGCTACACAACAAAATAGAGTCCCCCCCCATAACTCGTCCAGCCAAATCACACAACCAAATAACTGTGGATAGTACCACCAGAATTTTGCAGTTAAAACTGCCAAATCGGATACATGTGGTCAAGCTACTATATTGCAGCCAAGATGGCAAAATAGAAATGTGGATAAGCCACCAGATAATGTAGATAATCAAACTGCCAGAAACTTCCTCCTTTAACATCATCCCAAGTCCCATGCAATGTGTTATGGCATGCATATACAGAAGTAAAGTGATAAGTATGTAAGCCATGCTATTGTACAGTAACATAATCAGTAGGCATGGGAGTCCATGCATTATAAAGCAGATTTATCAAAACTTCACAAATAATATCAGATTTTCAATGAAGTTACATGCATGGTTATAAATAAGAATCAGTACCAATTAATTCAACATATTCAGATATCACATGTTCTTAAACAACAGAGTCACGTAAAGGCGTGCCAATAAACTTAACAAAATACAGATCGTACTTGGATAATTCACACACATTAGACATTAGCACATTACATTCTGACAAATCCTACTTACTCAGGTTCAAACATAGTAGACAGACGTATAGATCACAAGTTGTTCATCATTAGAACATTAGATATCAAGTTATATTGCCTACTTCAGATCATATGGACTGTATGGTAAGCCTGCGTTTGTTTCGAAACGGCGCTTGTGGCTTGTGGGAAAAATTTCAAATGTTGGTCCACACACTCGTGTGGTTTCACACGGCCTAGATAGTTGGAACATGTGCCTCCATACTATCTAGCACTCACTCATGTGTCCTACACGGCCTGACACATGCCCGTGTCAGCTACCCATGTGGTTCTAATCCGTAATCACTAAGTTACATGGCTTGGACACATGCCCGTGTCATTGGCCCGTATAAACCCTGCATAACACATAACCATATATGGCCTGGGAACACACCCGTGTGCCTCTAATTTTCATGAACATTGAGTTACACAGCCTACCACATGGCCTAGCACATGATCATGTGGTATCGACATTCAATTTTTCGATGACTAAAATTGAAATAAAAGTTGGGTTATCGATACCCACCTGATACGGTTTTGATGTGGAAGTAACAAAGATGATTCCCAAGCCTAAAACAACATTACATTAACCAAATTAGACAATCAAACCGAACAGATCGCTTGAATAACATTTAAACCAAATCTACATTGAAGAACTTTCGACCCAACACTCCAAATCAAAACTTACCAGCAACGGACAGCGGATACGCGATTCCTACATCGTTGAAGGAATGCTAAAGGTCGCTAGAACCTCTCCTGATTCAAACAACCAATTAACAAACTCCCAAGGAAGAATCATCCCTTGCTATAGAACTCAAAATTTGACAGAAAACCACATACTAGCAACATAAGCAATTAACTTTTACCGACACTAAGAACGGAACCACGAGAAAAGGTCAAGCCCTGCACAGAATCTAATTCACAGCCAATAGCAAAAACAAAGGTAATTCGAAAGTAAAGCAAAACAAGAAAGAAGTAGAAAACAAAAGGAAGGGAGAACGTTTTCTTTTTGTCCCAGAAACAAATAAGAGGGAGTTACCAACCTCTTAATAACTAAATAAATTAAAAAGGAAACTAAACTGATTTACGGATTAGTACAAAAATATTCTTATTGCACACGTAGAGATTCGAACATAGGACAAAGGGTATACAGAAGCTTAACCAGTGAACTAGTAGGCTCATTCTTGATATCAATTGACTAAATTTAACTTATAACTCACATGTCTAAAGATAGGAATTTAGTCAAAACTAGCAAATTTTCAAGAGATAGGATTCGAATCCAGAACCTCACATACATAACCAGAACACTTAACCACTAAGCCAAATCAATTTACTTATCAAAATTTTCAAAAATGTAAACTCAAAATCGAGAGATTTCCACTCTTGGTCTCAAAACTCAATTTCTTCTAACCTGGTTTTTGGGATGTTACAGTAACAAAGTTTTCTTGTACAAATATGTTATGATTGTGAAGTTCTTTTATGAATCTACATGATTAAATCTGTTTTATCTTTGAAGTTTCTTCCATGAATTCGTATGAATGGACTGTTATATTCTTGAAACTTTTTCTATAGGTACGCATGTTTGAGTCCGCTATATTGTGAATCTTCTTCTATAAATATGAATGTAAGAGTTATTGTATCCATGAATCTCTTTTTGAGTTCACATTAGAAGAGCCTACAAGATTATCTACCAAGTTAATTTGAAATGACTCTCCTTCCTATTGGTGGGTTATATTAAGTTCTTATGCAAAAAGTCTATACAAAGAGACTATATACTTCATGATCTTTCACAGGAGGGGTTCTCATGCATATTGCACTATGCCACTATATATTTTATACTCAAATAAAAGCTGTGGAGAAATGATCTTGCAAGTTTAAGCTAAACAAGAATCTTGGCGAAACTTAAAAATTGAAGTAACTCAATTTAGAGAAGTAACTTATTTTAGAGCTTACTAAGTTCTAATGAACTTATCATGTTCCTTTTCTTTATTTTAGGTAATATTAAGCTATTGTTCGTAGGAAATTAAGGAACTAAGCCAGAACCTCCAAACCTTGTGTGAGCATGACATCTTTTATTTTGTAACATGTAGATATCGGGGCATTGCGTGGTTAAAATTTCTTTTGTACTTGAATGAGAACTCTTAAAAACAAGTTTAACAATGTAACTAGACTCTCGTGAATTGTTGGATATATTAATATAATAGATGAATTTTATCAAAAAAAGTCGTTTCATATGTTATGCCTTAGCAGTATAATCTAATGGATTTGTAACTGATTATTAAACTACTAATACTTATTTTAAAAGTTGAACTCTCGAGGGGTCGATCGGCCGGCCATTTGGGAGTTACATTAATAGTGAGTCATGTCGCGACGTCGAGTGGCCTGAGGTTATGACGTGACAAACTGTTTGGTGACGCCAAGATGTGAAGGAGGTGACGTCAAGACGTCGACCCAAAAATTTTGAAACTATACAATTTGGTCCCAATTCATGTTCGGATTAGCAAAAGAGCTTTCGTAAGCTCGATTTATACTCTAAAAAGTTTGCCTGTCATATTATGAATGTGTTTAAGTCATGAATGCATGTTTGAATGCATGTTTGAATGATATATTTACTGTATTTTGACGATAGTTACTCCGACAACGAATGTGGCATCTTGTAGTTCGGACTCGACGATCGGGTCAGACTAAGGGTGTTACAATTTGGGCATGCCACGTGTAAGTAGAAGGTATAAAGACCTTCCTTTTATATATAACGATATGGATAGAAATGAGATAATATTAATTAATTAATTAAAATTTTCAATTCTTTATTATATTCTTTAAATAACATGGGGAGGAATCCACTTATACATGAATGAAGCCAGAATTTTATTTTCGAGGGGGTGGGCGGTAGAATTAAGTTGTATATTTTTACAATAGCAAAAATGTAATTTCACCATTTTAATATCCTATGTCTTTATAAATTTAAAAGGACTAAATTAAAATTTATCATTTTTGGGATACAAAAGTGCAATTTTACCATATACTAATTAAAAAAATTAACTATAAAAAAACTAAAACTAAAAATTTCCATTTTAAGGGGAAGGGGCTCCTGCCAGCCCTACTTAGCTCCTCCCTTGCACTTACATTGGTGTAAAACTTAAGTGATTTTACATCCTTTCATAATTTTTTGTACAAACAATTTTTTGACAATCCAACTATTGAATATATCATGATATCAATAATTGTCATGCATATAAATTTGTGAATTGATCTGATATCTCTATTACATCGATCTAAAATGTTGTTTATATTAATATATATATATGTAATGGTTGATTTTTTTACATAAAATGAATAGTTAGAAATTTTTAATTTATGTCAAACTTGACATGCATGATATACATGAATGGAGTGTGAAAGATAGATGAATTATTAAAATGTTAATCATACAGAAAATTACAAAAATGCGTAAAATCAAGTAAGCTTTATACTAGTATAAGTGGATCCCTCCCTAAATAATATTTCAATTTTATTTATTATTAGTTGAGTAAATTAAAATTTTGTATATTATATTACATATTGTATATAACTTTTCGTCGAAAATTGCTACTTTTTATCACAATTTTACCATTTTTATCATTTTAGTTAAATTTGCTCTTAAATCATAACAAATAACATATTTTTTGGAGGAGAAAACATGTGTTTTCCTTCTTATTTTTTAGTATCACTTTGATCAAAAGATAAACGCTAACTATGTATTTCTATTTGTAAAAAAATCAAATAATAGTTGGATTTTGATGTAATTTTTTGATGTTATATGTATGGCATGTTTAGGCAACCATTATAATTAGAGATCCTTAAATATAATTAGAGTGTATTACATTGAGTGGTTAGTTACGATAGATTTCAATTTATTTTAAATATATAATTACAACCTGTAAATTAAACTATCAAATTTTACATTTCAATTAATTGAACAAAAACAAAATAACTTAACATATTCGATAACATACTAAAAATCTTACATTTTTATAACCTTATTAGAAAAAAACAAAGTTACATTTTCTAAACCAAACACTCCTAAAACTTGAATTATATATAACATCTGCAAATATTTTTCTCATCAAGCAACAATATGCTTCATGCTAAAAAAAGAAGAAGAAAACGATGCTCTCAAGAGCAAATTAATAGGCGGAATGTACATTTTGATTTTTCTTTCGTAAGAAAGATTTGGACAGGAAAAAAATAAAAACAAAAATTGAAGGCACAAGAGAGTTAGCCAACAACTAAACATATTATTACTATGACTTGCCCTTTTCACCATCTTATATAAGATTTCTTCAAAGATTTTTGCCCCAAACTCGTGCATTTATTATGTCTTCCACGCCTATTTTAATGCTTTTCTCCCTTCATGTCCACCCGCTTTTCATCTTTTTTCTCTTTTTGCTTTAATTTTATTTTTTTGGGGGGTTTTTTAATAAATTTATGTTTGGTTTGTATCATTCATATCTCTTCTCCAAACTCACTTTAAATTTGATTTTAGACTAAAAGCAAAAAACTTTGAGGATGTTGATTGCAAGAATAAAGTTTTAAGTTGGGGGCTGGCAACATCATTATATTAGAAGTAGGATAAAACAACATCAAATTATAAAATTTAGTCTAGCTTGAAACAATAATCTTAATCAAACTTAATAAAATTGATTCCACTTTATAATATTTGTATGATTCATTTGAGTTTAAATAATTTTTCAATACTTCACTAAACAACAAGTGAAACAATAATAAAGAATTTGTATTCAAACTTTCCGTTGATATCAAACCCTTGTTAATAGAAAATCAAATAATTGATATAAATATGAAAATGAATGAATTGGCTACAAAATTTTGAGTTGGGAATCCATTTGTTTTTAAATATTATAGCACAACAAAGTCAAAATGGGTGTGCAAGTAATTTTGAAAGGAGTAATCACACACGTGCAGTGGTTGGTAGGGGCACATTGTTAATTTGTTTTATGTATTGGAAAGAAAGAAGGGTTCCAACAAGTTGTACCCTACGCTTGAGAATGTAGTAGGGTACGTTTGCCCAATATGTAAATATATTATTTTTAGGGTAGAAGAAGAAACGGAATGAAAGCTATATAATATGGGTTGACAGCCAGAATCTCCGGATTTATGTTGCTCCTCTCTGCCCTTTTTCTAAACTCGGTCTCTCCTTGCGGCTGGCCGACACATTCCCCCTTATTTCTTCCATTTCTCATATTTTTTCTCTCTTACAAGTTACAATCTCTATGCTCCAAAACTCACATTTTAACTCCATTCATTTCTATCTCTTTTTTAATATGATATTCAGTTCACCCAAATTTTTGAATTCTATGTACCATATCTTTTTCATTGAAGCTTACTTTCCGTAAAATTCTACTATTAATATTTGTACTTTACGAAAGTTATAGATTTAATCTTTATATTTTAATTTAATCAATTTTAGTCTCGATTCAAATAATACTATTTATATTCGTTTGGTTCAACTCAATTACTAGTTAAGTACCATGTGTATAGTTATAGGTTTAACTCATATTCTCTAATTGGATCATTCAAAGTCCTTATGCTTTTCAAATTTTCAAATTTTAGTCTTAATGCAAATGATAATCATTAATCCATTAATTTAATTTTTAGTGAGCAATATGTGGAAATAATAAAGTGACATGTTATTACTAATATGATCATATATTTGTTGCATCGGTTTTTGAAAATAGAATAACTTAACTTAATGAATTTAACAATTATAATTTGATGAGGGTTACAATTTAAAATTTTAAAAATACAAGACTAAAATAACTAATTAAAATTCATGAACTAATTTCACAACTTTTACAAAATATAAAAATTAATACCATAATTTAATCAAAATAAAATTTGTTTCAATCACTCACCAATTTATACCACCATTCTGAGAAAGGATTGTATGAAACAGTGACGCCACGTCATCTGTATCCCTTTCCAATAGTTTTATGCCACATCAAGATTCTTATCCTAAATTTGATTTTATCCCGAATTTCATATTTTAATTTGGATTTAATTTTTTTCAGGATAAAATCTTGAAATTCGGATAAGAGTCTTATGGCATAAAACTATTGGAAAGGATAGGACGTGACGCCACTGTTTCAAAATCTTTCTCCCACCAATCTTATATATCTTATATATAATATTTAAAACCAAACCCTTACAAAAATATAAATATATTCTTACTTGGAAGGTCTAAAAATCTTGACATATTACAGCATAAAAGTCTGACATGTGTCCTATGAATCTATTTTACGGAAACTATATCAATTATAATATTAAATAATTATATAAATTAATTAATATTACAACTAATTTATTTAATTTAAAAATATAAAAGATATTTATTCAAAATATATATATATATGTATATATATATATATATATATAAAAGATATAAAATCAAATATAAATTAAATCAAAACGTTTAATTTATATAAAGTAATTAATTTCTTATCTCATGCAAATGCATGGATTAATTTATGTATTAATTATAATATATCAAATTTGTTTTCAAAAATAGTATACTTTCATAAATAACATAAATAAATATAGTTTACATATTGTATAAAACATTGAATATTATTCAACCCATCGATTGGTTGAATCAATGAAGTCTTCTTGTTAAATCATCATAAAATTATTTTTCATTTCAAACTCTTCAATATTTTTTATTAATTTTATGTTGCACGTTGTACCTTCATGTACATCTCAACTTCACACTATTACTGATTGATCACTCTCATCGAATTCGTTTTTCAAATCATTAGTGGTTGATTCTCTTTCATGATTTTAATGTCAAAAGTTAAAAGAATAAATGATGTTAAAACAAGTGATGTAAAATAGAATTAAAAGATATAAATTAAAAATAAGAAATATTTTAAAATAGGAAAATAAGGTTAAAAAACCATAAATTGCAAGTGATTCGATTTATAATTCTTTGTTGTGTTTCGTCATATTTGCAGGAATTCTATTTATAGACATTCATCATGCACAAAATGGAAGGAAGAAGGGTAGATTTTATACTAGTTTTATTTTATATAAATTATTCCTTAATTGTCGTGATTTATTTTCGTAATTAATATTATAGTTTTTTCTATTACTTTTTACATTAACACTAGAAAGTAAAAATGTTTTTAGGTAGCGGTTATATGTCCAAAAAAATTTAAATTTTATTTAGAACCTATAAAATTATACGGATACCCTTATTAATAGAATCTATAATTTCCCTCCATTTTTTTCTGTAATCAATGTAAATTTAGTTTTTCATAATTTAATTAATTTAAACATACTTCCCCATGACATAATTAATGTAAAAATGATTTTTCATAATATAATTAATACAAACATGTCTTTTTGCCTTTCTCATACTTAATTAAAGGAAAATGCTTCCCAATAAAAAATGCAATTTATTAATGCAACACTCGATTTACTGGACCTACATATAGAATGTCTCATTGAAAAAATACGTAATAAAATTTTATAACAAAGAAAACCATTCTGAAAATTCTTTTTATTTATTATTTATTCTTTCTAAGTCAAAAGATTTTTAAACAAGCATTTACTAAATACAACAAATTCTCGAAAGTAGTTTATTATATTACAACTTAAAACTTTGTTAAAACTCACTTAATCATGGCGTAGAGTATTGTACTCCTTATATCCAAAAGTGTCCATCTGTATGCCTAATATCGCTCTTCGAACCGCCACCCTGGCGCATTCCTGGCTTGGTCCCTCCTAGCGCACTGGTTCAATTCCAAGATTCTACATAACAAATAGATACTCGTAAGTTCAATGGAACTTAGTGAGTCTCAATCAATATTACCTTTAAATGATGTTGAATTCCTCAACTCAAGAATTTTGGGCTTCTTTTCAGACCTTGGCGGATACTTTTCTAATTCTTAGCTGATAATTATATTCAATCTCTATACACCACTTTATATATATTTTGCCCCATTAATAGATCACAAGCTTCACACCTTAATGTGGGTCCCATTTCACAATCCCTTTTGAAGATAGAATTTGGATACATTTCTCGGAATGATATACATGCAGATACTACTATTGGCGGATTATTATACTGGCTCTGGAGGTTGACTGAATTCTAGTCACACTGTATCTTTAAGTCGATTCCAACAATGAACTTATTCCGATGAATACAATATTTTAGATCATCTAATAGAATCACAGATGACTTCGATACATACCGTGAAGACTTCTAGGTTTGGAGGGCACTTACACCACCTAAAATTACGAAAATGCCAAGTTCTCTGTCCTGGCGGATTGCTATGGCAGGTTCATCTGTCGAATATACTACTGAGAACTCTTTTAGAAAATTCAGAAAAAGCATACTCAGATCTTGCCACAAATGCGGACTAACATCTCGCACTTAGGTGTTACAGGATTCACCATATATACTTTCTAGATAACTCGACATAAGAGCTTCCCAGATAACTTCACCACTAAGGCTTTCCGAATAATATATCACATAGTTTTTCTAGATAATTCATCCCAAGGACTTCACAAATAATTTTCCATAAAAGCCTTACAGATAACTCGCCATAAAGGCTAGGTTTGGTTTGCCACCAAGACACCATATAAAACTGTCATATTTGGCGATATGGATTTACCTAAACTCAGTGTCATCTGAGGTTTTCCCATCATTGCCTTAAGACACATAGGAACCCCTAGTAGACAAAAGTGGTTCATCTGTCATTTCTAGAATGTGCCATGGCCATGGTCTTTCCACATACCGCCATACTGGCCTTTTCTTGTTTTTTTTATCCCGGTGGACCTCGTGTTTACGATCCCACTAGACTATAGTCTCGTCATATTGGCCTTTATGTTTATGTCCTGGCAGACATCATCAAAGCTCCACCGCGGGGTCCATTATCACATCACATATTTTTCTTGACACTCCTCTCGGATCCCCTTGTTACCAACCAAAATTTGGCATGCATCACTCTAATAACATATTAGACACATTTAATGGACTTCACTCATACTCTTAACAAAATCATACTTCCCATACGTGCTTACCACACATCGTCATTTTCATGTAGCACATCATACACTTCAATACATACATACAAATGCTTCATAGAGAACACATATACATACATACATACATCAACTCCTCAAGAAGATATGCGCATCTATATGAAAATTGACCATACAATGTATCATCATAAAATATCGTGCAGAAGTCAGGTCTAGAGACTCACCAGAAACTACCTTTATTATCTTTCCCAATCTAATAGTAGCAATTGCTTACAAGATCATGAAATTTTCATTAGAATCCCCATTTACAGATAGTTTACTAACGTTTCAACTAAGTGCAACCCTCATGCAAGGCTTTTCACTTACACCCTACCGTTGTTACACCTTTTAACATCCTCACTCATTAACAATCGTAACATATAGGGATATAAGACTTACTAGAAGGTTGAATCATCCACTGATTAAATGAGGTTTTAGCTCTATCTACTTTATTTTTGACCAGTCATGGGGAGGGTCAAATCAATCCAATTGACTCCTAACTAATCTCATCATAAGAACCAACTTGAAAAGTGCTTAGCCAAAACTTTGACGCGTAGTCTCCCTTAGGCGTATTCTTTCTTAGGCGTAGTCTTTCTTCACTTGAAGATGCCCTGTAGTTAAATCCTTAGATATCATAAATGGACAGATACTTTAACGATGGAATACACCAATACTCTAATTCGTCGGCAAGTCAAGGTGGCGGATTATACTACTATAGTGCACCAAAACAGTTTACATACATACCTTACTCACGCTTTTTGGATCTCCTATCTTTGTGGTGTGACAATTAAACTTCTTTTTTTATTGACTTTAGTGGCAAAAATTGAACCTTAACCACTATAATTAAGGGTTTGGCTTATGATCACATCATATATTATAAAAACATGATGTAAAAAAATAATTATAAGAAAGAAAAAAAATGGAAGGATGCATGACAGATTTAAAATTTTAGTTCGTATATGTAATCATTATTTTATATATAGATATGTATATGATAACAAGATATTTTTTAATTCTAGAAATCCTATCACATATGTATGCATACGGAACCCACAAATTTTGAACACAAATGTATGTTTAAAAATAACATACTATAAATAATGAAATGAAAGGTTTGAAACTAAAAATAATAACAACATATATGTAATATGTACCGAATTAAAATAAAAAATAGTTTCAATTATGAGTAAAAGAAAATTGAAATAGGTAAATACATCATATTAAGAATATCAAATATACTCTATTTTTTTATCATTGTATTGTATTTTTCTATAGCACGCCAAAAAGATATCAAATTAGTGAAAAGAAAATTTAATATTAAAATTTTACATTTTAAAAAAATCCTATCACACGGGTATGCATGTGGAAACCTCAAACTTAGACTACAAATGTGTGTTTAAAAATAACATACAATAAATAATGAAACGTATGGTATAAAACTAATTAATAATAACACATGAAATATGTATGTTATTAAAATGAAAAAAATAGATTAAATTATTTATCATGGTGTTGTTATCAATCTTGAGTAAGTGTCAAGTTAACTTGTGACACCAACTCAATCAAATACATTATTAATATATAGAACTCATTTAAATAATAAAGTGTGCATAATAAATTAAAATGTATAAAAATATTGAAATAAAGTTTTAACTGAGTGATAAATTAAAAAAAATTCTATTGCAATTAGCGTGAGTTCAAATACCACTATACATATATTTTTATTTTTTTAGAAGTGAAAAGATTAAAATACCCCCACATTATTTAATTACGAAAGGATGTTCTCGTAATTTTAGTCAAGGGTTTTATTAATAGTAAATATAGATATAGAACTAATAAAGTGTGCATAATAAAATTAAAATGTATAATAATCTAAAAATAAAGTTTTAGTTGAGTGGTAAATTAAAAATATTTTCTAATGCAATTGGTGTGGGTTCAAATCCCACAATATGCATATTTTTATTGATTTTTTAAAGTGAAAATACTAAAATACCCCTGCATGATATTATTTATTTTAATTACGGAAGGGCATTCCTATGATTTCTTAACCAAGTTGGTGTCTGGTTGACCCGTGACACCAACTTGGTTAGCGATTTTGTTATATATAACTAACAGAGGTAATGAAATATGCATAATAAACTAAAATGTATAAAAAATAAAATAAGACTTTGGTTGAGTGGTAAATTAAAGGTTTTAATTCAATTTTTATTGGTTTTTTAATTGAAAAGACTAAAATACCTCTGAATAATATTTATGTATTTTAATCATGAAAGGGTTGTGATAGCAAGTTAATTTTGTGCTGTTAAAGTTTTTATTTTTGGCTAATTTTCGAATACGATGCTACTAAACTTGTGTTTTTCTTATCAAGAATAAAATTGGAGAGTCGAAATTCAAAATCAAGCAGAAATGGGCTAAATTGGAACGAAAAGCAAAGAGGAGGACCAAATTGAAGAATTGAAGAATTAGTGGTTGACTGATTAAAATCATATTTTTGAAATTGTCAAAATTCTATAAATAGTTTAAATTTGATTTTTAATTTTTAATTTTTAGTTGATATTTTTTAGGAGAAATCTTGCTAAATTTAGCATGAGGAATATGTATAAATACTTAGTGTTGGTGGCCTTTGAGGGACACACTTGAATACACACTTAGTTTAGAAATAAAATAATTCATTTTTCTCCATTACTGCGTCAGTTAAGCTTTGGCATTCTGCCATCCTTTCTTTCCATTTTCAACATCTTGGCTAAATTGCTTCTCAAGTTCCTTTCCCTTTCCACTTTCCACCATTTCCATTAAAAATTATTTTCATACACCAACTAGCATGATTTATTTCATGCTTAACTAATTTTCTTTTAGCTTTAGCCTAGTTATCGATCTAACGAAATAATCGTGAGATATGATCCCACACTAAAAACTTTTCAATATGGTATTCGTTATCTCTTCGGTATATGGGATAGTACAAATTCGTCCTTTAAAGTTAATTCAATTTTAATTCAAAAAGTGCACGTAGGGTTGGATTTGTTTGGCGTACAGTTGGGAAGTTGAGTCGGCTGTGCTATATTCGAATTCCCGTGAACAAATTAACGTGTCCAGGTGCAAAACGACCAGTTGGATTCCGTCAAGGAAGATATTGATCGAATTTAAATGACCCACGGGGTTGAGGTTGTTGTCTTAAGTTGGGCTTTTCATATCGCATGACTGTCGAAATCTTGAATTGCGAACGCGTATATCACAGTTAGACATTCGGCAAGGGTTAGTTTGCAGGTCGTACCAGAACCAACTACACAAGGAAAAGTTGGTAGTCAAGACGTTCTTGGTCACTATAACCAACTTATCGCTTGGAAGCGAAAATCTATTTTTCAAGGATCGGTTAAAGTTCAAAGTATATCGTGGCTGAGGCTAAGCTTTAATATATATTAAATTCATTGATTTAATTTATTTCACTTAATTTATTTTACAATCATAGTTCTGTTTTTATTTTATTTTATTATATATTTGTTTATTTAATTTTCTCTATCAACTAAATTTCCCCTTATTCATTTATTTTATAGTTCTGCACGAGCAAGTAGATGGCACGACAACTGCCTAGACTTAGAAATCTAGTCACGAAAATAGGAAAATTAGAAGTCCCAGTCCCTGTGGGATCGACCTTACTACTCTATATTATTATTAACTCAAGTTAGAGCATAAGAATTTATATTTGGTAGTTTCGACGCCCATCAGGTTGTAACAACCCCAAACCCGACCTATTTAACTAGATCTGATTCTTGGATATTACCACACTTCTGCAGACAAAACCTAAACTATTTATATAGATTTCAATCCAGCACAACTTACTTAATTACTAATTTTGAACTTGAATACATAAGTAAATAAAATGAGTAAGTACTGATACAACACGAGGTAATTAAGTTACAATGGTATCCAAATTTTAAACCCTAATTTATTATAGATACGCCAAGTGTGGATTTCGAATGAGTATCTTAATATTTGAACACACCTCCAAGCTTGTTCTGTATGCATAATATCCCCATATGCCATTTTCTCTGGTGTAATCCTAGCATCATTCCTCCTGGCGCATATTCATAATCAGCTAGAAAAAAAAACATAAACTCGTGTAAGCTCATAAGAACTTAGTGAGAAAAACTTCCTTTTTACCTGCACAATGCTTGCACATTGTTACTGAAGGATCGTTATAGCTTCCTTATTAATCTGGTCTTCCAACTTGTTTCTAGCAAAGAATTTTCCAAGAATTTCATTATTTATTCCTCATTCTCTATGGATATCACACCTTCTCTATGGATATAACACCTTACTCTGAACTCATTACTTACCAATCAACCCTACGATACGCTAATTACCTTTTTCAATCTGATCTTTCATAAGTCTTTACCCATATCTTTTACAGAGGTCCATATGACCTAAACACTGTTACTCTTGTATACATAACTTTTAAGCCATCATTTCATCACAATTCATGTTTGATCACATATACAGATAAAAGGTGCCTTCCTTCAGATATACGATTAGGGAAACCCTTATTTGGAATACGCTTCTTTTATATTTACCCATCACTTCTTCTATAACTCATCACTTCATTATTCACAATCGAATCATGGTCTTATATAATACTTTAACGTAGCCCATAGAGACACTGTGTCTTACTGATCTTTCTAATTACACTTATAAGCCACAATAAATGTGTTAAAGAAAATTAAAATAGAATCCACCATAAGAGTCATTCCTTTAGGGTACACAATCAAGAGCTTTACTATGATACGCCACAAGGGCATTGTTTTCAGAAATCACCATGTATGACGTTCCTCCAGAGTGCGCTATAAAGGCTTATTTCTCAAATTATTACCACAAAAGCTATCATTGTAGGGTTCGCCACAGAGGCTATCCCTCCACAATTCACCACAAAGGCATTCCTTTGAGATTGCACCACGAAGGTTCTTCTTTCATAGTTCATCACAAAGGCTTTTCTTTCCTGGCGTGTTTACCATATGGATTCGCCTAGACTCACACTATATGAGGTTTGCCCATCATCATCCTAGGACACACAAGTAATCCCATTGGGTAATAACCTTCCTTTGGTTCCTTTTCAGAGGGTGACATGGCCATGGACTTTTCCTTTCAGAATTTGTGTTTAAAGTCATGACGGATCCCTTTAAACAATACCGTGGAGACAAACACAGACTCACTTCATAGACTATTCGTGCACTAACACAAATCACACTCATCTTTTGACAGATAATACCCCATAGCATACATTTGAGACACATATATGTGACCAAACCTAAACTTCTCAGATTCCATATCATAACACGCATTCTATTTCAACAATCACTAATACAACTACATTACCATCATACTGTACTTTTTTAGCTTTGGTTTCATTATTCAATCAGTTTCTACAAAAAAATTTCATGAAAGAGCTAGCTTAGAGACTCACCTAACAACCACAGATAGCAATTTAAACTCCAGATCCAACCTTCATCAAGATACTACTGTAACCATTACTTATAAAACAAAGGAACACCATTAAATCTCATTTGAGTAACCATACTATCATTTCGAACCCAAATGAACCCTATACGAAGCCTTACCCCTTTATCTTATTGTTCATGCACTCATTCAAACCCACTCTTACATAGCACAACATGCAGACTCATAAAACTTACCTTGACATGAAGTAATCACTAATAAAATCTAGGATCTCAACTTCAGCTTAGAGAAATGCCTATGGTTCCTCGAGACTCAAATAACCTTATCTTAGAAGAAATATGAAGAGAACTTTCCTTTCCCAAACTTGAATATCTATTATTATAATCTAAGCCCTTATTGGAACTTGACAAATGTCACATCATTATTGAATTGTCTTATCAAAATTCTACAACTTCTAAGAATCCTAATTGAGTATTCCCATATATTTTAACTATTTTGGTTCACATTTAGTTGGTTCTTGACTAGCTTACCTTGCAACTTAACTTGCATAGTGTAATAATTAATCAAGCGCACCAAAACCTTGGTGCGAACTCAAACTCTCAATACCATTTTACGTGATTATTTGTTTTATTCTAACTAATATAGCCACCTAACAATGAACTTTTATTAACTTAACCACATAACTGTATACAACCGCTCTACTCGTCGAAAGAAGCATTTAGGCGAAGCCTGCTCCGCCAATCATATTACCTTAATACTATATGCCAAACCCTGCACCTGTCAAAATTGGGGTGTTTTAAGGGTATTCCTATAATTTTCCAACTGATTTGATGTCTAGTTGACTCATAATACAACTTAGTTAGGGTTTCATTAACATTATAGATTATAATAAAATGTCTTATTAAGTTTGGTGCCACAAGTTAAATGATATAAGCTCACTCAGTAAAAATACAAAAAAGCTAAAGTTATTTTTTAAATATAAAGATAATTATATCATTTAAATTGTAACACCTCTTACCCCTACCTAAGATCGGGACCAGGTACGAGGCGTTACCAGACATGTACTTGGACATTTTCGGGAATTACTGGTTATAAAATTTCATTTCAACTTGAAACCAATCAACTAACATCTTAGTGTCCCTATTATAGGCCTACGAGGCCCTAAACACACATTAAGAATGATCCTGGACTAAACTAAGTGAAGGCAAAACTTCATAAAAATCTTTCTAGGTAAAGCTTCACACGCCCGTGTGAAGGAAATGCACACGCCCGTGTGCTTTGGGACACACCCATGTCCCCTACCCATGTGAAATTAATTGAATTTATTTTATATTTAGAACCTATAGGGGTTTTCACATGGCCAAGCACACACCTGTGTCCCTAGCCCGTGTCCTTCACACAGCCTAGACACGCCAGTGTGGTTGCCCGTGTCCAAAAACTCGAGCATTCTATTTATGACGTCAGCATGCATCTAGGGGCACACGGCCAAGATACACGCCCATGTGCTAGGCCGTGCCCTCCACATGGTTGAAATACACGGCCGTGTCTCTACCCGTGTGTTTACTACCATGCATTCCGACTTAAAATTTTTAGGTGCAGGGGACACACGACCATACCACACGCCCATGGGGCGATCTATGTGTCACACACGGTCTAGACACACACCCGTGTGTCTGCCCGTGTGGACCTTGTTAGGCTATTTCCTAATCCTTTAGTCACCCTCTAATATCCACTCATACTTATAGACTCCTATAACATCCAACATGGCCTAATTACTCTCTTAAATGGCCTTGGTAAACCTCATTACATGTAAACCTCATCTCATCGATTTTACTCATGCTAGGTTATTCCCTTTTTGTATTAAGGGTTTTTATGTCTTATAACACTTTTAAGATTGGCTCATTATTATAACTCATTGTCAATTATGGCCAAGCCATCCCATGTAATTTGGTCACATTACTTAAGCCTAGTTGTGATATGACAAATTTAAATATCACAAGAACATTTAGACATAAACATGCACAAATTTGTAGGTCATAACCTACATCAAAATGAGCCAATCCCCATTGCCATATGCAAGTGAATATGCATCCCTTTACATGCCTTCATTTTGGCATATCAAATGAAACGTATAACAAAATAAACAAAAGACTTATACATGCCATTGAACAAAATAAAAGTGTCTATATACCAAAGTTGGACTAGTTGATAGTGTGTGGATTCTCCAACCGTCTTCCAATCTTTACGAGTCCTTGAGCTCTATAAGATAGGGAAAAGAGAGGGGTAAGCATTTACATGCTTAGTAAGCCCGAATAACTAGAAAGTAAACTTACCGATTAATTAGCATACAACCATATTAGGCAATAAAACCAACAAGAATGGAATGGTTTCCCTATCGCATGCACTCAATCAACAAGTTAGTCACATAACAATGCACTATGTAATTAATCTTAGATGAGCTCATCATTCAACATTTCCATTTATACATATATCATATTATCCCGTTAAGTTTTTCGTAAATCTCGATGGATTATCCATTTACCGTCAATTCATAAGAGCGATCATTTCATGTATGCACTCCCGCGAACCTCACATCTTATGGCGAGATTACCAGTCCAAGCTAAATCCCCCGTAATATAAACTCATGGAGTGGTGTCGAGATTACCAGTCAAGGCTAAATCCCTTATAGCGACAAACACCCTTAATGAGCTCGGATCTGAATTACCAGTCCAGGCTAAATTCAAACCCTAATCGGATTACTCGTCCGGGCTGAATCCAAATTGCACACATATTCTTCGGGAGGCTAGATCACTCAAGGAACACCGTCCGGGCTAGATCCTTTCTGTATTTGAGATCAATGGATTACCCGCCCAGGCTAAATCTTTTCTGTAACACATGCAAGATCTCAAGTCACATGTAAATCATGGTTTATCCATCGAATTTCCCTTTTTAACCTTAACCGGGACATTTATCAACATGTCATTATTAAGGATACATTTTATGGATTTTCATGCCATCATCAAATGCAATTATCATACATTCATAAATCGTGCAATTAGACATATTATGCGTTTACTTTAAGTTATCCGAACTTACTTAGTACTCGTTCTGGTATCGTGTTTCGGTTATTCCGAAACCTTTCGTTTTCCTCGATCGACTTCCGAAATTTGTTCCTCGGGGTCTATAACAATAAAAATGAATCATTAACAGCTTGCATTATACTTTTCGAGTCTAAATTTCACCCCCAGTCTAAATGACCGTTTAACCCCTAACTTTTCATATTTTTACGATTTAGTCCTTAGGCTCGTATAATGAAATGCATGCAATTTCTATCTTACCCAAGCGTAGCCGAATGTTCTTTCCTCTTATGGTAGCCCATATTTTTCCATTATTCCTTATCTTTCTACCCATTTTTACAACTTTTATAAAATGGTCCTTAAATCCATTTCCATGAAAAAATCACTTAGTAAAAGTTGTTTACCATCTTTTAAACTTTCATAGTCCTCCATAAACCATCAAAATACAAGTAACTCATACATGGGTAATGTAACACCCCTTACCTGTACCCGAGACCGGGACCAGGTACGAGGCGTTACCAGACATGTACTTGGACATTTTCAGGAATTACTGGTTATAAAATTTCATTTCAACTTGAAACCAATCAACTAACATCTTAGTGTCCCTATTACGAGCACACACATTGAGAACGATCCGGGACTAAACCAAGAACTTATGAAAGTTCATAAATTTTTTTCTAGGTAAAGATTCACACGCCCGTGTGAATGTAATGCACACGCCCGTGTGCTTCAGGACACGCCCATGTCCCCTACCCGTGTGAAATTAATTGAATTTATTTTCTATTTCGAACCTACAGGGGTTTTCACATGGCCAAGCACACGCCCGTGTCCTTTACACAGCCTAGACACACCCATGTGGTCGACCGTGCCCTTGAGCATTTTGTTTATGACATCAGCATGCAATTAGGGGCACACGGCCAAGATACACGCCCGTGTGCTAGGCCGTGCCCTCCACACGGTTGAGACACACGGCCGTGTCCCTGCCCGTGTGTTTACTACCATGCATTTTGACTTAAAATTTTTAGGTGCAGAGGACACACGGCCATACCACACGCCTATGGGGCGATCCGTATGTCACACACAGTCTAGACACATGCCCGTGTGTCTACCCGTGTGAACCTTGTTAGGCTATTTTCCAAGTCTTTGGTCACCCTCTAATATCCACTGACACTTATAGACTCCTACAACATCCAACATGGCCTAATTACTCTCTTAAATGGCCTTGGTAAACCTCATTGCATGTAAACCTCATCTTATCAGTTTTACTCAAGCTAGGTTATTCCCTTTTTGTATTAAGGGTTTTTATCTCTTATAACACTTTTAAGATTGGCTCATTATTACAACTCATTGCCAATTGTGACCTAGCCATTCCATGTGATTTAGTCATCTTACATATATTTAAATGTGATATGCTGTAATTCATCCTTACTAGCACAACTTAACATAAGCATGCATAAAACTTGTAGGTCATAACCTACATCAAAATGAGCTGATTCCCATGGCCATATACAAGCGAATATGCATATCTTTACAAGCCTTCATTATTGGCAAATCAAATGACACATATAAAAAAAATAAACAAAAGCTCTATACATGCCATTGAACAAAATAAAAGTGTCTATATACCAAAGTTGGACTAGTTGATAGTGAGTTGACTCTCCAACCGTCTTCCAATCTTTACGAGTCCTTGAGCTCTATAAGACAGGGAAAAGAGAGGGCTAAGCATTTACATGCTTAGTAAGCCCGAATAACTAGAAAGTAAACTTACCAATTAATTAGCATACAACCATATTAGGCAATAAACCAACAAGAATGGAATGGTTTCCCTATCACATGCACTCAATCAACAAGTTAGTCACATAACAATGCACCATGTAATTAATCTTAGATGAGCTCATCATTCAACATTTCCATTTATAAATATATCATATTATCCCGTTAAGTTTCTCGAAAACCTCGATGGATTATCCATTTACCGTCAAGTCATAAGAGTGATAGTTTCATGTATGCACTCCCGCAAACCTCACATCTTATGGCGGGATTACCAGTCCAGGCTAAATCCCCCGTAATGTAAACTCATGAAGTGATGTCGGGATTACCAGTCCAGGGTAAATCCCTTATGGTGACAACCACCCTCAATGAGCTCGGATCTAAATTACCAGTCCAAGCTAAATTTAAACCCTAATCAGATTACCCGTCTGGGCTGAATCCAAAATGCACACATATTCTTCGGGGGGCTCCATCACTCAAGGAACACCCGTCCAGGCTAGATCCTTTTTGTATTTGAGATTAACGGATTACCCATCCAGGCTAAATCCTTTCTGCAACACATGGAGGATCTCAAGTCACATGTAAATCACGGTTTATCTACCGAATTTCCCTTTTTAATCTCAACCGGGACATTCTTCAACATGTCATTATTAAGGATACATTTCATGGATTTTCATGCCATCATCAAATGCAATTATCATACATTCATAAATCGTGCAATTAGACATATTATGAGTTTACTTTAAGTTATCCGAACTTACCTGGTACTCGTTCTGGTATCGTGTTTCAGTTATTTCGAAACATTTCATTTTCCTCGATCAACCTCCGGAATTTATTCCTTGGGGTCTATAACAATAAAAATGGATCATTAACAGCTCACATTATACTTTTCGAGTCTAAATTTCACCCCCGGTCTAAATGACCATTTAACCCCTAACTTTTTACATTTTTACGATTTAGTCCCTAGGCTCGTATAATGAAATACATGCAATTTCCATCTTACCCAAGCCTAGCCGAATGTTTTTTCCTCTTATGGAAGCCCACATTTCTCCATTATTCCTCGTCTTTCTACCCATTTTTACAACTTTTACAAAATGGTCTCTAAAGCCATTTCCATGAAAAATCACTTAGTAAAAGTTGTTTACCATCTTTTAAACTTTCATATTCCTCCATAAACCATCAAAATACAAGTAACTCATGCATGGGTAAATTTCTAAACATGAACCCTAGCATGAAATATGGGTAGAAATAGAGAGAGTAAGTTATCGGGATTTTAAAAATACAAAGAACATTAAAAAGGGGCTTGGGAGCACTTACTATTGATCTTGAAAATGTTGAAAACCCTAGTTATGGAAAGCTTGAGAATTTCGGCTAGATGAGGGAGAAGAATGGCTGATTTTTGGCTTATTTTTCCCATTTTATTTCATTAATTAGCCAAATGACCAAAATGCCCTCTAGCCTTTTCTTTCAAACTTCATTCATACATGCCCATTTTTGTCCAAAAACCTAGAAATTGGGCAAATTGCTCTTTAAGACCTTCTAATTAATAATCTAGAGCAATTTCATACAAATTGCTTCTAGAATCCAAGTTTTGAAATTTATTCAATTTGGTCCTTATTTTCCAATTGGACGCCTTACTCATAGAATTTCTTCATGAAACTTTAACACATGCATATTCTCATATTCTAGACCTCATAATAATCATAAAATAAATATTTTAATGTCAGATTTGTGGTCCCAAAACCACTGTTCTGACTAGGCCCTATTTTGGGATGCTACAGGTAAATTTCTAAACATGAACCCTAGCATGAAATATCGGTAGAAATAGAGAGACTAAGTTACCGGGATTTCAAAAAACATTAAAAACGGGGCTTAAGAGCACTTACTATTGAGCTTGGAAATGTTAAAAACCCTAGCTATGGAGAGCTTGAGAATTTCGGCTGGATGAGGGAGAAGAATGGTTGGTTTTTGGCTTATTTTTCGCATTTTATTTCATTAATTAGCCAAATGACCAAAATGCCCTCAAGCCTTTTCTTTCAAATTTCATCCATACATGCCCATTTTTGCCAAAAACCTAGAAATTGGGGAAATTCTCTTTAAGACCTTTTAATTAATAATCTAAAACAAATTTCATACAAATTGCTTCTAGAATCCAAGTTTTACAATTTATTCAATTTGGTCCTTATTTTCCAATCGGACACCTTACTCATAGAATTTATTCATGAAACTTTAACACATGTATATTCTCATATGCTAGACCTCATAATAATTATAAAATAAATATTTCAATGTCTGATTTGTGGTCCCAAAATCACTGTTCCGCCTAGGCCCTATTTCGGGATGTTACATTTCTCTCCCTCTTAGGGACTTTCGTCCTTGAAAGTCTTACCAGTAAACAAGTTTAGATATTCGCTCCTCATGGTTTCTTCTGGCTCCCATGTAGCCTCTCACACACCATGTCGATGCCATAAGACTTTTACAAAAGCCACATCTTTATTTTTCAATTGTTTAACCTCACGAGCCAAAATCTTGACTGGTTCTTCACCATAAGTCATGTCCGGTCTAATTTCAATCTCAGTTGGTGAAATTACCTGAGAGGGGCCTAATTGATATCGCCTTAACATAGATACATGAAACACGTCGTGAAACTTATCCAGTTCGGGTGGCAATGGCAAACGCTAAGCTAATGGTCCAACTCTTTCAGTGATCTCGTATGGTCTAATAAATCGCGGACTCAGTTTGCCTTTTCGGCCAAATCTCAATACCTTTTTTCATGGAGATACTTTCAAGAATACTTTATCTCCAACTTGAAATACTTTCACGAATACTCTATCTCTAACTTGATATTCGATCTCTTTTCTTTTCAGATCAGCATATGACTTTTGCCTATCCGATGCCGCTTTTAAACAATCATGTATCACTTTAACCTTTTCTTCAGTTACTGTGATCAGATCAACTCCGTGAATCTGATTCTCCTTGAGTTTCGTCCAATACAATGGAGTTTAACACTTTCTGCCATACAAGGCCTCATAAGGCGCCATCTTCAAACTCGTTTGAAAACTGTTGTTGTAGGCGAATTCTACCAAGGGCAGGTATTTTTCCCAGCTACCCTGAAATTTGAGGACGCAACATCGCAACATATCCTTAAGGATCTGAATTATCCGCTCAGACTGACCATCAGTCTTGGATGAAAAGCTGTATTAAAACTCAACTTAGTACCCAAGGCTTCTTGTAACTTCTTCCAGAATCTTAAGGTGAATCTCGGGTCTCTGTCTAAAATAATCGATAGCGGTATCTCATGCAATCTCACAATCTCAGATATATACAAGTCGACCAACTTATCAAGTGAGTAATCTACCCTTACCGGAATAAAATGAGCCAACTTTGTTAACTTATCCACCACAACCTATATAGCATCTTTCTTTTTCGGGGTCAATGGTAATCCTGTCACAAAGTCCAAAGTAACTCTGTCCCACTTCCATTTGGGAACCATCACAGGTTGTAACAAACCTGAAGGTACTTGATGTTTAGCTTTGACTTGCTGACATATCAAGCATTTCGATACAAATTCAGAGATGTCTCTTTTCATGCCGTTCCACCAGTACATTTTTTTCAAATCATTATACATCTTAGTACTTCCCGAATGAATAGGCAAACAGTTATCATGTGCTTCTTGCAAAATCCTCTGAATAATTTCATCGTTCCTCGGTACGTAAACTCTGTCTCTGAACATCAAACATCCATCAGAACCAATCTGAAAGTCTGATTCAATGCCCAACTCACATTGAGCTATTTTAGCTTGCAGGTCACTATCATTAGTCTAAGCATCATAAATTTCCTGAAGAAATGTCAGCCTAGCCCTTAGCTTTGTCAAGACTGAGCCATCATCAATTAATGTCAATCGAGCGTCCATAGCCCTTAGTGCAAACAAAGATTTTCTTCTTAACGCGTCAGCGACCACATTCGCCTTTCTCAGGTGGTAATCGATGATCAGCTCATAATCTTTAATTAGTTCTAACCATCTCCGCTGTCTCAGATTCAATTCTTTTTGAGTCATTAAATACTTCAAACTCCTGTGGTCAGTAAATATACGACAAGTCTCACCATATAAATAATGCCTCCAAATTATTAAGACAAAAACAATGGCAGCAAGCTCTAAGTTATGGGTTGGGTAATTCTTCTCGTGTGGCTTCAGCTGACGTGAAGCATAAGCTATCACCTTGCCGTCTTGCATAAGCACACAGCCTAGTCCATTTAAGGATGCATTACTATAGACCACAAACTCTTTTCCAGCCTCAAGTAATACTAAAAAAGGAGCTTCAGTCAGCAATGTCTTCAACTTCTCGAAACTTTGTTAACACTTTTCTGTCCATTCAAACTTAACATCTTTCTATAGCAGTCATTGGAGTTGCTATCACGGAGAATCATTTCACAAATCTTCGGTAGTAACCGGCTAAGCCCAAAAAGCTTCTGACCTCAGTTGCATTTTTAGGCGGTTTCCATTCAACGATAGCAAAGATCTTACTTGGATCAACTTGGATGCCTTCACCTGAAACAATATGACCCAAAAACCCTACTTCTTGAAGCCAAAACTCACTCTTGCTAAACTTAGCATACAATTTTTTTCCCGTAAGGTCTGCAATACAATCCTCAGATGCTTCGCATGCTCTGTCTTATCCTTGGAATAAATCAAAATGTCGTCAATGAACACCACGACAAACTTGTCCAAATAGGGCTGAAATACCCTATTCATTGGGTCCATAAATACGATTGGTGCATTTGTTAACCCAAACGGCATGACAAGAAATTCATAGTGACCATACCTCGTCCTAAAAACTGTCTTAGGCACATCCGATTCCTTAACTCACAACTGATAGTAGCTAGACCTCAAGTCTATCTTAGAGAACACAGTGGCTCCCCTCAACTGGTCGAACAAATCATCGATCCTTGGCAAAGGATGCTTATTCTTGATATTCACCTTGTTCAATTGCCGATAATCTATACATAATCTCATTGAACCATCTTTCTTCTTTACAAATAATAAGGGAGCACCCCAATCCGAAAAGCTCGGCCTTACAAAACCTTTATATGTCAGCTCTTACAACTGTGCTTTTAACTCTTTTAGCTCGATTGGTGCCATCCTATACGGAGCAATTGAAATAGGAGCTTTTAACTTCGTTTAACTCTATCTCTCTTTCAGAAGGTAATCTGGGTAATTCCTCCGGGAACACTTCTGGATATTCACACACTGTTGGCACGGACTCAATCTTTAACTTCGTTTCCTTAGTGTTCAGTACAAAAGCAAGGTAGGCTTCGTACCCTTTTCTCATATATCTTTGAGCAACCATCAAGGTAATTACAACCAGTGGTGTATTTAATTCTCTTGAATCAACCCTTAGAATCTCACCATCTAGGCACTTCAATACAATATACTTGCTACTACAGTTTACAATTACATCATGCAGGGTTAATCAATCGATACCAAGTATTACATCAAACTCATCAAATGGCAACAACATAAGGTTAGCCAGAAAACAATAACCCTGAATCGTCAAAGGACAATTCTTACAGACTTTATCAACCAGGACCGACTTACCTAATGGGTTCTACATTCTGATAATAAATTTCATAGGTTCAATGGATATATTCATACTAGACACCAATCTCATGCAAATGTATGAATGCGTCGATTCTGAATCAATTAAGGCAACAACACATGTATTAAAAAAAGAAAAAATACCCGTGATAACGTCAAGAGTAGAGGCTTCCTCTCGAGCGCGTATTGCATACGTTCTTGCCGAGGCTCGAGCCTCTGATTTTGTAGTGTCCTTAGCCGCAACTCGACTGCCACTAGCACTCCCAGGATATCTCAGAGGTCTACCTCGTGGAGTAGGAGTACTCGACTTTGGGGCTACTTCCACCTCTTTATCGGTTCGCTCCGGGTAGTCTCTGAGGAAATGGTCAAGAGAACCACATCTGAAGCACGCACCGCTTTTCATTCGGCATTCTTCAAAGTGAAATTTATTACAACTTTTGCACTTTGGCTTTTGATCATCTACACTCCCCACACTAGTCACAATCGAGGAAGAAGACTTCTGGTTACGCCGTTTAGAGGCTCTCGCTCTACCGAATATCCTACAGATGAAGTAGAGCTTTCATGTTGGCTCCTTGATTTTTTATGGGAAACGAGAGCGTCTTACGACTGGATCTCTTACTCGAAACTTGAGCTTCTCTCTTTACTTGTTTCCTCTCATTATTAAGCTCCTCGACCTTCTTGGCCCGATCATCTAATACAGCAAACTCTCGTATCTCAAGAATCCCAATCAACAGCTTAATTTCCTCATTCAGACCTTCCTCAAAGCATTTACACATTTCTGACTCGGTTTGAACCCATTCAATCTCATACTGGCTTAGCCTTACAAACTCCCTTTCATATTCCGCTTCAGCCTTATTCCTTTATTTGAGTTTCAGGAACTCCTTTCGCTTCGAGTCTAAAAATCTTTGACTGATATATTTCTTTTTAAACTCTACTTGGAAAAATTCTCAAGTGATGTTTTCCTTTGGCACCACTGAAGATACAGTCTTCCACTAGTGGTATGCAGTATCCTTCAGGAGAGACACGGCACACTTTAAGCACTCCTCAAGTGTACACAATAATTTGTCTAACACCGATGTAGTATTCTTGAGCCAGAACTCGGCTCTTTCAGCATCATCATCGATATTAGCTTTAATTCCTCAGCCCCGTACTTTCTAAGTTTGTCTACAAGGGCTTTACCAGCTCTCACAAGTGCCATACGTCGTGGTAATTCCTCATTAGATTGATTAGGGGGCGGGGGAGGTCGTGGTATGTTGGGGCAATTTTTCAAATAATCCCAAACCACTCATCCATCATGTCAAAGAAGGCGGCTCTAGTCTCTTCCTAGCCTTCAGACATAGGCCTTCTACTACTACTAGAAATAGCTCGTTGTACGGAAGCTGGAGCATGACTCTCGGCTCCCTCAGACTCATCTTGTGCTTGATTGGAAGACATTTACTATATAAAAAATAATTTAAACAGTTAGGAGATGTCACACTATCAACGTTCGTATAATGGCATGTATAGCTAAACTCAATACTCTCTACAGTAGTCCTAGAACTGACTAAACCGTAGCTCTGAAACCACTAAATGTAACAACCCTTACCCGTACCCGAGACTAGGACCAGGTACGAGGCATTACCAGACATGTACTTGGACACTTTCGGGAATTACTGGTTATAAAATTTCATTTCAACTAACATCTTAGTGTCCCTATTATGGGCCTACGAGGCCCTAAACACACATTGAGAATGATCCAGGACAAAACCAAGAACTTACAAAAGTTCAAAAAAAATTTTCTAGGTAAAGCTTCACACCCCCGTGTGAAGGTAATGCACACGCCCGTGTGCTTTAGGACACGCCCATGTCCCCTACCCGTGTGAAATTAATTGAATTTATTTTCTATTTCGAACCTACAGGGGTTTTAACACAGCCAAGCACATGCCCGTGTCCCTAGCCCGTGTCCTTCACACGGCCTATACACGCCCGTGTGGTCACCTATTTTCAAAAACTCGAGCATTTTGTTTATGACTTTAGCATGCATTTAGGGTCACACGGCCAAGACACAGCCTATGTGCTAGGCCGTGCCCTCCACACGGTTGAAACACACGACCATGTCTTTGCTCGTGTGTTTACTACCATGCATTCTGACTTAAAATTTTTAGGTACAGGGGACACACAGCCATACCATATGCCCATGAGGCGATCCGTACGTCACACACGGTCTAAACACACGCCCGTGTGTCTATCTATGTGGACCTTGTTAGGGTATTTCCCAAGCCTTTGGTCACCCTCTAATATCCACTAACACTTATAAACTCCTATAATATCCAACATGGCCTAATTACTCTCTTAAATAGCCTTGGTAAACCTTAGTGCATGTAAACCTCATCTCATTGGTTTTACTCATGCTAGGTTATTCCTTTTTTGTATTGAGGGTTTTTATGTCTTATAACACTTTTAAGATTGGCTCATTATTGTAACTCATTGTCAATTATGGCCAAGCCATCCCATGTACTTTGGTCACATTGCTTAAGCCTAATTGTGATATGCCACATTTAAATATCACAAGAACATTTAGACTTAAACATGCACAAATTTGTAAGTTATAACCTACATCAAAATGGGCCAATCCTCATGGCCATATGCAAGTGAATATGCATACCTTTACATGCCTTCATTTTGGCATATCAAATGACTCGTATAACAAAATAAACAAAAGCCTTATACATGCCATTGAACAAAATAAAAGTGTCTATATACCAAAGCTAGACTAGTTGATAGTGTGTGGATTCTCTAACCGTCTTCCAATCTTTACGAGTCCTGGAGCTCTGTAAGACAGGGAAAAGAGAGGGGTAAACATTTACATGCTTAGTAAGCCCGAATAACTAGAAACTAAACTTACCGATTAATTAGCATACAACCATATTAGGCAATAAAACCAACAAGAATGGAATGGTTTCCCTATCGCATGCACTCAATCAACAAGTTAGTCACATAACAATGCACCATATAATTAATCTTAGATAAGCTTATCATTCAACATTTCCATTTATAAATATCTCATATTATCCCGTTAAGTTTCTTGTAAATCTCGATGGATTGTCCATTTACCGTCAAGTCATAAGAGCGATCATTTCATGTATGCACTCCCGCGAACCTCACATCTTACTGTGGGATTACCAGTCCAAGCTAAATCCCCTGTAATATAAGCTCATAGAGTGGTGTCGAGATTACCAGTCAAGGCTAAATCCCTTATGGCGACAAACACCCTTAATGAGCTCGGATCTGAATTACCAGTCCAGGCTAAATTTAGACCCTAATTGGATTACCCGTTCGGTCTGAATCCAAATTGCACACATATTCTTCGGGAGGCTCAATCTCTCAAGAAACACCTGTCCGGGCTAGATCTTTCTGTATTTGAGATCAACGGATTACCCACCCGGGCTAAATCCTTTCTGCAACACATGTAGGATCTCAAGTCACATGTAAATCATGGTTTATCCATCGAATTTCCCTTTTTAACCTCAACCAGGACATTTATCAACATGTCATTATTAAGCACACATTTCATGGATTTTCATGCCATCATCAAATGCAATTATCATACATTCATAAATCGTGCAATTAGACATATTATGCGTTTACTTTAAGTTATCTGAACTTACCTGATACTCGTTCTGGTATCGTGTTTCAGTTATTCCAAAACCTTTCGTTTTCCTCGATTGACCTCCGGAATTTGTGCCTCGAGGTCTATAACAATAAAAATGAATCATTAACAGCTCACATTATACTTTTTGAGTTTAAATTTCACCGCCAGTCTAAATGACCGTTTAGCCCCTAATTTTTCACATTTTTACCATTTAGTCCTTAGGCTTGTATAATGAAATGCATGCAATTTCTACCTTACCCAAGCCTAGCCGAATGTTCTTTCCTCTTATGGAATTCCACATTTTTCCATTATTCCTCATCTTTCTACCCATTTTTATGACTTTTACAAAATGGTCCCTAAAGCCATTTCTATGAAAAAAATCACTTAGTAAAAGTTGTTTACCATCTTTTAAACTTTCATATTCCTCCATAAACCATCAAAATACAAGTAAATCATACATGGGTAAATTTTTAAACATGAACCCTAGCATGAAATATGGGTAGAAAGTTACTGGGATTTCAAAAATACAAAGAACATTAAAAAAGTGGCTTGATAGCACTTACTATTGAGCTTGGAAATGTTGAAAACCCTAGATATAGAGAGCTTGAGAATTTAAGCTGGATGAGGGAGAAGAATGGCTGATTTTTGGCTTATTTTTCCCATTTTATTTCATTAATTAGCCAAATGACCAAAATACCCTCAAGCCCTTTCTTTCAAATTTCATCCATACATGCCCATTTTTGTCCAAAAACCTAAAAATTGGAAAAATTGCTCTTTAAGACTTTCTAATTAATAATCTAAATAAATTTCATACAAATTACTTCTAGAATCCAAGTTTTGAAACTTATTCAATTTGGTCCTTATTTTCCAATATGGCACCTTACTCATAGAATTTCTTTATCAAACTTTAACACATGCATATTCTCATATTCTAGGCCTCATAATAATCATAAAATAAATATTTCAATGTTGAATTTGTGGTCCCGAAACCACTGTTCCAACTAGGCCCTATTTCAAGATGTTACATAATGATGATAAAAATGATAAGTAGATAATTAGTTGTTAAACAAGAAGGAAATCAAACATTATAAAGAAACTTTTTTCCCTATTAGTGGTTAGGATCAAATCAATCAACAACATAAAACCTCTATTATTAGTCAAATTAGTTATAATTTCCTTCAAATATTTATATATAGTATTTAAGGTTATTTGTATTAGTTAAGACACTATTGAGAATGATAATATTTTTTGTTTATTTGATAGATTTAACATTCTTTTATTTGGTTAAGAGAATATAAAATAATTTAGCGGCACCTTTCATTTAATTATTCAACTAAAAAATATTAAATTATGATAATAGTATCTAAATTGTAAATTTACTAACAGTTGAGGGATTAAAATGTAAATTTACTCTTCCCCGCATCTAACATCAGTTAGGAACTTAACAAGCCAGTGATCAACTTATAACTTTTGAATAGTTTACTGATCAATTTGTAACTTTTTGAAGTTGAGTGACCAAAGTGTAAACTTACTAAGAGTTTAGTGACTTTGGGTGTAGTTTACCCACCTTGAAGATCTACTAGAGACCAATGATCTTCCGTGAGGTATTCTTTTGATAAGTGTACTGTTTTGGTGTTATGAGTAGGTTGTGGAGAGTGAATGCAAACTCCAATGAGCTGAAGCCATGAAAGATGAACTCTAATTCTTGCAAGAAAGTCGTACTTTTTATTTGGTGAAATTTCCAAAGGGTAAAAGAGCTTTGAAAAATCGATGGGTTTACAAGTTGAAGCAAAAATAAAATTTAACTCCATGGTACGAAGTGTAAAAGCCCGATTTTAATGGTTTTGAAACCCCGTGTTCTAATGATTGAGTCTTTTAATATTATTATTTAATATTAACGAGTTTATATTAGGGTTAATTTGAGTTTTGATATGATAATTTTGTTGATTGAATAGTTAATTAAGGAAAAAGGACTAAATCGTAAAAATCTATCACTATTAAGTTTTAGTTTTTAAAAAGGTTAATTAGTATAAATCCAAGGTTCAAAATGGATATTTGACCAAAACTAATGTGAGTGGACGATTTTGATGATAATTATGTTATAAAATATGTTAAATAAAAACTAAAACATTATTATATGTATATCAGTTAATAAAATAAAGAAAGAAAAAGGAGAAAAAAATTTCATTTTAGCCACCCATCATCTTCTTCCCAAGAATAGAAAAGAAAGAGCTAGGTTTGGTTTTTAAAGCTTTCTGTCCTTGATTTGGTAAGTTATTCAAGTAATTTTTCTTGTAATTTTTATATTTTTAGAATCTTGAGAGCTTGATTTTGCTAGGCCAGAGACTATTTTGCAAAAAATTTAAAGTTTAGAAAAGTTACCATTAAATGAGTCATGAAGTTTTTGGTGTTTATGGTTAGCATTTTAAGTTTAATTGTTAGTAGAACTAAATTGTAAGTGAAATTTTGATAGTTGTCATTAAGGACTAAATTGTGAAATTTGAAAATAGTGGGGTGAAAATTATGTGTTATATGCTACTGGTATGTGAATTAATGATGCGATTGAGATCTATTTCGAAATCGAAGGTCAAATTTGGAAGTTATGGTATTTTCGATTTCAGTGACTAAATTGAAAAAAATGCAAAACTTGAAGAATTGTTGTATAGATGAAATTGAGTTTCTGTTTAAATTAAATATAATGTTATAAGGTATTTAAAATAGATGATTGAGTTGAATTGTGATTTAGATCAAGAATTACAACAACTGGAGGACATACGCCAAAAAGGGAAAATTACCAACTAGTCCCTATTAGTTAAACCAATACGTTTTTGTTAGGTAAGTTCATACACTATAACTAAATTTCTATTACTGATTTGTTATACTTGATTATGACATTGTGATTGTTGGTGACTATGAATTGTGGTATAATGTAAGGTTAAATCCCGATGAACTTAGTAAAAGTCTCATCTACGAGGTTATGGGTTAATGACTAAAGGTTCTAAGCTCCAACATATGTTGTCGACGCAAGAATACATGTTCATTAAGCACTGATCAGGCAATTTATCATGTAGGTTTAACCCTAATGGGTAACTAGACACTATTATTCATTATTCGTGTAGTTTTAACCTTGATGGGTAACCCTTCCACTCACTAATCTCCCATAAAAGGATTAGTTTATTATGGCATTCATAAAAAATATATGATCGATGTAAAGAGAAACCATGCTAATTAAATTGAAAAGATGGAGCAGATGAAAGAGCTAAATTGTATTGACATTAAGTGCAAATCCACAGAGTTTGAATGATTCCACAATCCAGATCTCTTGAAAGAAAACAACGAACAAATAAACCAAACTATAAAAACCTAGAAAAGAAAGAAAATGAAACTAAATCTAAGGAAATAAACTAGGTTAATGAAAAAGTGTCCATAACATGTGTCAAAGGAGTCTATTTATAGCCTTCAAGTGGCCGTCACCCTTAACCCTAGGTTAGCTAATGTTCTCGAGTTTTAAGTTCGATTGTACAGACCAAAATGCCCCCTACTTCATCTTTAATTTTCATCCCAAAGTCAATGACGCGACACACCAGGACCTGTGTCATGATATAGAAGTCAGTATGCTCCTATTTGGGATGTCTTTAAGGGTATGTCACGACATCGAAGGTAGTTTCGTCCTTTCTCCATTCTTCTCTCTATGTTGTGACATCAGACCTAACATGTTGCGACATAACATCCAATATCAACCTAAAATGCCTTCTGATGGTCACTTGTTGTAACGCCCCAAATTTTAGGCCTAGAAGTTTTGGGATTTGAGCATAGGGACAATGAGGAGGTTGCACATATATGTTTAGTCATGCAATTTAGTGATAGAATAGGCATGCTGGTCTGGTGGTGTGAGTGTTGGTGAACTTCAAGGTCGCAGGTTCAAGTCTTTGCAAGCGCGTTTTGAGGTTTAATAGTTTTATTTTGGTAATTTATTTATTTTAGATTTTATTTTATTATTTTTAATTTATATTAATTTTTCTATTTTATTTTCTGAAGCGACATTTCCTTTCACTTTATCCCTTCTTCTTTACTTTTTGGTTTTTCAAAATAATTCTCTAAAACGGTTTATTTGTGGATTCGAGAATCTCGCGCCTCTGTCATCTTCTCCGATCACAAGCAGGTGTAGGATTCGAACTGTAACTACGTTACTTTATGTGTTTATTATTTTTGCAAATTTTCTATTCGATTTTTTTTACTATATGCTAACCCATTAGTTTGGGTTTTTAGTCGATGGAAGTGATGGGAAATCATCACTTTCTGATATATGTTAATAGGAAAAAGGTTAGGGACGGTTCTGGTGGCTGAAACGGTGGTTTTGGGGCTGTTGTAGGGTGGTTTTCTGATCACCCCGACAACCATACAGGCGTGTGCAGTGGCACACAGCAGTATGGATATGAGAACTAGGGTTTTCGGGCTAAATTGGATGCCACACGACCTGGCCACACTCCCGTGTAGTTGATTTGAGGATTTTGTCAGAATTCACACGGTCGTGCGGCATGAGCACACGGGCGTGTGAGTTTGGGGAAATTAGGGATTCAAAGTTTTAGGGTCACACGACCGTGTGACTGATTTGGGGATTAGGGATCCCACACGGGCATGTGTTTTGGAACACACGGGCGTGTGAGACCCTCACATGGCTATGTCTACCCTGTAGCTTATTTTAACGAAATTGGACAATGAGTTACACGGCCTATTCACACGACCATGTCCTTACTTCACACGGGCGTGTGCTTCTGTCACACGGCCGTGTGCTACCCTTCACACGGGCTTTTGGACCTCCACACAGCCGGAGCACATGGGCGTGTGACCCTATCTCGACAAATAATGATTTTAGGTCAAATTTAAATGTAATCGCAACTCTATGTGTTCCAACCCTTGATTGAGCATTGCTGAGGGTCATTATGAATCTGATCTGGGCTTGATGTGTGTGTTATTTGTGATTGGTTGTGCAATAAGATTGATACTGAACTCGAGTTATGAGCGTACACATATCTGATTCTTTAACTGACTGATTGGATGTGAATGTTCGCTTCGATTAATCATGCAAAACGGCATTCGATCCTGTATATCCCGATCGCATACATAAATATACTTATACTATTTTTGGGTGGGATTTTGAAGAGAATGAAGATTGACTAACTGGCAGCTGATCTGCTAGTTACTGATAGCCCCTAATACCCAAAGGGTCGAGGGCGATCCCAATACCTAGAGGGTCGTGGACAAGTATGATTGTATTGCGGTTTACTGCATAGCACCGTACAGCTCACTGATAGCTCCTATTACCCAGAGGGACGTAGGCAGTCCCAATACCCTGAGGGTCGTAGACTTTACTAATAACAGTATAGCAGATTATCGTATTGTACAGTACCGCATGTACGTTAGCTACGCTACGTACCATTGACTTAAGTGGCAATTTTACTACAACCTATCGGTATAGCAAATTACCACATTGTATTGTACCGCATATACGTTAGCTACGCTACGTACCACTATCTGATCTTGCAGTTCATACTACATATCTGTACCGTGGTTTACCGCATTGCACAATACAACTTATATAATAGCTTTACTGCGTAATATACGTGACTAGAAGTTTGTCTGCATACTGTTAGCCCAAATACCCAGAGGGTCGTGGGAAGTCCCAATACGCGGAGGGTCATGGACAATGCTGATAGCCATCATTGCAGGGCAACCCGGGATGACATCATATGGAGTGTAGGGTTAGATGGGCTTTTCGAGATCCTATATAGAATGATTGGTTGGATGAGCTTAACAGCTCTATTAAGGATTGATGGGGGACAGAGAGGTGTGTTGGCTGGATGGGTGGGATTTCTTTAACTCAACTGCATTCATATGCATCTTATTGATTGTTTTGTGAGTGCGACTGTCTATTTTACAGTTTGATTGAAAAGTATTTATGACACTGTGAAATTGTTAAACTTTGATTGTATCTGACTGACTGAATTGAAACTAGTGACTATTGAAAGTTTTGTTATTGGACTGAGTAGTATTTGCGATTATGTAACTGAGTGCGATTTCGATATGCTCTAAATATTGTTGTCTGCCGGTACGTCCATTTCGAACGTACCAACTATTTCTGTACAAATCTGTAAGTATGTTCCGTTTTAGAACTACTACTAGTTTTTTGTGTCTGATTTCGTAGTTAATTGGTTTTGATCTCACACTGAGCTCGAGTAGCTCACCCCCTCTTTTATTTCCCCTTTCAGGTACATTTCGAAGTTCTGGATGCTGGACTTAGTACGCGGAAGTCTCGGACAGGCTTGTGAACATCAATTATGCACTTTTTGTTTAATGATGCTATTTTGGTATTTATTTCATTTTGAACTGTATGGTTTATAAACTATGGTATAGTTACTATTTTAAACTTTTGATTTGTACATTTATTCCTGTTAAACTTGTGGATGGAATTTTAACAATTGAACGTTTTAATTGGTTTTGAAAATGGAAATTTTAAACAACTTGTTTTTGTAGAAATTTTCTCACGATCACTTCAGTGATCAATGTAGCATCCCAAATTCGGTCTAGACTTCTAAGTCGGGTTTGGGGTGTTACACCTATACACTCACAAACTACGTTGGCTCTCCTTTAGGCCTCATTCAAACCTTAAGGTCAATAAAATACTCAATTTGCACATTTTATTAAATATAAGTAAAACTAAAACAACTTATCTAAAATATAATGGAAATGCTTGAATTCAGGCTCCTTAAGTGCAAAAACTAGTTTAATCTGCTACATCGAATTATGGCAGATCAAACTCCCCCGCACTTAAGTCATTACTTGTCCTCAAGAAACATAAACAAAGACAATCAAATAATGACCCTTGAGCAAATCTGATATAAGTATTGACTTCAAAGCATATGACTTAGGCATTTCATACTTACAAACAATGTTAACAAGATGAATAGTTGACTTACCACTTTTGACCACAAACACCTAAGTTCAGTATGTTACAAAGTATACAAGTATTAAGAGTCTCACCTCTAGGAATCCATTAATAGATCATACAAGTACTTTGATTATCCGAGCAGAATACAAATAGTCATTCATGCATATGTTCAGTGTGATGTCCATTCATGTATAAGGATATTTTAGGTCACATAAGTGTTTTTGGCTTGTAATGTTCTGAGGCTTAGGACAGGTATGAAATTCAAAAACAGTAAGTACTAAATATGGTTACAAACAAGAAAATAGTTTGGCACATCCTATTGGTCCCTATTCTTTCCCTTTTTGTAACCCTTACCCGCTCACCGCCTTATTTCTCCTTCTCTTACCATCCTCATCTCTCCATATATAGGAATTCATAGCATGACATAGTAACTATGCCTAGCCTTACGAGTTTTTGTGAACTAATGAATGAGTTTTTCTTTCTTTTGTGACTTTGTGACTTTTTTCTTTTTCAATATCTCACTCATGAATGCTTTGTCACTAATTTAAGATCTTTTCTACTCGTAGTAATCTCTTTTTTAGATTTTTCTTTTTGTTCCGCACATTAGGCTAACTTACAGTTCCTATATCACACCAATATTTCCTATTTCACTCTATTTTTACAAACCCTCAATACATATGGTCAAACGTCTATAATCGTGCAGTATAGGACCAAAGAAAAAAGGAAAATACAAATTAATTTTTTCAGGCTTGGGGCTTATAATGAGGTTCATCAAAAAGTGTCAATAAGCTCAAAAATTGGTACTAAATGTGAACAAATAGGTCAACTTTTTGGCTCTGGATGTGTTCCAAACAATGCTTTAGGTCATCCCTAAATATCACAATATGGACAAATTTAATCAACCAGACAAATACAAATTCAACCTTTTATCATTCATACTAGGTTGCTCGTTTCCTTGTATTTTTTATATCACTTGGTACAAATGATGGCTTAATACCTATTTACAGTTAACATGTAGAACTTTAGTAGTCTAATAATAAAAAAATTTAAAATCACCTATCATCATGCCAAATTTATTCATAAACACAAGCAACCTATGTACATGCTCCTAACCAATCACTTGTATTTCTACAAGCTCAGGCACACAAAAGACAAGAAAAATAAAAAAATGTAAAATAAGAAAGTTTTCTATGTTACCCTCACACATCTTAGTTGACACGTTATCCTCAATGTGTAGCCCATAAATAGATAAAGAAGGAATCTAGCCGATTGATCGTGGTCGTTCCCATTGCTAATGTTGGGTGCTTTCTCCTTTGATCGTGCAAAGCTCAAATTTCTTTGCGTCCCTCAAATAGCCTGATTTTGGGCCTAGTCGAAACAGTGATTTTGGGACCATCAATCCAAAGTTGGAGAAAGTATTATTTTAATTATTTTAGACTTATAACATGTTTATTTTAGTGCATGAAAAATTTGGTGAATTAATTTTAACGTTTGAGAGCTTAATTGTGAAAAAGGACTAAATCGCATAAAGTGCAAAAGTCCTATTTTGATAGCTAAGGGTATCAAATAGCTACAGGACCAAAATTGGGGGTCCTTAAAGGGAAAATATACCCTAGGATTGAGCTTGGCCGGCCATGAGACAAGGAAATTTACTAGTCAAAGGGTTAGGTGAATTGATGACTTAATGTTGTCTAGAAATAAAATAAAAGAAAATGTTGTCATCTCTTTTTACCTTTCCTTCTTCCACTGAAATTATAGCCATTAGAGGGGTTTTTGAAGCTTGAAATTTCAGCCACTTAGTCTCTTTTCAAGTGATTTTGAGGGCTTTTCTTGAATATTTTTGTACTTTTGAGATCCTTGTATCATGAACTTTCTAACAATGGGACTATTTTGCAAAATGATTGAAAGCCTAGGGTTTTGGCATAATAGTAGACATGTTGTTTTCTGAAATTTTATAGAAGAAAATGAATCATGGTTGTGAAATAAACAACTTTTGTGAAGAGATTTCTCATGAAAACCCTAAAAAGGACCATTTTGCATAAGTTGTAAAATAGGTAATAAATGTGTGAAGTATTGAGAATTTTGGACTGATTTTAGTATAAAATTAATCGGCTAGGCTTGGTTAGTGAGAAAGTGTGATAAAAATAGATTTTCGGACCTAGGGCTAAAATGGTCATTTTTTGAAAGTCAAGGGGCAAAACGGTTATTTTGCCCAATTATAAATGTTTGAGTTTCTAGAGTAGTATGCTGATGAGATGAGTGAATTTCTATCATTTTAGATCAAGAATTATAAAATTCGGGCCTAGACCGGGGAAAAGCAAAGTAAGTGGACTAAGCCGAGCTAGTCGTCTACATTTTGTAATATGAGGTAAGTTGTATGTAAATAACCCAACTACATTGTTATTGTATGTGTTTAAATTGATATAGCATAAATTTCTTGTTTGTGGAAATAATTATGTATGATGAATATTGAGATAGTAGAACTCTCGTTTGAACCTTAGGAAATAAATCGGATATTCATGCCATGACATTCGGGTTATTTGTATGCTAGTGTAAGACATGTCTGAGAAATGCATTAGCCACATTATGAGAGCCAGTGTAAGACCATGTCTGGGACATGGCATCGGCATTGAGACGAGAGCTAGTATAAGACATGTCTGGGACATACATCGGCCTCGAGATGTAAGCTAGTGTAAGACATGTCTGGGACATGCATTGGCTACAAGATGTGTTAGTGTAAGACCATGTTTGGGACATGGCATCGACACGGATATATGAGAGTTAGTGTAAGACCATGTCTGGGACATGGCATCGACTTGATGGATGAGCCAATGTAAGACCATGTCTGGGATATGGCATCGGCATTATACCCTATGTTTAAGGCTTAGTGAATATCCGACAACATTTTAAATGGTTCAACAGGGAGAGTTAAGGTTTAAGTTAAACGAGAAAAGTATAACCATGTTGTGAGTGGTACAGGTACCTATTTGAAATGTATGAGATGTGAGCTTAGTATATACTATGTGAATTGTATTGGATAGTGACGAGTAAGTTGTGCTTATGCCTACTTTTGTATTATGAGAATGATGATAAATGCTAAAGTTGTTGTTATATTTATTTTCATGCAACTTACTAAGCTTTATGCTTACCCTGTTTCTTTTCATTTTCTTATAGTGCCACCTAATTAGCTCGTGGATCAACAGACGTCGGAAGCATCGATCACACTATCAATCGAAGTACTTGGTATAACTAGTTCTTAAGTTTTGATTATGGCATGTATAAGACTCTTTGATTTTGTTTTAGTGTTACATTATTTTGGGGCCAAATGTGTTGGCTTTCTTTAATATTTGACTCATTTTGTATAAGGCCATGAAAAATGGATAATATTGAAAGTTATTATATGAATGTAAAGTAGTCTTTCATGAATGTGAAATTGTTGGTATGGTTGAATACATGAAGTGTATATAGGCCTTAGCTATGGTTATTTGGTTGTAAAATCATATTAATCTAGATTTTGGTATGTCGGTTGGTGTTAGATTGTGTTTCAGGGTGGCAAAGGCTTGGTAAATAGCCTTATATTGTCTACACGAGTAGACACACGGGCATGTGTCACACACGGCCAGCCCCATGGGTATGTTGTCCGGCAGTGTGTCCCCCGCACGTAAAAATTTCAAGTCAATATGCATAGTAGTAAACACACTAGCAAAGACACGGCCGTATGTATCATCCATGCAAAGGACACGGTCTCTGGCCATGGGCGTGTGCCTCGACCGTGTGCCCTAAATTGGATGCTGACGTCAAAAATAGAATGTCAAGGTTTTTAGACACGGGCTAAGACACGGTCATGTCATGGCCGTGTGAGGGACACGGGCCATAGACACGGGCGTGTGTCAGGCCGTGTGAAAACCCCTGTAGGTTCGAATTTAGAATTTAATTTACACAAGTATGGAACACGAGCCTGTCCCTAGATGCTTAGGCCGTGTGTGTCACACGGGCCATTAGCACGGCCATGTCATAATGACCACACAAGCGTGTTGCCCATCCACAAGGGCGTGTGCCCTGTTTCAAGGTTATTTTCTTTAAAGTTGGTTAAGGACCCGAGCCGATCCCGAATGGTTTCCAATGGACATTTGAGGCCTTGTAAGCCCATGTTAAAGAGGGTTCAGACAAAGTTTGAAAAAGTTTTAAATTTAATCAAGTCATGATAATTCGAAAACGTTGGAATGTATGTGTTTAAGTGTGGTAACACAACGTATCCTGTCCCGATGTAGGACTCGGGTGTGGGGTGTTACAGTCCCATTCGTGTTAGGTTCTTACATAGAAAACTTAAACAACATACAACATACTAAAAATCTACTTATTAATCCTACTCTTACAAAGTTAAGTTAAAATCATCCAAAAATTAATATAGTCTTTTAAAAATAACAACAAAACTCATTCCTCCTACGAATCATCTAGAGGACGAGAGTGCCTTTACTCCATAGGTGTCTTTTATTTTCCTTTGGCACATGTTCGGTAAGAGATTCCACTCGTTGAAGGCACATGGTGAGTTGGGCTTAGTGTGACAGGCTCTTTCAGTGTAGAAAATTATGGCTGAAATGTTGTTTCATATTCGCCCTTCATTCTAGGGTACTCCTGAGCAACACCTTCCTTCTCAAGATTAACCCCCTCATCTTGATGAGCCGAAGTCAACTTGAACATATCTAGAGGATAACTTGGAGTGCATAACCCATTCATCCTTGTGAATTCTTAAAGTATTGGACCTGTTTCTTGCATCCATCAAATCATTCTGTCAATTTTTGCATCTGTGTCTCTGCAAGCTCCCTTTCTAACCTTCGGGTGATTTTTCTACTTCATTAATGTTGGTATGTCCATTTTCTACTTCTTTGTTTGATTCCATTAAGTTATTTGCTTACACTGAAGCTCAACATACTGTGTATATGATGTATCTCCAATGATACTTATTGTGGGTTTCATAAATTGCTCGTTCATGTTCATTGGTGCTTCTACTTGACGGCATAGAGCCGTTACTAGGTGGGGGAAGAAAAGTTTAGCCTTTTGCCTCTGTACATACCGTTTTGTTTCTCGAAAGATCTAACGCCCTACACATATTTGTTTTTCACTGTAGGATACCATGTAACAAGACAGCTCAAAACATATTAACGTTAGAAACATTCAATGTGGGTGCAATTCTAGTGCCAGTGAATTAAATTCACATTTTAGCAACAGGAAACATCATAGCTTGATTAAAATTTGTGGGACTCTTAGTGTCGAGCATATAGTTCCAACTACCCCTGCCTTGTGTTAAATATCTTATAACATCTTTCATGTTAATGTTTTGAAACCTTTCTAGATCCATATTATAAATAAAATCTTTCTCATAAAATGGGATGTTATAAAATTCATAGATGTCATTAGAGGAGATTGGAACGTCTTCCCCTTGCACTTCGGCATCAGTTATTACTACATTATAGCCTCAGTTAATCATTTGGTCCTTAAGGGATGCACAAAACTCCTGAACCATAAATATATTCATGGGAGTAATGCAAAACTATTCCCATTGATGATAATGAGCCAAAGTCCAGATTTCTTTACAGTGGATCATTGATTGTTTGAACCCTTGTTCCTGAATGAGAGGTCTCTCTTGTGACTCTAGAAAATATTTTTCTATATTGGCATTATGGAATTGAATAGGGTCGGAAACACGTGGGTTTTCCAGAATAGGAGTTCTTTTGTTCTTACACAGAGGCATACTTACTAGATTCTATAAGTAAAATAATAAAGATATTCAATAGAACAATAAGAGAGGATTGAGAATACTTAAACCTCAACTTTTGTTGAACTCGTTTTTGTTTCTTCTTAGTGTTTGTTGATATCGGTTTCCTCCAATGTAGCTTTTTGTATTGGGAATTAAGGATTAGGAACTTAGATTTTGAGGAGAATAAGGGTTTTGGAAAGGTTTTAGAGAAGTATTTAGAATGAAGTTAGATTAAGTTAGAGGGTACTTTTATGTTTAAAAGGGTGATTTTAGGGTTTAAAATCAAGTAAAATAAGGATTATTTCGTCAGGTTATGCAATTGGGTTGGGTCAACCCTACTGAAAATTGTAGCGATGTCGTGACACAGGGGTTCCATGTCGCGACATCCCTAGTAGACTACTCATGTCACGACACCGGGGTTTGATGTCGCGACACACCCTGTAGTTTTGGAATTCTTGAGAAATTACCTTTTGTGTCACGACACAAGTTAGTGATGTCACGACATGGGGTGAATTTTTGAACTTCTTCATCACTGCCCTTGATGTTGCAACATAGAATTGTTTGTCACGACGTTGTAATAGCCCGTTTTTAGTCAAATCAAAATAGTAGTTTTGGGATCACAAATATGACGTCAAAATATTTATTTTATTATTATTTTGAGGTCTACAGCATGATAGTATGATTGTATGAAAATTTCGGTAAGAAATTTTATTGTTTGCATGCTTAATTCCATAAAAAGGACTAAATCGCGCAAAGCACAAAAGTTGTGTTCTAATAGCTAAAGGTGTCTAATAGCTATAAAACTTTAAAGAGGAGGTTGTTAAATGGTAATTAGACCATTTATAAAGCTAATGGACATTCTTGGACATGTATTAAGTGACTTTAATTATTTATAACAAAGGTTAAAAATGTAATTTAATAAAATAAACATAGTAAAATAATGTAAAAGATGTTATCATATTCTTAATGGAGATTTCACCACTGAAAATTAGGGTAGAAAGAAGCCATTGATAAGCTTGAAGGTTCGACCAATATTCTTTGTGTTTTAAATGCTTTATAATTGTATTGTTGATGAATACGATCTTACGGAAATGTTCGACGAAGATTTGGCAATGAGAAATTTTGGTTCAACCTTAGGAATAGATATGATAAAAATGACATGTCATTAGGGGTTATTATGTTTAGGTGCTGGACCGTACGTTCTACCGGTTGTTGAGTTTTCCAGCATGTGTTGCGGATTCTCGCCAGCTTCTGTGAGCAGCACTGTGTAGCCACGTCTTGACCGTCAGCTTGTGTGAATAGACCCGTTGATAGCTCGAGGGTGAGCATTATATGAGATATGAGATTCAGATGTCTTCAGCCATGTATTGGCACTTAGAGTGTGAGATTCCTGAGTATCTGATACTATTCCAAATGGTTCAACGGGTATATTGAAGATAGGAAAGGATAAGAGATTGATATGTATCAGCTCAAGTATGTACGTAAATTGTATAAGCATCGAATCTATGAAATTTGTGAGTTACATAATTTACTATATGGATGAACATATGTTAGCATTATGGTTAAATTGAATTGTAGTATATTATGATAGATAACTTGTGAATGATTAGTAAGTTTTATTTATTAATCATACGAGCTTACTAAGCTTTATAGCTTACTTTGTTTACTTTTCCATGTTTTATAGTGATTTCAAAGCTTGCTTGGATTAGGAATTGTTGAAGATCTCATCACACTATCAAGCTGTCATTTGCTACTTTTGAACTTATGTATTTGGTTATATGGCATGTATAGGTATTGTGGTTAATATGGCCTATATGTTGGTAATGATTTAGCCAATTGATTTGGCTTATTTTGGTATACTTGGTGATGTATATATATGAGTAAATAGCCCTTTTGTTATGTGGTTTAAAATTGCTATGTGAATTCTTGTTTTGAATTAGTATTTTGAGTACCAAATGGTTGAATTTTGAGATATGTTATGCATGTGGTTTTAGGCAAAATAATGCATGGTTTAAAGTGACCATTTAGGTGATCTTTAGATGTGAAATTAGTATCTTTTGAATTGGCAAAACATGATGTTATGAGCAAGATAGTTGTTGGTATGGAAATAGCATGATTGAGGCTTAGTTGAGATTGGTTTGAATGTCTTTTGATGCTATGTTATATGCCATTTGACATGTTTAGATTGATGAAAATTTGGGTGAGAAAGATGGCTTCAAAAATAGCTTATTTTTGTCCATATTAGCAGAGATACGGGTGTGTGTCTCAGCCGTGTGTGACACGCGGTCAGGTGACACAGCCGTGTGTCCCCTGATGTTTATTTAGAAATCAAGTCAGTAGCTCCACACGGCCCAGCACACGGCCGTGTGGCATAAGTCAGTATACGCTCCGATTTTTACACAGCCTAGCACATGGCCTAGCACATGGGCATGGCCATTTCGAAGGGTACACGGGCTAGTTATACAGGCATGTGGTTGACCGTGTGACCCAAGTCAAGGAGTTATATGAGGTAAGATACGGGCTGGGACACGGCCATGTGATCCCATTTCGAATGTCCACACGGCCTGTGACACAGGCGTGTGTCCTCTATACTTTGAAAATTTTCTATGTTTTTCAAAATTTTTCCTAAGTTCTCGATTTAGTCCTGAACCACTTCTAATGTTTAATTTGAGCCTCGAGGGCTCGTATTAGAGACAATATGATTGATTGTGAATGACTTTTATTTGGATATGAAAAATGTATGTTTGTTTTAGTAATAAGTCCGGTAATGCTCCGTAACCTTATTCCGACGATAGATACGAGTTAGGGGTGTTACAGACGTTGACCTTGTTTCCTGAATTTCTGATCTTTGAATGCTTCAAGCGCTTGTTAAACCTGTCTTTGACTTACCTGCAGTACATTAACAACTTAGTTAGGAGAGTATAAACTTAGTACAATTAGTAATAATCAAATAATAGAAAAATGTTAGGCCTTGCTGCCAGACTCATTCGTCAGCCACCGATGGGCTCCCTGTAATTTATTTCTATCTATATTAGTGCAGCACCCACCATGCCATTCTATTCATCCGTGGTTGTCTCTTTTCCTAAATTTACCTTTCCGTCTTGCTTTAATGACTGACAACTCTCTTCGCAGGTCATGACTGTTGGTGATTGTCAAAGCCATATACCCACACAGTTGTTTTACTTGATATTCAACATTTGTGTTCTGAAAGAAATTTGAATATTGCGTCTCACACTTGTTGTCTATGAGGTCTCTGTCCTTTTCATTTATCAGGTATGGCTTTTTAGAGGAACTCTGTAATGCGTTTGGTAGAGGAATTAATAAAAAAATTATTGTATTTTGTTACTAAATTTCTGTCTCTGCAAGTTTTTAATCTCATTCATTAGACGACAGATAATTCTCTTAGCTAGTTCTCGGAAGAATCGAACATTCTGTAGCGGCCGTAACTCGATGCTTGGGCACACTGATTGTACAATTTGGCAGAAACCTACTATATAATCATAAGTTCTGTCAATATATATTTTTCCCACTCTTTTCAATATCTAGCAAATTCTCAGATCTATAGACTTCTAGGGTGCTTGGCTTAAGACTAAGGATGCGAAAAAAATTGGCAATTTAGGCTCATCCTTCGGGATTGTTGGTTTCTATTTTTTTGTTCTATAAACTTTTGAATCAATAGACATTCTTCTATTAACTCAGTCCTAACTATCATCGCCTTTGTTGGTGGGTCTAGATATTGTGTATATAATGTATCTCTAATGATACTCCTCATGGGTTTCATTTGCTCGTTCTCGTTCATTGCTACTTCTGCTTGTCGGTATGAGGTGGGGGAAGAAGAGTACATCTTTTTGGCTCTGTACGCACCATTTCATTTCTCGAAAGATCCAGCACCTTACACAGATTTGTTTTTGTTGTAGGATACTATATAACAAGATAGGTCAAAACACATTAACGTTAGAAACATTCAATGTAGGTGCAATTCTAGTACCAATGAATTAAATCCATATTTTAAAAACAGGAAACATAATAGCTTGATTAAAATTTGTAGGATGCTTAGTGTCTGCCCTGTAGTTTTAATTATCCCTGCCTTGAGTTAAATATTTTATAACATCTTCCATGTTAATGTTTTGAAATCCTTCTAGATCCGTATTATCAATAAAATCTTTCTCATAAAATGGGATATTATAAAATTCATAGATGTTATTAAGGGAGATTGGAATGTTTTCCCGTCACTCTTCGACATCAGTTATTACTACATTATAACCTCGCTTAATCATTTGGTCCTTAAGGGACGCATAGAATTTCTGAACCACAGATATATTTGCATTACTCGTAGGAGTAATGCAAAACTATTCCCATTGATGATAACGACCAAAGTCCAAAGTTCTTTACAGTGGATCATTGAGGGTTCGAACCCTCGTTCCTGAATGAGAGGTCTCCCTTGTGACTCTAGAAAATATTTTTCCATATTGGCATTATGGAGTCGAACAAGGTCAGAAACACATGGGGTTTCCGAAAAAATAATTCTTTTGTTCTTACGCGGAGGCATACTTAATAGATTTTATAAGAAAAATAATAAAGATATTCAATAGAACAGCAAGAGAGGATTGAGAATAGTTAAACCTCAACTCTTTTTAAACTTGTTTTTGTTTCCTCTTGGTGTTTGTTACTGCTGATTTCCTCCAATGTAGCTTCTTGGATTGGGAATGAGGGATTAGAAACTTAGATTTTGAGGAGAAAAAGGGTTTTGGAGAGGTTTTAGAGAAGTGTTTAGAATGAAGTTAGATTAAGTTAGAAAAGGTACTTCTATGTTTAAAAGGGTGTTTTTAGAGTTAAAAATTGGGTAAAATAAGGATTATTCCGTCAGGTTGAGCAATCAGGTAAGGTCAACCCTACAAAAAATTACAACGATGTCGTGACACCGAGGTTTGATGTCGCGACACACCATGTAGTTTTGGAATTCTTGAGAAACTATCTTCTGTGTCTCGACACAAGTTAGTGATGTTGCGACATTAGGTCAAGTTTTGAACTTCTTCATTACTGCCCTTGATGTTGCGACACAGAATTGTTTGTTTCGTAATGTTGAGCTTGTTTCTTGAATTTTCGATCTTTGGAATGCTTCAAGCACTTGTTGAACTTGTCTTTGACCTACCTGTAGTACATTAACAACTTAGTTAGCAGAGTATATAGTTAGCACAGTTAGTAACAATCAAACAATGGGAAAATGTTAGGTCTTGCTGCTGGACTCGTCCATCAGCTCAGTCAATATGCACCGATGGGCTCTCTGTATTTTGTTTCTATCTGTATTAGTCTAGCACCATCATGCCAATTTATTCGTTCGAGGTTGTCTCTTGCCTTGAATTTACCTCTCCGTCCTACTTTAATGACTGATAACTCTCTTCGCAGGTCATGACTATTGGTGATTGGCGAAGCCATATACCTACACAGCTTTTTTACTTGCTATTCAACATTTGTGTTCTGAAAGAATTTTGAAGATTGCGTCTCACACCTGTTGTCTATGAGGTCTCTGTCCTTTTCATTGATCAAGTATGGCTTTTTAGAAGAACTTTGTAATGCGTTTGGCAGAGGAATTGAGAAAAACTGTTGTATTGTGCTATTGAAGTTCATTCATTGTCTTGCAGATAATTCCCTTAGTTGGTTCTTGGAAGAATCGAACATTTCATAATGGTTGTAAGATGCTTGGACACACTGATTGCTCGATTTGATAGAAACCTACTATATAATCGTAAGTTCTATCAATATATATTTTTCCTATTCTTTTCAATATCTGGAAAATTCTCAAATCTATAAACTTCTGGAGTGTTTGGTTTAAGACTAGGGATGCGAAAAGAATTGTCAATTTAGGCTCATCCTTTAGGATTGCTAGTCTCTCATTTTTTTTGTTCTGTAAACTTTTGAATGGATAGACATTCTTATATTAACTCAGTCCTAACTATCATCGCCTTTGTTGGTGGGTCTAGATTATACTATTCTTGTGGTTCAACTTTGTCAGTATTACCAGGGATTTTTGGGATGATGAGTTCCTGATCTATTTGATTCTTCGATTCATTGTCCATTTCCTCCGCTAACTCCATATCTTGTCTTTTCAAAGTTTCGTTTAATTTGTCTAAATTTTTTTGTCAGTTGAAGTGGATAATAGTCTAAGGTTTGTCCTTCACAAACACCTATGATAACATTATCCTTTCTTCGTAATTTTAAACTTAGCATCTCTTGGTACCTTTCTGATGGTATATTATTGTGGTCATCATCATTTTGGGAAAGAATCAAGTTTTCTCCTCGGAGTTGACTTTATTCCAGCATTAGTATTCATTGATTCTCTTAGATCTCCCAATCTTCCTAGACTCCTTCATAAATATCTTTATCATAATCAAAGTCTTCATCGGTCCACATATAATAAAAGTCATCCATGACTTTGTGCTAACTGACTTTTGGTTGATGATACTTAAGATTCCTAAAAAAAAAAAGTTAAACATGTTATTTAGCAAAATAAATTAAGAATCATAACTGTAACCTACAAAATTCATAATTTTTCTTTTAAAGTTCAAAAATTTTAAAAAAAAACCGATCTAGTGACGTTGCCTCCACGGCAACGGTGCCAACAACTTGACTGCCTCCGGACGTACTAACGTCTAAAGTGTGAATATTGCAATAAAATATAGAATTACGATGTGGTATATGCAAGTATACAAGTCTAGTTTTAATATAATTTTACAACGGAATAGGTGAGTACTCCGAGGATCGTACCCAAGGGAGACGATTGCTAGATCAATTCTAACCTACACACTAAAGGATCTAATTAGTACTTTAAATTCAGTTATATTATGAAGAATATAAAATAAAGGATTTTTGGTGTTTTTATAATAGTAGTAAAAATAAAACAACATAAAAAGATAAAATTCAAGAGATTAAAAATGAAGAATAAATCAAATCTGATTATAGGTGATTAGCTCATTTCGGTAATCTCCATCAACTGTCGTTTCAGGTTCCTCATCAATCAACTAGTCGCTACCCTAGCAGGATCTTCCGATCTTCAACTAACATAATGAGTCAGCAAGAACTACTTATCTTTCGACCTCACAGTCCAGACTAGTTTAGGGTTAAGGTGTTTACAAATGGGCAATACCAATTTTGGGTTAATTCCCACCTTGATGACTTCCCGGGGTTGTCAGGCCTAGGTTTGTTTCACGTTCTCCCTTTCCCAAACAACTGATCCGTTGAGTGACCCTACAAAATAGCTAACAGATCATACCTCCACCCGTTAATCCGCCATAGAAGGATTAGTTCATCATGGCATTCATAAACAATATATAATCGATGTAAAGAGAAAGCATGCTAATTAAATCGACAAGATAGAGTAAATGAAAGAGCCTGATTGTATTGAGATTAAGCACAAATCTACAGAGTTTGAATGATTCCACAATCCAGATCTCTTGAAAGAAAACAACGAACAAATAAACTAAACTCTAAAAACCTAAAAAAGAAAGAAAACGAAACTAAATCTAAGGAAAGAAACTAGGTTAATGAAAAAGCATTCATAACATGTGTCAAAAGAGCTTATTTATATAGCCTTCAGGTGATCGTCGGCCATAAACCTAGGTTAGTTGACGTTTTTGAGCTTTAAGTTTAATTGTGCAGACCAAAACGCCCATGTTTCGTGTTTAATTTCTGTCCCAGAGTTGATGTCGGGACACACCAGGACCTGTGTCGTGACATAGAAGTTAGTATGCTCCTCCTTAGGATATCTTCAGGGGTATGTCGCGACACCTTTAGTCAGTTTCACGACATCAAAGGCAATTCCGTCCTTTCTCCATTTTGCTCTCTATGTTGCGACATCGAACCTGCCGTGTTGCGACATAACGTCCAGTATCAGCCTAAAATGCCTTCTGAGGTCACCTATACACTTACGAAGTTTTTAGCTCTCCTTTAGGCCTGGCCCTTAAGGTTAATAAAAGACTCTATTTGCACATTTTTTAAAACATAAGTAAAACTAAAGAAACTTAACTAAAATATAACATAAATGCTTGAATTCAGATTCCTTAAGTGCAAAAACTAGTTTAATCTGCTACACCGAATTACGACAGATCATTGGAGCACTATAGCTTTGGGTTTTGAGTTTTCAAAGCCAGCCACTTGTTAAGTTATATTTTCAATTTTTCTATTTAGTTTGCTTGAGATTACTTGCTAGTAAAATTTGTTTGAGTTATTTGCTTATGTCATGGTTTTATGTTGTAATCTTGTAGCAAGACTTTTGATTATATTAGAGCTTTTAGTGGACTTTTAAGTCCGTAATTTTTACCCTTTCATTTTAAAGGGATTTTCCACGTAAAAATTTGTGTCTCGATTTATTATTCTTGTGATTTGTGGTTAATTTACTTTAATCGTTGATATATTATGCTATTAAGTTTGCAATAACTATAAAAATTGATTTTTTTAGATTAAAAGAATATTGATTATGTTTCCACAATGTTTTGTTGGATTCGGTTTTATCCCAAAAAAAAAAAATCTATCCAAAAGATCAATACTTAATTCAAACCCAACCAAAAGATCAACAAACACTGCTTATGTTGCAAGAAAAATTGAACAATATACCAACCCTATTTTCTGTGTAACTTAAACAAGTAATATAGAATATAAAAAATCAATCACCAATTATTAAAAGATTATATATTTGCTTTCTTCTACTTTTGAGATTACTGAGTATCAAAAAAAAAAATTATAGGATGAAAATAATAGTTAGGGTATACAGTGATATAATTGTGAAATAGAAGTTAAACTCGCGTAATTTTTTTTATAGCAAAGAGTTTTTTTTTTTAATTTTAAAAAATTTGACATGGCTTAAAGTATCTATTTAAAAGAAAAAAAATTGAAATACCACTTTTAAATAAAAAAGTATTTAATCCTTTAATATTTATAAAAATTCATTTAGAATTCGTTGATAAATCCTGTGGTTTTGTTGGTGGGTGATGAAATTCATAGTTGTTACAACCGGAGAAAAAGGACTTTATTAGGAACCCAATAATTAGGAAATAATAGAATAAGCCGTAAATTAATTTATCATTTGATAGGGTAGGTGCAAGCTAATTGTTCCAAAAAGAAACAACATCTCAAATCCATTGTCAAATTCAATGCTAAAAAGTTATTTTATTAAAAGTAAAAGGTAAAAACAACCCAAATAATGTCTTTAATATTGGTATTTTTGTTTCGAAATTTTACATTTGCTTCTGCCTTCTTTTTCCCTCAAGAGATCAATTGCTACGTCCAACTTCTCAATTTTGAATTCTGCAACATTTTTTTCCTCTCGAAAACATCACTGACTATAAATATATATATTTACAATCGTACGAAGAAGGTTATGAATTCTTTTATTTTCTATTTTTACAAAAGGAAGTATTAAATTATAACTAAATTAGACGAGATTAGGCTAAGTCATCCCAGAATAATTATCGTGCAATGATAGGAGGATTTCATCTGGCAGTTGCATAAAGATATACTTACCTAACGGTCTTGAGAACGCTATTAAAGCTAACTCATCAGTTACTTTGTTGTCCTCTCTGAAAGTATGTATAACCTTAACCATCCAAGAAAATTGTAATAAATTCTTAATAGCTTGTGTCACAGTTGAAAAATGTTGATCAATTACATTTGTTTGAATCACTTGAATAACTTCAATGCTATCCATCTTATGAACCGAGATTTCAAGCAACTTAAAAGACCAGCACCAAGAACCGAACAGTAGTTAATATTTCTTGAGAAACCAACGGTCCACATCCTAGGTTATAGATATTTTCGAAAACAATTATGAGAAATATTAAAAATGAATATCTATAAAAGTTAGTTTTAGATTGAGGGTATGTATATTTGTTGGCCGGAGAAGGAAGGAGAAATTAACAAAAGTGAAGAGCATGTCCTTATTTGAGAGGTGAAAACCCCCTGATGCTGATGGAACAACCTCTCAGGATTTGTACACTTTGTTTTTGTACCCTTCCAATATGGGGTGCATGCAATTTGAATTGTGCCATTTATTACTTCCTACAACCATAATGGAATCTGACTACGACCTACGTATATGTCTTAATTTCTTTTAACTATATATATTTTTACTACAGTGGTGTATGTATGACTTATGTTTGGTGGGTATGGAAAATATAATATTTGGAGAAGGATAAATCCAACAGAGGATATGGTTCAGGGTTAGAGCCAGTGCATGAAATGCAGGTAGCCTGAGGGCTCAAACTTTCATTTCAAAAACAAAGAAACTTGTCCTTATGCATCAGACTTGAAAGTTGCAAAATCATACATTTTTCCTTCCTTTCCTATTTCCCTTTATTCTTTTTTACGACTTCAACTGTCTCAATGCCATATTTTTTCAGATTTTCCATTATAGGACAAATTGGAAAATAAATATATCATTAAAGCACTAAAATAAAAGCATGTCTTCTATGGATCCTGTTGTCATTAGATGCTCTTTCCTTTTTTTCATTTTCGATAATTCTGCTTAAATTATATTTTTGGCCTCTCTTAAACCCTTTTAGCATAAAAGATTTTCATTTTGATCCCCTTACCATTTATTGTTTTTTTTTTTTTTTTTATTCTCGGCCTTCAACTTAACTCAATCCCTACAATTATTGAGACCCCTTTTCCCTTTTTGTAAAAGAAATGATCCCAAGTTTCAATAGGTCAGAAAATAATGACAGAGTAAAACAGAGCAACCCAAAAAAAATCCAACCTATTGAATTTCTCACTTTTATTCAACTGTAATTTTACGTATAATTTGATTGGTAAAAAAGTAGTAGTAAATGACAAGAAAGTGAAGAGGATTGAAGGAGAAAATATACATATTATGTTAAGGAGAAAATTATTTCAAGCGGACATCGTTCATATCAAACCAGATTTGCTTGAAAACCTTGATGATGAGATGATGATATTGATCAGAATTGAGAGAGAGATAACAGGCAAGCAAATCTTCCAAATCCTTGGATGCCCTGATGTTGTTTTCTATGATCATTTCCACCATCGACTCCCTGAAGTCTCTCTGAGGATCAAACGACGATTTCACCACCGCCAGACTATCCGACAAACTCCTCCTTGAGCTGCCGCTTGAACTTGACGACATGCTTTTCCGACCATGTCCCTGAATTCTCCGATTTCCGATTTTCGGTGAATTTATTCTTAGCCTTACGCCTGGGGAATTCACTCCAAATTTCCTACCACCACTGCTTTTCTTGTTCTCATCACCTTCAAATTTAACTGAACTCATTCCATACTTGGTTGCTTCGTTGCTCTTCTTCATATTAACCGGCTTGGTTATGATCCGAGGGAGTTGAAGTTGAGACAAGTTGTCGAACTCGTCTAGCTTGTCGGATTTCTTAACCAAACACTTGCAGTCATCATCCTTAGCTTCCGAATTCATGAGTTTGCAGCTACTGGAGACCATGTTATCGAACGATTGAGTAGTGAGAATGCAGTCAGACCTGAATTCATGCGGCGAAGAGCTGTTGTCAGAAGAGGAAGAAGCTGAATATTGCGGTGGAGAATCAGGCTTAGTCCAGAGTGTGGCACGGCAGCGACAGCCGGAGGAAACAACCGTATTTCTTTTCCTGGATCGTTTCTGAGAAGATTTTCCGGGTGGGTCAGAACCTGCAGAATTGGTGTTTGCATGAGAAACATAGAAGCCATTACTGGGGATAAGGTCTCTAGTGAAGTAGTAAGATTTTCTAGGATAAAAATGGTGGGGTTGCTTCAGTTTTGATGAAGAGGGAGATATGGGGTATTGTTTTTTCTTGGAAGGATTATTGGTAATGGCAGTATTGCCATGGTTTCTGCCTTTGCCCATGTCTTTAAGCTTGTAAAACCAGGCATTGGGCATCATATCAGATAGCCTAAACCTGTAATTGCCCATCAAACTTGTGTCTTTGTAATGGGAAAAAGATGGAGGAATGAGAATGAATTTGAAGGAGATTGGAGGGTGAGACAGAGAAAAAGAAGATGGAGCAAAGGAAAAAGAGTGGGGTATTGTATTAACTGACTTGGGCTGTTGTTTATGATCACTAATCACCAAACAGGGAACAAATTTTTATAGACGTATCATCATTACCATCCTTTAATTTCTTATTCTTTCCCAACTTTTTCATTTAAGGAACTTTTTATACGGGCCCTAGCATCTATGTTTTTCGTACTACCATTACAAAATCAGCGGTTGGTTTATGTCTTCTAATCAATTACCCATTATGAAAATTTTAAGAAAAATAGCTAACTTGCCCTAACCCTTCTGTAAAAAGAATAGGATGCTGTTGGTGTTGGTGTTGGTAACAAACTCATAATTTGTTTGTGTTATGTTCCAAAACATTATGTTTTAATTATCTTGTGTTAATATCTGTATCTAGTATTGCCAAATTCGTGGTAGCATAGTCTTGCCCTATCCTTTGTTAATATCAATTACTCATTTGCCTAATTCATGTGTTGTTGAGGGATTAGTGTTGTGAATGAAAAAGGAAAATTAATCCCCGACCAGTTGTACTTGAAAAGAGAGAGGGTGGCGATGTAAGTTATGAAGAAACCCCAAAAAACTCCATATCTGTAGTAACTGCCACGTATACTAGTTAACGATGTGCAGGGAGTGGGGTGAGGGTGCAGACGAGAATTGCCTTCTCCACCCCTGCTCTACGTTTATAAAGCTGTCCAACATAATTAAGGGGTAATTTAGTCTTTTTGTTAAAAAATAAAAATATGCATATTTGAATCTCTACTTATTAGATTAATAAAATTTTAAATTTACTACTCAATCAAAGCTTGATTTATACATTTTTATATTAATATACAAATTGCTGACAATATCATCATAAACAATTGTAGCGCATTTAATATTGTTAACATGACATATTTTTGTGTTCAAATTTCATTTTACTTATAATTTAATCTAATTTTTTTTATTTTAAAATCATACATATTTCATGTGTTTTTATAATTAATTAGTTTTAAATCATAGATTTTATTATTTATTACATGGTATTTTTAAATACATATTTATATTCTAAATTTATGATTTTCATACACATACACATATGATAGGATTTTTAATATTTTTAATTTATTTTTTACATAGTTTCAATGTATATAATGTTTTAGTATATATATATATCATTTATACTATTATTTAAGCCTATTTACATTTGTGATGAACCTAATGAAATTTTTAAATTTCACTTATATGTTCCTTATATTTAATACACATTCCAAAAAAAAACATATTAAAATATTTTAAAATCATTTTGAAAAAGTTTAAATTTTTTTAAGTATAGATCCATGACTTGGCTTTACTATTTAAAAATGTCAAAATATTTTAAAAATAATTTTATGTTAAAATATAGTTTTCATAATTAAATTTAAATAAACAAATGTTTTCAATTATTTAATTTAAGCACGAACTAAAAGAAGTTGAGTCAATCCAGTGAAGCATTTTAGCCCCCACTTTAATTCGCTTTCGGGTTTTTAGCAATAGATTAAGAGCAAAATGGAACCAACAAAAGGAAATAAGAAACACTCAGAATCTGAAAAATTTTATGTAAAAAAATATAGATATTTTTTAAATTAATGATAGTTTTTTTAAAAGGAAGGAGTAATTTTTAAAAAAATTAAGTAAAAAATACAATCTATTATAGTAAGATTTCAACTCCGTTTATGGAGTTGATACTTTTCACCACTACTATACTTAGGTTTGAGATTTACCATTAAATCCCATCATATATAATTGTTTTATTCTAATTAGTTCCAATTTGTTAGCTTTAGTCTGAATTGTATTAGTTTTTAGTGTAAGTAAATCTAATATTGTATGTAGTATTAATATGTCAGTAACAATGATAATACAATACAATGCAATAGCAGCAACACAACAGAATACTTGTAATCGGACAAAGTTAAAAATTAGAAGAAGAATTTTGTTGAGGCCTGTATAAACAGTTTCTTTAAGAAAGATTCATCCTCTCTTTGGTGCTTTGAGTAACATTGGACGTCTGTCTCCTAGGATACAACAACAAACGATCACAGTAGTAGCACAATAATAGTGATCAATCAAACACAATATTGCCTTTTTCTATTACCAAGAGAAATGAATTTAGAAGGAATTTTTTTTATATTGATAGTTTTGATGATATATTTTTGAAATCTCCTAACTTGGCTTTATATAGAAGAGAGGAAATGAATGAAGAAATTTATTGAAAAATTAATAGACATGAGTAAATAGAGACAATGAATGAAAAAGTTCAATATTAAACCAAGAGATACATTTTTTCATAAGATACAATTGTATGGAAAAATACAATATTAAACCAAGAGATACAATTATCATTCATCACTCAATAATTATTTTCCAACACCTAGTCTTTTTGTGTTATAATAGTTTAATTCTACTTGGTGATTACTCGAATAGTTTATTTGTGATAGTTTGATACTATGGTTACTCGGACTTGTATTTATAAATGTAATGTACTTTTACTTGTTACACTTCAAAAAGAAATTACATAATGTTTTTAAAAAAATAAAAATAATCTTAAAACATTATTTATTTTTATAGAAGAATATTATTTATCACTAATAAACCAATTGTTATTTTTCTTATTTTTTTTACAACTGAGTTGGTGCCACTAAATCAAATGATACCAAATTCATCGACAAAGTCTTAACTTGGTTGACAAAATTGTTGTTATGTCACGACAACTTGGAGGGTGTGTGTTCAAATACACCAAAGCAGGTGATATCTTCTACTTTAAAGATTGGGGGGTTATGAGTAGTAGACATATACACATGATGAGATTTGAATCTAAATCATCTCAATCTTTATTATTTCAACTTCACCATTTTCACCACAGTCACGCTTAATTTTATGTAATTTTTTAAAAAAAAATTTACATATATTTCTTTACCCACATGATGGGCCTAGTATTATATAAAGGGATGTTTGGTGTTTGATTGTTTTCTCATGCTATGATTCATTGGAATTTGATTGATGGGAATGTAATTACTAAAAATAGTTACTTTAAAACGTTTTGTATATATTGAAAGTATTAATAAGATATGATTTTTTCAAATTTTGATAGAATCTGTTACATGAATTGCAACCCCTCAAACTTGGCCTAGATGTTAAGACTGAATTCGGAAGATTACATTAGTCACCAAAATGGTTTAGTAATGATCGGAGTTTTATAAAATAGTTGTTTAAGACATTTGTTTATTTTTTGAAGAAAAACTTAGCATGTTATCTTCATTTTACTAAAACATAAAATTTTCCCAATAAGCAATGGAATTTAAGGTTTACTCAGTAAAAGTCGATTTTCAATTATTATATATTTTTCAAATCTCATTTACATAACAATGTAGCGGAAAAAGTGATATTTAACATAAGTTTAATGGAAAATAGATTTTTGTACATGATAAATTACTAATCCATATTTCAATAACCTAAAACAACATAAATATCATGCGTGCTGAATAAATACAAACTTAAGTTCCAAGTAATAGAAATTATAATATAATGTCTAAATTACTTTTAATAAATAAAAAAATTTTCGAGTTAAGCCCTCCAGACCACGTCCTAACCTGGTGTGTTATTTGTAAAGATGGAAATTAAATGGGGTGAGCTTAAAAAACTCAGTGTGAGTCCAATCACAAGAAAATTAATGTAAAATAATAGACAAAACATGTGAAATAACAGTTCTTTAGAACAAACACATTCATATAGCAAGTCACCATAATGGTTTTATAGATTAACACATCACTATAGTATTTCAGCATCCACAGTTTTGTATTCACATGCTTATTTATGGCAATGCGATTTTAGTATATCAAAAGAAATTCCTACCCAACTCCGCTACACACCTAATTGGAAGTTCACCTGAAACCATCCATCCTTATACATTAGGTTATGGATAAACCACCACTTATTTGCAGATAAATTACCACTTTGTTTGTAAAAAAAAATTGTGGGTAAACCATCAATATTTCCAAATAAAAATGTTGGCAAATAAACTGTCACTGGGTTGTGGATGCACAACATATGTGCAGATAAATTGTCATTCTCCCTCCGTACATATCGTCCCACCCCATGCAATGCAATATGTCATGCTTTGTAATAGAACAATTCAACACTAGCAATAGACATGCTTAACATGTATTCAATTCAACACTAGCAGTGGACATGCTTAACATGTACTCAGTAGAGTGGTAACAATATTAACATTAACAGTTTATCAGTATCGCTTTGACAAATGGCATGTAATATTCACTTATCATGCGATGTAACAATAGTAGTTTAGTTAGAAAATCACAGATTCCAAAATAAAGACAATTTCAAGGGCTTAATTGAGCGAATAAAAAAAACTCTAAAAATAATTCAAGGAATATTCAAGGACTAAACTAAACATATCATAAATTTCTAAGCAAAATCGTAAAATAGGGGTCACACGGCCATGTGGCCAAACCGTTTGAAAGGGCTAAAACCATGTGGAAGGGTTACACGGCCGTGTGGCCAGGCCATGTAACAGACTGTGGCTATGTCAAAGCTAAAATTTACCTAACAGAAAAGACATGACCGTGTTGTAGGCTGTGTGGAGGAGTTGTGGCCGTGTGGTTCACGAATTAGCCTAGGGTTTACAAGGGCATACCATGTGAGAGACCGTGTAGCTCTAATCCTACAAACGACCACTGGCAATTCACTTGAAAAAAGACACACACCTTCCACTAAGGTTCGATTGATATTCCTTATACTTGATTCTAGTACAACATACCTAAATCTGATCCTTCAACGACAAATATACATAATTAACAATTGATATCAAGATTGGAAAGATTATCTAAAGATTTGGGCTAGAACCATAAAATATTGATTAATCAAATGAAAGATTTAAGTGGAATAACGATGTTACGGAATTACGAGTTCTACTTATTGAAACAAATGCACTTATCGATCTTTGATAAAAATACAAATGCTATTGTTGGCAATTTCAACGACCGATAAAGAAACGAGTGAACAGGGAATGATTTAATTTGAAAAAGAAAAAATAATTGACAGTAATAGAATGAAAATTTGATGTAAAAAAAAGGAAAAGAAAAGAAAGAGGGAAAAAATAAAAAGAAGAAGGAAAAATTCTAATAGGAATTAAGAAGAAGCAAGATGCCAAGTCTAATTAGGAAAAAAGATAGGATAAATACCTAAGGTTTGGAAACCTTAAGGGGCAGCATGATAATTTACCTAAGGCTTCCGAATAAAAAGAAATGCATTTAGGGGCAAGGAGTGGCTCAAACCTAATATCACAAGGGGGAAAGCTTAGCTCTTTAACCATTAGGCCAGAAACTTATTTCTTGTTAAGTTTTATGCTCGATCAATATATTTTAGATGTAGCTTTTACCCTAGGTTGCCAAAAATAAAAGGGAAAAAAAAAAGGAGGAAGGGAGCTCGAACTTGGGCCTTTAAGGAAGAAACCTAAAACTTAACCATTAAGCCTAATTCATTTCTTTGTTTAAACATTTCAATTAACCCCTTATATTTTGGGGGGTGATAACTCTCCTTTCCTTAAAAAAATTTCGTCCTAAAAATTTACCTAGTTCAAACAAATGAGGATATTGTTGATAAAATGTATTTTATGGTTCTAACGTGGCCTCCTCAATGCCATGATTTCGCCACAAAACCTAGACAAGTGGGATCCGTTTCCTTCTCAAAACCTTTACTTCATGATCTAGAATTTATATCAGTTCTTCCTTAAAGGACAAATCCTGTCTCACATCAATCTCTTCTATTAGTACAATATGGAAAGGATCAAATCAGTATATCTCAATATGGAGACTTGAAAGACATCATGGATGTGATCTAGTTCATGAGGTAATTCTAATTGGTATGTCACTGGACCGACTCTCTTAAGGATTTTATAAGGTCCGATGAGTCAAGGACTTAACTTGTCTTTTTGTCAGAACCTCAACACTTTCAAGAAGACTTGATCTCCGACATTATATTCAATACCCTTCTTTTTTAGGTCTGCATATGGTCTCTAACTATCCGAAGCTGCTTTTAGTCTATCCTGGATTAATTTAATTTTTCTTTCAGACTCCAATACCACTTCGAGACCCAATATTTTCCTTTCACCTAATTCGGTTCAACACCATGGTGTTCGACACTTACGGCCATACAAGGCTTTATAAGGTGTCATCTGTATGCTTGATTGGAAGCTATTATTATAGGCAAATTCAACTAGAGGCAAATGTTCCTCCCAACTACCTTGGAATTCGATAATGCAACCCTTTAACATATCTTCTAATATCTGAATAACCCATTCAGATTGTTTATCAGGTTACGGATGGAAGGCAGTACTAAAATCTAAACGAGCACCTAGTGCCTCATGTAGTTTCTTCTAGAATAGATGCGTAAATTGAGGATCTCGATCTGAAATAATTGATACAGGTACTCTATGTAATCTTACAATCTTTGAAATATATAACTTAGTCAACTTTTTAAGAATAATTCGTATAGATAGGTATGAAATGAGCTTAGTTAATTGATGTATGAAATGAGCTTAGTTAATTGATCTACTATCACCTAGATTAAATCTTTCTTGGTGGGTGTTAAGGGTAACCTACTAACAAAGTAAATTTGTTATTCGTTCCCACTTCCATTGAGGTATTTAAATCTGTTGTAACAACCCAAAAGGAAACTAGTGTTCAGCTTTTACTTGCTGACACGTTAGGCACTTAGCTATGAAATCTGTCACTTCTTGTTTCAGTCCAGGCCACTAATATAGTTCCCTTAAATCCTGATACATCTTATTTCCTCTAAGATACATGTTATAAGGGCTACTATGTGCTTCTCAAAGTATGAATTATTTTAAATCCTTATCAATCGGCATATAATACCTCCCTCGAAAGCACAAAATACCAACAACATTAAACTCCAAATCCTTAGTTTTGTCATCTTCCACCTACATAATCCATGGCAAAAAAGATACATCTAATGGTTGTTTAGCCTTAATTTCATTATCCAAGGTGGTTTCTCTTATAGTTCCACTAGTAAGCCTCTATCATCCACTAGACTTAACCTAGCAAACATTATTCTTAGATCAGTCATCCGTTTTCTACTTAGAGTATTTGCCACTACATTGACTTTTTTGGGGTCGTATTCAATCACACAGTCATAGTTTTTTAACAATTCTATCCACCTCAGTTCTCTCAAGTTCAACTCTTTTTGGGTGAAAAGATACTTGAGGTTTTTTTAATCAATATATATAGAACTTCTTATCATACAAGTAGTGTCTCCAAATTTTTAGTGTGAATGTCATAGCTGCCAACTCCAAATTATGAGCCGAATAGTTGCACTGATACTACTTCAACTATCTCAATACATAAGCAACTACTTTTCCACCTTACATCAACACACATCTAAGGCTAGTGTAGAATACATCGTTATACACCACATATTCTTTTCTCGACTTTGGCTGAATTAACACAGGAGCTTGAGTTAACATAACCTTTAGCTTTTCAAAGCTAGCTTGTCATTCCCTCATCCATTTAAATGGAACATTCTTCCTCAACAACTTGATTAGATGAGAAGAAATTAGAGAGAACCCTTCAATAAATCTCCTATAATATCCGGCTAAACCAAGGAAATTTCAAATTTTAAAATTATTTTTGGGATGTTTCAATTATAGAATAGTCTCTATCTTTTTTTTATCTACACATATACTCTCTACGGATACCACATGTCCTAGAAACATAACTTTCTTAAGCCAGAACTCACATTTGCTCAGTTTGGCATATAGTTTCTTTTCTTAGAAGATTTGCAAAACTTTCCTAAGATGTTCCTCGAGTTCAATTTCAATTTTTGATTAAACTAGGATATCATCAATAAACACAATAACGAACTAAGCAAGAAAGGTTTTAAACACTCAGTTTATTAAGTCCAAGAAGGCGACAAGAGCATTGGTTAATCCGAAAGACATCGCAAGGGTTCATAATGACCATATTGAACTCCCTATAGAGCTCATAACGCACAGTTTTAGGGAGCTCATAATGCACAACATATGTGCAGATAAACTGTCACTCTTTCTCCGTACATATCGTCTCACCTCATGCAATGCAATATGTCATACTTTGTAATAGAGCAATTCAACACTAGTAGTGGACATGCTTAACAGTTATTCAATTCAACACTAGCATTAGACATGCTAAACATGTATTCAATAGGGCGGTAACAATATTAACACTAATAGTTTATCAGTATCACTTTAATAGATGGCATGTAATATTCACTTATCATGCGATGTAAAAATATCACTTTACTTAGAAAATCACAGATTCCGGAATAAACACAATTTCAATGACTTAATCAAGTGAATAAAAAACTTTAAAAATAATTTAAGGAATATTCAATAACTAAACTAAACATATCATAAATTTCTAGGCAAAATGATAAAACAGGGGTCACACGACCGTGTGGCTAGACCGTGTAACAGATTGTGGCCATGTGTCAAACGATAAAATTTACCCTACGGGAAAGACAAGGTCGTGTAGCAAGTCGTAAGAAGGAGTTGTGGCCATGTGACCCTAATCCTACACACAACCACCAGTTATTCACTTGGCAAGAACCATAAAAGATTGATTAATCGAATGAAAGATTTACGTGGAATAACGATGTTACGGGATTTCAAGTTCTACTTATTGAAACGAATGCACTTACTTATCTTTGATGAAATACGAGTGCTATTGATGGCAATTTTAACAACCGATAAAGAAAAGAGTGAACAGGGAATGATTTAATTCGGGAAAGCAAAAATAATTGACAATAATGGAATGAAAATATGATGTAAAGAAAAGGGAAAAGAAAGAAAAGAATGAGGAAGGCCAAATTTTAATAGGAATTGAAAATACGTAAGATGCCGAGTCTAATTAGGAAAAGATAAGGCTGTCGAATAAAAAAATGCATTTGTGGGAAGGAGTGGCTCGAACCTAAGATCACAAGGGGTAAAGCTAATTTCTTGTTAAATTTTATCCCTGATTGAATATATTTTAGATGTAGCTTTTACCCTAGGTTGTCGAAAATAAAAGGAAAAGAAATGGAAGGAAGAGAGCTTGAACTTAGGTCTCTAGGGAAGAAAGCTAACACTTAACCATTAAGCCTAATTCATTTCTTTATTTAACCATTTCAATTAACATCCTATATTTTGGAGTGTGACATGAATACAATTGAAAACATCTTGCATATTAACTCGAGATTGAGAAAATATACAATTTTTATTTTTTTCTTATTTAATTGTAAGTACAAATTCAAGTGTATCTATACATTATGACTAAATCACCAATAAATATCGAAATTTTTTTGAATTTACCAAACTAAGCCATTTTTTGGAAGAATTACAGGAATAGACCAATTTTACAAAAACGCTTCTAGTTGGAAGCGTTTTCAGGTGAAATTTAGAGAAAACGCTTCCACTTGGAAACGTTTTTAGGTAATCTGCGACATCAGCACTAAAAAGGGCGACACCAATAATTTTTTTTTATTTTCTAGTGCTACCTATTAATGTGAAAATAAAACTTACAATACAGGTCTTTATATAGACCCTAAATCTCATTTCCCTTGTTTTCTTAAGTAATGTGGGATGTGACATATGGTTATATATAGACTCATAATCCATTTGTAGTTTCTTCCTAGATATGGTGGGATTGCTTACTTTTTCAACTAACAATATAAGATTAAAGGCTACACTTAATTTTTAAAAATTAAAGACAAAACTTTATATAACATTAAACTCTAACAAAATAAAACATTATAAACTCTTATACAAATATTATCGTTATAAAAAAAGTCCAATAGAAAAGACAGACAAACTTACACATATAGTAACACATAATATTTTATATATAAAATATTATAATTATAAATATAAAAATTAATTATATTATAAAAAAATTTATTTTAATATATTATTTATCTATCTATATATTAAATTTTTTTTATATCTTAGTTATATTTTTTTATTTTATATTATATTATATTATATGTTATATTGATTCTATTAGTATATTCTATATTAATATAGTAATATAATATTACTAATATAGAAATTTTTAGTATATAGATCGATTGATTTAATATATTTAATATAGATTAATTTTATTTCTATTTAATTTAGAGTTTTAAATAGAGATAATTAGAGTCAAATCTTAATATCTATACATAAAATATTATGTGTTATTATATGTGTAAGTTTGTCTTTCTTTTTTTTATTGAACTTTTTTTATAATCATAATATTTGTACAAGAGTTTTACATTTTTAAAAACCTGTTTTGTAAGTTTTATTTCTCCAATAATAGGTGGCAATAGAAAATAAAAAAAAAATATTGGTGTTGCCATTTTTAGTGCTAATGTGGCAGAAAGCGCTTCCAGTTGGAAACGTTTTTCTGCAAATCACCTGAAAACGCTTCCAATTGGAAACTTTTTCATAAAATCAATCTATTCCCATAAATCTTCCAAAAAAAACGACCTAGTTTGATAAATTTAAAAAAATTTCAGCATTTATTAGTAATTTAGTCATACATTACATATGTGGTTTGAAATTATCTTACTATTAAAATTTTGTATTGATGAAAAAATATATTTTAAAAAAATTTAAAACAAAAGAAATTATAGATATTTATCTAATGATACCATGTTTATGACTTGTTAAAAAGGAAAAAAAATATATGTAAAGTAGAATTTGCAAATTGAAAATAAAACGAAGAAGAAAAATTACTTTGGAACAATCAATTGAAGCTTAGAGATCAGATAAAGAGAGAACATGCAATAGTTGTTGTTGTTGTTTTTTTTTTTTAACCATGAATAAATTAAAGAATTTTAATAAATTAATACTCTAAGCATAAATCAAAGAATTTTATCCTAGCAAATTTTAACAATAGATGGGTAAAAAAATTATAATAGTACAAATATAAATAAATGTAATCCAGCTGGGCATTGTGTTGTTATCGTATCATTTTCCAAGTTCTGGATTGGAATGGTTTTACTGTTTTTGTTTGGGTTATTTTTTTAAACGATATTATTTTTATTAAAAATGTAGTATTTATTGATCTAAATTGAAAATAATACACTTAAAAAGTAGAAAAAAGATAGAGATCGCAAACCAATCATTTTGCTGTCAACCACCTAATTTTCTTTTGGCATTTGATGTGTACATGACGAGAAATTTGTAGAGTTTTGAAGGTACGTCTCAAAACTTTCATTTGCCTTCCATCACTACATATTTGATTTATTACAATTTTATGATATAAGAATACCAAAAACCGTGTTACTCTTAGCTAAGATTGATCATTGAAGTTAACAGATTGAGATTTGTAGAACCAGTCTCCTGAGATATTAGTGTGTATGTATATTTTATGTTATGTTAGTTTAGTTTATTATAATGATAGTAGGGGAGTGGGGACCTAATGATTTCGTGTTATACCTGAAATACTCTGCAACTAATGGTGACCTTGATGGAATATAGACGAAGGACAAAGGATGGATTCAGACAGGTTATCCTTGTGTCTAACCCAAAATGTGTTCCAAACTGTTGACATGTTGTACTACATAGGTTGGCTGGCAGGAGCTTTTTTGGCATGTACTTGGGCTTATTCACACAGATAACTGGTTGTAGATTATTGGCCTCAATGCAGTTTTTCCTAAGTTGAAGACTGTAGCAACCCATGAACTCTTACACCAGCTGGCCCCAGTAGAGAAGATATTGGGAATTGGTTAACACTATTGCTCTTCAGCCAAAAAAATATTAAGTATTGGATGAAAATTAAGATAAATATCAAAATTATACATGAACTATTGTTTAATGTATAATTATATATATAAACTTTAATTTTGTACAATTTTATATATGAAACTTAGATTTGATCTGATTCTTATAAATTATTAATATAATTATTAATATAACATCATTTTATGTTTATATATTGCATACATAAATAATTATATTAGCCAATATAAAAATAAATTGATGTGTTTATTTCTTTAAATGTGCATTGATTAAATCAAAATTAAAGTTTCAAGTACACATTTTAATCACAATTAGAGTTTTACGTGTATAATTACATCAATTTATAGATGTTACTAGTTAAAAAATTTACTTAAGACTCTAAAATATTCATTAAAAAAGAAGTCCAAAAACAAAAAACTCATAGATGTATTTTACTTAGCCTTTTAAGCCCAATGTATGAGTCCACCCCTTAACTTGGTTCTTTTTAGTCTAATGAAGTATAATGACTTATAAATAAGGGTCTCAATATCTTTCTTTATGAATGTAGGGTTTGGTTCTTTTGAGATATTTTTATTTTTTCCAATAGAAGTATCATGTATGATGTAGGACAACGCGTGAGGGAAACTAGAGGTGCTTATGGGTCGAGCCAGGCCCAACAAAAATTTTAGGCCCGTTTGTAAGGTTTGGGCTTGAATTTACTCAAAAAATGGGCCTAAATTTTTTTGCAAGTGAGGCCCGGATAAAAATGGTAAAACCCGAGCTTAGCTCGCCCATATTATTTTTTATATTATTTTTATATAATTTTTTAAAAAATATAATAAATCAAAAATACTAAAAATATTAAAATAAATGTTTCTCAACAAATTGAAAATAAATTTTAAAAAAAATATGTATATTTAAATAACACTAAAATAGGTACAACTTAAGAAGCAAATATCTCTAAAATAGTAACAAAATTAACAATAAAATAAGAGTTATACAATATCCAAATAATAACAACAAACTCGTAGCAACATAATTGTGAAATGGTAGCAAAATAGTGAAAAAAAAAGAAAATAGCAAAATAATAATAATAAACAACAATAAAACAGTAAAAAAAACAACATTTTTTTCCATATTCGGGCTGGGCCGGGCTCGGGGCCAAAAAACTTTACTTGAGGCACGACCCGTTTTCTAAACGGGCTTTATTTTTTACCCAAATCTATTTTTCGAGTTTATATTTTTACCCAAACCCTCTCACTTTTCGGGCGGACCTTCGGGCCAAGCCCAGCCATAGATAGGTATAAGAGAAACCAAAAATGTGTAAAAAAATTTTAATTTTTATAAGTAAAAAAAAATTAATTTTTATAACTTTCTTTAATTTATATATATTTTATAGTGTTTTGAATAATTTTAATAAAATTTATATATTATTCTAAAATCTTTATAAAATTTAAAACTTTTCTATACTTTTTTTAATAATTTTTTCTATATTTTTCAAAACATTTATAATATTTTCTATATTTTTCTTAAAAATTTTCTATAATTTTTAATAATTTGTATAACTACTTATAATTTTTAAATTTTTTTTTAAAATTTTAACAATTCCCTACTTAAATAATTAATTAAGCCTGCATAAAATAAAAAAAATCAAATAAGGTCTACATAAGCTTGTCAAGTCACCTGCCACATAAGTAGTTAACAGTTGATAAGGGCTTCAATAAAAAAATGAATTTAAGAGACTTAATTGGATGTAACAATCATAGTTCAAATGGCTTAATTAGGTGCACTTTTGAATAACACTTGATTGATTTTTTAATTATTTTTGGTGACATTTAAGCCCAAAAAAACCAGCATACAAAAGCTTAATAGAATGTTTGAATATTGTTAAAAGGGGTCAGTTGATTCGCTGGAATAAAAGCAATGAATAGATCCTGGTTCTTTTGTAAGTAAGTTTATAGTCTATGAAAGAAGGATTTTTGATTTGTGAGATTTAGCGGCAATACAGAAGGGATAAAATTTTATGACATTTACACATCCACCGTAAAAGAATGAAACCAATGGTTTCCAATTATGCTGGCAACATTGTTGTTAATCTACCCTCGCTCATGACTGAAATATCCACAACATCATTCGTATCCAACCCAGCACTCCATCTCCGAAGAATCCTCAACAGCACCGCGGCCTTCCGTCGAGCTCTCATTGTTCCCGTCCCCATCACTTCCCATATAATCCTTTCGATCGATGGAACCGCTGCCAGCTCCGCCACAACCTCCAATCCCCCTTTTCTACATATAGTGACTAAACTAGCTGCTGCGCTTTCTCTCGCAGTATCCGATCCTTCCCTCAAAATAACACCTAGTTTCTTTATTGAATTGTAAGCCGCTGCAATCGCCACCAGTCCGCCTCTCTTCACCACTGCCTCGAGTATCGTCACGGCCTCTTCTGGTAGCACGTTAATGACTCCGATCACTGTCTCTATAACTCCTCCTTCCACCAGCCTCCCAACGGTCTCCCTATCTCCCGCCAAATTCAAAATAGTCACGAGTGCATCCCTTTTAGAATTAGTGGGCCCGTCTTTTGCCAAATCCATCAATCCTTTTATGACACGTGTCTTCCTCCCCAGCCTTTTCCTGTAGGCGTGAACACCTGATAAGCTGAATATTGTAGCCGCCGCATTTCCTTTGGCTTCCCATGTGCCACCAAAACGTAATACATCGATAACACCGTTTAAAGCTCCGTCGGTTTCCATTATCCTCGTTTTGTTTGCTTCTAGGATGGAAAGATTAAGAATCGTTGTAACGGCATTGACTTGAAGGTTTGGGTGTTCGGAGCCTACACCCGAACCTAAATATCTGACAAGGACCGGAATTGCGCCAGCTTCAGCGATGCAGGCTCGGCTGTCGGAGTCAGTTTTAGCCAGGGCTCGAAGCTCATAAGTGACGGCGTTAGCTGCCTCCATGGATGGAGAAACCGAAAGTTTGTTGACCAAAAAGTACACCGTCATTTTCGTAGCTTCAAAGGCGGCTTTGGTGGCTTTGACGCCGCTAACTTTCTCGTTACTTCCCACGGTTTCAAACGGGACTCTCTGTTGCCGGCACCACATGGCTAGAAGATTCCTCAAAGCGCGGTTAGGGATGAGATTGGTGTGGGCCAGGGTCTGACCAGTCTTTGGACACGTGTTGTGCCCAGATTCAATCCACTGATTAATCGATTCCCGATCGTACGTCTGTCCAGAGGCCACGACAACTGGGTCCCGCATTAACTCTAAGCTTATCGGGCACCGAAAGTCCGCCGGAACAGCAATATCCAACAATGAATTCCGCCGGCGATGGTCTGGTTCCAGTTGCGTCGTTGAAGATCCAAATAGAACACACTTAGCATAACGAAGGAGACCGATCAAAGAAGCAATATCTAATTTGGACTTTTCATCGATTTGGTTCTGAATTTCATCTTGGAGACAGTCGATTTCTTTTCTACAACTTGATTGGTCGCGTAACCCTAAATTATCCAGAATCTGTTTAAGCTTTAAGTGATGAGGGACGATCTCTTTCTTAATCTGATGGAGCAAAGCTAGAACATCTCGCCTGAGAGAATCGTCTCTGGGATCTACCATTGGTTTAGATTGGAAGCAGTGTTTTCTTACCAAAACGAAAAGCTCCTCCACGTCTTGACCCAAATCTAATTCATTGACAGGGAAGATATCGAGGAGAGTGGACAATTCGAGGGTGAGCTCGTGGAAACTGTTGGCCAATGGTTGGATTCGCATGAGCAACCACATCTTGCTTGCGTTGCAACAATCTTCCATTAAAGTCTTTATTCTCTGGAAAACTATGTACATTTCTTCGAAGCAGATGAGGATCGAAGGAGAGAAGGAGGTGGAAACTGGGTTGCGAAGAAGCTCCTCGAATACGATAGCGAGAAGCTTCGATTTGTTTATGGTGGAAAGGGACTTTTGTATTAGGAGACATTGAAGAGGTTTGAGGGCGGAGATTTCTTGAGACAAAGAAAGAAGAGATTTTACCAGGTTCAAGTCTGCAAATTTCGGAAATATGGAGGAGCCCGTAGACGGCCAACGCTTTCTTGGCGGGAAAACCCGAGGAGAAACGGCCATGAAACACAAATTAATAACTCTTACCAAAGAATTTCTGCAACACAGATACCTAAGCTAATGGGATGTGAAATTTGGTAGCCTTTTTTTTTTTTTGGCTTTGAATTGAAGAAGAAGATATAGCAGTAGTTGATTACAGATAGAACAAGTTGGCCCGTTGCATTTCAGCGCCACCCCCCCCCCCCTCCCTCTTTTTCTCTTCCTTTTTTAAATGATAATAATCTATTTTTATACTTATTACAAACTCTATGATTAATTTAATTAAGTTTAATTCCAAACCACAAAAAAATTAGCTTTAAAATTACAATTACTTTAATTTTTGTAAAAAAAAATAATGTTTGAAATGTGTGATGATATATATTTATTTAGCTAATTTATACTTAATATATGCATTTTTTATTTTCACTGAAATTTAAATCTATATATTAAAATTCATATTACAAAAAATAACAAATAATTCTCCTTTTAAAAACACTTTTTTTCTTTCAAAACAACCCTCTTCCCTTTTTATGCCACATTAACTAAAATTTATCACATCTATCTAAAATTGATAAAATTCTTATTGGTGAAACCACCTAATTTAAATAATTATCTATTGAATAACTTATATTCGAATCATTTTAAAAAATATAATTTTAAACATCATTAAAATATTGTCACATAATCCATTTTTAAATATATTAAAATATTATCATACGCACATCTATATATAATATATTCTGCAATTTAGGTTTTATTTGATTAATTATTGAAAACTAATTAATTTTTGCGCATGTTTGATAATCCAAAATTAAAGCAATATGATAATTTTTTTTTCTATAAAAAAGTGTAGAAAATAATAAATAGATAAGAGTTACTTATAACTTAATGGAGAATATTTTTAATTATTTCAATTTCAATTTATTTTATTTTAATGTTATATTATTCTATAAAAACTTTAAGTTCAAAATTTTAATTTTCGCTTAGAATAAGGTAAAATGCTTAAAAATTAAAGATAAAATGCATAATATAATTTTTTTTATAATTTAAAATCTATATTTACCAAACAATCTAATTATATCACATAATCAATTTTAAATAATATATCAAAGAAATTTTATAACTTAAATCTATTTTTCAGCATTTCATTTTTTCAGTTTATCAAACAACACCTTAATTTAACTTTAATTAAAATACTTAAACTAATTAATTATTTAAGTAATAAAAAAACATATTTTCTTCCTTTTACAATTTTTAATTTTCTTTTCAAAAATTAATAAATTTTTATTTTTATGCAAGCAATTTTTTTAAAAAATATTAGTTTTTAGGCAGTTGATTTTTTTTTTCATTTTAAAGTGTTTGTATTTCATTTTTAAAATTTTTTTTAATCAAATAACAAAATTTGATAATACAATTAGTGGTCACTATAATTTTTCAATTTTCTACTAAAATTTTTTTAGTTTTTTTATTTTTAATTTTTGGTTTCATATTTTATCTATTTTCTTTTATTTTTTAATTATTTATTTCAAGTTTTTAAAATGTTTTCTTATGATTTTTTTTCTCAATTTTAATTATTTTTATATAATTTAATTAAAATTAAATTAAGTTAAGAGAAAATATCATATATAAATTAAATGCAAGTATAATATTACTTATATATATTTAAAATTTAATAATATGAAACTAGATTATTAAAATTTAAGATGATATTAAATAAAATTATTTTCTTATTAGATATATATTGGAAACAGAACATTTAAATTGTCGTGTTGCATGGTTTTAGTGTATGAAAAGAAAAAAGTTTTGGATTGGGAAGGCCGTTTACCAGGTCAGAGAATAAGTATTATAATCAACTTGCCTTTTACAACATTGCCGGCTGGATCCCTTTTCTGATTTTTCTGCTCATTAATAACAAAGTTTTAATTATATTACTAATAGAAATGAGAGTGGAGAATATGGAAGAAAGAAAAGTGTTAAATTGAGTCTACCAGCAGCCGGCTGGTAGGCCACATCACACTTTTAATATACAGTCATATATAAATTTTTAATAGAGTTAATAAATTAGATTATAAATTAAGAGATAAAACATGGAAAAATAGTACCTCTTTTAATATTATTGTTTTTAGCATTTCAATCTCGTTTTCGTTTTAATAATTATTTTTAACACAATACAAAACCTAAGCCAGATGCATATTGTGAGAAACGGTTGGTAAAGTTTGTTGTGGACTTGTTCCAAATCCTCATCATATATCCACTTTTTTCCAAATTCAAAAAAAGTATTGTATGCATTATTTCTGCTTTCCTCTTAGACTTTACATTACACATCCAGCTTTGATCCAACACACTTTTCTGCTTTATATTTTCCCTTTTTTTTCTTATATGAACTCAGCTCCGCTGTATAGATGATAAACTGTAAAGTAAAGATATGATGTCAGGCTGGCATTTCAAGTTCAGGCTCAGAATTCTGGAGCATTAATCAAATTCAATTATGCAACTGGAAGACCTGTGTATACCTAAACAAGATGGAGTACTGGGAATCTCAAAGATTGATCCGATGAATGAAACTCCCCTGCCATAATGACAGATTAGGGACACACTGTGTAGGGATTTTTAGTGTGCAACTAAAACACCCTCAGACTCATGGATTTGGAAAGATATTTTGAGTAGAAGGTATTGGCAATGCAAAATGTTGATATTAGTGGGTATATCCCATATTGGTTAAGTACGAGTTATTAAGAGCGTTTTTATATAGTTTTATTGTTTGTTCTCATTGAGTAATTGGGTTATTGTTGCTTGTTTGGTTTGTTTATGATCATGTTCAACATGTATCATTTTTTTTTATAAAAGTTTTATTATTTTTCCAGAAAATAATATCTTTAAAACAAATTTGTTTTTTTCTTCCAATTTTATTATTTTACAGTTGCAAAAAATATGGAACACATATATTTTTTGGTTGTTGGGTGCGAAAATAGTGGAACAGTTTCAAAACTATCTCTATGTTTTTTTTACTCGTTTACCTCCACCTATTTACCGTTTTGCCCTTCCATTTCTAGTATAAATAGAGGGTTGATTTCCTCATTTTAAACATAGAAAACAAAACAAAACTCTCTGAAAGCACTTTGCTCCCCTTCTTTCCTTTCTGATTTTCTTATTGATTCTACCATTTTCCCCTTAAATCACTTTAGATAAAAATTCTATCTAAGAGTATGGGTTTTAAGTGGGACCGACTGTGACCCTTCTAAACTTTCCTAGGAATTGATCCTACTGTGATTTCCCTAAAAAGAGCAACACCAATTGAGTTTCATCTTTCTTATTCCAGTGTACAAATATTGAAACACTATGTTAACCTTGGGGGACGGTGTTTCACTATAAGATTACACCGGTCAAGGCGAATTCATTTCTAAGGCAGTGAGTTTATCACGACGCAGTAAATTTTTTATTTCTTAATTCTTTATTTATTTTGTAGTTAGTGCTAATAGATTTGTTTTGTAGTAGCCTATTATCCAATAGAAGGAACATTTGCTTGTTGAGAAAAGACATTCAAGTTTGGGGAGGAATAATTACATTCAACTCGAACAACAAATATAATTGTAAGATATTACATTCATTGTTAAAGCAATTCAAACAAACAATCTAACAAGCACCGAAGTTAAAAATAGAACAATCGTTACATTTTCAATTACAAAGTGTTAAGAATATTAAATGCACTTAAATGAAGCCAATCGAGTCCACATACAACAATCCAAAATTTTAGCTTCGAAGTTTGAAGTCTTGAGACATTAACCCTTATGTCTCAAGACCTTGGGTAGAATTTTTCTTAATTTAGCTTCGATGTTTTATGTCTTGAGACAATGTCACCATGAACCAATACTTGGCACCTTATGTCTCCAGACATTGTCTCGAGACATCTACCCATAAGTACATGAATTGTATGGAAACATTCTTATTGTCTTGAGACATCAACACAAAAATGTAGAAAAATGACAATTAACGTCATGCAATTTTCCTCCTAAATGTATTTAAAAATTGTCATCATGAAACCAAGCCATTTTATACACATTTATCATATCATACCAAGTCTAAAACATAAGATCTCATACCATATAGCACAACATATCAAGATTTTGCTATGGAAGTACCTCAAAACACTTAAAGCATACCCATACTATTTGAACTTGCATAATAAAATCTAATATAAAAGCATCCAAGTGTCTAATTAAGTGCCAAAACATATCACATATGCTATGGAATGTTAAAGTACTAAAACATATCAATCAAAGATAATTAAGACTCTTAAGTACATGCCTAAATTACTAGAACCCTAAGGGACATTGTAAACTTTCAAAAATCAAGCTAAGACTTAAGGCCTTAGATGCTGGTTAGCACTAGATTAAACTTGCAAACACCTATCACTTGCGTATGAAACAAACATCTGCATATTGAGCTTTTTGAAAGCTCAATAATGCTAACAAAACCAATCTCATAATATATATTCAATAAGCAATAAAGCATACTATAATATTATCACCAATCAACATTTAAACTATACTTTCATGAATTATAACAACATTAATATAACATATTGCATTTCAATATCTCTTTGTCACATTCCAAATTCAAGAATTTCTATGTAATGTCATCAAGCAATACCACAATGCATCTTGTGCCATATTTCCAAATGTCAAATTCAGCTACACTTCTATAGTATTACACAAATTGTAATGACCCAGTTTCCAATGGTATAGAAAAATGCGATTTCAGGACCTTATTTTCATAAATCGAGTCCGTAAATATGTAATAATGGTATTTTTGGAGTTAGTATATTACTGAATTGAAAAAAAGCTAAGTGGTTTAGTCAAAATTATAAGTAATTACAACTCAGGGACTAAATTGTAAAAGTTTAATTACTATAGATTTTTAATTAGATTAAGACTTAGGGACTTAAATAGAAATTACCTAAAGGAATAAAATGGAAAATAAACCTATTTTAAATAGATGATAATGTCATTAGTTTAAGTTAATTAAAGATTAAAGCTTAATTAAACATGATTAAGTTAATTAATTAAGATTAATTAAAATTAAACCTAGTATATATATATATATATATATAATGATAGTGGAAAAAGATGAAAAAACATCTTCTTCTTCATCTTTTCTCCACCGTCTACCATTGAAGAAGTTGGGAACTCTTGGTTTTAACTTTCTACTATCAATTTCAAGTAAGTTCTTATGCATTTTTCTTTTATTTTTATGGAAATTGAATCATAGGAACTTGATTTAGCTAGCCTATGTACCAATTCGTAAAACTATTAAAGTTTTTTGAAAGTTTCCATTGTTGAGAATTGAATGAAATTGGTGTGAAATTGTAAAAAGTTAAGCTTATTATATGAAAAGGACTAAATTGTAAAGCTTAATTGTTAGTTTTGCACATTACGAACCAAATTGAATAAAATGAAAACATATCATGAATTGTTGGTAGGAATAGAAAATATAGGTTTTTAATGAGTTTTGGAGAAATCAGATTCTAACACGAGACTCTAAATTAAAAGTTATGCTTGTCCCTATTATAAGGACTCAATTGAATAATTTAAAAAATATGCGAAATTTAATATTTGATTCTAATTTGGCTGGAATTTCATAATGTGATGTGTTTTATGATTATTTTAGCTAACAACAACACCAAACAATTGAGAGGGAAAGGAAAAGCAAAAATCGTCGAGTGATGCACGAAACCTTAGATTGTATAACTCTAGAATATAGAGTTATTTTATTACTTTTAAGATTATATTTCATTTAAGTTAAGAGTTGTTAAGAGTGTTTTGGTAGTATTTTAATTATGTTTTTGGTAAGTAGTTTAATTTTGAAGCTTTTATTTCAATAATGAATTCTTGAGAATTTAGATACTGAAAATATGAATTTTTATCCCAGAAGGTGGCTAATAGAATATTGGAAATGTGAAGGAAAGAATATGCTAAATTTCACCAAATGAAGCCCCAATGTTACAACAATGCCACAGTAATGAACCTGATGGGAACAAGTTGGAAATGTCATACATAAAGAGCGTTACATCAGCTTTTGAGATTAAGTTATGTCTTAATCAAGTGTTTATAAAAATCAAGGACTAGGAAGAAATAGGCTAGGCAAGAATGTGAAAGCCCAAAACATTTCCAAGAGAAAAACAGAAAAGGAAAGTGGTTGACCTAGGAAATCTTATTTTTGGAAGGGATATAAAGATCATATTTTTGAGATTTTGAAGGCAGCAACCACTAGGTTCAAAGAAAATAAAATAGAAAATTTTAGAAAAGATCGACGGAAAAGAAGTAGAGAAGAAGAGGAAGAACAGGACACGAACAACATGGGGAGAACTTTCGACTTTCATCTTAACATCTATTCGCCTTTCTCTTTATCTGTTATTTCATTTTTTTTGTTGGTTGAAACCATGATTGAGATATTTTTTGATTATTTTTAGTTTGATGATTATTATGGAACCTTAATATAAGATTATTGGTACTTTACTAAGGATGCTTGTTGAAATTTGATGTTTATTCATTCAAGTGGTTTTAATGTTAATACTTGCTATTGACTTATCAACATTAGTGGGTAATTGAGTTCATTCCTAAATCTGAAAGGGTTGTGATTAATGGACATAAAACTTGAATGGTGCATGTTTAATTTCTTTGATCTTAAATTTGTAATGATATAGACATATATTGTTACAGTGCATAATCTTGTAAGAATAGTGCTTGCAATTATAATCTTGATATTAACTTGGCATAAACATATGTTAAATTGATTAAAAGATCAAATGTAGTGACTTCGAGAGAAGCCTATAACTTGAAGTTTCTAGATTAATAAACTGTCGTATTGTCACAACATTGCTATAACATTGCTACCGATAATTGCATATTAAGGAGAAATAATTATTCTAGCTCTTCATCTCATTGCTATTAATTTGTGGTATGGTTTTTAATTTGTTTCGTATATTTCTTTACATTAAATCAGATTCAATTAATTATTTATTTACTTCCTAAGTTGTCGATTGTTAATTTTGCAAACTATTGTTTTAACATCAGTCCCTATGGAGACGATAATGCTAGTACTACTACTATATTACTTCTGAGCGACTATGTACATTTGCACATCATAAGAAAATTTTGCGATAAGTTTTTGGCACTGTTGTCGAGAATTGATTTAGTCATTTTTTTGGAATTAATTATCTTACAATTTGGTTTAAATTTCTTTTGTTCTTACTTTAGTAATTTTCATGATTATTCTGGTGATAATGGATCTTCCATAACAAGTTCAAAGAGGCGTAGTTGTTAATAATGCTCAAAATGTAATCATTGTTGCTGATGATAGAGACCACGCCAGTAGACAATATGTTGTTCCTCTTTTCAATGAACTCAAATCAAGTATTGTGAGATCAAAAATTGAGGCTCTGCAATTTGAACTAAAGCCGGTCATGTTCCGAATACTACAAACAGTGGGTCAATTTAGTGGGATGCCTATTGAAGATCCACACCTTCATCTTCGCTTATTCATGGAAGTAAATGACTTTTTTTAAATTAGTCAGAGTTGCAGAGGATGCCTTGAGACTAGAATTGTTTCCATACTCCTTGAGGGATAGAGCACAAGCGTGATTAAAAAATCTACCATTCGATTCCGTAACTACATGACAAGAGTTGGCTGAATGTGAAAGTGTCCCCATCATGACATTCCTTATTGCATTCAAATTTGGACTTTCTATAATGGTATTAATGCTCATACTAGAATGATGGTAGGTGCTTCAATAAATTGAGCTATTCTTGTTAAGTCTTATAATGAAGCATATGAAATTCTTGGAAGGATTCCTAATAAAAATTATTAGTGGCCTACTACTAGAGCACCTACACGGAGAAGGGTGGTTAGAACTCTTGAAGTTGATGTACTTACATATTTGGCAACCCAAGTATCCTCTATGTCAACTATGCTTAAGAATATGAGCATGAATGGTAACTCAATAGGGCAGCCTCGGGATTATTTCAAGAATGTTTCTTGTGTGTATTGTGGTGATGCTCATGTTTTCGATAATTGTTCGTCGAATCCGACATCGATTTATTACATGGGAAATTAGAACAGGAATGGTCCATAGTCAAATTCTTATAATCTTTCATGGAGGCATCATCCAAATTTCTCATGGAGTAATCAAGGGCTAGTCTTAGCAATTTTTTTATGCCTTATCGACCAAATTATCCATCGAGATACTCTCAACAAGTTCAAAGGCTTCCACCAGTCAAGCCTTTTAATAATCTTGAGAATTTGTTAAAGGCATATATGGCAAAAAATGACGCTACTTTGAGTAATTTAGAGAAAAAAGTTGGGCAACTAGCTAATGAGCTCAGAAATAAACCCCAATGCACTTTACCAAGTGATATAGAAAATCTGAGGAATGTGGGTAAAGAACACTACAAAGTTGTCACCTTGAGAAATTGGAAGATATTGGAGAGTAAGGATTCTAAAGCTGAAGGTGAGTTATTTGTAACCCAAAACAAAGAGAAAACTCAAGGAAATGTAAAAATTCCCAATATACAAAATTCTGCCTCAGGGAAAAATGCTGCAGCACTGCCACAACAAAGTAGTCCTGACAGATTCAAAGTTCTGCAGCCATCATAGCCTTACCAGCTCTAGAAGCAATAGCAGGATACTCAATTTAAGAAAATTTTGGATGTGTTAAAATAGCTGTATATCAACATTCCACTTGTGGAAGCCCTTGAGTAAATACCCTTGAACAATTGCTTTGTTGTTTTAGTGGTAGATTCTCTAATTTGTATAGAATTGGAACTTAATTCTCTACATGATTTGTCAGAACTTATTTTATTATCTGACCCCCGCATTAAGATGAGGACGATGAATGTTTGACTTTGTTGGAAGCTAATTCAAAGGTATTCATTCCAAAAGTTTGGTTTGAGTCGTTAGAGTTGCCATCTCATGAGTACAAGTAGCCAAAAGCATCAATTGAAGAACCACATGAATTAGACTTGAAGATTTTGCCTCCTCATCTGATATATACTTATTTGGGTTAATCTTTTACTTCACTTGTTATTAATTCAGTAGAGTTGATTAAAGACTAAGAAGTAGAGTTACTTGCGGTTTTGAAAAGGCATAAGAAAGGTATCAAGTGGACTATTGAAGATATTCAAGGTATTAGTCCATCTTTGTGTATGCATAAGATATTGCTAGAAGACCGTGAAAGGGGCTCTATCGAGGGACAAAGGGGATTAAATCTGATTATGAAGGAGGTGGTAAAGAAAAAAATCATTAAATGGTTAGATTTCGGAATCATATATCCCATCTCTGACAGTTCTAGGGTAACCCATGTTCAATGTGGGTCAGAAAAGGATAGAATCACAATAACTAAGAATGAAGACAATGAGTTTTTTTGTACTATAGTAGTCACGGGTTGGAGGATTTGTATGGACTACAGAAAGTTAAACATTGCCATTGAGAAAGATATTTTCCCATTTCCTTTCCTTGATCAGATGTTGGACAAACTTATTGGTGTAAGTATTATTACTTCTTAGATGAATATGATTGGTTTGGCAGATGGCCCTTTGACACCACTTCGGACAATGGTGATTCCTAGTGACATTGATGGAGCTTTCTCTTCTTTTCTTCACATTTATTTTATAATTTTTAGTTGCATTGTATTTCATATTCGTGTTGTTTTATGTTGTTGTTTCATTTCCTTTTAGGTTGTTTCTATTGTTATTTCCTATTATATGTAGTTAAGCAATAAGGGCATTGTTTTCCTTTAAGTATGTGTGGAAGGGGGAGCATGTCTAAATTGTTTGAGGGTTACAATCTTTGGTATTGGAATTAATTCTTTCATGCATTCATGTTTAAGTGAAGATGCTCAATAATAAGAAATTTTGCATAATAACGATAGTTTTTGAGGTTGACTGAATTGTTATGAGATTGTGAACCTTAATTATTGTGTATAAATTCAATCATAAAATTTAATTTCTTAGAGAGATCTAAGCATGCATGAAGGTTTAAGTCTTTAGAATTTGCTTCATAATTTCATTAAGGGGAAATCTTAGGAAGCTTAGCAATTTAGAGAGGAGTTAGGCAATTTTGTTGAATCGTTTAAGCCTTTCAAGCCCACCTTATCGATTATTATTCCTAGAAATCCCAATTTGAGCTTAGTGACCTATTTTATTAATTTAACAATACATTAAGTAAATATTTCCTTTTTGAGTATTCCTCTTTCTTTTCTACCAAATCTTAAACTTAGTTTGTTTTAGACATTGATCGTGATTTTTCGTGATAAGTTTTATAAATTTATAATTAATCACTCTTGAAGCTAACTATTATCACGACGTAGGCAAGTGTACCTATCGAACAGTAGTATAGCTTTAGCAAGACCAAATTATTGAACCCAAAGGACTAAAAGTACTAGTAATGACTGTCTTTTTATTATCTAGCCTAAGAAATAAAGGGGTTTGTTTTAACTAACTAATTAATCTAAGAAATTGCAGAAAATAGATTTGGGAGATTACTTTTGGGAAAAACGATTGATTTAGGACAATACCTAAGGAAAAAGCCACCTAGACTTTTACTTGTTATTCTGGCTCCGAACTGGACGATTTATTCATTTAACTTGTTTTGTAGAAATCCCTAAGTTATGTTATTATCCCTATTCAAGACTAATAACGTCTAATCCCTAGGTTGAATAACCGAGACTTTTCTCTAATTAACACCCTAGGGTTGCATTAACTCGATCTATGGACTCCCTTATTAGGTTTCACCCTGATCCGGCAAAATCTTGTCACCCTATCTCTAGGCGTGCAATCAACTCCGCTTAATTACGACAAAGTCACTCTTAGTCAGGGTCTATTCCTCCTCCAACTAAGAGCATTAACTTGAAGTGATATCCTGAAATACCAAACAAGAATTAAGAACACATAATTAAGAGCAAGCCAAATATTTATCATACGATTCAGAAATTAATAACAAGATTCGTCTTAGGTTTCATCCCCCTTAGGTATTTAAGGGTTTTAGTTCATAACTAAATAAGGAAACATCTCAGAATAATAAAGAATACAAAACATAAAGAAAACCCAAAACTTCTAAAGGGAAATTGAGGTACGATCTTCAGTCTTGATGGTGAATCTGGCTCTTGAGATGGATCAATCGGCTTCCTTGGAGTAATTCCTTACTCCCTATTCTCCCTCTCTTCTCTCTTTCTCCTCTGGGGTGTATTTATAGGCTTTGGAATGCCTAGGAATCCTTAAAAGTGGCCTTTTCCAAATTGGACTCAACTTGGACTCGGCAGGGACACGCCCGTGTGCGATTACTTCAGGCCGTGTTAGAGCCTGTTAGATTGGCACGGGCGTGTGTTCTACCTGTGTGAGTCGTGCTTCAATATTGCCAAATTGACATGACCGTGTGAGCTACCCGTGTGAGGAGGTCCAGGCCGTGTTGATTTCGTACTTTGGTCTATTTTCTCCATTTTTGGCCCGTTTCTCGTTGCTTTCGCTCTACTATGCTTACCTAAGTATAAAACATGAAATTAAGGCATTAAGAGCATCGAATTCACTAATTCTAAGGAAAAATCATCCATAACATGCGTTAAGCATGGGGTAAAAATATGTATAAATTACGGTTTATCAAATACCCCTACACTTAAGCGTTTGCTTGTCCTCAAGCAAAATCCTCAAATCATAATTAAAAATTCATTTCTCTCAACTTATAATTCCTATCAATAATATCTCAAACTAACTCGTAAGTAATCATACATTGAGAATTCAACTAAAAGAACATTAAAGCTTCAAACATTCCAAGTTGAATATTTAATCATGAAAAACCTATGTAACGCCCCAAAAATTGGGCCTAGGAAGTATTGGGGCTGAAGTCTGGGTTCGGGTAGAAGATGGCCCGAATAATTTGGATGTTTTAATTATTATTATTTAGTATGTTTAGTTTAGTAACTAAATAAATTGTGAAGGGTTTATAGTGTGGTAAAAAGTCCGGGGTTCGGCCCATAGCTTTAGCAAAATTCTTAAATTTTACCTCTTAAGGAAATCTGGGCATAAGGTCTTAAAAATAAGTTGGGCAGAAACTAAGCATAAATGAGCACCTGGCTCAGTGGCTAAGCACGCTAGGAGGGTGTGGGAGGTGCTTGGGTTCAAGGCACAGCGTGCGCAAATGGTTGTTTTTTTTAGTATTCAGGTTGCAGTTAAAATAGGGGTTAAGAGGAGTTGCGAGCATAATCCAGCATAAGGAGCACCTGTGGCGCAGTGGCAGCAGCGTGCTAGGCATGCCAACAGGATGTGGGTTCGATTCCAGGGGAAGGCGAATTCTGTTTTATTTTTCCTTTTATTAAAGCGGGCCAGAACTGAAGTCGGTAAGGGTTATAAATTAATTGTGAGAGGATTATGTCATGAAAGGAACTTCGGTGTAGTGGCAAGCAGCGTGTGTGTATGTTTAGAAGGTCGCAGGTTCGAGATGTATAGTAGGCAAAATTTCCTTTTTATTTTACAAGTAACCGGGCTTCAGTAGTAATAGATTAAGATTAATTGTAACCCTATATTAGTAAAGGGAGAAGCGTGGTGCAGTTGCCAGCAGCACGGGCGAAGGCGCAAGGGCGCAAGGGTGGATGGAGGTTTGGGGTTCGAGCCTCACCTCGGCACGAAAGGTCGGGTTTTTGCTGCACGCGTGGGGAAAGAGTTGGGGTCTGATCTTGGCAGCGTGCTGAAGCGATGCAAGGGTGGATAAGGAATTGGAATTTAGGAAGAATTCCTATGCCGAAATGCACTCATTCTGCCATAGCAAATAAATGCCGTTTATTTTGGCCTTTAGGATTCTTTTTTTCTTCTTTTTGGGTTAGTTGGGGTATTTTAATTTGGCCGATCTTGCTTCCCTTTCAATCGGTTTTTGTTTTGTTTTATTTCAAATTTATATTTTTGTTCTTTTTGCTCATTTTCTCTCCTTTCATTCTCTTGCTCTCTTAGTTCTTCAAGCCGAGGCCATTAACCTATTCCTCTCCTTTCTTTTATCGTCATCTTCCCATCTTCTTTGCTTCACCAATCATAAAGAAAAAAACCTCTCCCATTCAATCACCTTAGCCGAACCTAAATCCTCCATATTTCTCTTCTTCTTTCCCTCATAAACCTTTAACAAAACTGGTTAGCCGAATCTCTATTGAAGCCGAACCTCTCATCCTTTCTTTCAAAATCGAAACTTTTCTACACTGAGGTACTACAGAAGTCGAATCCTTGATTGTATTTTTCCCTTCTTATGCGGTGGTTGGATCTACAATAGATCGGGAGTAGTGTCATAACACTATAGTGTGGACAAGAGGGCGTACAGTGAAAGGCTTTGAAGGCTAACTCGGTTGGACATCTAGATCTATTCTCTCTTTGTATTTTGGGGATTTGATCTACAACAAATCTGGAATAAGAAGGTACTTGGGAATGTTTTTGGCAAGTAAATCTTTGGTGAGTTCTCTGAATCCCTTCTCTATCCATTAATTGGTAATTTAGAGAAAAGCCGAAAACCCCTATATGCAAAGGGTGCCTATCGACTAAATTAAAAAGGTTTAGTGGTGTTATTTGATTTGTTTTGCTCTAGTGTGGATTAAAGGCTACTGATCGAGGGCTTGGATAATTGGAATGACTAGATTTAGATCTAGTCCATATTCCGGCAAAGGTAAGAACTTTAGTGCTTAAGGTGTTAATGGCCGATTATTAGTAAGGGGATTTGTATATAAGTTGTTATGGATTCATAGTTTAACGTGTTAGTAACTAATTGTAGGCAACTCGTGTGTGGAACTAGTCAACATTTCGTCGAAAAACAAGTGTGTAAACGACACCCACTTATAGACTAGATCGAAAAAGTCGAAAAGATGAAATACTGAAAAGTCGGTATTTTATGAACTTGCGAGCGTGCGAGCACTCGTGAGATAGTTTGTTTGTTAATCTTGGTAATCTCAAGTGGTAAGATTGCAGAGTGCGCAATTTCGTGCACTTCGGTATGTTTGGGCTTAATAGGCCGAAATCGGGTTGATGGGCCAACAGGCTCAATTTGGTAAAAACACTCGGTAAGTGTTTCTGTTAATGCGTTAATGGCTGTAATATGCATGAAAACCCTAAAATATTAAGTTTACTAGAATACCCCTAAGTATGAAAATTACCATTATGCCCCTAGTTGCAAAATGACCGTTATACCCCTAGGGTTAATTTTGACTGAAATGCATGATATTCTGATTCTGTATGTTGTATGCCATGACATGTATATTTGTTGCATGGGATATGGGTTATAGTGATGGAGGAAGCGTTTCGCTGGTGGTCAAAGCCACAAATATCTGCTTCCGTGGCTTTGCCACAATATTCAGATCCGTGACTCACACAATATCTCATGTGGCACATCATGCTGCAAATTCTGTGGCGTGTAGCGGATGAGTGGGTTGAGTAGTCTCCCCACATGGTGAAAGGTTGGTACGGGGGTGTATACGGATGGATATGGGTTGGGTTTCCTCATACTTGCATAATATATGTTCTGCTACTGTAATGGGCTTAAGGGCCACACTGATTTCTGAATAGGGCTAAGGCCTAGTTAATTCTATTTCTGGATAGGGCTTAGGCCCAGTAAAGCTTGAACCGATTTAGGCTCTAGTTGGGTTTACTTTACACACTGAGTTTTCCAAACTCACCCCCTCATTCCCATCTTTGCAAGTGAGCCTTAGATCGGTGGACTTGGAGGTGGAGGGATTCAGAGTCGCCATGTAGATTGTTTAAAATAAGCATTTATACCTTTACTATTATTTTAGATTATTTCCTTTATGTTTTCGGGTTTTTAATTTGTAATAAGGCCGCTTTAATTATTTTTAATTGTTTTTAGTATGCTTTGTTAGCTTAGATATGATATTGTTTTAATTGTTTAAAATTGAATAGCTTTACGGCGCGTTTTAAAGAGGTTACTTGATTTCAAAATATCGCGATAACAAAGCAAAGCTTCCGCAATGAAAACGTTTTCAAAATTAATAACCTTTTCAAATGGTTTTAAACGAATTGGTTTTCCATGAACAATCACTAAGTTAAAGTGTGGCAATGGTTGTGTGCATGTCTAGGATTGGATCCGCGGAGAGCTGGGTACTTAAGCAGTCTAATTGACTCACCTCCTCTTTTTTGGCATCCTACCTGGTGCACAGCTTCCATTCACTTTAATCTATAACGAAGTTATTCTTTAAAAACTAAGAAAGACTTTAGATAAAACATGACTTTTCTAGTAACGCTTCAATGTGACACGTCAGATTTGGTCATAACGTCTGGGTCAGGTTTGGGGTGTTACAACCTAGGTGTCTCCCTTCATCTAAATAGTTACCACCGATTCGAAATCTCACAGAGTTTAACATCTTCACTAAGGATTCACTCAAGTCACTCGAAGTGTTTAAGGACAATGAAATTAGCACTCATCAGTCAATATGAAAAGTTATTACCATAGGCTTGCATGAAAATCAAATCTCCACCACTATAAATTGAGACGATACATCAATCAAAAGGTCTTTAGAGGGTTGTAACGAGGCTTGATTAGGGGGTGTGGTCACAAGCTAAAAAAAAAGGTTAGAATCGAGATTGACTTGAAAAACTACTTAACTTGAAAAATATTTAGTCATCACTTGCGTACAACATAGCTTCTTCTCTGACTATGGAATTTGAATAATAAAGCTTACAAACAAAAGATAACTACTAATATGTATACTTTTTTTTTAAGAACAAGCCAAATAACATAGACTAATTATTAAGAAAAAGACATAGCTAAGCAATTTATTCAACTCAAATCTCGACAAAAATAGGGATCAAATTAATTTAGGGAATTTCAACAATAATGGGTTAAGGGTTAATATTGAGGGTAATACAAGGAATGACTTGTTAGGCTCAAAGGGTTTTACTAAGGGTTAATCGTGGAGGTAGGCTTTTCATGGTATGAGTGAGTTAATCTTAAGTGCCTTTATTATCTTAACATATCAAATCAAATAGTGTGGTCTTGCATGCATAATCAGGCAAGTTCTAGAATAACAATTCAATACTGACGCACTCAAAGCAATAATAAAAGTGAGCATGAAAGAATTAATATATGCTCAAAAGGCTCAAAAATCTCACAAAAATTATGGCTTTTTGATGTTTAAACCTGTGGAATTCAATTCAAGATAATACCAAAACTTGGGGAAACAACCTAAAATTTTAAATTCTTAAAAATCAACTTATTATGCTTAATTTTCTAATGTCTTAAAGTTTAAATAATCAATGCATGAATGCCTATGTTTTAATTCAAGATATATCAATAAAAATCATCAGTCAATCAAAATTCATCCTAAACATGATATGGGAGATTTACAAGAGAACAAAATAATATTTAGGGATTTTTCGGATAATGAAATGATTACCCCCCACACTTAAGATGTACATTTCCTTCAATGTACAAAGATAGATATATAGGAAAATATAAAATCATAAGATAGGGAGAGAATTGAAACTTCCTGAGTGTTGAATGAATGAATTCCCTAGTTTGGAGTTATGGAGGTGGAGGAGGATACTCCGGTGGTGGTAGAGGTTGGGCACCACAAGTGCTGTGCCAAAAGAATATTATATCTCATCATTGAACGGGGCATGGCAGTCGTGGAGAACCTTTTCCAATGTAGTTTGAAGTTCCTAAGTGATTGTGAGCTTTGGAGCTCTTTATAACTATGATAAAAGGATGAACTGTTTGGGGGATATTAGGAAGAATATTTACTCATAAAGAAATAGCTGAGATTCAAAATTGTTAAATAAAAATTATAAATCTTAAGAAAAATAAGATTAAGGAAAAATAAAAAATAGTCTTAAATGAAAATAAAATTAGAAACATAAAATAATAAATAAAAGTTGTTAAACATCTTCATCGCTGGATGGTTCGGGAGGTGGGATTGGCGATGAGATGTGGAGATGCTGACAAATCTGCTGTAGAGTAGCATCAGTGTTGTCAAATCGTTGAAAATACTACTGCTCGAATCGAGTGAGGTGCTTAGAGATGTCAGCATATGAAGCCGCCGCATGAACTAGACGAGAGGGTGGTGGTGGCTGGGAAGGTGGGTCCTCGTGCTGGGTAGGGACATCATTAGTAATGTCCTCTGGAGCCTCCTCCTCGATAGATTGGGCGAGACGATATTGGGAAGGGTAGGTTCCTCGGTGCCTCTCGATCATCATCATGCTAAGCATGCTCGAGATGCCTTGTAGAGACATCTGGCCAATGAGGGTTAGGGATGATTCTTGGGCCGCGGTGTCAAGGAGTCTGAAGTGTCGGGCTAGTCGAGTCACATAGGGGCCAATAGAGATGACCCCCCTCCGATGTCGTTCCGTCTGGTGATGAATGGAAAAGGAAATAAAATATACGAGGCCGATGATGTGCCCGTGCGACATGCACCATAAGTAGTAGACATCGTGAGTAGTGACGACACCGGTGCTCTCTCTCCGTCCTATCAGAGTGTGAGATAAAATAGAATGTAAGTACCTCAAGGATAGAGGGAGAGATGATGCCTTGGAACGACTGGGGTCGTATCTGACTGAATGTGGGACGAGGGCGTTCTAGCACTTCAAGGGAGAATAATGGATGTGACGGTTTAAGGTGTCGAGATCGTTCTCCTCTTGGAACTCCTCTATGTAAAGACCCAGTGCCGAACCAAACTCTGGAACGCTCAACTAGCAGACTAGACCACCAAGTCAAAACTGGACTGTGCTGAGATCATCATGGTTTGTCATGACAGTCTGGAGATGGAATGTTGAACATAATTCCATTGTGAGTTCGAGATACGTCGGTTCGACGATCTCGAAGAAGAGGTTCCATGGGTCGGTGGTAAGAAGGGCCCAGATCGCATCGACCAATCCCGAACTTGTTCGACAAATGAAGTCGATGTGATGTAAATGACCATTGTAAAGGTCAGACCCGTAGTATTTGAAAAAGTTCTTCTTGGGGCCCGTTGGGAAACTGTAGGAACGGATGGCGAATTTTCGTAGTTGGGCCCGAGGAAGATGATGCTCCCTTCCTTTTCTTTGAGGTGGGGACGGCGGCTTTCATTCCTTGCGAAAATGACATAGTGAACCTGTAATTGGAATCATTAATTCGTCTTGATAATTGGAAATGGTAAAATGCAACTAAAGTCAAAAAAGAAAGCCATGAATATGTTCAACCACAATCACTAAATTTAACTAAAACACTAAGTTCAATAGCATATTTTTGTAGCATGAGCATTGTGGTATGAGTAAAAATGACAAAGAATAGAATGCAACATATTATATGGATGAGAGAATGGCAACACAAACGGCATGAAAATTTCAACTACCCTAATCATGCATATTTTCTTCTAACTAATCAAATGGAGTAGAGAATTCATATAATGAGAAAGACAAAATTTTGAACATGGTAAAGATTAAAACTTGTTCTATAATAGGAAGATGAAAAATAGCATGAAAAATATAAATTACTATGATAAATAGCATTATAAATCAGTGATGTAGATAAGAAAAGAGTGAAGAAACGCTAAAAAGGAGAGAATGGGCGTCGAAAATGGAGTTGGAGGCGGTACACGAGCATGGCAAGGAGGCTGTGTGGACTTGCAGCGGCTAGGGTTAGGGTTTTTGAGTGGGGAAGACAATGAATAGTGCAGCCTATTTATAGATTTTGGGCCACACAGCCAGGGGACAGGCCAGTGTTCCCCAATTCTAGCCCGTATGTTTCACGTTTTTCCTATTTTGGCTTGCCTGAAATTCGACACACGCCCGTGTACCTAGGGAGTGTTGGCGCGCACGACCATGTCTAGCTTTGTTCGCTTCTCCCACGCCCGTGTATGCACGTCCCACGCCCGTGTTAATTTGACAGGTTTGACCACGAGTGTTAGACACGAGCGTGTCACACGCCCGTGCTAGTTTCTCAGTTTCAACCACGTTCCTAGGGCATGGGCGTATTGTACGCCCCTATTGTTTTGACAGGTTTGTCCACGGCCATGTCGCACGGCCGTGGCGATTTATCGCAGCCCTGTTTCGACATGGTCATAAGCACACCCGTGTGCTTGGTCGTGTCTCTGTGGTAAACTTGTTTTCAAGAGTTTCGTTAGTAGGTTAGGTGTTTAAACACTAAAATTTAAAGAAATTAATATAATTAATGCTCGGGTTGCCTCTCCGTTTGAATGGTCATGGTGGTTTAAGGAGTTCATACTCCTCATTCATGCTATCAATCTTATTGAAATAAAGTTTTAGACGGGTGTTTTTTACCTTAAAAGTGCCGAACTTGGGATGATTTACCTCGACTGTACCGAATGGGAAAATACTAAGTACCGTAAGAGGGATTTCTTCATTCGGTTTGGCAGTGACAATGTGAGGATCTACGGTATCTAGTAAGACTTTATCTTCAACCTTAAGTAGATTTGGGGAGGTATCGAGCCCATTCTGATGTAGTTTTGGTTTATCTTGTTTTCTCGGGTTATGTGCTTGCCATTCATCTAGTTCCTCGATTCGTAGCCTTCGTTCTTCATGAATGGGTCCTCTATTATTGTTTGAACGTCACTCATGAACTTCTTTCAGACTCAATTTCTATAAAGTAGGTTGCGTCATCTCGTCAGTTTTAGTAGAATGGTGTGGAAAATTATCTTCAATGTTCGATGTGATGCCAGAGTTTCGGGCTTGAAGGGTGATTGTTTTGTCTCCCACACGAACTGTGAGCTCGCCTGTGCCAACATCAATAATTATTTTAAGAACAAATCAAGTTAATACAATATAGTAGTTATACTCCATGATTCAGTAACAAAAATTGGTGATCATAGTGAGGTAACAATATTAAATTCAATCTCGATAAAAAGGGTCAAATTAAGTGAGGGGATTTCAATAATAATGGGTTAATGGGTTAATGATGAGGGTTAATCAATAAAGAAAAAGGGTTAGTAGGCTCAAAGAAGGTTCACTAAGGGTTTAATTATGTGGGAAGGCTTTTTATGGAGTAAGTGGGTTAAATCTTAAGTGCCTTTATCATCTCAGTATATCAAATCATACGTGTGATCTCGACATGTATAATCGAAGCAAGTTCTAGAATAACAGTTCAATGTTGACACACTCAAACCACAAAAGAAGTGAGCAAGAAAGAAAGCTATATGCTCAAAAAGGCTAAAAAATCTCACCAAAAATTTGGGTTTTTGATGTCATTCCTGTATACTTAAGATTTCAAGATAATACCTCAATTCAGGAAAATAAACTAAAAATTTTAGTTCTCAAAATATCAACTTATCATGCTCGATTTTTTAAGGTACTACAATCAAATAATCATGCATAATTCCCTTGGTCTAATTCATGACATATCAACGATAATTATAGATTAATCAGAATTCATTCTATCAATATTATGAGAAAATCACTTAAGCACAAGACCACATTCAGGGATTTGAGAATAATGTAAAAAGTTAGGTTTCATGTTTATGTTCACCCCCCACATTTAAGATGTACATTGCCTTCAATGTACAAAAATAGACTATTCAAAATAAAGAAAATCATAAGAGGGAAGGAGGTGAAACTCCCTGTTATATGGGTGCGGAGCTCGATTTTGAGGCTGTAGTGTTTAGGGAAAGTAGTAGCTACCATTGTTCTTAGCTAGATGAAGAAATTGGGTAGTTAAACATAGCTTTCGTTTTGTATTACTCCCTGTTTGTGTCCCTATTCCGTAAAATATTCCTAGCAGCTTGCTTGGAAATCTGTAGAATCATGAAGAGCTTATTAAGAGTTGGTGTGGAAGAGAGTGTAGTGGGATTACTTGTTAGAAATACCAGGAAAAAAATGAAGAAAGTAAAATTTACTAATATAGATCTTTCATAAGAAAATAATAAAATTGAAATAAAATTAAAAATTAAGAATAAAAATAAAAATAAAGATAAGAATAGAGATAAAAATAAAAAGATAGCAGGATTCAATGATCCTCGTCAGTGGGGGCCTCAGGTGGTTGTGCTGGAGTGGCGATGTGAAAGTGCTGGCACAGCTGCTGCATCATGGCCTGCATGTCGTCCATCTGTCTATCGCGTCGCCGATCTCGCTCGTGGATCATCTCGAACTGTGTAGTGCAATACTGCTCGAAGTGAGTGAGTTAGTCGAAAATGTGTGTCAATAAAGTAGTCGTATGAACTGGTCGTTCCCTATGTGACGTGGTCGAAAGCTCCTCGTGCTGTGAGAGACATCATTGTTCGTCATCACCACCTGTAATTGAAAAGTAGAGCATAATTCTAAAGTTAGCTCTAAATAAGTGGGCTCGGTCATAGCGAAGAACCGTTCCCATGGGTTTGTGGACAGGAGGGCACGGATGGCATCAGCTAGCTGGACTTGCTCTACGGCAGCCCAGTCAATGCAGCGACCTGTAGTGAGGGGTCACCCGCGTAGTATCTAAAAAAGCTCATCCTGCGAAGCTTGCAGAAACTCAAGGAATGGGTGCCAAACTTCGGCTGTAGCACATACCGAAGAAGAACCCGGTCCCCTACGTCACTTTGAGAGAGTGACCGCGGCCTTCTTGCCTCTTGATGATGACATAATAGACCTGAAAATGTATAAACAGTGATATAGTAGGTCCAAGATATGTTAACATTAAACGATATCAAGCGAGAGGTGAAAAACATATATAGTTAGTCAGAAACATTTATTGAAATCAAAGATGGATCATTGGTTAAGCAAGAATCCTAAACTAGTATATGTTATTTAGTAGTTTAAACAATTTAAATATAGAAGATTCTAAAGAAAATTCCTAACTTGTCTAAAACATATTTGTAATGGTAACAATATCTATGCAAAGCATGTAGAATACTAATATAGCAACACAAATTGGAAAATCAAAGTTGAGAAAGTGAACCGAGAGCTACTGTAGGGCGACGCACGGGCGTGTTGGTAGCAAGTACGGGCGTGTGGCACGGGAATGCAACTGTGTGGAGGAAAATTAGACTGGAAACAGAGGAGAAAATGGGGATAATACAAGGGGAATGGATTTTTAGGGTGGTTTGAGGGTTGGGTAAGTAAGAATCTGGGGAAATGGTGGCCAGAATAGGGATTAGGGAATAGGGGAGGGGAGATTTTGGCTAGGGTTTTAAAAAGAGGAAGAAGATGAATAGTGGTTTGCTTATATAGGGGAGGGTCACACGGCCTAGGGCCATGCCCGTGTACTTTGAGGGTGACCCGTGTTTTTCAAATTTTTTCAATTTAGGTCGTGCCCGACTACTATCCCACGCCCGTGTGTCCTGGGCGTGTGTAGTACACGGCCATATCGCACGGCCGTGCTTAGCTTCGTTCGCTTCTCCTGCATCCGTGTATATGGTACCACGCCCGTGTATTGTTGTCCACGGTTTAATGGCACGAGCGTGTCGCACGCCCATGTTAGAGAAACAGAATCGAGCCTTGCCCTTGGCACGCACGTGTTTTTCATTCCCACTCCCGTGTTCATCATCAACCTCACCCACGGCCATGTCGTACGGCCGTGGGGATTTATCATATCCCGTGTTTTTGGGGAAATCTTTGCCCTGTTTCCACATGGCCGTATCGCATGGCCGTGTCGCTTCCCCTATTTTTCCATGGCTGTAGGCACGCCCGTGTGGGTGGCCGTGTGTTCTAAAAGATTGTGCAATTCTAAAAATTTAATTATTTAAAGTGTTAGAAGTAAGAAATCAAATTATGTTAGTACTCGGGTTGCCTCCCGAGAAGCGCTTACTTATAGTCTAAGCTCGACTTACCTCTCCGTTGATTTATCATGGTGGTTTGAGGAGTTCATACTCCTCGTTCCTGTTGTCAATCTTAAAATAAGGTTTTAATCGGGTGTTGTTTACCTTAAAAGTGCCAAACTTAGGATGACTCACCTCAACCATACCGAATGGGAAAATACTGAGTACCATAAGAGAGATCTCCTCATTTGGTGTGGTAGTGACAATGTGGGGATCTGTGGCATCTAGTAAGACTTTATCGCCTACCTTAAGTTGATTAGGAGAGGTATCAGGCTTGTTTTGGCGTAGTTTCGGTTTATCATGTGTTCTCGGTTTATGTTCTCGCTATTCGTCTAGCTCCTCTATCCGTAGCCTTCGTTCTTCATGGACGTCTTTGTTCTCTTCATGATAGTAGCGCACTGTCTCCATTGTCTTGGTTCGAGGAGGTTCCTGCAAGGACGATTGAATATTAGTTTTATCATCGACAGGTTTTATAGCATTATCCTAAGTCTTAGAGGTTTTGACTGAGTCGCGTGCTTGAAGTGTTACTACGTCGTCACCTACACGAAGTGTTAGCTCTCCTGTGCCGACATTAATAATTGTTCTGGCAGTTGCTAAAAAGGGTCGTCCTAAAATTAAAGGTACCTCGTTATCCTCATCCATATCTAGGACGACAAAGTCTACTAGGTAAATAAACTTATCAATTTTAACGAGAACATCTTCAATAATACCCTTAGGAAATCTAACTGTTTTGTCAGCCAATTATATGCTCATCCTAGTCTGTTTGGGTTTACTGAGACATAGTCGTTTAGACATTTTATACGACATAACATTTATACTTGCCCTTAGATCAGCTAAAGCATTATTCACAGATAAACTGCCAATTAAGCAAGGAATTGTAAAACTCCCTGGATCTTTCAATTTGTTAGGTAGCTTATTCTTTAGAATAGCTGAGCAGACTGCATTGAGTTCCACGTGCGATGACTCGTCCAACTTCCGCTTGTTTGCTAACAGCTCTCTTAGAAATTTCGTTGCATTTGGCATCTGTGACAGAGCTTCAATAAGCGGTAAGTTAATATGTAAATTTTTCAAAAGTTTAAGAAATTTACCGAATTGTTCATCTGAGCGGTCTTTCCTTGTCGCATTAGGATATGGCACACGAGGTTTGTATTCTGCATTTACCATTTTATTATTACTTACCTCACCATCTTTTTTGCTTTCCACATTCTCTTGCCTCGGTTCTGACTCAGTCTTAACGCGTCTTTCTTGAGCATCAATTGCATTGAGCTATTCCCTTGGATTTGATTCAGTGTTGCTTGGCAAACTCCCTTGTGGTCGTTCAGAAATTAGCTTGGACAGCTGACCTATTTGAGTTTCGAGTCCTTGAATTGATGCTTGTTGATTTTTTAGTGCTGTCTCGGTGTTCTGGAAATGAGTTTCTGACAATGAGATGAACTTGGATAACATCTCCTCAAGGTTCGGCTTCTTTTCCTATTGATACGGTGGCTGTTGAAAATTCTGAGGATTCTGTGGCTTTTGATTCTGTTGACCACCCCAAGAGAAATTTGGGTGGTTCTTCCAACCTGCATTATAAGTATTACTATATGGGTTATTTTGAGATCTAAAATTATTGTTACCCATATAGTTGACTTGTTCCTCTTCGGTTGTGGAATTGAATGGTGGGTTTTCTGTATGCACGCCTCCTCCACTTGAGTCACACCTCATTATTGGATGTACCTGCGTAGAACCAAGTAAACCATCAATTTTCTTATTTAGAATTTCTACCTGATTAGAGAGCATGGTGATCGAATCGATGTTATAAACGCCGGCTATTTTTGTTAGCTTTGTCCTCATAACTTGCCACTGATAGTTATTCAGTGACATCTCCTCTATAAATTCATAGGCATCTTCCGGTGTTTTATTGTTGATGGTTCCGCCAGCAGCTGCGTCAATCATGTGTCTTGTCGAGGGATTCACACCATTGTAGAATGTTTGAACTTGCAGCCGTAGAGGTAATCCATGATGTGGGCACCTTCGCAAAAGGTCCTTGAATCTCTCCCATGCATCGTAAAGTGTCTCTAAATCCATCTGCACAAAAGAAAAAATATCATTACGTAACTTAGCTATTTTTGTCGGTGGAAAATATTTTAATAGAAATTTTTCGGTCACTTGCTCCCAAGTGGTAATGGATCCTCGTGGTAGTGAATTCAACCACTGTTTAGCTTTATTTCTCAGTGAAAAAGGGAATAACCGAAGGCGAATGGCATCATCAGAAATGCCGTTAATTTTGAAAGTGTCGCATAGTTCTAGGAAATTTGCCAAGTGTGTGTTTGGGTTCTCATCCTGCAAACCATCAAACTGAACAAATTGCGGTATCATTTGAATCATGTTAGGTTTCAGTTCAAAATTGTTAACAGCAATAGCAAGCCTAACTATACTTGACTCAGTTCCTGTAAAATTAGGTTTAGCATAATCATACATAGTATGAGGAGTAGGATTCTGATTTGCTAATTCAATGGGTATGGTCAAGGTGATGTGCATTGTCTTGATTTTTAGCCATCTCTTCAGTAGTATTTGAGATATCGTCCTCTTGCTCTTCCTCTATGTGTCTTAAGCTACGCCTGATTTCTCGTCGGTTTCTACAAGCTGTACGATCAATTTCTTCATCAAAAAGCAACGGTCCTGTCGGGTTTCTTCTAGTCATACACTACAAGAACCTGCCAGGAGAAAGAAGAAGAAAGTTAGTAAAATAAAAATAGAAATAAAGTTAAATTGCAAGAAAAATAAATGGCTAAAGTAATAAAAATTAAGTGTTCCTAATATTTCAGATTCCCTGACAACGGCGCCAAAAACTTGATCGCGTGATTCGTAACAAGTAATAAATATTTATAATAAAGATCAAACCTGGACTAACTATTATCACGACGAAAAGGCAAGTGCACCTATCGAACAATAGTATAGTAATGGCAAGACAGGGATATCGTACCCAAGGGAACCAAAAGTACTAGTAATAACTATCTTTTTTATTATCTAGCCTAGGAATAAAAAGGGTTTATTTATTAAACTAATTATCTAAACTAATTAACTAATTTAATTAAAGCAAAGAGAAGATTTGGAAAAGACTTGAAGAAAAGCAATTGACAAAGACGACACCCAAGGAGGAATCCACCAAGATTTCACTTGTTATTTGACTCTGAACCAGACGATTTATTCACTTGACTTGATCCGTGAGACTTCCTTAACCTACATTATTATCTCTTTCGAGACTAATAACGCCTAACCCTCAGGTGAATTAATTGAAATCTCTTTCTAATTAAAACCCCTAGGGAAGCAGTAAATCGATCTATGGACTCCCATATTAGGTTTCACCCTAATCCGGAAAAATCTCGTAACCCTATCTCTAGGCGTTCGATCAACTCTGCTTAATTATGCCAAATCTACTCTTAGGCAGGGTCTATTTCTCCTCTGCATAAGCACATTAAATCAAGAGTCAATACCCAAAATATTAACTTAAGCATTAGAAACACATAATTAAGAACAAATCAAGTATTTATCATATAGTTCAAATAATAATAACAAGATCCATCATAGGTTTCATCCCCCTTAGGTATCTAAGGGGTTTAGATCATAATGAAATAAGAGTACATTTCAAAACTATGAAAATAACAAAACATAAAGAAAACTCTAAAACCCCTAAAGGAATTCTGAGAGAGATCTTCAGTCTTGGAGCAACTCCGGCTTTTTGGGATGACTCGTCTGGCTTCCTTCAAGTAATTCCTGGCGTGTGGTTCTGTGTTCCAGAAAGGTTCTCGAAGTGTCAGAAAAGTCCCCGGAAAAGCCCCCCTAGTAGGTCATACTTAGGGTGTTTATATAGACTTTGGATTGGCTTTCTTCTTCCCTAAGTATCCTTTTTTCGTGTAAAATACAACTCTTTAAAAAAGGGGCATGCCCGTGTGCCACAGCCGTGTGACGTGTTTGCCAGGTCGTGTTCGTTCCACTAAATTTCATACTGCTGTGTGGGTCAATGGCCAGGCTGTGTGAATCGTGAAATCCTTGGATGACACCCTCGACAAAAACGGGCGTGTGAGCAGCCCGTGTGGCAAGCCTTAGGTCGTCTGACCTTCTTGATTTGGTCTTTTTTATCTCTTTTAAGGTCGTTTTTGGCTCCTTTTGACTCGTGGTGCTCTCCTGAGTGCAAAACATGAAATAACCGGATTAAAAGCACTAAAATCCACAAATCTAATAGTAAACATCCATAAATATGCTAAGTATTTGGGGTAACAATATGTATAACTTGGCGTTTATCGCTGTTCCCTTGGGTTAGGATCAATATTACTTGGTAAGCTACCTTGTGGTCGTTCGGAGATTAGTTTGGACAGCTGGCCTATCTGAGTTTCGAGTCCTTGGATTGATGCTTGTTGATTTTTAAGTGCTGTCTCGGTATTCTGGAAACGGGTTTCTGACACCGAGATGAATTTGGATATCACCTCCTCAAGGTTCGGTTTCTTTTCCTGTTGATAAGGTGGCTATTGGAAGCCTGAGAGTGGTAGTGCTCTCTGATTTCCTTGACCTCCCCATGAGAAGTTTGGGTGATTCCTCCAACCTGCGTTATAGTTATTTTTTGAGATCGAGGATTATTACCCATATAATTTAATTGCTCGTTCTCCATGTTGTGGCCATAGGGTTGATATTCTGGATTACTCGATCCACCTCCACTTGCTCCACATTGCATTACTAGGTGAACCTACGTAGAACCAAGTAAACCATCAATCTTTTTATTTAGAAGTTCTACTTGATTTGACAGCATAGTAACCAAGTCGACATTATAAACGCCTGCTGTTTTTGTTGGCTTAGTCCTCATGACTTACCACTGATAGTTATTCAGTGACATCTCCTTAATAAATTCGTAAGCCTCTTCAGGTGTTTTATTGTTAATGGTTCCACCAGGAGCTGCGTCAATCATCTGTCTTGTTAAGGGATTCACACTATTGTAGAACGTTGAACTTGCAGCCATAGAGGTAACCCATGGTGAGGGCACCTTCGTAGCAGGTCCTTGTATCTCTCCCATGCATCGTAAAGTGTTTCTAAATCCATCTGCACAAAAGAAGAGATATCATTATGTAACTTAGTCATTTTAGCCGGCCGAAAATATTTTAGTAAAAATTTTTCTGTCATTTGTTCCCAAGTAGTGATGGACCCTTGTGGTAATGAGTTCAACCACTGTTTAGCCTTGTTCCTCAGTGAAAAAGGGAATAACCGAAGACGAATGACATCATCAGAAACGCCATTAATTTTGAAAGTGTCGCAAAATTCCAAAAAATTTGCCAAGTGAGTATTGGGATTATCATCCTGCAAACCATCAAACTGAACAAACTGCTGTATCATTTGAATCGTGTTAGGTTTCAGTTCAAAATTATTTGCAGCAATAGCAGGCCTAACTATACTTGACTCAGTTTCTATTAAATTAGGTTTAGCATAATCATACATAGTACGAGGAGCGGGTTTTGGGTGTTCCTAATATTTTAGTCCCGGCAATGGCGCCAAAAACTTGATCGTGATTTTCGTGACAAGTTTTATAAATTTATAATTAATCGCTCTTGAAACTAACTATTATCACGACATAGGCAAGTGTACCTATCAAACAGTAGTATAGCTTTAGCAAAACCGGATTATCGAACCCAAAGGACTAAAAGTACTAGTAATGACTGTCTTTTTATTATCTAGCCTAAGAAATAAAGGGGTTTGTTTTAACTAACTAATTAATCTAAGAAATTGCAGAAAATAGATTTGGGAGATTACTTTTAGGAAAAACGATTGATTTAGGACAATACCTAAGGAAAAATCTACCTAGACTTTTACTTATTATTCTGGCTTCGAACCGGACGATTTATTCATTTAACTTGTTCCGTAGAAATCCCTAAGTTATGTTATTATCCCTATTCAAGACTAATAACTTCTAATCTCTAGGTTGAATAACCGAGACTTTTCTCTAATTAACACCCTAGGGTTGCATTAACTCGATCTATGGACTCCCTTATTAGGTTTCATCCTAATCCGGCAAAATCTTGTCACCCTATCTCTAGGCGCGCAATCAACTCCGCTTAATTATGACAAAGTCACTATTAGTTTGGGTCTATTCCTCCTCTAACTAAGAGCATTAACTTGAAGTGATATCCTAAAACACCAAACAAGAATTAAGAACAAATAGTTAAGAACAAGCCAAATATTTATCATACGATTCAAAAATTAATAACAAGATTCGTCTTAGGTTTCATCCCCCTTAGGTATTTAGGGGTTTTAGTTCATAACTAAATAAAGAAACATCTCAGAATAATAAAGAATACAAAACATAAAGAAAACCCAAAACTCCTGAAGGGAAATTGATGTGCGATCTTCAGTCTTGATGGTGAATCCGGCTTCTGAGATGGATCAATCAGCTTCCTTGGAGTAAATCCTTACTCCCTATTCTCCCTCTCTTCTCTCTTTCTCCTCTGGGGTGTATTTATAGGCTTTGGAATGCCTAGGAACCCTCAAAAGTGGCCTTTTTCGAATTGGACTCAACTTGGGCTTGGCAGGGACACGCCCATGTACGATTACTTCAGGCCGTGTTAGAGCCTGTTAGATTGGAACGGGCGTGTGTTCTACCCGTGTGAGTCGTGCTTCGATACTGCCAAATTGACACGACCGTGTGAGCTGCCCGTGTGAGGAGGTTCAGGCCGTGTTGATTTCGTACTTTGGTCCATTTTCTCCGTTTTTGGCCCGTTTCTCGTTCCTTTCGCTCTCCTATGCTTACCTAAGTACAAAACATGAAATTAAGGCATTAGGAGCATCGAATTCACTAATTCTAAGGAAAAATCATCCATAACATGCGTTAAGCATGGGGTAAAAATATGTATAAATTACGGTTTATCAGACATCATTTTGCTAAAGTTTGGAGGAGTTTAAAGAGTGGTATCTTTTAATCATTGACATTTCCTAGTGTTAAATCATATGCGAGTGTATGCTCAAATTGTCTTAGCTTTAGTTTTGATTATTTTAAATTATTCAAATAAAAAAAATTGTGTACAATTTGTCTTGTTATGTTATTGTTGAGCATATAACTGAAATTGGGAAAAAGTGGGAAGAATTGGGTAATTTTGAGGGATATTTTCATTTATGAAGTGTTAATGCATAAGTGAGGTCCAAGACAAGCTAAGTTTTAAGGTTTTTAGCCTATTGTTTCCCATATTAATCCATACATTGAACCTAGCTGTAACACCCACAACCCGACCTGATTCACCATGTCTGGATCTCGGGTATTACTTCGTATATCACTTAACAAAAATTTCAAAACAATTGACAATTTCTTTTTACTTTAAATATTTTTCTTATAATTTTATCTTTAAAAAACTCAATATCAAGGAAAGAAAGAGAATCATTTAAAATAAAATAATACGTCAGACTTGTTACAACTTATTATAGTACAAAGTTTGTTAAAGACAAACTCTCAAAGGCGTAATCCTACAATATGTCACTATCCAAAAATTTCCACTGTATGCATAATAACTCAGATCACTGCTTCCTTGGCGCATTCCTAGCGTAGTCCCTCTTGGTGAACTCGTTCTTCCAATAATACCTGAAACATAATCATAATACTTGTAAGTTACACGAACTTAGTGAGTTTGAATAAAAATTTATTTTAAACCTTTCTTGTTGAATTATTCATCTTGAATATTTGGGTTACCCAATTCTATCTTTGGCGAATACCTTCACATTATCGGATAAATAACTTATACATTACTTACCATTTTTAACATATCATCTTATACTTAACTAATTGGCTAACTCCAGATCTTATCAAATGATACTACCCTTTTTATTCTCTTTAGGCAACTTTCAACGTATAATCCTGAACAGTTGATCACAGACACTATACTCTTGGCGGACACTACTTACGGATCCTACGTTTGGCAGAATCCCTTATTGAATTTTATAATTATCAAATGAACAATAAGATCATACCCTGATTCAAACTTGATTCACACTTATACTGATGAAGAACATTTTAGATCATACAAAAGAATTACAAACCTCTATATTTTATAGCATAAGAATACCATATTTATTAATGGCTTTAATCTCAAATATCTTCAGAATAAGAAATGATACTACTCAAATGTGACAGATATTAGATGATTCAGATTTCAACCTTACATAGCATAACCAAATTCAAACAAATGAACACTTATACCTTTCGTAAAATGAATGTGCATGTATCCTAATCTGATAGACTATTATGGCGAATTCCGTTAAGAAGTACAAATGCAATTCCTAATTCAGAATGCGCCTCTTACGGCTTATCAAACTTATTAGCAAATCGAATAACCCAAATTATCTTCAAACTCATCAAATACTTAACATAGAACTAGTTATTAAAGAAATCCCAGAACTTACCCAGATATAAGCTATTTTTCCATACATATACATATCGCCGAATACTCCACACAGGCGTATTGGAACTCGCCATAAGGGAAATTTAGAATATGCCACAAAGGCTTAGCAAATCACACCACATAGGCAATTTACAAAATCACGTGTTTATTGTCCCGATGGGCTTTCATAAAAAGGTGTCATGAGTTTCTCCCTCATGGACTTATATATAAATTCATGCCGTGGTCTACCAGTTCAATTACATTTTACCGAAGGCATCACCATGAAATTCATACTATCATAACTTGCCATGGGTCTTAGCCATATGGACGAACACAATCTCATGTTGTGATCTGCCAGTCCAACTTTCAACATACTGGAGGCATTACCATGAGTGATTTCATATCATACAATGTCACGGGTTTCAGCCACATAGTCTTATACTTATTATGGTATCGTGATCTGCTAGTCTAGTTAGCAATAGAACTGCCTTACCAGTGGTATCACAAAGGGATGTTTTACCCAGGATTCACTTACCCAAATTTTTTCACACATCTGATTGATTCATACCTTCCCATATCATACTTTACTTGCATACTTACCACTCAAATTCCTATTTAGTCATTATTCCATACATATTATGATTGAACATATATCACCTTTACTATGTCTTATATCCTTACCATTTGTATGATATGTTATCATCATTTCTATAACTCTACTTGAACAGTTCACATGCTGAACCAATATAGAGACTCACCTGATACTCACCTAAATTATAGCTTGAAGTTCCAAACTCGAACATCCTTCTCAAACTAGTAGCAACAACTGCTTAAAGAACAAAAATTCATTATTCCAACCCTTTTACATACAAATTACTAACATCTCAATCATAGAAAACCCCTATGCAAAACCTTATATTCATATCCTACTGTTTATAAGCTCTTAACAGTTTTATTCTTCCAAAATCTTAACATGCAGAGCTATAATACTTACCAGAGGGTGGACCACCACTGACTAAATCAAAAACCTTAACTTCTAGCTTAGTGAGAAAGAGATATCATTTAAGAAAAAGGATCAAAGAGAAATCTTAAAGGAAGAAGAAGCTTTCCCATGAACCATTCTCACACATATGTATAACTCAATCCCGTTTAGAAAATCCTAGATAATAGATATTAGACCAGTCAATCGATAATGCCTTCAACCCGACCCTATTCGTCTCTATCTGGCGTACTCTTGGCATTGTCCCTCCTAGTGCAATCCCTTCTCATACACATGAAAACAACAACTACCATTATAAGTTTAAGAGAACTTAGTGAGCTTTATCTCAAAAATACCTTGGCAGATACTATATATTATTTGAAGAACATCTTTGCCCCAACTATCTTCTAAACCACTTCCTTTCGTATCCAGTGGATACTAGTACAAATTTGGCCTTCACTTACACGCCAACTATCATACTTTTAATGTACCAATTCTTTTTTATCTAACTAATTGAAGATCCTTCCAAACATTTCATAATATTTTATTCCTTTTAGCCACAAGATACTACTCAAAAGACTATATCTTCAAGTCCACTCCTTACAAACCATCTCTTTATGCATACTCTAATTCCAGAACCATTGTTCACAAGTACTGCTTTTTGGTGGATACATACACGCTTGGCTGATACTCACACATATTTAAATATCACCAATTTACAATCAAGTCATACTCTTGTTCAATATCCCAAAAACTTACATTGATAATGAATTATACAGATTGTTCAGATGAATCCCATACAACTTTATTATAGAACTCCAAATGCTCAGAATATCAATAACTCAGATTTCATATGATTTCAGAAGAAGACATAGTACAACTCAGAAATGGCGAATTCTAAATATTTAGATTCAAACTTACATAATATAGATAGACTTAGACTAATGGATACTTATCTCAATCACATCTACGAACACACCCAAATTCCAATCTAATTGATTATCATGACGGATACTCTCTTTGATCATACAGGTACACACTTTTTTTCAACAAACCTCTTTAAGACTTATTTAATTACATCACATATCTTACTCATCCATATTAACTTTAGACATATCATAACTTTATCTTGAATACTAATCATGAAAAAAATCAGAATGTATTTAGAACTTAAGGACGGATAATTACATTTTTACCAGACAGATTTAATAGAATCACGCCGCAAGGGCCAAACAGAATACACCATAAAGGCATCATATAGAATAATGTAATTACTGTCCTGATAGACTTTCACAGAAGGTGTCATGGGTTTCTCCCTAATGGACTTATACATAATTTCATGTATCATGATTTGTTAATTCGATTTATACAGTATCGAAGGATACGCCATGAACATACATACAAACATATCTTGCCATGAGTCTTAACCACATGATATTACACATATTCATGTATCATGTTTTGCCAGTCCAGTCTTCATCTTATTGGAGGCTACACCATGAGTGTTTCCAAATAATATTAAAATGACCATTGTCAACTACCTTACTATAGGATTCACAAAGGAACATTTTACTCAGCGTTCGCTTACCCAGATGTTCACCTTTTTACTGGTTTATATATTTCATATATCAGACCTTACCTTCATGCTTACCATACATTATTCTTTTGAACAGAACTTTGTACATATCATTATAACACATCTCTCATCTTTACTTTACTCATACTTTTAATAATTACTGTAGACATAATCATCCCATATATATAATTACACTTTTACTTGAACATATCACAGAAAAGAGTCAAGATAGAGACTCACCTAATTCTCACCTACTGTAGTTTTAAGCTCCAAACTTAGACATTCTTCTCGAACCAACAACGACAACTACTTAAGAAATATAGATCACAATTACAATTCTTATACATAAAATTTACTTATTATCTTAATCGTTGACAACCTCATGCAAAGCCTTATTCTTACAGCCTCACTGTTCATATACCTATTACTGACTTACTCAATCAAAATCTAACATACAGAGCTGTAACTCTTACCTGGAGATGGAATAACCACTGATTAGATCTAGAAACATAGCTTCAGGCTTAATGAGGAAGACATATCATTGGATTAAAGAAAAATAATCAGAGAGTAACATTTTCCAGAAAGAAAACCTCTTTGTAGAACCCTCCTCACACATATATATGATCCATCTTACTTAGTGGAACTTAACAAGTGTCACAAATTCCAGAACTTGCCTTTCTTCGTGGCCTAAAGATTCTAAGCGAAACATAAATAAGAATTATGAACAAATATTATTTAACTAGCCAATCAAGTTGGCTCCCAACCAGATCACTTTACAAACCAACTAGCATAACATTCAAATGAACTAGGCATAGTATACATTTGACTATAACTCATACTATACTTACCCCTTTCGCTTAACACAATCTTTTCCTTTAAAAAATAAAATATCCTGAAATAGAATCTTTACTTACTTATACGACAGTTACTATATGCCCACACTTAAACCCCAAAAGAAATAATTGGGCAAACTACACTTCTTCATACATATTATTTTACTAGAATACACTTAAATTGTAACGCCCTAAAGTTTTAAGAATTTAGTTGTAAGAATCTGCAGTAATTAGTTTCTGTATCTGTGGTTCTGTGTTCTGTGATTGAGTTTAAGGTCTGGAGTTCGAGTCGCATCATTGAAAGTTTTGTTGTTTTGAAATCAAACCATGAGCACGCATTACCCATTTAAGTTCAATTTTGTGCAAAAGTGTGACAAAAATGAGCTTCCTAGTTCACTGGTTAAGTATTTGTCTATATTCTATCTGGTTTTGAGTTTGAATCCCGTAGTATGCGTAGGGAGTATTTTTTTTGCAATTGCCGGAAGGGGTTAGTTATTTTTAAATAGTCTAAAGATTTCTGTCGTATTTCTTTTCTTTATGTTCTTTTCCTCTAAGTTTATTTTTCTTTTCTTCTTCATTTTCCTGGTTCTTCTTCTTTTCTCTTATTTTACCTTCTTCGGTGTTCAATTCTGCGCTAATTATGAGTTCTTTGTTGCCTGTAAGGTCGACTGTGTGATTGTTAAGTATGTTTTGCTGTTACTTTTCTTCTATTTTTTGAGGTTTTTGAATTATTGATAGTATGTCGAAATAGGATGTGTTCGGTTGTTTGAACGTTTTTTTAATCACTCAATTGGTTACTTTTTAGGCGAGGATATTGCAAGAGGCGTTATTCCACTGTGTTAGTCTGATTTCCTTCTGTTTCGTGCAAGATAAGTAGACGATTAGAGTTGGAGTTGCATCGAAGCTTTCGACATAATCTTGACGGTAAATGATTTTAAATGTATATTGAAATTGGTGGCGTAATTGATTAGTGAATGATTGTTTAGGTTCTGGGTAACCTCTGTAACATTCCTTCGTCAAAGCAAAATAAGATGCGTACTGGAAACTTTAATTTTACAAGTTTTGGGTTACCGTAAATAGTGGCTATCGACGTCATACGACCAGACACACGAGCGTGTGTCTCAGCAGTGTGAGCCACACGAGCCTATGATAGGCCGTGTGATCAACCGTGTAATTTACTGTTCATCGAATTAGGGCCACATGAGCTGGCACACTGGCATGTGTGGCAATATTAGTGCAGGGTTCACACGGGTATGAGATACGGGCGTGTCTCTAGGCCGTGTAACTCACTGTTTATGACTTAGGACCACACGGGTTCTGGTTGCAGGAAGTTACTTTTCTAGGTCATGTAATGATGGTGGAGGGGACCTGAGTTGATCTCAAGAAAATGAAATCTGTTGTTGATTAGAAACAGCCAAAAAGTGTATCTGAGCTTTGTAGTTCTTAGGCTTAGCTGGTTACTACCGGAGGTTTGTTGAAGGATTTTCTCTGATTGCGTCACCTCTAACAAAGTTTTTGCATAAGAATGCTCCATTTGTGTGGTCAGAGGCACAACAGTATAGTTTTGATAAACTCAAGTCCATTCTGACACAAACTTCTGTTTTAGTTCAACCGGAATCGGATTGGGAAGTCATGGTATACAGTGATGCTTCACATGTCGGGCTAAGATGTGTGCTCATGCAAGACGGTAAGATGGTCACTTATGCATCGTGACAGCTGAAGACACACGAGGGTAATTACCCTATGCACAATCTTGAACTAACTGCGGTTATGTTTGCTTTGAAAATTTAGAGACACTATCTATATGGTGAAAGGTGTGTTATTTACAATGATCACAAGAGGCTCAAATTAGTTTGAACAGCGATGATGTGTTATGTTTCAACGGCCAAATTTGTGTATCCAATAACAAGGAATTAAGGCAATTAATCCTGTAGGAGGCACATAGCAGCCCTATGCTATGCATCACGGTGGGAACAACATTTACCGGGATCTTTGAGAGCTTTATTGGTGGCCTAGACTAAAACTAGAGGCAGTCACTTTTGTATCCCACTATCTAACATGTCAAAAAGTTAAGGCAGAACATCAGTTGCCCTTTCGACTGCTTCAGCCAGTTAAGATTCCACAGTGGAAATGAGAGCGGGTAATAATGTATTTTTTTACAGGGTTGCCTTTAACTCCGACTAAGAAAAATTCAATTTGGGTCATCATTGATTGGTTGACCAAGTCAGCCCATTTCATTCCTATCCAAACAGATTACTCATTACAAAAGTTAGCTAAACTATACATTGCCAAAATTGTGAGACTACACGAAATTTCAGTCTCGATCATTTTTTACAGAGATTCGCGATTTACGTCTCAGTTTTAGAAGAAACTCTATGAGGATTTAGGCACTCGACTCAATTTCAGTACTGCATATCACCCTCAGTCCGACGGACAGTTAGACCGACTCATCCAGATCCCAAAAGATATGCTTTAGGGTTGTGTGATCGACTTCAGGGGTAGCTGGAAGGAGTACCTATCTTTGGTAAAGTTTGCGTATAACAATAGCTTTCAGTCTAGTATTTAGATGGTACCCTACGAAGCTTTTTATAGTCGTAAGTGTCGTACTCTATTATGTTGGACGGAGTTAAGTGAACACCGGATATTAAGTCTTGAGCTAGTTTTTGAGACTGAGAATACTGCGAAAGTAATTCGGGATAGACTGAAAGCCGCATCGAATTGACAAAAGTCTTATGCAGATTTAAAAAGAAAGAAAATTAAGTTTTCGGTAGGTGATCAGGTGTTTCTAAAAGTATCACCTTGGAAAAAGGTCCTTCGGTTTGGATGCAAGGGCAAACTAAGCCTAAGGTTCATTGGGCCTTACTGTAATTTGAAGCGTGCCGGACTCGTTGCTTACCAGTTGGAACTACCAACAGAGCTGGATCAATTCATGATGTGTTTTATGTCTCGATGTTGAGACGGTATCGATCGAATCCATCGGATATTGTTCCTGTCGATGAGATTGAGTTACGACCGGACTTAACATTCGAAGAAAAGCCTGTCTAGATCTTGGAACATGACGTTAAGATGCTGAGGATGAAAACCATTCCTTTAGTAAAGGTCCTCTGGCAGAACCATGATACTGAAGAAGCAACATGGGAACTAGAGGAATCAATTCCACAGCTATATCTGTATCTGTTCAACTCAGGTAAAATTTTGAGGCCGAAATTTTTTTAGGGGGGAGAGAGTTGTAATGCCTCAAAGTTTTAAGAATTTAGTTGTGAGAATCTGCATCAATTAATTTCTATATCTATGATTCTGTGTTCTGCGATTGAGTTTAAGGTCTGGATTTCGAGTCGCATCATTGAAAGTTTTACTGTTTTGAAATCAACCCATAAGCATGCATCATCTGCTTAAATTCAATTCCCTATGAAAGTGTGACAAGAATGAGCTTACTGGTTCACTGGTTAATCATCTGTCTGTATTCTGTCTAGTTCTAAGTTCGAATCCCGTAGTACGCATAAGGATTTCTTTTTGCAATTACCGAAAAGAGGTAGTTATTTTAAATGGTCTAAAGATTTCTGTTGTATCTATTTTCTTTATGTTCTTTTCCTCTAAGTTTATTTTTCCTTTTTTCTTATTTTTCCCGATTCTTCTTTTTCTCTTATTTTACCTTCTTTAATGTTCGATTCTGCTCTAATTGTCAGTTCTTCGTTGCCTGTAAGGTCGACTATGTGATTGTTGAGTAAGTTTTGTTATTACTTTTCTTCTGTTTTGTGAGGTTTTCGAATTATTGATAGTATGTCGAAATGGGATGTGTCGGCTATTTAAACATTTTTTTAATCACTCAATTGGTTATTTTTTAGGCAAAGATATTGCATGAGGCATTATTCTACTGTGTTAGTCTGATTTCTTTCTGTTTCATATAAGGTAAGTAGACGATTAGAGTTGGGGTTGAGTTGAAGCTTTCGACATAATCTTGACGGTAAATGGTTTTAAATGAATATTGAAATTGATGGTGTAATTGATTAGAGAATGATTGTTTAGGTTCCAGGTAACCTTCGTAACGTTCCTCTATCAAAATGTAATCAAGTGCGTCCTAGAAATTTTAATTTTGCAAGTTTCGGGTCGCCGAAAATGGTGGCTGTCGATGTCACATGGCCAGGAATACAGGTGTGTGTCTCGGCAGTGTTAGCCTCACGGGTGTGTGGCAGGCCGTGTGATCGGCTGTGTAACTTACTGTTCATCGAATTAGGGCCACACGGGCTAGCACACGGGCGTGTGTCTAGGCTCTGTGTAGCCATATTAGTCAAGGTTCACATGGGCATGAGACAAGGGCGTGTGTCTAGGCCATGTAGTTCACTGTTTGTGACTTAGGACCACACAAGTAAGCACACAGGCGTATGCCCAGCCATGTGAGTCACATGGGAAAGGATACGACCGTGTGTCCAAGCCGTGTAACTCCCTGTTTACATGTTGGAACTACATGGGCAGAGGGCATGGGCGTGTGCCTAGGCCATGTGAGCCACACGGGTAAGGACATGGCCGTGTGTCTAGGTCCCTTGGCCATATAAAGGAGGCCCGAAACCCATTTTTGAGGCCGTAAATATGGTTTATAACTGATAATGATTTCCCTATTGTATGAATTATCTGAACTTGATTGAGTGAGAACTCTCTGATACTTTGTAACTGAGACATGAATGTTATAACTGTAAGTGCATTGTGAATATCTGTACTTTGCATATGCATGGGTTGGGATGTTTTGAAGAAGAGAGTAATCTAATCTGAATCAGTGGTTAAGCTACTATGTGAATAGTTTTGAATCTGGCACTTTCACACATTACAATCCAGCAGCTAAGCTGTATTACTGTAAATGTGTCAAATAGACATTTCAAAATGTGTAACGATGGATGGGCATTGAATGTCCTTAATGGTGTGTTGGGATGGTTGAAGATGGTGTGTAGCGGATGGGGTTTAGGAATATTTGCATCTGAATATGATCTGCGATATATATATGAAATTGCATATATATAAATATATATACAACTAATCTATTCTGAATCTGAACTGTAAATAGTCTTGTACCGAACTGATTTTTAGAATATAACTACTTTATAATGAACAATAACTGAATAACTAAATTTAGGTTACGTACTGAGTTCACAACTCATTTTGTTTTAGTTGGATTTCAGGTGATCCCCAATTATGAACGAGTCAGCGCAGCGGATGCTCGGTCAAGCTTTTACCTTTCTTTAAGTAGTATATTAGGATTTCGGTAAACTATAATAGTATGAATTTGGAGGATTATACACTTATTTAGTTTTATGATAAATGTGTTATAAAGCATGGATAAGCTTTATTGTGTTATTGTGTGACAATTAATAACTAAGGAGGTAACTATCTAAATATGGGCTGGACGTCCAGGCCAGGTTTAGGGTGTTACATAAATCTCGAACCCACCAGACTTAAGATGTGACACAATCCACTCGGTTCCTAACCATGTCACTTTACAACCTAACTAGCACAATACTCAGACAAACAAGGCGTACTATACATTTACTATACATTTGGAAGTAACTTATAACATAATTACCTTTTTGCTTAACACAATCTTTTTTTTTAAATAGCAGAATAACCAAAAATAGAATCTTCACTTATTTACACAATAGTTACTATGTGCCCACTCTTATTCGTCAAAAGAAGCAAATGGACGGGTTACACTTCTCCATTCAGATAATTTGACTACTACATGCCTTAATCTTAGATCCGCCAGACTTGGGGTGTGACACTAGCCACATTACAACCATGAGAAGACTTATTGATTTAGATCATTATGCCAACTACATTAGTAAGAATGGGCTATTGAGTTCAACAAATGAAGACATAAATTGAAAGTTAAGATTGTCCCTTAGCTTAATCTAAAGAATAGAAATTGATTGGGAACAATTGTGCATAAGTTAGATATTTGCAAAATTGGTTTGAAAGCATCATATCACTAATGAATGACCATGTGGAGAATTGATTCTTTTTAGTTAATAGTGTTTGTTTTATTCTCAAGTTTTTGTGTGTTTTATAATCTATTAATTGCTTATTGGGAATGTCATGTAGGTTGGATAGTGTCATCCCTTGAATGAGCAATGAATTAAGTTTGGGGGTGTGATAACTCTATGATATAAAGTTATTTTATTACTTTTAAACTTATATTTTATTTAAGTTAAAAGTGGTTGAGAGTGTTGTAATAATATTTTAATTATATTTTTGGTAAGAAGTTTAATTTTTTATTTTAATAATGAATTCTTGAGAATTTAGATACTAAAAATGTGATTTTTTTAATCCTTTAAGGTGGCTAGTAGAATATTGGAAATGTGAGGAAAGAATTTGCTAAATTTCCCTGACTAAAACCCTAATGCTAAAGCAATGCCGCAATAATGAACATATGGGAACAAGTTGGAAATTTCATACTTAAAGAGCGCCACATAATCTTTTGGGATTAAGTTATGTCTTAATCAAGTACTGATAAAAATCAAGGACTAGGAAGAAATAAGCTAGGCAAGAATGTAAAAGCTCAAACCACTTCCAATAAGAGAAGAACAGAAAAGGAAAGTGGTTGACCTAGGAAATCTTATTTTTGGAAGGGATATAAAGATCATATTTTTTTATATTTTGGAGGCAGTAGCCATCGTGTTTAAATAAAAAAAAGAAAATTTTAAAGACAATCGTCGAAAAAGAAGCAGAGAAGAGGAGGAAGAATGGGACACCGATGACATGTAGAGAACCATCGACTTTCATCTCAACATATCTTCGCCTTTCTTTTTATCTTTTATTTCGTTTGTTGTGTTGGTTGAAACCATAATTGAGATATTGTTTGATTGTTTTTAGTTCGATGATTATAAGCTAAATGTTTATTAGCTAGAATGATCATGAAACCTTAATATGAGATTATTGGTACTTTGTTAAAGATGCTTATTGAAATTTAATGCTTATTCATTTAAGTGATTTTCAGTTAATGCTTGCTTTTGACTGATCAACATTAGTAGGTAGTTGATTTAATTGCTAAATCTAAAAGGGTTTTTATTAATAGACATAAAACTTGAATGGTGCATGTTTAATTTCTTTGATGTTAAATTTGTAACCGTATATGCATACATTATTACCGTGCATAATATTGTAGAAACAATGCTTGCAATTGTAATCTTGATATTAACGTGACATGGATATATGTTAATTTGAATAAAAGATAGAATTTAGTGACTTCGATAGAAGCTTATAACTTGATGTTTCCAGATTAATAAATTGTTGTATTGCCACAATATTGCTATAACATTGCTACCAATAATTGCATATTAGAGGGAAATAATTGTTCTGGCTCTTAATCTCATTGCTATTAATTTGTGTTACTATTTTTAATTTGTTTCGTATATTTATTTACATTAAATTAAAGTCAATCAAATCTTTATTTACTTCCTAATTTGCCGATTGTTAATTTTGAAAATTATTGTTTTAACATTAGCCCCTGTGGAGACAATGACTCTAGTACTACTACTATATTACTTGTGAGCACTTGCACATCATAATAACATTTTGCGATTTGATTCTTCTTTGGCTGGAATTGATAATGTGATATGTTTTATCATTATTTTAGCTAACGAAAACACCAAACAACCGAGAGGAAAAGGAAAAGCAAAAATCATTTATAAGTGATGCACAAAACCTCTGTTTGTACTTTTATGATTTGGGATAAAATTATTTGATTTTGTATATATGCTTATTGACGTATTAGTTATTGGTACAAGTCCATTGCAATAATATGAAATGCTTTGATTGAATTGCTATGGTTGAGATTGTATATCGAAACAGGGATTAAATCGAATACAATAGAAAGTTGTGTGATTAATTGATATATGATAATTGGTATCAAATTGAGTTGAAATATGCTATGTTACTTGATAGATTGATGATGAATTGTGAATATGGAATGCGAATTGAACATTAATACCCTATTAACTAGTCGGGCTAAGTTAGATATAGTTGGCAAGTCACAGAATTGGATTGTGTATAGGTTTATGTGCTTATGAGCCAAGATGTACTTAGTGTGCCAGGACGTACTTCATCTGCTGGTATGCGCTTCGTGCGCCAAGATGTAGTTTGTGCACAAGTATGCACTTTATGTGCCAGTTTTCCTTTACTCTATTTTTCTACTAATGGACTTCAGTGCCAGTATGGTGCGTTGGTTGGACAATCTGTATATCTGTCTGAGTTTGAGTCGGGTTAATAGGGGTCATTAATAATAATTTTGGTAACTTATATCAAAATAAATTGTTATGATGCTGAGATTTTGACATATATGTATCTTATGAAGCAAAGCAAGTGAAATCGAGCCCTACGGGTCGAATTGCACGTGAATGAGTTGGTAGACTCATAATCAAATAGAATGGTAAGTATAAAGGTAAGTGAGCTGAAATTGTTATATAAAATTGATGGAAGTGATACCATTGTCATATATATATATATATCAATAATAATTGAAGATTGGATACAAGTTCTAAATGTTAGTGGAAAGGTAAAATGAATATATCAATCATGAACTTGCTTACAAAGATGCCAATGTTATGTATGCATAGGTATTGAAATCATATTTGTGTATAAGCATATAATGTTAATTTGTAAAGCATGTACTAAACAATGGATTTGGTATGATTGATGAATGTCTATTTAGGTTGAATTGTTAATTGGTATCTGCATTATGTTATAACAATGTAATTATGCTTTGATATCTTGAATCGTGAAAGTACCACCAAGCCTTACAAACTATTTGTTTTCTCCGTGCACAGGTTCAGGTATTCCTCGAAGCCCTAGGACTTGAAGTCGACATTCAACTACCGTTTCTGACGTAATAAAGTTTGTATAGTGTGTTTCATTTTGGTCTTGTGGTATGTAACTAAGGACATTTTGTTTAGTGTTACAAATGGTTATTTGATTGTATAAAGGTTGTGATCTTATGAAATTGATTTTGGTAATACATTTATAAGGCTTTAATGACTTAGTATCTTTGTTTTGACAAATTTTAGGTGATTAGACTGGCTGATTGTGACCTTTGAGCCAAATGGTAGCTAATATGCTAGGTTGGAAACATTGGAAAAACATGGACTTAGTGGTCTGTTTCCATTGTCGCGACATTGGCCCTGTCCTATTTTGAAATCTTTTCAATTTGGTCCTCAAGTTAGGAAGTTTGACTATTGTCTTCAAAGTTGTGATACCAAGCACTGGAAGTCGCAACACCCACCTAACATACCTTTAAAAGCTTCTACTAAGTCCTAGTTCGATCGTAGGATGGTATTGAGCTTTCGTAAGCTCGTGTGTGATCCGAAAATGACTTTATATTATGTTTTACACTTTAATTCTTATAAGTTAATGATTAATGATGAAATTTGTTTGTAATCGATCATAGTTTCTTTGACAATGAATGTTATATCCTATAGCTTGGACCTGACGACCGGTTCGAGTATCAAGTGTTACGTAAATGATTAAACTATTATATTAAATTTTCCAGTATTAACCAAATGCAGATTAAAGAATGGATACACGGATAATTTAGAAAAACTCTAAATAATTGTGCACAAATGTTCATATGCTATCCATACTTCGATGCATTTACAAACATGATTTCCCTTAACACTCTGAAAATGCACATAAGTGCCATATGTAAACACACACAAGTACCAAATCGAAATGCACACAAGTTTCATATCTATACTCCAAATACAAATATCCTATGACATTCAAACTATATCTAAATTGTTTCCAACATCATTTAATAGGCCATTTAATAATAAATTATTCTTTAATATCATTAAATAAAAATCAATACGTAAAAAATTATAATAATTAGTCCCATTTATCTTGCATTGGCCATAGTTATGGTTGCTTTGAAGCTACAACCATTGCTAGAGACAACTACAACAATTGGATCCTCATTTGTAAAAGTTCATGTTCAATCTCTATTCCGGACAATAATATTCCTTGTTTTCTCACCCTAATTTATAGGTGAGTGCAAGGAATTTACAAGTGTAGCCTAATGAATAGGGAGAAGAAATGGAAAAAAAATTGTTCATGGAAAACTAAGGATAAACTAGAAGACAGCTCTTGCTTTTAACGACATTAACATTTTGATGGAAGATTTTGTAATGGTTAGATTGACAAAGAAGATAGACGAGCAATAAAAAAAAGTTAAGGAATGGGCAACAATGGCTATTATACGAATAGAATAAAAGAGAGTAAATTATTGTATTAGAAAACCATACTAGGTTCAATTTTCAGGAAAGATTGGAAGGGTCACAAACTTTCTTACTTAAAACTCAACCTCCTAGACAAAATCTCTCTACAATGTAACTTAATAGAAAAATATATCACTACAGTTGTACTCTACAAAATATTTCTAGAAAAAAAATAAACACCATAAATTTAATGAGATTCAACAAATTATACCTTGTCTTATGAAGAAAATGAAAATTTGGGTTATGGTACAAGTGAAAAATTACAAATAGGAATAGGGAAATTTTGTCTTATGACAAAAATGAAAAATTTAGGAATGATTTAAAGGTGGAGAAACCACCTTTATTTATAGTAGTACAACTTCTCTACAACCTTGTATGTTTTAGATGTAGGATTGTGTTGTTTCAACAAATCTCCACCTTAGCAAATTACCACATCTTCAATCTCTTTGCAAAACAACATTTGATAGTGTCTTCAAATTTCATGTAACAACCCATTTTTTAGTGAAATCGGAACAGTGGTGTCGGGACCAAAAATCCAATCAAAAAATAAAGTTTATTTTTTATTTTATAATATGGTCCGTATTATGATAGACATGTCGTGTGAAAATTTTGATACAAAAAAATTATCGATTAAGTGCTTAATTACGAGGACTAAATCGCATAAAATACGAAAGTTGAATTTTAGTTGCTATAAAGATTAAATAGCTATGGAATTCAAATCTAGAGGTCCTTATATGGTAATTAGACCATTAAAGAAAAGTATGCAGATATTTGGTGACTCATCCATGGAAAAATTAGAAAAGAGTAGGGACTAAATTGAAAATTAAAATAATTAATTAATTAAAAAGATGATAAAAGATGTCATCTTATTATTTTTGTCATCTTCAACCCTAAAATTATATGGAAACCCTAGGAGATAAAGAAGAAACTTTCAAGGCTTAATTGGGTAAGTTTCCTTGTCCCGTTTTTAGTAATTTTGATATTTTCAAACTAGGATAGCTTAAACTATTTATTTGAGGGATTAATTTAAAAAGTTATCAAAGTATGGAAAATGGGTCATGGATGTATATGCTGAAAATTAGAAATTTAAGGTAGAAAATGAAAGGTTGTTGATAGACCAACAACTTTTACAGAGTGATTTTTGATGAAAACATGATTTAGGGACTAAAATGTAAACTTGTGAAATTAAAGAAAAATGTTGAATTTTTATGAATACATGTGCTGTAAATTTTATAATGGGATTTTGGTTAGGCTTGGAATAGGGATTAAATTGGATAAGTTTCATTTTCCGAGCCTAGGGATGAAATTGGAATTTATGGAAAAGTTAGGGGCAAAATGGTAATTTTTGCTTAGGGTGTAAATTGAGTTCAAATAATTATGAAATATGAGAAATTTATGATTAAAGTTACTTATATAGATTCGGACAACACAAATTCGAGGTTAGACCGAGGAAAAGAAAATATTTCAGATTAGTAGATTTTATACGCAAACAAGTGTCGAGGTAAGTTCGTGTAACTTAATCGAGTATATAATTATGTTAATTGAATGTTATGCTTGTATGTAATGTTACTTATATTGGAATGCTTTACTTGAATGCTATAATGGACAATTTAATACATGCTTGAAATGGTGAAAAAGGGTTAAGTCTCGATTTAATATTGAATTCCGATGAATACATGTGCTTTCCCGAAATGGATGAGGTCCTGCATTTGTTGCGGATGAGATTTAGCTCAGAAAAGTAATCCTATTAACCTTATTATAGAAAGGATTTAGCCTGGACGGGTAATCCTGATATAATACCTCTCGAGTATACGTTATGATTAGAGTTTAGCTCGGACTGGTAATCCTAATTAAGATCTTCTAAACATACGTTATATAAAGGATTTAGCCTGGACTGGTAATCTTGTTATACGATCTGTGGCTTGAGAGTGTGTTCCTTGATTAAGTGCCCCAATAGGTACTTTTGAATAAGAATTGACGGATTATTGAATCGTACGCCTCGAGTGTACTACTTGAGCATCCATCGGAAACTCAAGGATTCAACGGACATAACTCTTAACATGGTATGAGAATTATGAGATGAAATGATAATGAATTGAAAGAATATTGCATGATGAGCTCATCTATGTTTACTTGATTGATATGAAGATTTTGGTGACTAATATGTTTGATTGAATGCATGTGTTTAGGCAATTTTGCTAATGGATGGAAAACATGATATTGTATGCTTAGATTTAATAAACGAGATTGGTTAGAGATTAGTGGAGCATCATCACACTATCAAATAACTTATTTTAGGTATACATAGTAGAATTATTTTGGTATAATGGCATGTATAGGACAACTTGGCCAATAGTGGCTTGAAATTGATGTTTGTAATCTAGCCATTGGAATGACTAGTAATGGTTGTTTTGATATACTTGTAATGTCATGCTATGGTAGCCAAATATATGTCAAGTAGTTGATCAAATTATGTCTAACATATGGAATATACCAAGGTAAGATTAATAACATGTATGCATGCAATAATATGCCTTGTTGAATGATGGAATTTGTTTAATTTGAATGCTTGAATTGGTTGGTATTTGGATGTGAGTTTAAGTGCAGGTCATTGGTGTGATTTTGGGTGAGGAATGAAGCTAGAAATGGCTTTGTTTTGTCCACATGGACAGACACACAAGCATGTGTCTAGACCGTGTGTGACACACGGCCTGGTACATGCGCGTGTGGTTAGGCTGTGTGTCCCCTGCATTTTAATTTTGAGAAACAGAATGCTCAGAATTGAGCACATGGGCAGAGACACGAGCGTGTGTCTCAGTCGTGTATGCTACACGGCCTAGAACACGGCTTGTGTCTTGGCCGTGTGAAACATGCACCTATTTTTGAATTAAATTAATTAACCACATGGCCTAGCACATGGGAGTGTGGCATGGCCGTGTGCACAAGTCAGAGAGTTACACGTGGTCGAACACGGCCTATAGCACGGACATGTGCCAGGGTCACACGAGCGTGTCCCTTGGACCACATGGGCGTGTGAGCATTACACCTTGGAAATTTTTTGTAATTTCGTGAAAAATTCTTAGAGCCCTCGATTAAGTCCCGACTCGATTCTAATGCTCGTATTAGGTCTCGAGGGTCCAATAAGTGATGTTTTGTATAGTTTTGATTAATGAATAATAATTTACATAAATTATTGTAAAATATTCTGAAAGTTCCAGTAATACTCTGAGACCCTGTTCCGATGACAGATATGGGTTAGGGGTGTTACATTTCAACCTTCAAGTTTTAACATTGATTAAGTGCAAACATAGTTGGAACTTGATGACAATCACAACCTTAGTCATCATATTGGCAGGATTCTTAGTGGTTGAAAATTTCTAGATCTTTACTCTACCTTCTTCCAGAATCTCTCGTACAAAATGATATCGGATATCCATGTGCTTTGCCATTGCATGATAAACTTGATTCTTTGTTTCTCCTAGATCCTTCATCTAAAACAACTTTTTGAATTGTTTCTTTAGCTTCTCAATCTCTACTTCACTTTTGGAAGTTGTCAACATATCATCAACATAAAGAAAAATATATATGAGAGAACCATCTTGAAGCTTCCGAAAATACATACACTAATCATACTTGCTTCATTTGTACCTATTTTCTAACATAAACTTATCAAATCACTTGTACCACTACCTTAAATATTACTTTAAACTGTACAATGATTTTCCAAGCTTATACACAAAATTTTATTTGCCAGCAACCATGAATCCTTCTGGCTGAGTCATAGATTTCCTCTTCCAAGTTTCTATAACAACCTCAACCTGATCCAATCAACCGGATTCGAATATTGGGTATTACCACACAAATACAAACACAAACTTAATTTACTTATGCAATTTAGAGATAAAGACAACTTACTTAACCACAAAATCTCAAACTAAAATGCATAAGTAAATATAATGAGTAAATACAACTACAACGATATTTAATTTAGAATCTTAGTCTATTACAAAAACCTTAAGGTCTGGGATTCTCAATGAAAACTCAAATTTTGAATATGCCGCCAACACACTCTGTATGCGTAAGAACCTAATAAACCACTCCTTAGGCGTAGCCTTGACATCGTCCCTCCTAGCGCAGACTCAAATCAATTACCTGTAACAAAACACACACCCATATAAGTTCGTGAGAACTTAGTGAGGAAAAATCATTTACTTGTTTCATTTCTACACATCTCAGTTGGTAACTTATTTGGATGATCACATTACTCTGAGCCTTTAACTTAGTCACTAACGAATACTCCCCCAATTTCAATTCTCATTTACAAGTCAAATATTATATCTTGCTCAGAGCTCATCTCTTTCCTATCAACATCTTTGTTACGCCACTTACCTCTTTCAAATTGATCTTTCCCAAGTCTTTATCTGTTTCCTTTCTAGAGATCCATACAACTGAATCACCATCACCCTTGTATGCGTAATTTTAAGTCGTCGTTCCACAATACATGTTTGATCACTTATACATAACATGTACATTTTTTCTGATATACATTTAGAAAAATCCTTACTTAGAATACGCTTATTTTATGTTTACCCATCACTTCTTCTATATCTCATCACTTCATTATTATCAGCTGAATCACAGTTTTGTATTACAATTTATCATAGACCACAAAGACACTGTGCTTTATTGATTTTTCTAATCACACTTACAAGCCATGTTGAACATGCCAAAATAGTTTAATATAGAATCCATCAAAGATTATTCCTTTAAGTCACGCCACTTCGAGCTTTACTAGGATACGCCACAAACACCTTGCTTTTGGATTTCTCTATAAAGGCTATAACATCAGAATTTTCCACACATGTTATTGATTCATTGTTTGCAACAAGGTGGATTCTTAAAAGTGCGCCATGAAGTGTAACACCCCTTACCCGTGTTCGACGCCGGAACAGGGTACGAGGCATTACCGGACTTAATCACTAATCATCGTATAAAAATCGATTCATAATTTCACTCTAATTTAAAACTTTTTCAAACACATTCAAGCTGTCCCTTAAAAAGAGCTTACAAGGCCCATATCATGCTTTAATTCAACAGCACACATAGGCAAGCATGCACATTCATAAATTGCATCAGTTAATTAATAACATAATTAAGACTATCTTCATTTAATGACTTATACAATAGAGACCTTCAATTAACATAGGTCAGTATTTTAGGCCAACTCCTAGCAACTTAATAACAATTAAACGAGTCCCCATACATGCCAAAGACTAAAAAAAAAAATACTTTAAAACCTTTATATATCGATCAATAGTTTGATAGTGCGATTTAACCTCCGCCGACCTCCAACTCGAGCTAACATCTGTGACACTATAGGAAAAAGGAAAGGAAGGGAGTAAGCATTATAGCTTAGTAAGTAAATATGTAAATATTAATAAACAATACATTATCATACTTTAAACAAACTCACAACATGTTCCGGAATATTACCATCACAAACACACATACTTTCACTATTACAATCATAAACAGGTTCAAAATAAGCTATCTAGCAGAGTACCAGCAGCTAAATTATTTATTTCTGGAGCTACAGAACTCCAAATTACAAAACGTTAATTTTCTTTGAAACTAGATTCACGTATATTCTTACCATAAAATTTTCAGAATTTTTGGTCCAGCAAATTAGTACAGTTAATTCATTGAAGTTACCCCTGTTTCACTGCTCAACTACCCTAACCATTCTTCACTACGAATCAGTTTTCTCCTCGTATAGAATTCAAAGGATGTTCTAGTTTATTTCATTTGAAACTAGACTTATTAAGGATTTCAAGCATATATATTATATCCCCTAATTATTTTTGTACAATTTTTAATGATTTTTCCAAGTCAAAACAGGGGATCACGTAGTCATTCTGAACCAGTCTCTCAAAAACTTAAATATCTCATAATATAGAATTCCTTTGCTTGCTCTGTTTCCATTATATGAAAATGGATTCATTAAGCTCTAATTTAATATCTTATTCAGTCTCTGATTCAATTTCTACTATTTTTGATAAATTTTTAGATTTCCATCACTGCAACTATCCCGAACAGTTTTATTGTCAATTTTGACCTTTCACACTTCAATTGTATTCATCACTTACCCATAACAATTTTTCTAATCTCCAATCACATATCGAGCATATTGCTCCTAAGTTACACACGTATATGCTCACACTTATCATCACAAAGTCATACACAATTTCATTTAATCAATTTCCCAGTTGAACGCTTCGGAATAATAACAGATACGCGATGGTATCGCACACAGCCCACCTTTAAAATCGAAGCTCTCTTGTACACATAGTGGCCTTCACTTAGCACCACTCATGTGACCTAGCTCGATTGTACACATAATTTTGGCTCTCTTGTACACATGGTGAACACTTAGTACCACCCATGTGACCTAGCCAGTTTATCTCGTAGCTCTTTTGTCTACATGGTGTCTTTCACCTGGAACCACGCATGCGACCTAGCTACATATATCCCGTAGCTCTCTTGTACACATGGTATACATCCCGTATTACACATGTGACCTAGCTACATACCATCCGTATCTTTCGATTCCGAAGGTTCAAACGGGAAGTATCTCACTATCTAATACTTTATTCCATTCTTCCAATAGTCAATTATAATTCAAAAATCAGCTACAATACATAAAATATGCTGAAATATAAAAACGTAAATAAAACTAATGTAATATTTACATACAAACTTACATACTTTCTCATTTCCATGTCGAATTAATTTTTAACATTTAATTCATCATAATTATATTTACTTTCAATACCTCGGCAATCATAGTAATTATATCAATATTACATTGAAACATGCATAACTTAATGCTCATTATACATATGAACTTACCTCGATACTAAAACGGCCATTTTACCAACTTCCCCGATTTTCGATTTTTCTCCCATTCTAGGTTCAAATCTCGTTTTCCGGGATCTAAAACATCATATTTTACTTATTTAATTAATGTACTAGTCAAAACAGTCCTTAACTCAAACTTTGGCAAAATTACAATTTTGCCTTTAAACTTTTGCATATTTACACTTTTGCCCCTAGGCTCGGGAATTAAACTTCATCCCTTATTCTTATGTTTTGTGACCTGTTGATCATTTTTCCCTTCTATGGAAACATCAAATTCTCACTCTAACACATAGTTATGAACAATAACAACTTTTACCGATTAAGCCGATTTACTCATTTTTGCTTAAAACCACTTAGCAAAAGTTGTTTAACATAATTTCAGCCTTCATATTCTACCATAAAACATCAAAATAAACACATTTCACCTATGGGAATTTTTCCAAATATGAACCCTAGCTTAAATTATTGTTAGAATAAGCTTAATCAAGTTACCGAGATTCCAAAAATGTAAAGAACTTGAGAAATGGGGCTAGAACGGACTTACTATTGAGCTTGGAAAGCTTGAAAACCCTAGCCATGGCTTCTCCCATGCTAATTTCGGCCTCCATGAACAAGATGAGTCAATTTTGGCTTTATTTTCCCTTTTTATTTCTTTTAATTACCAAATGACTAAAATGCCCTTAAGGCCTTTCGTTAAAATTTTGTCATATTCATGCCCATTTTTGTCCAAACAAAATATAATGGTCTAATTACCATTTAAGGACATCCTATTTTAACTCCCATTCCAATCAAGTACTTATGAATTAGAACATGTATTTTGCAACTTTTGCAATTTCGTCCTAAAAGTCCAATTAAGCACTTTATCAGTAAAATTTCTTAACGATATTTTTACACAATATTTTAATTAATAAATAAACCTTAAAACTTAACCAGAATAAATTTTTTGACTTCGAATTCGTCGTTCTAAAACCATCATTCCGTTTAGGCCCTAGATCGGGCTGTTACAGCAACTTCTGCAAATAAACCCTAATAGGTAAATTAAACATGCAATCTATAAAATTTCTTATCAATACTCTAACACATGCATCTAATCACTCGGTAAATCATAAAAATTAATCGAAATAGACTTTTTTATCTCAGATTTGTGGTTTCGCAACCACTATTCCATTTAGGCCTTATTTCGAGATGTTACATGAAGTGTAACACCCCTTACCCGTATCTAACACCGGAATAGGGTACGAGCCATTACTGAACTTATACATAAGCAATCATACAAAACTAAGACGTAAATTTCCATCCAAATTTAAAACTTTTCATATCTTCCCTAAAACAAGCCTACGAGGCCCAAAACATACATTGGAAGTGGTTCGAGACTAAACCAAGAACTTTAGAAAATTTTACAACACTTAGAAAATTTTTCACTAAACAGGAGCCACACGCCCATGTGGCTTTGGGACACACCCGTGTGGGCAGGCCGTGTAGTCATACACGTCCGTGTCCCTAACCCCGTGTAACTCTCTGTTTGTCACCCAAGAACAAATTGAAGTCACACGACTAATTCAGACGCCCGTGTGCTTAGGCCGTGCGATCGATTTAATCTTCATAATTTTCATAAAATAAGTGCAGACTTCACACGCCCGTGCCTGGGGCCATGTCATCCATACGGCTAAGACACACGCTCATGTCTCTGCCCGTGTGCTCAATCCTGAGCATTATGTTTTGCAAAAATTAAGGTACAGGGGACACACGGCCGAAACACACGCCCATAGGGCAAGCCGTGTGGACAAGAACAAGGCTATTTACCAAGCCATTTTGTCACCCTTTAATGCACACACCTACACAAAAAAACATAGCACCAATCCAAGCAATTACATTCAACCAATTCAGCCACAATCAAGACATCCACACATCATTCACATGCTACCATTTATCACATACGAACACCACATACTTATCAACTTAAACCATGCAAATTTCCACATCAATGAAAACATCATCATATGCATATATACTTAAACCAACATTATCCAATTTCAGTGGTCATTTACCAAATGAATTATCAACCAACATAAGCCAATACATTTGATCAAATCAATTATGACACATAACAAAATGACCAAGTCCCTATACATGCCATAACTCAAAATGTCAAATTCATTGGTACCCAAAATAATCAGTTGACAGTATGATGGAGTCTCTGACGATCCCCAAATCTGAGCTAGCTTGGTGACACTATAAGACAAGGAAAATAAAAGGGGGAGTAAGCTATATAGCTTAATAAGTTCCTATGCAACTAATAAGCATCATATCCAACATTTAACATACAATTAACATGATGATAATTGGCATAAATATTATTAAGATCTTATAATCATAACTTACTTAATCTTAACCTTACTGAGGGTTCCTCACATAACGAGCTCATTACGTATGAGTTTTACATACATACTTGAGTTATCTCAAAATAAGTTTTTCTACGTCAGACTCGTGGTCTCGAAACCACTGTTCTGACTAGGCCCAAAATCAGGCTATTATTACTCTCCCCTTTTTAAGTATTTTCGTCCTTGAAAATCTTACCAGAAAATAGGTTTGGGTACTATTTTTTCATAGCCTCCTCGGGTTCCCACGTAGCCTCTTCGACCCCATGTCGTTGTCGTAAAACTTTCACTAGGACTATACTCTTATTTCTCAAATGTTTAATTTCATGAGCTAAAATCTTGATCGGTTCTTCACCATATGTCATATCTGGTCAAATCTCAATCTCTGTTGGAGAAATCACGTGTGAAGAATCAGAACAATATTGTTGCAACATCGACACATGAAACACATTATGGATTCTTTCCAACTCTGTCAGTAAAGCTAACCGATATGCCACTGGCCCTATTTTTTCAATAATTTCACACGGCCCAATGAAACGTGGACTCAACTTGCCTTTACGACAAAATCTGAGAACTTTCTTCCACGAAGATACTTTCAAAAATACTTTATCACCAACCTGAAACTCAATCTCTCTTCTTTTCAAATCCGCGTATGACTTCTGGCGATCTGAAACTGCTTTCAAGCAATCACAGATTACCTTTACTTTTTCTTCAGTTTCTCTGACCAAATCAACCACGTGAATCTACTTCTCACTAAGCTAAGGCTAAAACAAGGGTGTTAAGCACTTGCGGCCATACAATGCTTCATAAGGTGCCATCTTTATACTCAACTAAAAGCTATTGTTATAAGCAAACTCAACTATTAGTAGATATTTTTCCCAACTACCCTTAAATTCTAGAACACAACACCAGAGCATATCTTTGAGAATCTAAATTACTCTCTCAGACTGACCATCGGTTTGCAGATGAAAAGTGGTACTAAAGTTCAGCTTCTTCCAAAATTGCGAAGTAAACCTCGGATCTCTATCTGAAATAATAGAAATAGGTACTCCATGTAACCTTACAATTTTGACGACATATAATTCAACTAACTTATCAAGAGAATAGTCTGTACGTACCAGGACGAAATAAGCAGATTTCATCAATCTATCAACCACAACCCATACAGCATCTTTCCTTTTCGGAGTCAAAGGCAAACCCATTATGAAATCCATCGTAATCCTATCCCATTTCCACTCGGGCACCATCACTGGCTGAAGTAAACCCGAAGGCACTTGGTGTTCAGCTTTCTCTGGTTGAAAAATCAAACATCTCGAAACAAACTCTGAAATATCTCGTTTCATACCTAACCACCATTACAATTTCTTCAAATCATTATACATTTTTATACTACCCGGATGCACAGATAAACAACCATTATGTGATTCATGAAGAATTTTCTGAATAAGTTCATCATTTTTTTGGTACATAAATTCTGCCTCGGAACATCAAACAATCATCGGATCCGATATGAAAATCTGAATCACTATTCGATTCACAAAGAACTCTTTTGGCTTGCAAATCACTGTCACATTTCTAAGCTTCACAAATTTGTTGAAGAAATAATGGTCTAGCTCTCAACTCAGCTAGGATCGAACCATTATCTGACAAAGTCAACCGTGTATTCATCACTCTCAAAGGAAACAAAGTCTTTTTACTCAACGTATGTGCGACTACATTTGCCTTACCCGGGTGGTAATCAATTACTAGCTCGTAATCCTTTAGTAACTCGAGCCATCTCTGTTGCCGCAAGTTTAAATCATTTGAGTCACCAAGTATTTTAAACTCTTATGATCAATAAAGATATGGCATTTCTCACCGTACAAATGATGTCTCCAAATTTTTAAAGCGAACAAAATGGTGGCTAATTCCAAATCATGCATCGGATAATTCTTCTCGTGCAGTTTCAACTGTCTCGAGGCATAAGCTATCACTTTGCCCTCTTGAATCAACAGACATCCTAATCCATTCAGTGACACATCATTATAAATCACAAACTCTTTTCCCGGTTCAGGTTGTACTAAAATCGATGCCTCAGTCAATAATGCTTTCAACTTCTTGAAACTTTGTTGACATTTTTCAGACCATTCAAACTTAACATCTTTTTGCAACAGCTTGGTCATAGGAGTAGCAATCATCGAAAATCATTTGACAAAACGTCGGTAATATTCGGCTAAGCCTAAAAAGCTTCTAACTTCAGATACATTCCTCGGTGGTTTCCAATCAATAATTGCCGAAATCTTACTTGGATCAACCCGAATACCATCACCTGAAATAATATGTCCCAATAATTCGAGTTCTCGGAGCCAAAACTCACTTTTACTGAATTTAGTAAACAATTTTGTATTCAACACATAAGTAAAATAAACTTTACAACCTTTCCTTACATATTTTTGGGAAAACATCGAAGAAATCACAAGAAGTAACCACCCGACTCATTTGAATCAATCTGAAAAGTTTCACCATTTTCGCATTTTAGTTCAATAATCTTTTTTTTCTTTTACAGTTCACTACGGCATTATGCAATGTTAACCAATCCATACCCAAAATAACATCGAATTCATCAAATGGAAAAAAAACGTTAGATTAGCTGAAAAACAGTGACTTTGAATCATTAAGAGACAATTCTTGCTAACTCTATCAACTAATACATGTTTGCCTAAGGGGTTTGACACTCTAATCACAAACTCAGTAAACTCAATAGGCAAGCTCTTACTAGTTACTAATTTCACACAAACATAAAAATGGGTCGATCCAGGATCAATCAATGCGACTACATTAGTATTATAAAGATAAAAAGTACCAGTGATAACATCGAGAGATGTTGCTTCTTCGCTGGCACGGATGGCATAGGCTCTAGTAGGTGCTCAAGCTTCGGATCTCACAGCTGAATCCTTTGTCACACATTTACTACTAGTTCCATTTCCAGTATTCCTCGGTGGCCTACCCTTATTAGTAATATTACTCGGCCTTAGTCATTCATCCTACACTCGTCGGCATGTCTTTTTCCATAATGCTGACAATCGAGTCTGCTAGATCTTACATTACCCAGCTTACCATTGAAGTAGCTTGAGATTTAAAACTCGAGTATGGCTTCCCGCAGTCTCTGTGTGAATACCCAGCTGATACATTCGAATGGGAATACATTTGTTTTGATTTCTTTAGCTAAGATGGAAATGACTTACTCATCGGTCTTTTCTTAAAATTTTTAGCTTCAAGATCAGCTTTCCTCTTCTCTTTATTCAACTCTTCAACTTTACAAGCTCGCTCGACCAATACCACAAATTCTTTCAGTTCTAAGATCCCAACTAACACACAAATATCTTTATTTAATCCATCCTCAAATCTCTTGCACATGATGGTCTCGGTGGAAACACATTTTCGAGCATATTTACTAAGTCTGACAAATTCTCGCTCATATTATGCCACTGACATTCGACCCTATTTCAGCTCAAGAAATTCCTTACATATCTGATCGATAAACCGCTGACTAATATATTTTTTTCGAAACTTCTCTTGAAATGTAATCCTCTCTCACGGTACCACATATACTAGTGTATTCCACCAGTGATATGCAGAATCTCTCAGAAGTGAGACGGCACACTTTAAACACTCATCTGGAGTGCAAGGCAACTCATCAAATACCCTGATGGAGTTTTCGAGCCAAAACTCGGCTATCTCAGGATCATCATCCATATTAGCTTTGAAGTCTTCGACTCTTGATTTTTGGATCTTATCAATCGGGGGCTTGTTCATTCTTACAAATTCCATACCTTGTGGAGCTACGAGAACCGGTCGAGGAATAGGTGCGGATGGAAGAGGTTGGGTATTCAAATTTGTTCAAACAAACTCTGTATAGCACTCGTTCACCATGTGGAGAAAGGTTTCCCTAGCCCTTTCTCCCTGACCAACCGTTGGGGATCTACTATCAGACGGCGCTGCCCCTTAAGCGGGAGTCGGCGCATTACTTTTAACGTCATCAGCATAAGCACGATTGGGATCCATTTACTATATGAAAACAAAATTTTAAAATTGTTAGGAGTTATCACACTATCACAGTTCATTTATGGCATGTATAGCTAGACACTTACACACCCTACGTTAGTCCAAGAATTGACTAAACCTGTAACAGCCAAATTTTTCAATGGTGTCGGAAACAGTGATTCGAGATAACTAAATTCTACGAGTAAGTTTAGAAATTTTAACAAATAATAATTATAGGCCAAGCGCGAACTTAAAAGAATTATTTTTAATTAGTGAATTTTTGCGATTTTAAAAGAATTAATCAGGAAAATTGGGTTAAAAATGGGGTATCGAGACCTCAGATTCATAACCCGAGCCATAAATATTTTTATAAATATTTATGGAGTGTTATTAAGTTAGTATTAAAGTTTCGTTAGAAAATTTTAACGTTTGGTTAGTTAATTAATTAAAAAGAACTAAATTGAAAATAGTGTAAAATTTATTAAATTGTGATTAAATAGTTTAAGTGATTAAAAAAGGAAGGATTTAAAAGGCAATTGGACCCAAATTGTATGGGCTGGACGGTTGGGCAAGAAAATCAGTAAAAAAAAGACAAGGAGAAACAAGGGCAAAATGGGAAATTTTGCAAATTAAACATATAAAACAAGACAAATTTGAAAAATCTAGAGATATCATCATTTTTCTTCAGCAAAAACGCCATGGGAGGTCTGAAAGCTGCTGGTTTTTCATACTTTGACATATGTGAGTTCAATTCTTGCCCTTTTCTTTGAGATTTTTATGTTTTTGTGACTTTTACAATAAGGTCCAAGTGTTTAATTCATTAGTTTTTTATTTTATGAAAAAAATTAAAAGCTATCATTGATAATTGTTGGCTGTTTATGATGAAATAAAATGAATTTGAAGCTTTGATTTTGTTGTTTGATGATTTTATCAAGTAATTTCAATAGAAATTGATTTGAGGACCTAATCGTGAAAAAGTTGAGAATTAAGGTTTAGTGTTAAAATTCTGATTTTCAAAGGTTGTGTAATAGTTTAGAATGATGGAATAAAATGTTAATTGAGAAAAATTAGCTCAATAGATGGGCTATTTGAGCAAGGACTGAATTGTATGACCTGTGAAATTTAGAGGAAAAATGGTAATAAACATCTTGAACTAAAACAGTTTTGGACAGCAGCAGTAGGTTGACTTTGAAAAATCACCATAAAATAATATATGAAATTAAAGCTTATTGAGTCTAGTTTCTCAATAGAAGAAACGGTGTAAGCAATTGAATTGTAAATTATGAGATATAATAAATTTTGTGAGACAAGGTTAGAATTAATTCGGGTTCCCCTGTTTTGACTTTAGAAAATCACTAAAAATTTGAGAAAATTAATTAGAGGCTCAAATTTATATGTTTATAATCCTTAATGAGTCTATTTTCAATAGAAATCAACGAGAACATTATCCGAGTTCTGTACTATGATATAATTAATTTTTAGTGAAGAGAGGTCAGAACTGTAGGATAGTGAAATAGGGTAAACTTAAATGAATAAACTTTACTAATTGGCTAAACCAAAAATTTTTAAAATTTTATGATGGAATGATATGTGAGTCTAGTTTTAGGAAAAATTTACGAATCTTAATTTGGAGCTCTGTAGCTCGAATTATAAATAATTGAGTGACTATGACTCGTGTGAACAGCTTGATGTGAGTATTAATAAGTAAATTGTGAAATTGTACTTACAAGAATGTTATATACATTAAGGATGTGGAATGGAGAGGAGGAGGAGGAAAACAAATGATATATGTTTATAAGAAAACAAAGATGAGAACGATACATATCATGACATATATATATATATATGACTAGTTTCAATATGATGTCAAGTTGGGTATGAAATTGGATTGAAATGTCTAAGGCAAGTATTTTATTCCACAAGATCCTAAATGTGGTATTTTATAAAGATATGATCTAGCTTTAAATATAAATGCTTGATGATTAAGCTGAAAATATTTGGTAAGATGATAATCATGCTATAAAAGTATAAGTGGTACCATAATAGACAAGGTAAAATGAGTATGAGAGACACATGTATGATGACATACAAATGCTATGTTTGTAGTTTAATTGAGAATGTTTAATCATTAAATGAATACCATGTTATATGCTTTTGATTTTGTATAAGTGTGTAAGAGATTAAGGTTGACCAAGGTTTAGAAAATAGCTTAGATATTGACCACACAGCAGAGAGACACCGACCATGTGTCTCACCAGTATATGGAACACTTCTGACTAGGACACGGGCATGCGATGTGGCCGTGTGCCCCTAAATTGATGATGATGTCATAAATAGAAAGCTCCACGGATAAGGGACACGGGCGTGTCCCAAGCCACACGGGCGTGTGGGTACTATTCACAAGTAAAATTTCTTTTTTAAAAAAATTAAGCGAAAAATTTTATGAGAAATCGCTGAGCTCAGACTTGATTTTAATGTTCATGTTGGGCTTGAAGGCCCAAATAAAGGTCGTTATATATATATATATATATATATATATATATATCTCGAGAAAGTGAATAGTAATGTTTCGATTAATCAGTAAATGTTCTCAGATGTACTGGTAACACTCAGTAACCTGTTTTGGCGATAGATACGGGTTAGGGTGTTACATTTAATGGTATCGAGCTATGGTTTAGTCGGTTCTCGGACCAAACGTAGTATATGTGAAGTCTAAAAACACATGTCATTAAAATATGTGATAGTGTGATATCTCTCGACTCTAATGAAATTTGTTTTACTTATAGAAAGAGATGTTTTTTTTCAACCAAGCTAATTCTGATAATGCTCAAAGCGATACTCAAGTATATGAGTAGAAAGTTGTTTATGATGAATCGGTACAAAAAAAAAGCATGAATAAATGTTTTATAATACATGTCGATGATGAATATTATGTTATATGTATTATTAAAAGCAAATTATATTACTACATGAAATATTGTGCTGATGACTAAATTACAAAATATATAAATGTAATATATGAAGTACATGATAAGGATTATTAGAGAATTATGGATGAATAGTTAATTTTGAAATATATTACATGTATTAAAGATACAGAAGATATAAGTATATGAATTATTGGTATAAGGATTAAATTGTAAAGCATGTAAAAATATTATGCGAAAGGTGTAAAAGTGGTATGCATGTATGAAATAATTTGCCCAAGTAGACAAGATTAGAACTACTAGGATGTTAAGGGACTTCAGCATGCTCTCTGATTATTAGCACGCTAGTGCTCTCTGAATATTCGCACGCCAGTGCTCTCTGATTAGCACATTTGTGCTCTCTGATATGTAGCACGTCAGTGCTCTCTGATTAGCACATTTGTGCTCTCTGATATTTAGCACGCCAGTGCTCTTTGATTAGCACATTTGTGCTCTCTGTATAGCACTTCAGTGCTCTCTGTTCATTAGTGCATAATAATGCACCTCTGTATAAGTCCTGTATATCCGAAGTGTTCTATCTAGTCTACTGGGCCTCTGTTAAGTAAAAAGTAAACAATTTTCGTTACAAGGTAAAAGATTATCCCTAAGTAAAAATGTTAGTTATGATGAAGCAAAACTCGTAAAAGTACGGATAAATGTTTTATAATACTTGAGAATAATAAATGTTATATGAGAAAATATATGAACATTAAATTATGAGACTTTACGATCTATACCCTTTACTAGTACAATTATATACAATGGAATTCATGAGATTTATATTGATTTCAAAAGTGGAAAGTGAAAAAGTTCAATGGTTGAACAATTGATAATACTGATCGAATCGAGAATGAGTTAATAAGTAAAGATGGGTTCGAATAGAGACATCAAATTTTTCAAAACTAGCTAGGATATACAATTATCACCAATAAATAAAGAAGTTATTTATAGGAAAATCGATTTGTTCAAATATGGAATTTACAGAACGATTAACTGAAAATTTCTTCCGAATTAATTTCTTGAGTGAACTGAATGATGTGAAATTATTGATGACTATACGAGTCAATGAATTGGTAAATAAATTGCAAAAATATTTGAATATAGCTATTATAAATAGGTATATTACAGTAAAAAATTTTGTTGGGAATTCTATAGGTGTCTTATATGTACTGATATTTTCAGAAGTATATGCAACTGTTCATGTTTGGATGCTATAATCATTATATGGAAAAGGTTAGATAAATATGCTAACAAATAGAAATTGTCGCAAGTCTGATTGATTCACAAGTGGTATTACTCTATCTTTCTTTGGTTATCCAAGACAATATATGTGATAGAATACTTAATACTAAGATTCACATGATATTATCTTTTATTTCAGTTGGTGGAAACTCAAATGGTGAATATGCAATGTTATTCTTCTGGACTCTCTCTGAGATGTTATCAATTTTTATATTATTCAATATAGACCATATCTGGGATATGGCATCAGTGTGATATGTGATCTGTGTAAGACCATGGCTGGGCTATGGCTTCAGTGTGTGATATATGACTATGTGCAAGACCATAGTTTTACTATAGCATGGTGAAAACGAAGTAATCAATTCCGAAATTGTTCCCTAAATTGATTAAGAAAGGTAAGTGATAAATGGACTTAAGAGATTGAAATTGATTAATTGTTGATATTGAGTTGAATTAAGTGAATTCATCGTTTGAAATTGTAGATGGCAGAAAATATTGATAGACTATATAAGTGTATTAATTTTGCTTGAAGTGAATTATGTGAAAACGATGATGTTATGTTAATGATGAATGTCAAGTCATATGTGTGTAATTATGAGAGTTAAATTAGAGGCTTTACGACCTCACCCCCTTACCAGAATTGTAATTATGACAAAATTTCATGAGAATTATGTTAATAAAGTCACATGTGTAGAATTGGAGAGTATAGTGGTGAAGTGATTTGTAAGGCATACAGAGACGAGAATAGTTTGAAAAGTAAATACAGTTTTGGAAAAAGGTATTAGAATGTTTTAAAGATCATTCGAGATATGCAATGTCATGGTTAGAGAAGAAACTAATTTCGGTAAATTGACTTATTCAGATATGATGTCTAAAGAGTGTACTTACCGGAAAATTCTTTTGAATTGATTTTTGTTAATGAATGAAATATTATGGGATTAGGGATGACAGAATTAGTCAGATGAATATGTGGCTGTTCCTTTTCTGATGAAATTTTTATTGTATAAGAATGCTAGTTAACTAAAATATTTGATGAGAGCAACGTTGGTCTGATTAAATTATGATTGGGACTTCTTCATTTTTCTTTGTTAAGCTATTTTTTTATGTTTGAGATAAAAGTAAATGGAGAGATTCATGTGAAGCTATTATTCTGTTTTTACGGGTTGTTACTCTGCATTATATACGTAGTGGAAAATCTTGATTATTTTGTGAATGTTGATTACATGATTGGCTTTATTTGATGATGATTTTATTCCAACTCAGTTAAATGCCAAAGTGGGGTTTTCTTTGTGAAACTGAGAAGCTCAGAAATGTGATAATGAGTGGTAATCTAAATAAGTTTGGAGCGAATTTATTTCTGATGTTGAATTTCAGGTCGAACATGATTTTTGTTAGTATTGTTATCTCGAGATAGAATGTATGTATAGATGAATCTGGAGTTTATATAGAAGTTTTTGCACAAGGCTCAGTAGTAGTTAGTCTGCTCATCCAAGAGAGATAAGATGTGCTGTTATGTGAGTTAGTTGTGCTAGTGATTGTATGTGTTTAATGATATTTTGGATTCGTATTTAGACATTGATTTGTTAACAGGTAAAAGACAAGAAACCAAGTGTATTCAGTACTAATACAGTCAGTGATGAGGTGAATAAATTATGAGATAGAATTGTCATAGATTTCGTATCGGGATTGTCATTCTCTCTGAAAAATAAGATGTTATTTGATTGTGGTTGGTCATTTGACAAAGAAAGATTCGTATGATCATTTCAGTATGTACAAAATTTTTATTGAGCAAATCAACTGAGTATAAGTAATTATGAGAGAATAAGTGAGATCTTGATGATATGCCCCGACACTGTATGCTACAGTCTAAATGTTATTGGGAAGAGATGTTTGAGATTAATTCGGTTGTGATTAGAAAATTCATGGAAGTTTTTCATGAGAGTTGAAAGCAACTTTTTTCTGTAAGATTTTCTGGACGAAAATCCCTAAAGGGGAGAGTTGTAATGACCAAATTTTTCAGGTGGTGTCGAAAATGATGATTCGAGATCACTAAATTCGACGAGTAAGTTTAGAAATTTTAACAAATAATAATTATAGGCCAAGCGCGAACTTAAAAGAATTATTTTTAATTAGTGAATTTTTACGATTTTAAAAGAATTAATCAGTAAATTGGGTTAAAACGGGTATCGAGACCTCAGATTCATAAACCGAGCCATAAATATTTTTATAAATATTTGTGGATCATTATTAAGTTAGTATTAAAGTTTCGTTAGAAAATTTTAACGTTTAGTTAGTCAATTAATTAAAAGAACTAAATTGAAAATATTGCAAATTTATTAAATTGTGATTAAATAGTTTAAGTGATTAAAAAGGAAGGATTTAAAAGGCAATTGGACCCAAATTGTATGGGCTGGACGGTTGGGCAAGAAAATCAGCAAAAAAAAGAAAAGGAGAAACAAGGCAAAATGGGAAATTTTGCAAATTAAACATATAAAACAAGACAAATTTGAAAAATCTAGAGATATCATCATTTTTCCTCAGCAAAAACGCCATGGGAGGTCTGAAAGCTGCTGGTTTTTCATACTTTGACATATGTGAGTTCAATTCTTGCCCTTTTCTTTGAGATTTTTATGTTTTTGTGACTTTTACAATAAGGTCCAAGTGTTTAATTCATTAGTTTTTGATTTTATGAACAAAATTAAAAGCTATCATTGATAAGTGTTGGCTGTTTATGATGAAATAAAATGAATTTGAAGCTTTGATTTTGTTGTTTGATGATTTTATCAAGTAATTTCAATAGAAATTGATTTGAGGACCTAATCGTGAAAAAGTTGAGAATTAAGGTTTAGTGTTAAAATTTTGATTTTCAAAGGTTTTGTAATAGTTTAGAATGATGGAATAAAATGTTAATTGAGAAAAATTAGCTTAATAGATGGGCTATTTGAGCAAGGACTGAATTGTATAACCTGTGAAATTTAGAGGAAAAATGGTAATAAACATATTGAACTAAAACAGTTTTGGACAGCAGCAGTAGGTTGATTTTGAAAAATCACCATAAAATAATATATGAAATTAAAGCTTATTGAGTCTAGTTTCTCAATAGAAGAAACGGTGTAAGCAATTGAATTGTAAATTATGAGATATAATAAATTTTGTGAGACAAGGTTAGAATTAATTCGGGTTCCCCTATTTTGACTTTAGAAAATCACTAAAAATTAGAGAAAATTAACTAGAGGCTCAAATTTATATTCTTATAATCCTTAATGAGTCTATTTTCAATAGAAATCAACGGGAACATTATCCGAGTTCTGTACTATGATATAATTAATTTTTAGTGAAGAGAGGTCAAAACTGTAGGATAGTGAAATAGGGTAAACTTAAATGAATAAACTGTACTAATTGGCTAAACCAAAAATTCTGAAAATTTTATCGTGGAATGATATGTGAGTCTAGTTTCAGGAAAAATTTACGAATCTTAATTTAGAGCTCTGTAGCTCGAATTATAAATAATTGAGTGACTATGACTCGTGTAAATAGCTTGATGTGAGTATTAATAAGTAAATTGTGAAATTGTACTTACAAGAATGTTATATACATTAAGGATGTGGAATGGAGAGGAGGAGGAGGAAAACAAATGATATATGTTTATAAGAAAACAGTATGAGAACGATTCATATCATGACATATATATATATATATGACTAGTTTCAATATGATGCTGGTTAGGTATGAAATTGGATTGAAATGTCTAAGGCAAGTATTTTATTCCGCGCATCTGAAATGTGGTATTTTATAACATATCTAGCTTTAAATATAAATGCTTGATGATTAAGCTAAAAATATTTGGTAAGATGATAATCATGGTATAAAAGTATAAGTGGTACCATAATAGACAAGGTAAAATGAGTATGAGAGACACATGTATGATGACATACAAATGCTATGTTTTTAGTTTAATTGAGAATGTTCAATCATTAAATGAATACCATGTTATATGCTTTTGATTTTGTATAAGTGTGTAAGAGATTAAGGTTGACCAAGGTTTAGAAAATAGCTTAGATATTGACCACACAGGCAGAGACACGACCATGTGTCTCAGCCGTATATGGAACACGACTTTAGGACACGGGCGTGCGATGTGGCCATGTGCCCCTAAATTGATGATGATGTCATAAACAGAAAGCTCCACGGATAAGGGACACGGGCGTGTCCCAAGCCACACGGGTGTGTGGGTACTATTCACAAGTAAAATTTCTTTTTTAAACAAATTAAGCGAAAAATTTTATGAGAAATCAGTTGAGCTCCGACTTGATTTTAATGTTCATGTTGGGCTTTGAGGGCCCAAATAAAGGTCGTTATATATATATATATATGATCTCAAAAAGTGAATAGTAATGTTTCGATTAATCTATAAATGTTCTGTATGTACTGGTAATACTCTGTAACCCTATTTTGGCGACAGATACAGGTTAGGGGTGTTACAAAACCATAGCTCTAATACCACTAAATGTAACGCCCCTTACCCGTAGCCAACGCCAGAATAGAGTACGAGGCATTACCGGACTTATACACAAGCAATCATACAAAAAGGAGACGTAAATTTCCATCCAAATTTAAAGCTTTTCATACCGTCTCTAAAACGAGCCTACGAGGCCCAAAACATGCATTGGAAGTGGTTCGGGACTAAACCGAAAACTTTAGAAAATTTTACAACACTTAAATTTTTTTTCACAAAACAGGGGTCACACGCTCGTGTGGCTTTGGGACACACTCGTATGGGTAGGCCGTATAGTCATACACGCCTGTGTCCCTAACCCATGTAACTCTCTGTTTGTCACCCAATAACAAATTGAAGTCACACGGCCAATGCGCACACCCGTGTGGCCGTGTGGTCAATTTAATTTTCATAAAATAAGTGCAGACTTCACATGCCTAGGGCACACGCCCGTGCCTCTGCCCGTGTGCTTAATACTGAGTATTCTGTTTTGCAACAATTAAAGTGCAGGGGACACACGGCTGAAACACAGGCCCATGGGGCAAGCCGTGTGTCACACATGGCCTAGACACATGCCAGTGTGTCTACCCGTGTGGACAAAAACAAGGTTATTTACCAAGCCATTTTGTCACCCTTTAATGGACACACCTACACAACAAAACATAGCACCAATCCAAGCAATTACATTCAACCAATTCAGCCACAATCAAGACATGCACACATCATTCACATGCTACCATTTATCACATACGAACATCACATACTTATCAACTTAAACCATGTAAATTTCCACATCCATGAAAACATCATCAGATGCATGTATGCTTAAACCAATATTAGCCAATTTCAATGGCCATTTACAAAATGAATTATCAACCAACATAAGCCAACACATTTGGCCAAATCAATTATGACACATAACAAAATGACCAAGTCCCTATAAGTGCCATAACTCAAAATGTCGAACTCATTGGTACCCAAAATAATCAGTTGATAGTGTGATAGAGTCTCCAACAATCCCCAAATCTGAACTAGCTTGGTGACACTATAAGACAAGGGAAAAGAAAAGGGAGTAAGCTATATAGCTTAGTAAGTTCCTATGCAAATAATAAGCATCATATCCAACATTTAACATACAATTAACATGATGATAATTGGCATGAATACTATTAAGATCTTATAATCATAACTTGCTCAATCTTAACCTTAGCGAAGGTTCCTCACATAACGAGCTCAGTACGTATGAGTGTTACGTACATACCTAAATCATCTCAAATTGGATTTACATACAATTCATATTTGACGTACTCGCTAAATTACCCGTTGAACCACTTGGGATAATAAAGGATACTTGGGAGTCCCGTACACACGATACCGTACCAATGCCATATCTCAGATATGGTCTTACATGTAATCTTGTATCGATGCCAATAGCCTAGCTATGGTCTTACACGTAGTCTCACAACACTAATGTCATTATATTTGTATCCTATCTATTTCTAAGGTTCAACTGGGATTTCACGCTTTTCGAAACTTCTTCAAATATGTCCAAGGGTCAATCGCAATTTGTACAATAATAAAGCATTCAAACATAATTAAAACAATGCATTATTTACATACGAACTTACCTCGGTACAAAAATAGTAGAAATGAGATCTAATCGTCAAACACTTTATTTTTCCCCCGATCTAGGTTCGAACCTCGTTTATCTTAATCTATAATAGAAAATTTAACTCATTTATTATTCACATTACTCAATTCAGTTAAAAAATCACATAATGGTAAAATTACATTTTTGCCCCTAAACTTTGACATTTTTACACTTTGGTTCGTAGGCTCGTAAATTGAAATGGACTCAATTTCTTCGATTCTCAAGCCTATCTGAACCTCTTTCATGCTTATAATAGCCCAAAATTTTCATTTAATCACACTTTTACACACATTTTATAACCTTTTTACAAATAGGTCCTTTTGACATTTTCATCAAAAATCACCTAGCAAAAGTTGTTTATCATATTCCAAGCATACATTTTCTACCATTAGACATCAAAATACACATATATCCAACATGATTCAAACCCTAGACCTTAATCATTTCTCAAATTAATGGTAGAAATAGATAGATCGAGTGATAACGACTTCGAAAATGTAAAGAGCATTAAAAACAAAATAAGAACGGACTTACAATCGAGCTTGAAAAGTGGAAAAACCCTAGCTATGCCTTCTCCCTTCAAGTTTTGGCCAAGCAAGAAGAAAATGAACTAAATTTTGCTTTTATTTTACTTATTTTGTCTTTAATTGGCAAATTACCAAAATGCCCTTTTTGTAATACATGAAATTTCACCTAATCCATGTCCATTTTTGTCCACTTACTTAAAAAAATGGTCTAATTACCATCTAAGGACCTTCAATTTAAAATTTCATAGCAATTAGACACCTCTAGCATATAGAACTCAAGTTTTGCACTTTTTACAATTTAGTCATTTTTGCTAAATTGAGTGCTCAAATGTCAAAATTTTCGAACGAAATTTTCACGAAATCATTCCATAAAATTTTAGACCATAAAAATGTAATAAAAAAAATTTTCTACGTCGGATTCATGGTCCCAAAACCACTGTTCCGACTAGGCCTAAAATCGAGCTGTTGCACAAAGGTATTCCTTACAGAGTTTGCCAAAAGGGCATTCATTTCATTTTCCGTCGCGAATGCTTCATTGCAGGTTTTGCAATAGAGGCTATCCCTTTATGATTCACCACAGACATTCCTTTCATATTGTGTCACATAGGCTATCATTACAAGGTTCGCCACAAATGCTACCCCTCATGATTCGCTAAAAAAACGTTACTTTCATGACGCGTTTACGATATGGATTTACCTAAACTCACATTAAGTGAGGTCTGCCCATCATCATCTTGGGACTCGCAGAGAACCCCATTGGGTAATCATTGTCCTTTAGTTCTTTTCGGAAGGTGTCATGACCATAGGCTTTTCCTTCAATATTCATATCAAAGATCATGTTTTTAGTCCCGATAAACCCCTTTAAACTCCACCGCGATAAACAAACACAAACTCTTTAAACAATCCCTTTACACACTCGTACAATTCACATTCATCTTTAACTCCACAACTTACTCTAAACAGAGCATACCCAGAGCATACATCTAATACACACATATATGACCAAACCTACTTCTTAGATTCTATGCCATAACCTACATTCTATCCATAGCATTTGTTCGTATAGGTGCATGACCATCATACTTATACCCTTCTAGTTTCGGTCTCTACAGAGATATCTCATATACATGCAATAGTTAGTATAGGGACTCACATGATTCTCACCTACAGTAGCTCAAAACTCTAGATCCAAACTTCCACCACACAAATCAGTAGCAACAACTGCTACAGAACATGAAAACCCATCAAGATCTATTCATATACCCATTTTTCCCCATTATTTCTAACGTTGGAAATCCCCAAGCAAGATCTTATATCTTCATATTGCTAATTTACCGAATCCAATAGGTTTACTCTTTTACAATATAATAGTCATAAATCTTACCTCGTCATGAAGTAATCATTGATGAAGATCCAGATCTACAACTCCAGCTTGAAGGAGAGAGAAATATTGTAAGTTCTTTAAGATTCAAGTACAATACTTTTTGAGGAAGGAAGAAGAGAAACTCCCTCTTTTCTAACCTAAGTATCTATATAATAACCTAAGTCCTTATTAGAACCTGACACGTGTCTTAAACTTTCAAGACTGCCTTAATAAAAATGGTTTACAGTTGTATATAGAAATTTAATATTTTATAATTTTGGTCCAATCCTTCGTTCCATCCTAACTACCTCATTAGTATGTAACTAACTTGATGTCCCAATAAAGTGGGTGTACTTTGATAACCAAATTTACCGAAAATCCTCATCATTCTTATCAATCTCTTCTTCTTTACAACTTAACACATTCAGAGAACAATCTTTACATAATACTCTAGCGGCAACTATGTGTCCGACCCATACACCGAAAGCATCCATTGGGCAGATAGGACTTCGCCACTCAAACTACTTTCAGGTTACCCGCCTAACTCAAGATCCGTCAAAACTGGATGTTATAGTTTCCATGTAAAAAAGTAGTTTTTACATTCAACTAACCTAGTTCCAAATCTAATTGTGCCACCAAAGCCAATAAAATTCTAATGGAGGAATGCTTCACAACTATAAAAATACCTCATTGTAATCAATTCCCTCCTTCTAGGCATAACCTTTCACTACCAATCTTGCTTTGTAGCACATTTCATCTTGGTCATGAAATCTTTCTTTCTTTGCAAACACTCACTTGCACCCAATTGTCTTCTTTTTCTTCCTAGCTTCAAAGTCTGATTCTTATGAAGAGACTTCATTTATTCATTCATGGAAATCCTCCACTTTTTTTCTTCAGAACTCTGAATTCCTTCATTAAAAGTGGTAGGAATGTTATCAACTACAATTGAAAATGAATAAACCACTATATGTCTTGTGTACCTTTGTTCTATAATAAACTTGTCAAATCACTTGTACCACTACCTTAAAGATTACTTTAAATTGTACAATAATTTTCAAAGTTTACACACTAAATTTTCTTTTCCAGTAACCATTAATTCTTCTGGATGAGTCATATAGATTTCCTTTTCCAAGTTTCTATGTAAAAAGAATAGTTTTTACACCCAACTAACCTATGCTACTAAAGCCAATAAAATTCTAATGGAGGAATGTTTCATAACTGTAGAAAATACCTCATTGTAATAAATTCCCTCCTTTTAGGCATAACCTTTCGCAACAAAAATTTCTTTGTAGCACACCTCACCTTGGCCGAGAAATCATTTTTTCTTTGAAAACACCCATTTGCACCCAATTATCTTCTTTCCCTTCGGTAGACTAGCTAACTTCCAAGTTTGATTCTTATAAAGGGACTTTATTTCTTTATTCATGGAAATCCTCCACTGTTTTTTTCTTCAAAACTTTGAATTACTTCATTAAAAATGGTAGGAACGTCATCAAGATAATACCTGGTTATTAATGGAAATAAAGATTCATCAAGTCATTCCATCTTGATGAGATTAACTCACGGGCTAGAAATTAACATCCAAAATAAAGGTATCATTCAACATCATTTAACAGTTAAAGTTCACATAAATTAATCAAGATAATGAAGAAAGAACTTCATAAAGCTTTTGCCAAATCAGGTCCCAAATCCAATGCCGCAATATTGTGTAAGACCTAGGGTTGAATGCTTCATCCCTAGCTATTACCATCTCTTATTTTCTCCAGGTTTTTCACAAGAGTTTGTTAGAGAAGAAAAACCACTCCTAAATCCTTGTGTAAAATATCGTCTGTAGAAGCCTCCACTCTTTCCTCTTATATAGGGTAGGTCTCCTCTCTCAGCACACACTTTTCTCCCTATTTTTCAGGTGGGTTTATCTACTACACGTCCAATTGGCTAAAAGTGACAAGGATTGAGTGCTGCGTTAGCATCTTCCTAGAATTTCCATGGCATTTATGCTGGCAATCTATCCAACCTTTTGCCATGACAGTACTTCACTCCTTCATTTCTCTTCTTCCTTCCTACACCTATTACAAAAACAAACAATTCATTTCCTTCCACCAACAAAAAGTAACATATAGTAACATTGAAAGCACAGTCAAAGCTTCATAATGTAATGTTATAAAAATATCCTAAAAATGCAACTATATCCACTTAAGTACAGACAATTAATCAAGTTTAGAGGCTTGCAATATAACTTTTTTCAAGAGTTATCAATGCGCCAAACGCATATCCCATACCTTAAGTGCTTCTAACTCTTGATTTTCAGTTGATGTCGAAGCCACTATCTCATTACTTATGCTACCCAGATAGTGGTACACGCTATTATTCTTATGGACCCCTTTCATCACCATGTGTGCACCAGAAATAATCTTCATCACACCATCTTTAGCTTACACTTTGAAACCTTTTAATTCCAAAGTTCCCATATAAATGAGATTCTTTATCAAATTCAGCACATAAAAAACATCATATAAAGTTATGATTGATTCATCATGATTTCTTAATTGAATAGAACCAATCCCATATGTGGTAAGATGAGTACTATTTCCTCTATAGACATCTCAAATGAGTATTGCTTCCTCTATAGACATCTCCACCTTTTAGTTCTTTAAAATCAAAGAACGATTCCAAATGAGGATACATATGATAGCTAAAAGTTGAATTCAACATCCATACAAAAGAATAGCCAGTTACAAATGTAACAACTGAGATATTTGAATCCTCATCATCATACTCAACTACGTTTGATTCTTCTATAGCTTTCCCTTATCAGATTTATATGTATTTTTCAACTTTGGGCAATCTTTCTTCTAATGACCTTTTTCTCAACAGAAAGCACACTTAACTTTACTTAATTTCCCCCTTAACTTGGATCTCCCCTTTCGAATTTCACTCCGGGTGTGTGAATAATCTCGAACTATCAAAGCTTCTACAGCTTTGGTTAAATTTATCTATTTTTCCTTCTTTCTCAATTCATAATTGTATAAAGCTGCATACACTTCACTAAGAGATATATCAACCTTCTTGTGAAGCAGAGTAGTTTTGAGGAACTTGAACTTCTTAGGAAGTGACCCTAACAACATTGAAGCCAAATCTTCATATTTGAAAGTCTCATCCATATTCACAAGGTTAACGACTAATTGATTAAAATTGGTGATGTGATCATTCATAGTGGTACTCGAAACATAAGTAAAGCTAAACAACCTTTTCTTCATGTAGAGCTTATTATGACTGTTTTTCTTCAAAAAAAATTTCTTCTAGTGCTAACCACAACCTGTTTGCAGAAGTCACCTTTAAGGGAACAACCTCTGCTCTCGAGAAAGGCATGATCGAATTGTACTACATGCCAAATAATTTATAATCTCATAATATTTCTCCTCCACATCATCTGGTTTCTCCTCATTAATGACAATGTCTAAACCTTGTTGAAAGAGAGCATCTGAAACCTCACTTTGCCACACATTGAAACGACTCGTGCCATCAAAGATCTCTACTGTCAATCTCGTATTTTCCACTATCAGCCTTGCCCACATGGACGATGTTGGAGCTCTTAGATTGTCCATCATTTTAGCCATAACCTTTCAATATGCCCAAGGAAATCTTTTTTTATATTGAAGATCAGTTTAAACCACAACCATAGAGCATACTTTGAATAACATTTGGCTCTAATACCACTTGTTGTGAGAATAGAGTAAAAGAGAGTAAATTATTATACTAGAAAACCACACTAGGTTTAATTCCTAAGAAAGATTGAAAGGGTCACAAGCTGTCTCGCTTAAAACCTAACCTCCTAGATAGAATCTTCCTACAATGTAATTTAATAGCACAATAATCACAATAATTGTACCCTACAAAATATTGAAAGGAAAAAAAATAAAAACAACAAAGAACACAAAAAATTTAACAAGGTGCAGCAAATTACGCCTATGTCCTCGGACACTACCAAATATATTTCATTGTAAAATATACAAGTGACAAATTACAAATAGGTTGAAGGAAAATTGCCTTACGAAAATAATGACAAATTTCGGAATGATTTAAAGGTGGAGAAATCACCTCTGTTTATAGTAGTACAAACTCTCCACAACCTCGCATGTTTTAGATGTGGGATTTTGCTATTTCAACAAGGGCTGTGAATAGGAAAATCTCCTTTAACTAGCCCTAATCTTTTTGATGTTTTGTCTTTCTAGTCCTATTTTCTGTTCTATGATTTTGTGAGGAATGTGCCAAAAGAAATCAAATTTAGATTTGTTTTAATACAAAAGCTACTTCTATCTATAACTCCTCCACAACTCTTAAATAGGAGAAAAACACACTTAAGCACACTCAAACCCGTGTTCTTCTAGTTGCTACAATAACAATGGTACAAATTGAACTAAGGCTTAATCAACAAATCAAATTTAGAATTAATAATTGGGGAATATGTATGATAATATTAATTAACATATTTATGACGTGTAGGTCCAATATTAATAATTAAAATAAGAATGGTTACAAACAAATTCAAAAGGGTAATAGGTAATAAAATTAAGGGTTTATATTTGATACATTGATAGTGTTTAAGTTAATATATTGTTAGTCAACCATATCAATATATACAAACAATAATTATTAAATTTTTTAACAAGTGACATCTTATAGTTCACTTATAAGTATCAAAGATAGATTATTCAATCAACCCACTAAATATAAATACTAAAATTTATTGTTAATATGAAAACATTATATCTTAAACATAATTATGATTACATTAAGGCTCCGTTTGGCAACCAGGAAAACATTTTCCGGAAAATGTTTTCCTGGTTTTACGTTGTTTGGTAACTTGAAAATATTTTACCTACAGAAAATATTTTTAGGAACACGGGTAAAATTGCTTGCTTTTTATGTAAAATGTCTTACAGATTTTTTTCCTGTAAGACATTTTCCAAACTCAGGAAGAGAAACAAATCTAATTTACCCGGATAAAATATGAACCTCATGTTGAAACTAGAGCAACAAAGTAATAAACCCGGATAAAGTATGTGTTAAGTTTCAATCAAATGATCAGTGAAAGAAAGCAAAGAAATTTTGTGTAATACTAATTATGCATTTAGATAATATTATTAATTTATAGTATTAATTGTGGTTTGGAAGCTAATTTATAATTATTCAATCCTTGTTTTTTTATTTTTTTATAACACAATTACAAATAATTTATTTGACTTTGGTTGTTTTCAATTTATAACGGTTAATATTCTAGTTTAATAATTGAGTATTATTATATATTTAAAATGATTTATTTATTTATAAATAAATCATTGCAATACATGTAAAAACAATTTAAAATATAAATTTATTAATAATAAAGTAAACTCAATCAAACAAAGAAAAGATAATAAATTCTTAAATATATAAATTTTTATTAAAACAGCTTTTCAGGAAAATATTTTCAGGAAATCTGTCAAAAACAGAAAATATTTTACACGGATTCATCCAAACACTAAAAAAGTAAATCATTTTTCAGAAATCATTTTTCAAGAAATTATTTTTCAAAAATCATTTTCCGGAAAACATTTTACCTGCAAACAAACGGAGCGTAAACCTAAAAGAAAAAAAAAAAGAGAGAGAGATGAAATTGGTGGTAAAGAAAAGTAAGTTCCAATATGATGTTGATAAAGCATGCAGTGAGTTGTATATCACACGCCGTCATTGGAATGAATCAAAATCATAATCGGAGTTTGATTTCATTCTATTATCCATTACAGTAATAATACTTTTTCAAATTGTACAATGTCTAATGAGAAATATGTTTAAACTAATGATTTTGTCTCCAAATGACTGCAGAAAATGTCAACAAGTATTATTGATTTTAATCTGCACTTGTTGACGATTGCAAGCATGAAAAAGCTTCGAACTTGTCTGTTCAATTGCTTGTGGGCTGATTATTAATTTATAGCTGAAACTCAGATTTATTCAACAACGAAGGCTTCTGAAAAGTTCCAAAGCAATAAAAACTAACACCAACTTGTTTGAAGATTTTCGGGAAGATTAAATAACCTAGTCCTCATATAAGAGAATTTAAGTTAATTCTAAAATAGTTAATATATATTTTTTAAAAATAATAAATTATATAGGTTAATCTCAAAACTATACATCAATTTTGGTTTAATATGCAATTATATACATCAACTTTGATTTTGTGCAATTTTATACATGAAATTTTGATTTGATCAAATTCTCACAAATTATTAACACAATTATTGATATAACATCATTTTATGTTTATATATTGCATACAAAACTAATTGTATTTATTCAATATAAAAATTAATTGAAGTATTTATTTCTTTAAATGTGTATGATTGAATCAAAATTAAAGTTTCATGCATACATTTGAACTACAATCAAAGTTTCACATATATAATTATATTAAAGTTCATATACACAATTACGCATTAAACTAAAATTCATGTATAATTTTAAGATTTATATCTAAATTATATTAATGATTTACTATATATCATTAAATATAAATATTTATGTTTAATAATATTGAAAATTACAATATTTATATCAATATATTAATATTTTAAAAATTAACATTAAATATTAATATAATTATATTTATTTCAATGAAAATTATATATTATCTAAAAATCATGTTACTTATAAAAAAAATTATTTTTTCGTTATTTTCTACGAAATGAATATAAAAAAAGATATTCCCATTGCAAATTGAATATACATGCAAAGCATATATTTTTAAGGATAGACCATCAAATGGAATGGTTGATTAAATGAGCATAGATCGTTTGAAAATTAGATTAATTATAAGCGGATTTAGGGTAGAGGGCAAGCTAAGGTCTTAGTTCGATTTTCCTCCAAACTCTTCACATTTATTGGATTATGCCCAATTTATAAGGTGAGTGAATTTTTATTTATATTTAATTTACAACTAAATCAAGCATCTTAAAATAGAAAGGTTAAAATTTACATTTCATATGTTCAAGTCTCGTTATGTTTAAAATTACTTCTATAATATTATAATTTGTTGTATAAAAGGAATTTTTTTAATAATTTCTCAATTCAATTAATGCTCAGTTGGTTCGTGGCTCCAATTTAATTAGAGGTTTTAAGTATAATTGAAAATTTTATCACATGCGTATATGTGTGAAAACCACGTATTTAGGATGCTTAAGTGCGTTTATAAATAACATATAATAAATAATGAAATGTAAGATTTGAAACTAATAATAATAACTATATACAATATATATGAAATTAAAATAAAAAATAGTTTAAATTGTGAGTAAAAAGAAATTTAAATAGGTAAATACGTCATATTAAGATTGTCAAACATTATTATTTTCTTAAGTTGATATCAAATTAACTTGTGACACTAACTTAATCAATAACATTATCAATAAGATTGCGGCATACCCATGATGTGGGTGAAAATAATTATATAATATCTTTATTAAGAATTCACATAACAATCAAATGTTACCTTACTTGAAATGATAAAATTGGATGTATATATGTGTGGTTGTTTGGATTCAAATCCTCAACATGGATTTTTTTACTGAATTTTATATAAAAAGATAAAAATATGCTTAAATTAATATTTATTACTTTATTAAAATAAAAAAATTGTAATTTAATAATTGAGTTGGGATCTAATTATGGGTGATACCAATTCAATTAAAATCTTTATATATAATATATAAATATAGATAAAATATATGTAGATATATTGTAAAATTCCAAAAGTGATAACTCTATTTTGATTAATAGAAAATTTATAGCTTTTTTTTTTTAACATAAAATTTTTAGTTTTGAGAGTCTTAATTAAATCCACCCTTTTTGAGAGTCTTAATTAAATCCACCCTTAGTAAATATGATTTTTTTTTTTTGGTGAAACTATAAAATAAATTTAGGATAAATTGATATATGTTGGATATGAACATGTTGCATATCCTTGAGGAATATATAAATGGAACATTGATTATATTGTAATATGTTTTCATGTAGTGGTGGAGCATAGTAGAGATTCAGGGGTTATGGTCTTTTCTAAAATGGTAAAATTTCGATTTAGGTTCTTTATAATTTATAAAATTTTAAATTAATAATGATAAAATTATATTTTAATCTCTAAAAATGATAAAAATTTAATTTAATTTTTTAAAAATTATAAAGATATAAGCCATTAAAATGATAAAATTATATTTTTATTATTGTAAAAATATATAATTTAATTCCGACCCTGAAAAATATTTCAAACTCCACCACTGTTTTTATGTAACGGGAAGAAAGTGTATATATATTAGAGTTGATATGATGTAGTAAAGTTATTGATGCGTTGGTGATAAACACATCTAACCATAGTCTCAACAACCTTTGTTATGATTGAAAGAAATGGACCCTTTACCAAACGGACAAAATGAGGTATAAAATCATTCATCACATTTTATTAGTTTCTTCTTTCTTAAGCTAATTCTATCAACCGAAACAGGGGTTATTAGTATTGACAGATCATTTTTGGTGTATGGTCGGTCCATTATATACATATCTTAAATTGTGGTCCTCACTATGCTTGGAGAAATAATTTTATAGTTTTCAACATCATATATATATATATATATATATATATATATATATATATATATAAAATATTAGATATAATAAATTATGAAAAATATAATTCAATTTTCGCTCTAAATTCAGAATTAAAATTAAAGTTTTGAACAACATATTTATTAGCATGCAATATATATATATATATATATATATATATATATATATATATAGTACAGAGTTTTAACGTGAACTAAAATTGAATTTATAGAGGTAAAAAAAATATTAATTCGATTTTAATTTCAAATTGAGTAGCATGCAAAAGCAAATAGTATATATTTACAAAACATTAATTGAATCATCTTTTAACGCTAAAAGTTTCAACATGAGTCACGAATGATCATCACCTAAAATATATATTTATAAAAAAGAAATCGGTTAGTATTTGATATGTAGCCCCAAAATTTTTAATTTAAATATTACCACATGTTTATTTAGAAAAAAAAAAACTTATATTTTTTCTAATTTATTTTACTCTACTAACATTTGGTGATTTCACATTTTATATTTTCAATAGAATGTAATTTTTTATAACATGATTAATGGGGTTATCATTGCTAGGAAATCTATTTTTATAATATTTGGTATATATTAAAAAGCACTAATTAAAATTTCGGAAAAGTTACGTTAACACGTTTAGTATTTTCGACATTTTTTTGGGGTGTAATGTTACTTTATAAAATTACCCTTATTGAATAAAAGATAATATTCATGTATCTCAATATTTTTAACAATATCTTTAATTAAAAAATATTTGAAATAATCTAAAAAGTACGATTTTCTCCCGTTTTGATCGAATCTATTAGGTGAATACATTCGAAAAATAACTTGCATATTAACTCAAGATTGTGAAGATGTACAAATTACAATTTTTTTTCTCATAACATTGTAGGTATTAATCAAGTGTAATCCAAAGGCAAAGCCAGAAAATTTAAAGAGGGAGACCAAGATAATGAACAATAATAATTTTAAAAATAAAAATTAATTAAAAAAACAAAAATTTTGTAAAAAAATAAGCTAGAAAGAAATTTTAAAATTTATTTAAATTCTACTCTTCGATCCTTAACCTCACTAAAACCATCAATTATTTCGTTTACATCAAATTTTTCTGCAATTTCTTTCTCAATGTACACAACTAAAGAACTTCTCAAAAAATCATCTTCCATCTTGCTAAAAAGTCATGTATTCACAATCTTCATAGCAGAAAAAGCACATTCTAAGGATGCAGTTGAAACTGGAAGAGTCAATATAAGACAAATCAATTTATCAACGAGTGGGTACATGACTAACTTTCCACTCTCAACTAAGCTTCTACAAAGTTCAGAAAGTGTTGTTATTTTTCTCAAATCAGGATGCTTACATACATCAAGTTCATAATGCTTCAACTTATATGGGAGACGTTCTTTCTCTTATTGAGAAAAACCTTCTGGATAGAACTTGTTTACAAGAATGCAAATTTTATCAATATCAAATAACTTGAAAAACTCATTGGTATCTAAAGTTGTAGTAAGAGTAAGAAGCTCGACAACATATTCGTTAAATTTGCTGTTCAATTCTTGCAACTAAGTATCTATCGTAGCAAAAAAAAATATCCACTTGATAATGATGCTCCACTGTAACATCTTCCTTCTTACTCCAGCTGCAACCCATAATGTATTGAGCATTCATATCTAGAAAATCCAACCCCCAAGTTTGACAAAAAGATATCACATTTTTCGATAATTCATTTCATCCATCATCTTTCAACTTTGGAAATTAAATCTTTTGTTGTCGAAACTAAACTCATGGCATTTAATTTATCTTGAGAACGATGTTGCAAAGCTTGACAAAGGTTATCAGTAACCCCTAAAACTTCATTCATCATATGCAAAATAAAAATAAACTCAAAAGATCTCAATCTATTATATGTGTTATGAGCATCTCCTCGCTGAAAATAATTAGAACTGATTTTTTTAGATTTTCAAGAATTGTGCTAGTAGCATTATACATCATCAGTAAACTAGTAACTGAATTTAAATGGGAACTCCATCAAGTCTCACTAGGACGTAAAGTTCCATTTTGATTCATTCCTGTTCTAGTTGCTAACTCATTGATGGATACCAAACAAGTTATTTCAGCTGCTTGGGCTTTTTGTAACTCATCGTGCCATTTGGACGAAGCAGAAACAATATTAACAATATCAGAAAAGTCTTTAAAGAATTGATACACTTCAACCAATTCTCTAGCTGCTGCAACCAATGCTAACTAAAGATGATGAGCAAAACAATGAACATAATAAGCATATCGACAATCATTCAAAATCAAAGCTTGCAAGCCATTAAATTCCCCACATATTGCTTGCTCCATCATTGCCTTGACCTCAAATATTTTGTATGTCAAAACTATGTTGCAAGAGAACATTAAAAATCTTAATCTTCAAAGTCAATGATGCAGTATCTTTAACATGGACTATATCAAAAAAACCGTTCTTTTACCTGTCCTTGTTTATCAACAAATATTAAAACAATTGTCATTTACTCTTTTTTTACACGCCTCTCGCTTCATCCACAATAATGCTGAACTTTCTGCCACCAATTTCTTCACGAATTACATTACAGACTCTACTAGAATTTATTTGTAATATATCTTTTTGTATTGTTGAAGAAGTATAATTAGCATTTTTGTGGAGCACTTTTCAAAACATCTTCAACTTTCACATCATAAGATGCTAATAGTGATAAGAATTCAAGAAAGTTCCCACAATTTTTTATTCCCAAGCTTTAATCATGACCTCTAAAAGCACACCCTTGAAATGCCAACCATCGAACAACATCTATACTAGTTTTCAGACGTAGATGATTAGCTACAATTTACTATGTTGTTTCTCTATCAAGTGATACTTCAATTTGTAAAGCTTGATTTGTTAAATCCACAGAAGCTCTTGCATTGTTATGCAATGAATTCAGATCTTTTCTTATATGTGTCAAAAAAGCACAATTGCGTCCACGGTGTACCTTTTTCCCATTACTAAAGCCACTATGAGTAAATATAGTTGATCCAAAATGACTACTTAGATTGTTATTAAAAAGAAAACAAGGCAAACAAAATACTACATCTTTAGAATGTGAATATTCTAACCAGGAAAATTGTTTAAATCATTGTAAAAATCGAACATCGATAATGACAATGAATCGCAAAGAAAGAGAAAGAAATAGGACACACAGAATTTTACATGGAAACCCTTTCAAGAAAAAAACCACGGGCAGAGGAGAAGAAAATTTACTATGTCGAATTTGAATAATACAAGAGGAGAGACGACTATGTCTAGTTATAGGTTTAAAATCCTTATTCTAATCAAATTCTAATAAAAGCAATGCAGTTAGTTGAAACACCTATCTTGCCACTTGTATTTTATTTTAACAAGAATTTGGGTCACATAACTCTAACAATATCCACCTTGACACGAATTATCAATGAACAAGTTCTTCATCACGAACTCTCAACAAATAAGTTCTCCACCTCTTCCATTAAACCTCTTAAGGGTTTATCTTCAACAATGAACACCAACCAAGTCTAAGCAATGCTCAAACTTGGTTATAGGAAGTGACTTAGTCATCATGTCTGTACGATTATCATGAGTACTAATTTTGCTCACAACAATATCACCACAAGCAATAATATCACAAACAAAATGATACCGAACATTAACGTGCTTTGTTCTCTCATGAAACATTTGATCATTCGTAAGAAAGATGGTAATTTGACAGTCACAAAATATTGTACTGATTTGAAAGTATTCATTGAGTTCACTAAAGAGCTCCTTTAACCAAATAACTTCTTTACAAGCCTCAGTAATCGCTATGTACTCAGCTTCAATGGTAGACAAAGTAATAGTAGTTTGCAAAGTGGCTTTCCAACTAATTGCACAACCCTCAATTGTAAAGATATAACATGTGAGAGATCTTCTTTTATCAAGGTTTCCAACAAAATTAGCATCAACATACCCAATGAATCTATCTCTATTTCTTCCAAACTATAAGCAAACATCAGTAGTACCTTATAAGTATCTCAAAATCAATTGAACTGCTTTCTAATATTCTTTACCGAGACTCGCCATGTATCTACTAACTATATTGAATGCATTAACATACCCAATGACTCTATCTCTTTTTCTTCCAAACTGTAAGCAAACATCAGTAGTACCTTATAAGTATCTCAAAATCCATTGAACTGCTTTCTAATGTTCTTTACCGAGACTCGCCATGTATCTACTAACTGCACTGAATGCATATGATAAATCTGGACGTGAGCTTAAGTATATATTTTGATGAATTAATTGTGTATGGGTAATCGAATTTAAATGATTTCCTTTTTGTAGTTTAGATTAAAAATCATGATTACTATTTATTTATATTCAATCAAATTGTTTTTGAATTTAAAGTTGGACTTAGATTGAGCCCAACACGTAAATGAGTTCACTCGTCAATAAATAGGAAAGGCCTCATTTAAAATTTTTAAAATTGATACGACTGGTCATTACAGTGTAAGATGTAATGATTCATTTATTAAGTGAATAAATTTTTAATTATTTTGATATAACTAGTATTAAAAATATGTTATATTTGAAAAAAAAATGAGCGTTTACTAATATTTCAACATTTGGATCTTTTAATACAAATATGACATTATAATCTTTTAAATAAATAATTTTATGGGAAAAAAAGCTTATAGTCTATAAAGAGTTTTTTATTAAAAATTCTTGAGGATAACAAAACCATAATTTTTATTTTAAAATAGCACCACTTGATTTATATCTTTTCAAGGAAACCTAAAATTTCAATTTAATTATTTCAACTAAACATCCAGCTTCTTTCCATTTCAACTTACTTAAAAGTATTCATAGTTTTTATTTTATTTTGACTAAAAATGGAGTATTGAGTGAATAATTTATTAAATTTTCATAAATACTTAAATACATATAAAATATTGATTCTGATATTTAAAAATAAATAATTCACTTTCATATAATTATTTGTGAATATAGTAAATGATATCACATTATCAAATTTTATGTGAAAATAAAATCATTATATATATATATATATATATATTTAGGATGATGCCAAGTTATGTCCACCTTCATGGCTTCACAATTAATGTTAAGAATCACACATCTCTTTTTTACTTAGTTATTTCCAAACTTTTAAATATTGTATTTGGTTGGTCTTAGATTAATCTCACATTTTAAGAATGAGGCCATTAGATTAACTTTTTTAGTTAAATTTCGATTCCGGGGTCTTTGTATGGAAGCTAATTCTTCTTCTTCTTCTTCTTCCACTCATTTTGTTTTCTATTATTATTTTTATTAGGTTTAATATATTACATTTATTTTTGTTCAATGCTATACTTGTATTTGATAAAAGTTATACATTTTGATATTTAAAGGTATCAATATTAACTTTTTAATGTTTAATTTGTGTTTTAAGATTGATTTAATAAGAGTGAATTGCTAATATTATTATATTTGAATTTTCGTGACTTTGTTAACAAAATAATTTTAATGTTGATTGTGAATTTGATCAATTTTATGTTTAATTTGTTAAATACAATTTAATGGCTATGATTTTTTTTAATTTAGTATTTTAATTTGTTAACAAAATACTTGGTATCTACACATTTTGGGGACCTAACTAAGTACCTAAACATAAAAATCGTTAGCTAAGTTGATACTTTTCATTAGTTCATGACTAATACTGTTAGATTTTGGGTTTACAGCCAATAAAATATTGACATGAGTCATAAAAGAATAAGGAATTTTTTTATTTATTTTATGAGCATAATGAACCCGGAGAACAAATTGTCCAAGGTCATTCTAAAGGTATATTTCGAGTAATTTTTTTTTTTTATTTCATATGTACAATGAGCCTGAATAAAATGTTGTCTAGATTTTTTTGAATATGGACAAACATTTGTCCAAGTTCATTTTGAATGAGTATTTTTAATATTTTTATATTATTTAATAATATACAAATATTATTTTTAAAATAAATCTAAATTTTCATTACTTAAGTTGTTATTATTGTTAAATCATTTTAGATATTCACATACTTAAACGATATAAAAGTTTAAAACACAAACTTTTCTATATTTCACTTTTGAGAAAGTTTTATTAATTATCTAATTAAACATAATTTTATTTAGTAATAGAAACCCAATTTAAGAACACTTTAGATTAATTATTTAATTAATAAAAATATTATTTAATTATAAAAACACAATTTAAGGAGACTTTAGATTACTTATATAATTAATCAAAATCTTATTTAATTATAAAAACACAATTTAAGAATACTTTAGATTGTGATAGTATTTTTTTTCCTCCCACTTAGAACTTATTTTTTTAAAAAAAATAGTATTTATTTTAAAACTTTAAATTTCGTTTAAAACATGGAATTTATTTTTTAAAATTTTATATTATTATTATGAAATTAAAAAATTTTATTAGATATAAACTGTCACAATAAACTTAGATAAATGGTTGTCCAGATTCAAATAAAAAAATCCTAAAATTCAATAAAATTTATAAAAAAAATATATAAAAATTCAAACAAATAGTGAAAAATTTCTAAAATACCTAGAATTTATTTTTAAAATATTTTTTATATTATTATTTTTGAATTATAAAAAAAATAAAATTACTAGAAGTACGCGTTCATAATTTTAGATGTGCTCATGGGCCGGGCCGGGCCAGTCTTAACTAAAAATTAGGCCCGTTTATTGGGCTCGGGCCGGGCCAAAAAATGGGCCTAAAATTTTGTCCAAGCCCGACCCAGATAAAAATACTAAAACCCGAGGCCGGCCCAAACCAGTACCAGTATTAATTTTTTATATTTTTTATATAATTTTTAAATATATATAATACATTAAAAATACTAAAAATATCAAAATAAATATTTCTCAACAAATTAAAAATAAATTTTAAAAAATATGTAGACTTAAATAACACTAAGATAGATGCAACTTAACAAACAAATGCCTCTAAAATAATAACAAAATTAACAAATGCCTTTAAAATAATAACAAAATTAACAATAAAATAAGTTTTATACAAGATCTAAACAATAACAACAAAATAGTAGCGACATAATAGTAAAATTGTAGCAAAATAGGGAGAAAACAACAAGAAAATAACATTCAAAAATAAAAATAAAAATAGCAGATTTTTTCGTCATTTAGTGAATTCGGGCCTGACCCGGGCCAAAAATGCCTTACCCGAGGCCCTGCCCGTTTTTTAAACGGGCTTTATTTTTTTGTCCAAGCCCATTTTTCGAGCCTATATTTTTGTCCAAACCCTCCCACATTTCGGGCGGGCCTTCGGGCAGGGCCGGGCCGCCCAACCCATGAGCAGGTCTATTCATAGTGTACATGGACAATTTATTGTCCAAATTGATCTGAATTTAGAGAACCATTGGTCCAAGATCATTATACACATAAATTAAAAATATTAAAACTCAAGAAAAATTATAAAAATATAAAAAAACTAACAATTTTATAAAAACATCTTGAATTTAAAAAAATATATTTTTATATTATTATCTTTTGAAATTATAAAAAAAAATTACTAGAAATACACATTCAAATGAAGCTGGTCAACAATATGTTGAAGTTGATTATGTATGTAAAATAAAAATAAAATTCTCAATTTTTTTTTAATTTTCAAAATATATATTTTTAAGACATGTGTCAACATTTTATTAGCTTACAATAAAAAATTTAATAATGTTATCGTCTTGACTAATGATTTTCAAATTTAAGTATAATTAAATTAAAAAAAATCAATTTAATAAAGAACTTTTGTTGTTATTGGTTACATTAGCAAAAGCAAGGCAAAGTGAAGGAAATATAATTAGGTAATGCATGCATGGTTGGGTAGAGAATTGAGTAGTTGGCGCAAACTAGTATTGAGTAGCTGTCATTATAATGAGGTTATGGGCTTGAAATAAGCCACTACTAAAAATCTGGATGTTGAATAGTAAATTAAAATTGTAATAATTAATCCAGTGATTAACTCGACCTTTGACACCATTGTGAGGAGCCTGGTTTTTATTCTCCTTCCCTTTGCTCGGCCTTTCACATTCCCCAAAAACATACACAAAATCTTATATTTGCTATCTCCATTTACATTCATATTCATTTGAAAGTTCAAAGCAAGAGCATCCACATGTGAGAGATCTTTTCTGCAACACATGAATGGATTAAATTCAAAGCTTTTGGATGAATGAAATGGGCAATTTGAATCACCATTCGCCACGTTCCAACACATTCAGAAAACGTATTTGTCCCTTGTGGACTACCCAATGGACACCAACACTTCAATATTCCAATTTTGATGGATTTTTATATACAATTTCTTCATTTGTTTATTTTGTGAGTTCCTTATATTTTTTTTATTTTTCATTTTACTTAATGCAGTCAAGAACATCTTTTTTTGGCTGTCTCTCTGTAATTCTTAAATATTCGTTGAGATAAAATGATGGATCCATGGACTTATGTTTGAGTTTCAATATTTCCCAACACAAAAATTCTATGGAAGAATTAATGAATGGAAGATGGGGTGACCCATGGGGTTCCCCAACAGCCCATTGGTGATGCATGTAGCAACTCGTGATCATCTCCTGACATGATTAAAAACAAGATACATTGTTTGCTGTATCTATGAGTAGGACACGTGTTACTGTTTTTTATTTTTTTTTATTTTTTTTTACAGCTGGGGTGGATGGAAAAGGAAAATAAAAAGAACAAAAAATGGTATCTTTGAATTCTTTCACCAAATTTATATGAATTTTTAATACGCTGCTAATTTATTTTTATGTATATAACGTGTGCATATCATTTTCATTTTGTGGTTTGTTTAATTATATTTTCCATATTTTTAAAATCCTAATTTATTTCATCCCGTTTCGTTTACCTAATGCATTAAAATATAAAAATATTATTTAAATAAATTGTAATAGTGATTCGATTTCGTTTTATTATTTAAATAATATGTCGACGCATTAACTCTCAAACCTATTTAAGATTTACATCCGAGCAACTACGAAATTTTTTTAAAAGAATATTTGTTTAAATAATGTATTTATTTAAAATAATTAATCTTATGTTAAGTGTTTTTCGTGTGTCCTTTGGATGGCAAAGTTATATATTTATATAATATGGTTACTGTTACTAGATGTGATATCGTAGGTAGGTTTCATGCATGTCAACGCATACCCTACTCTAGGTTTAACATGTGTTTATACGATGTGGGTTCACCTATGGGATGGTATGAGAACCCACATCGTGCGGTCTCATGGGAGGGCGTGCGTGCCTTACACACGAACACACAGTGTCACGCGAACTTGAAGTGCAAACTGTGTAGAATCCGACTCAGATCCAATCGTGTTACAGGCGATAATAATGAGTATCATAACAATTTTTCTCCCACCTGGTTCAAAGAAGAGTTATAAAGTGACTCTTTTGGAAACTGGTTCTATGATACGAGAAATAACATAAGGAGAAATTTATTGAATACGCTTTATACTTTAACCTGCAACGTATACTTCGCCATGTGCCAAGAAGAGGTACAATTGTACGTAGTTGATTGTGCCCTTATTCTTGGATACATAAATAGTTAAACTGCAAAAAAAAAAAAAAAAAAAAAAAAACCCTTTTAAAAGGTGGTCCTTTAAAAAGGAGGTTACCTGAGCCCTAAAAATTACATTGTTTGAAGCTGAGATTTTGGAGAAGAAACCATTGTTAAGAAGAACAGTTTCAAAGGTAATCTTGTAACATCCCGAATTAGGGCCTAAACGAAAAAATAGTTTTAAAACCACAAATTCGAGGTAGAAATATTTCTATCAATAAAGTTTTAAGGTCTCCTGTGCAATCTAATAACTGTGTGAAAATATCAACGAGAAATTTTACCGATAAGGTGCCCAATTAAGTTATTAGGATTAAATTGTACTAAGTGAAAAACATGTGTCCTAGTTAATATATGGGGCTTATATGTGATGGGATTATATGTTGTTATAGACAAAAATGGACATAGGAGGGATAAAATATCAAGGTTTTAATGGAAGGGCATTTTGGTCCATTGGTTATTAAAAGAATTAAAAGGGAAAAATAGTCAAAAATTATTTTCATCTTCATCCTCCTTGGCCGAAAATCACAAAAAGCCATAGCTAGGGTTTCTTTCATCTTTCAAGCTCAAAGTAAGTGCATCCTAGCCCCGTTTTTAAGGTTCTTTATATTTTTGAAATCCTCGTAGCTCGATTTAGCTATTTCTACCCTTAATTTGAAATAGGGTTCATGTTCAAAAAATACCCATGAATGGCATGCTTGTGCTTTGATGTCTAATGGAAGAATAAGGAGGTTTGAGGTGTGATAAACAACTTTTACTAGGTGGTTTTTGGTGAAATTGATAAAAAGAACCTAGTTGTAAAAGTTGTAAAAACTATGTGTAAGTGTGTGAATAAATGAAAAATATGGGTTGGTATAAGAGAGAAAATGATTCGGCTAGGCTGAATAATGAGAGAAAAATGGGTACTTTTCATTTTACGAGCCTAGAGGCAATTTTGTAATTTTGTGAAACTTTAAGGGCAAAATTGTAATTTTGCCATAGTGTATTTTTTGGACTGAATTGAATAGTGCGTGTATTAAACGAGTTAAATGTGTTATTTTAGATCAAGAGGAATGAGGAATAGGCCTTAACCAAGGAAAAGGCAAGGTTGTGGATTAAATCGCAAATAGTCACATTTTGCACTGAGGTAAGTTGTGTGTAAGTAATTCAACAATTCCATTATTATTGCGCTTAATAATTAATATTCTATGATATACGTATGATTGCCCTAATGAAATTAGCTTGTGACGATTTAATGAAAGTTTGGTGATATCCTTATATCTCAAAAGTCCCGGGTGACCCTGAGGAATGCTTAGGATTCGGATATCATGACACCACGATTAATGAGAGCCAGTGTAAGACCATGTCAGGGACATGGCATCGGCGTTGATATGTATGCCCATGTAAGACCATGTTTAGGATATGGCATCGGCATCGATATGTGATTTCATGTAAGACCATATCTGGGATATGGCATTGATATAAGATTTCATGTAAGACCATGTCTAGGACATGGCATCGATATGAGGTCTCGTGTAAGACCATGTTTGGGACATGGCATCGACACCGACATCAGACTTCGTATAAGACCATATCTGGGATATGGCATCGATATGCAGGCCCATGTAAGACTATGTCGGGAACATGGCTTTGGCATTCTATTTGGTGTATGATGATTCCGAATGTCCTTTAGTATTTAGGGTAATCCAACGGGCCATTCAATATTACGATTAAGAAGTGGGGAAGAATGGGTAAGAATGTATAGTACAGGTATGTACGTAAACATCATGAGTATTGGGCTCGATTCGTGCTGGGAAATTGGTATGGGTATAAAAGATTAAGATAAGCTTGATGTTCAAATACACTTATTATCAATTCTCAATATGTTCATTATGTGTAATATGATAAAGCAGTGGTAAATGGATAGTATGTTTAATCCATGAGTTTCATGACTTATGTTGTTTATTATTTGCACATGACTTACTAAGCTATATGCTTACCTTTTTCTCTCTTTTCCTTTTTCTTTTAGCATCGTCAAGCTAGCTCGGGGATTGTAAACGTCGGAGCTCGAGTCACACTATCAACAAATCTTCTAGGGTATAATTGGCTTATTACATTTAAGTATGACATGTATAGGAGACTTAGTATTTTGTTATATGTGTCATACTGGTTAGTCAAAGTGATGGCTCATTTTGGTATATTATTCCATTTTGTATATGGCCATGAAATATGGTTCATATTGATTATTGGGTTGAAATCCCTAAATATTGATATATACATGACATGTGTTATTACCCTTATGGTGTGTGCCAAAATGGTTAATAAAATATGGAATTTATGCTTGATGGATACATGATGTCAATGACATATGAGTGTGTCCAAGGGTTGCTAAGGGTGACAAGAGGGCTTGGAAAATAGCCTCAAAGTTATCCACACGGGTAGACACACAGGCATGTGTCTAGGCCGTGTGTGACACATGGTTTGCCCTATGGACATGTAGTCGGGCCGTGTGTCCCCTGCACCCTAGTGTTACAAGTCAGTATGCATGGTAGTAAACACACGGACAGAGACACGGTCGTGTGTCTCAGTCATGTGGAGAACACGGCCTTAGGACATGGGCGTGTACCCAGGCCGTGTAAAGTCTGCACCTTAAATGCGAAAATTAAATTCACCACACGGCCTATCACACGGGCGTGTCTTTGTGCCCACAGGGGCGTGTGACCCTGTTTTATGAAAATTTTTCTAAAGTTTACGGTTTAGTCCCGAACCACCCCGATATATACTTTGGGCCTCGTAGGCCTGTAATAGGGACAAGTTGCATGTGTATGTACAATTTTGTATTCAAAAAAAATTTTTTTATGGCTCGGTTCTATAAGTATGTTTATGTTTTAGCCGATAAACCCGATGCCCGTCCTGGCGTTGGATTTGGGTATGGGGTGTTACAAATCTTCCTAAAATTTCCATCGTTCTTTCGATTTTTTTCTACTTTAATTAGAACGCCATAGCTAGGACTAGAAGAAGTGGTTGTATTATTTAATACATCCTTTCGTGACACCATGAAGTGAGTACTCTGGTGGAGGCTAAGGCCTACATTTGCACTACGAAGGTGGAAGAAATGAATCTCATTTTGGCTGCTCGAGAATTCAAATACTGAACTTCGCTTACAACTTTGCTTACGTACAATGATAGAGGCAAGCTTTCATTTACAACTTAGCTGAAGCTGGCATGGTCAGTGTGAGGCTTGTTGAAGGTATAGGCGAAGTAGAGATGAATAAGAGGGAAATTGAAAATGTTCATCAGTCTACCATGGAGGCACTAAAAAGGGCTCACGAGTTGCATGCGAGCTTGGATAAAGATAATAGGAAATTATTGGAGCAGAATAGGAGATTACAAGAGCGTCTTACATTTGCCCAAAAAGATGTTGAAAAATTACATAGGGAGACCACAAGTGAGTGAACTGACAAAAGTGTCCTGAAAGCCACCATAAAAAGCATGGATGAACAACACAAAGTTGTTATGGCTGACCTAGTGAAGAGTCATGAAGAAGCTTTGGAGAAGTTCAAAAGGGAAACTATACAAAGTAGTTGATTTAAAGTTTAACTTCTTATTGCATGCTCAAGTAGCTGGTGGTCCCTTCGATACTCGTAGAGTTAATTTTGATGCTCTTAGTGAGTTTACTAGTGCTCAATTGGATTTTGACGTTCACTTCTCTTTTAGAGCAGCTCGGGAAGAATTTGTATAAAAGTAGAAACAGTACTTAATTCACTGAAGATTCTGTTGAAACTAGTGTGGCTTCTACAGTTGGGTGTAAAAGTGATGGAATTGAAGGAGAGAATGAAGAAAAGGGTGAAGTGCTCGCCAATCCCCAAGACACCAGTGCTAATTCATAATTTGCTTACCTTTATTGTACTTACTTCTTTGAAATATGAAATAAAAAATCTATGTTTGTTTTATATTGAAACATTGTAACGATGTTGTTTTTAATTGTAAATTTATTTAAGTAAATTGTATACTCAAATTGTTAGCATAAATAAGATAAAGAGTAAATACTATGAAAACAATTAACTCCAATAAAATTGTTAATGATATTAAATTGAATGAACACAGGTTGCGATCTTAAATCAACTAATTTTAACAATATAAGCTGTGATCTTAAATCAACGAGCAGTTTGGAGTTGCGATATTAAGTCAGAAAACTTAATAGAATTGTTCATGATCTAAAATCGAATGAACGTAGGTTGCGATTTGAAATCAGCGAACCTTAATAATATCAGTTGCGATCTTAAATTAGCGAGTTGTTAATTGTTCATGATCTAAAATCGAATAAACTTAGATTGCGATATTAAATCAATGAATCTTAATAATATCAGTTGTGATCTTAAATCAGCTAACTCAAATAAAATTGTTCATGTTTAATAAAGTAGACATCATTTACAAATAACATATCTTTATCGAAAGAAGGATAGATTGTTCACACATAATATTTATTTAAGTGCCATGCATTCCATGTGCGTGGTAGCATAGGACCCTCCATCTTTGCTATTCTGTAAGCTCCATAACCTATCTTTTCTATGACCTTATAGGGTCATTCCTAATTTGGGGTCTTTTTCTTTGTTGCGATGTTGGAAAACTAGCCTTAGTATTTTTTAAAACAAGATCACCAACTTGAAACTATTTTTACATGACTTTGATATTATGGTATCGAACAACTTGTTAGGCTCGTGCTGCATTCCTAATCTATGTTGTCTCTTTAGCTTCATTGTCTAAGTTGAGTCGAATGGCCTCTTGATTTCTCTTTAGCTTCATTGTCTAAGTTGAGTCGAATGGCCTCTTGATTATCACCCTCATCAAAATGAATTGTTCCATGAGATCACATACCTATCTTGGTAGGGATTACTGTTTTTGCTCCATGAACAAGTGAGAATGCAGTCTCTCTAGTTGATGTATGAGGTGAGGTTCGTTGGGCCCAAATAATTCCTAGCAACTCTTCTAACTAAGCACATTTGGCTTCATCAACCTTTTTCTTCAGAGCTATTAGAATCTTTTTATTCATTGCTTCTACTTAACCATTTGTTTGGGAAGTCTTTACAAAACTTTGAGCGAGAGCAACCTGTAGATCCTTACATAAATTTTTGAATTTTCTTTGAAATTGGGTTCCATTATCTGTTATAATCAGGTGTGGGATGTCAAACCTACGAACAATGGATTTCCAAAGAAAAGACTTCATTTGTCTCTCCATGATTGTAGCTAGAGCTTCATCATCTATCCATTTAGTGAAATAGTTTACAACTACTACTATGAATTGCTTCTGAGATGTAGCTATTGGAAATGGGCCCAAAATATCTATTCCCCAAGTTGCAAATGACTAAGGGCTAGACATTATTTGTAGATGCTCTGCTGGTTATCGATGTGCCAGATTTTGATAAATATCTAGTTAAGGCTAATGAGAATTTTGTTAAAGATTTTGATATTTTATTATGGTGGAAAGTGAATAGCCTTAAATTTCCCACTTTTTCAAAAATGGCCAGAGATATGTTAGCTATACTAGTTTCTATAGGTCCTTCAGAGTCTGCATTTAGCATCAGGGGCGTGTGCTTGATCAATTTAGGAGTTCTTTAACTCCTAAAATTGTACAAGCTCTTGTGTGTACTCAAATTGGATTAGGAAATCATCATCACAAGAAAACATTAAAAAGATTGAAGAACAAACCCAGGAGCTTGGCAAGATTGAAAATGGTGTATTTATTTTTAATTTAATAGTTTCAATTTTTTATCAGTTCATTCAACCTCACACCTATTTAATGACAATATTTAATTCAACTCCATTAAAACATGATAGTATATAATTCAACCTCGAAATTCGATTGTACACTCCCACACACTCCCATTTTCAATCCACTACATCACACATATATAATGATATACTCCCAAATACAGTATCCACATTTGATGGTACACACCCAAACACTCTCATTTGATGATAATCTCAAAAAAAAAATTCTTATCCAATTACAATACCACAACCAAATAGCTTCCATATATATAAGCTAAGGGGGTGTCAGCAATCAGTATCCCAGCACTCAATTTTTTTTTCAAATTTGGTATAAGGATGCCAGCCATAAGTGCGCCAGCACCCAAAAAAAATTATTTTTTTAATGTGAAAAAGGTGATGCCAGCCATCTAGTTCCCCTAACTCAATTTTTTTATCTGATAAAGTGGGTGTCGACCACCAGTGTGCCAACACTCAAAAATAACTATTTTTTTAATATTATAAAGTGGTGTCAACTACTTATCTCCCCAACCAACTTTTTTTCCAAATACTAGTATAAATGTACACTTGTGTACTACTGTTTGAAAAAAATACATAGGTGTCAGCTATTAAGTCACCCCCAACCTCAAAAATTATTTTTTTTTAAGCCTGACACAATTATCAGGCAATGATTGGGTCAAAAATCAAGGTGGTGCCGACCATTAAGTCCCCCAACCCCATTTTACTGTTCACATTAGATTATTTGGGTGATTATTTTTTAACATAGATCATTTTTGTAATTAAAAATTTTTTTGGGTCATTTTGGTAAAATAACCAAGGTCCCTCTTCCCTCACCACCACCAAAGTAAGTTTCAGTTTCCTTTTTTTTTTGAATTAATATTTTTAATACTAGTTTAATATTTTTAAAGTATGTTATATTTTATTAAGAAGTTAGCATTTAATTTATTATCTCTGAAAATTAAATAAAAAATATGGTTAATTTTTTTTAGTATAGCTAATTATATTAGTAGAGGCTTGTACTAATTAATTTGTATCTTTAATTTTTTATATTACAAACTTTTGGATAATTCCTCCTTCCGCTAAAGATCTCCCAAAAAGAAATTAGGTATTTATTTATTTTTATTATAATTATTAATGTTTTAAAAATTGTGTTAAAAGTTTAATTTTTTTTAGATATGTAGTTATATTTTATTTCACATTTTTATTAGTTGATATTATTTTTTAATATAAATTTAGATAAAATTAATAATTTAAGTATTAGTATAAAGCGTTATTTTTATATTGTTTATTTGTTAAGTCGAATAAGAAAATTTTAATTGTTTTTATAGATATCGATATGAGTTATTTAATTACGGCAGAAGATCACGGAGTTAGGATGATCCATTTACTGATAAGAGAATGTTCTAATGTTGTACTTATTTTCTAGCATAGTTAAATGTGATTTTTTTTAATTTAATTTCACATTCTTAACCAATTTTGTAATATGATTAAGGTCCGTACCACGTGTTGAGGCCGCATGGCAATGGTCTGAGCTACCGACCGAACGCACGGATTATGCCTACTTATATGCCACGGGATTTGGATTAGCGATATTAATCAGTGTGTTTGAGTTGAAGGCTGACTTAATATCGACACTAGTTGAGAAGTGGTGCCCAGATATGCACACATTTCATTTACTATGTGAGGAATGCAGCGTCACATTGGAGGATGTCACAATGCAACTAGGGCTTCCTATGGACGATGATGCAGTAACCAGTACAAGTGGAATAGCAGATCCTGCCACTCTCTGTTATGACTTGCTTAGACGCTCTCCTAGTTATAATACTAATAAATTTATGAGTTTAAAATTTCTGTAGCTAAAGGCAAATTATGAAACATTATCAGATTATGTGACTGAGATGGAGAAGATACAGGCTACTCGAGCCTATATACTACAACTTATATGGGGGTTACTTATGCCGGATTCCAATAATAATAGAGTTCACTTGATGTACCTGCCATTACTTATTAATTTTCAAAATGTTCGTTCATACAATTCGGGTTTGGTAGTACTAGCCATGTTATATCATGAGCTTTATCGGCCGACAAAGTATAGAACTGTCGATATATATGGCTACCTAATACTGCTACAATCTTGGGCGCTATACAGGATGCCATTTCTAGCATCAGTGGGTCACCAAGTACATGTGTTCCCACTTGTGAATAGGTAAATAAAATTTAAACTTGGGTTAAGATTTTTTTTCATGAAAATATTTTCTAACGAGTTTAGTTTATATTTTTAGATTGTATAGTTGTCCGAACATCAAGAAGTCAAAAACACTCATTATATACCGACAGATGATAGAGGGATACACTAGGGATGGGGTAATTTATTTTTAAAAAATTAAATTATATTAATATCATGTAATTAGTTTATTTATTAAATTACATTATAATTAGTATTCTAACCATGTATTTAATTGTGCAGTTCGTGTGGATGTCGTATATCGCGCAGGATGTTGCTTCCGTCATTACTCCATCGGTTAGCAAACATGCAACTGTGTGGTGTGTCAATGCACCAATTATAAAATTTCAAATGATTGAGTGATATGCCGAGGATAGGGTGCTCTGTCAATTTGGGTGTAGTAAACATATTCCGGATGTTCCTATACAATTGAGAAAAGATGTCCACGAAATTGACTAGAAAGTAAAACATGCAAAGAATTGGGTATTAGAGCATCAACCATATATTGTGTTGTGGAACACTCGGTTGGAGAGAATACCTTATTTAGTGTCATGTTATCCTAACTTTACTCCCTCGAGGGACTACTAGGAGTGGTCCGTAAAGAATGGGTTGCCCTACTTATACGATGGTCAATTGATGTTAGTCCCTCTACATACGGAACAATGAGGTCCTATACAATCCCGTCTTCGACAAAAATCTCCTCCACCACTCAAACCCGAGCCCCAGCCTGATCTGACACCTTCGATGTCATCTACACAATTAACCGGCAATTCCAATCACCCAAAGATGAGGGGTTGGCCCCAGTCCGAGCTGACACCTTTATTATCATACACACACTCGACCGATAGTTCCTATTACCTGGAGATGGAGGGTTGGAATTTTGCCCTAAAGTACTCGGGTTATGCAATAGACCCGGATATGGGAGATTGCAGTTCTTATCAACAGCTGATCTCATCAACGATGTTTGACATGTTTAACTCATCCCCACCCCAATACTACACTACTCACGAGCAAACGTTTGTGACCAACGATTTTTTGAGTTTGCTCAGTACACTTCAGGGATCGCCTATGAGTGATGACACTGTAGTTTCAAGTGAGATGGATATTGACCATCGGGAGCACTCGCAATGTCAAAGAAGGCCACTACAACAATACACTCCATGGACAACCTCGTCAAACCATAGATTTTGACGGTTTTAATTCAAATAATTTGATTTATTGTAATGATCCGTTTATTTAAAATTTGAAATATTTTATTTCAAACTAAAGTTTGCCTCATATTAATGAAATTTTTGAAATAAGTTCATGCAAATATACGTGGCCATCAAGTAGCTAGAGTTCATTCAAATATTTTACAAGTTCATCTAAATATTTGAAGTTGATACAAGAATGAAAATTCAATATAAAAACAGAAACATAATGCAAATATATGTAAATAATTGAAGTTGATACAAGAATAAAAATCAATACATAAATAACATTCTATTCGGCCGAGACAACTCTTCTAGGTGGTAGCCTCGATGCGGGCATTTGCTTCAATTATGACTCACTGGTCTGCACACACTACAATATTTAGTGTCGACCCTTTCCCTTATGTCCATGTCATTTCTTATCCGAGTGACATGCAGGCGATCTTTGGGCTTCTTACGGAGATTGCGGTCTGGGACCAACTTGAAAGTCAGCAGGGGAACTTCCCACATTGACACATCTCGCATTGTTAGGAACTCGTTTCCCCAAATATGTAACGTACGTTTCAGTGTGTGTAACTCATCGTTATATTGTTCGACATTGATAGAGGCACCAGTGCATGTCGCAACAACGTGCGCACACAGGTAATGAAATGTCTAGAATATCCCACAATCACATCGCATGTTTAAGACATCAACTCCGTATGACCTAGGTGGGATACTCGGTCGATAACCAATAGTCTCTATCACCCGTAATGTTGAGATTATAATTAAATGTTCATGGTTCTCACTTTTTAGCTGTTGACCGCCATTGCCTTCCTAACATCCTCGACGTACAAGAACCCCGCATTTATTTGATTTACTTGTCTCAACCTTATTCTCGGCATCAGTGTAGCCATCCGGTAGAAAGTATACAAATACAATTGAGAGATACCGTGTACGTTTCAATACCGTATTAACGGCCTCCACTAGATTGGTGGTCATATGACCATATCTCAAACCATTATTGAAACTTCGAGCCCATTGTTAGGGCTTCATACTAAAAACTACTGTTGTAATGTAATAGTCGTTTGACCATGCATATCAGCTTTTGAGTCAGCCCATCTCCATCTGAATCGATGTAGCTCCACTTCATACCCTGATGTTACATGTCGTTTGGCAAATTATAAACATATGGAACACAAAAATGAGATAGATAATCACCCATCTTCATAACTTGTCTTCGTCAATCCGCATTTCTAAAATCCTTGTTGAAGTTCACCGCAATGTGTCTGATGCAGTAGACAGATTTCCATGGAACATTCGAATGCCCAGTTGTGGCAACTAGCCTCTTTAATCTATTGGAAATGATGCAAACGTTGTCTTAAGTGACAACATATCTTTGCAAGTTCTCAAAAAAATTGTCATGACTTTGAGTTCTCTCCTTGGACGATGGAAAAGGCTATCGACAGAATGTTCCAGTTTTCGTCTTGTACAACCACAATAAAGAGGACCTGCGTATATTTTCCGTACAGCCAGGTCCCATCTACCTGCACAAGTACCTTATAGTGGGAAAAGGTCTGAATGCAGTGACCGAATGTCTAAAACATACAGTGAAAGGTTATTTTCCCTGTATGTAGTTGGTTGCCCTGGTCGTGATAAGGCAATGTCTGCAACTTAACGATAGTCCCTAGAACGTACTCTCGCATTGTGAAAATCCACCCTTGCAGTTTATTGTACGGAGCGCCCCAATCTCTATACAACTGATCCATGGCCATCTATTTAGCCAACCATGCCTTCCGGTATGAAACTCGGTAGTGGAACCATTCTTACATTTCAGTAATCAGCACTGATATAGTAACGGTGGAGTTGTCTTTAACCATTGCCAATATGTAGTTGTAGATGGTTTTTAAGTCAAGCTTCCAATGGTCCTACATCATACGAGCATAAGTGCCTATATGAAGCCCAACATATTTCCGTATCTCCCACAATTAGGATCTATAGATAAATGCAACTCGTACTCGCCACTTGCACCCTTCTGTCAACTTCCAACATTCATCAACATACATCATCGATTTAGAGTCAGCCATCATTTAGTTAACAGAAACCTTCAAACTATTGTGTTTGATGGCATCGACACACTCGTCTTTGCTCATGAATCTTTGACCCACAAATAAATCTTCTGATTCAGGATCTTTTAACATCAAGTGACCAACTATGATGTCCAAGTCCTCAAGAAACTTAGAAGTATGCATTGTATCGGGATCGACGATCGACATATACACCTCAGGATCAATTCATATAATGATGCCACGACTTGGGTTTTTGACCGAAGGGATGTGGTCATTTCTACCATCTGGTCCTTTGTAGTCGATATCGTTTGTGATATAATCTAAGTCGGGGTCACTAAAATCTTCACATTCATGATCAGAACAATCATTATTATCGGATTCATCTTCACCAAGTGCATTGATTTCAATAATGACTGGATGTATCTGTAATCCACCACCGTACTGATTTGGAAATCCAACGTTGAGATCAATGTCAAAACTGTGCACAGACGACCTGGGAACCTCTGTACGTGGGTCTTCAACTCCATATTATTGACTTAATTGTGTTACATTTTCAACAGGCTCTACATCTTCTAACTCAGTAAATAATTGAATCGGTTCAGTGTTTAACCTCCCTAGTGGGCAATACAATGCGACCATTGTCTCGGTGTTGTTATTGTCTAGAAGTTCCATCTCAGTAAATTTGATAGGATTTGACAAAACTAGAAATTTGTATAATAGTTTTGTCATCCTCCTTCCATAACGCCGAGAAATTTTTTCACTGACATTCTTTTTCATATCATTGACGGACACATTCCTATTGAATCTCATCCTAATTTTTTGACGAGTTTCAAAAATACAATCAACGATTGTTTCTAAAATAACACCATCGAAACAAATTGCTGCAAAAAAATTGATTCTCCATATTTTTTTAAATTAAAAAATAAAACCAAAAAAACTTAATAAAATAACAATAAAAAATATAATAATTAAACCATAGCAAACAAGATAAATTGTAATATAAAAAATTAAAATGCCAAAACAATTAGTGAAGAAACTTAACTAAACTTAACTACAATGGATGAGGGAGGGAAGGAGCTTTAAACTTGTTAAATATGACTCTTATTTTCAGTCAAATTTAAGAAACAATCTTCTAGTTAAACTTTGTTTATTTGTTTCAATTAAACTCTGATTAGTCTAGATTATTTTATTATTATTTGACCTATGAATTTAGCTTATAAATAGGCTCTTTTACAACTTTAGAAAATACACCCATTATAGATTAGAACTCATAACACATTTAGAGAATTTTGTGTTTACGTTTTGAGGGTTCTTTATTTTTGGGTTTTTGGGGTTTAATTTTTATCTCTATCTTTTATACTCTTCGTTCTTTTGCCATTATAGTAAAATTATCTTTGCTCGTGGTTTTTTATCCTCTTTGGAGGAGTTTTTCCACGTTAAATTTGTGTGTTCAATTTCTCAATTTCTTCTGCTATTTTTACTTGTTCGTTGCTTAATCGGTCGATTCCTAACAAGTGGTATCAAAGCTAGTTCAATTTTCATAGATCAGCCCATTCAGATATGGCAGCAACAAGGTTTGAAATTGAGAAGTCCGATGGTGAGACAAATTTCAATCTTTGGCAAGTTCGAATTATGGCAATTCTAGTACAATCCGGTTTGAAAAAAGGTTGTTACCGAAAAAAAGCCTGAGAATCTAAATAAAACAGAATGGGAAGAGCTTGATGAAAAGGTTTTATCTGCAATCCAGTTGTGCCTCACGAATACGGTATTGCGGGAGGTATTGATGGAGAAGACCTCATTTGCCTTATGGAAAAGGTTAGAAACTCTTTATGCGACTAAGTCTCTGGCTAACTGTTTAGTGTTGAAACAACGACTATTTACGTTTTGCATAAATGAATGTGAGCTTTTTAAAGATCACATCAGTCAATTTATTACTCTTTTAAATTATTTAAAGAACGTTGAGGTTCATATTGATGATGAAGATCAAGCTATGCTATATTGTGCTCTTTACCCCCTTCATACAAGTCTTCTAGAGAGACCCTGATTTATGGTAGAGACAAACTCTCGTTCGAATATGTGAAGGGTCATTTGTTAAGTAGAGTCAAACTCGACAATGAGCTTTATTTTGATAGCAAGACAGATAGGCAAGCTTCCATTTTGATAACATAAAAGAAACGAGACAAAAGGTATCGCTATTGTAAAAAGTTAGGTCACGTCAAAGCAGATTGTTATAAACTACGAAATAAAAGAGCTGCTGAGAGTAACGAGGAAGATGTAGCTGGTGCTAATTTGGCCGATGAAAGCGGTGATGATTTCTTGTTAGTGTCAACGAGTGATAACTCCAAGCTCACGTCCGAGTGGATCCTAGATTCGAGATGTTCTTTGAGTGGATCTTAGATTCGAGATGTTCTTTCCACATGTATCCCAATAAAGAATGGTTCTCCACATACAGTTCAGTTGAAGGTCGAGTTGTGCGCATGGGAAACGATTCATCTAGTAAGGTAATTGGTATTGGAACTGTTAAAATTAGGATACACGATGAGACGATTAGGACACTCTCAGATGTCAAGTATGTACCTGATTTACGAAAGAATCTCATCTCCTTAAGTATTTTAGACTTGAAAAGATGCAGAATCAACATTGAGTCGAGCGGCATTAAAGTATCTCGTGGAGCTCTCGTTTTGTTAAAAGGTAAAAGAACTGGTAGTCTTTATATTCTAGAAGGTTCTACAGTAACCGGTGAAATCGGACATCCCTCGTCCGTTACAGAGTCGAAGTCAACTCGTTTGAAGCGGAGGCAACTTGGTCATAGGAGGGAAAAATGTATGACTGTTTCGTTGAAAAGAGGTTCTCTTTTGGATACAGGTTTTGAAAAGTTAAGACACTGTGTTCGTGAAAATCAGACCCGGGTTAGTTTTGATTTGGCAGTGTACAAGTCGAAGGCTAGAAGTCTTCCAGTTTCTAAGCACAATTCGACTCAGTTAATTCTCTGCATGGTTCAAGATAGGCTCATGACAGGCTTTGGCAAAGATGGCGTTGTGAAAATAGGAGTCAAGGTGGAGATTTGTTAAATATAACTCATATTTTCAGTCAAATTTAAGAAATAATTTTCTAGTTAAACTCTGATTAGTCTAGATTATTTTTTTTATTATTTGACCTATGAATTTAGCCTATAAATAGGCTCTTTTAGAACCTTAGAAAATACACCCATTATAGATTAGAACTCATAATACATTTAGAGAATTTTGTGTTTACGTTTTGAGGGTTATTTGTTTTCGGGGTTTAGTTTTTATCTCCATCTTTTGTACTCTTCGTTCTTTTGCCATTATAGTAAAATTATCTTTGCCCGTGGTTTTTTATCCACTTTGGAGGAGTTTTTCCACGTTAAATTTGTGTGTTCAATTTCTCAATTTATTCTGCTATTTTTACTTGCTCGTTGCTTAATCGGGTCGATTCCTAACAAGACTTTTTTTTCTCACTGCAATGGATGTAGGGGGGTGGAGATCAAACCAACCCCTTTTATAATATAATATAATAATATAATAATCAAACATTTTTTTAACGATTAAAAAAATTGGTATAATAATTATTATATTAATTTTTTTTCCATTTCAGCTTTAATTTTTTTTAAAATATTTGGGTGCCACCTGACAGATTGACTGCACCAATAAAAAATTTATTATTTTTTATTTTTTTACCGTTACAGCTAAAAAATAAAAATATTTGGGTGCCGCCTGACACATCGACGGTACCAATAAAAATTATTTTTTCATTTTTCGTATACTGTTAAAAAACTCATATTTTTTTGTTAAATACGGGTGCCGCCAATTGGTCAGGCTGCACCTAAAAAAATAATTTTTTTAAAATTAAAGTGATGCCGCCAATTGATCAGGCGGTACTGATATTTCACTGTTGCATTTACCTATTCCGGTAAATATTAATCCCTTATCATATATTGATATTTATTTATTTATTTATATTATTTATGAAAAAAAAGCCCTTAGTATCATGTATTTAAATGGATAGATAGGTGTCCCAGACTGGTTGATAGCATGTGAAACTAAATAAAAAGAAATTTGACTATGAATTTGCAGTAGAGATTTCGAGAATGAATAGGCAGAAGATACCTACCAAATTGAAGATTCTGGGAATCCACCATTGGTGACCACTTTGCTGTCATATTTTTTGGCCATATATAATTCAAAAATCAGAAAAACAATTAAATTATTATTTTCTGTAGGGTCATCTTATTTCTCAAGTTATCACTTCTGTTTCTTTATTTCAATTGAATCAAAATTATTTAATAATTAAAATGTCACAATTAATATTTTAAAAATTCCTACCAGAATTACATTCAATGTTTTAATTAGTTAATTTACTTTTAAATTAATAAATAGAAGTTTTTAAAATATAAATTTTAAATAAAAACAAAATGGATCAAAAGTGAAAATGTTACAACTGTTGGTATCATATATTTACACACACGCACTAAAGTAAGGTCCATACACAATTAAAGTAAGTTTTGTTGGCAAAGTTTATTGGTTGACACTTGGCAATATAGTTGGGAAACACATGTAAGCTCCTCACCTGAATTTTAGTTTTCCAAAGAATTCTGTTAATTACTATAACAGCAATAAATATTTTGCATTGATTTTGAATTTGAATAATGGATTGAATGTCTTTTTTTTTTTCAAAAGAAATAAATCAATCTATTTTGTTTTTGATTTCCTATTCGTTGTCATGAAAATTCAATTTTTATTTTTTTTATTATAATATTTAGTTTGTTGAAGAGATCCATTAACACAGTATAAAATTAAAGTTGTTTTATATTTTTTAAAATTTTTTATATAATTACTATTTTAACAATTCAACTGTCATATTTAATGTTCTATTCATGTAAATTATACATGTCAAGTTTGACATAAATTAAATTTTTTTATAAAAAGTTTGATAATATATTATCCAATTTAACCTAATAAAAGATATATATTATCAAATTAAAAAAAGTTTTAACTATCCAAAAATTTAATAAAAGTTTTGATCATCACGAATCTAAAAAATATATTATCAACATTAAAGAATACTAGGCTTTTTTTTATCCATGCACTGCATCTGTTAATTGTATTTAATAATGAGATTTTATTAAAATGTTGTATAATTTTGTTATATTTTTATTAATGAAGTGAAAAACAACACTAACATATTGTTATAAAAATTTATATTTTTTAAATATAATAGTTGGAAAATTAATTGTAAATTATTATATATTTTTAAAATTTAATAGTTAAGAAAATTTTAAATATACAATAATACTGCAAAGAAAAAATTAGTATTAGTTAAAAGAATTAGTATATTAATAAATATAATATGCAATATTGTTATGCCACTAGAAATCTCAGAATCTTAAATAAAAATAATCGTGATTTAAACTCCAACTCCAAATATAGAAATTAGCAATATTGTAACTTTGAGTTGCAGTGATGGAGAAACACTCATGTTGCCCATAAGTTATGGTCTTCTTTAGTGTCCCATAAATCATAGGAGTGAGACCCTCCATTTTTGAGAATTTCTTGTAAATCAGTATATTATTTTCTTGTGAAAAAACAAAGATGAATGATAATTGTTTTAAAGACAGAGCAAAGAAGACTTTTGGTATGTTGGGTTAGGTGGTGATGTAAATTTGTGTCAAACTAATATAATTGTGTGATACCCCACACCCAGTCTAGTTACTGGGTACGAATGCAATACACTACATTCATTGTCAGAGTAACTCAGACTACTTATACTTTAAACCCAACATGAAAATCAATCATGAATATAATCAATCAAATTGTTTGAATTACTTAAATTCATCGTTAAGGCTAACAATTTAGAAACATTTTTAAATAGTTTCTAGGTGTTCAAAGGTGATCGGAACTGAATACGAATCTTCGAGGGTTGAAACAACTCAAAACAAGGGAGAGACCCTGTTCTGTCATACTTGTATCAGTACAACCTTAAATTTGTATCGGTACAACCTTAGATTTGTATCGGTACAAGTCTCAGGTACTGTTAAAATTTGCTTATTAACTTACTTGTACCAAAACAATTAGCCTCTTGTACCAAAATAACTATGTCAGGACCCAAAAATCACTTAAAAACTCACCTATTTTGACCTTAAACATTACCAAACCAAAATCATGACTTATGAAAATCAATAATCAAATTCTAAACACCATTCAAACTCGTCTATACACATTCAAATATTATGAACACCAATATGCTCAAAAGTTACCATATCTAAACATCAAATCAGCTTACTTGACAAGCAATCAACACACAAATTATGCATAATGTTCATATATGAATCATGGCATACCAAACATAACCACATAACCACATATACACATCATTAACACACATATATACTTAACTTGGATTACAAACCCAACAATGCCATCTATTCAAAATCATCAAAATGGAATCTAAAAATTATCGTTAACACTAGGTAAATATCAATTCAAAATTTAATATTTAAATGACAACACAAATATTGTTGATTTGAGAATTGAGAGTAATGGATGTGTTGATCAACACAACTCCATTAACCCTAATTGTCACTTGAGCATGGAAATAAATAAATTTGCAGCTGAGTAGTAATGCATATACAAATTAAGTAAGCATGCTATAAATTCATTTATAACCAAATCTGTGTTAAAGATCATTATCTCATAACTCATTTCTTTAATGTTTTCTCATGAATTTATGTCTCGTATATCAACATATTGCATTATCAACACATGTTACATTGTACTCAAGCACATTTTTAAATTAATGAGAAGAAACAAAAATTGGTCAAAGAAAAAACATCAACACATCATAATAAATACAACAATAACTTCTTAAATGGACCAATTGTTTTCAACAAACCAGTTCTTTTACTTTTTCAAATAATAACAATTTCTAAATTGATTTATAATACTTACAATGTACTTAATATAGTTTATTAATTATTAGTTGTAATTGCACTCTAAAAAAAAATTTCGAATTCAAAAAATTCCGAAAAAATTAATTTCCGTAAAATGAAAATGGAGAAAATTTTAGTTACACAACAAAATATAACTAAATATAATAGCCTTAAAAAGTTGCTCTTAAACCACTTTAATAGAATCCTTTCATTTAATTTAGGGTTAATGCACTATTTAAGCTTAAATTTGATAAGTGCTCTTAAATTGAGGTCTAAATTTTTTTTGTCAAAATTAATTCTTGAACTTGACAAATGTTAGGGTTTCAATTTTTTTTATCCAAGTTAGTCCTTAATATGTCCTTCAAAGAAGGTGGACCAAAAAAAGTTCAAACCTCAATGTAAGAACAATTGTGAAGTTGAAAGATTAATTTAGATAAAATAGAGTTTAAACCTTAATGTGAGAACAATTGCCTAATTTAGCACTAATTTAATCTTAAAAAATTTCAGCTCCTAAGAATTATTGTCAAGTTAAGACATAAAAAATAATTAACCCTTTAATTTATATTTTAGTACGTAAAGTAGTGGCAATTACTAGTTGTCGAAAGTGAGGAGTTTCTAAAACTCAATTTGTTTTTCCTTTGGGGGATTCAATTTCATACCTTACCAATAGAAGAGAAATTATATTATATGCTATTGTTGGTGAAAATTTCAGATTTCCCAAGGAATTAACTAAAAATATGGGTTAAAATCGGTAAAAGTATCATAAAGGCTCCTATATTAAAAGTTAAATTGCATTTTAGCAATTCTACTAAAAATATGGGCAAATTAGTCCTCGTATGTTAGCTCAAAGAGAAAATTGGTCATTTTGTTAAAAATTTCATCCATATTTGCTATTAAAAATGGGTTCCTATACGTCAACATAAGGTACACGTGGCACCATATGTCATTATCTAGTTATTCTATCATTCACACCAACTTTTAATAGTACAAAGGGATGAAGATTTTAACAGAAATTACCAATTTGCTCTTTGATCTAGCATACATGGACTAATTTGTCGATTTTTTTAGTAAATGGGGCAAATGCAATTTGACTTCTAGTATAGGGGTCTCCATGGTGTTTTTACAGGTTAAAACCCACTCCATTACTTTTTCGTTTATTAATATTCAACACAATAATCATCACCATTCAAATGTATAGGACCCATGTAGGACTTATGTTTTCTTTTTTCTTTTTTGAAAGGAAAATTTCATTAATTCATTCCATGAATGAGACCATACAATTCGGGGAAAAGAAAAAAAAAAACAACAAACACCCATTGTTGGTGATGAAGGATAAGCTCTATCAATAAGATAAAGGCTTCAATCTTAGCATCAATAGAACATTATGACATGTTGACAATCAACTCTGTCACAGCTCAAGTACGACATATCTAGAGTGATTGCAATCAGTTAACATCATGAGGAAATCAGCCCTCGATGGTCCCAAACAACAGTGCAAAATCAACAAAAAGGCTACACATCCACCAAAACTGAAAAGGACAATGACAAAATCATCCCTAAAATAACTTGCAAAAACAATATTATATACATAAGCAATACTACATGCATAAGTAAGACTAAAACACTTGTACTAAATAAGACAAAAACTTCTAAAAGTGAATACTTATTAAATAATGGAAAAAAAAAACAACAAAAAAAAAAAACATATAGTACTTAAGACAACATTGGTCTAAACGGACTCATGCAATCTTTTATTATTCTAAAATACTCCTAAAACATAAATAGATTAAGAAACTAATGAAAAGCCACCATTCGAATATCTACAACCAACTCAATTTCCAAGAGAAACTGTAGGTGGTCATAGAGATTTAATGAAAATAGACATTGTGATATCTCTCTATCGCAAATTGTGAATAGTAAAGATGTCTACAAAACAAATCTACAAATGGAAAAGAGAAACAACATAGGGAGTGAATGAGGAGAATAAAGAAAGAGAGAGTTAATAGGAGGAAGAAAAAGGTAGGCAGTAACTAAATAGGAGACTGGCAAACAATGGAGAAGAAACAAATGACTTGAAAAAAAATGATAGAACAGTTGACTCAAATGAATATTAAAACTTATTTATTAAATGTGAATATCAACTTGTTAACGATGATTAAAGAATAATGAGTAAGAACATTTTGACAAAATTTCCTTTTTAAAGAAAGTAAAATGATTTGTTTTTTGGAACCAAAGTAAAATGAAATATATAGGTTGAAACTGTAAATTCTGGTTTTCTCTTTCTGTAGTTAAAATAGAAATTGTCATTCATTAAAATTTGAAGGTAATCATGAATTAAAGATTCCGGTTGCATTTAGCGTTGAAATTTAAAAAAGGTTCACATTTGTGTTTGACTGATTCACGTAATTCGTTAATCGGAAAGAAGCTTAAGAATTCAAGAACTTATAGCAGGTATGCTGTACCAAAACACAGGCCCTTCCCTTTGGCCTTTCAAACTGGTACTGCCTGTTAGCTATAAGGACTTAATCCTGAATTTCTTTTCTAATCCTCAAGAGGCGTTGATATCTTGATCTGAATTTATATTTTTGATGTGCAGGATCCATTAACATGGCAAGCACAGAGCATACTTTATAAACTCTGAGAATTGAGTCAGTAGCAAGAGAACCAGCAGCACCAGGACAAGATTTCTTTTCCCATCTTGCACAACGGGAAAGAGAAATTCAAAAACTTCAAGCTCAAATCAAAGAGCTGAAAGAAACAGGGAAAATTCCAGAGCCAAGATTTGGCGACTGAAACCATTGAATTATTCCTTCAATAAGAAATGAAAGATTTCCTGAATCAGAAGGAATTTCCATCATCTTTCCAGAACCAGTCAAACGTACAAAACCAAGTACGTATGAAATTTTTCTGGAAATAAAGAAAAATGAAGCAGAGAAAAAGAAGAAGGAGAAAGAAGCAAAAAAGGCCAAGGAGCGTGAAAAGATTGAAGAAATTGAAGATCAAGTCTACCAAGAAGAAAAGAAACTTGGTAAAAGACCAATCATTGAAGAATCACCTCCTCAATCTCCTCCAAAACAAATCTCAAAATCCTTGATGATTCAAGAAGACAAGAATCCAATAACCACCTTTTTGAAAAGCTGCCATGAAGACACAATCCCAAAAATCTCAGCAGTTCAGATCCATGACTCATCTGAATCCGAAACTGAAAGTTCTTCCACTACGACATCAGAAGAATCTACTTCAACAAATGGTGAAGCAAACAATATTCCAAATATCCATGCAACCACAAAAGTTGAAGAGCCTGATGATGAAGAAATGGATGAACCAGAATCCTCAACAGCTCATGCAACAACAAACCAACCTCAACACTCCTCTGGAGGAAAAAACTTTACAATTGATGATTTACCACCAGAAAAATGGCCACAAAGACTTCAAGAGTTTCATTCCTGGCTAGAAACCAGAAAACTCAAAGAAGATAGCAACTATAACATTCTTATGGAATTTGTTTCCAGATTTACAGGAATGTTAAGAGACTGGTGGAATTCAATCAATCAACATGACCAGATGCAGTTCCTAGTCTTTCAAGACTTATCAGAACCAATTAGAATTCTCCATCAACATTTCATTGGAAATCCAGAAGATCTTCTTGTTTTAAGAAGAAGGGAATTCTATGCAAGAAAATGCTGTTCTTTTAAGAAGAAAGACCTCACAAAACACTTGAAAAAGATGTTCTAGTTATTCTGCGCTTTGGGTTTACACCCTAACCTTAAGCCAGTAATTTTATCCTCTCTGCTAGGACCAATTCAAATTGCTGTCAATCAAGCTCTCCAGCAAAGGAATAGAGACATTCTCCAACTCACAGTTGGTCAAATTCAGCAAGAAGTTTTTATTGCCTTAGAAGATATTTGCAACAGAAGAAAAGTCTTTAAGGACTATCTTTTGGGAGACAGAAGAATTGACCAAGCATGTGATGATTCTCATCTGAGATACAAGTGCCCAAAAGAAGGCCATTGTGATTGCCGTGTAAAGAAGAAGAAATACTATAAAAGGTTTCCTGATAAACCTTTAAAGAAAAAACCACGGTGGAGATATCTCAGAAAAAAGAAATGGAATAAAAATGCAAGAAGATGATGACATAGAATCTGTGTGCTCGCTCGATGATTCGCCATCAACTGAAACCATTTGTGCCGTTCCAGTCTATGATTCTGATGAAAGTCAATATTCAGATTATGGTGAAATCTTCATGTTTCAAGCCCAAGCACAAGCCCAGATAGGACAACCAGTCCTAGCTCTAAATATTCCAGTAAAGGTCTATTTAGACAAATACAGTAAACCCATTACTGTAATTGCCTTTGTAGATACTGGATCCGCAGAATCTATCATGAACCCAGACATCCTACCAGAAGATTGGTGGAAACCCTACACCAAAATCTTCAGTGCCACTGATGGTAAACTCTTTTCCACAAATCTAATCAGTTATCCTATTACTGTTCAAATTCTCCCAAACTGTTCTATAAGAACAACAGTATTAGGATCCAAACTTCCTGGAAAAGATCTCATTATAGGTTTCGACCTATACACAAAAATCAAAAACCTCAGAATCCTTCCTGATGGAATAAGGTTCAAAACCTTCTTCCAACCATATGTACATATCCCCAAACTTTTTTCTCTCCAGTCAGAAAAAACTTTTCAAATCATTCAAGAAATCAGAGAAAAATCTTGTGCAAACTCCCACTCTGAATTCTTAGCCAAATGTCCATATCCTTTGTGGAAAAACCCAGATTTCTTCATAAACCTCCCATTCAAGAAAAATGAAGATATCAACCCCACAAAAGCCAGTCACACTGGTATGAAGCCAGAACACCTGCTCTTGGCTCAACAAGAATGCAAAGAACTTCAACAACAGGATTTGATAGAACCATCAAATTCTCAATGGGCATGTGAAGCCTTTTATGTTAATAAAAGATCAGAGCAGATCAGAGGAAAGCTGAGATTAGTGATCAACTATCAGCCTCTCAACCATTTTCTCCAAGATAACAAATTTCCTTTGCCAAACAATAATACTCTTTTTGCCAGCCTTGCAAAAGCTAAAATCTTTTCGAAGTTTGATCTTAAAGCAGGATTTTGGCAACTAGGTATTCATCCTGAAGACAGAGGAAAGACAGGATTCTGTATTCCCAATCAACATTTCCAGTGGAAAGTTATGCCATTTGGACTCAAGACAGCACCATCCTTATTCCAGAAAGCAATGACAAGACTTTTCCATCCTATTATGGAAAATGCCTTAATCTACATTGATGACATTCTTCTTTACAGCAAAGATGAAGAGTCTCATGTTCTGCTGCTCCAACAATTTCACTCTCTCATTTTGAAATATGGTATCATGCTTTCGGAAAAGAAGATGAAGATCAACAAATCTGAAATCAATTTCCTTGGAATGGACATCAAAGATGGAAAATACCAGCCTCAACCTCACATTGTACAAGAACTCCTCAAATTCCCAGATGAAAACCTCTCTCAAAAGCAAGTTCAGCAATTCTACGGGATTATAAACTACATCAGAGACTTTATTGAAAAAATCTCAGTGTTCACAAATCCCCTAAGAAAAATGCTGAAAAAGAATCCTCCTCCATGGACAGACAAGCAAACCAGAGCAGTCCAAAAAATCAAACAGATTGCACAAGAAGTGCCACCACTTCAAATCCCTTCAGATGGAAAAAGAATCCTTCAGACAGATGCAAGTGACAAATAATGGGGTGCAGTGTTACTTGAAGAAATGAATGGTAGAAGACAACTTTGCGGATACAAAAGCGGTAGATTTTCAGATGCAGAAAAACATTACCACTCTACCTTCAAAGAAATCCTTGCGGTTAAATATGGAATTTCAAAATTCCAGTTTCACCTAAAAGGATACCACTTCCTTGTTGAAATGGACATGTCATCTTTCCCTAAGATGCTGAAATTCAAGCAAAAAACTGTACCGCATCCACAGCTTCTCAGATGGGCTCAATGGTTCTCCGAATATTCATTCGACACCAAACATATCAAAGGTAAAGATAATGTTCTTGCAGATTTCCTGTCAAGACCCAAAATAGAAATCCAACTGAATAGAAAAATATTTTGGCCCAAGCCCATTATAATGTACAGACCCTATTCATCATCATCAACCTCACCTACCTCATACCCAGTCACACCAAACCTAAACCCGGAATTCCCACCTGAAGTTTACAGACTCACACAGAATGAAACCTTTCATCAAAAGGCCAAAGACATGATGTTTGATTACCAAATCCAAGTTTTTAAAAACTTTGGAGGCCTTATCCTTAAACCATGGGGAATTCATCCGGATTACCCTTTTATCCACCCAATAAATTTCCAGTTCCTTGAACAACCAGAAGAACTTAAATGGTTTTTATGGTATCTTACACACCTTTACCATATTGCCATACAGTTCTCAATCTGTGATCTCATTTATTTCCTAACCAAAGCCATTAGAGGAAACATCGAACCAGAACACCAAAATTTCTTTACATTTTTAAGTTGGTTCCATCCTTTACCACAATAGTTAGAAATCATCCACCAAAGCTGCAAACAGGAAAAAGAAACTTGTGAAATGTTCATGGTCATTATCTTCTACAAGCCACAATATTTTGTTCATTGTGGACGAGCAAAGCAACTTGGTTCCTTCCCATCCTCATGGATCCATAAACTCTATCATCAAGAAGTACACAAAGACCCTATGCAGATGATGAGAGAACTCCAAAGTTTCGTGTCAACTCAACAGACCATCCCAATGGAAATATGGCCCCCTCCACGCTTTGAAGCACCATGGGACACCTGGCCAAGAGTTTATCAGCCTTATCATGAAGGAATCCTAAAAGCACTCAAAGACTACCGTGAATCTATCCCTGATCCCACTGAATGGTCACAGGATTACCCGTGGCAGTGTAGTCAAGTCAATCTTTCAAGGCTAAACTTTAATGATGATATTGAAGATAAGCACATGCTGGAAGATGTGACAGAAAAGGAAGAAGACAGTTGTGACAACCCGAATTAGGGCCTAATCGAAATAGTGATATTTTGACCACAAATCAGGGATAGAAATAATTGTTTTATAATTATTTTGAGGATTATGATATGATTACGTGATTGTGTGAAAATTTCGTGATAAAATTCTATGCCTAAAGTGCTTAAATTGAAAGTAGGGACTAAATTGAATAAGTTGCAAAATTTGCATTCTAGAAGTTTTTAGTATGAAATTGCTTTGGAATATTAATTAGGAGGTCTTAAATGGGAATTTGACCAATTTTAAGTTTATGGACAAAATTTAGGACATGGATGGAATTTTTAGGAAGTTTAGCGATAAGGGCATTTTGGTCATTTGCATATTAAATGAAATAAAATGGGAAAAATAACACAAAATTGGTCATCTTCTTCATTAGTTGCTGCCAAATTTTCCTCTCCTCCATAGCTAGGGTTTCTTCAACTTTCAAGCTTCATAGTAAGTGAATTCGAGCCCGCTTTTAATGTTCTTTACATTTTTGAAATCCTCGTAGCTTCTGTTTACCTATTTCCACCATTATTTCGAGTTAGGGTTTATGTTTAAAAATTTACCCATGGATGATATGCATGGATTTTGATGTTTTATGGTAGAATATGAAGTTTGAGATTGTGTTAAACATCTTTTGCTAAGTGATTTTTCAGAAAAAAGTAAAACGACATAATCGGTAAAAATACTTATTGTTCATAACTATATGTTAGAGTGAGAATTTGATGTTGTTGTAGAAGAGAAAATGTTCAGTATGTCATAAAACATAGGAATAAGGGCTGAAATTAAATTTCCGAGCCTTGGGGAAAAGTGCAAATATGCAAAAGTTTAGGGGTCAAAATGCAAATTCGTAAAAATATGATTTTGGACTCATATGAATAGTGTGATTAATTATTGGGCTAAATGTGATATTATAGATCAAAAAGGCGTGGAATCAATCTCGAACGGGGAAAGAAAAGGCTTTGGACTAAATTGCAAAAATTCCACATTTTGTACCGAGGTAAGTTTGTACGTAAATATTACATTAATTTCATGTATATTCTTACATTTCAGTTTATTATGTGAATATATTAGCGAATGTTAAAATATAAATAGATCATTGGAAGAATGGAAATAAGTAATAGAGGAGAGATCCCAGGTTGAACATTCGGAAGAGTTCAATAATATTGATGGAATGTAGCTAGGTCACATGTATGATGCCAAGTGCACATCATGTGTACAAGAAAGCTACACGATGCTATGTAGTAGCTAGGTCACATGTGTGATACAGTGAAGTATCCCATGTAGACAAGAGAGCTACGGAAGAGATAAATGTAGCTAGGTCACATGTGTGATACAGAAGTATCCCATGTAGACAAGAGAGCTACGGAAGAGATAAATGTAGCTAGGTCGCATGTGTGGTTCCAAGTGAAGGACACCATGTAGACAAGAGAGCTACGGGACAAATCGGCTAGGTCACATGAGTGGTACTGAGTGTTCACTATGTGTACAAGAGAGCCGAATTAAATGAAGTATGATGGTGGAGCTGTGTGCTGAGACCATTAAAATCGAGGATTGATCCGAATTGTTCAACGGGATGACTTAGTAGTGAGATTGTAGTCATGGACCTACATTTGTGATGTATGAAATGTGATGAAATTGATTTGTAGCATATATATGTAAGTTAAAAATGAGGTTGGTGCAAAGAATGGGTGAAAGAATGAAAGTAGCATTAAATCTATTTTGGACAGTAACAGTGACGTGATTTTGAAAAATCACCAAAAATAGAAGGAATTTAATTAGAGGTTCAATGAGATGTGAAATTAAAGCTTAATGAGTCTATTTTTATATAAAAGAAACAGGGCAAGCAAAAGAATTCTATATTTTGAGATATTTACAATTGTGTGTGACTAGCTCAGAATGACTACGTGGTCCCCTGTTCCAACTTTGAAAAATCATTAAAAATTTTACAAAACAAATTAAGAAATATAGTTTATATGCCTAAACTCCTTATTGAATCTAGTTTTAAATGAAATAGATTTCATGGTTATTCGAATTGTGTACTGGGAGAAATTCAATTCGTAGTGAACTGAGGTCAGATCAGTTGAGCTGTGTAACAGGGGAAACTTTAACTAATAAACTGTACTAATTGGCTTGACCAAAATTCTAGAAAAAATTAGTGAATAGATATATGAGTCTATTTTCAAGGAAAATTTACGGAATTGGATTTCGAGTTTCGTAACTCGAGTTATGATTTATTTAGCGAACATGATGATGCACAGAGACAGCATTAATCAAATTGGAGTGAATATTGAAATTGAAGTAGATATACTTGAATTGTTGTATAAACATATTTAGATTCTCTCATTAATATTTACTTACCTACTTACTAAGCTATAAGCTTACTTTGTTTTCTCTCTTACTGTTTTATAGTGTCATTCAAATACTCGGGAGTTTAAGATCGAGAAGATCTGCACATACTATCAATACTTTAGGGTAATTGAACTAAATATTTTGAATTATGGCATGTATAGTAGACTTAATTATTTTGTTAGGTGTCATAATTGCCTAAGTTTAAAATATTGGCTCTGATATTCGATCAACTATGTTGTATAAGCCATTAAAGTTGGCTAATATTGTTCAAGACATATGTTATGACGATACATTATTAAATTAGATGACATATTTCTATTTCGGTTTTTGTTTAATGATATGTGCTATGTTTTAGTAATACCTTGTACTGCTCCGCGATTTATAACTGTAAGGGTGTTACAACAGTGATGACTCAATGGACAGCTCCTAATACCCCCACTCAAATCGAAACAGCTGAAAGCATCTTTAATAAAAGCTATCAACCACTACCAGAAAATAATTATTAAGCTTTTACTATATTTGTCCGTTTGTAATCATGCAAACTTTTACTGTATCTCTCACTTATCTGATAAGTTTGTCGTGTTGTAATCTCCTTCTGCTATAAAAGGAGAACTAGGTTATCGTTGTAAGATATACAAGAGCTTTCAAATAAAATCCCAGAGAGTTTCTACTATCTATGGCTTTCTAAATCTCTCTCATCTTCTGAATCATCACCTTCTTCAAAAGGATTATACAAAAGGTTTTCTCAGAGTTTATAAAGTATGCTCTGTGCTTGCCATGTTAATGGATCCTGCACATCAGAAATATAAATTCAGATCAAGATATCAACGCCTCTTGAGGATTAGAAAAGAAATTAAGGATTAAGTCCTTATAGCTAACAGGCAGTACCAGTTTGAAAGGCCAAAGGGAAGAGCCTGTGTTTTGGTACAGCATACCTGCTATAAGTTCTTGAATTCTTAAGCTTCTTTCCTACTCCTCACACCCTAAGTGAATATTTGATACATTTTAACATTTTTTATCTTTTCAACTTTACACAACTTATGACACTTGGGTGGCTGAATTTTGTCCTTGGGTTTGCTCTCACACAAGCTTTAAATTCCAATTATTTAAATTGTTGAATATTATTCTATAAAAATGTTTTCAAAAAATAAAATGGAAACCTTAGTCATAAAATAGAAAATTTAATTGGATGATTAAATATAATTTTACTAGAAAATATTTTTTTAAAATCAAAATTAAAAATTTTAACTTTTTGTCTTGGATTACAAATTTAGTTTAAAATAATAATTATTTGAAATGTAAATAAAGTTTAATTCAATCACAACTATTTGAACTCGTGAGTTGATGTGTGATTAATTGGTAATATTTATGCTACTATACTAATTTTATAAAAAATTATTTATATTATCGAGTAATAAATATTATTTTAATATAAAATATTAAGGTGCAAATGAGACTAAACGATTTCTCGAAGCCGTGAATGTAAAAATATTGACATATGAATAAAAACTTTCAAATATTAAGATTTTTAATGATCCAAATTTACTATTTCACTCAAATCCATATTTAATTATTATATATATTTTTATCCACGTAATAAATTGCTTTAATTTAATTTTTGAAGAAGTATTAATTAGAATTAAACGTTCAAAGAAACAAAAATATCCACGTGTCCAGTTGAGTGAAAAGACAAAATATCCCAATCCACCATCCATAAATAGCTTCAAAAAGCAGTTCTATTCAGTTGTGTTTAAAGCTCTCCCCTGTAACAAAGTTTCAGTTTAAACTTCCCTGCTTCTTTCTCTTCCCTTTTTTTTTCTTCTTGTTGGGAAACATTTAATTGTTTGTTTTCCTTGAAAGAGAAGGTTGAACCCAGAAAGGAAAAAAAAAAAAAAAAAAAGAGGGAAGTGGAGTAAACCCCCTTTTTCTTTTTTGAGTTAGACTTTTTTTAATACTCTGTTTCATGGGGGTGTTGTTAAAGATTTAACGGAAGGTCGGTTCTTTGAGTTTGACAACAATGCCGGAAATGGAAGAGGCTGGCAGTTGCAGCAGCATAACCCGTGAGCTGTTGGATATCACCTTGTTTGGGAAATACGAAATTGGGAAGTTACTGGGATGCGGGGCCTTTGCAAAAGTTTACCACGCGTACAACGTGAGGACAGGGCAGAGCGTGGCCATCAAAGCCGTGAGCAAACAGAAAGTTGTGAAAGGCGGGTTCATGGAGCAGGTCAAGAGAGAGATCGCTATCATGCGACGGTTGCGCCACCCTAACATCGTCAAGCTCATTGAGGTGTTGGCTACGAAGGCTAAGGTTTATTTCGTCATGGAGTTCGCCAAAGGCGGGGAGTTGTTCACCCGGATTGCCAGGGGACGTTTCAGCGAAGATCTCAGCCGTCGCTATTTCCAGCAGTTGATTTCAACCGTCCGATTTTGTCACTCGAGGGGCGTCTTTCACCGCGATTTGAAACCCGAAAATCTCCTCCTCGACGAAAACTGGAATTTAAAAGTAACCGATTTCGGACTCAGTGCGGTGAAGGAACAGATCCGACCCGACGGCCTCCTCCATACTTTATGCGGAACCCCAGCTTACGTGGCGCCCGAGATTCTGGCAAAGAAAGGATACGACGGTGCCAAAGTGGATGTTTGGTCATGCGGCATCATTTTATATGTCCTCCACGCCGGATATTTGCCGTTCAACGATCCCAATCTGATGGTGATGTACCATAGAATCTATAAAGGCGAATTCCGTTTCCCGAAATGGACGTCCCCTGATCTCCGGCGGTTCATATGTCGGCTTCTCGACCCTAATCCTAAAACAAGGATCACCGTCGATGAAATCATGAACGACCCTTGGTTCAAGAAAGGTTACAAAGAAATCAAATTCCATGGTGAAGATTTTGAATATAAAGAAGAAGCCCAGGGCCCGGGCACCAAGTGCTTAAACGCCTTCGATATAATCTCATTTTCATCCGGTTTCGACCTCTCCGGTTTGTTCGACGCGGCAGAGCTTTCAGTCCGAAGAGAGCGGTTTATATCGGGGGAGAAACCGGAAAGAATAATAGAGAGAATCGAGGAAGAGATCAGAGGAATGGAGAACTTGAAGGTGAAGAAGAGAAGAGAAAATGCGATACTATTAGAAGGACATAATTGTGATTTTGTTCTCGCCGTAGATATTCTTCAGCTAACTGAAAATTTGGTGGTCGTGGAGGTGGGGCGGCGGGAGATTAACGTCGAGCCAAGCGGCGACATATGGAAAGATAAGTTATGGCCAAAACTTTCCGATTTGGTATATAGAAATTAAGCAAGGCAAGGTAGGTTTCTGGGTAATTAATAGATGATGAAATTGTAAAGTCTTTACAGTAAATCAGAAAACCTGCCGGTAAAATGTTCTCGGCGGTTTAGTATACTATGTACATATACAGCCAGAAAAGTTAAAAACAAAGGAAACAAAACAAAATGTGTATGTTTTGTGTGATATAATAATGTCTTGTGTAAATTGTCCGACAAATCGGAGCAAATCCAATTCACCGACCGGGTTTCCTGTATTATGTTTTTGCCCGGATTTGAACTTTAATTTCAAGTTATTCCTATTATTTCTTCCTTTGACTTTTGTTCACTTCATTGGGTTCCCCTTTTTAAAAATGAAATTGTCAATTGATAAAATATTTTAATCATATTGTAAAATCAAAATAGAGATTTTTAGGCTAAATTATGCTGATTTTTATAATTAGGGTTTTGTTTTTTTAAAAAAAAATTAAAGAAATAAGTTAATCTTAGAGATAGAAAAGAAAAATACATTCAGCTAGACTTGTTTTTCTGCAACGACTTTTTGAATGTTGACTAGCAACAGTAACAAGGTTTGATTTTCCCAAGATGAGTTTATGAGATAACGATGTTATCTCATCATGCCATATGAAATATATGTGTTTTAAGATGTATTATCACATCACTGACCTCTCAAATTTACTTATGAACTTTCATCGTATCATTCTAAAAATTTAACTTTAAACCCTTTAAAAATAATCCTAAACCTATCAAAATTAAAAATTTTAATTTTGGGAGAGAGAAAGGAGCTGGCTTATTTTTCATTTTTTTTTCTAAAATCGATTTATTCCTCTTATTTTAAAAAAAATAGTTCAAACTCCTAATTAAAGAATTTCTTTAATTTAGCGACATTTTTATGTTTAATTCTTAACACTATCCATTTTTTCATTGAAAACTTACGACCTATTATTTAAATATAAATTTGGATTTACTAAGCGAAAAATACATACTAACAAATATCATAGGCTAATATGAAAAGTAAGCCTAAAATGTTGATTAAAAGTTGAATCTTGGAGAAGATTGAGATTTTAGAGATTGGTGAAATGAAATGAATGGGAGATTTTATTTACTATTTCATGGGATTGAAGGAAGAGGCACATTTGGGTATGTTAATTACGCAAAAACCAACTAATTCTTACTTCATCCCTAAGACATTGAGTGAAGGAGTGGAGCAAATCCCTTTCCTACGAATCATTCTGATGCTCCTCTCTCCCCTATCCTATCCTATCCTATCCTATCCAATTTTAACTTCCTTTTCTTATCCAACTATTTCAATAAGTCCTTTTAGAAAAATAATCATTTAAGCACTAAAAGCCCATCACATTATAAAATTTGGAAATATAAAATAAGATTTAAAATTTTATAAAGAGATTAAATTAATTAATTAATTTCATAAATTTTAATATTATAATAATAAATCGGTTAATATTATCAAGGGATAAAATTTTTTAATAATTACTGAGTCTTAATTCGATTGGTATGGGTATTGATGCCAATATAGGAGGACGTGGGTTCAAGTGCGTTAAGACACATTATCCTCCTATTTATTAGTTGGGGAATGACTATAGGTAGTTCTATGCATTGTGTCAAAAGAACAGATATGATCAGAACTTATAATAAGATTGTTCAAAAAAATAAATCAATAATTTATTTATTTATTTTTGATGTTTTGAAATTTAAAATTTTAATATATAAAAAAAGAAAATTTAAAACTTTCGGCTAGAGATAAACAATGAAAAACTGATAATTTCCTTAACGTATTATTTCAATTTCTATAGTTTTTTTCACTTTAATTATGAGTTTTTTTTTTACTTTAATCAATATTTGAAAAAATATTTTTTTAAGTAACCAAAATAAAAATACAAATATAATATAATTTTTATAATTAATCGCTTGAATAACTAAAATAAAACTATATTAAAAAACATTAACGAAGTTGCAAAGATGTTAGTTTCGATAAACTAAAATAAAAGCATCTTAAAAATTGAGTCATTGACTAAAAGAGTTTACCGACCCATTGAGTCTCTACTCTCATGGCTTTAGCCGCCATCACTGGATGTTTCCTTTTTGTTTTTTAAGCTTTGACATGTGCTTTCATGGATTGCAGGGTTTTAAAATGAAAATAAATTATTTGAATGTAAAATAATGAGGTATATATTAATATTCAAGGTGAAGGTGAAAAAAAATTTTAGTTGGAAGATTTCTTTTGTAATTTTAACGGAAGTAATTAAAATGAACAAATTTTATAACATGAGTACATATTTTGTAAAATTTTTTTGATATTTAAAATGAAAACTTTTAAAAGTTGGATGACTACTTGTATAATTTACTCTTTTAAAAATTTCTTGAAACTTATGTGAATCTCAAGTTGATTGGCATGAGATCCAGAATTTGATAATTATATTTGTAAACTCTTTCCCCCTTTGTAATGTATTTATTCACTTGTATTGAAAAAAAAAACTATGGCACCTTATGTCGAACAAATTTGATTCTTTTCTTCTTTCAATTTTATTTATGATAATATGAAAATTGTTTCTTTTATAAAAAAATAGATATGATTGTAAGAATAATTTTAATGATATTAAAAAGGAATATTTTTGTCATTTTAAATCATGTGTATAGAAAATACATTTGATAGAATTTAAACTCAAAACATTATAATTTTCAATGTTTTTTTCCATCTCAACTAATGCTTCATTTAATCCTTAAATCATTTTTTATATAAATTTATGTTATATAATTTTCTTTACACACATCGTGGGTGTGTCCTAATCTAGTTATTATAATATATTTTATTGAGTTAGTGTCATGATGAGTCCCAACTTAGTTATAAAATTATCAAAAAACTCATTCCTATTACAAAGCAACAAATAGTATTTCTCATTCCTGCATATTATTTCGATTTAAATAAAATATTCAAAATGAAAGAAATTTTGGAAATTTTGACTAATGGAGCAATTAATGTCCGTGAATTAAGAAGCTATTAAAACCCAAATTAATGTCTGAATTAAAGGAGCAATTAAAATCAATTTAATATTTGTCCTTTTAATTGAAGAGATAAGCTCTATTGAGGAAAAATAAAATTACGTATTGGGCTAAAATATTCGCGGGCCTAGAAGGGCTAGACCGGTCTAGACATTTCACGTCACCCACATCGTGCGGGTGCACCCCCAACCCCAGTGGGTTTGAATTTGCACCTCCTTGCGCGCGAGGGAGAGCATTAGCTTAGTCATTCAATAACCACCAAGTTGGTTCATATATATAAACATATTCCACACTTGATATCTAACTAATGTGGAATTAAGCTTTCTATTTTCCTCAACATAATTCACAAGTGACTTACTTTGAGTATTAATTTCTCATTCATCACTCAACCATTTTGAGCATATGATATACAGTTGTAAAGGTCTCATGGGGTAGAATATAAAACCATGATTTTATGATTCAAATCTCCACATTTACCAATTGAGAATATGCCTCAAAGCTTCCAAAAATCTATTTTTTCCAACAATCGCCCACATGAATGAAATTGATAGTTTTAACGAAAAACATTGACTCAATGTGGTGATAGAATCTACGATCAATAGTTGCAGAGGATAGGTAAGCATCAACCCTTGAACCTTCCCTTATGAAAGTATATTTACTTTACTAGTTGACCAGTAGACGCGATGTCCTTGAACTGTTTTACTGTTTGTGTAAACAATGATGTACCTCACATAACTACCTCCTTGGCAAGGTTTTAGTCCTCATGGGTATGTTCATATGACCATGAACATCTCCTGTTTCTGCAAGATTTTGAGAGAACTATACCCCAGTAGTCTCCTCAAAGCGGCCCCACTTCGCTATCACATAGGTGACTTATGTTGCTCGGCTCATCGAAACACACAACAATAATTAAAAACATTGCATAACCTATTTTAATCATTGTTTATATCATAGAAACGGACTTAGGATAAGAACCCCCACAGTGACCTTACAAGGTCTATATAAGTAGGTTGTCCCTTTGAACTTAGATCTTGGGATCTCCAATCAACCAGGATGGGTTTTCTTTCACATAGCGCATTTAATTTTCATGGGCTTTAGTCCCATTCCTTTCGATGTTTTATCAACCTAATCTCGATTTAAGCTTTTAGTTAGCATATTCAAAATTTTATCTTTTGATTTTACAAAATCAATAGAGATAACTCCATTTGAGATTAGTTGTCCAACGATATTGTGTCGACGACGCATATGTCTCGACTTACCGTTATGCATTACATTCTATGCTCTACCAATTGCTACTTGGTTATCACAATATATGCATATTGTAGGCACAGGGTTTGGCCAGTCAGGAATATCCTGCAAGAAGGTTTGAAGCCATTCATCCCCTACTCCAGATTTGTCTAGAGCTACAAACTTAAGTTCCATTGTGGATCTGGTTATAATCGTTTCTCTTGAGGATTTCCATGACATAGCTCATTCCAATATAGAAACATATCCACTTATGCCTTTGGTATCTTGAATATCATATATCCAACTGGTATTAGAGAATCCTTCTAAAATAGTAGGATCCTTGGAATAATGCAGTTCGTATCCCGAGTATATTTGAGATATCTTAGTACTTCCATAATTGCTTTCCAGTGGTTTTCCTCTAGATTGCTTATGAATTTGCTTAAACTACTCATAGTGAAAGCAATATTCGGTCTCTCATAAGGTACATTAACTGCCTATGACCCTTGTATATTCCACTTGGTCAACACTTTCACCTTTGTTTTTGGATAGATGTTGGCTATACTATAATCATCCTTGTTAAATTTTCCAAGAATCTTGTCCACATAATGTGACTGAGTCAATATGAGACCTTCAAATGACCTCTTGATTTGGATGCCCAAAATCACATCAGCTAGTCCCATATCTTTCATGTCAAATCTTGAATTTAACATGTCTTTGGTATGTTTTACCATTTCATTTTTACTTCCAACAATGAGTATGTCATCAACATATAATCATAGAATTATATATCAAATGTCAGTAGTTTTAACATACACAAATTTGTCACACTCTTTAATCTTAAAGTCATTTGTCATCATGACATTATCAAAATTTTCATGCCATTGCTTTGGTGCTTGCTTAAGTCCATACAAAAACTCCACAAATTTACAAACTTTTCTTTCTTGTCCTGGAACTACATGACCCTCAGGTTGTTTCATGTAAATCTCTTCAACAAGATCTCCATTTAGGAAAGCTATTTTAATATCCATTTTATGTACTTCTAGATTTTGTAAGACAACATTTGCAAGTATCATCCTTATAGAAGTTATCCTGGATATTGGAGAAAAAATATCAAATTAGTCAAGGCTTTCCTTTTGTTTATAACCTTTTATAACCAATTTGGCCTTGTACTTATCAATTATTCCATTTGCTTTCATTTTCCATTTGAAAATCCACTTAGAATTTAATAGTTTAATTTCCGGAGGAAGATCCATTAATTCCCACATATGATTTTGCATGATGGAGTCAATTTCACTTTTAATAACATCTTTCCATAAAGTGCTTTTGGATGACCGTATAACATCATTATATGTTTGAGGTTTGGCTTTTAGCATAAAGGTTAGAAAATTCGATCCAAAAGATTTTTCCACCCTTGCTTGTTTACTTTTCTTGGTTTTATCTCAGTTTCAACATCTTGTTGAACGTCTTGACTATTTTCATCTATATTCTTTGAAGTTTGTTTAGTTGAACTTGAATCAACTTCCTTAGTTTTACAAGGGAAGATATTTTCAAAGAATGAGACATTCTTTGATTCAAATATAGTATTCTTGTGAATGTCAAGATTATTTGATTCATACACAAGAAACAGATATGCATTGTTATGATTTGCAAAATGTAACACCCCAAACCCGGCCTAGACGTTATAGCTAAATCTGGCGGCGTCACATGAGAGTACTTTTAGAAAACTTTTTAGGAAACCTTATCAAGTGAAAATTCGTTCAATTTATTATCTTTACTTAAGTCGTGAAATCTCCATTCCCATTATTACGTGAAAACATTTCATTAATGCGAAAGCTAAATCATCATTTGGAAAAGCATTTATACGAACCCATAAGTTAGGTTTTCAAAACGTATTTGTTGTATCGCCATTTATAAATCAATAAACTTAACAATTTAATATCCCAAGATAAATCCAAAAAAAAACAGTTCGAGTCCGAATACATAATCAATCCCCAAAACAAATATTAAAGTAAAATAGGTAAAATAAATGTTACTCAAAAAACCAATAAGTGTCAACCAGTGGTCACCATTGAGCCCTTCGTCGCACCGATCCATCTACTGCTGAGGATTACCTTACAGATAAAATAAACAAAAGGGTTGAGTTTTCGCTAACTCAGTGTGTACATCCCCACTAACAGCATGCATACAAACAGATAGCAGAATACATATATTTCAACCTTAGCCATACATATATCGCATGCATAACAAATCAGATTTGCAGAGAAACATGCTCACCAAATCGCACACCATCTCTGTCCAACCCAACACACCATGTGGGGATAGAATCGACCAACCCAACCCTACACACCAATTGGTACCGTAAAACAGTACATAGCAGATGTATATATGCAGCATCGCTGCTAGATAACAAGCTAATCGCCTCTCAGACTTCCTTCTCTTCACAACAATCCCAACCCAATACAATGCATCATAAATATCATGGCATACTATTATGCAAATATCAGATCATATCAACATCATGTCAGAGCAGATATACAGAATCATATAGATACAAATGCTTATATTAACATAATTTCGCATACAATTTAGTAATCAATCAGAGTATGGGGACTAAGTAACGTTTATTGCCCCTACAGTCAGGTCACAGTCGACTTAGGCGTCCCGTGCAACCTTACAAAACATTTTATCAAAATTAGGCTCACACGTCCATGTGCCTTACCCGTGTGGGCCCATACGCCGTATGGCCCACACGGCCCAAAATAGCTTTGCCCGTGTAGATCACATGGCCTGGCCCAGAATCCCACACGCCCCAAATGGTCAAGCCCGTGCCTCGCACACGGCCTCGCTAGCCTCACACGACCGTGTCTGTCGCGCCTGTGTGGCGCGTGCACTGTCTAGCTTGTCAGTCACACGCCTGTGTCTCGCGACACAGGCTACCACACGGGCAGACCACATGCCCGTGTGGCGTCGATAGACTGCATTTCGGCTTTCGCTGAAACTCGTTTTCTACACAATTAGAGTACACATGTGGTTTGTTTTTGCTGCTAATCCAACCACGAACACTCCAAAGCCTAAAATCGATCATATCAAACCCGAAATCAGTCTCTTAAGTCAAATTATTAAGAATAGGCAAATCCCAAAACGAGAGATCTACTTACCTTCAATGAATAACGGTGATTCCTCGCTGTAAAGAGCTCGATTAATGATCCACAAACCCTTGAATATTCCCTAAACAGCAACCTAAATCCCTCTTAAACAATCTCCAATGAAATCACTTAACTTTATTAAAAACCAAACTTACCGAACTGACGAAATCACTAGCAACACGCCACAACTAATCGAAGAAGAAAAAAATGGAGAAGAAAGGAAAAAGAAAGAATTTTCGGCAGCAAAGGTTTGGAAGGGAAAAAACGACAGAGAAAATATCTTGTCAAAAAGAAGGAAATAAGGAAAACATCTAATTTTTCCCTAAAAACCCTCAACTCAGAATTCTGGTAAAACCTAACTCTTAGCTGAAACTTGCAGCAAAAATAATCCCATAGCCACTGCAGAGATTTGATTTTAAGACCTTGAACAAACTGACACTCTACTTAACCACTAGACTAGTAGGCCCATTCTGTTAAGTTTTTTTACCAACAATTCCTTATAAGCCCACTGACCTAAAGTTAGGCTTTATTCAAATAAAAACCAAAATTTAGCCCAAGTTAAAGCCTAAACTTGGGATCTCTCAAACACACCCCAGAGCACATAACCACTTAAACCAACACATTTAAAACTAAAAAAAAATAACACAGAGCCAATTGCTCGGATATTTTCATGCTCAACAATCACAAAATTAAAAAATTATAGAAATTTAGGGCGTTACAACTCTACCCCCTTAAAAGAAATTCGTCATCGAATTTTACTTGATCAGAAAAAGTGAGGATACTACTGACACATCGAATCCTCTGGCTCCCAAGTAGCCTCCTTATGCTATGATTTCGCCACAGCACCTTTACTAAGGGAATAGAGTTCCTACGCAGAACCTTGACGTCGCGATCCGAAATCTAAATTGGCTCCTTCTCAAACGTCAGATCTGGCCTAACCTCAATCTCCTCCACAGGCACAATATGAGTAGGATCAGAGCAATAGTGTCTCAACATCGATACGTGGAATACGTCATGTATATGATCCAACTCTAGAGGTAGCTCCAACTGATATGTAACTGGCCCCACTCGCTTCAAAATATGATACAGCCCAATAAATCGAGAACTCAGCTTACCCTTACGACCAAATCTCAGAACCTTCTTCCATGGCGAGAGCTTAAGAAAAACCATGTCTCCCACAGAATACTCGATGTCCTTCCTTTTCAAATCTGCATAGGATTTTTGAATCAAGCGAACCTTATCCTCAGTCTCTGAAACCAACTCCGGACCCAGAACACGCCGCTCACCCAACTCAATCCAGCACAAAAGAGTGCGTCACTTACGACCATAAAGTGCCTCGTATGGTGCCATCTGAATACTAGACTGATAGCTGTCATTGTAAGCGAACTCTGCCAACGGCAAGTACTCCTCCTAACTACCATAGAAATCCATGACACAACCCCTCAACATATCCTCCAATATCTGAATCACCCTCTCTGACTGACCATCTGTCTGAGGATAAAAAGCAGTACTGAAGTTAAGACGAAAACCCAAAGCCTCATGAAGTTTCTGCCAGAACCGAGACGTAAAACGAGGATCCCTATCGGATATGATCGAAACAGGAACCCCATGCAACCTCACTATCTCAGAAATGTAGAGTTTAGCCAACTTTTGCAAGGAAAAGTCTGTCCTAACCAGAATGAAATGTGCAGACTTGGTCAATCAATTCATAATGACCCAAACAGAATCCTTTTTAGTGGGTGTCAGAGGTAACCCACTAACAAAGTCCATCGTTACTCGCTCTCATTTCTACATCTGTATCTTTACTAGTTGTAGGAAACTCGAAGGTAACTGATACTCAGTCTTAACCTGCTGACAAGTCAAACAACGAGTAACAAAGTCTGTCACCTCACGTTTCAACCCTGGCCACTAGTACAGCTCTCGAAGATCCTTATACATTTTATTCCCACAAGGATGCATAGCGTAAGGACTACTATGCGCCTCTTCCAGAATCGACCATCTCAAATCCTCACCATTAGGTACACAGATTCTACCTCGAAAATGCAATACCCCATCACTGTCAATCCCAAACTTAGTAGTAGTTCCAGCCTCAGCTTGACGAAATCACAACTCAAGATACTTATCTCCTAACTGCTTATCCTTAATCTGATCCAATCACGTCGGTCTAACCTGTAACTCAGCTAGAACACTCCCATCGTCATAAAGACTCAGCCGAGCGAACAATGCCCTCAAGTCGGTCATAACCCTATGGCTTAACGTGTCTGCCACCACATTAGCCTTACTTGGATGGTACTTGATAATGCAGTCATAATCCTTAAGAAGTTCAATCCATCGACGCTGCCTAAGATTTAACTCCTGCTGAGTGAGGAGATACTTGAGACTCTTGTAATCAGTGTAAATGATACACTTTTCACTATACAAATAATGCCTCCAGATCTTAAGAGCAAAAACCACCGCTGCCAACTCTAAATCATGCGTCGAATAATTAACCTCATGAGTCTTGAGCTGAGGAGATGCATAAGTAACCACTTTACCATCCTATATCAATACGCAACCCAAACCTACATATGACGCATCACTGTAGACCATGAAGTCCTTGCCAGACTCAGGTTGTATCAAAACTGGAGCCTGAGTCAGAACTGTCTTGAGCTTCTCAAAACTGTCCTGCTGAGCGTCAGTCCAAATGAAGGAGACTCCCTTACTCAGCAACTTAGTCAACGGCGTTGCTATCAACGAGAAACCTTCTACGAATCATCGGTAATATCCTGCCAGTCTCAAAAAATTACAGACCTCTGACATACTCTTCGACTGTTTCCAATCCAACACAACCTCAATTTTTTGAGGATCAACATGAATCCCCCCAGCAGACACTATATGACCCAAAAAGGTTACCTCCTGAAGCCAAAATTCACATTTAGAAAACTTTGCGTAAAGTTGTTTCTCACGGAGAATCTGCAAAACAACTCTGAGATGTCCATCATGTTCGTCCTCAGTCTTAGAATACACCAGAATGTTATCGATAAATACCACAACGAACTGATCCAAGTAGGGCTGGAATACACGGTTCATCAGATCCATAAATACCGCTGGTGCATTAATCAACCCAAAGGGCATAACTAGAAACTCGTAATGTCCATAACGAGTCCTAAATGTCTTCTTATGCACATCGGCCTCCTTTACTCTCAACTGATAATACCCTGATCACAGATCAATCTTAGAAAACACTGAAGCTCCTCTAAACTAATCGAATAAATTATTTATCCTCGAAAGTGGGTATTTGTTCTTGATCATTAATTTATTCAATTGACGATAATCGATGCACATCCTCATCGTACCGTCTTTCTTCTTTACAAACAGAGTAGGTGCTCCCCACGGAGACACACTAGGACGAATAAACCCACGATCTAACAACTCTTGAACTTGAGCCTTCAATTTCGCCAGCTCCTTCGGTGCCATACGATAAGGGGCGATAGACACTGGAGCTGTACCAGGAATTAACTCGATCCCAAAATCTACCTCACGACTCAAAGGCAAACTCGATAACTCCTCTGGAAAATCATCTGGAAAGTACTTCACAGTACGGATGTCCTTAATCGAAAAGTCCACAGAATCAGTAACACTGATGTAGGCCAAGCACGCCTCACATCCTTTCCTTACAAGCTTTTCTGCTACCAACGCAGATATCATATTACTCAGATAATTCCGTCGTTCACTAATCACGACTATCTCATTATCCTCCTTGATCCTCAGAACAACCCTCTTTTCAGTACAATCCAGACTTACACGATGCTTCACCAACCAATCCATACCTAGAATCAAGTCAAACTCCTCAAATAGAAGTTCCATCAGATCAGCCCGAAATATTGTCCCTTAGACTTCCAACGGAACGTCCCTGAACAACTTACTAACCCTAATGGACTGCCCCAACGGGCTCACCACAGAAATCTCACAAGAAATGCTCTCATATGAAATTCCCAATCTCGAACACAGAGCATACAATATAAGAATGTGCAGAGCCTACGTCTATCAGTGCAATATAAGGTACATTAAGAATTAAAAACGTACCCGTGGTGACGTCTGGAGCATCTCCATCCTCACGACGACGTATAGCATAGACAAGTGCAGGCTACCTCGCTTCAGTCGGCCCAGCACCCTTGCCAGGTGCTCTCTGACCTCGACCCATACCATTACCACCCCTAGCCTGTCCTCGGCCCCTAGGTGGTTGCTGTACTCATCTTGACAGCTGTGCAGTCTCAACAGTCGAAGCTTGCATCTGAGTACCCCTCAATGGACAATCCTTAACTCGGTGCTCAGTCGACCCACACCTCAAACAAGCCCCAGTAGTTCTCCAGCACTCGCTCAGATGGCGTTTATTACAAAGCTGACAGATCACCACCCAGTAGGTGCGACAGTAGGCCCAACTCTCACGGGCCCGTCAATCCTGGCCTTTTTTTTAGGCCTCAACCCGAATTAGAAGACTCAGAATCCTTCTTAACCTTCCATTTCTCACGGTTTTGGCATTCAGAGCGCTTCACCTCCTCGGCTATCTTAGCTTTCTCGACCAAGACTGAGAAGTCCCGCTCCCTCTGAGGAGCTATCAAACCTGAAGACTATCCCGAAGATCATCCTCGAATCGAACACAGTGCTCACACCCAGTCGTCACCATACCCCTCACATAGCGACTCAGTCTCAGAAATTCGGCCTCATACTCGGTCACTGAATTGTCTCCCTGAGTGAGATTCAAGAACTCACGTTACCTAGCGTCAGTATAGTTAGCTCTTACATGCTTACTCTGATAGGTGGTCTTAAACAAATCCCAAGTCAACCAATCAGGCTGAGTACCCTCCTTAATAGTCAACCACCACTGATATACCTCATCGCGAAGCAAAGACACAACCCCTTAAACTTTTGCTCATCAGTAAAGTCTAAATTATCCATTATGTGCTCTGTGGCCTTTATCCAATACTCGGCCACACTCGGAGTAACTCCAGCGTTGCCCCTAAATATCTCAGCCCCATTCGACCGGAGTCGTTCTGTAACTAACCCACGGCCTCCAGATCCAACATTAGCCCCAGTGACCCTCTCCAGAATTCGCAGCATAGCTTGGGACAGTACATCATCTCTAGTTGCATGGTCGTAAGACTCAGCACCAGATTCAATAGTAGGTGATACTGGTGTCCCGCTAAAGTCCAAATTAGGGATCGTATCAGATGCGAAGGACTCAGTTCGAATCCCTCTGCGGCCTCTACCTTGGCCACTAGTACCCCTTTCACGAGTACCATGTGCGCTCATCGTAACTATCGCACATTAGTTTATAGTTTCGATAATTATTAACAGATATTTTATGCAGAACAGAGTTTCAGAGTCAGTTCTCGAGTAATAAGCTTACTACAGTTTCAGTTTACATTACCTAAGTGTTTCAGTAACGTATTACCTATAGTAGTCTCAATATACATAGATAGCATTTCAGACAGATACAGATAAAATTTCAATATAAGCATGCTTTCAGACAATGCATATCAGAGTTTTAGAGAACTTACAAGATCGGCGCCGGAGACTCGGTGAACCACTTGTTTATAAAGAACATTTCAAATTACTTTACCATTGATTTTTCAAAACTATTCTTTTTACTGCCTAAATCACAGCCGAGTTTTTGCAAACTTGGCTCTGATACCACTAAATGTAACACCCTAAACTCGGCCTAGACGTTATGGCCGAATCTGGCGGCGTCACATGAGAGTACTTTTAAAAAACCTTTTAGGAAACCTTATCAAGTGAAAAATCATTCAATTTATTATCTTTACTTAAGTCGTGAAATCTCTATTCCCATTATTACGTGAAAACATTTCATTAATACGGAAGCTAAATCATCATTTGGAAAAGCATTTATACGAACCTATAAGTTAGGTTTTCAAAACGTATTTGTTGTGTCATTGTTTATAAATCAATAAACTTAATAATTTAAAATCCCAAGATAAACCCAAAAAAACAGTTCGAGTCCGAATACATAATCAATCCCAAAAACAAATATTAAAGTAAAACAGCTAAAATAAATCTTACTCATAAAACCAATAAGTGTCAACCAGTGGTCACCATTGAGCCCTCCGTCGCATCGAACCATCTATTGCTGAGGATGTAACACTCTAAATTTTAGGCCTAGAAGTAATGGGCCTTGAGTTTGGGATCGGTTAGAAGGCGGCTTAAATAACTTAAATGTGTTTAAATATTTTATAATTGCATGTTTAATTTAATTGTTAAGTGATTTAGGAAGGGTTGGTAGTGTGGAAAAAGTCATGGGTTCAATCTAGGGTTTTAGCAAAATTTTGCATTTTTTTTCTAAAGGACCCTAAGCATTAGGTGGAAGGCTTATTAATAAAGCCAGGTAAAATCTGACTTAAGGAAACACTTAACCTAGTGGCAAAAGACGTTGGTAGCAAGTAGGAAGTCCAGGGTTCAAGTCCAGGCCTTGGCAAAAATTGTGGTGGTTTTTTTTTAAACAACCTGGAGGTCAGCAGAAAGACTTTGTAATTTATTGAGGAAGAGAAAAGACGCAAATAAGGTAGGTGTAGTGGTGGCAAAGGACGTATAGCGCAGCCAAGAGATTAGGGGTTCAAATCTGAATGGTAACAAATATTTTTAGGATAACCTAGTTGCGGGTTAATAGGCCTTAAAAATAGTTAGGGATGGAATATGGCACAAGAGCGCCTGGGGGGCAGTGGCGAGAAACATGCTATGGATCTGAGAGGTTGCAGGTTCGAATCCCAAGCCTGGCAAGTTTTAAATTTTTATTCTTTAAGGAAACTAAGGCTTAGGCATATAAGCTTTATAGTTAATTGTGACCGAATGGTAGCACAAGATAGGTGGTGGTGTAGTGGCCAGCAACGTGTTGGGAAGTTGGAGGGCTGGAGTTCGAGTGGTTTCATGCGTAAAAGGGAATTCAATTTTGCTGCTCAATGTAAGGAAGGATTACCATTTCAGTGGAAGCAATTTGAATGCAATTCAAATTGGAATTGTTGGCTAAAATCAAGGTTACGGTGGAAATAAGGATGAGGATTAAGGGTGGATATGATGGTGATAAAATTGGAGAAATTGAAGAGAATTTAACTTGATGAGTTTAAGTCGATTGGGGAGTGTAAGTTTTTTTTTTTTTTTAGTATATATGTGTGTCGTATGGGAAAGTAAGTGCATTTGTTGTTTTTGTGTGCTTCAGTCGTATATTCTTGGGGGAAATTTCTTCTAACCTCTTGACTCCTTTGTTTTATTTTTTTTTTGTAAATACCTGAGTAATCTCAAACCCTTCATCTCCTCTTTTCTTTAAGCCAAACTCTTGATCTTTTCTTTCCTATTTTAATCGAATCAACTTCTTCCCTCTTTAACTTAGCTGATTGCTTCTTTTTCATTTAAAAGCCGATTCATACACTTTGGGGGTTTGATTTCTTGTCGGCAAGTGATCTTGCGATCGGTAAGTAAATTAGATCTTTTTCGGATTTTGTTAAATATTTCTAAGTACTTTCGTTTCTACACTCTTAAAAGCCAATTTTTATTTATCCTTTTCAATACCATTACTTTCGTTAACCTATGGTTTCTCCATTTATTTCTCTTTCTCCTTCTCTTTCAAGAGTGTGATCGTTGGCTAAGTATTAGTTGATGGAGAAAAAGGGTTCTAACGGAGAGATTGGGATAGAGGCTCCCAAGTTTAAGTGACATAAGGTGTCAGCCGTTCAAAACTTTCTGCCTGGATGTGGAAGAGGGACTACGTCAGATTTCGAGTTACATAGGCAGATCGCAGCTGATCAATCTAGTCAAGGTTATGGCGATTATGAATACTTAGTACTCCAGGTGATAAGGTTTGTACTTCTACCCTATGATAGCTTGATATAAAGCCGAAGGTGTGTGCATACACTGCACACATATTAGATCAATAAGTCCCGAAATGCCAAAAAGTCGAAAGTCTGGCTACGATAGTCTTGCGAATGCGTGAACACTCGTAAGGGGGAAATCGATACGTTGTCAGAGGCCCCATAAGCGATCTCATGGATCTGGGCTGTACTTAGGCCAATTGGGCCGAAATGGGCTAAATGGGTCAGACGGGCCGTGGGTCCAAAATAAGCGAATTTGTTGATTTGGTAATAAGTGATGAACTAGTCATGCTGGTTACATGGCTTGGAATTGATTCGGGCCAGATGGGCCATATGAATGTGATTTGGGCCAGATAGGCCATATGAATGAGATTGGACTTAGTGGGCCATATGCATGTATGTAGACTTGTTTGGGCTTTGTAAGGGGTTTTGGGCCTAGTATCTGATAACTGCTTAAACAGACATAAAACTTAAGTAATTAATTAATTACGACCGTGGACAAGTCATAAGGTTAAGATGTGGCAATGGGTATATGCATGTGTAGGATTGGATCTAGGGAGAGCTTGGTACTTAAGCGGTCTTAATGACTCACCTCCTCTTCTCTGAAATCCTACCTGGTGCATAGTATCTGTTCACTTTAGCCAATGGGGACTTGTTAACGGGCCAAGGTAAGTAATTAGACCCATAATGATGAGAAATGACTAAAATGCGCTAAGTAGATAATGACTAAAATACCCCTATGTGTTGAATGTAAGATTTACGGATGTTACATGTATACCTGCTACATTCATATGATATTTTGTTTAGGTTACATATAGGTTGGGAAAATTATGGAACAGAGGAAGTATATGAGGATCGCATGGTTGCTTGACGACCGTGGATCCACCGATGGCTATTAAGCCCAATATTTGTTTAGCAGCTTACTGCAATGAAGGTAGTACCGCAACCGGGCTACCATTGATGTGTATTGAATGGGTGGGTCGATGTTTATATCCCTACATGATGTGTACCGGGGGACGGAGTTGGTGTGTAGCGGTTGGATTATTGGGGTGGGTTGCACATCATTGCATGTATGATATTAGTGTGATATTATTGTGATATAGGCTTCGGCCCAACTGAGGCTAATATGGGCTAAGGCCCAAAAGCCACCATTATTGAATTGGGCTTAGGCTCCAAAATGACTGATGATTGCTTTATACTCGTTGAGGGTTTTACACACTGAGTTTTCGAAACTCACCCCCTCCTTTTAAAATTTTCAAGTGATCCTCAATAGGCGGTTCGACGGATGGAGGGACTCAGAGGTGGCCAACTAGTAAAAAGTTTAGACTTAGTCTTTTATTTAATTTGTTAATATTTTATTTTTTTTTATTTGGGTTGTAATAAGGCCTTTCCTCTGGTTATTATTTCAAATTAGGTTTATTATTATTTTTATGCTTTATATTTATTAAAAGTAGAACACGGTTTTCCTAAACCATAACTGTTTTCAAATACTACGTTTCCGTAACTGAAAAGAGATTTTACAAAGTAATTATTATCATACAAGAGGGAATAGTTTTTTTTAAATACACCTCACTTTGAAAGCAACAAATACAAGCTGAGATTTTACTCAAGGTTTTTATTTTAAAGAAGGGTTTTCAATGAAAACAAGATTTTCGAAAAATACTTCAATATGACACGCCATATTCGACCATAACGTCTGGGCCAGATTTAGGGTGTTACAGAGGATTACCTGACAGATAAAGTAAACAAAAGGGGTGAATTTTCGCAAACTCAGTGTGTACATCCCCACTAACAGCATGCATACAAACAGATAGCAGAATACAGATATTTCAGCCTTATCCATACAGATATAGCATGCATAATAGATCAGATTTGCAGAGAAACATGCCCATCAAACCCGCACACCATCTCCGTCTAACCCAACACACCATATAGGGATAGAATCGACCCACCCAACCCTACACACCAAGTATGGGGATTTAATCCACCCATCCAACCCTACACACAACTAGTACAGTAAAACAGTACATAGCAGATATATATATGCAGCATCACTGCCAGATAACAGGCTAATTGCCTCTCAGACTTCCATCTCTTCACAACAATCCCAACTCAATGCAATGCATCATAAATATCATGGCATACTATTATGCAGATATCAGATCATATCAACATCATGTCAGAGCAGATATACAGAATCAGACAGATACACATGCTTATATTAACATACTTTTGCATACAATTTAGTAATCAATCAAAGTATGGGGACTAAGTAACGCTTACCGCCCCTACAGTCAGGTCACAGTCGACTTAGGCGACCCGTGCAACCTTATAGAATATTTTATCAAAATTGGGCTTATACGCCCGTGTAGGCCCATACGCCCGTGTGGCCCATACGGCCCAAAATAGCTTTGCTTGTGTGGATTACACGGCCTGGCCCAGAATCCCATATGCCCGTGTGGTTCACCCGTGTGACCCACAGCCCATGTGGCCTACACAGCCCAAATGGTTAAACCCGTACCTCGTACACAGCCTCACTAGCCTCACACGACCGTATCTGTCGCGCCCGTGTGGCGCCTGCACGGTCTAGCTCGTCATTCACACGCCCGTGTCTTGTAATGCAGGCTACCACACAGGCAGACCACATGCCCTTGTGGCGTCAACAGACTACGTTTAAGTTTTTTTTGAAACTCATTTTCTACACAATCGGAGTACACACCTGGTTCGTTTTCGCTGCTAATCTAACTACGAACACTCCAAAGCCTAATATCGATCATATCGAACCCGAAATCAGTCTCTTAAGTTAGATTATTAAGAATAGGCAAATCCCAAAACGAGAGATCTATTTACCTTCAACGAATAATGGTGATTCCTCGATGTTAAGAGCTCGATTAATGATCTACAAACCCTTGAATATTCCCTAAACAGCAATCAAAATCCCTCTTAAACAATCTCCAAGGAAATCACTTAACTTTATTAAAAACCAAACTTACCGAACCGACGAAATCTCTAGCAACAGGCCACAACTAATTGAAGGAGAAGAAAAACGGAGAAGAAAGGAAAAAGAAAGAATTTTCGGCAGCAAAGGTTTGGAAGAAGAAGAAAGGTAGAGAAAATATCTTGCCAAAAAGAAGGAAATAAGGAAAACCCCTAATTTTTCCCTAAAAACTCTCAACTCAGAATTCTGATAAAACCCAACTCTTAGTCGAAACTTGAAACAAAAATAATCCCATAGCCACTACAAAGATTCAAACTCAGGACCTTGAACAAACTGACACTCCACTTAACCACTAGACCAGCAGGCCCATTCTGTTAATTTTTTTTACCAACAATTCCTGATAAGCCCACTGACCTAAAGTTAAGCTTTATTCAAATAAAAACAAAAATTTAGCCCAAGTTAAAGTCTGAACTTGGGATCTCCCAAACACATCCCAGAGCACACAACCACTTAAACCAACATATTTAAAGCAGAAAAAAAACACGGAGCCAATTGTTCGCACATTTCCATGCTCAACAATCACAAAAGCCAAAAATTATAGAAATTTGGGGCGTTACACATAGCCAATGAAAATACAATCCACCGTTTTAGGACCTTTTTTCATTTGCTTTGGTAATGGAGCCATTACCTTAGCAAGACACCCCCACACTTTCAAGTAGTCGTAGAAATGTTTTCTACCTTTCCATAACTCATGTGCTGTACCTTTCCATAACTTATATGGTGTTTTGTTCCTTTTCTTACGGAAGGGTAACCTTATTTAAAAGATAATTAGCTGATAGAATAGTTTCCCTCCACATGTTCTGTTATAACCTAGAGCTTCCTAGCAATGCGTTCATCATTTCCTTTAGAGTCTGATTTTTTTGCTCGGCTACTCCATTTGATTGAGGAGAGTATGGAGGTGTCACTTCATGAATAATATCATGTTGTGCACAGTATTCACCAAATGGTTCAACATATTCGCCACCACGATCACTCCTCACCATCTTAATCTTTTTATTAAGATTGGGCTCGATCGTTTCGAATATTTCGTGTCACCCACGTCATACGGGTGCGTCCCCAACCCGACGGGTTTAGATGTGCACCCTATGTGCGCAAGGGAGAGCATTAGCTTAGTCCTTCAATAACCACCAAGTTGGTTCATATATATAAACATATTACACACTTGATATCTAGCCAAGATTGTACTAAGCTTCTCATTTTCCTCAACATAATTCACAAGTGGCTTACTTTAAGCATCAATTTCTCATTCATCACTCACTCATTTTAAGCATATGATATACCGTTGTAAAGGTGTCATGGGCTAGAATATTAAACCATAATTTTATTATTCAAATCTCCACATTTAGCAATTGAGAATATCCTTCAAAGCTTTCAAAAATCTATTCTTTTAACACTTATGACTAGGTTTGCAGTTTATTCCTAAGCAGTGTAGGATTGCTTCCTTAAATTGTGATATATAGACAATGTGTGTATATAGACTCATGAATATATTTAATTATAAAAATTAAATTTAAGATAATTGTTCAATATAAATTGTGATTTTTTTCTTACAAACATATAGATTATAAAATTGAAGTCGTCAATATGTGAATTGATTTCTTCTTAAACGATATCTTTTTTTAATGTTTAACTATTGTATTTAAAGTAATTGATTTATATTAAAAGTGAGAATCTAAGGTCTATATCTAATATAATAAAGAAACAAAGTTAAAATATATATATTTTATTTTTAAAATGAGTATTTAAAATTATTAATTTTCACGTTGCATACTAGTTAAAATCTATATTTGACATACTCAAAAAATAATTTTAAATTTTTTTCTAAATGTATATTTAAAATAGTTAGGTTGCACTTTAAATTGAAGGTTTATAATTTAATCTGAAAATAGTTATGATTTAAAGATAATGTTCTTTCTTTTTTCTTACACAACTTTCAGTTTTTCTTTTATCTGATATGATTTAGAGCTACATGTTGGAAATCAAAATTCAACACTTGTTACAAAATCTAGAGCTAATTTGAATTTTTTTTTTAAATATTGTTGAATGATTTAATAAAAAATCGATGGGTTGGTCAGTTCAATAATCAATCTAGATGTTACAATATTTGTGAATTTTTTTATTTAGTCAAACCAATAAATTTAATAAAATAATTTTAACAATGTTAACAATTAGAGATTCAAAAAATAGAGAAACTAAATTATTTGAAATAAAAATAAAAGGCCTAAATTCTAAACTTATCAAGAAAAAGAAACTTTAATATATTTTAACAAAAAATAATAATATGTATGGACAAAAACAAAAATCAAGATTTGTCTCTGCACAAAGATAGTAGGAAGCCATAACCTTCCAAATTCTTTAGGATTTGGAATTGTGATACTCAAAAGTTCCTGAATACAAAAGATTTAAATTAAATAATTTGATTTTTTATATAAATAAAATAATTATTTAGGCATAGTGGTGGAAGACCCTATTCATGAGTCTATATATAGACATTGTCTATATATCACAATTTAAGGAAGCAACCCCACATTGTCTAAGAACAAGTTGCAAACCTATTCATGAGTCTATATATACACATATCTCATATCCCACATTGCTTAAAAAAACAAGGAAAATGAGACTTTGGGTCTATATAAAGACTTAGTTTGTAAATTTTATTTCTACATTAATAGGAGATATCAAAATTTTAAAAAAAAATTGGAGCTGCCATTTTTAGTGTTGATGTGGCAAAACGCGAAGAAAAACGCTTCCAGCTAGATGCGCTTTTATGGGCTTTCCCTTAAAAAGACACTAGCTGGACGTGTTTTAGTAAAATCTGCTCATTTCCATCAATTTTAACAAAAGTGGCATATTTTCATTATTTTGAAGAAAAAAAGGGCCTTTTCTGGTAATTTAGTATTTTTAAGTATTATAATTTAAATTAATTTGTACTATATTTAAAGGGAGTTGATGTCACATTTCAATAGATCCCAACTCAATTAACTAATTACCAAAAACCATTCTTTCTATATATAAAAAATAAACATTATTGTGAGAATATTTTTGTCATTTTAAATCAAGTAACATCTAGAAAAAAATACGCTCGATTTGTTTCAAACCCAAAATGTCATAATTTTTAATGGCTTTATCATTTTCAATTAAAACTTTATTTGATCCTTAAATCAATTTTATATAAATATATTTGTAACATAAAATTTTTTTCACCCACATCATGGGTGTACTATAATCTAATCTATACTAAAATTTAAATTTTTGATTGAGTTGGTGTCACTAGAATTGACAAAATAGACTTGAGCTCGAAAGCCCACTCGTACCAATCTGAGCTCATAAAAATTCAACTATGAGAAAATTTGAGTTCGAGAAAAAATTGAACTCGAAGCCCGAACCCAAAATAATCCGAGCTTGGGCTCGAGTCCGATCCAATCTTAAACCTGAAAAAGAATCCAAATTTATAAAAATATATTTTAAATACTATATAATTATGTTAAATTATAAATTAAAATAAATTTTAAAAACGTTAATTATGAATAAAAAATAATTTTAATGCAATGATCATATATATAATAAATATTCAAAGGTACAAAATTTAAATTTAACGATTATATAAAAGATATAATAATGCAATAAATTAAATTAAGCTTAAAGATCTCACCTATCGAATTTGTTAAACTTTTAGTTAATGAAAAATCAAATTTGTATGTAATTATTGTACCCATAATCCATATGAAAATGAACATGAAAATCTCTTAAAATAGGTCTTCTTGTTATATTGAGACTTTTTGATGAATACCGATTTGAATCGTAAATAATTAAATAACATGACTTTTATGTAAGTTTCAAGGCAAAATGGATTATATATGAGTATATGGACAAATTTTGGATAATATTTTATGATGTTTGTAGCTTTTAGAACTTTTTTTTATTAATTATCGACAATTTTTATAATTTTATAATATTGAATAAACTAAATTTTAAAACTTCTAATTGCTGCAGTTACTTTAACAGTGTGAAAGAAGTCTGACATGATTAGGAGTGAGCAAAATTCAATTCGATTTGAAAAAATCAAATTTTTTTTTCAAATTTTGAGTTATTCGAATCAGAGTTAATCGAATCAACTCCATTTTTTTTTCGAATTTCAAGTTTGAGTCTAGTTGAATTTTCGAATTCGAATAAACCGAATATAAACTATATATTTTTATTTTTTTAAAATTTAGGCTTTTACTTTAACCCAATTTCCCCCCAAGTCCAAACCATTTTATTTTATCCCATTTTCCCTCAAGCCCGTCTGCCCACAAGTCCGTTTTCCTAATTCCTCCCCCAAATCAAACCCTTGCTCCAGCAAACTCCATCGTCCAAATTAGTGTTCTTCTTCTCTCTCAATTTCCATTCAATTTAAACCCCAAAGTCTATTTTCTTCTTAAAAAACTTTAAATTAAACCTTAACTCCATTCTTTTCCTTCTTATTCAAAAATCTCTAAAATAAACCCTTCGTCCTTCTTCTTCTTCTTAATTATCAGTTCATTCAAACCCTCAAATCAAAATCCTACCTCCAAATCGAGTTGCTATTCCTTTTGACCGACGCACTCTGTTCTCTTCCATTTTAAGCTTGAATTTTCTGCATCTTTAAGGTTTGTCTCGAAACATTTTTGAATAGTTGAATGATTTTTGCTCTAGTTCAATCTCTCTGTTTTTACTGTTTAAATGCATGATGGTTGTTTTTTTGAAACATTTTTCATCTTTAAACACTCTGTTTTTTCCTTCTCCACTTGCCTGTTCGCTGTTGTAGAATAGGGCACAATCATCATCATACTAAGAATAATAAAAATAGCTTCTATGCAAAATTTGAGTGGCGTTCATTTAAACTTTAATGTCTATGTTACTTTGGTTAATTTTTTAAAATGAAAGAATTCTTAACTTGTTTGAGTGCGAATGCCCTAAAGTTTTGTTTTAGATAAGGATATCCCATTTTTCTGAAGTGAAGGTTGGTTTGCTAGTATCTCCTGGTGAAGTCCTTTCTAGCTTCTTCTTCTTAGTGATGTGAATTAAACATCTAAACACATTGTGCTTAGATATTTATACCTAAGTCCTAATTTACGCGGCATCTACCAGTTATCTTCTTAATAAGATGTTTGAAGACATTAATTAATGAAATGCTAGGCATTTGCAGTTGTAGGACCAGTAGCTCAGTTAGGAGTCTTTTGTGACCTCAAACTCGACTTGTGTTTTTCCATCTTTTGACAGTCAGTTAGCAATAGGTTTTGGGTGCTTAGCATAATATCAAAGCTTGGGGTTGGACATACATTGCCTTGTATGTTCTTTGTTGATTTATGGTTACAGTCTACTTGTTTTTCCATTGATTCAATTGGCATTTGGCCTACATATATAAATGGTGTCTTTAGGCCAGTTTCATTTGGGTGTTGTTGTGGACTTATATTCAAATTGGAGTTGTTTTCTATTGTCTTATTAGTTTAAGGATGGAGGCTTTACAAGCTATCACATGCATGTTGAATGCAACTATGAAAGAGGATTATTTAGTTTAAGAAGCATAGGATTAAAACGTCAATATATGGGTGTATAGTTGATTTCCAGTTCTGCATGTTTGTTTCTGTTTGCCAGTTGCTTGAGCCAAGGATTATAGGTTGAGAATATGAGTAGTTTTTGGACTGTTAATGGGCCTGGAGAAAGAACTTTGAATTGGAAGGGTTCATAGGTGTATAGATTGCAACTCTTAAAGTTTTCCTACTTGTTATTGAAGTTTGTGATATCATTTTTCTTGCCACTGTAACCTAAGAACCCATTTAGAAATAAACTCCAAAGAGTGTCAGCTTTTTTTAATTCATTTTTTTTATTTTTACTGCATAGAGGGAGATGTGGATAGGTCTGGTATACCTAGAAAATTTTGTAATAAAGGCATCAGTTTGCTTTTAGTTAGATACTAATGATAATTTCCACCATATAGACCTTAGTCTTAAATAAATGTAGGCCTTTAAGTGCTGTTTGCCACAACATCATTCTTTGGTCACCCTCTAATTTTAAAATGATTTTTTATTAATATGAAAACTAATCTTTTCTTATATCATTAATAATTTTAATCTTTCATTAGATAATTCAATTATTGGTCATGGTTAGTGATTGCAACAAATGTTTACTCGCAGATGAGTGATCCAAAGCGAAATGGTTCAACTAAAAGTTTACAAAATTCTTCACCAAGTAGAGATAATCAAACAAAAACAAAGGAAAATATTCAAAAAAAGATTACTTTAAAGGCAGCTTGTTGGAACCATTTCACCAAATTTGTGATTGAAGAGGGGGATAAGAGAGCAAAGTGCAATGCTTGTGATGTTACTTACACCATGGAATCCACTTTGGGTTCTACAACGAATTTGAATAACTATTTGAAAACATGTCTAAAAAGATCTCAGGGTAATACTTCTGACCCAAAGCAATCAGAATTAGCATTTGTGAAGGTTAGCTATGTAACACCCCTAACCCCAAACCGTCGCCAAAACAGGGTTATGGAACATTACCAGACCTATCGGACAATTTACAACTAATATACAAATAATTATCAAACATAATATAAAATAATCTTAAAGTCCCTTAGATGGACCCTCGAGGCCCAAAATACGAGTTAGGAGTGATTCGAGACTAATTCATGTGCTTGGGGAATTTTTCGTGAATTTTTTTGTGCGAACTCAATACAACCCCTTTATAAATATCTAACCTTCCCTGCAAATTCAAATTGAGACCAATCCAAACAAAAATCACAACCAATCCAATTGACATTTAAATATACCTAAATTATATCTAAAACATTAACTTAATATTTTATTTAAATAAACATTCATAATATCATTCAAAATTTATTAATAATTTCATTAATTTCTATTTAACTTAGTATCAAAAGTACCAAAGTGTCATATAACTTTTCTTACCATTTCATTTAACCATCCAAACATTATAAATCATCATTTACAATCAAAACATAAGACATATTCAAGTGACCTATACAACTCTTAAGTACATGCCACTTTTACCCAAAAGAAAGATTATATCACCAAATTTTCTCTGAAGTCGAGATTACTCTGGATACTGAACCGGGACTCTTGACTTCTACTAAACTGCGCACGAAAACAACCGTACACTGAGTATTTCATACTCAGTGGTATTACCATAATTCAAATTATAATAACAATAATAGAATATAATTATCAAACATGTAACGATTAAATTTCTCAAATATCAATTCATTCTTAAACTTTCATTTATTAACAATAACAATACAATTTTTTTTAACTATTCTTCAATTTCATTCACATACCATATGCCTCAATACATGAACATTTAGTTCATGCCTTTCATTTCCAATCTCAATTTCAATTCACAATTCAATTTTCTCATTTCTTTCAATATTTTCAATAGTATAATCAATCCATTTACTTTAAATTTCTCATTTCAGTTGTTCACCCTATTAATAAACCCGGACTTTGGTGGATACACGGGTTCTAACCCAAACACACCAGTACGGCACATTGTGCCTAAAACGATACTCAGTACCTGATCAATATATCAGAAACAGTATACGACACATAAAGTGCCTAAAACGACACACGAGCTGCCTGATCGACAAAGCTGATAAATCTCGTACTCTTCCAATCCTATGGCATGCCAATTATATCCGACTCAACCTGACTAGTTAATAGGTTATTCAAATCATTTCTCAATTTCAATTTCACTTTCAATGTACAATTCAATTCGATACAATTTTCCACTTTCCAACAATATACTATCAAATGTTCATACATAATCATACTTCATCTCAATTTCATTCAATTCAATATTGATACTTACCTTATAATTTTACTATCATACACATAAATTTAAATATAACATTTAATAAATAGTAGTTTGAATTATAGTAATACAAACCCGGATTTCGTAATTACTCTTCGATAACTTTCTCCTTTCCTTTTTGTGCCGATGCCTCGGGTTCTTTGCTAGCTACAAAAATAATAATAATAATTTACACTATTAATTACAACACTAATTAATAATAATAATTGAATTTCTATCCAATTTATACCCTAATTCCAATTTAATCCTAATTAATTCATTTAATTTTCTAACTCAATTCATATACTTTTCTAACTCAATTCATACTTTATTTCTTTTCAATTTCCTTCCATATTCTACTTAACTATCTAATGTTCACAATAAAACCCTAATTTAAAACTTCTTTCAATTTAATCCTTACAACACAAAACTTATAGCCTAGTTTACAATTTAATCCTTTAATCAATTCTAACTTGAAATTCATTCAATTAAACCCCTAATTCATTATTTTGTTCAACATGAATTATGTTAAAAAAACCTAAGAACCTTCAAAACTTCAACTTAATTTCAACAAAACTTTGTTCTAAAGCTTCAAAAACATCAAAATTAAGAGAAAATGATTTAATTGACTTACCTTTTAAAACTTCAAACCTTAAAACCCTAGCTTTTCCTTTTTCTTTTCTTTCCATTTTTCTTTCTCCCTATTCGAATGCTTCTCTGTTTCTTTTCTCCTTCATTTCTTTCTTTTATTCTTTTTGTTTCTTTATTCTTTTATGTTTATTTACTTTATTAATTTAATAATAATAATAATAATAATTACTATAATAAATAACTATTTAATAACAAATATTTATATTACATTTGTACACACATATATTTTACACTTGTCTATCATCATCACCATCCAATTGTCCTTATTTTATTTATTTTATATAATTTAATATTTTAATATAATAAAAATCTATTTACTTAAATAAAAAGTAATTACATAAATATATTACAATTGTACAAATATAATTATTACACATATATTATTTTATTACCATACATTTTTCTTTATTTTAATTTACTTCATCATATAATAATATAATATCAATTAAATAATAATAATAATAATAATAATAATAATAATAACTTAACTTTAATGTATGAAATCTAAGAAAAATCTTAGATTTTTCAATTCATTTGCCGCCTCAATTAGAACAAATGGCATAATTACCATTTTGGTCCTTTATATTTTCTTTTAATCTATAATTCAATTTTTACCCCTTATTCAATTTAGTCCTTTTTCCTAATTACTCTTAATTAAGCTAAATTCACTTAATTAAAACCTAATTAAACACACAACTAGTCTTGTAAATATTTTTAATAAAAGTTTACGAACCCATTTCGCTAAGATAGAGGTCCGATAATGTACTTTTCTGATGCCCGTGAATTTTGGGTCATTACATGTCTCCCCTCCTTAATAAATTTCGTCCTCGAAATTTACCTAAGAAGAAATGAGGATATTGCGCTCTCATAGATTCTTCCGGTTCCCAAGTTGCTTCTTCCACATTATGATTTCTCCACAATACTTTTACTAGAGGAACCTGTTTGTTTCTCAACTCTTTCACTTCTCGAGCTAATATCTAAACCGGCTCTTCTTTGTAAAACAAATCCGGTCTAATTTTAATATCTTCAATGGGAATAATATGAGAAGGATCCGATCTATATCTTCGAAGCATAGAAACATGAAAAACATTGTGAATCTTCTGTAATATTGTAGGTAAAGCTAACTGATAAACGATCGGCCCGATTCTCTCTACAATCTCATATGGCCCGATATAATAGGGACTTAACTTTCCTTTTCGGCCAAATCTCAATACTTTCTTCCAATAAGAGACTTTGAGAAATACTTTGTCCCCGACTGAATACTCAATTCCCAACGTTTCAAATTGACATAAGATTTCTGTCTATCGAAGGTTGCTTTTAATCTATCTTTGATCTTCTTAACTGTCTCTTCTGTCTCTTGAACTAATTCTAGCCCAATCACTTTCCTTTCACTCAATTCTACCCAACACATTGGTGATCAACATTTTCGACTATATAATGCTTCATATGGAGCCATTTGAATACTAGATTGAAAACTATTATTGTAAACGAATTCATCTAATGGTAAATAGTGTTCCCAACCTGATTCAAAGTCAATGATACAAGTCTGAAGCATATCTTCTAGTATCTAAATTATCCATTCGGACTGTCCATCTGTTTGCGGATGAAAGGCCATACTAAAGTTAAGTCTAGTACCTAATGATTCATGTAGCTGTCTCCAAAATCTCGATGTGAACTGAGGATCTCAATCTAAAATTGACATCGGAATACCATGTAATCTAACAATTTCTCGAATGTACACCTCGGTAAGTTTCTGCAACGACCAATCGGTCTTGACTGCTATAAAGTGATCAGACTTGGTAAGCCGATCAACTATCATCCAAATATCATTCTTTTTGCTTGTTGACAACGGTAATCCCGTAACAAAATCCATCATGATACGATCTCGTTTTCTCTCAGGAATATTAATAGGCTGAAGTAAACTAGTAGGAACTTGATGTTCTCTGCCTTTACTCGCTGGCAAGTCAAACATTTACTCACAAATTCAACTATATCTCTTTTCATCCCTGACCACCAATATAGTTCTCGTAAATTACAATACATCTTCGTGCCTCCGGGGTGCAAAGCAAATGAACTATCGTGAGCTTCTCAAAGAATTAATTTCTTCAACTAAGAACTAGTTAGAACACAAATTCGATTTTGATATCTCAAACGTCCACAATCATTAATGCTGAAACTTCCTGTCGTACCATTTTGTATCATCTCTCTTTTCTTCAACAATTTGTCATCTTCCAACTATGCTAATCTGATCTGATCAAACATTATCGGCTTTACTTTCAATTCGACCAAAAGACTCTCATCATCACTGATACTAAGTCGTGCAAACATCGTTCTCAATTCAATTGCAACTTTTCTACTTAGTGCGTCAGCTACAACATTAGCTTTTCCCGGATGGTAGTCTATAACACAGTCATAATCTTTTAGGAGCTCTATCCACCGTCTTTGTCTCAAGTTCAATTTTTTTGAGAAAGAAGATATTTCAAAAAGAAGATATTTCAAACTTTTATGATCAGTATAGATGTAGCATTTCTCACCGTACAAATAATGTCTCCAAATCTTCAAGTGAAAAATCACAGCTGCTAGTTCCAAATCATGAGTCGGATAGTTATGTTCGTGTGACTTCAATTGACGAGATGCATAGGCTATTACTTTTCCGTCTTGCATCAATACACAACCCAGACCACTCAAAGAAGTATCACTATACACTACAAAATCTTTCTCCGACTCTAGTAATGTCAGAATGGTGCCTCAATCAACATTTGTTTCAATGTCTCAAAACTTCATTGACACTGATCATCCCAAATGAATGAAGCATTCTTCTATAGCAGTTTGGTTATCGGCAAAGCTATATTCGAAAATTCATTTACAAATCTTCTGTAATACCCAACTAAACCAAGAAAATTGCGTACCTCAGATACATTCTTCGATGCTTTCCACTGAACAATTACTTCAATCTTTTTCGGATCACTTCTGATTCCATCTGCTGGCACCACATGTCCCAGAAATACAACTTCTGATAACCAAAACTCACATTTACTGAGCTTTCCATACAACAGTTTCTCCCGTAATATCTGTAATATAATTTTGAGATGTTGATCATGCTTTGACTCTGACTTTGAATAAACTAGTATATCATCAATAAAAACTACTACAAATTGGTCTAAATACGGCTGAAAGATACGATTCATGAGATCCAAAAAAGCGGCTGGGGCATTTGTCAACCCGAATAGCATTACTAAGAACTCATAGTGGCCATACCTCGTACAGAAAACTGTTTTCGATACATCACCTTCTTTTACCTTCAACTGATAGTAACCTGACCTTAAGTCAATATTCGAGAATACAGAAGCTCTTCTCAACTATCAAACAAATCGTCAATGCGAGGCAGTGGATATTTATTTTTAATTGTCACCTTATTCAGCTGTCGAAAATCAATACAAAGTCGCATCAAACCATATTTTTTTTAACAAATAATATCGGAGCTTCCCACAGTGATATGCTCGGTCAAATAAAACTACGATCTAATAAGTCTTGCAATTGTACCTTCAGTTCTTTTAACTCAGTAGGTGATATTCGGTACGAGGGTATGGATATTGGAGCTGTACCCTAATAAACCTCTATTGCAAATTCAATCTCTCTGTCAGGTGGTAAACTTGGTAATTCTTCAGGAAATACATCAGGAAACTCGCAAACTGTTCGAATTTTACTGTACTAGCTTCCAACTGAATTTGAATTAATAACATCTGCCAAATATGCTAAACAACCCTGCTGAAGCAATTTATTAGCCTTTATTACTGAAATAATACGTGTTGGCCCACTAGTACGGATACCATTTACTTCAATCTGGCCTCCACCTTCTATCTGAATATTGAATTTCTTTTTATAGCAATCCAAAATCACTCCATATTCAGATAACCCATCCATCCCCAGTATTATATCAAAATCTCCAAACGGCATAATCAATAAGTCAATAGGGAAAGTTTTATTCTGTATAGTCAACAGGCATCTCGAACATATTTGATTCACTAACACTGTTTGCCCCAACGGACTGGACACCTCTATAGACACTCTAGACATCTCAGATTTAAATTTTCCAAATTCAACTAATTTTGAATTTATATATGAGTGTGAAGTTTTGGGATCAATCAAAGCATAAACAGGCTCAGAATACAGTAAAGATATACCTGTTACTACGTCGTGGGCATCACCTTCTTCCCGAGTTCTGGCCACATAAGCTCTGGCTAGTACTTTAGCTTCAGACTGTTGGGTAACAATATCACTGCTCCTCCTAACACCTCCTCCTCTGAAAACTGAACTAACTCTACCTGACTCTCTACCTCTAGCAGTAGATACTGATCTCTGTGATGTCACGGGTATATCACTATCATTTTTCAGGCAATCTCTGATGAAATGGTCTGTAGAACCACATCGGAAACGACCTCTAGTTAATTTCCAACATTCTCTCTCCGTGTTTCTATCTGCAGTACTGACAGTCTGGAATTTCTATTTCCTGAGAGGGACCTCTCACACTTCCAGTAGATACTGTCGTCTGTTTCCTCCTGTTTCTACAACCTCTGTCTGATCTAAAACTGGATCTCCAACCACCTTGAGATTCCTTTGACCTTTTCAACTGAGGATTTGAACTGGTAATTCTCGTACGCTTCCCAGTTGGTCAAACACTTTTAGTCTTTTTATTGAGACCTAGAACTTGTTCCACCATTTTGGCCCGTTCAATCAAATCTACAAACTCAGTGATACGGTGAGATACCAACTGTACCTTGATCTCGTCTCGCAAACCCCGTAAAAATATTTTGCAACTATCAGCTTCTGTTGGTATAAATTTTGAGGCGCATCTGCTGAGTCTCGAGAATTCCCTTTCATAATCTATTACTAACATGTCACCCTGTTGCAGCATTAAAAACTCTTGCTTCTTGTCTTTGACATACATTTCTCCGATATATTTATTTTGAAATTCTTTCTGAAATAGGTCCCATGTTATCTGATCCTCCAGTAAACGTCGAACCACTGATTCCCACCATAAATAAGCTTCCCCTTGTAGCAATAATACAGCACAAATCAAAACTCCCGGGGGTACAGTCCAATTGCTGTAAAATTCTTTTAGTCGACTCCATCCAATTTTCAACTGCGGATGAACCGACTCCTTTCAGACCCATAAATTTAGTAGCATCATATTTTCTCAATTCTTTTATCAGGGCCTGTCTCTAAGTTGGTATTGAAGTCGTATTAGGAGCAGTTCCCGTTACTCTTTGTAATATATCGGCAATTACTCATAATATATCAGAATCATCTGTATGATTTCTTCTATCCACTCTAGGGGTGGATTTCTTACTGGATTTATGCTAGATGTAACTGACTCTGTTTCATCTAATCCATACGACTATTCGTCTCCAGTATACATTTCTTTATCAGTATCATTTATTCTTTCATCAGACATCTTTAATCTATAAAACGGAAACAAACAAATAGGTCAGTATCCAAATCCCGACTCAATTTCGATGTACATCTAGACTAAATTTTTGAGCTTGATTTAGTCCAAGAATCGACTAAACCTGATAACTCTAATACTAATAAAATGTAACACCCCCTAACCCCAAACTGTCACCGGAACAGGATTATGGAACATTATCGGACCTATCAGACAATTACAATTAATATACAAATAATTATCAAACATAATATAAATTAATCTTAAAGTCCCTTAGATGGACCCTCGAGGCCCAAAATGCGAGTTAGGAGTGATGCGGGACTAATTCGGGTGCTTGGGGAATTTTTCGTAAATTTTTTCTGTGCAAACTCAATATAACCCCTTTATAAATATCTAAAATTCCTTGCAAATTCAAATCGAGACCAATCCAAACAAAAATCACAACCAATCCAATTCACATTTAAATATACCTAAATTATATCTAAGACATTAACTTAATATTTTATTTAAATAAACATTCATAATATCATTCAAAATTTATTAATAATTCCATTCATTTCTATTTGACTTAGTATTAAAAGTACCAAAGTATCATATAACTTTTCTTACCATTTCATTTAACCATCCAAACATTATAAATCATCCTTTACAATTAAATCATAAGACATGTTCAAGTGACTTATACAACTCCTAAGTACATGCCACTTTTACCCAAAAGAAAGATTATATCACCAAATTTTCTCTAAAGTCGAGATTACTCTGGATGCTGAACTGAGACTCTTGACTTCTACTGAAATGCTCACGAAAACAACCGTACGCTGAGTATTTCATACTCAATGGTATTACCATAATTCAAATTATAATCACAATAATAGAATATAATTATCAAACATGTAACGATTAAATTTCTCAAATATCAATTCATTCTTAAACTTTCATTTATTAACAATAACAATACAATTTTTTTTTTAGCTATTCTTCAATTTCATTCACATACCATATGCCTCAATACATGAACATTTAGTTCATGCCTTTAATTTCCAATCTCAATTTCAATCCACAATTCAACTTTCTCATTTCTTTCAATATTTTCAATAGTATAATCAATCAATTTATTTTAAATTTCTCATTTCAGTTGTTCACCTTATTAACAAACCCGGACTTTGGCGGATTCACAGATTCTAACCCAAACACACAAGTACAACACGTTGTGCCTAAAACGGTACTCAATACCTGATCAATATATCAGAAGCAGTATACGACACATAAAGTACCTAAAATAACACACGAGGTGCTTGATACGACACACGAGGTGCTTGATATGACATATAAAGTGCCTGATCTGCAAAGTTGATAAATCCCGTACTCTTTCAATCCTATGGCATGCCAACTATATCTGACTCAGCCCGACTAGTTAATAGGTTATTCAAATCATTTCTAATTTCAATTTCACTTTCAATGTACAATTCAATTCGATACAATTTTCCGCTTTCCAACAATATACTATCAAATATTCATACATAATCATACTTCATCTCAATTTCATTCAATTCAATATTGATACTTACCTTATAATTTTACTACCATACGCATAAATTTAAATATAACATTTAATAAATAGTAGTTTGAATTATAGTAATACAAACCCGGATTTCGTAATTACTCCTCGATAACTTTCTCCTTTCCTTTTTGTGTCGATGCCTCGGGTTCTTTGCTAGCTACGAAAATAATAATAATAATTTACACTATTAATTACAACACTAATTAATAATAATAATTGAATTTCTATCCAATTTATACCTTAATTCCAATTTAATCCTAATTAATTCATTTACTTTTCTAACTCAATTCATACTTTATTTTTATTCAATTTCCTCCCATATTCTACTTAACTATCTAATGTTCATAATAAAACCCTAATTTAAAACTTCTTTCAATTTATTCCCTACAACACAAAACTTATAGCCTAGTTTACAATTTAATCCTTTAATCAATTTTAACTTGAAATTCATTCAATTAAACCCCTAATTCATTATTTTGTTCAACATGAATTATATTCAAAAACCTAAGAACTTTCAAAACTTCAACTTAATTTCAAAAAAACTTTGTTCTAAAGCTTCTAAAATATTAAAATTAAGAGAAAAGGACTTAATTGACTTACCTTTTAAAACTTCAAACCTTAAAACCCTAGTTTTTTCTTTTTCTTTTCTTTCCCTTTTTCTTCCTCCCTATTCGAATGCTTCTCTGTTTCTTTTCTCCTTCATTTCTTTCTTTTATTCTTTTTGTATTCTTTTATGTTTATTTACTTTATTAATTTATTAATAATAATTACTATAATAAATATCTATTTAATAACAAATATTTATATTATATTTGTACACACATATATTTTACACTTGTCTATCATCATCACCATCCAATTGGCCTTATTTTATTTATTTTATATAATTTAATATTTTAAGATAATAAAAATCTATTTACTTAAATAAAAAGTAATTAAATAAATATATTACAATTGTACAAATATGATTATTACACATGTACATTTTTATTACCATACATTTTTCTTTATTTTAATTTACTTCATAATATAATAATATAATATCAATTAAATGATAATAATAACAACTTAATTAATGTATGAAATCTAAGAAAAATCTTAGATTTTTCAATTCATTTGTCGCCTCAATTAGCACAAATGGCATAATTGCCATTTTGGTCCTTTATATTTTCTTTTAATCTATAATTTAATTTTTACCCCCTTATTCAATTTAGTCCTTTTTCCTAATTACTCTTAATTAAGTTAAATTCATTTAATTAAAACCTAATTAAACACACAACTAGTCTCGTAAATATTTCTAATAAATATTTACGAACCCATTTTGCTAAGAGGGAGTGTAACACCCCAAACTCGTCCCCCATCAAACCTCAATAGAGCTGTAAGCTCATCCAACCAATCACTCCAAATAGGACCTCGAAAAGCCCATCCAACCTTATATCCCCTATACATTGTCCACGACCCTCAAGGAATTGGGACTATCAGAAAGCTGTACAGTGCCATGCGGAAGACCGCGGTGCAGACATGCAGTATAAACTGCCAGATCAGATATATCACGCCGCAAGGCTAGCGTATGAGTTGTACTATGTAATGCGGTAAATCGCAGTACAGACATGCAGTATGACTGCCAGATCAGATAATGGTACGTAGCGCAGCTAATGTGCATGCGGTACAGTGCAAGGCGGTAAAATCGCTATACCGGTATTATGAAATGTCTCGCGACCTCGTGGTATTGGGGCGCCTATGACCCTCACAGGTATTATTAAGGCTTTCAGAATGTAGATGAACTGCCAGATCGTAAATCTCCCTTCTCTTCAACATCCCACCCAAAAGCTTTGTATGTAGATGTATATATGCAGATGTGTGTATGCAGATACACCAACACAGAACATAGATTCAACAATCATTCAGAGTAGTCACATACAACTAGTCATTCAGTTATAGAAACATGCACACTTGTGCACTCAGATTCGGTACCAACATGTCGCACTTCATTCACAAGAAGTACATAAATCGAGGTCAGAACAGAGTCGTAATCGCCCTCAGAAATCTTAGTCGAGGGGTTGGAACAAACAGAGGTCACACGCCCATGTGCTTCGACCGTGTGGAGCACTTCAGGCCGTGTGGGGATCCATACGCCTGTGTGAAGGGTAGCACACAGCCGTGTGACATAGGCACACACCCGTGTGGTGCAGAGGCCTGGCCGTGGGAGGAGGCCGTGTAAGGCACTGTCCAAATCCACTGAGTTCAGAAGCAGAGTAGACACAACCGTGTGAAGGTGTCACACATTTGTGTGGTAATCAGACATGGGCGTGTGTCTCATAACACACGCCCATGTGAAATATCTAAGCCCCAAATCAGCTATACGGCCGTGTGTCTCGAAACACACGCTCGTGTGGGAACCCTAAAATCCCCAAATCAATCACACGACCATGTGGCCAGGCCGTGTGACCCCAAATCTCAAATCCCTAATTCCCAAACTCACACGCCCGTGTGCCCTAAGGGACACGCCCGTGTGGTTCCGACAGAAATCCCCAAATAGGCTACACGCCCATGTGGCCAGGCCGTGTGGCACCCATAACTAGCCTGAAACCCTAATCCCCAAATCCACACGGCCGTGTGCCTCAACACACGCCCATGTGACCCTCGGGGCAGTCAGGAAAACACCCCAAATCAGTTCTGAAACCGCTATTTTGGCCACCAGAATCGTCCCTAATCTTTACCCTATCATCATACATAAAAAAGACAACGATTCCTACCACCTTTATCGACTAAAGTCCCCAAAACTTACGGGATTGGCCTACCGACAAGGAAAGCCAAACAGAGAATTTGCAGAATAATTAAACAAAGGAAAATAGCATAGTTACAGTTCGAATCCCACATCTGTTATGTAATTGAAGATAACGGTAGAGGAGCGATAAACCAGAATTCGCAATTAACCAGTTTGAGAAGATTTAGAAAATAGAAGTAGCAGAAAAACTAATAATATAAGAAATAGGAAAACGTGAAGAACAGAATAATAAGAATAATAGAAATAGAAAAATATAAACTCTAAAATAAAAGCAAAATAAATGATAATCACAACAAAATAATTATTCCCCCTAAACCAAACAAAAATAAAAAGACTCTCAAAAAGCGCATACAGAGACTCGAACCCAGAACCAGATGGTTCACTAACACTCACTCAACCACTAGACCAGTAGGCCCATTCTGTCACTTAACTACACAACTTAACTTATGTGTGCAACCTTCCCACTATCCCTTTGTTCAAAACCCAAAACTTCTAGGCCCAAAATTTGGGTCGTTACAGGGAGGCCCGATAATGTATTTTTCTAATGCCCGTAAATTTTAGGTCATTACAAGCTAAGAAACAATAGATTTATCAACTTGGGTGTTTGATAGACATTGGTTCGTATGATAATTATGGATGAATTGCCTTTTAAAATTGTAGAGGGAGAGGGTTTGAAATACTTTCTTTTTATAGCATGCCCACAGTTTAGTCTCCTATCTCGTTGGACAATTAGAAGGGTTTGTCTTAATTTATTTAACTCCATGAAGAGTGTAATGAAGAATTATTTTGAAAAAGATATAAGTAGAGTTTGTTTGACGACAGACACTTGGACTTCATTGTAGAGGATATCTTACATGGTTTTAACAACACATTAGGTGGATGATGATTGAAGGTTGCAAAAAAAGATTAAAATTTTTGCCCAATATCTGCTCATAGAGGTGAAAGCATAGGTCAAGCCCTTGAAAAATGTCTTCGAGATTGGGGGATTCAGAGAGTCTTCATTATTACAATTGATAATGCATCCACCAATAGTGTTGCCATTGAATATTTGAGAAAGAAATTGAATCATCGAAATGCTTCTATTGCAAATGGAAAACTTATGCATATGAGATATGTTGCACACATTCTTAATCTCATTGTGCAATACGGTATTAAGGATGCTTCTGTACATGTGTATCAAGTTAGAGGTGCTGTGAGGTATATAAGAGCATCACCATCGAGGTTGACACAATTCAACCAACGGGTGAAAGAAGAAATGATAGATCATAGGGCTCAATTGTGTTTAGATGTTCCTACTAGATGGAACTCAACATATATGATGTTAAAGGTAGTAGAAAAATATGAGTGTGTTTTTGAATCATATGTACGTGATGATCATAATTTTTTTTGACCTTACTGCTGGAGATGGAGTTCCTACATTTGATGATTGGAAAATTTTTTGAAGAGTTATAAAAGGATTAGAGCCTTTTTATCATCTTACATTAAAGGTGTTCGGATATTTGCATGTTACCTCTCATTTACTTTTTGAAGTATTGACAAATGTGTATTGTCTTTTTGATAGGTGGCAAGATTGTGGAGATTTAGACATAATTTCTATGACTTCCAAAATGGGAGATAAGTATAATAAGTATTGGGGTGAAGGAAACAAGATCAACATGCTAGTTTACTTGGCAGTCATCTTTGATCCACGAAGTAAAATGAGTTTTTTAGACTTTGGGGTCAACTTGCTTTTTCCTAATGTTGCTAATAACATTATGAAAATGATCGATAAAGAATTGCATTGCTTGTTTAATGAGCATTCTTCTAATGCTGGGAGAATTCAATTGTTTGAAGGTAGATATAGTTCTTCGACAAAATCTTTGCAGTTCAATTGTAATACCCCGAAAATTTTTATAGTAAAATATAATCCGTGATATAGTAAAATAAGGAAATAAAATGACAAAAAGGGAATTTTGAGTTATGTCAATATTGGGAAGTATATTATGACATATTGATTCAAGAAAGGATTAAATTGTAAAAGTGAGAAAAGTTTTATGGCCCAAGAGTAAATACTCAAAATTTGAAGGATTTAAGTGTAAATATGAAAATTTAAAGGACTAATAGTGCAAATATTTTAAGGGTGGAATGATCTAGAAACCAAGGAAAATTGATGAATTAGGACCAAATTGAATAGGTGAAGAATTATGAGGGACTAAATTATAATTTTACCAAATTAAGTGATGACTCAAGATTGAAATTTTAAAAGATCACAAAGGGCAAAATGGTCAATTGGAAGAGAGAGAAATCTAGAGACAATGATGATGTTGGAGATATTTTAGATAAATTAAATAAATAAATATTAGTTTATCAATACTTTAAATTAATTTTTAAATGATATTTTATTATTTTATTATTACTTTATTTAATATATATATATGTAAGGAAAGAAAGGGGAGGATGATCACCATTCTCGTGCAACTAACATGAGAAGAAGAAGAAGAAAGAAAGTTTTCCTTTTCTTACAATTTAGTCATTCCTCCAAAAATTGATTATTTTCACCTAAAAATTGAAAGAATTTCCATAGCCATCAAGAGAGAAAGATAGCAAGGAGATGATGGGGAGCAAGAATAAGAAGTTGGATTGAAGAAATAGAAGCTGGAGGAGAGAGAAAATCAAGTTAAAGATTGGTATCAAGAGAATAAGGTAAGTACATCAAGGTTTCAATATGTTTTTAAGTTTGTTATTATTAACAAAGCATGGAAATAATGTTATAGTAGAGTTTTCTTACATAAGGTCCTATGTTCTTGATATGTTAGTGAAGAGAAAATAAGAGAAAGTGATGAGAAATGGTGTAGAAAAAGAAAATAAGGGTGTTATAACATGGTAATTAATATCTTGCACTAAAACAGTTATGGACAGCAGCAGTAGTCTAACTTTGAAAAATCACCATAAATTTTAGAAATCGAATTAGAAGATGAAAAAAATATGGAATTAAATATTATTGAGTCTAGTTTCTCATATAAGAAACAATGTAAGCAATGGATTTGTAAATTTTGAGATATAAAGAATTTTGTGAGACAAGGTCAGAATGAATTTGGGGTTCCCCTGTTTAGACTTTGAAAAATCATAAAAAAATGAATAAAAATAATTAGGGGCTTAAATTTATATATATAGAATCCTGAATGAGTCTAGTTTTAATAGAAACAAACTATAACATCATTTTAATTCTTTACAATGAGATAATTAATTTTTAGTGAAGAAGGGTCAGAACTGTCAGACAGCAGAACAGGGGTGACTTTAATGAATAAAATGTACTAATTGGATAAACCAAAAATTCTGAAAATTTTATGGTAAGAATATATGTGAGTCTAGTTTCAGGTAAAATTTACATATCTTAATTTGGAGTTCTGTAACTCAAGAAATAAATAATTTAGTGACTATGACTCAAATGGACAGCTTTGAATATATACATATAAGTAAATAGTGAAATTATTGATAATGTTACTTATAAGCATATTATATAAATTTAAGAATGTGGAATAGAGAGGAAGAGGAGGAAAATATATATGAATATTCAGCAAGCAAGGCTAATTTGCATGTTTTAGGCTTAAGGACTAAATTGAATAAAAGTAAAACTTTATGGGCAATTTTGTAAAAATGTCAAAAATGACCAAATTGCATGAAATGGATTAATTTTATTATTTAAATTACAAAATTGAATGAAATTATTAATTTAGTTCAAGATAGGGGGAAAACATGTTTTAGGGATTAAATTGAAAAGTGTTGAAATTATGGAAAAATTCTGATATATTTTACAGAATTCATGGATTGTTATCAATATGTATGAGAATAATAGCTGGAAATAAGGATTAAATTGCAAGAATTATATTTTCCAGCCCCTAAGGATGAAATCGTCATTAATTAAAAGTTTAAGGGCAAAATGGTAACTTTTCCTAGAGCATTAATTAAATGCATTAAAATATGAAATGAATGAAAAAGAAAATGATGATCAAATTTATTTATAAAGATCCAAACGACTCAAATATGAGACTTGATCGTGGAAAAGAAAAGATATCGGATTAATGAAATTATAAACACAAACAAGCAATGAGGTAAGTTCGTGTATCTTGAATTATATTCTTAAATACTTGAAATGTATGTTATTGATGTGAATATGATTTGAATATTCATTGTATGAAAATTGATGAAACATTGATATATTTGATATAAAGGGGAAGAAATCCCGGTTGAATGAAAGGAAAATTCAATGGATCTCTGAAAAGGAATTGACGGTAAAAAGGATCTAGCCCGGACGGGTGATCCTATCCTGATATAGCCCTCCCGAAGAATATGTGGAAAATGGATTTAGCCCGGACGGGTAATCCGAATTAGGGTCTGAATTTAACTGGGACTGTAATTGGATCCAAGCTCATTAGAGTAATTGTCGTTGCAGAGGATTTAGCCTGGACTGTAATCCCGACAATACTCTATGAGTTTATATTACTGTGGATTTAGCTTTGGACCGTAATCCCACTGTAAGGATGAGGTTCGCGAGTGTGCTCTCGATATGAAATGTGTAAGACCATGGTTGAAAGATACCATGGCAACTTTGATATATGAAATGTGTAAGACCATGGTTGAAAGATACTATGGCAACTTTGATATGAAATGTGTAAGACCATGGTTGAAAGATACCATGGCAACGTGATATGAAACGAATAAGACCATGGTTAAAAGATACCATGGCAACATGACGGGAAATGAATAAGACCATGGTTGAAAGATACCATGGCAACGTGACATGAAAAGAATAAGACCATGGTTGAAAGATACCATAGCAACATGACAGAAAATGAGTAAGACCATAGTTGAAAGACACTATGGCATCATGTCAAAGATAAATAAGACCGTGGAGGGGAGACGCTATGATATCTATTGAACCATTGATATTCAGGTAATACGTATTAGATGACGAATGGTTACAAAAAATGGTTGTGTGAAATGTTTACAAGAACTGGTCATATGGAAATATATGTACGAAATAGTTGTATGAAATAATTATGAAGATAGATAAACAAAATAAGAATAAGTACATGGAATATAATTTATGTTAAGTTTGATATAAACTTTACCTAATAAATATACTTAAAATATATGGAAATGATGAAGCATGAAATATTGATATAATGAAATGATTGATATATACTTATAAAGAAACGGTAATAGAATAATATGTTTCATGACATGTACATATATAATTATCTTTGATACGTTGATACAAGAAAATTATGTAAGTAAAGACAATTATTAAACTCAAGTGTGACATGTCGAGAAAATAAGTATATCAATGTTGAATTTATATGAAATATATGCAAGTATACTAACAATGATGTGGCTTGACACTTAGACAAAGGATAAGCTATTGATTGAATGGTAACATGTTTAATTACAAGAAGCATTGAAATGGTAAGTACTTAGATGAAAATAAAACTTAAGATTTTGCGAAATTTTTTTATGATCCCGATTTAATTCCGGTTGGTTTTTAATGTATGTTTGGGGCTTCAAGGGCCCAATCAAGAGACGTTATGATTATTTTCAAAATATGAATAATAAATGACTCAAAATTATCAGTAAACTCTGGTAATGCCTCGTACCTATTCCTGCAATGGATACGGGTAGGGGTGTTACATTTAGTGGTATCAGAGCTACGGTTTAGTCGGTTCTCGAACCAAACATAGTATATGTGAAGTCTAAAAACACGTGTCATTATAATATGTGATAAGTATGATATCTCCCGACTCTGATGAGATTTGTTTTACTTATAAAATGAGATGCTTTCTAACCCAAGATAATTCTGATAATACTAAAAACGATACTTAAGAATATGAGTAAAAAGTTGATTAGAATGAATCGGAATTTAGAAAGGTATAAATAAATACATGTTGATGATGAATGTTATGTGTATTATTAAAAGTAAATTATATTGCTACATGAAATATTGTGCTGATGACTAAATTGCAAAATATATAAAAGTAGTATATGAAGTACATAATAAGGATTATTAGTAAATTATGGATGAATTGAATAGTAAATTTTGAAAAATATTACATGTATTAAAGGTAAAGAAGACATAAATAAACGGATTATTGGCACAAGGATTAAATTATAAAGCATGTAAAAGTATTATGCGAAAGGTGTAAAAGTGATATGCGTGCATGAAATAATTTGCCCAAGTAGACAAAATTAGAACTACTAGGATATTAAGGGACCTCAGCATGCTCTCTGATTACTAGCACGTTAGTGTTCTCTCGATTATTAGCACATTCGTATCTCTCTCAGATAGCACTTCAGTTGTTCTCTGCTTTAATAATGCATAATAATGCACCTCAGTATAAGTCCCGTATATCCAAGTGTTCTATCTAGTCTACTGGGCATCCGCTAAGTAAAAAGTAAACAATTTTTAATTCTGAGGTAAATGATTATTTCGAGTAAAAATGTTAGTTATGATGAACCAGAACTCGTAAAAGTACGAATAAATGTTTTATAGTACTTGAAAATGATAAATGTTATATGAGTAAATATATCACAATTAATTATGAGACTTTACGATCTATACCCCTTTACTAGTACAGTTATATGCAATGAAATTCATGAGCTTTATATTGATTAAGTTCAGAAGTGAAAGGTGAAAAGTTCAATGGTTGAACAATTGATAATATAGTCAGAGTTGAAAATGAGTTAATAGGTAAAGATGGGTCCTGAATAGATACATCAAAATTTTTCTGAAAACTAGCTGGGATATACAGTACCACTGTTAAATAAAGAAATTATTTATAGGAAAATTGATTTGTTCAAATATGATATTTACAGAATGGTTAACTGAAAATTCCTTTCCAATTAGTTTCTTCAGTGAACTGAATGATGTGAAACTATTGATGACTTTACTAGTCAATGGATTAGTAAATAAATCAAATATTTGAATATAGCTGTTATAAATAAGTATAATACAGTAAAAATTTTTGACGATTTTATACGGGTATTTTATATGTACTGATATTTTCAGAAGTATATACAACTGTTCATGTTTGGATGCTATAATCAATATATGGAAAGGTTAGATAAATATGCTAATAGACAGAAATTATCACAAGTCTGATTGATTCACAAGTAGTACTACTCTATCTTTCTTTGGATTTCCAAGCCAATATATGTAATAAAACACTTGATAATAAGATACATTTGATATTATCTTCTATTTCTGTTGGTAAAAGCTCTGAGAGGCAAATGTGAAATATTAAATTGAAAATAAAATTTGAGATGAAAGGATAGAGAATGGATATAAATGATAAACTAGGTAAGTATGTGCAAAAAGAAACTATAAAATTATAGAAATAATGAAATTCATGATCAAAAGAAAACAAGGAAATTTCGAGAACGAAATTTATTTTAAGGGGGAGAGAAATGTAATACCCCGAAAATTTTTATAGTAAAATATACTCTGTGATATAGTAAAATAAGGTAATAAAGTGACAAAAAGGGAATTTTGAGTTATGTCAATATTGGGAAGTATATTATGACATATTGATTCAAGAAAGGATTAAATTGTAAAAGTGAGAAAAGTTTTGTGGCCCAAGAGTAAATACTCAAAATTTGAAGGATTTAACTGTAAATATGAAAATTTAAAGGACTAATAGTGCAAATATTTTAAGGGTGGAATGATCTAGAAACCAAGGAAAATTGATGAATTAGGACCAAATTGAATAGGTGAAGAATTATGAGGGACTAAATTATAATTTTACCAAATTAAGTGATGACTCAAGATTGAAATTTTAAAAGATCACAAAGGGCAAAATGGTCAATTGGAAGAGAGAGAAATCTAGAGACAATAATGATGGAGATATTTTAGGTAAATTAAATAAATAAATATTAGTTTATCAATACTTTAAATTAATTTTTAAATGATATTTTATTATTTTATTATTACTTTATTTAATATATATATATATGTAAGGAAAGAAAGGGGAGGATGATCACCATTCTCGTGCAACTAACATGAGAAGAAGAAGAAGAAAGAAAGTTTTCCTTTTCTTATAATTTAGTCCTTCCTCTAAAAATTGATTATTTTCACCTAAAAATTGAAAGAATTTCCATAGCCATCAAGAGAGAAAGATAGCAAGGTGATGATGGGGAGCAAGAATATGAAGTTGGATTGAAGAAATAGAAGCTGGAGGAGAGAGAAAATCAAGTTAAAGATTGGTATCAAGAGAACAAGGTAAGTACATCAAGGTTTCAATATGTTTTTAAGTTTGTTATTATTAACAAAGCATGGAAATAATGTTATAGTAGAGTTTTCTTACATAAGGTCCTATGTTCTTGATATGTTAGTGAAGAGAAAATAAGAGAAAGTGATGAGAAATGGTGTAGAAAAAGAAAATAAGGGTGTTATAACATGATAATTAATATCTTGCACTAAAACAGTTATGGACAGCAGCAGTAGTCTAACTTTGAAAAATCACCATAAATTTTAGAAATCGAATTAAAGATGAAAAAAATATGGAATTAAATCTTATTGAGTCTAGTTTCTCATAGAAGAAACAATGTAAGCAATGGATTTGTAAATTTTGAGATATAATGAATTTTGTGAGACAAGGTCAGAATGAATTTGGGTTTCCCCTGTTCAGATTTTGAAAAATCATAAAAAAATGAAGAAAAATAATTAGGGGTTTAAATTTATATATATAGAATCCTGAATGAGTCTAGTTTTAATAGAAACAAACTATAACATCATTTTAATTCTTTACAAGGAGATAATTAATTTTTAGTGAAGAAGGGTCAGAACTGTCAGACAGCAGAATAGGGGTGACTTTAATGAATAAACTGTACTAATTGGCTAAACAAAAAATTCTGAAAATTTTATGGTAAGAATATATGTGAGTCTAGTTTCAGGTAAAATTTACATATCTTAATTTGGAGTTCTGTAACTCAAGAAATAAATAATTTAGTGACTATGACTCAAATGGACAGCTTTGAATATATACATATAAGTAAATAGTGAAATTATTGATAATGTTACTTATAAGCATATTATATAAATTTAAGAATGTGGAATGGAGAGGAAGAGGAGGAAAATATATATGAATATTCAGCAAGCAAGGCTAATTTGCATGTTTTAGGCTTAAGGACTAAATTGAATAAAAGTAAAAATTTATGGGCAATTTTGTAAAAATGTCAAAAATGACCAAATTGCATGAAATGGATTAATTTTATTATTTAAATTACAAAATTGAATGAAATTATTAATTTAGTTCAAGATAGGGGGAAAACATGTTTTAGGGATTAAATTGAAAAGTGTTGAAATTATGGAAAAATTCTGATATATTTTACAGAATTCATGGATTGTTATCAATATGTATGAGAATAATAGCTGGAAATAAGGATTAAATTGCAAGAATTATATTTTCCAAATTTCTAAGGATGAAATCGTCATTAATTAAAAGTTTAGGGGCAAAATGGTAACTTTTCCTAGAGCATTAATTAAATGCATTAAAATATGAAATGAATGAAAAGAAAATGATGATCAAATTTATTTATAAAGATCCGCATTTACTCAAATATGAGACTTGATCGTGGAAAAGAAAAGATATCGATTAATGAAATTATAAACACAAACAAGCAATGAGGTAAGTTCGTAAACTTGAATTATATTCTTAAATACTTGAAATGTATGTTATTGATGTGAATATGATTTGAATATTCATTGTATGAAAATTGATGAAACATTGATATATTTGATATAAAGGGAAGAAATCCCGTTGAATGAAAGGAAAATTCAATGGATCTCTCGAAAAGGAATTGACGGTAAAAAGGATCTAGCCCGTACGGGTGATCCTATCCTGATATAGCGCTCCCGAAGAATATGTGGAAAATGGATTTAGCCCGGACGGGTAATCCGAATTAGGGTCTCAATTTAACTCGACTGTAAATTCGGATCCAAGCTCATTAGAGTAATTGCTGCGTTGCGAGATTTAGCTTTGGACTAGTAATCCCAATCTGTAAGGATGAGGTTCGCGAGAGTGTGCTCTTTGATATGAAATGTGTAAGACCATGGTTGAAAGATACCATGGCAATCTGATATGAAATGTTAAGACCATGGTTGAAAGATACCATGGCAACGTGATATGAAACGAATAAGACCATGGTTAAAAGATACCATGGCAACGTGACATGAAAAGAATAAGACCATGGTTGAAAGATACCATGGCAACATGACAGAAAATGAGTAAGACCATAGTTGAAAGACACTATGGCATCATGTCAAAGATAAATAAGACCGTGGATGGGAGACGCTATGATATCTATTGAACCATTGATATTCAGGTAATACGTATTAGATGACGAATGGTTACAAAAAATGGTTGTGTGAAATGTTTACAAGAACTGGTCATATGGAAATATATGTACGAAATAGTTGTATGAAATAATTATGAAGATAGATAAACAAAATAAGAATAAGTACATGGAATATAATTTATGTTAAGTTTGATATAAACTTTACCGGAATAAATATACTTAAAATATATGGAAATGATGAAGCATGAAATATTGATATAATGAAACGATTGATATATACTTATAAAGAAACGGTAATAGAATAATATGTTTCATGACATGTACATATATAATTATCTTTGATACGTTGATACAAGGAAATTATGTAAGTAAAGACAATTATTAAACTCAAGTGTGACATGTCGAGAAAATAAGTATATCAATGTTGAATTTATATGAAATATATGCAAGTATACTAACAATGATGTGGCTTGACACTTAGACAAAAGACAAGCTATTGATTGAATGGTAACATGTTTAATTACAAGAAGCATTGAAATGGTAAGTACTTAGATGAAAATAAAATTTAAGATTTTGCGAAATTTTTTTATGATCCCGATTTAATTCCGGTTGGTTTTTAATGTATGTTTGGGGCTTCGAGGGCCCAATCAAGAGACGTTATGATTATTTTTAAAATATGAATAATAAATGACTCAGAATTATCAGTAAACTCCGGTAATGCCTCGTACCTATTCCGGCAATGGATACGAGTAGGGGTGTTACATCAATGGAATTAGATCAGTTAGAAATGAAAACGAGCTTGACCAAGCAAAAATACTTTAAGAAGAAGAAACAAGTTGTATTAGAAAGTAAATTTGAGTTGGATAGATATTTGGGTGAGGATGAAGAAGTAAACAATTCAAGTTCATTTGATTTATTATTGTGGTGGAAAATTAACAATCCTAGATTCTCTATTCTTGCACAAATGGCTCGAGATATTCTTGTTATTCCTATCTCAACAGTTGCCTTGGAAAGTGCATTTAGCATGGGTGGATGTGTTTTTGACAGTTTTAGAAGTTCTCTAACTCCTCTCATGGTCGAAGCTTTGGTTTGCACACAAGATTGGCTTCAGAAATCTAATGATGCCATCAATCTTGAAGATTATGTTGATGAACTTCAAACCATGGAAGATGGTAATATATAAATTTTAATTTATAAAATAAGATTTTGTGTATTTATATTAGTAAGCATTCCCATAATTTAACTAACACTTTTGTTTTGAAATTTGCTAGACTTATCCAAAATACCCAAAGATCAAGAAGGTAATATACTTAGCATTAATTTATAAAGTTAAATGTTTATTTAATTTATTTTTGCAAACATTTTTTATCATTTAACTAACTCATTCAATACTTTTACTAGATGTTTCAAGATTATCAACGATGTTTGAAGCACAAAAAGAAACTTAAACTATTCTATAATGGTTTTTGAACTGATGTGTTATTGTTGCTAGTTTATTGGACTTTTGTTGTGTTCTTTTTTTTCTTTTGGACTAGTGTAAGTTTCTGTTGTATTTCGGACTTTTGCTTATGTTTTTTTTTTATTATAATCTTGTTGTATTGTTTTTGTTGTTTATTTGGACTAATGTTGTTTATTTGGGTTGATGTTGGGTTGCTTTTATTTATTCACTTATTTACTTCAAATTTTCGTTGTATGATCATGTTTAAAAAATTTAAAGAAAAGAAAATTATTTTTTTTGAAAAATTACATAAAAATAAACAACACTAAAGTCATTTTTTAAAATTTAACTTGAACAAATATATTCGTTTTGATTCGATTCGAATTCCATCTCACTCGACTTGATTCAAGAAATTTTCATATTGAGTTAGGATGATAAAATAAGATTCAAAAACTCGATTAACTAAAAAAATTTTGATTTGATTTGATCGAATGCCACCCCTAGGCATAACAACAAAAGTGTCGTTAATTGCACATCAATACTACCTTGATAGTTACAACATTTGACTTAAAATTTTCTAATTTTACAATTTATTTTTCGTTATGGATTCGATGTTGCATAGTAAGTGGTGCATACAGGGTGCTAAGGGGGGTTAAGGTAGTGGTAGGGAGGAATAAAAGGAGTAACGAAAGGAGATAGTTGAGGTCAGTGTACAGAGTAAGAGTGAGAGGAGAGGAGTTGTGACATCCTTTTTTTTTGCAAGATGGGTTAACCTAGGAAAAGATTTGGCTTTTTTTTCTTTTCTTTCTCTTTTAGGTTAATATGGTGAAGAAGAAGAAATTTGAGAAATTTTTGGATGCCTGGTCCTTTGATTTTTATCTAAAGAAGATATGGACATTTTAATTGTCTTAAATGAAATCAAAAGAGATCAAGAGGAAAGTTTGTGTATGTTTTTCAGGTTTTGGGTTTTTGTGATTGAACAAATACAAGAAGATGAAAAGAGAGATGACACATGAAGAACATGAGCACGTGGCAGAATCTCATTAGGCAAAAGCGTCGTGTCAACAAAAGATGACGCCGTTAAGGTCGAGGCACTTTAGTAAACGGAAATAAAGTACATGGGCCTTATTGGACATTTTGAAAGTTTAGGGGTCACATTAAAACAAAGCTCAAAGTATAGGGGACAATGGTGTCATTATCCCAATTTTAAAATTTGAAAAGTAGAGAAATTAAATTCCTAAAAATAATAGTACAAGGCCTAAATTCCAAATTTGGGAAGTGTATAAGAACTTATGACATATTTTAACCTCTTTTAAATCCCATTTGTGGAGGATGACACTTTATAGTTTTTTAACACATTAAATTTTTTTTAAAAAAATTATTAAAAAAACTATGTATTTAGTGTATCAAATAATTATTATTTATTAAAATTTTTAATTTCCAACTTGATTAAGGCTCCGTTCTTCATTGTGTTTAAGAAGCCAAAAGTGCTTTTCCATCACAAGAGCAATGGAAAACACTGGACTTTTGAGGCCAAAACTGCAATAGAAAAGGCAAAAGCTAAGATTTAAGTGTTTTTGGCTTTTGCGTTTGAAAGTAAAAAATTGGGGTTTTTTATCCAAATAATATAAAATAATTAAAAAAACTGAAATGGGATAAATGCAATAATATTTTCGAATCTAGGCAGGAGCTACAGTAAAAAACCAATGTCGCCTGACCAATCGATGGCACCCTTCTTCCCAGCTACCAATCACATCATCTTTAAAAAAAAAAAAACATAAGTTTTTATGGGTGCCACCTGATCAATCGGTGGCACTAGTATTGTACTAACCTCTTGCTGCTATTCTATCATCACCAAAAAGGAAAAATAATGGTTTTGGTCTTTCCATTATGTTTGAATTTAAATTTTAGTCCTTTAGTGTAATTTGGTAGTGGAAATAGGTAACACTGTTAATTATTCCAATTTTATAACATAGATTTTAATTTTCTTTTTTGTTGATGTGATGAGTTTGAGGGTTGAATTGATTAATTACATTATAAGCATAGAAGGACTAAATTACTTCAAATTGAAGTTTAAAGACCAAATATTAAATTGAAGGACTAAACAATCATTTAACCTAAAAGAAAACGTAGGTTTCAATTATGGAAACTCATCACATCAACATAAAAAAAAATTAAGAATCTAAGTTATAAAATTGGAATAATTAACAGTGTTACTCATTTCCACTACCATATTACAGTAAAGGACTAAATTTTAAATTCAAAACAGAATAGAAAGACCAAAACCATTATTTTTCTTTTCTAGTGATGAAAGAATAGCAACATGAGGTTAGTACAATACCACCCATAAAAATTATTTTTTTTAAAAGCTGAAGTGACCGGTGGCTGGGGAGAGGGCTGTCGTCGATTGATTAGGCGTCACCGATTTTTTACTATAACCTTTGCTTAGATTCGAAAATATTAATGCCTTTATCCCATTTCAATATTTATTTAATTATTTTATATTATTTGGGTATAAAACCTTAAAAATTATCAAAATACTCTTATTTATATTAACAATTAAAAGTATATAAAAAATTAGATTAATTTATTTTTATGTATCATTATATTAAATTATTTAAATATAATTTATTATTTTATTTAGGTTTTAAAAATATTTTATGTATCATTAATTTTACAAATAATTTGTATTAATTACTTAAAAAGTATTTAAAATTTATACTTCATGTAGCATTATTTAAACACATAATATTGTTACACTGCAAGTGAAGTTTTTAGACTCTACAAGCAAGGTTAAGGATTGACAAATGTTTTACAGGGATTTAGTAAAATATTAAACGATAAATATTAAAAAAATTAAGACAATGTTGCTTGTGGAATAAAAAAAGTACATTGTTAGTGTACAAAATATTAATTCCATATTAAATTATTTAAATATAATATAATGTAACTAATTTTTAACTTTTCACTATTATGTAAAAAAGAAGAAGAAGATATTTTAACCTTCAACCATAGTTTTTTACAGCAATGTAGAACATTAAAAATTAATAAATTGTATTTTTACAGAACACTTTTTTATCACACTTTCAAAATTACTTTTGAAAAATACTTTTTAACCGCAACAATAATAAAGAATTAATTTTAACTATAAAAATGAAATAAAAATATTATTTAAGAAAAATAAAAATAAAAAATAAAATATTCAAAGTTAAAAATGTAATTTTACTATTATATTAATTTTACGGTGAAGTTACTGATTGCCTTCGGCCCTAATTAAGTGTTAAAATGGATTAAGCGAATTAATTAGGGTTCTTATTGGCACATGAAATTTTGAGGCCACATTTTGTAAGTAAATAAGACTAGCACGTCTTAATACAATATAACCTACCCTGATTCCAAGTTTCATTCTCATTTCATGAGTTACCATTTGGGCAATAATACATAAATATAGATACGTAAACAACACATAATTCGAAGTAAGGGCCGCAACCAATCGAATCGAATAAAAAAATTTTGAGTTAATTAAATTGATAAATTCTATTTTATTATTCTAACTTGATCTGAATTTTTTTCGAATCGAGTCGAGTGAAATTGTTCGATTTAAATTAAAAAAATTAAACATATCAAATTCAAATTTTGTTACATTATAACTAATATTAGGTTAAAGTACATAAATTTGAAACTATATATATTTAAAAACTTTTTAAAAGCAGAGCAATAAAAAATTATCATTTAGGTCCAAAAATTATCATTTTAACTTTTTTTTAATTTTTTAACTTTTTTTGTATATTCTTCAAATATTTTTTTAAAAAACTTTATAATTTTTTTAAAAATATAAATTTTAGAATTTTTATAAATATTTTTAATTTTTTTAATTTTTAAAAATTGTTAAAAAACTTTATTGAAAGTTATGTTGAAAGAAACCAATTTACTTATTTTCAAAATTGACAGGGATTAAAAGAATATTTATACCAATTTGATATTCAAATTATTTGAATTGTAAAATTCAACTCGATTCAATTAACTCCAAAATCAAATTATTTTTCAAATTGAATCGAATTTTACTCACCCCTAATCCGAAGGCTTCTTCTATTCTCATCATATTCGTGAAAAAGAACTAACATCAATCGAATGACAAAGATACTCCTCTCAAAAACCATGACTCTTTATCTTGTAAGGAACCAAACTTGATGAGATTCACTTTATCATCAAGGGCCACAAAAGTTAAAACTTAAGCATTGCTGGGTGAAGAAAAAAACTTGAGCATAGTTAGATGACTTACTATGTTACTAGCAAATATTTGGATAACTAGGAGAAGCAATCGAATTCGAGCATTTCATATCTTACAATCAGTTCAATGTTTATACTTCTTATGCATTGCACAACTGCACATCAGTGAGCAATATAAATACTTATTTTACAAACAGCATTTCCTTGTGGTTTGAGGCTACAATTATGAATCTGCCACCAGTGTTTGCTTCGTACCATTACAGGCATGGAGTATGGTGCAAACATCAGTTGTTTCCAGAAAATGCTCTGTATTCGGAAGGATCAGAGGCCCGTACTCGAAAACTAGGCTTTTACACTGACATGAAGAACACACGATGGCAGATAAGAGTCACACGATGCTCACAGTGAGAGGATGAAAACAAAACCAATAAACGGGCAGGAGAGCAATCAAGTGAGGAAAATTTCATAATTGTTAATCTGACCTTTAAATGCAATAACTTGAATCAAAAGGATGGTTATTCTACATATGAAGATTTTACAGATGCATATAAAATTGCTGTCAAGAGCACTAGTAAGTTCTTGGTAAAAGTACCATAGAGGCCCTTGTACTAAGAGTTAGATTGCATTTTACCCCTTTTACTAAAAAAAGGGACAAATTAGTATCTATATATTAGATTAAAGAGAAAACTAATCCTTTTTGTTAAAAGTCTCATCCATTTTTACTGTTAAAAACCGGTACAGTTACACGTGGGGTGTCATGTGCACCTCATTCTAACATACAGGGACCAATTTTTAACCATAGAAATTACAGGAATTTTTAACAGAAGGATCAGTTTTCTCTTAGATCTAACTAAAGGGACTACTTTGTTCATTTTTTGGGTAGAGGGAACAAAATGCAATCTAACTTCTAATATAAGAGCCTTCATGATATTTTTACCTAAGTTCTTCAAATACACTAACCTTTTTCTCGTAGTTCTGCACTGAATCACAACCCTTCAAAAGGAGCTCAATTATCTCCAGCTGGAATCAAGGCAGAAAAGGTGTAACAAATTAAGCAATATTGCTATATGTTATATTGCAAAAGGTATATAGTTGTAATAATCCAAACGATCCTCCTTTAGCAATAGGCATATCGTATCAAACAACAGGAAATACCACAGCGATATAGCAATATATCACCTCTCACTAACAAACTGATAGCACATACATTATATGTCAACGAGGAAGTCTATATTTTAGCAAAGCAACTCAAAAGTACAGGTATCAAGGATATCCAATTATTCATAAGATAAAAACTTGAAGAGACATGTAGTTTTAAAAAAGATAGTAATGCAAACCTGTGTATCAGGATCTTTCAATTTGGTTAGTACTTCTGAAACAGCATGGTGGCACACCCCACAGCAATCTTCACGGATTTGTGTAGAGATAAGTGCAAATTTCTGACATAGGTTGACCTCTTTACACAAAACTTCAGGTTGTATAGAAGAGATTTCCACAAAGAAGAGAGGAACATAGTAGTCCACCAGTGTGATGCACTAGGCAGAACGGGTCAGATGGAGATTTAGTATTTTGCACTTAGAAAGAGGACATAAAGAAGATCATTTTGTTTTTGTTTTTTTTTCCCTTTCTTTTAAAGATAGCCACAAACATCAAGTTGATTTGAATATTCAATAAGCCACCACCATTTAACTGAGCTAGACGAGTACCTGCTGCTCAAAAGAAGGAATACGAGAGCAACTCTTGTGAAGCACCTCAACTATCTCAGTCTGGGTCTTGTTTTGTGAAAGGAAATCAATTGCCTCAGTAGCAAATTCCTCACACAATGTGCACACATTGTCCTTCCAAACAATGTTTTCTACTACTTCCTCATCTTGCCCCTGGTTTGTCTGCACAACTGAACCAGGATTCTGTTTGATTACACTTGATTGTTTTCTCACTTCCATTGTACAATCTCAAGTTAAAAAGTTATACAGTTTGCAAATCTATTTCTTATTGAAGAAAGGCATGTATCTGCACATCTTCAATGAGCAATCATTTAGGGATCTCATTAACATCAGTAAACACTTCTTGGCAAAAGTATCAAAATTTCAAGCGTCTGTTAAATATAGATAGTAACTCATGATGCAATAAGCAAGGGATATATCAACCTGAATTTTTGGCAATAAGTGATCTAAGCTCAGCCCAAGATGATCTTGAAAGGCCAAAAATACAAATGTTCAGAACCTATAAAAGCCGGTCTATAACCAAATCCCAAACTTGTCCCAAGACCTCCAATTGCAAGCCCTATCTCAAATTTCCAACATAGTTCAAAATTTAGCTGGTAATTATTAATAGTTAATTTAATTCATACATTTTCACAAGCAAGTAAACTTCAGGGACCTTGGAACATATTCACCAATAAATTTAGTTCAAACATCATTAAGCTGCAACTTCATCTGAATATGGATTATTAAAACATTAAGGGAGTAACGTTCTGCATCATCTTTCAGGTATTATTACAATTAAACAAGCGAACTTAAGCAGCCTCTCTTAGGACTGGGAAAAGGAAAAGAGAATCTTGTAGATACCGTAAAGAGACGATAACATCAACAATGATTACCAAAACTCTTAACAGAATTACCTGATGCACCAGAGAGTACTACCGGAGCGGCTTCTAGTTGTCTAGCATAGCATACCCAGCTTGCACCCAATACAAAGAGGAATAAGAGCCCAAGTCTCACATCCATAATGCCTGGAGTTATTCATTAAATAGCATGAGAATCACATAATTCAAACGAATAGTACTTGATGAAAAAGTAAATGTCTTTTACATGAACATATCCAAAGGTAAAAGATCCTATGACAGCAATAGACAAAGTTTTAAACTAATACACATATCACTTGAAAGGTGCGACCATAGTCTGAAAAGTGATAGAACCCAATACAAACACTAATATTATCCTTAATTACTAGCTATATCTCAAATTTCACTTATCAGTTAGCTTTTTGACTGGGCTTCATACAACCAAGATACCAAAAGACCGGTAGTAGCTCCAGAATAAGCAAAAGTATTAACAGCAGCAACAATTCAAAAGCAGATTATTCCAAAACCCAATACTTACAACAATTCATATTCTTTGTGTTTCAATACTTGAAACTAACCACAACATGTAGGATGAAAGAGAAACCAAAGCTTTCAAGTTTCAACAAATAAGTACTATAAGAAAATCCCATCAAAGGTTTTGTACAAAATTAAACAATGGAGAGGAAAAACAGATGAGATATAATGAAAATAGAAACAAAAAAGGATGGAAGAGAAGAGTTGTACCTCTGGAAAGCATAGTCAGCGCCAGAGGGAGATCGTATTATTAATTCCCTGTGAGTGTCGGATTGGGCAAGGGCGTGGAATTGTCGTTGGCGCTGCCCCTTTTAAACTCATCTACCATCTCACCATTATCACCATATTTATTTGTAAATTTTTGGTTAAAATATGCTACAAATTACTATCTTCTTTCTATTATTAGAACTTAATATTTTTTTTCAGTAATTTAAATTTTTTTATCCTTTGAATTTTAAAATTTAAATTTAATTATTAATAGCATTAATTTTTTTAAAGTTGACGTGTAACTTTTTAAAATGGAAAAGATATTCATAAATGTCGTAATGAACTTGAATTGAATATGATAATTTTAAACGTTCAATTTCAACAAATTAATTTAACTTAGCATGGAAGATTTAATTTCAAGTTATTAAAAGAAATTTGAATTTTGTATATAATTATTAAATATGAGTTATTTGAGTTGATTTGATAAAAATAATTTAGTAACATAAATTAAAATTTTAAATTTTAGAAAGAGATTAATTTCAATATTATACTAATAAATCTATTGAAACTTCAATATTGAATAAAAAATTTCAACTTTCACGCAAGGGAGTAAGCAAGTATAATTTTAATTTTTTTAATGCTTAATTTTGTTTACCTATGACCAAAATGAAAACGGCCAAGAAGTTGGCTGGCCAAAATGAAACTATAAATATGATGTGATGTTTACAATCTATTGGTGTTAAAAATTTAACGTTTAGGTGATTAAAATGAAAGCTATCTTTGATGATGTAGACAAATTTGAAAGATTTTTTTTTGTATAATTAAAATAAAAACGCCTTAAAAATTGGATGACCAACTTAATAATTTACCTTTTTATATAAGAGAGGTGGAGAACCTTTCTTTTCTTGTTTTAAGAAAATATTTATATATTTAGTACTTGACTTGGCTCATCGAGACGAAAACAAACTTGGATTGTATGATATCCTGATATGATAATATTAAAATGATCAAAATTTTAACAATATTTGGTGTATTATTAAATATATATTATCAAATTTAGGTTCATAACAAACATAACTTCACATATAATATTTGCAACACGTTCCCAATTAAATTCGGGAGTTACAACTTCAGTATATCAAAATATTTGGTTCATTGAAACCATGTTCATAAACATATTTTACAATAGTTGCTGGTACCATATCGGTACCAATTGTATCGATTAATGTGTACTATTTCAGTTTTAAATTGATACCAAGTAGTTTGTATTCCATTTTAGTTAAAAAATTTTGTTGGGTTTTGACCATTTTGGTGCATTTGATATGTTCTGATCAATACTAACTTATATCAGTGCACAGGGCGTACCTAGGGGGATTAGTAGGGGCCTCGACTCTTCTAAAATAGAACATTTTTCATTTAAACTCTTAATTTTTTTTAAAAATTAGTAATGGTAAAATTGCACTTGGTCTCCTTAAAATAATAAAATTTTGATTTAATCCTTTAAAAATTATAAATATATAGGCTATTAAAATGGTGAAATTGTAATTTTTATGATAGTAAAAATACAATTTAATTTTGGTCTCCCCTAAAATGATTTTCCGGTTTTGCTCTTGCTGGTGCATCGGCATGCACTGGTTGGTACAAAATTTTAATATTTTAAATTTTCTTTTATCTTAAACATTTTTTCTACAATTACATTTAAAATTAACAATTATTAAATTATGTTATTGAGCATAACTAATGATTTTAAAACTTATATTGACATATAATATATTTGTAAGGATTAATTGAGATATAGTTGCATGCATATATAATATATAACTTATTTTTGACCAAAATAATATATAATTTATTAAGAAACTAAAAAAATAAATTATAAATATAAGTGAAAATTATTTAAATATATATAATTTATCAAAAAACTAAAAATTAGACTATAACTATATATATGTAAAAAATATCTTAAAACATTAATAAATTTGAAACGGTACACCGAATCATATTTATACTAATATGTACTAGCACCAAGACAAAAACGGCACACCTATCGATACAGCATTGACAACTTATCTTTTGCCCAATTTTAACCCATAAATAAAAGGGTAAATTACACCAACAGTCACCCAACTTTAGGGTAGTGACAAAACAATACCTAGGTTTCATTTCACCACTTAACTTTCAAAAGTTACAAAACAATCCCCTAACGCTGTTTTCAGTCACGGACGTCACAAAGAAAGTGACATGGCAAGTAATCTGGTCCAATGGCGATCCAAATGGCGGTTAGTCTAGTTTAACATCTTGTTAAAGCATCGCTTTAGGTTAGAAAAAAAAAGAGAAGAAGAAGAGGAGAAGGAGAAGAAGAAAGAGAAGAAGAAGAAGGAGAAGAGGAAAATGGAGATGCCCAAGTGATTCCCGTGTGCTATTGTGGAAACCAGGCCAAATTAAACATGTCTTGGTCCAATGACAACCTGTAGGAGGTTTTTGGGTGTAACAAATTCGGCATCGATTTCAAAAACCATGTCGATTCTTCACCGTGGTTTGATCCACCATTGATGCCCCGCTTCAAGAATGGTGTTGTTGGGTCTTCAAAAAAAGTGAGGACATTGGAGGATGCAAGGAAGAGGGAGAGAATAACTTTTTAGTTATTGGTGCTTGTAATTGTAACTGTTTTGTTGTTTTTAAAAGCTTAAAATCATCTTATGTTCATTGAAAACCAGCTATGTTTTGTAATTTTGTTGCTGGTAAATTGTTACTTATGCTGGTATATTGTTGCTTAACCATCTCATGGGCTGCTGGTATATTGTTGCTTAACCACTCATGGCTGTTGGTATACATGGCTAACTAGCTCATGTTGTTGTTTACAAAGACTTGAAAGACTTGAAATGGGATATTTTTGTTGATTACAAATTGTTGTGGAATATTTTTGTTGCTTAACATATGTTATACATGACTGCTTGTATACATAGCTAACCAGCTCATGTTATTGTTTACAAATTTCTAGAACAAGTATTATACATGGCTACTGGTATACAGAAAAAGAAAATAGATGGAAAAAAACCTATGCATTTGTCAATTTTTCACACATTAGAAGAGATAACAGATGGAAAAAACATATGTATTTCTCAATTCTCAATTCTCACACATTTCTCAATAGTCACAAATAGAAAAGATAACAGCTAGAATGGAAAAAAAAAACATATGCTAGAAGAGAATAGATAACAAATAGCATGGATCAATGCTCATATATTAAGGTGAAAATGCCAAACTGTTTACAAAAGGAATAAGGGGCAAAATATTGCCAAATTTTCCTACAATTCACCACAATTGAATAGATGTGAATTGTAGGAAAATTTACAAAAATTTCAGTGACTATGCCTAAGTTTATCAACAAAGAGCAATCATAGGTAAATTTACAAAAAGATTATCTCGCTAAGTTAATAAATCAAGAGTAGGCAAATTTACACATTCTCAAAAAGTTAACAAAATGCAATCTGCTCACATCATCATCAATGGTCCATCATGGATGACTCTTGAGTAGAAGGCATCCATCTAACACTGGTTGGTTTTCTCTTGAATGGGAGCTTTTGTCTTAGGCGCACTTGTTGATGAGTTGGGGCAATAGATAACTGAGTTAGGAAGCTCATTGAGTTGAGGTACCCTCTTGCTGATTTGGGGTAGCTCAAGGCTTTTGCTGAGTTGGGACACCAACTTTATGTCTTTTAACCTACAAGAACAAGAGAAATCTGAAAAAAAAAAAATTTCATAAATAGAAGTATACTGTAACTTAAGGCAAATGACTTACTGGAATGTTTTGGCCAACTTCCCCTTTGCAACTCCTCCTATTGTGGCCTACTATTTTGCATTTACTGCACCTTATCTCTACCCCTCTCTTGCTCAAACCTTTCATTGTTTGTGGTTCATCGTGGTTCTTTCCTTCTCACCTTAGTAGGTCCGCGGTGGCCTTCTTAGTGGAGGAGGCAATATTGGTAGCATGTTTGACAAAGGGGCCCATTGTTTAGGACCCCATCGGACTTACAAAGTTGGAGTAAATTTGAAGCTGGGTTTGCTTGGTATACCAGGTTTGTACATAGGTCTCTGGGAACTCTTCTTTTAAATGAATAACAGCTAATGCATGCATGCAAGGGATGCCAGTGAGATCCCAATTCCTGCAGGAGCAGGAATTCTCAACGAAATCCACCACATGCTGGCTGCCTGGACCACATTCAACCTGATACTTGTCCCCACCAGCATGTGATGGAACACACCTAAAATACAGTCAGCATGTTTGTTTAAAACATAATCACTAAAACAACAATGTGAATGCAGACCCACCAACAACGATACATACACCCCTAAAAAAAATTTCCACCAACATGCATATTATAAAAAAATACTCACTTGCATACATATTAAAATAGGCAACACACTAACAATCATCGCATGCATATTAAAAACAAATAACACACCAACAATCAATGCATATTAAAAACATTTACTAAAATAGCATGTGATAAGCAACAGGAAGTTAGAATATAGCCATCAGAAATAATTTTTACCTTAATGAGTCTTTTATATTTAAATCCACCTTTTTCTTGATCTTTGGACACAACATTCCTTTCCATTTTTCAAATCTTCTTCTTCTTCTTGACAATAAGCAACATAATCTTGGTCCTTATTGTTTCTATCATGGTCGTAATAGGTTTCCTCTTGCTTCCAAAGATCATCCACAAGAGACAACATAAATGATTAGTGAATTGCTAATGATTAGTAAGAAACATAAAACATAGTGGTTTACCTTGTTAAATGATTCGAAATATTATTCACCAACATGTCGAAATGGCTCCTAATTGAGAAGTGAGACCTTGACCAGTGAGTAGGGTTTTTTCCTTCACCAATCATAAGCATGCTGATTGGTTTTCCTCGCTTCATCCATGGCATCATCAAACTCCCTTGTAGTGCTTACTCGCAACTTTCCAAAGCAAATCTTTCAATTCCTTTGTTCAAAACCACCTTCTTGAAATTGGCATGTAGGTGCCTAACACGTTGTCTTGTTTCTATATTAGGAAACAACATATATATTGCTTCTACAAGTCCTCTGCAATTAGAAAAAAATAGTTTAATTCTTTGACAAACCCTAATAGAAACAACATAAAAGAATAAATAAATGGAGTTTTACCTTTTGTTTGTCGACATGAAACATATCCGCACGAGCTCACAATTTCCAAGTCTATTGCAAGCAACTCTAAGAACCACACCATGATGCTTGGTTTTCACTTTCAACAAAGAAGACATATGCAAGAGGATAGATGCCATTATTTGCATCTACCCCAACAAATGCAAAGCAAGTAGCCACCATAGTATCCCTTCAAGAAACATCCATCTAAACCTACTATCCTCCTACAACCAAAACTCTATAGCCATCTTTGCATGCCCTCACAGACAGACATACATCCTTTGAAACAACTCATTATCCAAATAATAGATTGTTGTTGTTCCTCATTTTGGGTCCTAACCTCCAACAAATACTCATAAATCTTCTCATATTGAGCCTTATGAGCTCCTTCAATTAATTCAACTGCCCTAAGTTTAGCCCTCCTACATTTGGTTAATGAGACTAAGCAACAAAAATCTCTTTTCACATCTTGTTGTAATGATTTTAGAGAATAATCAGGATCAGCAATGAATTTTTCTTTATAATGTTCACCTATCCAAGCTGAGGTTACATTCCTATTTTTATAGACTTTAGAACAAGTATGGTTAGGGTTTGAACTCCTAATCTGCCAAGTCTGGTCAGTAGGGTCATTAGGGTTTAGCTTAGAAGCCCATATGAACCAAGAACATTTTTCACTGCAGACTGCCTTTAACCTTTTTAAATCATTTTTGGGAAACTTAATAAAATAACTATTCAACCTACCATACTTTGCTTGGCGACTTTCTTTAGATCGTCTTTTAGACTTAAATAACATTCCAACTTTAAGTTTAGGATTACTCATGTCATTCTCTAGGTTGAACTCGTGCCAATTTTGGCCATCCGAGTCGATCCATGTGCACTATCTAACCTCCCGAATCATCACTATCACAGAGTTCATCTACTTCTATACCATCCATGTTTAAACCATCTAAATTAACTCTCTCAGATGCATCACTATCACTACCAGACACATCACTACCAGACACATCACTACCAGATATGTTTTCTTCATTCTCATTAAAATTGTCATCAATTAAACTCCGCCAAACAAAGTACTCATCAATAAAGGCGGACAACATAGACAAACACTTTAACCATTTCACGACAACATAACCAATACAAAATACCCAATAATTTAATACAAACACTCTTGTCATGCACATGGCGCATAACAACCAATATAAAAATTAATTTAATCAAACACAACCATTTTTCTCATGCACATGGCGCATAATAATAGGTAATAACCAAAGATAATAAAGAAGGTAAATAACAATAGGAGCTTGGATACAAACAATGACAGATATACACAATAAACATCGCTTTAATAATGTATAATTTAATGGCGTATACAAACAATGGCGTATATACACAATAAACATCATATTGATAATGCCATTCATACAATGGAAGATATACACAATAAACATCAAATTTATAAGGACATTCATACAATGACAGATACAAACAATGGCGGATATACACAATAAAGATCGATTATCATACAATGACAGATACAAACAATGGCGTATATATACACAATAAACCTCAATTTGATAATGTCATTCATACAATGGCATGGATATACACAATAAAGATCGGTTTAGTAATGGCATTCATACAATGGCGATATACAAACAATTAACATCAAAACCAAAATCGAAATAACCCTAAACAATGGCGCATACACAATACAAGACACATTATATATGTCATACACTTTAAAAACCAAACACTAATCATCATGCACATTAATAACAAATAAAATCAAAATCGAAATAACCCTAAATTAAAATCTAAATCAAATCAAAATCAAATTCTAATCCTAAATTGAGATCGAAATCAAATCGAAATTGAAATCAAAATCAAAATCGAATCAGTGAGTATTTCAAAATTGTAATCAAAATCGAAATAGAAATCGAAATCAAAATTGAAATCGAAATTAAATTTGAAATCTAAATATCCCTAATTAACCATAAATCGAAAGAACAGCATTGAAATCCAAAAAATTTAAAACTAAATGCAACAACTTACCCGTTAAAGTGGATGTAACAACACTGGTAGCTTCCCTTCTATTGCCCATTGTCTCTGACAATCAAAAACACTGAATGGTTTCTGGTTCGTCTTTTTTTCTCCCTAAATAGAATAGACAATCGTCCCCTAAAACTTATACTTGTTAATCGATTATTGAATCGATTTCTAACCCTAAATCCTTCTTAATCAATTTTGAATTTAGTTTAAACCCTATAAAACCCCAAATCACAATCGAAATTTCCCAATCGATTTTCCTTCCCCCCCCCCCCAAATCCTCTTAAAGCTAATCTGTTCCTAACCCTAAACAATTAACTCATAACCCTTCAAATTTTCCCTAAACCGACCCCAAAACCCATCGACCATCGCCAACGTGGCAAGTTAACTTGCCACATCACGTTAACTTGCCACGCCAAGAATCCCGTTAACATCCTAACGGTAATCGTTAGTCGCTGATCTGCTTTGTCACTTTTTTTAACGTTAGGGACTGCTTTGTAACTTTTGAAAGTTAAGTGACCTGAAATGAAACCTAGGTGATCGTTTTGTCAGCTACCCCAAAGTTGGGTGACTGTTGGTGTAATTTACCCTAAATAAAATATAAGAGTGAACTACATTTATTTTAAAATTTTTCGAAAAATTCTCAAGATTCAAGCGATTTCTGTTCTTGCTTTTTCTTTTCGTGTGTCTGTCTATTATTCTCTTGAATTTTATGGCAGTTTTGGGGTGTTGAGTGTTGCCCTGGTTTGCGGTGGGGCTGGTGTTGAAGCGGTGGCGTGCTCCCCAAGGGTGTAAGGGTGTTCTCTTACGTGTTGGTACGTGTTTCTTGCGATGGCGGGCTCGTCGAGGATGTACGAGCTATTTATTCCTTGTTCGTCAAACTTCTCCTGTAGCAATTTCAGAATTTGCTTCGGTGGGATCTTTCTTCGTAATTACCAAGGTTTTGTCATTTTCTTTTGATTTGTTTACCTTTTTTCTCTTTCTTTTTGTATGATTGGTTGCATAGGTGTTCTACGTCTCATGCATGGTTTTTTAAATCTTTTGCATGTATGCCATTAATGGCAGACTTCTCTTTTTTTGACTTTTCTACGTAATCTGTTTAGGTTTTCTTTTCGTGTTTTTGTGTTAAGGTTGCATGTCTATTACGAGTCTTATTTTTATTTCTATCTTTAGTTGTCTTTCTTTTATCTTCAAGCTTGTAGTTTTAGGAAGCCTGGGTTTATTAGGAATGTAAAACCTGCTTCGTTTTTTTGTTTTCTTGCCCGCTCTCTTCATCTTGATGCTTGGGGTTGGGGTTTTTGATGGGGGTACTGATCGTAAAATGATAATGTGAGCTTTTTGGTTCGTTTTCTGGTTCTTTGGGTTTCGCTGCTCTTTTGTTGTGGTGTTTTCTTGCAGCTTCTTTGGTTGGGTTTCCTTCGGTCCAGTGGCTTGCGTCGGGTATTTGTTGCTACGTTACAGTCGTGTTTCTTGAAGTGGTGTTGAAGAGGCAGAGGCAATAGTTTTCTTCAATCTATTGGCGTGGCTATGTAAGTCAAGGGAAGAAGCGTGGGATTCGATCTCTAATAATGAAGTTATTGTGCTGGAATTGCCGCAGATTGGGAACCCTGCAAAACTAAGGTAGCTAAAGCAACTTCTCGCAGCAAACAACCCTGTCCTTATTTTTCTTAGTGAAACTAAAATGTCTACTAATGAGTTTCGGAGGGTTCAAAATAAATGTAGGTTGCAGAATGGATTGGTTGTTAACTCAGAGGGCCGGAGTGGGGGGGTTGCGCTGATGTGGAGGGATGGGACGAATGTCTCTGTTCAAAGCTATTCAAAGCACCATATAGACTCCATGGTCAATCTGGAGAACAACAAAAAGATGTGTGTTACGGGATTTTATGGGCACGCAAACCCGAACCTTCGAAGTAACTCATGGGACATATTGCGTAGGGTCGGGGACTTGGTGAGAGAAGATTGGGTGGTTAGGGGAGATTTTAACGCCATCTTAAATGACGCTGAGAAAGAAGGGGCGCATATGAATGATTTTAAAGAGGTGATGGATGAATTGGCTCTTGTGGATATCAAACCCGATAGTGGATGGTTTACCTGGGTCAATAACAGGGGTGGGAATGGGTTGATAAAGGAAAGGATTGATAGATTCCTTAGTTCGGTTTCAGTGGTTGAAAATTTCCCATTTATTGCTACAAAAGTGGTGAGGCAAACCCAATCCGATCATGATGCGATTCTCCTAGACTTATGGGGCTGTAAACCAAAAGATCTCTCTAATAACCCTAGAATGTGTTTCAAATTGATTTGTGTTGGGCGAGTGATAGGGAAGCAAAAAACATTATAGGTGATGCGTGGAACAGGGTTGATACTGAATATGGGGATAAGTTGGATAGGGTTAGGTCGGTTCTTGGTCCTTGGCAGCGTAAAAAATATGGAAAATTAAAGAGTGAAATGCGAAGACTGGAGAAAAAAATTGATCTGATTATTGACTCTACCAGCAGAGGGGACAGTGTGAAGACTTTGAAGGAAACTCGTAAAAGGCTTGATTTTCTTTATGCTAGGGAAGAAAGCTATTGGGCCCAAAGGTCTCGATCAAAATGGCTAAGGGAGGGGGATCGGAACACTCGGTATTTCCATGCTAAAGCTACTGGGCGGTTGAAGAAAAACATTATAGAGAAGCTTAAAGATATGGAAGGAAATTGGGTGACAAATAGCAAGGACATTAGCCAAGTGGCTAAAAACTATTTTTGGGGACTATTTCGGTCAAATGGTCAAAGGGTTAATATACATGAGATGGGGTATATTCAGGAGTGTGTGACCAGAGAGACAAACGAGTGGCTTACTAGGGATTATACAGAGGATGAGGTCCGCCAAGCCATTAAGCAGATGGACCCAAATAAAGCTCCTGGCATTGACGGACTCTCGGGGAATTTTTTCAAACATCATTGGGAGATTGTGGGAAGCGACACCATTAACTTCTGCTTGGATGTTCTTAACGGGAGCAAAAATATTTCTAACCTTAATGAAACTATGATCATTTTAATTCCTAGAACTAGAGATCCATGTGAGCTGACTAATTTTCGTCCTATCAGTTTGTGCAGGTTTATATATAAGATCATCTTGAAGACCTATGCCAATCGCCTAAAAGTGGTTCTTCCTAGCTGCGTCAATCAAAATTAAAGCGCCTTCGTGCCGGGAGGATGATACATGATAATATTCTAATTGCGCATGAGCTCATTCACTATCTTCAAAACTCTAAAAACGGCCTCAACAAAGGGTTCGTAGTCAAGCTCGATATGAGCAAAATATACGACCGTGTGGAGTGGGACTTTATTGAAACAATTATGAAGAAGATAGGATTCGATGAGAAGTGAATTGTCAAAATTATGAATTGCGTTCGTTCGGTTAAATATACGGTTAAATGTAATAATGTTTTATCGGATATTATTATCACTGAGAGGGGCCTACGTCAAGGGGACCCCCCTCCCCTTATTTATTTTTATTCTACATGGAAGCATTTTCGAGAATGCTCATCCAAGCTCAGGATAATAATACCCTAAGAGGAATCCGAGCCAGTAGAAATGGTCCTAGGCTAAGGGCTAGTTTGGATGGGCGATTGGCTGCGATGCGGTGCGTTTAGCTTACTTTTTGTCTCATACTACAGTATTGCTACAGTATCTAATCTCACCGTCACCGCAGTTTTTACATTAACCGTAGGCAAACGCACCGTCCATCCAAACACACCCTAAATCACTTATTTTTTGCCGATGAAACACTTCTATTTGTGAGAAATAAGAAGAGTGATGTTGAAATGTTGGTTAATATTCTTAATATTTTTTCTAACATTTCAGGACAAGAGATTAATTTCGAAAAGTCAATGGTTCTATTTAGTCCCAACACTCCTAGAGCTCAAAGAAACAATTTCAGTGATCTTCTAGGCATGAAGGTGGTGAAAAACCTGAACAACTACCTGGGCCTTCCCATTCCAATCGGTAAGAAGAAAACAGCGGCCTTCAAAGAGACTAATAATAGATTGTCTTGCAGGATCAATAGCTGGACCAAGAGGTTGCTCTCTTTTGGTGGCAAAGAAGTCTTTATCAAAGCGGTTCTCCAATCTATACCAACGTATGCGCTGTCGATTTTCTTAGCTCCCAAAGGAGTGATCGGGGACATCCAAGCTAAGCTAAGTAAAACATGGTGGGCGGGAAAAGACAAAAGCAGATTTTAGACTATGGTCCCTTAGAAGATTCTGTGCAAATCGAAGGGCATGGGAGGTCCGGGAATTAGATATCTTCGGCTTTTCAATTTGGCTCTATTAGGGCGTCAAGTATGGAGGCTTATAAACAACAAAGATTCCCTATGTTTTAAAGTTCCGTCTTCGAAATATTTCCCCGAGGGTAATATTTTTAAGGCCAAAAAAGAGGACAAAGCTTCTTTTACCTGGTCAAGTATTGCGGCAGGGGCGAAAGTTCTTAAAGACGGATTTGGGTGGCAGGTGGGGAATGGAAAAATAATAAATATCCGGGAGGAAAACTAGGGAATGGAAGGTCTAAATTGGGAGACAATTAGAAGAGACAGCCTCAACCAAAATGTGATGTGCGTGAAAGACTTGTGGCTTGAGGATAGGAGAAGTTGGAATGTTAAGAAAGTTAAAAGTGTGTATGGGCATGATTGGGGCGATAAGATTTGCAACATACCAATAGGGGATGAGGGTCAAGACGATAAAGTTATTTGGTTCCACAACCCTCGTGGATGCTTTACCTCAAAATTTGCTTACTCATGGCTGTTGTTGAAAGAAATAGGGTATGGCCCGCACAGATTTTTTTGGAAAGCTATCTGGAAGCTTGATACTCTACCAAAGGTTCGTGTGTTTACTTGGCGTGTGGGGCATGAGATCCTCCCGACGAACGAAAAAATTGCTTCTATTAGACACGGCTTTGACAAGGGATGCCCAAGGTGTGGAGCTGAAACCGAGACTCTGTTGCACTCGTTAAAAGACTGCCCAACATCTCGTGCGGTTCTCTCTTTAAGTGGTTGGCCGGAGAGCACTATTTCGAAGAAGTATGATCACTGTATTGACTGGTTGGAAGACATGATGAGAGTGCTTGATAGGAGAGCTATGGTCGATCTTATGGTGATTTTATGGAACTGCGGGAACAATAGAAACAATTTCATCTTCAGGGGAAAAGAAGAGGAGGCGAAGATAATTTGGGAAAGAGCCAGCACCTTGAATAAGGAGTTCCGGATATGCAACTCTATAAATGAGCCTTTGCTTTCACAAAATAGCGCAGGCCAAAAGTGGAAAAAACCTTCGAAGGGCTTCATAAAAATTAACTTCGACGCTACAGTAGGTGAAAACAGAATCGCGTATGGCATGATTATTAGGGATGACGAGGGCTTTGTCCTAGGCGGGGTGGGGGCTTTATAGAGTCAAGGCTGTCGGTGGAAGAGGCTGAATGCGTGGCATTTGAAGAAAGCATCAAAGCTATGTGCAAATGAAAATTAAGGAGCATATAATTTTTGAGACGGATCACGTGGGGCCAGTCAATAGGCTAAGGAATTTAGCTGTTGATGTCACCGTGATAGGCGCGCGAATAAAGGCCTGCACTACAGCGTTTAATAAATTTAAATCAGCCAAATTAATTTGGACCAAACGGTCTTGCAATTCTGTAGCCCATTTAATTTGTAAAAAAATGTATAGTGAGACCAAAACTTGTTTTCTCGAAATGGATTATCCGTCGGAAATCCATGATACTATGATTAGTGATGTTATTTAATATATTGAGGTGACCCTTGTGGTCGTTTTTATTAAAAAAAAAAAGAGTGAATTACATTTAAAATTATTAAACTGTTAATAAATTTATATTTTAATTATTAACTTTAAAAAATTAATAATAATTAAATAATTCAATAACTTTAAATGTAATTTACTCATAAATTAATATAATAGTATATATTTTAATTAATCTATAATTTAGTTCTAACTAGAGGTGTGCATGGCCCGAAATATGGGCCTAAAAATTTATCTAAGCCCTGCTCAAAATAAAATTGTTAAGCTCGAGCTCGGCCAGGCCTGATCCATATTAATTTTTTTAACTTATTTCATTAAATAAAAATTTTTAAAATATAATAAATCATCAAATATATTTGAAACAAATATTAAAATAAGAAACAAATAAAAAATGATATTAAAACAATTTTTAAAATAATACACAAATTAAAAATATAATAAAAAGTGATTATATTAAAATTAAAAATAAAATGCAAATATGACTAAAAATAAAAAAATATATATTTAGTATATAATTTGGGCCGGGCCGGGCTCGGGCCAAAAAATTTTTACCCTAGCCCGACCCGTTTTCTAAACGGGCCTCTTTTTTTTGTCCAAACTCATATTTCGGACTTTATACTTTTACCCGAATTTTCGTATTTTTCGAGTGGGTCTTCAGGCCGGGCCGGGTAGCCCGGCCCATGCACACCTCTAGTTATAACTAGCAATCCGAATTCTCCCCAGGCGAGTGCCCCAGCTAAATCTTTCTTTCTTGGTCCATCTACAGTATCCTAGCGCTGCCGTTGGGGCAACAGCAAGTGAGGCCAGATATATATATGCACAAGCACTTCTGTCAGCTTCAGCTTTTTCATCCGCAGCCATCAAGTATACAAAAAATATTTGATATCATTAGAATTTTTAGGCTCCATAAATAAAATTAAAAATTTCACAAGTATTTATATGGATATAGTAAATTTTTAAAAAATATTTTAAAAAAGAAATATATGATAAAATTTTAAAATTATTTATAAAATAAAAAAAATATCCTACCAATACATCAAATATTAACCATTAATATATTGAGTGAAGATATTATTATAATATTAATTTTAAAGAAAAGGCATTCTCACTTTATTTCCTGTTGGTAAGATTGTTATAGATTAATTTTGACGAAAAAATCGACATTCATGGTGACAATTGATGATGGCGGGAGTGGCAGCAGCAGTGCCAAATGGTGATTGATGGTCGAGCTTCACGTAAACGCCCTGACCGATACTGAACCAGCTTCTTAAGTTGCGAAGGCCCCACGACCGAATTAAGTCATTGGCTCTCATTATTCCTACGAATGTTAATCAATGCGAAGCTAAAAGCATAACGTCTAAATATTTTGAGTTGCAACGCAATTTGCAACTACTTTCAATACAACTTACCAACAACACAACACTAACTTAAACTACTTTCAAGAAAAACAAAACCTAGGTGGTTCCATTTTCATAACCAAATTATGAAAAATCTTCAAAACAATGTTGTACCTATGTTTTTTTAAATTATTGTACCATTTTTATATTCCCCATATATCTATACGCGGCTGAAAAGTTGTTTAAAAATTTCAACATATTTGTATTTGACTTGGAGTTAGAAATATCATATACTTAGGCAAATGTCATCTTAATTATAATAGTGGATTTGACTGCAAAAGCAATATAAAATATTATTTTCAATGCGATAGATATATTTAATTAGATAATCTTCTAAAATTTAATGTTAATTTATTAGAACAGTATAAATCAAGACTCCAAACTCTTATTAATAGAAAAATAAAATCACTACAAAATACAAAATAAATTTTGTAGTTGAGTACAAAAGTTTCTCCCCCTCCACACATGGATAGAAGTAGATAAACATGAATTAATTCGAACTCTCATATGATGAAAAAAATTAAAGGTCTCAAGAAGAAAAGGATCCTATTTAACGGTTGTACATTGCTAGCATTAATAGAAAATGAAATAATCTCGAGTCTCGAATAACTGTTCATATTGCCAAAGCCATTAAAGTGAAAATAAATATTATAAGAAGGAGCTTTGATAATTTTGAGATCACATATTTAAATCTCATCATATGCGTGGATTTAATCTAAAGTTGCTACAGTGAATTGAACTCAATTAATTAATTAATTAATATTTATAATAATTGATTGTAATAGTAAAATTGAACAAAACCATAAACTTAAACAAGTGTGAGTGTGAGTAAAAGCTTTGGTGATGGATACCGCAATATTGCTTTTTTTCTTTTTCTTTTGGATAAGTCATGTAAAGTAATATTCTGATATATCTTTACTTATGATTTCAGTTCACTTCTGCTGGTCCTGCTTCTCTAGTATTATATAACCCCAAAAGTAGAGAGATCTTCAAGCCTAAAGCCTTCCTCTCTGGCTCTGGGATTCTTTTCCTTCATATAATCTCCTAAACCAATTGATCACTGAAACACCAAAAATACCACCACCACCACAAGTTTCATCCCAAGATGTTTACCACAAGTCCTGATCATCTTTCCCATAATAAGAGTCTCGAAATTAAGCAAGATGACAAGTTCTTTTCCAGGCTTTTATCTAAGGAAAACTCTGTCGCCAATCCTTCTTTCAGGGTCTACTATGGCGGACTCCCCGGTGCTGTCCCTTTCATGTGGGAGTCTCAGCCTGGGACACCCAAATACACATTCTCTGATACATCCATTCCTCCTCTCACTCCTCCTCCATCATACTACTCCAACTCCAACTCCAAACCCATCAAGAATAAGCACTCAAGATCTGGTCTTTTCCAGGCATTGTTCCCAAAGATTATCAGTTTGAAGAAAACCAGCAGTCTAGTGCCTACATCACCTCCTCCTTCTTCTTCTTCACCAATGTTTCTTGCAATAAGACCCGGAAAATACCAGAAGAGGAGTCGATTTTTGACCCCAGATGATAAAGCTGATACTGCAGCCATTGGATCACCAACTTCCACTCTGTGTTTCGATATTGGTAGGGGGAAGTATCGGTAAGCTTCGTGGATGATACGGTTGCTGAACATATATCCTCAGCTGTTTAACATGGATCTGAGTAAACATACAGATTTGGTGGATGAGAATCTCTCTCACGTTTGTGTCATTTACTTTGTAATTGCAACCATCTAGGAATGTATTTTAGTTGGTCTATGGTTAGTTAAAGCTGTGAAAACACCCAAAACTGCAGAATTTATGGTACTAAATCATTTACCATTGCCGGAAAAAAAATTAGTTGTAATTTTCTCAAATGTGTCTTACTGTTAATAAAATCTGTTTTCGTTAATAACAGATATATAGTTGGTGTAAAAATTTTGCATTTAAAGAGTAACAGAGCCCAATGAACTTATTAATCATATGTTTTATATGAGAGAGGTACATTTACCTTCATAATCTCCATTATTATGTTACAAACATGGGGTTTAATGGATCCACCCCCACATATATGCTTAATTCTTACATTCTATGCAGCATTCAACAATACATGCGCATCATTTTTCCAACTTTAGAAAAAGAAAAAAACAAGTAACTGTTGAGAGGAATTTAAGTATCTGATTGATTCGGAGAGTTTATTGAGAGTGCTTAAAGTTCATTAAGGAAATATTTTAAAATTTGGTTTTAGTGAGATTCAAATCCATGCAAGGAAGATAACAACACTACAACTCGGTTCACTTCAGAAACTGAAATATCTAGTTAATCCTAAACTAAATAAGGAGGGGAAAATGTTATATAACAGCCCCTGAAACTCAAAAGAATTCATAGACAAATTTCAGCCACAAATTTTAATATTTCTTAATTTTCTTAAATATTTTTAGGATTTAAGATTATTGTTTAGAATTTAACCATATTTAAGGTTTAGGTTTTATTTTTATTTCTTTGTTTCTTAATATATATTTTTTTGGTTTTTATGAATTTTTTAATAATTAAGTTCAATATTTAGAATTTTATAAAAATATTTAATTAATTTTTAGAATTATATTAATAATAAAATATATGCATTATAAGTGAAAAAAATTACATCATAAATAATAATTAAATACAAAATTCTAGTATTAAATCTAAAACAATTAACAACTGATATTTGGCAGTAAATTTTAGGGACTGTTAGGGAAGTGTTTCCTTTGCATGGTGCTGATTATTAATAATTTTGTGCACCAGCTGAGGTTTTCTTTGGGAATATAATCATATGAACATTTAGTGTACCCTACATTGATAGAAACTACTTAATGCTCATATTGTATGAATTTAATGAACAATAAGAATCAGAGTGTTTGAAAGGACACTAAGATTTTGTTGCATAATTTACTTGGTGGTTGATGGTCTCATAATTTAATACATTTATGGAGCATAGATAAAGGTTCCTATCTTCATATTTAATTTGGGGTGTGATTTTTGGAATCTTTCTGAACTTCCTTTCTCCTTCCACAGTACACAAATCTTGTCCCATTTGAATGAGAGGAAACCTCCTGTGCCTTTCTATTTAATATACTATACGCAATGCAAAACTGGGATTTTGGTCCTTAATTTTGATTGAAAAAAGAATGAATCGCTCCATTATTTTACTTTGTGGAAAGACTGTAACAACTTGACAAATACAAAAGTAATCAAGTCAAGGAAGATGAAAATATTGTTGAAAATTGTACGGCAAAGACATCCCAGTCCCTGCCCTATCCTTTTTACCCCCAAGGTCAAAAGTGTATGCCTAACAACAAAAACCAAACACTTATTCTTGAAGCTAAATTGTCGGCAGTTTTCCAGGTGCTGACCTGGCCTTGTCCACAAGGGATCCATCCATGTGAGTTAGGACTGACGGTGGACCATTTCTGTATGGTATTTTTAATTTCTTTGCCCAAGCCCGATATAGGTGGGTCCAATAACCCGCTCTATTATTAAAAATAATATAATTAATATTTTTTAATTAAAATTTTCCATTTCTGTATGGTATTTTTAATTTCTTTGCCCAAGCCCGATATAGGTGGGTCCAATAACCCGCTCTATTATTAAAAATAATATAATTAATATTTTTTTATTAAAATTTTTGTCCGACATCTATTTGTCACCGATTTCCAACTGTGTTACCCTCGTCCCAACTCTAATATTGTATATAAAAAATAATATTTCCTTGGAAAATTTGAAAACATAGAAATGCAGGTTTTGTGATGTCTAACTGGTTTTAATGTCATCTTTCTTTCTTTTCCCAAAAAAAACAAAAAAGTTTCAATTTTCTGCAACATATATGGTACAACCTAAAAGAATTATATGTGTGTGCATATTACAAGGCTAAATTCATTCCCCTTGCTCTTGTTTTTTTAGTACCAAGGGAAGTTGAGCATATATCAGTATTAACCTTATATGCACCAATGTTATGTAATATCTTGGTGTCGCGATCGGAGGCAGTGACTTCATGGATAGCTCTTGCTACATAGTCGACATTCTTTGTGGTCACACCAGCCATGCTGCCATGTTACCTCATGATGAAGTTCAGATTAGTTCATAATTGTAAGGCATTACAGAGTAACAAGCCTTAACCTTCAAGAACAAAACCGATGTTTTATATGATAAATATACCTTATGCGTCCATCATGTGTCATGTATATATGAAATTCCTTTGCAAGCTGATCGACCTCTGCACGAGTTAATCCAGAGAAGCAAAACATTCCGACCTGCAATTTTGCATATCCTGATCAGTTAATATGCAAAATACCGGAGCATTTCGAGGAGCATCCAGAAAATTTCTGGTTACATTACTGACCTGGTTAGTTATGTGTTGCCAATTGAGGGGAGACCCTAATCTCTCAAGAGTTTCCCGTAGAGTAGCTCTCATTCTTTGAATACGAGTTGCCATGTCCTTATAACAAGTAGATATGATTACACATGCATCAGGCCAATCGTCCCTGTAATAAGGTAAAGTGAAGTAAAGAGGAGGAACCGGAAAAGGAAACTTACCTTAACCTCTTTGAGCCAAAGGGCCTTAATGTCTGGATTGCTCAAGATTTTCGAGACTAGTGATATACCGTGAATTGGTGGACTGCCATACATAGTGTTAGAAATCTGCTTTAGCTGGCTCTTGATCGCCACTGCTTGGATTTTGTCATTGCAGAGAATACTGAAACAATCAATGCGGGTAAGATTACCGAAGAATCATATGGACCAAACCAGAATACAGAGTGATCGCTGAAAACTTGAGCCTCCTAGTGAACAATAAATTACCATTGATATTATTAGATTTAATGCTCTCTTACATGAGCAAGGTTAATAGTGGTGATAGTGGATAAATGCATATACATTACATTTACATGATTTTATGCATGGTACAAGTTCAGAGAAGTAAATATATATATATATATATATCCATTGGAATATAAACAAAAATGAAGAACATTGGCTGACCTGAGACAACCCACTCGGTGTCCATACAAACCCATGTTTTTCGCAAAAGATTGCGCACAACCGATTGAATGGCCATCTTCAAGAAAAATTCTAATAGCTTGGGCATCCCTCTCTACATCCCCGCTTGCAAAACCTTGATAAGCGACGTCAAAGAAGGGAAAATGATTCTTTACCTAAAACATGGTCAAGGCAAGAATTTTGAAGCAACAATAGATATAAGAGAAATTATGTTTCAAACATGATATAATTATTGCCATTACCTTGAACAGAGATGAGATTTCTAGCCACTGCTCATCCGTAGGGTCAACCCCAGTTGGGTTATGGGCACAAGGATGAAGTAAGAAGAAAGAACCATCTGGTGCATTCTATAGGAACCATAAAATAAAATAAAACAAAAGCAGTCAATAGCTTACTCATTTAACAGTATTTTCACAAGTACGCAATATTGTAGTGTTCCGTAGGGTACAAGTTTCCGGCTGCAAAAATGCAAATGCAATATCAAATATTGTACCTTGACATCATCCATGAGTGCCACAAAGTTTAAACCCTTAGAATCAGGATGGTAGTAGTGAAAGGTTCGGTCCGGAACATGAGCATCTCCCCAAATATTGCGGTGACTGGGGAACGAGAATAAAATGTGACTCCACCATAGGTTTTGTATAACTGGAAACAATAGAATGGAATGACAAAGGGTACAAGACAACTTACTTAGACCATGTTGGATCGGGAAAATATATTGTTGAATCAGGGTAAAATCGTTTCTGAAACTCGGCAAAGATACGACATGCACCAGTTCCAGATAGAGCCGGGATTCCGGCAAACCTCCTTTCTCTTATGACATCCGAATCTTCCCCATATATCAATTTTGCACTCTCCTCAACCAATTTCGAGCTAATAGCTGTAGATGTCGACTCCCTGCCAATGCATCTCAGAAGATCAGAGAAGAAGAAATTATGACTTTAGATATAAAAATGATGAAATCAAATTGTGGGAATAAGATTTTGCTGCCAAGTTTGGGATGAAGAGCAAATTAATAATTAAAAAGGATAAACAATTTCAGAACTTAACATGATTTGGGAGAGTCATAAATGAGAATGACAAGAATAGGAAAGATATGCCTAAATATATACAATAATGTACAATATATTCCTAAAAATAATATCCCATAATAATATCCTAACATGATGAAAAAGAAACTCACAGGAAATTGGTAGCCCCAGTCTTGCCTTCCGCTTCTCTAACGCATTGAAGCACAACCGGTTTCCCTTCATCATCCCTGTAAGCTCCCTGAAAAATCCCAGACCCGAGATTATTCTTGCTATCCCCTAAAGATTGAACAAGCAATTGTGATGAGGGAAAAAAAAGGTACCACTCCAAGATTAATCTTGTAAGGACAAGGATCAGCAAGAAAGGCGTCGGTGACAGCATTGATGGGGTCTTTAAGAGCTGGAGTGACATGATCCCACCATGACCGTCGTCGGGTGGGGCTGGTGGAAGTTGAGATTCCTCGTCTTAGAAATCGGGAAATAATCATCGTCAAGATATGCAAAAAACTGCCGCCGATTTGGTTCTGTTTTGTTCAGGTAACACGGGATTGGGTGTATAAATAAGTATATGAAGAGGAAGGAAGGTTGGAAGAAAGGAAAAACAACGGTATGTTTCGTCTTCCATGGTCTTGTGTATTTGTTCAAAAAGAAGGGAGCTTTCGTCTTTGGTTTTTCAGTGGGCTTTTTCAGTTTTGTTCGTTGGTTTTGTTTCTTTCATTCTCTCGCTGTGGCCAACAGAATTGCAGATGTGGGTGAGTGTCGGATTCTTCCTTTTGACTGCCGCTTTTATTTAATTATTATTTTATTCTTTGTGTATGTAACTTCATACCTTATCAAATTAGTCCCTAGACTATTATACGGATAATTTAATTTCTGTACTATTAAAAAAATTAAATATTGTTAAATTTATTCAAATTTAACAATTATTATTTAACAAAATTAATATTTTAAAGTTTTTATAGTTTTGTAAATAAAATTTTTTATTTGAAACTGAATTACTATTAAAAAAAATTCAAGATATTTTTTATACATTAAATGTTAAATCTATTATAATTTGAACTTGTTTGATTTTTTTAATATTATATAATCAAAATAATCCATTTAATAATAAATAAACTAAATTTAATATAATTCTTATAATACAAGGATGTTTCAAGCACTTTAACCTTTTAATTTTAGTTTGACAAAAAAATGTGGAAGAAAAAAAGAAAAGCCGGACGTGTTGGACAATGATGTTTTGGGTAAGGCTTATGGTGTAAAAATATAATTGCTCATTAGCCGAGTCATCTAGCCTGACTTGAAGGCCCGCTCAAAAAGTAGAAAAATTTGGGTAAAAATATAGACTATAAAAAATAGGCTTGGGCAAAAAAATAATACCCATTTTAAAAATGGGTCAAGCTTCGAGTAAAATATTTTTGGCTCAGCCCGATTTCACTAAATGACAAAAAAATTATTTTTTTATTATTTTAATTATATTTTATTATTATTTTCTCCCTTGCTATTATTTCACTATTATGTTATTACTATTTTGTTTTTATTATTTAGATATTGTATGACACTTGTTTTATTGTTAATTTCTTTATTATTTTAGAGACATTTTTTTATTAAGTTGCATTATCTTAATATTATTTAAGTATACATAATTTTTAAAATTTATTTTCAATTTGTTCAGAAATATTTATTTTAATGTTTTTAGTATTTTTTATGTATTATATATATTTAAAAATTATGTAAAATATATAATATAAAAACAATTTAATATGGGTGGGCCGGGTCGGGTTCGGGTTTTAGCATTTTTATCTTGGCTTGGGCAAATTTTAGACCAATTTTTTAGGTTGGGCCTAACAAACAGGCCTAAATGTTTACTTGGGCCCAGCCCATGATCACCTCCAGTAAAAAGCCTTCAAACTTTTTTAAAAAAGCAATGTAACACCCCCTAACCCTTTTCTGTCACTGGAGTAGGATTACGGAGTATTACCCGTTGATACAGTTCAATTACAAATAATATAAAAAAATATTAAAAAAAAATTTTAGTTTCAATTAGTATCATTCAGTTTTCAGTGCAGCAGTTTACCCCTATTAACATAATTCGGACTTGGACGGATACACGGATCCAACCCACACACCGGTATAGTATGGCATATAGTGCCTCATTGGCCATGCTGAGATGAACAGTAACAGTACGGTACATAGTACCTTATCAGAAATTAATCCGGAACAATAACAGTAATGTGACACTTATAGTGTCTTATCGACCCAAGGTCGAATATCCCTGAACACTTCTAAACCTATGGCATGCCAACTATATCCGACTTAATCCGACACTGTTAATAGGGTTTCCAATTACCTTTCAATTTGCAATTAACAATAAATACACATTTTCACTTGAAGATCAGCAATACCATTCAATCAAATTTTAACAACATTACTTACCTCTAATTCATTTATCATATATGTCAAGTAATAAAATCAACAATTAATAATTAAGTATGGTTTATAGAAATACAAACCGAAATTCTCGAATTACTCTTCGTCAACCTTCTCTTTTCCTTTCTTTGTCGATGTCTCCGGTACTACGTTAGCTACAAAAATTAAACAATTTATACTATTAATACAATAACAATTTAGAATAAATAATTGAAGTTCTATTCAATTCAAACCTCAATTTCAATTTGATCTAAATTAATTCATTGATTTTTACTACTCAATTCATACTTCACATCTATTCAATTTCACTATCACATTCACCTTAACCATTCAAATGTTCATGGTAAAACCCTAATCTCAAGTTTCTTTCTATTTAGTCCCTCAAACATAAAACTTATAGCTTCTTTTACAATTTAATCCTCTAATCAATTCTAACTTGATATTCATTCAATTAAATCCCTAATTCAACAATTTGTTGAACATAACCCATATCTAAAAATCTATTAACTTTCAAAATTTTCACTTAAATCAAGTAATATTTGTCTCTAGGGTTCAAAAAACATCAAAATTACAAGAAAATGGACTAAATTGACTTACCAATTAAGCTTCAAACTTCAAAACCCTAATTTTTCCTTTTTTTTTCTTTCCTTCTTTCTTTCCCCAATTTCGTTTCTTCTCCGTTCTCTTTTTCTATTGTTTCTTTATTTTATTTATTTTATGTTTTAATTAATTAATAATTAATATAATAATATATTATATATAAAAAATATCTTATACTTAAAATATAAGTAAATACATATATATTTTACATTTGTATAAATACAATTATTACAAATGTACTAATTTTGTACCACACATTTGTCCCTATTTGGTTTATTTACTAATTTAGTCCCTTCACTTTTCTCTAGTCTATAATTAAATTTTTACACTATATTCAATCTAGTCCTCACACTAAATTATCCTTAATTCAAACTAATTTACTTAACTAAAATCTAATTAATCACTTAACTAACTTCATAAATATTTCTAATAAATATTTCCGAACCCGATTTTTGAAAATAGTAAGCCAGAAACACAATTTTTCGATACCCATAAATTTCAGTTCATTACATTTCTCCTCCCTTAATAAATTTCGTCCTCGAAATTTACCTGAAAAGAGATGGGGGTATTGAGATTTCATGGTATCCTCTGGTTCCCATGTTGCTTCTTCAATATTATGACTTTTCCATAGTACTTTTACTAAAGGAACCCGTTTATTACGTAATTCCTTTACTTATCGGGCTAGTATTTTAACCGATTCCTCTTCATATGACAAATTAGGTCGAACTTCAATATCCTCAGTAGAAATAATATGAGATGGATCTGATCGATATCTTCTGAGCATAGAAACATGAAAAACATCATGAATCTTCTGTAATTCTGGAGGTAAAGCCAATCGATAGGTAACCGGTCCGATTCTTTCCACAATCTCGTATGGTCCAATATATTGTGGACTTAATTTACCTTTTCGACCAAATCTCAGAACCTTCTTCCAAGGAGAGACTTTAAGGAATACCTTGTCTCCAACTGAGTATTCAATTTCCCAACATTTCAGATCTGTGTACGACTTCTGTCTATCAAAAGCTGCCTTTAGTCTTTCTCGAATCTTCTTAACAGTATCTTCTGTTTCTTGAATCAATTCTGATCCAGTCATTTTTCTCTCATTTAATTCTGTCCAACACACTAATGGCAAACATTTTCTACCATATAAAGCTTAATAGGGCGCCATTTAAATGCTTGATTGAATACTATTATTGTATACAAATTCAGGTAGTGATAAATAACATTTCCAACCTGATTCAAAATCGATAACACAAGCTCAAAGCATATCTTCCAAAATCTGAATTACCTGTTTAGATTGTCCATCGGTTTGTGGATGAAATGCAGTACTAAAATTGAGCCAAGTTCCTAAAGATTCATGTAACTGCTTCCAAAATCTTGATGTAAATCGAGAATCTCAATCTCAAATTATGGATACCAGAATTCCATGTAATCTAACAATTTCTCTAACATACACCTCAGCAAGTTTCTGTAATGACCAATTAGTCCTGACTACTATAAAATGAGCAGACTTGTTAAGTCGATCAACTATTACCCAAATAACATTCTTCTTGCTTGCTGACAATGGTAATCCTATAACAAAATCCATCGTGATATTATCTCATTTCCACTCAGGAATATCAATAGGCTGTAACAAACCTGTCGGTACTTGATGTTCTGCTTTCACCCATTGATAAGTTAAACATTTACTGACAAACTCAACTATATCTTTCTTCATTCCTAGCCACTAATAAAGTTCTCGTAGATTACGATACATCTTTATTCCACCAAGGTGCAACGCAAAAGCGCTATCATGTGCTTCTTGAAGAATTAACTTTTTAAACTTAGAAGTAGTTGGAATACAAAACCTATTTTGATATCTCAAACAATCATAGTCATCAATGCTAAAATTTTCTACCATACCATTCTGTACCATCTCTCTTTTCTTCATTAACTTTTCATCTTCTAGCTGTACTGCTCTAATTTGATCAAACATTACCAGCTTTACTCTCAACTCAGCCAAAAGACTTCCATCATCAGTAATACTGAGTTGTGCAAACATTGCTCTCAATTCAATTGCAGCTTTTCTTTTTAGTGCATCAACTACTACATTCGCCTTACTGGGATAATAGTCAATGACACAATCATAATCTTCCAATAGCCCTATCCATCGTCTCTGTCTCAAATTCAACTCTTTTTGTGACAGTAGATACTTGAGACTTTTATGATCTGTGTAGATATAGCATTTTTCTCCATACAAATAGTGTCTTCATATGTTCAATGCAAAGATCACAGTTGCTAGTTCTAAGTCATGAGTTGGATAGTTACGTTCATGCGATTTTAATTTCCGTGAAGCATATGCAATTACCTTTCTACTTTGCATCAATACACATCCAAGTCCATTTACGGAAGCATCACTATACACAACAAAATCTTTTCCCGATTCTGGTAAAGTCAACACTGGTGCTTCTATTAACATTTGCTTCAACGCTTCGAAACTTTTCTGGCACTGGTCACTCTAAACAAATGAAACATTATTTTGCAATAGCTTTGTCATATTCGGCCAAACTAAGGAAACTACGTACCTCTGATACACTTTTGGGAGCTTTCCACTGAATAATGGCTTCAATCTTCTTTGGATCCACTCAAATCCTATCTGCCGGTACTACATGACCAAGAAATACAACCTCCGATAACCAAAACTCACACTTGCTCAATTTCCTATACAATTGCTTCTCTCGTAATATTTGCAAAATAATTCGGAGATGCTGTTCATGTTCTGTTTTAGACTTTGAGTATACCAAGATGGCATCAATAAAAACTGTTACAAATTGATCCAAGTACGGCTGAAAAATTCAGTTCATAAGATCCATAAAAGCAGCTGGAGCATTTGTTAACCCAAATGGTATCACTAAAAATTCATAATGCCCATATCATGTACGAAATGCCGTCTTCGGCACATCACTCTCCTTTACCTTCAGTTGATAATATCCCGACTTCAAATTAATTTTTGAAAATACATAAGCTCCCTTCAATTGATCAAATAAATCGTCAATGCGAGGTAACAGGTTTTTTTCTTAACAGTCACTTTGTTTAGCCGTCGATAATCAATACATAACCGCATCAAACCATATTTCTTTTTAACAAATAACACTGGAGCTCCCAACGGTGATGTACTAGGTCATATAAAACCTCGATCCAACAAATTTTGCAGTTGTACTTTCAACTCTTTCAATTCTATAGGTGACATACGATACGGAGGTATTGATACTGGATCTGTACCCGGGTCTACTTCAATCACAAATTCAACTTCCTGATCAGGAGGTAATCCATGTAATTCTTCAGGGAATACATCAGAAAATTCACACACAGTCTGGATTTTACTGCACTGATCTCAACTGAATCGGAATTAATAACATATGCTAAGAAAGTAGCACAACCTTGATTAAGAAGTTTACTAGCTTTAATTACTCAGATAATACGAACTGATCCATTGGTTCGAATACCATTTACTTTAACCTGATCACCACTTTCATTCTGAACAGTGAATTTCTTTTTATAACAGTCCAAAATTACCCCATGTTCTGACAGCCAATCCATACCTAGTATAATGTCAAAGTCACTGAATGGCATAATCAACAAGTCAACAGAAAATATTTTATTCTGAATCGTTAACGGACATATTCGACATATCTGATTCACTAACATAGTTTGCCCTAGAGGACTAGACACCTCCATTATTGCTCTAGACAATTCAGGTTTTAAATTTCCCGTCTCAACTAGTTTTATATTAACATAAAAATGTAACAATCCCAGATCTATTGAAACATAAACGGGTTTTGAATATAATAGAAATAGACCTGTTAACACATCGTGAGCATTTTCCTCTTCACGAGTTCTTACAACATACACTCGAGCTGGAGCTCTTGCCTATGATTGTTGTGTAGCATTTCCACTAGTTTTTCTAGCACCGCATCTAGCAACTGAACCACTTCGGCCTGACCCTCGGCATCTGGAAGTAGATTCAGATCTCTGTGATACCGTTGGTGCTGCTTTATCATTCACCACTCCACTTACATTAAAAGAATTGAAAGCACAACTACCAGAATTGAGTGATAGGGGTTTTGCTCGACCTAGTTCTTCGCCTTAGGGTGCACCGATTCTGTTTTTTAAGAAAAAAGATGGATCCTTGAGATTATGTATTAATTATCAAGAACTCAACAAAGTCACAATTAAGAATAAGTATCCACTGCCTCATATTGATGACTTATTTGATCAATTGAAATGTGTCATAGTGTTTTCAAAGATTGATCTCCGTTCTGGTTATTATCAGTTATGGGTAAAAGACTCGGATGTGCCGAAAACAACATTCAAAACTAGGTACAGACATTATGAATTCATTGTGATGTTGTTTGGCTTAACTAATGTACCTGCAGTGTTTATGGAGTTAATGAATAGAATTTTTAGATCGTATCTAGATAGAATTGTCATGGTAGTCATTGATGATATTTTGGTATATTCCTGAGATAAAACTGAGCATGCCGAACATCTAAGAATTGTTTTGCAAACTTTGCGAGAAAAAACAACTGTATGCTAAATTTAGCAAATGTGAGTTTTGGCTTTGAGAAGTGAGTTTTCTGGGACATATAGTATTGGCTGAAGGTATTAGAGTTGACTTGAATAAAATATTAGCTATTGTTAACTAGAAACAGCCAAAAAATACATCTGTAGTCAGAAGTTTTTTGGGATTAGCTGGCTATTACCGGAGATTTGTAAAAGGGTTTTCGATAATAGCTTCGTCGATGACACGATTATTACAGAAATATGTGAAATTTGAATGGACCGATAAATGTTAGCAAAGTTTTGACTAGTTGAAAGCCTTGTTCACTGAAGCACTAGTTCTAGTTTAGCTTGAATCGGGTAAAGAATTTTTTATTTATAGCGATACGTCATTAAACGATTTAGGCTGTGTTTTGATGCAATAAGGTAAAGTAATAGCATATGCTTCTAGACAGTTAAAACCACATGAGAAGAATTACCCAATACATGACTTAGAATTGGCAGCTATTGTCTTTGCACTGAAAATTTGGCGACACTATTTGTTTGGTGAAAAGTGTCATATATTCACTGATCATAAAAGTTTAAAATATCTGATGTCATAGAAAGATTTGAATCTGAGACAGTGCAGGTGGTTTGAATTGTTGAAAGATTATGACTTAGTTATTGATTATCAGCCAGGAAAGGCAAATGTAGTAGCAGATGCTTTGAGTAGAAAGTCTCTGTTTGCCTTAGAGCAACGAATACTCGATTGCCATTGTCTGATGATGGCTCAATCTTAGCTTAGTTAAAGGCTAAATTGATGTTTCTACAGTAGATCTGTGAAGCTCAAAAAAGTGATAATAAGTTAAAAGCTAAACGGGTACAGTGTGAATCAACTTCTGATTCAGAATTTCAAATAGGACCCAATGAATGTCTGTTCAAAGGCAGAGTCTATGTACTGGAGAATTTAGAGCTTGTATAGAAAATTTTGCATGAAGCTCATAATGGTACTGTGACTGTTCATCCGGGGAGCAATGAAATGTACAATAACTTGAAACAGATGTATTAGTGGTCGGGAATAAAACAAGATATTTTTAAGTTTGTATCTAGATGTTTGATATATTAGCAAGTTAAAGCTGAACATCAGGTACCTTCAGGATTGTTACAACCAGTGACGATACCGGAATGGAAATGGGATAAACTTACAATGGATCTTGTTTCATGATTACCTCTATCTCCGAAAAAGAAAGATACCATTTGGATTATCGTTGATCTGTTGGCGAAGTCTGCACATTTTATTCCGGTACGTATGGATTTCTCCTTGGATAGATTAGCAGAATTATATGTTTTTGAAATTGTCAGACTACATGGAGTGCTAGTATCCATAATTTCAGATAGAGATCCGCGATTCACATCACGATTTTGGGAAAATTTACAAGAAGCTCTTGGAACACAATTACATTTTAGTACCGCATTTCATCCTTAAACTGATGGTCAATCTGAGTGTGTGATTTAGATTCTTGAAGATATGCTTCAGTGCTGTGTTTTAGAATTCGAAGGCAATTCGGAAAAATATCTGCCGTTAGTCAAATTTGCATATAATAATAGTTATCAATCAAGCATAAAGATGGTACCGTATAAAGCTCTATATGGTTGTAAATGTAGAACTCTATTGTATTGGGCTGAGCTCAGTAAGAAAAAGATACATGGAGTTGATTTGATCCGTGAGACTGAAGAAAAGGTGACAGTGATCCAAGATAGCTTGAAAGTAGCTTCTGATCGTCAGAAATCCTATGCGGATTTTAAATGTAAAGAAATAGAATTTCAAGTTGACGAAAAAGTATTTCTGAAAGTTCCACCATTGAAGAAATTTCTTCGGTTTGGTCATAAAGGAAAACTGAGTCCACAATTTATCAGGCCGTATGAGATTATTGAAAGAATCTGACCTATTGTGTACCGATTAACTCTACCGCTAGAACTTGACAGAATTCACAATGTTTTTCATGTGTCTATGTTACAACGGTATCGGTCAGATCCTTCACATGTTATCTCTTTGACAGATATTGAGATTCAGCCTAACATGATGTACAGTGAAGAACTGATCAAAATTCTGGCATGTGAGGTGAAAGAATTGATAAATAAAAAGGTAGCTTTAGTAAAAGTTCTCTGGCAACAACACGGTATAGAAGAAGCTACCTGGGAACTTGATGAAACAATGAGAAAGCAATATCCGAACCTCTTTACTGGTAAGATTTTCGAGGACAAAAATTTCTTAAGGGGGAGAGTTGTAACAACCCATTTTTAGTGAAATCAGAACAGTGGTTTCGGGACAACAAATCCAAGTCCAGAAGAAAAATTATTTTAATATTATTTCATGGTCTGCATTATAATAGAAATATTGTATGAAAATTTCGTAAAGAAATTTTACCAGTTACATGTCTAATTTGATGAAAATGACCAAATTGCATAAAGTGCAAAAGTTGAATTCTAATAGCTAAAAGAATCAAATAGCTATGGAATTCAGAATTTGAGATCCTTATATGGCAAATAGACCATTTAGAGGAGTTAGTAGATAAGGATGATTAGTCATCAATGGAATTTAGCAAATTATTAAGGATTAAAGTAATATTAAATAAAAGAAAAAAAATCTATTATCATCATTTTCATCATCTTTCCTAAACAAAAATACATGGAAACCCTAGCTATGGGAATTGAGTTCTAGAAAACTTATTTGGCTTAATTAGGTATGTATTCTTGTCTCATTTTTAATAATTTTTATGTTTTCGAGATCGTAATAGCTTCATCTAGCTATCTCGGGGATTAATTTGCAATGTTATTAAAGTATCAAAGTTTTTCCATAGATGAGCATAGTTGAAGTATGAGGTTTTATGGTATAAAATGAAAGGTTGTTGATAGATAAACAATTTTTGTAAAGAGAATTTTGATGAAATTATGGTTTAGGGATTAAATTGAAAAGATGAAAAATTCATGGAAAAATTCTAAATTTTATGAAATACATGGGCTGCTATTGTTATACATAAAAATTGGCTAGGCTTGGAATAAGGATTAAATTGTATGAATTTCATTTTTTGAGCCTAGAGACAAAATCATAATTAATTAAAAGTATAGAGGCAAAATAGTAATTTTGCCGAAAATACATATTGGATTGAATTGCATGTGAATTGTAATAAATTGAGCTAAACTTACTCGTATAGATTCAGATAAACACAATACGAAGTTAGATCGGGAAAAAGAGAAAGTATCAGATTAGTAGACTACAAACCTACAAACACTTATTGAGGTAAGTTCGTGTAGCTAAATTGTATATTTAAATGTTTTGAATTGAATATTGTTGTGCATGATTTGTATAAAATGCCATGTATATTCTTGATCATATATCTGACAAGTATTAAGTCCCGTTTGAACCTTGAAAATTCAATAGATACAAAGACATTATCATTAAGGGTTCCCGAATGGTTGTGGTCCTGTATGTGTTGCGGACACACCACAGCTCTTATGAGTGTCTTGATAATAGCTCTCATGAGCTTTCTGTTATTTAGCTCTTATGAGCATCCTGTTATATGGCTCTCACGAGCTTCTCGATTAATGGCTCTCTTGAGCTTCCCGTTTATGGCTCGTATGAGCTTCCTAATAATTGGCTCTCTGGAGCTACCTGATATTGGCTCGTATGAGCTTTCCAATAATTGGCTTTCTGGAGCTACCTTATATTGGCTCGTATGAGCTTTCCGATTACAGCTCTTATGAGCTTCCTGTTACATGGCTCACATGAGCTTCCCGTTATATGGCTCGAAAAAGCTGATCGCGTGATTCATAACAAGTAATAAATATTTATAATAAAGATCAAACCTAGACTAACTATTATCACGACGAAAAGGCAAGCGCACCTATCGAACAATAGTATAGTAATGGCAAGACCGGGATATCGTACCCAAGGGAACCAAAAGTACTAGTAATAACTATCTTTTTATCATTTAACCTAGGAATAAAAGGGTTTGTTTATTAAACTAATTATTTAAACTAATTAACTAATTTAATTAAAGCGAAGAGAAAATTTGGAAAAAGACTTGAAAAGAAGCAATTGATAAAGACGACACCCAAGGAGGAATCCACTTAGATTTCACTTGTTATCTGACTCTGAACCAGATGATTTATTCACTTGACTTGATCCGTGAGACTCCCTAACCTACATTATTATCTCTTTCGAGACTAATAATGCCTAACCCTTAGTTGAATTAATTGAAATCTCTTTCTAATTAAAACCTCTAGGGAAGCAATAAATCGATCTATGGACTCCCATATTAGGTTTCACCCTAATCCGATAAAATCTCGTAACCTTATCTCTAAGCGTTCGATCAACTCTGCTTAATTATGTCAAATCTACTCTTAGGCAGGGTCTATTCCTCCTCTGCATAAGCACATTAAATCATGAGTCAATACCCGGAATATTAACTCAAGCACTAGAAACACATAATTAAGAACAAATCAGGTATTTATCATATAGTTCAGATAATAATAACAAGATTCATCATATGTTTCATCCCCCTTAGGCATCTAAGGGGTTTAGTTCATAATGAAATAAGAGTACATCTCAAAAGTATAAAAATAACAAAACATGAAGAAAACTCTAAAACTCCTGAAGGGATTCTGAGAGAGATCTTCAGTCTTGGAGTAGCTCTGACTTTTTGGGATGGATCGTCTGGCTTCTTTCAAGTAATTCCTGGTGTGTGGTTCTGTGTTCTAGAAAAGTTCTAGAAGCCCCCCTTAGTAGGTCATACTTAAGGTGTTTATATAGGCTTTGGATTGGCTTTCTTCTTCCCTAAGTATCCTTTTTCCGTGTAAAATACAACTCTTTGAAAAAGGGACACGCCCGTGTTGCCACGGCCGTGTGACGTGTTTGTCAGGCTGTGTTCGTTCCGCTAAATTTCACACGGCTGGGTGGGTCAATGGCTAGGCCGTGTGAATCGTGAAATCCTTGGACGACACCCTCGACAGACACGGGCCTGTGAGAAGCCCGTGTGGCAAGGCTTAAGCCGTGTGATCTTCTTGATTTGGTCCTTTTTGTCTCTTTTATGCTCGTTTTTGGCTCCTTTTGACTCTCGGTGCTCTCCTGAGTACAAAACATGAAATAACCGGATTAAGAGTTCCAAATCCACAAATCTAATAGTGAATATCCATAAATATGCTAAGTATTTAGGGTAACAATATGTATAATTTGACGTTTATCAAATACCCCCACATTTAAGCATTTGCTTTTCCTCAAGCAAAACTCTCATTTACTTCTAAAATTCATTCCTTTCAATCACATAATCATCATCGATAATGTTACAAATTATTCCATGAAGAATCATACAGTGAGAATTCAACCATAGGGGCATTAAAAACCTCAAACAATCTAAATCGAATATTTTGATAATAAAATTATAGGTAATCTTCTTCCTCTAAGTAATTAACTTTAGTCCTAAATATACAAGAGATGACATCCTCACTAATGATTCACTCAAATCACTCAAAGTGTTTAAGGTTCAAAATTAAGCACTCGATTGTCTAACATGAGGTGTTATCACTATAGGCTTGCATGAAAATCAAATCCCCACCACTTGTAAATGATATGATACACAAATCAAAAGGTTTTTGCATGGTTGTAACAGGGTTTAGGTTACAGGTATGGATACAAGCTGAAGAAACAAAGGTTAGAATCGAGATGATTTCAATATATCACCCCACTATCAAAAACTTAATTACTGAATGACAACAAATATATAGAACTATATTACGTGAGCTCTCTTTTTCATGACAACTTTAGCTTGCTAAGAATTACAATAATAAAACTGAAGTTAGTTTTTTTTTTTAAGAACAAATCAAGTCAATACAATATAGAAGTTATACCCCATGATTCAGTAACAAAATTTGGTGATCATAGTGAGATAACAATATTAAAATCAATCTCGATAAAAATGGTCAAATGAAGTAAGGGGATTTCAATACGAATGGGTTAATGGGTTTCATGTTTATGTTCACCCCCCACACTTAAGATGTACATTGCCCTCAATGTACAAAGATAGACTATTCAAAATAAAGAAAATCATAAGAGGGAAGGAGGTGAAACTCCCTGTTAGTGTTTGGGAAAAATTGTAGCTACCATTGTTCTTAGCTAGATGAAGAAATTGGGTCGTTGAACATGGCATTCATTTTGTATTATTCCCTGTTTGTTTCCTTATTCCGTAAAATATTCCTAGCAGCTTGCTTGGAATTCTGTAGAATCATGAAGAGCTTATTAAGAGTTGGTGTGGAAGAGAGTGTAGTGGGATTACTTGTTAGAAATACCAAAAAAAAAATGAAGAAAGTAAAATTTACTAATATAGATATGTCTTTTATAAGAAAATAATAAAATTGAAATGAAATTAAAAATTAAGAATAAAAATAAAAAGAAAGATAAAAAGAAAGATAAAAAGATAGGAGGATTCAATGATCCTCATCAGTGGGGGCTTCAGGTGGTGGTGTTGGAGTGGCGATGTGAAAGTGCTGGCACAGCTGCTGCATCATGGCCTGCATGTCGTCCATCTGTCTATCGCGTCGCCAATCTCGCTCGTGGATCATTTCGAACTGTGTAGTGCAATACTGCTCGAAGTGAGCGAGTCAGTCAGAAAAGTGTGCCAAAGAAGCAGCCGCATGAACTGGTCGTTCCCTAGGTGACGTGGTCGAAGGCTCTTAATGTTGTGGGGGGACATCATCAGGAATGTCCTCAAAATCCTCCTCGTCAATGGCATGAGAAAGGCGGTACTGTGGCGGATCGGTCCTGCTACGGCGCTTGATCATCCGCATGTGTAACATAGTCGTGATGCCCTGTGGGGACATCTGACCTATCAATGTAAGCACCGATGACTGAGCCACTGTGTTGAGGAGGCTGAAGTGTCTGGCGAGGCGCGTCACGTAGGGGCCGATAGAGATCACTCCCTTCCGATGTTGCTCTGTCTAATGGCGAATGGCGAAGGCGATGAAGTATGCCAAGTCAGTCACGTGTGCATTCGCCATGCACCATGAATAGTAGGCGTCTGTGTATTGACCACACCGGTGCTCTCTCTCTTTCCGGTCAAGGTGTGTGCCAATATGGCATGGAGGTAGCGTAGGGAAGGGGCGAGAGCTGAGGCCTTCGAGCGGTTGGGGTCGTAGGTAGAAGAGAGTGGTGCCAAAGCCTTCCAGAATAAGGATAGAGAAATGTGGATATTGCGTAGTAGTGCATTCATGTCCTCCTCCTCCAGAAATTCATCAGTGTAAAGTCCCAGAGTGACTCCAAGTTCTGAGACATCATCGCACGAACTAGACCACCTAATCGGAAGTGGACGGTGCCTGGGTCGTCATTGTTCGTCATCACCACCTGTAATTGAAAAGTAGAGCATAGTTATAAAGTTAGCTCTAAATAAGTGGGCTTGGTATTAGCGAAGAACCGTTCCCATGGGTCTGTGGACAGGAGGGCACAGATGGCATCAGCTAGCTGGACTTGCTCTATGGCGGCCCAGTCAATGTAGCGACCTATAGTGAGGGGTCGTGCGCTTAGTAAAAATTAAGTGTTCCTAATATTTCAGTTCCCCGGCAACGGCGCCAAAAACTTGATCGCGTGATTCGTAACAAGTAATAAATATTTATAATAAAGATCAAACCTAGACTAACTATTATCACGACGAAAAGGCAAGCGCACCTATCGAACAATAGTATAGTAATGGCAAGACCGGGATATCATACCCAAGGGAACCAAAAGTACTAGTAATAACTATCTTTTTATTATTTAACCTAGGAGTAAAAGGGTTAGTTTATTAAACTAATTATCTAAACTAATTAACTAATTTAATTAAAGTGAAGAGAAAATTTGGAAAAAGACTTGAAGAGAAGCAATTGATAAAGACGACACCCAAGGAGGAATCCACCTAGATTTCACTTGTTATCTGACTCTGAACTAGACGATTTATTCACTTGACTTGATCCGTGAGACTCCCTAACCTACATTATTATCTCTTTAGAGAATAATAACACCTAACCCTCAGTTGAATTAATTGAAATCTCTTTCTAATTAAAACCCCTAGGGAAGCAGTAAATCGATCTATGGACTCCCATATTAGGTTTCACCCTAATCTGGCAAAATCTCTTAACCCTATCTCTATGCGTTCGATCAACTCCACTTAATTATGCGAAATCTACTCTTAGGCAGGGTCTATTCCTCCTCTGCATAAGCACATTAAATCATGAGTCAATACCCGGAATATTAACTCAAGCACTAGAAACACATAATTAAGAACAAATCAGGTATTTATCATATAGTTCAGATAATAATAACAAGATCCATCATAGGTTTCATCCCACTTAGGTATCTAAGAGGTTTAGTTCATAATGAAATAAGAGTACATCTCAAAAGTATAAAAATAACAAAACATGAAGAAAACTCTAAAACTCCTGAAGGGATTTTGAGAGAGATCTTCAGTCATGGAGTAGCTCTGAATTTTTGGGATGGATCGTCTGGCTTCCTTCAAGTAATTCCTGGCGTGTGGTTCTGTGTTCCAGAAAAGTTCTAGAAGCCCCCCTTAGTAGGTCATACTTAGGGTGTTTATATAGGCTTTGTATTGGCTTTCTTCTTCCCTAAGTATCCCTTTTCCGTGTAAAATACAACTCTTTGAAAAAGGGACACGCCCGTGTGCCACGGTCCGTGTGACGTGTTTGCCAGGTCGTGTTCGTTCCGCTAAATTTCACATGGCCGTGTGGGTCAATGGCCAGGCCGTGTGAATCGTGAAATCCTTAGACGACACCCTCAACAGACACGGGCATGTGAAAAGCCCGTGTGGCAAGGCTTAGGCCGTGTGATCTTCTTGATTTGGTCCTTTTTGTCTCTTTTAAGCTCATTTTTGGCTCCTTTTGACTCTCGGTGCTCTCCTGAGTACAAAACATGAAATAATCAGATTAAGAGCACCAAAATCCACAAATCTAATAGTAAATATCCATAAATATGCTAAGTATTTGGGGTAACTATATGTATAATTTGGCGTTTATCAAGAGCTTCCCGATTATATGCTCTTATGGGCATACCTGTATATAAATTGATGAATTTTAGATTTGTACAATTCGTGTGTACTACCCGTGTATCCATTGATATTTTAAATGATTCAATGGGTGAATTTATGATATGAAACAATATGAGTGCGAAATGAATTATTACCCATATATGCCTATAATACATGAAAATGATGTTACTTGATATGTTGAAAAATGATATGAAAGATACATGTGTATGAAACTTGCTTGATGACTATGTACATTTGTGATTATGAGTTATTATATGAATTACATGACTAACATGCTTGATGAGGATATGTGTTTAGGCATTTGGCCAATTTGGTTTGAGCATGTTTAGTTTGTTCACCTTAAATGTGAATTAAATGGTAAGTTAAATTCTAAGTTATACGAATTTACTAAGGTTTAAAGCTTACTCTGTTTTATTTTCCCTATTTTATAGTAATTTAGAAGCTCGCTGGATTGGAAGCTTTGCAGAGATATCTCACACTATCTATCAGCTCATTTCGGTATAAATAGTAAATTAATTTAGGTTATAATGGCATGTATAGATTAATTAGCTAATACTGGCTTGTAAATATTTTGGTTGTAACTAGCCATTGGAATGGCTTGTGATGGACATGTTTTGATGTGTATATAAGAGGCTATATCATGTTTGATGTGAGTGAGTAATCTTATAGGTATGTTAATATTTGACACAAGTATGCCTATATGTATTTTTGGTAAAATTGGTAAAGTTTGGATATTTGGATTTATGAAATGATATTACATGCATAAAACTTGATTTTGGCTTGGTTTGAATGTCTTCTATTGGCTTGTGAATGTGTTGAATTGTTAATGTAAGTGGAATACAAATTGGTTGAGAAATGTGGCATTGGAAATGGCCTATTTTCATCCACACAGGCAGAGACACGAACATGTGTCTCAGCCGTATGTGACACATGACCTAACACATGGGCATGTGGTTCGGTTGTGTGTCCCCTGCATCTTTTAAATTGCAAAAATAGAATGCTCAAAATATTCACACGGCCTAGCACACGGGCATGTGGCTTGGCTGTGTGACCCTTGCACCTTATTAATGCAAGTCAGTATGCTCACATGGCCTAGCACACGAGCGTGTGGCTTGGCTGTGTGACCTAAGTCAGCCAGCTCCCAAGTTTGGACACTGGCTGGGACGCAGCCGTGTGTCCCTATTTTGAATGTCCACACGGCTTGAGACACGAGCGTGTCTCTTGACCATGTGAGACACACGACCTAGCCATACAGGCGTGTGTCCCCTGCGCCTTGGAAAAATTTTGATGTTTTTCGAAAAAAATTTGAAGGACTCGGTTTAGTCCCGACTTATTTCTAATGTGTATTTTGGACTTCGAGGGTTCATATAAGGGCCGTTATGATTGATTTCTGATATGAATATTGTATGATGTGAAATATCTGTTTACTTGATTTGTAAATTTTGGTAATGCTTTGTAACCCTATTTTGGCGATGGATACGGGTTAGGGGTGTTACATGAAGCAATTTGTAACTTTTAAGACTTAGTTAATTTCTTTTAAAGCTTTAAGTGTTAATTGGGTTTATGGACAATTTTATTTAAGCCTAATAAGACTATTTATCATGTCAAATTATGTCTACTCCGTAGTTATTTTAAAGCTGGCCGAACATGCTTTATTAGGCATTAGTTTTATACTTAGTTATTTTTCATGTTTTAAACTTAGGGTTTTTACTTGCTACCTACTAAGCAAGTAATCCTAGATGCATTAGGACTTAAAATTTACCCTAGTTTTTCCCTACATATAATATATGTCGCCCATTGTTATGCACACATTCATTGAATAAAGTGTTTTTTTCAACTCTTTGAGTTTTATCTTTGCAATAGCTTTCTTTTGATTTTTAGAAGTGCTTTATTCTTGGTTTTTCTTGAAGCCATGGGAATCTTTTCATCCTCTAATTTACTAGGTGATCGACCTAGGAGGTTGGCTAGAACCAATTGTCAAGCTTGTCAGAGATCATCTCTTCCATTCAAAATTTATCCATATTCTCAATATCTTTTAAAATATTGATTTTATTTATTTTAATCCTTTTTCTACTACTCCATATTCTTGTGAAGTTTCAAAATGCTAGAATTTTCCTGCAAGAAACGCAATTTAAACATCAAGAAATCAATATTTCTCAAACCATTTAGAGTTTTTATATCTTTCTTTTAATTTTGTTCAGTTTTTCTCTTCTCTTTCTAATTCTTTGTTTTTTGTTTGTGTTGGGTCAAAATTGGTATTTGTTAACAAAAACAAGAAGTGTCAAATGTGCTACCAAGATCGTTTCAATTTTTCAATGCACAAGAAATGCAAAGTTGATTAAATAACATTTTCTTTTGGTTTTGTTGATTTGTTGTTCTTTAATCTTGATTAAATAACATTTTCTTTTGGTTTTCTTTTTCCAAGCTTTGGTTTATCTTTGCTTTTTGTTCAATAAAGTTTCTTTTGCATCAAGAAACCCTGATTTCGTTCGTTTCTCATCTCTTCTCTCAAACCAAACTCTCTTCCCTACTTTTCTCTTATTTTCCTTTGTTTTCTATTCTGTTTAGACCGAATCTCGTTGTTGACTTGTTGATTAATTTTTGGTAGCTTTTTTCCTTTCAAGAATGGATCAAAATCCTCTTCTCCTTCTAGATCCAACTTATAATCATCAAAATTCCATTAGATATTCATTATCTTCCTTAGATCCATTCTTAAATATATTTTTATTTGCTGCCTTACTACCCCTTTTACTCACTTGGTACTTTAATTTGTTTTAGGTTATTTACATCCCAGGTAGGGCTTAAATCCATTTTGATTCAATTATTTCATCATTTGAACAACTTGAATATATAATCTTAGTTCGCTGCCCCTATCAGTATGATTTGATCGAGGAAGTTTTTTTTAATATCGTGCCACACTATTGTAATATTCTAAACCTAGAGTGATAAAGTATTTTTTTGGTGAATGAATTAAGAAACTTTACAAAAACTATAAATATTCAAAAGGAGAGGTTGCAAATATTTGTAAACCTTCCCCTCTACCAAATGCCACTTTGGCAATAGAATCAACTTCCTTGTTATCTTCCTTAGGGATATATTCAACAGACCAGCTTTTCATTTTCTATAAAAGCTAAACTATGCATCTGATTATAGCGGAATTCGAACTCTTTGACATTGAATCTTTAATAGCTCTAATAACTTCCATGTTTCTGTCTATACATATACTTTATCATGAAGAAAATCTTGCATCAACAACACACCATCAAAAATTCCCCATAACTTAGCTTAAAAAACTGAACAATTTCCCAAACGACGATTAAAACCAATGATCCAATTCCCATTGTGGTCCTTCATTATACCTCCTGCGACAACACATCCTATGTTCAACTTAACAGCTCCATCTGATCTTAATCGAATCCACTTCTCTGCTTCCATTATTGCCACCATTGAGACTTGTCTTATCGAACCCCTAGTGTAATCAACAAGGTATTGTTTTGCCCAACTATACGTATTTTTGACAATTTCCTCAGCACTCTAAGACACACCTTGAAAAATAGAGATATTCCTATTCTTTCAAATATGCTAAGCAACAGTACCAAAGAAACACGACTAATCGGCATTCGCCATAAAGAAATCATGACCATTTTTAAAATTTGAAACAAGCTGATCTTGTACATTACCTAAAATGAAAAGGGCCTTCTTTTGGGATAGGATAATCCGAGGCTAAATATCTCTCGCTACACCACAATCTCTTATAGCATGAATAATATCCTCCACTTCGTGTCCACAAAACAAACATAGTGCATCACTACCAATTCCATGCCTTAACTGTTCCTCTTAAGTAAGTACTTGTTGTTTGAGAGCCAACCAAAAAAAGACCCAAACTCTTTGGGGACCTTGAAACTTCCAAGGCAGATTCCAAACACCCTTCTTTGAATTACACATACTCTTCTTAATCATACAATAGGCACTTTTAGCAGAGAACCAACCTGAAAAGGTGGCAAACCAAGAAATTTTGTCAGGATTTGCCTAGGGTTGTGGAGGTGGAATACAAGTAATACGTCCAATGATTTCTTCTAACACCTAATGTAACACCTCTAACCCGTATCCATCGCCGGACTAAGGTTAAAGGTGTTACCAGACAAATCGAAACATTTAGCATTCATTTCACAAATATCATACATCGAAGGTTAAACATTAGTATAATGTCCCTTATATAGGTCATTGAGACCTAAAACATACCTTAGAAAAAGGTCGTGACTGAACCGAGCTCATACAAATTTTTTTGAAACTTATACATTTTTCAAAGTTGTACAAGTCACACGCCCGTGTGAACAGGCCGTGTGCCTTACATAGCATTAGACATGCTTGTGTGTCTAGGCCGTGTCAAAATAGGGCATACATACTGACTTGCTCACACGACCACAAGTCACGCCCGTATGCCTTGGCCATGGTCAAAACAGGCGCATTGCATTCTACATCGTTAGCTACGGCTCTTTCGGGATCTGTTTGCTATATAAAAACACATTTTCATTGTCAGGATTCATCACACTATCGCATTTCATAAACATGACATGTATAACTAGACTCACTTATGCTATGGTAGTCCTAGAACCGACTAAACTATAGCTCTGATACCAATAAAATGTAACACCCCTAAGCCATATCCGTCGTTGAACTAAGGTTAAAGGCGTTACTAGACAAATCGAAACATTTAGCATTCATTTCACAAACATCATAGCAACAAAGGTTAAACATTAGTATACTGTCCCTTATATAGGTCATCGAGACCTAAAACATACTTTAGAAAAAGGTCGGGACTAAATCGAGCTCATACAAAATTTTTCGAAACTTATACATTTTTCAAAGTTTTTTAGGTCACACGCCCGTGTGAATAGGCCGTGTCCCTTACACGGCATTAGACATGCCCGTGTGTCTAGGCCGTGTCAAAATAGGAAATACATACTAATTTGCTCACACGGCCACAAGACACGCCCGTGTCCCTTGGCCGTGGTCGAAACTGACTTGATTCACACGGCTAGCCATACGCCCGTGTGCTATAGCCGTGCTTAAGACCGACTTACAATTGTAGGGTACCCTAGGGGACACACGGCTGTGCAACATGACCGTGTGTCGCACACGGCTGAGACACACGCCCGTTTCTCTGCCCGTGTGGACAAAAATAGGCCATTTGAAAAGCCAATTTGGGTCAAACCTACAAGCACCAAAACAAGTACAATTGCATATCAATATCAGCCAATTTTCAATCCCAAAACTTACATCATTCATGCCATATTATTGACAACAATTTTATGCTTGTAACACATATTAAAACATGTCATCCTATAAGTCCAAAACCATACTGAAATATATGGTTTCATAATGTCCAGACATACAATCAAATCTCATGCCAAAACCTTACCAAATTTCATAATAGACATATTCTAAAAACTTACCAAATTGACCAATTCTCTTGGCCATTCAAAGCACTTCAAATAAGCACAATTTACATCACATATCATATACCAAAATCAAACCATAAGTTCAACCACAAACTAGCCATATCACATGGCATGATATACACATTACAAAACATATCCAAATACTCCTAGCCTATACATGCCATATTCTAAAATATACATTTTCAAAAGGTACCAAAATATAGTTTGATAGTGTGGTGATAATCCTCGACGATCCCCAAGCTCCCAATAGCTTCGATATCTATAAAATAGTTCAAAAACACACAGAGTAAGCTTTCAAAAGCTTAGTAAGCCATATACAAATAAACTTAACAAGTAACATCAATTCATCCATATAATTTAAGGCAAAATACGTTCACTTAGGCATATATCTCTTATATTTCATTTGAACATGATTCACATATACATATCATAACTCATTCTTATAGCAATTCATACTTATATCATATATTCACCAAGGTACATATACTTACCTTTCATTTTCAAACATCATATACAATTCAAATGTACCTGAGTCGGATACAAATTAACATAGTCATCTATTTTTCTCGGAATGCCCGTTGAACTGTTTGGAATCATAAGGATAAGCGGATAACTCAAAAATTACATACAATGCCAACGTCCCAGACGTGGTCTTACATGTAATCAAACATCGACGCCACTATCCCAGATAGGATCTTACACGAAATCAAATACGATGCCAACGTCTCAGACGTGGTCTTACATGTAAATCATAAGTCAATGCCACCGTCCCAGACATGGTCTTACACGATAACACATATCAGATCCTACGTCATGACATATGTATCCTAACTATTCTTAAGGTTCGTACGGGACTTTTCAGACGCTGGAACTTTGTCGATACTTTCTCAGATTTCTCATTTCTTTTCTCAACTTATATATTCATTCATCATGGTTCAATGGCATATAATCAATAGTAATTTAATTCAAAACACATTTATTTGTATATAGACTTACCAAATACTGAAATGAACGGAAACAAGCGACTATTCAACGACTTTTGACTTTCCCCGATCTAATTTTGTTTTCTTTGGTTCTTGATCTAAACATATTGAAATTTAACCATTTTATTCACCAAATCATTCAAATCAATCCAAAAACACATATTTAGGGCATTTTATAAATTGGACCTCATATTTTCACATTTTAACAATTTAGTCCTTTTTCACTAAATCACAAAATACACATAATTTATTTATACACATGTCTAGCCAAATCCATCCAAAAACACATATTTAGGGTATTTTATAAATTAGACCTCATATTTTTACATTTTGACAATTTAGTCCTTTTTCACCAAATCACAAAATACACATAATTTATTTATACACATGTCTAGCCAAATTTTCATAATGCTCATACAAGCCCAAATATTTCATTTATTTCATATTTTAGTCCCTAAAAAACTTATTTTCACAATTTAGTCCATTTTACTCAAATTCATCAAAAATTCAAAGAAAAAATATACTAACCCAAAACATATCTTTCATTTACTAACATCAAACTTCTTAAAGCTCAGAGTTTCATCAATTCCTCAACGCAAAATCATCAACAAAATTAGAAATTGAGACATGGGCTTGATTGTATACAAAGTAACGATTACAAAAACGTAGAAATTATCAAAAACTGAATCAAAATCATACCTTAATCCAAGCTTAAAGTGCTGAAACCCTATCTAGCTCTTTTTCTTTTCTTTTTCTTGTATTTTTGGTTGATGAACAAAGAAATAATGAATATGATGGCTTTTTGTTTTAATTTAATTAACATATTAACCAATTACCAATTTTACCCTTTGATATAAAATCGTTTAATCATTAAACACATGACCATTTATGTCCATACATTAGACTAATGGTCTATTTACATCTTAAGGACTTCTCCTTTAATAAGAAAAATGAATTAAGCACTTTAACAAAAAACTAACAACTTTTACATTTTACACGATTAGGTCCTTTTACCAAATTAAGCACACAATTTATCAAATTTTCATACGAAACTTTCACATGTCAATTTAGATATTTTAAGCATAAAAAATAATATTAAAATATTTTTTTGACTCAGATTTGTGGTCCTGAAACCACTATTCCGACTAAGGTCTAAATCAGGCTGTTACAATTCTCTCCCTCAGGGATTTTCGTCCCCGAAAATCTTACCGTTGAAAAGATTCGGATATTGCTATTTCATAGCATCTTTAGGCTCCCAGGTAGCCTCTTCAACATCATTTCGATGCCACAATACTTTTACTAATGAAATTTTCTTATTTCGCAGTTCCTTAACCTCACGAGCTAAAATACGGATCGATTCTTCGTCATAGATCATATTAGACTGAATCTCAATTTCAGACGAAGAATTCACATGCGAAGGATCAGAACTATATCGACGAAGCATTGATACGTGAAGTACATCATGAATCTTTTCTAGTTCTGGTGGCAATAATAATCTGTAAGCAGCCGATCCAATACGCTCGATAATCTAATATGGCCCGATGAACCTCAGACTCAATTTGCCTTTTCTACCAAAATGAAGTACTTTCTTCCACAGTAAGACTTTAAAAAACACTTTGTCTCCGATCTCAAATTTAATATCTTTTCGTTTTAAATTTACATATGATTTCTGACGATCGAAAGCTGCTTTCAAACTATCTTGGATCACTTTTACTTTCTATTTAGTCTATTTTATCTAGTCAACCCCGTAAATCTTATTCTCACTGAGTTCAGTCCAATACAAAGGTGTACAGCATTTGTGACCATATAATGCTTCGTATGGTGCCATTTTGATGCTTGACTAAAAATTGTTATTATAAGCAAATTCAATCAAAGGCAAATACTATTCCCACATACCTACAAACTTAAGAATGCAACAACTCAACATATCCTCGAGAATTTGAATAATTCGCTTAGATTGACCATCCGTTTGTGGGTGAAAATTTGTACTGAAGTGCAATTTCGTACCTAGAGCATCTTGTAATTTCTTCTAAAATCGCGATGTGAATCTCGGATCTCTGTCTGACACAATAGATAATGGCACACCATGCAATCTCACAATATCGGAAATATATAACTCAGCTAACTTATCAAGTGAGTAATCGGATCGTACTGGAATAAAATAAGTTGTTTTCGTCAATCGATCTACCACGACCCAGATAGCATCTTTCTTTCTCGGAGATAGGGACAAACCCGAAACAAAGTCCGTCATCACTCTATCCTATTTCCATTCCAAAATCATAATCGACTGTAATAAACCAGATTGCATCTGATGTTCAGCTTTAACTTGCTGACATATCAAACATTTCGAAACAAAGTCGGAGATATCTCTTTTCATTCCAGACCATCAGTAATGTTGTTTCAAATCATTATACATTTTCATACTACCCCGATGCACAGATAAGCAACTATTGTGAGCTTCATTCAAAATCATTTGAATCAATTCTGGATTTCTCAGAACACAAATTCGATCTCTGAATCTCAGACAATCGTCTTTATCAACTCTAAATTCTGAATCAAAATCTAAATACACTGAGCTCGTTTTGCTAAAATTTCGTTATCAACCTTTCGAGCTTCAATAATTTGTTGTAAGAACAACGGTCTCACTTTCAATTCAATAAGTACTAAACCATCATCAGACAGAACCAAATGAGCATTCATTGCACGCAGAGCAAATAGTGATTTTCGACTCAAAGCATCAGCAACAACATTTGCTTTTCCCGAATGATAATCAATAACATGCTCGTAGTCTTTTAACAGTTCTACCATCTTCTCTGTCGCAGATTCAAATCTTTCTGAGTCATTAGATATTTCAAACTCTTATGATTAGAATAAACGTGACATTTTTCACCGAATAGATGGTGGCGCCATATTTTCAAAACAAATACAATCGCAGCTAATTTTAGATCATGCGTTGGATAGTTCTTTTCATGTGGCTTTAACTGTCTCGAAACATAAGCAATAACTTTGCCTTCCTGCACCAAAACACATCCCAGACCGTTCAACGAAGCATCATTATAGATCACAAATTCTTTACCCGATTCAGGTTGTACTAACACTGGAGCTTCAGTCAAAAGGGCTTTCAATTGATCAAAGCTTTTCTGACACTTTTTGGACCATTCAAACTTCACATCTTTCTGAAGTAATTTCTTTAATAGAGTTGCAATCATAGAAAAGCCTTTTACGATCCGTCTATAATAACCGGCAAGTCCCAGAAAACTACGGACTTCAGAAACATTTCTTAGAGGCTTCAAATCCAAAATAGCCAAAACCTTGCTCGGATCAACTCGGATACTTGATGCTGACACAATATGGCCTAGAAAACTGACTTCTCGTAACCAGAATTCACATTTACTGAACTTCGCATACAACTGTTGATCACGAAAAGTCTATAACACTCTTCTCAAATGTTCCATATGCTCAGATTCATGACGTGAATAAATCAAAATGTCATCAATGAATACAACAACAAATCAATCTAGGTACGGTCTAAAAATTTTATTCATTAAATCCATAAAGATAGTAGGTGCATTCGTTAACCCAAAAGGCATAACTAAGAATTTATAGTGTCCGTACCTCATTCAGAAAGTAGCTTTCGGAATGTCTGAATCTTTTACTCTCAACTGATAATAACCCGATCTCAGATCTATCTTCGAAAATACGGTTGCTCCTTTCAACTAATCAAACAAATCGTTAATTCTAGGCAGAGGATATTTGTTCTTGATAGTCACTTTTTTCAACTGACAATAATCAATGCACATTCTCATCGTGCCGTCTTTCTTTTTCACAAACAGAATAGGAGCACCCCAAGGTAAGAAACTCGGTCTAGCAAACCCTCTATTGGTTAATTATTGCAACTGATACTTTAATTCTTTTAACTCAGCCGGAGCCATTCTATACGGAGTGATCGAAATCGGATTAGTCTTAGGCATTAATTCAATGCTAAATTTAACTTCTCGAATCGGAGGTAATCTCGGAAGTTCTTCAGGAAACACATCAGGGAACTCACATACAACCAGTTCTTTTCTGTTACTTTCGAATCAATCACATAGGCAAAGTAAGCTTCACTATCTTTTCTCACAATACTCAGAGCTTTCATGAATGATATCACAGCAGGCAATCGATTGAAATCACTAGATTCAATTTGAACTATTTCATCATTCTTGCATATCAAATCAACAGTTTTCCGTTTGTAATTCACAATCGCATCGTGTAAAATTAGCCAATCCATACCCAAAATTATATCAAAATCATCAAAAGGTAATAGCATCAGATCAGCCAGAAAATAAAAGTCTCGAAACATTAACGGACAGTTCTTACAAACTTTATCAATAAAAACACATCTGCCTAAGGGGTTCGAAACTCTAATTAGAAATTCAGTAGACTCTGCAGGCAAAGTCTTACTGTTTACTAAGCTCATGGATATATAAGAATGCGTTGATCTAGGATCTATCAAAGTAATCACAGAAGTATCATAAAGTGTGAAAGTACCCGTAATCACATCCGGAGACGAAGCTTTCTCACGAGCTCAAATAGCATAGGCTCTGGCAAGGGCACGAGCCTCAGATCTAACAGTAGTGTTCCCCTCTGACTGCCACTCACATTTCTCGTATTTTTGGGAGGTCTACACGAGATTCATTGCTACTTGGCCTTAGATTTTACACAATCTCTTTCTCAACAGATTCAGGGTGATCGCAGATAAAATGGTCTAATGATCAACATTTGAAACAGGCCCGATCATACAGTCTATAATTACCAGGAGGTCTTTTACCACAATGTTTACACTTGAGTCGATCGGATCTAGCATTTTCAATACTAGCAATAGAAGTAGCTGGAGCTTTGAAGCTTGAATGCGATCTAGCACGATCTCTACTTGAATGTCCCATATTAGCCTTTGAACGGCTATTATCATCTCGAAATTTCTTCGCTGCCGAATGAATTGACTTACTCGATAATCTTTCGTACTTCTCTAGCTTCTGAATCAGCTTTTCTTTTCTCTTACCTGAGCTCTTCAGCTTTACATGCTCGTTTAACAAGCACAATGAATTCTTTGATCCCAAGAATCTTGACTAACAAACGGATATCCTCGTTCAAGCCATCCTCAAATCTTTTACACATTATTGCTTCAGTAGATACACATTCTTGAGCATACTGACTCATTCTTACAAATTCTCGCTTGTATTATGTAACAGACATATGACCTTGTTTAAGCTCAAAAAACTCTTTACGTTTCTGATCAATAAATCTCTGACTGATATATTTCTTTCGGAATGCAGCTTTAAAGAAATCCCAGGTGACTCGCTCTCTCAGAACCACATATATCAATATCTACCACCAATGATACATCGTATCTCTCAAAAGTGAAGCAGCACATTTTATGCATTTATCCAGATTCAAAGACAATTCATCGAACACTTGTGTTGTATTCTCTAACCAAAACTCGGTTCTTTTAGCATCATAATTCGTAGTAGTACGAAATTCTTCGGCCCCATATTTTCTAATTTTGTCCACTGGAGGCTTGTTCAACTGGATCGGATTAGCTTGTGGCATGACAGGGGCTTGCAGAGGATTAGGTGGGGATGAAGGTTGTGGCACAGCCGAATTAGTTCTAAGGTATTGGGTAAACCAATCATTCATCATCTGATAGAAGGCTTGTCTAGCCTCTCTATCAAAGCTACTCGTAGCCGGTCTAGAGTCAGATGGCGCTGTCCCTTGCATAGGAGCAGGCGCATTGCTTTCTACATCGTTAGCTATGGCTCTTTTGGGATCCATTTTCTATATAAAAACGCATTTTCATTGTTAGAATTTATCACACTATCGCAGTTCATAAATATGGCATGTATAACTAGACTCACATATGCTATGGTAGTCCTAAAACTGACTAAACTATAGCTCTGATACCAATAAAATGTAACACCCTTAACCCATATCCGTCGCCGAACTAAGGTTAAAGGCGTTACCGGAAAAATCAGAACATTTAGCATTCATTTCACAAACATCATAGCATCAAAGGTTAAACATTAGTATAATGTCCCTTATATAGGTCATCGAGACCTAAAACATACTTTAGAAAAAAGTCGAGACTAAACCGAGCTCATGCAAAATTTTTTGAAACTTATATATTTTTTAAAGTTGTATAGGTCACACGCCCGTGTGAAAGGCCGTGTCCCTTACACGGTGTTAGACACGCCCGTGTGTCTAGGCCGTGTCAAAATAGGGAATACATACTTACTTGCTCACACGGCAACAAGACACGCCGATGTACCTTAGCCATGGTTGAAACTGACTTGATTCACACGGCTAGCCACACGCTCGTGTGCTATGGCCGTGCTCAAGACTGACTTACAACTGTATGGTACCCTAGGGGACGCACGGCCGTGCAACATGACTGTGTGTCACACACGGCTGAGACACACGCCCGTCTCTCTACCCATGTGGACAAAAATAGGCCATTTGAAAAGCCAATTTGCCACCCAATTTGGGTCAAACCTACAAGTAGCAAAACAAGCACAATTGCATATCAATATCAGCTAATTTTCAATACCAAAACTTACACCATTCATGCCATATTATTGAAAAAAGTTTTATGCTTGTAACACATATCAAAACTTATCATCCTATAAGTCCAAAATCATACTAAAACATATGGTTTCATAATCTCCAAACATACAATCAAATCTCATGCCAAAACCTTACCAATTTCCATAATAGACACATTCCAAACACTTACCAAATTGACCAATTTTCTTGGCCATTCAAAGCAATTCAAATAAGCACAATTTACATCACATATCATATACCAAAATCAAACCATAAGTTCAACCACAAACTAGCTATATCACATGGCATGATATAGACATTACAAAATATATCCAAATACTCCTAGCCTATACATGCCATATTCTAAAATATACATTTTCAAAAGGTACCAAAATATAGTTTGATAGTGTAGTGATGATCCTCGACGATCCCCAATCTCCCAGTAGCTTTAATATCTATTAAATAGTTGAAAAACACACAGAGTAAGCTTTCAAAAGCTTAGTAAGCCATATTCAAATAAACTTAAAAAGTAACATCAATTCATTCATATAATTTAAGGCAAAATATATTCACTTAGGCATATATCTCTTATATTTCATTTAAACATGATTCACATATACATATCATAACTCATTGTCATAGCAACTCATACTTATATCATATATTCACCAACGTACATATACTTACCTTTCATTCTCAAACATGATATACAATTTAAACGTACCTAAGTCAGATACAAATTCACATAGTCATCTATTTTTCTCAAAATGCCTGTTGAACCGTTCAGAATCATAAGGATACGCGGATAACTCAGAAATTACATACAATGCCAACGTCCCAGATGTGGTCTTACATGTAATCAAACATCGATGCCACTGCCCCAGGCAGGGTCTTACATGAAATCAAATACGATGCCAATGCCCCAGACGTGGTCTTACACGTAAATTATAAGTCGATGCCAACGTCCCAAACGTAGTCTTACATGATAACACATATCGGATCCTATGTCATGACATATGTATCCTAACTATTCCTAAGGTTCGTACTAGACTTTTTGGACGTTGATACTTTGTCGATACTTTCTCAGATGTCTCATTTCTTTTCTCAACTCATATTCATTCATCATAGTTCAATGGCATATAATCGAAAGTAATTCAATTCAAAACACATTTATTTATATATAGACTTACCACGTAGAGAAATGAACAGAAACGAGCGATTATTTAATGACTTTTGACTTTCTCCGATCTAATTCTATTTTCTTTGGTTCTTGATCTAAACATATTCAAATTTAACCATTTTATTCACCAAATCATTCAAATCAATCCAAAAACACATATTTAGGGTATTTTACAAATTATCCCTCACATTTTCACATTTTGACAATTTAGTCCTTATTTCACCAAATCACAAAATACACATAATTTCTTTATACACATGTCTAGCTAAATTTTCGTATAGCTCATACAAGCCCACATATTTCATTTATTTCATATTTTGGTCCCTCAAAAACTCATTTTCACAATTTAGTCCATTTTACTCAGATTCATCAAAAATTCAAAGAAAAAATATACTAACCCAAAACATATCTTTCATTTACTAACATCAAACTTCCCAAAGCTCATAGTTTCATCAATTTCTCAACTCAAAATCATCTAAAAAATTAGAAATTGAGATATGGGCTTGATAGTATACAAAGCAACGATTATAAAAACATAGAAATTATCAAAAATCGAATCAAAACCATACCTTAATCCAAGATCAAAGTTTTGAAACCCTATCTAGCTCTTTTTATTTTATTTTTCTTGTATTTTCAGTTGATAAACAAAGAAATAATGATTATGATGGCTTTTGGTTTTAATTTTATTAACATATTAACCAATTACCAATTTTACCCTTTGATACAAAACCATTTAACCATTAAACATATGACCATTGATGTCCATCCATTAGAATAATGATCTATTTACATCTTAAGGACTTCTCCTTAAATAAGACAAATCAATTAAGTACTTTAACAAACAACAGGCAACTTTTACATTTTACGCGATTAGGTCCTTTTACCAATTTAAGCACATAATTTATCGGGTTTTCATACAAAACTTTCACACATGTTAATTCACATATTTTAAGCATGGAAAATAATATTAAGATATTTTTGTGACTCGAATTTGTGGTATCAAAACCACTATTTCGACTAGGGTCTAAACCAGGATGTTACACCCAAACTTGAAAGAGCTCCAAATTTTACATTCCAAATTCTACATTCCTTCTTCTGTAACCATCTCTATGAGAGGAAAAACAGAATAAAAATTTGCACTAGCTAGAACAAGATTGGTTAAGGGGCAAATCTTCGGAATCCAACTATCCCTCCAACATCTAATGATGTTACCATCCCCAACTAACCAAAAGAAATTTCTTGAAGCAAAAGCCATACCTTAGATAGAGATCTCTAGAGAAAAGAATAGTTGCTACGAGTGATACTTTGGGGGCAGGCCATCCTCCATTCTATACTTCAATCTTTGGACCTTGACCCAAAAAGCCTCCAAATTTGTTAAAATGTTAAAACCCAACTTCAATAGGAAGGATGTGTTATGATCCTTTAGATTCCAAATCCCAAGACCTCCACAAGCTTTTGGCTGACATAATGAGTTCCAGCTAATAAGAGCCAGCTTGTTGCTGCCTCCAATCAATCCCCATATAAACTGTCTAATAGTACTTTCAATTTCATCACACATTCCTTACAGGATCATCATTGACTGCATAAAATAGCTGGGAATAGAGAGAAGAACCAACTATGCTAAAGTGGCACTTCTAGCTAAAGATAATTGTCTCGTATCCCATCTTTGTAACCCAAATTTAACATTTTCCACTACAAATATCAAAGAGCTAATAGTAACCCTTTCATGGAATAGTAGAACTATTAAGTAAGTACCAAGGTTATGGACTTTGCGAAAGCTAAACAAATCACAAAGATGCATTGTCAAGGTTTCGTCCACCCCTTTGGAAAAGAAAATATTTATTTTGTGAGAATTCGCCCGATGACCAAAAAAACTACAAAAATCATCCAATATATCTTTCATTAATTGAGTCTGACTCAAGTTAGCTTTCCCAAATATAACCAGATCATCAGCAAAAACAAAAATAAGAAAGCTTAGGACCTGACTAGGATAAACGAATTGGAGACTATTGACCTGAATTAATGGATGAATAGATGCTCTGTCCCAATAATTCCATGCACAGAACAAATAGATAAGGTGACAATGGACACCCTTGCCTGATGCCTCTATAATAGCCTAATTTTAACCCTAGTCGAAATAGTGGTTTCGGGACCACATATCCGAGTCAAAAAAATATTTTAATATTATTTTTCGTGCCTATAATAATTGAATTGACATGTGTGAAAGTCTCATGTGAAAATTTAACTGTTGGTGTGCTTAATTTGCAAAAAGGACTTAATTGCATAAAATGTAATAGCTGTGTGCTAGATGTTAAAAGTGCCTATCTGAGTTGGCTTTATAAAGGAGAGGTCCTTATGTCGTTAATATGCCATTTACATAGTTAATGGACATTAATAGCATTAAGTAACATGAATGGTATGTTAATTAATAAAGGGCAAATTAGTAATGATGAATTATTATGCTTTTAATAAAATAAAAGCATGAAACTACTTATTTTGTGTTCATCCATGCCGAAAATTAAAAGAGGAAGAAGATAAAGCTAGGTTTTGATATTCGGCCCTTGTTCATTTTGATTAAGGTATGAGTTTTGCTCTATTTTTGATGATTTTTATGTTTTTGAGATCGTTGTTTTGTGTTTTATAAAACTCATGCCTCAATTTTTAATTTTGGTGATGATTTTGAAATGTGCCATTGATGAAACTATGATTTTTGTGATGTTAGTAGATGAATTATGGAAGCTTGATATTGGATTTACATGTTTTATCTTTGAACTTTTGACGAAATTGAGTATTATGGGTTATTTTTTAAAAATGTTATTTTGAGGGACTAAAATTTAAAATAAATGAAATGTATGGACTTGTATGAGAGCTATGAAAATTTGCCTAAGCTTGTGTATATTCAAATTATGTGTATTTTGTGATTTTGTGAATTAGAGACTAAAGTGTCGAAATGTGAAAATGTGAAGGCTAGTTTGCAAAATGCCCTAAATATGTGTTTATGGATTGTTTTGAATGATTTGGTGAATAAAATGGTTAATTTTGAATACATATAGATCAAGAAAAGAGGAATCCGAACTTAGATCGAGGGAAGTCAAAAATTATAGAGTAAACAATTCTAGTCGACAAATTCCGAGTACGAGGTAAGTTCAAACTTAAAACATGATGTTAAGTATATTTTCATGTCTTGATTATACATAGATTGTATATATGTCTGGTTTGGATGAATACGATGATGAATCAATAGTATTTGGCACTAAGTGTGCGATTTAAACTAGCTTCGGCTATATGAGGCACTAAGTGTGCGATCCCAACTTAGCTTCGGTTAATTGAGATGGCACTAAGCATGCGGAATCATTCTAGCTTCGGCTAACCTTTATAGCACTAAGCGTGCGGATGTTTAAAGTAAGATTAATTTACAGAAAGTCTTAAAATATTCAAACGAAAGGTGAGAATGAAAGCGAATAAGTACGGGAAGATTCAGGTATGCATGATACCTAAGTGGTAGATGATATTAGGTATGTGAAGTTCATTGAATTGGTATGAACATATGGATTATGTTGGTATAGATTGATAGATGATTTGAAAATGTGTAAATACTTATGTATTGATGTTTTATGTTTTATATATTGTTGATGATTTTAGTACGAGCTTACTAAGCTTTTGAAAGCTTACTTTATGTGTGTTTGCATTATTTTATAGATATCGAAGCTGCTGCAAGCTCGGGGATCATCAAAGATCATCACCACACTATCGAACCTCATTTTTGGTACTTTAAAAATGTATATATTAAAGTATGGTATGTATAGGCTAGTAGCTGTGGAATTATATTTTGTGATGTATATACTTAGCCACGTGATTTCGCTAATTGGTGTTTAAACTCATAGTTGATAATGACTTATGGTATGTGATGCTAATGTGTAAGTGTGGTATGTTCTAGTTGAACAAAAGAAATGGTATGTTCTAGTTAAAGTATGGCATGTATAGGCTAGTATGTTCTAGTTGGTCCCAAATGCATGTTTAAGCATCGTATACTCGATTTTGTGTTCTTAATGAATGTGAATGAATGAGATTTACTGTAATGAGATGATATTTGATATTCGATTATTTTGAATTGTGTTATGGGTTAAGTAATGCCTCTTAACCTATTCCGACGACGGTTATGGGTTAGGGGTGTTACATTTTATTAGTATCAGAGCTATGATTTAGTTGGTTCTAGGACTACCATAGCGTATATGAGTCTAGCTATACATGCCATATTTATGAACTGCGATAGTGTGATGGATCCTGACATTGAAATATGCTTTTATATAGCAAATGGATCCCAAAAGAGCTGTAGCAGACGATGTTGAAAGCAATGCGCCTGTTCCCGCACAAGGGACGGTGTAAGCTGATTCTCGACCGACTACGAGTAGCCGTGATGGTGAGGCGAAACAAGCCTTCTATCAGATGATGAACGATTGGTTCACCCAATATATTAGAACCAATACGGCTGTACAACAACCTCCACCCTCAGTTAATCCTCCTCAAACTCTTGTTATGCCACCAATGAATCCGATACAGTTAAGTAGACCACCAGTTGATAAGATTAGAAAATATAGGGCTGAAGAGTTTCGAGCTACAACAAGTGATGATATTGAAAAAGCCGAGTTCTGGTGAGAGAACACAATAAGTGTATTTGATGAGTTGTCTTTCAGTCCAGAAGAATGCATAAAATGTGTCGTTTCACTTCTGAGAGATACGGTGTACTATTGGTGAAAGGCTTTGACATCTGTGTTTCCGAGTGAACGAGTTAATTGGGATTTCTTCCAAGCTAAATTTTGGAAGAAATATATCAGTCAGAGATTTATTGATCAGAAACACAAAGAGTTTCTCGAGCTTAAATAAGGTTGTATGTCTATCACAGAATACGAGCGGGAATTTGTAAGGTTGAGTTAGTACGCCCGTGAATGCATATCTTCGGAAGCAATAATGTGTAAGAGATTTGAAGACATTTTGAAAGAAGGTATTCGTCTGTTAGTAGGGATTCTAGAAATCAGAAAATTTGTAATACTTGTTGAACGAGCATGTAAAGTTGAAGATCTCGGGAAAGAGAAAAGGAAAGCTAATTTTGAAGCTAGAGAGGTACGAAAGAGATCATTGGGCAAATCATTTCAAGCTGGATCAAAGAAGTTTAGAGATGGTAACAGACGTACAAAGACTGGTGTGGGATATTCGAACAGAGATCATTCTAAATCACAATCGAATTTCAAATCTTCATCTACGTCTGTTACCAGTGTTGATAATGCAAAGAACGAAAAGCTTGAGTTTGATTAATGTGGTAGACGACATTTCGGTGAATGCTGGGGGAAAAGTAATAACCGAGCTTGTTATAGTTGTGGTTTAAGAAATCATTTTATAAAAGATTGCCCAGATTTAGCAGAAAAAGATAATGTTCAGAATCGGAGGCAGAGTGGTAATGCTTCTCGTGGTAGATCTCCCAAAAATCCGGGAAATGTAAGTGGTAGTCAAAGTGGAACAAAAGATACAGCTGTTAGATCTGAGGCTCATGCACCTACCAGAGCCTATACTATCTGAGCTCGCGAGGAAGCTTCATCGTCAGATGTGATTACGGGTACATTTACTCTCTATGATACTTATGTGATTGCTTTGATAGATCCTGGATCGACACATTCGTATATATGCATGAACTTAGTGAACAGTAAGACTTTACCTGTAGAGTCTACTGAATTTGTAATTAGAGTTTCGAACCCCCTAGGCAAATGTGTATTGGTTAATAAAGTCTGCAAGAATTGTCTGTTAATGTTTCGAGACACTTGTTTTCTGGCTAATCTGATGCTGTTATCTTTTGATGAGTTTAATAGAATTTTAGGCATGGATTGGTTAACTTTGCATGATGCTGTGGTGAACTGCAACCAGAAAACTATTAATTTGAGATGCAAGAATGATGAAATAGTCAGAATTGAATCTAGTGATTTGAATGGATTGCCTGCTGTAATATCTTTGATGAAAGCTTTAAGTATTGTGAGAAAGGTTTATAAAGCTTATTTTGCATATGTGATTAATTCGAGAGTGTCAGAAAAGAAAGTAAAATCAGTACCTATTGTCTGTGAGTTCCCTGATGTATTTCTTGAAGAACTTTCGGGATTACCTCCGGTTAGAGAAGTTGAATTTGGTATTGAATTGGTACTTAGTACTACTCTGATTTTGATAGCTCCATACAAAATGACTCCGATGAGCTAAAAGAATTAAAGTCACAGTTGCAAGAGTTGACCAATAGAGGGTTTGCTAGACTGAGTTTCTCACTTTGGGGTGCTCCGGTTCTATTTTTGAAAAAGAAAGATGGTACAATGAGAATGTGTATTGACTATCATCAGTTGAATAAAGTGACTATCAAGAATAAGTATCCTCTGCCCCGAATTGATAATTTGTTTGATCAGTTGAAAGGAGCTGTTGTGTTTTTGAAAATAGATTTGAGATCAGGTTATTATCAGCTGCGAGTGAAAGATTCAGATATTCCAAAGACTACTTTTAGAACAAGATACGACCACTATGAATTCATCGTTATGCCTTTCGGATGACTAACGTACCTGCTATCTTTATGGATTTGATGAATAGAATTTTCAGACTGTATTTAGATCAATTTGTTTGGTTTTCATTGATGACATATTAATTTATTCACGTGATGAATCCGAACATGTCGAGCATTTGAGAATAGTGTTACAGACTCTGCGAGATAAACAGTTGTATGCAAAATTCAGTAAATGTGAATTTTGGTTACGAGAAGTTGGTTTTCTAGGTCATATTGTATTAGCCTCTGGTATCCGAGTTGATTTGAGCAAAATTTCAGCTATTTTGGATTTGAAACCTCCGAGAAATGTCTCTAAAGTCTGCAGTTTCCCGGGACTTGCTGGTTATTATAGAAGTAAAAGGTTTTTTGATGATTGCGACTCCGTTGACAGAACTGTTACAGAAAGATGTGAAATTTGAGTGGTCCAAAAGTGTCGATGCTGACTTTGATCGGTTGATGACCTTGTTGATCAAGCTCTCGATGATTAGTACAACCTGAATCGGGTAAAGAATTTGTGATCTACAGTGATGCTTCATTGATTGGTCTGGGATGTGTTCTAATGCAAGAAGGAAAAGTCATTGCTTATGCTTCGAGACAGTTGAAGCCACACGAAAAGATCTATTTGACGCATGATCTTGAGTTAGCTACGATTGTGTTTGCTCTAAATATTTGGCGCCATTACTTGTTCGATGAGAAATGTTACGTGTATTCTGATTATAAGAGTTTGACGTATTTAATGACTTAGAAAGATTTGAATCTGCGATAGAGAAGATGGCTGGAATTGCCAAAAGGCTATGAGCTTGTGATTGATTATCATCCAGGAAAAGCTAATGTTGTGGCTGATGCTTTGAGTCAAAAATCATTGTTTGCTCTGCGTGAGATGAATGCTCATTTGGTTTTGTCCGATGATGGTTCAGTTTTAGCTGAATTAAAAGCAAGACCTTTGTTCTTATAGTAAATTATCGAAGCTCAGAAGATTGATAATGATATTTCAGCTAAACGAGCTCAGTATGATGTAGAGACTGATTCAGAATTCAGAGTTGATAAAGATGATTGTTTGAGGTTTCGAGATCAAATTTTTGTTTCGGGAAATCCAGAATTAATTCAAATGATTTTGAGTGAAGCTCACAGTAGTCATTTATTTGTGCATCTGGGTAGCACAAAAATGTATAATGATCTGAAACAACATTATTGGTGGTCTGGAATGAAAAAAGATATCTCTGATTTCATTTCTAAATGTTTGATCTGTCAGCAAGTTAAAGCTAAACATCAGGTGCCATCAGGTTTGTTACAACCGATTATGGTTCCGAAATGGAAATGGGATCGAGTAATAATGGATTTTGTTTTGGGTTTACCCTTGTCTCCGAGAAAGAAAGATGCAATTTGGGTTGTAGTTGATCGATTGAAGAAATCAACTCATTTTATTCTGATTCGATCCGATTACTCACTTGATAAGTTAACCGAGTTATACATTTCCAATATTGTGCATGGTGTGCCATTGTCTATAGTGTCAGATAGAGATCCAAGATTCACATCACGATTTTGTAAGAAATTGCAAAATACTTTGGGTACTAAATTGCACTTTAGTACTGCTTTTCATCCGCAAACAGATGGTCAATCTGAGCGGATTATTCAGATACTCGAGGATATGTTGAGATGTTGCATTCTTGAGTTTAAAGGTACGTGGGAGCAATATCTACCTTTGATTGAATTCGCTTGTAATAACAGCTTTTAGTCGAGCATTAAAATGGCACCCTACAAAGCTTTATATGGTCGCAAATGTCGTACACCTTTATATTGGACTGAGGTCAGCGAAAATAAGATTCACGGGATTGATCTGATAAAAGAAACTGAACATAAAGTAAAAGTGATCCGAGATAGTTTGAAAGCAGCTTCCAATTGTCAGAAATCATATGCGGATTTAAAAAAAAAAAAGACATTGAATTTAAAATTGGCGACAAAGTGTTTTTAAAGGTATCTCCGTGGAAGAAAGTACTTCGGTTCGGCAGAAAAGGCAAATTGAGTCTGCGATTCATTGGGCCGTATGAAATTATCGAGCGTATCGGACCGGTAGCATATAAATTGTTATTTCCACAAGAGCTAGAAAAGATTCACAATGTGTTTCACGTATCAATGCTTCGACGATACAGATCCGATCCTTTACATGTGATTTCCCCGTCTAAGATTGAAATCCAGTCTGATATAACTTATGAAGAAAAGTCGACTTGTACTTTAGCTCGCGAGGTTAAAGAATTGTGAAAGAAGAAAATTTTGTTAGTTAAAGTGATATGGCACCGACATGGTATCGGAGAAGCCACGTGGGAATCTGAAGATGTTATGAAACAGCAATATCCGAATCTGTTTAACGATAAGATTTTCGGGGACGAAAATCCCTAAGGGGGGAGAATTCTAACAGTCTGGTTTTGACCCTAGTTGGAATAGTGATTTCGGGACCACATATCCGAGTCAAAAAAAATATTTTAATAATGTTTTCCGTGCCTATTATAATTGAATTGACATGTGTGAAAGTCTCGTGTGAAAATTTAACTATTTGTATGCTTAATTTGCAAAAAAGACTTAATCGCATAAAATGTAAAAGCTGTGTGCTAGATGTTAAAAGTGTCTATCTGACTTGGCTTTATAAAGGAGAGGTCCTTATGTGGTTAATATGCCATTTACATAGTTAATGGACATTAATAGCCTTAAGTAACATGAATGGTATGTTAATTAATAAAGGGCAAATTAGTAAATGATGAATTATTATGTTTTTAATAAAATAAAAGCATGAAACTACTTATTTTGTGTTCACCCATTCTGAAAATTAAAAGAGGAAGAAGCTAAAGCTAGGTTTTGATATTTGGCCCTTGTTCATTTTGATTAAGGTATGAGTTCTGCTCGGTTTTTGATGATTTTTACGTTTTTGAGATCGTTGTTTTGTGTTTTATAAAACCCATGCCTCAATTTCTAATTTTGGTGATGATTTTGAAATGTGCCATTGATGAAACTATGAATTTTGTGATGTTAGTAGATGAATTATGGAAGCTTGATATTGGGTTTACATGTTTTGTCTTTGAACTTTTGATGAAATTGAGTATTATGGGTTAAATTGTAAAAAATTTATTTTGAAGGACTAAAATGTGAAATAAATGAAATTTATGGACTTGTATGAGAGCTATGAAAATTCGGCTAAGCTTATGTATATTCAAATTATGTGTATTTTTTGATTTTGTAAATTAAAGACTAAAGTGTCGAAATGTAAAAATGTGAGGCTAGTTTGCAAAATGCCCTAAATATGTGTTTTTGGATTGTTTTGAATGATTTGGTGAATAAAAGGATTAATTTTGAATACATATAGATCAAGAAAAGAGGAATTCAGACTTAGACCGAGGGAAGTCGAAGATTATAGAGTAAACGATTCTAGTCGACAAATTCCGAGTACGAGGTAAGTTCGTACTTAAAATATGATGTTAAGTATATTTTGATGTCTTGATTATACATAGATTGTATATATGTCTGGTTTGGACGAATACGACGATGAATCAATAGTATTTGGCACTAAGTGTGCAATTTAAACTAGCTTCGGCTATATGAGGCACTAAGTGTGCAATACCGACTTAGCTTCAGTTAATTGAGATGGCACTAAGTGTGCGGAATCGTTCTAGCTTCGGCTAACCTTTATAGTACTAAGTGTGCGGATGTTTAAAGTACGGTTAATTTATGGAAAGTCTTAAAATATTCAAACGAGAGGTGAGAATGAAAGTGAATAAGTACGGGAAGATTCAGGTATGTACGATACTTATGTGGTAGATGATATTAGATATGTGAAGTTCATTGAATTGGTATGAACATACGGATTATGTTGGTATAGATTGATAGATGATTTGAGAATGTGTAAATACTTATGTATTGATGTTTTATGTTTTATATACTGTTGATGATTTTAGTACGAGCTTACTAAGTTTTTGAAAGCTTACTTTATGTGTGTTTGCATTGTTTTATAGATATTGAAGCTGCTGCAAGCTCGGGGATCGTCAATAATCGTCACCACACTATCGAACCTCATTTTTGGTACTTTAAAAATGTATATATTAAAGTATGGCATGTATAGGCTAGTAGTTGTGGAATTATATTTTGTGATGTATATACTTAGCCATGTGATTTGGCTAGTTGGTGTTTAAACTCAGTTGATAATAACTTATGGTATGTGATGCTAATGTGTAAATGTGGTATGTTCTAGTTGAACAAAAGAAATGATAAATTTTGCTAAGTTTTAGCATGGGATTGAATGATGTATGGAAAGAAATGTTTTGATATGATCTTACCTTATGTTTGGCATGAATTGGTAAGGTTTATGAGTATGGATTTGGGTGACTATTATATGATATGAATGGTTTATGTTTTGGTGTTGAAATTGGCTGAAATGGTGGTGCAAATATGCTTGTTTTCTTTGCTTGTAGGTTGACCAAATTAGGGTGGCAAATTGGCTATTCAAATGGCCTATTTTTTTCCACACGGGCAGAGACATGGGAGTGTGTCTCAGCCGTGTGCAACACACGGCTATATTGCACAGCCGTGTGTCCCCTGAGGTACCCTACAATTGTAAGTCAGGCCCGAGCAGGGCCAAAGCACACTAGCGTGTGGCTAGTCGTGTGGCCCATGTCAGGCTCAACCACTACCAAGAAACACGGGCGTGTCTTGTAGCCGTGTGGGCAAGTCAGTAGCTATGCCCTGTTTTGCCACGACTTAGACACACGGGCATGCCTAAGGCCGTGTAAGGCACACGGGCGTGTAACCTTTTAAAATTTGAAAATTTTTTTAAGTTATAAAACTTGTATATGTTATCAATTTGGTCCCGAATGCATGTTTAAGCATTGTATACTCAATTTTATGTTCTTAATGAATATGAACGAATGAGACTTATTGTAATGAGATGATATTTGATATTTGATTATTTTGAATTGTGTTATGGGTTAAGTAATGCCTCTTAACCTATTCCGGTGACGGTTACGGGTTAGGGGTGTTACAGCCTCTAACTAGACTAAATTTCTGAGTAGGTACTCCATTCCACAGAATCTACAAAGTTGAACTCATGATAGCCAACATTATAACATTTCAAAGGAAATCTAGAATACTTGCCACCTAAAGAGAGGCATCTAAAAGTTCCCATCGCACCCTGCCATAGGACTTCTCCAAATTTATTTTGATGGTCATCCATTATTTTTGTTTACTCCTTATGGAATGAATAACTTCTTGGGCAACTATGATATTGTCGATGATGTTCCTTCCAGTAATAAAACTTTTTTTTACTGACCCAATGATTCTGGAAAAACCCCCACCTTGAATCTGTTCACAATGATCTTCATGACCAATTTATAGAGGATTGAACATAAGCTTTATCAGGTGAAACTGTACAAAGTTCTTAATATTTTTAACCTTAGGATGAAGGATGAACAAGGTGTTATTAAGATCCTTATCAATTGGCTAGCCATAAAAAAAATTTCTTAACCCACTTGCAGATAGCACTACCAATCAGATCCCACTAACCTTGAAAAAAGAGAGCATGGTAACTATCACTACCTAAAGCTTTCAACAAATCCATGTGAAGCAATGCAATCTTAATCTCTTCATTAGAAATAGCTCTTCCCAAGAAAATTTCATCATTAGGGTCAAGTTTAGGAAAAGAACAAGAAGGCAAAGTAGTAACACTATCTGTAAACTCACCATACAACTTTTGGAAGAACTTAACTACCTCAGTTTGGAGATCTTCATACTCATACAGCTAGTCCTCATTATCATTTTTTAAGGCTAAAATTTTGTTGTCCTTCATTCTCTGAATCATAAGAGAATGAAAAAACTTAGTATTTGATCCCCAAAATGTAGCCAATCACATCTCATTTTTTGCTTCCAAAGTAGCTCTTCGTGGTGAAGCACCTCTTCCAATTCCTCTCTAAATTGTAATTCTATAAGACTTAAATAAGCAGAATTAGAATCTTTGAATACCTGTCAATTTCTGAATCAACTTCCTTTTATAGACCCCTTTACGACCATAAACTGAATTATTTTAGTTTTTAATGTTACATGTACAATGATTCAAGGAATTAATCATGTTACCCTAAAAAAACTAGTTTCCTTAACAAAAGTCAAGAAGCTAGAATGCCCCACCCAACCTGCCACAAATAGAAAGGGGAGTCCCTTCAGATTATTAACATTCGGCTTGAGAGAAAAAAACAACAACCTATGATCTGACTTAATCCTCGGAAGATGGGTTACAACATAATTTGGAAAAGCTCTCATCTAACCATCATTGCCAATTTGCCTAACTAGTCTTTCAAGAAGCACACCTCGTTGCCACGTGAAAGCAAGCCTTCTGAAGCCCAAATCCTGCAACTTGGACACCTCTAAAAATCATTAAAAAGTGAACAACACTTTCCAATAGTACGACCACATTTCTTATCATTAAAAGATAATAGCACATTGAAATCACCAATAGCAACCCAATGAGTATTACCAGTCTGGATAATAGACTTAAGACCTGGCCGTAACACCCTCATCTTTTGCCTATTAGGGCTTCCATAAACAAAAACAATATAGATATGCTTAGAATTGCTCCCCTTAATAACTCAAATAAAAATGAATTGAGAATGACTTGGAAAAATCTCAATAGAAATAGAATCCTTCGAACCTATCCAAATGCCTCCAGAAAATCCCATAGCTTCCACCCGATAAGAAAATTGAAAACCCAATCTAGCAATAATCTTATCTGTTTTGAATCAACTTACCTTTGTCTCCAAAAAACTAACAATTCCTGGCTTATGCTTTCTATTGTATTTATGAAAAATGCGGGGAAATTTCAAACTAGCACATCTTTGACAATTCCAAAAAAATACAGTCAAATCCATAAAAAATTAAAAAAAGGAAAAAAACCAACCTTACTGCATCAAGCTTCTAAACTCTAGTTTTTGTATTCCTTCTAAAACCACTGGACCGTTACCAATATACGTGCCCAATTTAGTGGAAATCAACTTAACCATAGAATTCATAAAGTATGACAAAGGAACACGGACAGAACTAACTAATTTGAATCTATTTCCATGATTACGAATGGTACAGTTGAGCCTTTTGCTAATACGACTCAAACTGTTTTTATCACCTAAAATTTAAACCTTGGAATTAAAAACTCCTTTTCTAGAACCAGATGTACCACCTCCACCCGATCCTTTATTTTCATTAAGATTAGCATTTTCCTTAAAGACGACTACTGAATACCTTCTTGGATCAAGAATCGTTCCATCTAAGACCACCATCGTCTCCTTCGATTCTTCATAGGTAGGATTAATATGTGTAGTATTCATAGGGGACTCATTTCTAAAAGAAGAAAAATTAGAAGTATCCTTGAAACAATTACCCAACTACTTATTTTTGTTTAAAACTATCAGGACTGATTCTGGGGATGTTTGAAGCACACTTGGGCAATTATCTCATGTAGCAGATTGCACAATAGTCTTTTGAGCATTATTTGACCTACAGATTCAAGCATATTTCCTTGTCATTAAACCCACCAGATTTAACCAGGCCTTTCAACAAATCCTTTATAGCATTTCCAACAACCCCCAAGCCTAGGTTTGTGTCTCCCGCATTAAGTTGTCCATTTACACTTGCAGGCTCCACTTGAGAACCACTAACCACCTTAGTGGATCGGCTTGCGTTAACATTAACTAAACCAGACCCACCCCCATTCATAAATTAGCCCGTGTATTTCTTTCCTTCACCACCATTCCCAATAGGACTATAATCCTTAGCAAAAAAATTGTGGCCTAAACTCCCATTAGACTCCACCAAACCCCCAATATCTCTTTCTTTAAATCTTGAAGATTCTTTCCCTAAACTCCTCAATTTGGAATTAGAATATCCTTTTAATTTTGTAACAACTTCCTCCAAAATCACCATATCCATAGATTTGACACCTTCATCTAATTTTTAGAATAATTTAATACCTTAAATCTTAACCCCAAACTTGCCTTTCTTGAACCCCCTTCCCTATGATTTCGCAAATCTTTTTGGCCCCACCAAGATTTACACTCAACCACCATGCACGAGTCGTACGTCAACCCCTATCCACTGTTAGTTGATTTAGATGACTTTGATTCCCCATTTTTTTATACCTTTTCACTATTTGTTGTCACCGCCAATGAAGAGCACATCTCCTTCGTATGGTTATATTTTCCATAGAAAAAAAAATTGTAGGCAAAGCTTCATACTCCACCAGTTGCAACTCTCCATTCACCAAAACTTAAGATACTAGCGGCTTGTTGAGGTCCACAAAGCCGACCATTCTAGCAAAATGACCTCCGATCTTGCTATCCGTATTAAGGTCTAGTTTTGCCACTTTGCCTACTAAATCCCCAACCGCTTCCAAAATGCTCATTTTGTATATAAATCCCAGAAGTCCTGGAAATCTAATCCATACAAAAACCACACTCCGGTAATGTTTATTGGGATTAAAAAAATTGTTCCATGGCTAAATAGTACAGGTATTGACCATAAATAATCAGTGGACCTAGTGAAATAACCTTGTTGAAATCCTCACTACAAAGGAACTTCGCTAGAAAATACCCATTCTCGATATCCATTAAATGAAACGATTTCGACAGTCTCCACAAGCTATTTATTCAATTATAAAGGGTGGCATATCCAATGTTTCACCCTCGCAACTTCAACACTACTATTGTCTCTATTTCCTTAAAGAAGATCTACTGAATTCGATTAGAAAACTCTATAGTCAAGATTCCTTTTATTATGAACTTTTTTACATCTCCTTCCATAAGATCTATCTCATTAGCACTGCCACTCTCATCACTTCTATTCTCCTCCCACTGATCAGCGACCCCTTCCTCAATCAGCATCTATTTCCAGGACACCTTTGGCCTCAAATTCGATTCCACAATCATATCATCACCAGCAACAACCTCACCCCCTTTGAACTAGAATTTTTTCATATCCCGATCATCAGATGATCGGGACTCAGAAGCCTTTTCACCACTTAAAGAATTTTCCATATTTATTTCTTTCAGAGTGATAAAGTTAATACTAATATATGCGTTTAAAAGTTAAAAGATATAGAACATCACCACTTTTCTCACATAAAAGGTAAACGTTGAGGGTGTTTGATTATTGTTGGAATCCACCAAAGACAAAAAAAAAAAAAAAAAAAGAAAGAAATTTCAACTACTTAAAGCAAATTTTGATTCAAATTCTCATTTATTCTTCACATTAATAATGCTAGCCTTTATATGATCTAACCTGGGTTATCCCTAAGTATAAGAAATTTCAAACTTTAAATACGTGCACTAGTTCCCAATACATATTCAATCCTGGTACATTAAATCCCATACATGTATTGATTCCATACATTAATTCCTAATACATTGAACCCATGAAATAAATTTGCATAAATTCTCAGCACATAAACAAATCATTGAATAAAATAATGCATTTATTAGCTTGTCTAGATTTATCCTTTGAACAATTTTCATTAACACAATCATAATTCTTTGTAAAAAAATAATAATCCAAAATACACATCGTTTGATGCACTAGGAAATAGAGTTCTAGATCTTTCCATCTACATACAATTCATAAATTTTGAACATGTGAATCACTACAAAGTTTTAATTTCAAGTTGATGTATGAATTCTGAATTTTTGTACCTTTGATTCTTTACTAACATTTAATTTTCCTACAAAAGCATTTCCATCCTCCACCCCCAATTTGGATCTTCATACCCATTAGACTTTTAAAATCCAAAATATGCTTAGCTCTAATTCTTTATGTTGGGACTTTAACTATCTCGAATGCTAATGTTTCATTCATTGCTCAAATTGCGTTTGGGACAAGTTAGAATAGTTAAAGTATAGTGAGTTTGTTGCTATTTTTCACTTGAATAATTTTGGCTGGCTTCCTACCAACAAATTACCTTTTAGTTTTTCTTGGATTAATTTTAATATTGCAAGAATTGGATTTTCAAACAAACTTTATCCTTATTCTTATCATTTGACTTGGTCTTCACTTAGTGGTTAAGCTTATTTGAATTTGCTTGGTAATAAAGGTTTCGAGTTCGAAATTTAAAATGAAGATTATATGGGCAATTTCTTTAAATTAAAATGAAGATTTATTTCTTTATGTTACTTGGAGAAGATGTCGATTTTTCACCTATAAATAGGCTACTTTGCTGCACATGTCAGGGTGCACCTTGAGTGCTTTGGTGAGAGCTTTCATTCAAGTAGTTGTTATTTTTTTATTTTCAATTTTTCACTCTTTTTTTAGGCATTTTTTTGGAGAGTAAACTTTGATTGTAAGTGTGACAGCCCTATTTTGACCCTAGTCGGGAAGTGGTTTCAAGACCACAAAAACCGAGTCATAAAAATAATTAAACGTTTTATTCTATGCTTATTATGTGTGCACATGCATGTGTGAAAGTTTCATGCTTTAAATTTTGTCAAATGTATGTGAAATTTTCATAATGGGACTTATGTGAGACAATTGTGAAATGTGTTAGGTAAAATTAAAGTGATCTATTAATGTATATATTCAAAAAATGTGGACTTGCATGCCAAAATACCCTTTTTGGGATAGTGGCTGGCCATGATATTGATTAATAATGATAATATGTATTTTTCTATTAACATTTTTAGTTTACAAATTGTATTATTGAATAAAGAGTAATAAAATATTGGGTGAGTGGGAGGAGAAACCAAAGTTGGTTCATCCTTGCTCCACCATTGCCGTAACTTGAGGTGAGGAAGAAGAAAAAATCCTTGTTTGATATTCGGCTTGGATGATGTTTAGAAAGAGGTAAGTACTTTGAAATTCTTGAAAATTTATGTATAATTTAGGTGATTTGTTCAAATTCTATTCATTCCATGGATTAAATTTTTGGTTGTTTGGAGGTTTGATATTCGGCCAAGTAGTTTGAAACTCTTGGTAGATATTTTTTTATGTCATTAAAATGGATGGTATTATAGGATATGGTGAGTGATAAATTGTTTTTAACTTGAAGGTTGAGATTAGTGTATGTTTAGAGGGAGGTGCCGAATGTTTTAATGAATAAAATGTGTATTTGAGGTTATAACATTCGGTTAAGTATCATGTGTGCTAGCAAATTTGGTATATTGTATAGTTGTAAATTGCCTTGTATTAGATGCTTTTTGAAGGATAGTAAATGGCTAATTAAGATGTTGTTGGGGAAATTTTAGTTTAGTTATGTTAAAGCATTCGACATTTCTTATAATAATGTATAAGAGAGTGGAAAAAAAAAGATTAGGAATTATGGTAAGTGAGTTGTGATCTTATAGGAGCAAGATAGAATCGGCTATATAGGTAATGGAGTGATTCGGTCATTGTGTGGCATAGGTAAAACCAATATGAAATTGCTACATTGATCATGGAATGAAAATTTTTATATAGAGGTTAAGTTTGTTTGATTAGGGCCGAATGGGGTTTATAAGTTAATGACATGTTAAATATATTTATATATGTGAATCCGTGGTTATGCATAAAACTAGTAATCGATTAAATTGTGATAGTCACACATAGGTATAGATATACGAATGCCTTGTGTATGTACCTTGAGACGTACAGGCATTTGGATATATATATAGTTAAATTCGTGTATATGAAGCATGGTAAGTTATGTGAATTTTTGTTTGTGCATGCGAAATAGATGTTGGTGTAATAGGCATAAAATAATAATAATAATCATAGCATATTTTATAAAACATATTATGTTTCGAAGTTATATGATTGTCTATTGTGACTACTAAACTAAGAAGTAAAGTCGAGTAAATAATTTAAATAAATCTATTTGTTTTAATTAAGCTCAAGAGCAAAAGGGGTCTAAACCAGAGAGAGGAAAGGAGAAAGCAGTCGAGTAGATTATCCGCAACTGTTCAAAGTATCCGAGGTAAGTTTTAAGTAGTCACCTTTAAAATATATAAATGATGACGTCTTGGTATGAATACATTAGTTGAATCGTAATCTTTGGTCCTACTTGAAGTAAGTTATGTGATAAATGATTTATGTGTATGCCATATAGATGAGTGGTCACTATGGGTTAAGATTAAATGGTGAATCTATGTGGGATTTTTGAACCGCAATGAAAATGGTCATATTCATATGGAGCTTGTATCTGAATGTAGTAAATGACTACTAATGTAGTAAGTTGAATGGGATGTGTTAATATATGATTAAATAGGCACAACATATGATGTATTATATCCGGGTTAAATCCCGCAGGCTTAATGCTGGTATTATATCCGGGTTAAATCCCGCAGGCTTAATGTTGGTATTATATCCGGGTTTAAAATCCCGTAGGATTTATGCTAGTGACTGGATTCGGGTTTTGGAACCTAGCAGGCTTAACGCCGGTGATTCGAGTGAGATTTCAATTTGAATGTTCGAAGCAAACTATTTTGGATTACATATGATACATGATAATACCCAGGTACGTATTAAGTACCTATATGTGAATCGATTTCAAGGTGAGATATTAGTATCAAATAACAATATAATTGTGTGGATGATTATTATATCTACGAATAAGGGAATGACCTATTCGGTCGATGTCTATCATTGTATGAAAATATGTGAATTAAATTAGTGGTATACTTGTGTATATTTGGCCGAGAGATTGTATTTTGAATATGAGTTTTGTGACATTTAAATGTTCGTTTTTTTTATGACATGTTTTAACTATTTGAAATGCTTAAAACTTACTAAGCCTCGAGAGCTTACTCTGTTTCTTATTTCTCTGTTTTATAGATTGTTGATATTGGCCACCGACTCGGGGATTGTCAACGGATCACCATACTATCAACCTTTTTGGTATAGTTATATTTTGGACTTGATATGGCATGTATAGGTTAGACCGTTGGGAACGATATTTTGTATATGTAAATATGTAGCTATATAAATATAACTTTTATTCTAGAATGTTTGATCAGACTACAATTGGATTGTGGATTTTCTTTAATGACTCTGTGAATGTAATAATTAATGTTTAGCTCGGTAATATCTCTTAACCCTAATCTGGCGATCGGATACGGGATAGGGGTGTTACAGTAAGTGGGGATATTGGGTGAATGATTGTAACAATTAGGTTCATTGTTAGGACTGCAATTACCATTGTTGTAGGGTAGATTGAGCTTTAGCCAATAGGTTTTTTGGATCAATGATTAAATAAAATAATTTACTGAGCAATGTTCCATAGAGTAGGATTGGTGAATCCGAACTACATTAACAAATATTGTGTGTTGATTGCTCTCATTACTTTACTCTCCTCTTATAATCTATTTGTTAATCTGACTTATTCCAATCTATGTTGAAACATCAATTGGGGAATTGAATTGGAGCTATCAACAAACTTTTTTCACTTTTCAATTGTAATTGTTAACAACTTATCAAATGCTCCATCATTCCCCACTAGTTAGGCAGAATTGATCTCCATCCTTTGGATGACCACCATGATAAGGAGATAAGTACAAGACATTGAAGGTGGCTGAAATAGCATAATCTTCCAATAATTTATCTTGCAAGAATTTTATCCAACTCTTTTAAGAAATTAAAATGATTTTTTGGTTTGAGCTTCTAACAAGATTGCATTCTTGATGAGAATTTAGGCATGCAACACAAGTTACCTCTAAAGAGGTAACCATTATGTATGAAACACCCATTTAAAGCTCCACTTTGATAGGCTTTCTTTATTTCTTCTATGTCCTCATCATTTGTGTAGAGGCTAATAATATCCTCAAAACCAAAGATTTTTCGAAGTTCTCACCATTTGTGTAAAGGCTAACAATCTCCTCAAAACCAAAGATTGAGCTTGTAAAGCTCTAAGTATTGCATACCTTCAACTTAAAACACTACCCACCACGTTAGTTGCCCCAAATTTATGCTTTATCATGGTATGGAAGGTTTGTAGGAACCCAATCCAAGTAGCATGTTTATGACTAAGCTTCTATTGAACATGAAAGTATATTAAAGCTTCATGGTTAGAATACAAAACAAAAAGGTTCGACAACGATACTAACTAGCTTCAATGGTTAAGAGCCCTCACAATTTCAAAAAGCTCTTTATCATAAGTAAAATCCTTTGATGAATTGTCTAGAGAACAAGGCTAAACCAGGAAAGCTTCAATAGATTTTGGTATAGACCATGAGAAGATAACTTCAAATTTACTTAGGTTCATGCTTACTATTATGTGTGTTTGCTATGTATGAGTTTTGTTAAGATTTTTTCTAGTTTTATCCAACTTTTTTTCGATTCTCTGTATATTATGCTTTATACTGATTTGATTTTATGTTATAATTGCTTGAACGTGTATTTATACTTATATTTGTACTTGTGAATCTATTCTTTTTTGTAATAGTAAAAATTCAAAAGAAATTTTATTATTCTTAATCTAAAATCCGAAGTTAACCAAAATAAAATCAAAATATTTGACTTTTTTCTATAGATTTATAAAGTGTTAATATATAACACGAGGATAACTTTTCAACCAAAAGTTATAGAAAAGTGAGGAAAAATAATTTCATTTCTTAATAAATTTATAGCCAAAAGTTTATAGAAAAGTGGGGAAAATGAGTTTCTTTTTTTAGTAAAGTAAAATTGGTGTCATGTCAGGACGGGCATTATATTAATTCAAGCACTCGTCTTTCTAATTTGCTAAATTGTTCACCATATACGAATAAAAAATTTAATAAAAAAGGAAATAAATTGTTTCATTGATAATTAATTACAAAGAAAGCAAAGAAGACGAAGAAAAAAATTCACTTTATATATTTTTCTTTAGGGTTTTTTTTTTTCCTAGGCTTTCAAACAAAAGGTAAGTACGAGGTGTTTTGGGGCGCTTTTTTCTGGAGAAAACTTTGAGGTTGTTGTTCCTTTTGGTGGAATCTTTCTAGAGAAGTAAACAAAATTCTTAAAGAGAAAAGTAGGAAATATGTTAATAATGCCACAAGTTTCATCGTCAGCAGCAATAGTGGCAGTTGATAAGGCAACGAGTGAACTTTTAAACGCTCCTGATTGGACTCTTAACATTGATATTTGTGATTCTCTTAATTCTAATCACTGGTAAAATGTTTTAATCTTTGTTGATTTTTCTTTTAAATGTTTTGGCTTAGATTTTTTTTTTTTGTGCGTTTGAATTTATACATTAATTACATAAAACCACATATTAAAAACTTTGTTATTTGCAATATTTTAAAGATTTTTTAATTAGGTTGTTAATGAGTAACTATTGTGTGATTAGGTATAAATTTGTATCCGGAGAGTACTACATAGAAACTTTAATTTTTATATATTTTAGAATCTACTATTTTTGTAATTTCTTTTATGTATTTAATAGGATTGAATCATGGGGTTTTTTTTATTCCCATATGAAGTTGATTGATTTTTCTATTTTTTTTGGATTTCATGTAAAGAAGAATAAAGATTCATGCAAAAAGGATTCCTTTTTTATTTTCTGGATTAAATTAGATAAAGGTAATTGAAGAAATGATGATATATGTAATTTTCTCAATCATTGCCATCTAGTATTACGAGGAAAATGTTAATGATAGGCACAAAAGTCTTTAATTTGTGGTTTTCTTTATTTGTTTTATGGATTCCGTTAATTGGTATCAAGTATTATTTCATTATGATTTTAAAAAAATGCTTTTATTGAATTCATTAATTGTATCTTTGAGCATCATTTTACCTCGAGTAATATTTTTATTTGCTTTATTATTTTTTGAAGGTTTAAAAGGTACTAATATAAAATTTTGCAAGCTTACTAATATGGGTTGGATGTGGATGTGGATGTGAATTTGCAGGCAAAGAAAGGATATTGTAAAGGCAGTGAAAAGAAGGTTGCAACACAAGAATTCTAGAGTGCAATTACTTGCTTTGACGGTAATTAATGGAAATTAAGGTTTTGTTTGGTTTCTGTCATTTTTATTGGAAAATAGAAAACATTCAATAAAAATGTGTTTGGTTGAAAATTTTAAATATGATTTTTAGAAAACAAAAATGAAAATACATGAAAACTAGAAAATAGAAAAAACTTACTTTTACTGTTTTCACTAAAAATGTAGTAAGCTTTTAATTTTAAATGAATTGGCTTTAGTTAAAACTCATATAAAGACAAAATTATTCTCTCATTTTTTCATATATCAAATCTAGTACTCTGATTCAAACCCATATAAATATGACTTTTTTATTTTATTTTTGATATTTTTATTGTAGAAAAATAGTTATCAAATATGTTTTTATTATTGAAAACAATTTTTATTTCTATATAATAAACACGTTTTTTAATTTTCAAAAAACCAGAAAATGAAATTTATTATTTTTAGAAATGAAAATATAAATTTCCTCAGAAACCAAATAGAGCCTAAATAACATAAAAAAAAATTATTTTTGGGAAGGGCGTTCCATGTGTAATACAATCAACCTTCTCTATAAGAGTTGCATTTGTTTGCCAAGTTTTTTACTCTTACAGAGAGACAGTTGTTATACACTTATAACAGTATGTCGTTATAGAGGGATAATTGTTGTAAATCTACCATAGAATTCATATCGTGAATTTTTATCAAATAAAAACAGTGAGAGTTATGTTTTAAAAAATAAATAAAGTGAGAATCAAATAAAAATAAATTCAAAGATGTATTGAGGTCCATGCATTATTGTTTTTATGCATATTTTATTTTACATTCTTTCACATGACTAATTATGAAATTCATAAATCTAACAAGTTCAATTAATTAGTACAAGTTATCTACCTTTCAAAAAAAATATGAGTTGTCAAATTAAATTAATTAATTAATTTATAAGTATATGATGTTCCAAATTCTTAGTAGAATAAGGAACTTAATAGTGTATTGAATTGATATATTTAATTCCACTCATGGAAGGTTATTTTCATTTAATAAAATATGGTTAATAGATTTTTTTTCATGTGAAATTTAAATATTTATTGAAATAATATTTTAATCCAGATCATTTTTATTTAATAAATTATAATTAATATGCTCTCTTATATAAAATAGCTATAATTTTACTTAAAATTTTATACAATATGCTCTTATAGAGAGATAATTTAATAAAGAATGTGTTTAATAACTACAAATGTTATTATTATAAACAGTTAAAATAAAACATAAAAAATCGGTTTTACTATAAATTTGACTATTATAACGAAATATTGCTATAGCGGAGGTTATTATAGAAAGGTCTGACTCTGATGTATGTGTACTAATTAATTTTGTAGCTTTTGGAGACCATGGTGAAGAATTGTGGTGACTATGTACATTATCATATTGATGAGAGAAATTTATTGGGGGAGATGGTCAAAATTGTGAAAAGGAAGGTAAAATCGTATCATTTTACCTATTCAATTAGTAGGCAAAATATAATTGAGACTCGTTAGGGTTTAAGGGGTCAAAATCATATTCGTATAAAACTTATATAATTTGAATGTTATATTTATATCACAGATATTATATACGATATAATCAATTCTAAACTGAATGGGAATCCGAAAAATAAGTTTGTGCAGGCAGATATAGCAGTGAGGGAAAAAATCTTGGGGCTGTTGGACTCATGGCAGGAGGCATTTGGTGGTCGTAAGGGTGAACATCCTCAGTACCATTGGGCATATCAAGAGCTCAGGGTAAGCATAACACCAAAAACTATATAACCATGTTATACATACATAAACCTTATAGTATTTATTATATCCACAATTATCCAAAATTATGTGTAAAAATGACAGCGTTCAGGCATATCATTTCCCGAGCGTTCACCAAAAGCAGTCCCTATCCTTACACCAGCGCCTAAGCATCATCCTTGTCACGGAATGCCAAGCAATTCTTCTAGAAGGCTCGACGAACCTACAGACACTGAACGCTTAGGGTAAGCGTATATATTCTTGCTTTCACTTTATTTTTGCTCATATAGTTTCTTTATTTTTTACACCAAAAACCCTGGTCTACTGATAGAGGAAAGGTATACTAGAATTCAAATCTCTATAAAAGTGACTATCACTATAGATAGGCCAAGTCATTTAAACCACTAGTTCTTTGTTTATGTAGTTTCAGTGTTATTCTATAGGTGTTTTTTTGTCTGAAATTTTCCTTTGATTTTCTTACTTTCTCTAGCTTGGACTCCTTAAAGGATGTTATGGATCTCTTAGCTGACATGCTGCATGCTGTAAACCCTAGAGACCCTACGGTAAGATAAAATATATATATATATATATATATATATATATTTTAAAAACATCAACCTTTTTTTTTTATTTTTTGTTTTGTATTTGCAGGCAGTGAAAGATGAAGTGATAGTTGATCTTGTCAACCAATGTCGTCTCAACCAAAAAAAGCTGATGCATACGCTTACAACTACTGGGTTAGTTTTGAATGATATTTTATGATTTAAATCTTGTCTGTTACTTGTTTATAATTGGCCTATGTTTCCTGGATATATGCGGCAGAGATGAGGAACTTTTAGCTCGGGGGCTTGAGCTAAATGATGTTGTGCAAAGCTTACTTGCAAAACATGATGCCATATGTTCAGGTTCGCCGTTGACAATGCAAGTTACTACTAGTCTGAGCTCCAAGCCAAGTGAAGCAAGTATGGTTGAGAAATCAAACGAAGTGAAGAGTTCAAGCCCGGCATCTAAAATCAGTCCACCTGCAAGTGTTGCTATGGTGACAAGAAACCTGATTGATGAAGACGAAGAAGAGGAAGAAGATTTTGCACAGCTAACTAGAAGGTTTCATATTCTTATAATCTCTATTCCATCCAATAGAATAGGTGTCATAGTTTCAAATATGTGCAGTTGTTGAGTGGTGAACATTTTGATACGAGTTTCAGGCATTCGAGGGCAGAGTCGAGGTCTTCTCAAAGCACATCTGCTGGAACAAATAAATCTCTTTTGCCAATCAAGGACACCGTACTGACAACTTCCTACGACCCAACTCTCTCAGCCACTGATGAACTTTGCAACGCATTGGCATTGCCATCAGATTTAGATGCACAAGTTAATAACACTAAAGAGCAAGACTTGATTGATCTTCTAAGCCTCACTTTGTCAACATCATCATCAGCTTCCCCATCCCATGCCCCTTATTCTTCACCGTCTGCAAATATGCACCATCAAGTTCAGGCACCTTTTTTCGAGGGATATCCCTACCCTGAAAATAAGGGATCGCTGCCATATGATAGTTATATTGTTCCTTGGGCCCAGCCTCAGCCTCAATTCCGAAGCCAGTTTCAGGCAGAATCTCTAACTCAAACCCAGTCAAATTCACTGTTTCTGGGCCAACAACAGCCCCAATCATTGTTACAACCTCAATACTCATCTGGGTATCCCCTTCCGCAATGGGCCGCTACACCCGGTTATTTCACCGGCCGAAACCACCTTTCCTCTGCGAATAACATGCATTCAACCCAAAAACCCAACGCTGCCTCAACAAATCCCATGGAAGGAAACGGACCCTTGCAGCAGTCTAATTCTTGGGCGACGCCTATGCTGGCACAGAAACCTTATATTCCGCCCTACAGATTGTTTGAGGATTTGAATGTACTCGGAGATGGCGATGGAAGGCTTAAGGTGGAGACCACTACTTCTACCGAAAGCATGATTGGTGGAAAGAAGTAAACATATTTCAACTTTCTGCAATAATAATATGAACATGGACCTGAAATTTCCTTTTAGATTGATTTGTGTAGTTACTGTGATCCATCGATTAAGGTGATTCCTTTACAAACTATAACCATCAATTTCACGGTATTTATTCATTTAAAACTATTCTACTTATATTAAGATGGATTAAGGCCAACTCCATTAAAAATTTATTAAAATATTTTTATTTTTATAAAATAACAAAATTAATATGATAATATTTTTATCTGTTCATATTTTTTTTTATAAAATAATACTATGATAACTCATTGGTTTCAGCATTGAAATGCTTTTATCTCTCATATTTAAGGGTTGAAAAAGAATTATAAATAATTTTAAGTATTGTATAAAAAAATTTATTCTAACCAATATCTCATTTGATTTTTGTTATATCCATATTTCAATTTAGACTCAATTGGACCTTTCATTGGGCTACCCAAAGCCCACTAAGTAGCATAATTGGATAGGAACTCTCGTTTACCTATAAATACCTCAAAGGGCAACATAGTAGGAGGATTCCTCTTCTCTCAAAAAACCTAATACACTAAGGATTCATCCTAAGTCGTTTTATTTTTCGACTCTCGGTCCTAGAATGGATGAATTGACCTCCTTTGACACCACCTCCCCTCCTCCTCTATCTTCGTTGGTTCCGTACATCAATAATTTTAATGTACAATTTTTATAAATATATTATTTACATAATTTTTTTATTCACCCATAATGTGAGTGTACCTTAGAACTTGTATCAGTTAAATAGTTCTATTTAGAACCATAAAATATAGTTTATGGTCTATTAAAGAATATAACATTTATAAATTAGATGATTCACAATAATTTAGAGTGATTTTTTGATATAATTCCTTGCTACTACTTATAACCTTCGAAATCCTTAAATAGGAGGAAAATATATGTATAAATGTGTTTGAATTGACGTCTTCTTTGTTATTAAAACAACAGTATCAATTGAGCTAAAGTTCAATTGGATGATTAGAGTGAAAATTGACAAACTTACATATATAATGTTAGATTTAGATTATAACACATCCATTATATTGGTAAAAACATTATGTAATTTATCTTTATCTTTATATTATTTTTTAAATATAACAGTATCAACTCTAAAATTACAAATAGTGAAAGATATATATACCCTTAATAATTTTTAGAACCAATTATTCAATCCTTATTTTATTAAAATAAATATTAATTATATTACTATTATCATAAACATTAAAGTCATTAAAGTAAAAAGAATATTTATTACATTAAAATAAAAAAATTATTATTTTTTATTACTATTATCATTAACGATCTTATTAAAGTAAAATACCTTAAATTGATAGTTTTTATACATTAAATATGAACTAATCTTTATATTAATGTTTTATATTTACATTGATAAATTATTGGGTAAGCCACACAAATAGTCACCTAATTATCATTTTTTTTTTTAATTTTAGACACCTAAAATAAAAAGTTTACAATTAATACACTCAATAAAAATACCCCTGTTCCTCTCCCCATCCCCTGTCGGACCTCCCCCCCACCATCCTTGCCCCCCTCCTTCCCTCCCCCCCACTATCCCATCCCTCTACCCGTCCCTGTCCCTCTACCTTTGTTGCTATTGCATTTAAAGGTTAAAATTAGAGAAAAAGATATATCCACTGAGTTGACAAATATTGGAAGGTTTTTGTTTCCATTGCATTAGCTTAAGGCATCTTATTATTTGATTTTTGGTAAATAAAGGTAGTACAAACTATTACAAACAACTCATTCAATACTTGTCAATCCCTCTGAATAATCATGAATCAACTCCAAAACATGATCAATTGGTTGCAAGGATTTGTAAAAACCTAGCTCCCATCTAAGGGCCTGTTTAGCCAAAGCATCCGCAACCTTATTACCTTCCCTGTCGACATGTTGTATCTTCACTTCCCATTGGTTCTAAATCAATTGTTTAACATCTCGAGCCACTGCATATCGAGGTACGTCTAATGTAGAGTTTTGTAGCATTTGGATAGCATCTAAGTTGTCCATCTCGAAGGGCACCTTCCTAATACCCATATTCCAAGCCTGTAGTATACCATCATAAGCTCCCCACAACTCAGCTTCTACAATTGGGCATATACCAATCTTTCAGGCAAATCCCATCCTCCACTGTCTCGTATCATCCCTAATAACACCATTAGATGATGCATGCCCAAACTTTAGCATCCTTGCGCCATCTGTGTTAACCTTACACTAGCTAATCTTATTGAGCTTACCAATTTAACAAGTGTTTTGAAGATTTTGGTGTTCATGGATGTGGAATCAATTCCCATTTCCTGTGGTAGGGAGGTTTGATGGGGGAGGGAGAGGCCCAGTAGGGGAAAGAGAGGGGGCTGGTGGTGGGATAGGGAAAGGTTTTTTTTATTTTATTTAGTATGAATATAATTATTTTTAATTTATTATTATATATTTTTGAAAATATTTATGTATTTTTATATATTTCTTTAATTTTTTTTAGAACTAATATCAAATTGAGAACATTTGTAAATTTTGAGGGTTAATTTTTTAAAATTATGAGTAAATTGATATAATATGTAAAAGTTGAGAGCTAATTTGTTATTATACTAATTTTTTTAACTAACACATTATTTGACATATGTGATTTTAACAGGAGTAGTCAAAATAACATAACTATATAACGTGAGTTTTTAAATTACAATTTTTCTTTTATTTTTGATACTTCAATTGAACTTTTTTTATAATCAGACGTCTGTTTATGTAGTTTATCCTAAATTATCCATCCACATTTAATTGATTGTTTATTTATTACATAAATCCTTCAGAAATTTACCTGGATATCAGTAAATCAATTATTATATTATTATCTTTATTAATTATTTTATTTATTTTTATTACCATTAACATTAAAGTTTTTTTTAAAGTAAAAATTGTTAATATAATTTATTGTTTTTCTATTATTTAATTGTTTACCTTTATTTTTTAAGTGAATATTTGGTATATTAATAATGTATTTTTTTTATTTCACAAGTAATTTTAAAAAATTGACATGTGTTACTTTTTTTAAAATATTTATTTTTTAATTTTTTACAATATCGCTATAGAATAGTTGTCAACCCCCTAACCCTGCTTGTGAAGTCTTAAAAATTTCATTGGCAATGTACCAAATAATTTCTCTTATTTTTTATATTTAAAGTTTTTAGACTCCACAAATAGGGTCCACAAATAGGGTCAAGAGGTTAACAAGTATCCTATGGGGTATAGTATATTATTAAAATAAATAAATATTTAAAAAAAAAACAAATGTCAATTTTTTAAGACTGCTGGTGAAATATACTACTAATGTACCAAATACTCATCCTTAAATTAATGTACAATTAAATAGTTGTTAATAAAATTTAAGTTATTCATTTAATGTTGTATTTTATTTATCAGTATAATATATATTTATAGGTCACAATATAGATCAATTATTATGTATGATTTTATTAAAATAAAATATTAATTATTGTTTTATTTATTTTTATATGAATATCAACCCTAAAATTTTTTAGGAAAATAAATATCATTAAAATAATTACTTTGAAAATAAAAATCAATATCCAAATGAATGCTTAAATATATTGAAAAGATACTCCCTCAAATAAGAAAATATCATTCTTTTGGACATTTTAATAAAATAATATGATTTAGATAATTCTTTACATAGAGTAGTGTATTTAATAGGTATTGATGTAATGGTAAAGATTACATGTGTGAAAAAAAAATTCAAACTTTAATAAAATATATTTTCTATTTTAAATAAATATTCAAAATTCAAATAAAAAATTATCCCATGTTTATAATCTTAACACAAAAATTCTACTTATGCCAAAATAATTGAAATTTTTTGAAATAATCTAATTAAATTGTATTAAAAAAGCTATAGATTCTAAAATAGTGATTCAAGAGACAACAAACAAAGCCTTGCTTGCTATATTGTATTTTGTCAACAATTCATCACCAAATATCTCCCAGTGTCATGAGGTTAGACTTTTAGTTTCGTAACCCGTACAGTCTTAGGCGATTCTTTCGTTTCAAATGCACTTAAGTCAATCTAACTCTCACAAAGTGAGTGAGGATTCTCGCAAAATTTCTCCAAGGCACCAAATTATAGCGGAAGCAACTCAAGCCAAAATAATACTCAAAAGAATGCTCAAAAGAACATAATAGTCACAGAAAAATAATGCACGATAGGCGTTTGAGTAAATGCTCTCAATATTAAGTTCTTTGAATAGGACCAATTCTTGTGAGTCAAATAAGTCCATCTAATCGATAGATCTCCATAGGATGCATTTTGTGCAATGGTCATGAGCTTTGAACAAAAGCCTGTGACACTAGAAGATGACTTAAGAATATTTTCCAATAAAATAGTAAAGTATTTTATGTCTTCATCCAAAATGGAAGATTGTTAAAAAACGTTAGTTTGTCTTTTCAAATTCTCTACCATTTGGGAGGTAATATATGTTGCAAATAAGTTGAATAGTTTTTCAACTAGCCAAAATAATTTGGTATAAAAAAATAAATTTTAAAATTCTTTAATCAAAATTTCAAATTTTGTTGTAATTATTTTAAAATTACTTTCAATGTGTTACAAACTCAAAAAAAAAAAAAATTGTTTCTAAATGACTTACACAAATTAAAAAAGTTTTTTACCCCAAATTCTTTAAAATGTTTCTAAGCCTTAAATACTACATTTGTTCAGCAATGTCTTGAGACATATAGTATGCTCGAGACATGAAACTTTAAATGCAAACTTTGCTTCAAGGGAGCAAAGTTTTGAAACCTTCTTTGAAAAGTCTCGAGATATTCAACTATGTCTCAAGATATAGCTTGATTGTCTCGAGAAATAAAACATCTAAGCTAAAGTTTTGCTTCAATGGTGAAATATCTTGAGACAAAACCTTTTAGGTCTCGAGACATGATCTTGATGTCTCGAGACATCATTCATTTTGCCTCAAGATACTTTGCTCTAATGGTCACATTTTCTCAAGATGTCTAAAGACATCTCTCTTATGTCTTGATACATAGATTCACAGATTGCATTAAATGTGTGAATGTAACATCCTGATTTTCGGTTAATTCGCGATTCTCAATATTTTGGTAAAGTTGTTTAAATTTTGTAGTTGGAAGTGAAATTAATATTTTGAGTAGATAAATGGGCTTATGGAAGGCCCATGTGTTGGTCAAAAACCCAGTTGAATTGTTGAATTTTGGATTTAAGAGTTGGGGGTTCTGGCTAGTTGGCCCTTATGTAAAGTTATGGATAAAATGCATCACAAAAGAGCCTCTAGTAAAGTGGCTAAGTGACGCCACTAGGGAGCTATAAGGGTGGCGTGTAAGAGGTTTGGGAGGTCATGGGATCGATTCCCTGTGTTGGCAATAGAAGCATTTATTTTTAAGTGCGGGGAAGGGAAGGTGGTGGAGTCCAAATGGATTCTCACTAAGGAGGAGTTTGGATTCGGTCGGATGCTTGATTTAAGGAGTGATAAGGGGAGAGATTTTAGGGATTTGATAAGGGGAGAGAGAGTTGGCCGAATAAGGAGTCCGAGAGGGAAAATTCGGCTAAGAGGTTTAGTTAGGGAATTTCGGCACTTAAGTGTTTTCTGTGCCGTTTTTCTCTGGGAGATTGGTCTTTCTTCTTTTTCTCTTTTTGCAGCCGAACCTATCATCTTCCTACCATCTTTTTATCCTTCTCCTTCTTCCAAATCAGCCCACTATTCCCTTTCTTTCACCATTGTTCTTCCCTTATCTCTACTTTTACCAAAACACCGCAAAAGCCAGAAAGTCATGCAAGTCAAAGTGGTGCCGACTTTTGGTTACAAACAGCCATCTTCTTTCTTTATTTTGTTTATCGGTGATCAACTCTCCTATCTCCTAGGGCTAGATAGATTCAAGAAGAAGAGACGGTGGTAAGTGATCAAAACCTTAAGCAATTTTATGTAGGACTATTAACAAGGGCCAAACCCCTATGTTTTAGGGAAGTGGCCGATTATGGGTATAGGCTCATGGGATGATTCTTTTATTAATGTTATGATTTTTATGGTAAAGGAGCAGCAACACGTATTGACGGCTTGAGTCGGTTGAATCTTTGGAGTGGCTGGATCTAAGGGAATCAGTGTCGACAAGGTAAGGTTTTTAGGCTACTTTAGAGGGTGGCCGAATGTGTAAGTGTTAGTATTAAATGGTTTCCGTTTTGGTTTCATCTATGGAAGCTGATTTATTAACGGTTGGTTATAGGAGAAATCGTGTAGGAGATCTCGTGGAGGAATATCGCCAAACAGGTGTGTAATAAACCCAATTTCGTGGCTTAACTCAATAAATGCCGAAAAGCCGAAATGCCGAAATTCTGGCATCTTGAGGACTTGTGAGCATGCGAAAGCTCATAGGTTAGGTAGATACGTTAAGTTTGATGATCGGGACCATTGAAACAGGTAATGGCGCAAATTTCTCAAGTTACGGTAAGTTGGGCCTCGAGGGGCTAAAAATCGGGCCCAATGGGCTTTCTGACCCATTTGGGTAAATTTGATAGAAAATGAAAACTCATTAAATTGCATGTTGACACCGATAATATTATTATGGAATATAAGATAAGTGGGCTTGGATGACTAAATCGACTACGTAGGGCCCATTAGGGGTTTTGGCCCAATAACTCGGTTTATTAGAAATGGGCTCGAATCATTTGTTTAAACACTTGAAATGTTAGTAACTGATGATGAACATGGAAAACCCTAATATTTGGTAAAATTACGAGAATGCCCTTATAACATGAAAATGACCATTATACCCCTAGGGTTAATTATGAGGTTTATACATGGGTTTTGATAAAAATATGTATGATATGTACATGATATGTATGATATGCACATGAAATGTATGATATGCACGTGACATGTATGGTATGCACATCATATGTATGAGATGTAAATGATAGATTTATGATATGCATTTGGGTTGGGTTTTATATGTGGATGGAGGAAGTGCAAAAGGGCTTATGCCCCGCTTTTATCAAAAAAGGGCTTATGCCCCAGCTTATACAAAGGGCTTTTGCCCTGATTATTAAAAAGAGGCTAGGCCTCCGGTTATATGATAAAGCAAAGAATGCCGCGAAGTGGAGAGTTTGGTTGGGTGGGTCGAGTTATTCCCACATGGAGAGCTTGGTTGGTACGGGTGGAGAGTAGCGGTTGGTGGGTCGAGTAGTCTCCCCAAATGGGCTTGCATTCATGCATTAATTTTACATGTGATATTGAAATGGGCCTATGGGCCATACTGCTCTGAGAATAAGGCTTCGCCCGATAACATGAGTAATAAAGAAAAAAGGCTTCTACCCGATGATTATGATATGTGTTATATGAAAAGGCTTCGGCCCAGTATTATGATATGTGTTATATGAAAAGGCTTCGGCCCAGTATTATGATATGTGTGATATGAAAAGGCTTCGGCCCAGTATTATGATATGAATTATAAAAGGCTTCTGCCAAAGAAAGGTGGTAATTAAGTTTGGGCTTAGGCCCAAAGTGGTCGATATTGATTTGGGCTCTGAAAGGGGCTTGTTGCACACTGAGTTTTCCCAAACTCACCCCCTTTTCTTTCTTATCTTACAGGTGAGCCTTGACTTGGGGGACTTGGAGCTGGAGGGGATTCAGAGTGGCCATGATGATCGTATATGGACCTTTCAATAAGTAACTGGTTTTTTTTATTTTATTTGTCATTTATTTTGGGGTTGTAATAAGGCCATTTTAACCTTAACTTTATTCCTTGCTTTTCTGGATTATTTTATTAAATGGGCTGATAATAAATAAATAAAATGGGCTAGACTTAGGACGCGTTTTCAAAATGATACCTACTTTTAAATAACACAACGTCACACATAATTGGTTAACAAAGATAACTACTCAAATGAATTTTCCAACTCGTTTACCAAAGTGTGGCAATGGTTGTGGGCATGTCTAGGATTGGTTCTATCTGGGAGCTTGGTACTTAAGCGACCTTCATGGCTCACCTCCTCCGCTTTGGATGCCTACCGTGCCCACCTCCATTCACTTTGGTTAGCCAAACTTTAGGCGATTTCCTAATCAACCAAACGAAACACGAATTTTTAAACACATGTGACACGTCCCGATTCGGCCATAGCGTCTAGGCCGGGTTTGGGGTGTTACATTTAGTGGTATCGAGCCCGATTGCAACAACTCGGTACTGTGGATTGGGTCGAAAAATTTTTCAAAAACTCGAGCCTAAGAAGGGTATTTTTGGGAAATGGCGATTTTTCAAAAAAATGTTTAAATTTTTATCATCTTTTATGGGTTTAAAATTGAAAATTTTAACAGAGGTATTATAAATTAGTTTTGGAAAATTTTTTTTTTTTTATTAAAGGATTGTTGTGAATGGTTGAGGAAAGATGTGGCGCATCAATCCCCTACACCAAGTCCTGTAAGTACCCTACTTTTGTTAGTAAATTCAGATAAAATGTTAAACTGAGGCCCTACTATGATACTGTAGTTAGGGTAGAATTATGAAACAGTAGGATTGGGACTATAGCTAGGCTATTTTCTCGCGAAAACAAATCTCTGAATTGCCATCTTTCCATAAAACATCTCTTAAAAGAAACTGAAATATTTGACTAATTTCATAAAACTCGTAATCAGAAAATTCGGTATGAGTACAAGGGGAACGCGTGGACGAGGCCGCGGACGTGGACGCGGTCGTGGAAGAGCGCAAGCTGAATCTTCATCCTCAAGGCATAGGCCAGCTGAGGAGACATATGTGCCACAGCATAAATGTAGACTAGGTCATATGATCGGGTCATGCGGGGCGATGCTTTGTCCCAAGCAATGTTAAGGGTTCTAGAAAGGGTTGCTGGAGCCAAAGATCGGACAATGAAATGCAGGATCTATCTCTGAGCGACTCGGGCTACTGGAGCGAGAGGTTTTTAGGGCGTATCTGAGTCGATTAGGACCATTAAGGAGTTCCAAGATGTATTTCCGAGGAACTTCCTGACTACCTCCGAACAGAGAAGTCGAGTTTGGAATCGACTTGTTGCCTGGAACGGCTCCGGTGTCTATTGCACCTTATAGGATGGCACCAAAAGAGTTGGTGGAACCGAAGGCTCAGATTCAAGAACCGCTGGACGAGGGGGTTTATAAGACCCGATATTTCTCCATGGGGTGCCCCAGTGTTGTTCGTAAAGAAGAAAGATGGGACCATGCGAATGTGTATTGATTATCGCCAGATTGAACAAGTGACAATTAGGAACAAGTATCCGTTACCAAGGATTGACGATCTGTTTGATCAACTGAAAGGAGCTTCAGTATTCTCTAAGATTGACCTTCGGTCAGGGTATCATCAGTTAAGGGTCAAAAAGGAGGATATCCATAAGACGGCATTCAGAACTCGATATGGTCATTACGAGTTTTTGGTTATGCCCTTTGGCTTGACTAATGCACCGGCGGCATTCATGGATTTGATGAATCGAGTGTTTCAGCCATACCTGGATCGGTTTGTTGTTGTTTTTATTGATGATATCTTGGTGTACTCGCAAACAGAGGAGAAGCATGATGAGCATTTACGGATTGTGCTACAAGTGCTAAGGGAAAAGCAACTTTACGCAAAGTTTAGTAAGTGCGAGTTTTGGCTAAATGAAGTAACCTTTTTAGGGCATGTTGTGTCTGCAGAAGGGATTAAGGTTGACCCTAGGAAGATTGAGGCGATTTTGGAGTGGAAGCCACCAAGGTCGTGTAATAAACCAAGCTTTTGGGGTTGGCAGGATATTATAGAAGGTTTGTGGAAGGATTTTCTGTGTTGGCAGCGCCATTAACGAAACTTATAAGGAAGGGAGCACCGTTCAGTATGGACGAATAAGCAAAGAAGAGGCTTTTGAAAAAGTTAAAGGAAGTTCGACGGAGGCACCGGTGTTGATTCAAACGCGAATCCGGCAAAGATTTCACTGTGTATAGTGATGCGTCACATGTAGGTTTGGGTTGTGTGTTGATGCAAGAGGGCAAAGTGGTCGCTTATGCTTCACGACAACTTAAGCCACATGAGCCGAATTATCCTACTCATGACTTGGAGTTGGCGGCAGTAATTTTGCACTTAAAATATGGAGGCACTACTTGTATGGAGAGAGATGCATCATTTACACAGATCATAAGAGTCTTAAGTACTTGCGACTCGAAGAAGAGAATCTTAGGCAACGAAGGTGGATCGAGTCATTAAAAGATTATGACTGCTCGATTGAATATCATCCGTAAGGCAAATGTTGTAGCCGATGCGTTGAGTCGTAGAACGGTGGCGGAGTTGAAGTTGAAGGCGATGTTTGCTCGCCTAAGCTTGTATGATGATGGAAGCTTATTGGCGAGTTGCAAGTGAGACCGACTTGGGTAGAGCAAATTAAGAGGCAACAGCTGATGGATGAATCGTTGGGTTCTCGGTTTGACAAGTTGAGAAAGGCGAGAATTCGGACTTTGACCGAATAGTGAAGGGGTTCTCTGCTTTCGAGGAAGAATGTGTATACCGAAGGACTCTGATTTGAGGACGATGATTTTAAAAGAGGCACATGGTGGGCCTTGTGCGATGCATCCAGGAGGAAGCAAGTTGTATCGAGACTTGCGAGAGCTATATTGGTGGCCTGGGCTTAAGCGAGAGGTGACCGAATTTGTGAGGAAATGTTTAACGTGTCAACAAGTGAAGGCGAGCATCAATTACCTTCGATTGCTACAACAAGAAAGATACCACTTTGGAAGTGGGAAAGGGTAACCATGGATTTTGTAAGTGGGTTGCCATTGACACCATCTAAGAAGGACTCGGTTTGGGTAATTGTGGATAGGCTGACGAAGTCTGCTCACTTCATACCTGTTCGAACTGATTACTCACTCCAAAAGTTGGCCAAGTTATATGTGGCGGAGATAGTGCGGTTGCATGGGGTGCCGAAGTGTCAATCATTTCGACCGAGACCCAAGGTTTACATCTCGGTTTTGGCGGAAGTTGCATGAGGCGTTGGGAACGCGATTAGATTTCAAGATGGCTTTTCACCTCAAACAGATGGACAATCGAGAGGATTATTCGTGTTTTGGAAGACATGTTGAGGGGTTGTGTTATTGAGTTTAGGGGCAGTTGGGAAGATTACTTACCGTTGGCAGAATTCGCATATAACAACAGTTATCAAGCAAGTATTCAGATGGCTCCTTATGAGGCACTATATGGGCGGAAATGTCGTTCGCCTACTTGCTGGACAGAATTGGGGGATAGACAAGTACTTGGGCCAGAGTTGGTGGCAGATACTGAGGACAAGGTTAAGGTGATTAGGAATCGGTTAAAGGAGGCAACGGATCGACAAAAGTCTTACGCCGATTTGAAACGTAAGGACGTGGAATATGCTGTAGGGGACATGGTCTTTCTGAAAGTTTCACCTTGGAAGAAGATTCTAAGGTTTGGTAAGAAGGGTAAGTTGAGCCCACGGTTTATTGGGCCTTACCGAATCGTTAAACGGATTGGACCAGTGTGGCTTATCATGGAATTACCACCGGAACTGCATCGTATCCACGACGTTTTCCATGTATCCATGCTGAGGCGGTATCGATCTGACCCAACTCATGTCCGCCAGGTTGAAGAAATCGAGGTACAGTCGGATTTGACTTTTGAAGAGGAACCTGTGCAAATCATCGGATCGTGACGTCAAGGTGTTGAGAAGGAAGACAGTTCCACTAGTGAAAGTACTTTGGAGAAACCATGGCAAAGAAGAAGCTACTTGGGAGACGAGGAGGCGTCGTTAGCGATACCCTCAACTTTTCGAATAAGGTAAAATTTCGAGGCCAAATTTCTTTAAGGAGGGTAGAGTTGTAACATCCTCGATTTTCTTAATTCGCGATTCTCAATATTTTGGTAAAGTTGTTTAAATTTTGTAGTTGGAAGTGAAATTAATATTTTGAGTAGATAAATGGGCTTATGGAAGGCCCATGTGTTGGTCAAAAACCCAGTTGAATTGTTGAATTTTGGATTTAAGAGTTAGGGGTTCTGGCTAGTTGGCCCTTATGTAAAGTTATGGATAAAATGCATCACAAAAGAGCCTCTAGTAAAGTGGCTAAGTGACGCCACTAGGGAGCTATAAGGGTGGCGTGTAAGAGGTTTGGGAGGTCATGGGATCGATTCCCTGTGTTGGCAATAGAAGCATTTATTTTTAAGTGCAGGAAGGGAAGGTGGTGGAGTCCAAATGGATTCTGCTAAGGAGGAGTTTGGATTCGGTCAGATGCTTGATTTAAGGAGTGATAAGGGGAGAGATTTTAGGGATTTGATAAGGGGGAGAGAGTTGGCCGAATAAGGGAGTCCGAGAGGGGAAAATTCGCTAAGAGGTTTAGTTAGGGAATTTCTGCACTTAAGTATTTTCATGCTGTTTTCTCCTGGGAGATTGGTCTTTCTTCTTTTTTCTCTTTTTGCAGCCGAACCTATCATCTTCCTACCATCTTTTTATCCTTCTCCTTCTTCCAAATCAGCCCACTATTCCCTTTCTTTCACCATTGTTCTTCCCTTATCTCTACTTTTACCAAAACACCGCAAAAGCCGAAAAGCTGTGCAGTCAAAGTGGTGCCGACTTTTGGTTACCAACAGCCATCTTCTTTCTTTATTTTGTTTATCGGTGATCAACTCTCCTATCTCCTAGGGCTAGATAGATTCAAGAAGAAGAGACGGTGGTAAGTGATCAAAACCTTAAGCAATTTTATGTAGGACTATTAACAAGGGCCGAAACCCCTATGTTTTAGGGAAGTGGCCGATTATGGGTATAGGCTCATGGGATGATTCTTTTATTAATGTTATGATTTTTATGGTAAAGGAGCAGCAACACGTATTGACGGCTTGAGTCGGTTGAATCTTTGGAGTGGCTGGATCTAAGGAATCGATGTTCGACAAGGTAAGGTTTTAGGCTACTTTAGAGGTGGCGAATGTGTAAGTGTTAGTATTAAATGGTTTCCGTTTGGTTTCATCTATGGAAGCTGATTTATTAACGGTTGGTTATAGGAGAAATCGTGTAGGAGATCTCGTGGAGGAATATCGCCAAACAGTGTGTAATAATAAACCAATTTCGTGGCTTAACTCAATAAATGCCGAAAAGCCAAAATCCAAATTCGCATCTTGAGGACTTGTGAGCATGCGAAAGCTCATAGGTTAGGTAGATACGTTAAGTTTGATGATCGGGACCATTGAAACAGTAATGGCGCAAATTTCTGCGTTACACGGTAAGTTGGGCCTCGAGGGGAAATCGGGCCCAATGGGCTTTCGGACCCATTTGGGTAAATTTGATAGAAAATGAAAACCTGTTAAATTGCATGTTGACACTGATAATATTATTATGGAATATAAGATAAGTGGGCTTGGATGACTAAATCGACTACGTAGGGCCCATTAGGGGTTTTTGGCCCAATAACTTTCGTTTCGCTAGAAATGGGCCCGAATCATTGTTTAAACACTTGAAATGTTAGTAATCGATGATGAACATGGAAAACCCTAATATTTGGTAAAATTACGAGAATGCCCTTATAACATGAAAATGACCATTATACCCTAGGATTAATTATGAGGTTTATACATGGGTTTTGATAAAAATATGTATGATATGTACATGATATGTATGATATGCACATGAAATGTATGATATGCACGTGACATGTATGGTATGCACATCATATGTATGAGATGTAAATGATAGATTTATGATATGCATTTGGGTTGGGTTTTATATGTGGATGGAGGAAGTGCAAAAGGGCTTATGCCCCAGTTTACCGAAAAGGGCTTATGCCCCAGTTATACAAAGGGCTTTTGCCCCAGTTATTAAAAGAGGCTAGGCCTCCAGTTATATGATAAAGCAGCAATGCTGCCAGTGGAGAGTTTGGTTGGGTGGGTCGAGTTATTCCCCACATGGAGAGCTTGGTTGGTACGGGTGGAGAGTAGCGGTTGGTGGGTCGAGTAGTCTCCCCAAATGGGCTTGCATTCATGCATTAATTTTACATGTGATATTGAAATGGGCCTATGGGCCATACTGTCTACAGAATAAGGCTTCGGCCCAGTAACATGAGTAATAAAGAAAAAGGCTTCGGCCCAGTATTATGATATGTGTTATATGAAAAGGCTTCGGCCCAGTATTATGATATGTGTTATATGAAAAGGCTTCGGCCCAGTATTATGATATGTGTGATATGAAAAGGCTTGCCCAGATTATGATATGAATTATAAAAGGCTTCTTGATAAAGGTGGTAATTAAGTTTGGGCTTAGGCCCAGTAAGCTGATATTGATTTGGGCTCTGAAAGGGGCTTGTTGCACACCGAGTTTTCCCAAACTCACCCCTTTTCTTTCTTATCTTACAGTGTGAGCCTTGACTTGGGGACTTGAAGTCGAGGGGATTGAGAGTGGCCATGATGATCGTATATGGACCTTTCAATAAGTAACTGGTTTTTTTTATTTTATTTGTCATTTATTTTGGGGTTGTAATAAGGCCATTTTAACCTTAACTTTATTCCTTGCTTTTCTGGATTATTTTATTAAATGGGCTGATAATAAATAAATAAAATGGGCTAGACTTAGGACGCGTTTTCAAAATGATACCTACTTTTAAATAACACAACGTCACACATAATTGGTTAACAAAGATAACTACTCAAATGAATTTTCCAACTCGTTTACCAAAGTGTGGCAATGGTTGTGGGCATGTCTAGGATTGGTTCTATCTGGGAGCTTGGTACTTAAGCAGCCTTCATGGCTCACCTCCTCCGTTTCGGATGCCTACCTGGTGCCCAGCCTCCATTCACTTTGGTTAGCCAGCTTTAGGCGATTTCCTAATCAACCAAACGAAACACGAATTTTTAAACACATGTGACACGTCAGATTCGGCCATAGCGTCTAGGCCGGGTTTGGGGTGTTACAGTGAAATCAATGCTTCCAACGGCTCCAAATGTCCCAAAATCAATAAGAAGGTATAAATATGGATCAATGACATTCAAATGAAGTGTAACGCCCCTCACTCGCACCGACGAATAATACGGACGAGTGATGTCACATAAACAAAATGGTTGCACTTACAAAATTTCTTTCACTACAATAAATTTACTTACTAGTGGCATTTAAAATATACATTTATGTCACTATCTGTATTTGGCGATACAAAATTCGTCCTCACAATGTTTATCATGTTAGGTATGTCATAAAAAGTTAAGGGTGACAAAGTATTATTTTTCGTCACATATTGTTGAGAATATGGTAATGATAATATATAAAGCCACCTTATAATTAATATTCAATGACAACTAATTATGTCACCAAATTATATAATATAGCGTCACCAATGATAAAATAACATTGAATGTATAGGTGACGAAGCGATCATGAGAGTGTTAATGGTGTCCATTAACGGCGATAATGTAAAGCATCATTATTTAATAAGTATTTAATGGGAAATCATTTTGCTACTAAATCATATACGAAATCGTCACAAATAATGAAATAGCATTTAATATATAAGTGACGAAAAAGATATCATTGTGTTGTAAGTGACATGCTATATCACACATAATATGATTAAATAATAAGATGAATTGTTAGAATTTTAAATAATATCTAATATAAAATTAGAACTGTAAACCAGGATCTGTCATGTCAAATAATCAAGAATAAATTAAGAACATAACTAGATGCGAAGCGCGCACATCGAATCCATGGATTCCTTGAAATTTTTTGGATCTTGGGGATTTGATCTTCTAAATTAGCACACAAGAAATTCAGAGAATATTTGCTCTCTCTTTCCTAAGGATGGGATATTAGAAAAGATATCACGTGTGTAATTTGGGGACCATAAACCTAATATTTATAACCTTAGCATATTAGTTCTAATCAAATTCTAATTAGCCCATCATTAATTAGAATTTGATTAGAAGAGTATCTACACGTATTTAACCCATACTTTATTTAATAATTAAAAGCCCAATAAAATTCTAACCAAATTAGATCACTTTTAATTTGGGATAACCTATCATGATAGTAAATAATAACATGTAATTATCCTTATTATATATGTGATGTCCAAATTTTCTAACAATCTCCCACTTGGACCACATATATATACTAATTACTTTATAATTACATGTCATTATATAACCTTATGAGCTCAAAATTTTACTATCATATCCAAAAGGTATTCCGAACAATCTCGTCCATTAATTATGTTAACATAGAACCAAGGCGACTTTCGTTACATATATCGTAACTAAATCCATCCATGACAACGTATATTAACACAACCAAATGACATAGATCAAGTATGGATGTGTAGCATGGAAATTACATGCAATATGATCTAAACATGTCTATTTCCAACTGCTCCTCCTTAGTGAGATCAAACCTTACTAAAATCAGAGTGTGAATAAACCAAATAAACTTTATTTCTGCAGAAAATAAACTTAATATCTTTAAACTGAAAATGTGTCTATAACATAAAAGCATTTAAAAAATACAAACTCCCACTAAAACCAAATATCCTTTAAATGGCATTACACCCATATGAGCAATGTGCTCTTATAAAACCTTAAGGGTAGTTCCTTAGTAAACGGATCCGCAATCATGGAGTTTTTCCTCATATGCTTTATAGACACCTAACAATTCTGAAGTTTTACTTTAACAACAGGAACTTAAAGTCTATGTGTTTTGACTTTGATGTGCTCTTGTTGTTATTGGAATAAAAGACTGCAATTTGTTTTCACAATTTGCACCTTAGTGACAAAATCTTGTATCCACATTCCATTAAAATCAGAGTCTATATACCTGATGATCTCTAACTGATTAGACCTCCGATATGTGAGCATGTAATCTTTTGTTCTCTAAAAATACCTTATAACCCTCTTGGATGCTATCTAATGGTCCAAATCAGGGTTACTTAAAATATCTGCCTAACATCCCAATAGTGTATACAAGATTCCAATGTATACAAACCTGAACATACATTAGACTTTCCACTGCTAAAATGTAAAAAATCTAATGAATTTTTGTAATCTCAATATCATTCTTAGGGCATTGATTGAGGCTATACTTATTATTGACAAGCAGTATGTCATTAACATATAAAACCAAATATAAAACTTTAACATATAAAACCAAATATAAAACTTTACTCCCACTAAACTTATGGTATAAATGATTATCAGCAAAATTCATCTCTAAACCGAATGAGATAATCATTTGGTAAATTTTGTAATATTATTGACGAGAAGTATACTTAAGCCCATAGATGAAGTTCTTTAATTTGTAAATCATAACTTTTGTATCATCAGACACAAAGTTTTCTAATTGCACCATATAAATGTATGATCAATGTTACCATTGAAAAACCATTAACTTAATATTCATCTAATGTAGCTTAAGGTCAAAATATTCCACTAAAGCCATTATAACCCTTTCTCTAGTGGACCTTTTTAATGACATTCATTCTTGAGGTTGTTGAGTTTGTTCTTCTGGAACAATTACCTCATCTTGATGAATAGGGAGTTGTTTAACATTGTCTTATTAAGGTTCTAGATTCACTTCTTAATCAATGATAGGTATAAGAGCCTAAACATCATCAAAAGTGATAGTAGGAACTGAGTTAAAATTCAATTCCTCCTTAAAAACAATGTATCAAACCTTATTTCTCCCTCCAAACTCAACATCCTAAAAGAATGTTGCAATTCTCATCTCAAAAAAATATTCCTAATTGTGGGATCGTAAAATTCATAGCCCTTAGATCGCTCAGTATTTCCTTGACCCTTATACTTTATAGACATCAAAGAAGTTAGAAATGATGTCATTTCAACCTTATCGTTTTTAGCAAAACGTTTCTCAATTTCATCAAGGAAACCTTGGCCTGAGTAATCTTTTCAGATTCTATGCCCTTAAAGGCTTCTAAAATGTTGTGCTTTATGATCATTGGACTCATGCAATTTGAACGATTTCACCTCTCAAAATCCCTTTTAACATAGGGGTGCTTTCATGATGAAGAGTGCAGATTGTTCTTCCCTTAGTGCAAGGTTTATGTCCATACAACCAAGCACTATAAGTAAGTGCCTTTTCCATTCCTTAAAATTAGTCTCATTAAGCATGGGTGTAAAATTTATATTAGCAGATATTGTGGCAGTAGAATATGAATTAGCTGAATATAGAACAAAAAATAAACAAAAAGATCACATCAATATTCATAAGAAAACAATAAATTCAGGACAATGGCTAATCCCATCTCAAGATACCAAACACAACATTAATATCAAGTCTTTGGACAGTAATATTAACAGTAAGCGGTACTCTTGTTGTAGTAATCAAACATTGACAATAAACTATGTCAAACAATAAATTAATCTTTGGACTAACTTATTGCTCAAATAAAATACCTTATAATTGTCACACATTTATCATCACAGATGTCGTTGTAATTCTGCCAAATATTAACTTACCTTTGGGTCAATTAATAAACGCATGAATCACAAAAATATATAATCATCTTAATATTTTAAATAAACTAATCTACACAAAAGAGGTCACTTTGGCGGTATTTTGTTTCAACTAATTTATTTAAAATATTAGACATCCTTAATTAAAAGCCAAAATCTGAATTTATTTGTTTCAAAATATTTACTTTAATTTCGTCTTTCAATCAAATTAAAAGATAATAATAATATATATATATATATATATATATATTTATCCCAAAACAACATACAATGATGTTGGCAAATATAATAATAGTTGAATAAATCATAAACCATAAACAACTTCACATAAGACTTCGAATTTAAACCAAAATAATTTGAATAAAGGTAAACCTTATTTTAAGATATCAGACACTCCATTAATATTTCATCTTTGGACAAAATATTAACTTGTAAGTGATATCTTGGTGTAGTAATCAAACATTGACAATAAGAACATGTCGAATAATAAATCTTCCTTTGGGCCAATTTATTACTCACATGTAAAACCGAATAACTGTCACATGTTTATCACCATAGTTGCACATGTAATATTGTTAACCTTCATTTGGGCCAATCAATATTAACATAACTTAAGTTATATGCACACAAACTTTTATATTTTAAAACAAAATAATTTATACAAAAAAAAATTACTTTGGTGACTTTTTGCTTTAATTAAGTTATTTTAAAATGTATATAAACATACCAATATTCAAATTTATATTTTCCCAATAGTCAAATGTCAAAATTAATTTTTTTTATTGCTTTATAGACTCTGAAATAACCCAAAATAAGTTTGTCTTAATAAAAAAAAAAACCAAAAACCTTAATTTTTTGACTATTTCCTTCTTTTTCTTTTTTTTTTTGTTCCAAAATCATATATCAAAACCAAACAGAAACAATATAGTGGTTCAAAGCCAAATAATTAACAAGCACATATATTCATAATTTTGGCATGGATAAAAACACCAAAACAATTCACGCATATACATGTATTCATAATCAAATAGAAAAACTTACCCTGAATTTACAATGTAAATTCAAAGTTGTATTTATAATTAAACAGATATTCATATAAATACTTGAAAAATATTTTCAAGCCAATAAATCTCAAAAAACAAAATCATAATAGTTGGCATATTCTACAATTCATACAATAAACCATATCATCATAATTTAACCCAATATTTGGAACCATAAGATACCAAAACCTAAGATTATATAACCAAATTTAAAACCAAAATATTTAAACACATATTATGATTAACATCAATTTGCATCAAAATCTAATTTCATCATAATAAAACCATAAAAATATAACACTGATTGACTTGCCTTACATATCCCAAGTAAATCCAAATCCAAAATATATGCTTAAACTGAATAGTATGAAAAGAATAAGCATATAAACTCAATAATAAATAATATATTCTATCAACTATATATTGAATTCAATAATTAATGATTATAAAAATTGAATTCAATTGTACAATTGTTGAACTGGATTTGAATTAAAATCGATTATAATGAAACCCTAAAATTGAATGAAAAAAAAATTAAAACTAACAAATATTACCATCAACCTTAAGGATTTAACATATATAATGAATTCATTGATAAACAATATGTATATAAGAGACACTTTACTTGAAGCAATTTCTTTTACCAACTATATATCATCATGTAAACTATACATTGAATTTATTCAACCATATAAAAAAGGGAAATCTAAAATCCAATTATTACTGCCTTATCTGAAACTCGATTAAACATGAATAAAATCCTGAACATAATAACTAAAGTGTCTCCAAAACAATATATATATATATATATATATATATATATAAACGTAAAACTGTAAAACAAGCGATTAGCTATTAACAATCCATCTATTGATATAATCAAATATATATCATAAACAGTTTCTAATGAAACCCAAACCTACACAGCTTTTAAAATATTTATTAAAACTGTATAAACAACATAAAATCCTCAGTTTTTTTTTTAACTCTCAACTAAAACTGTAAATCTTTCTAGTTAAACGAAAATTAAAACCTTAAACCTTAAAACTTTATTTAAAGAATCAAAACCCAAAAATTTATCAAGAATCTCAAAGATACAACATAATATATAATTAAAATATCAAATCCATAAAATTAAAACAAAAAACGAATCAATCCAAAAATAATAAAGAATCAATTCATTCTCAATAATTCAACATGACAAAGCTCGGATGCCACTTGTTAGAATTTTCTCTTTCCTGTCTTCCACTACAATCCCATCCACTATTATTACACCCGTTTTAATGTTTGTTTGATGATGATATGATAGCATGATAGATTGGTACATGTTGGAATGATTTTTATGCTCAAGTATGTTGTACTTTTTTGGTCTGGAGCAGAGGTATTGATATTCGTGTTGTAGAAATGATACCTCTGTGATTTTTAAATATACAGGAAGTCAGAATCGTAATTTGGTATTGATACCCTATCACGAGTATCGATACTCAGGGTAATTTTATCGATACTTCTGCAAAGGTATCGATATTTTTTCAGACTTTGATTTTGGACGAGAAACAAAATACTTATTTGGTACCGATTTTGCAAACAATATCAATACCGTACCAGGAAAATATCGATACCCTTATCCTAGTATCGGAACCTACGTGATTGTCTTTTAATTTTTGCTAAGTGGTCCTAATGCATGTTTAATTATTATTATAAGTTTATTTAAAGTATGTTTGGCATGTTCTAATTATGATTAATAAATGTTTGACTGAAAATTCATAAGATCATTGATAAAGAAGATGATTTCTTAATAATGTGACAACTTACTATGAGTATGACCTGATACGGTGGTGTGGCATCCTGATATTCAAGCTCAACGACCAGGACAGGTATAGTGTGTTACACCATGCGTTTGGGAGCAATGGACACTGTTGTCGTTTCTGGCAACAACTCAATACCAAATTCCATTTTTCGATCCAGAGTCAACCCCGACAGTTCCTCGGGAAAAAATCAGGAAATTCTTTTATTGTACGAATACTATCTATAGAAGGATCAACTGTGCTTGCATCCCGCACATAAGCCAGAATCGCTTCACACCCCTCTCGAACCATATTCTCCGTTACCATAGCAGAGATCACATTGGATAAATAATTCCGACTGTAACAGCCTGATTTTGGGCCTAGTCGGAACAGTGATTTTGGGACCACAAATCCGACGAGAAAAATTTTTATTATTATTATATTTTTATGATCTACGATTTCACGAAATGATTTCGTGAAAATTTCGTTCGAAAATTTTGACGTTTGGGCACTCAATTTAGTCAAAAGGACTAAATTGTAAAAAAGTGTAAAAGTTGAGTTCTATATGCTAGAGGTGTCCAATTTTTAAATTTTAAATTGGAGGCCCTTAAATGGTAATTAGACCATTGGTTAAGTTGGTGGACAAAAATGGACATGGTTAGGCATGTTTCCAAAGTTTTTCATTAAGGACATTTTGGTCGTTTAGTTATTTAAATGGATTAAAAACAAAATTGAAAGCCTATTTTTGTCTATCTTCAACCCCTTGGCTGAATTTCACATGAGGAAGACATAGCTAGGGTTTTTTAAGCTTCAAGCTCGATTGTAAGTCCGTTTTAGCCCCGTTTGAAATGTTCTTTACATTTTTGAGATCTTATTTCTACCAATATTTTGAGCTAGGATTTATATTTAAAAATTTACCCATGGATGACATGCATGTATTTTGATGTTTTATGGATAAATATGAATGTTTGGAGTGTGATAAACAACTTTTACTAAGTGATTTTTGATGAAATTGCATAAAAGGACTAGTTAGTAAAAGTTGTAAAATGTGTATAAGTGTGTGATTTAGTGCAAATTGGAGACTGCCCTAGTTATGAAAATGGTTCGGCTAGGCCTAAAATACAAGGAAATTGAATAAAAATTATTTTCTGAGCCTAGGGGTAAAATCGTAATTTTGTGAAACTTTAGGGGTAAAATCGTAAATTTTGCCATAGGATGTTTTTGGGCTAATTTGAATAATTTGAGCCATTAATAAGTCAAATGTGTTATTATAGATCAAGAAAGACGTGGAATCGACCTTGATCGGCGAAAGGAAAAGATATCAGACTAAATTGCAAAATTACTATATTTTGCACCGAGGTAAGTTGGTATGTAAATAATATATTGACTCTTTTTATGTTATTATATTTTGGTTATTATATAATATGTGGCTGCCTATAGAATGATCATTTGATGTAAATTACGAATCGAAATAGACCATGCATGAATTTGTTAGATGTTGGAAAGTGAGGAATTTCCCGGTTGAACCTTCAGAATAGAAATGATACGAACGATCCATTGTGAGAACACATGTGTAGTACTATGTGTAGGCTACTATGTGTTTAAGATGGTTTTAGATCACGTGTGTAGTACTAAGTGCAGGCTACTACGTGTACTAGATAGTTAGGTTGCATGTGTAGTACTAAGTGTAGGCTACTATGCGAACCCGACAACTTCGATCACGTGTGTAGTACTAAGTGCAGGCTAGTACGTGTATCAGATGGTTAGGTCACGTGTATAGTACTAAGTGCAGGCTACTACGTGTACCGGATTGTTGGTCGCATGTGTAGTACTAAGTGCAGGCTGCTATGCGTACCAGATAGCTTCGATTACCAGGTGGCAATATATGCAGGCAACCGTATATCTGTTATTATTCTGATGAGTTCAACGGGAAATCGACTAAGTGAAAATACATGTGAACATGACCATGTGAAGAATAAGTGCAGGTATATGTTTGTGGAAATTTATGAGTAATGTGCTCGATAGTTGAGCAAACTTTCGGTAAGATGGAATGGAGTAAGTGAAATTATGTAAGAGTGAAATTTGTAATAAAATAGTTTTAGACAGCAGCAATTGTGTAACTTCGAAAAATCACAAAAAATCATGGAAATCAAATTACAGGTTGAATAAGATATAAAATTAAATCTTAATGAGTCTACTTTCATATAAAGGAAACGGTGTAAGCATAAGAATACCATATTATGAGATATTTAAATTTTGTGAGACAGGGTCAGAATGATTTTGGAATCCCCTTTCCTGATTTGGGAAAATCATTAAAAATTGTAAAAAAATAATTATGGGTTATAATTTATATGCTTAAAATAATTAATGAGTATATTTTCAAAATAAAGAAACATAAACATCATCCAAATCTTGTATGAGGAGATAACTAATTTTTAGTGAAGAGGGGTCAGAACTATAAGATAGCAAAATAGGGGTGAATTTAAAGAATAAATTGTACTTATTGGCTAGACCAAAAATTCTAAAATTTTTATGGTAAGAATATATGTGAGTTTAGTTTCTGGGAAAATTAGTGGATCTTAGTTTGGAGTTTTGTAGCTCCAGATATAAATAACTTAGTGACTGGGACTAAAAAAAATAGCTTGACCTGAACTTGTGTATATATATTATTATGATTGTTTTATCTTGAGAAATATGTTGATAAATCGTTTACTATTTACGTACTTACTTACTAAGCTTTATGCTTACTCTCTTTACTTTCCTTTGTCTTATAGTATCACCAAGCCAGCTCGGGATTCGAAGATCGTCGGAGATCCAACCACACTATCAATACTTCTTGGTATTTTGAAAACAATATTTTGGATTATGGCATGTATAGAGGACTTGGTTATTTTGTTTTATGTCATAATTAATTTGGCCTAAAATGTTGGCCTTCAATATTTGATAGCTCATTTTGTATATGACCATTGATGTTAATTTATATTGTTCAGGCTATAAGGTATGATGATGCATGATTAAGTATGAAAATTGAATTGTTTTAACTTGGATAAAAAAATCTATGTCATGGTTTCATACGATTGCATGTGTTATGTTCCGGTAATGTCTCATACCCTGTTCTGGAGTAGAACACAGGTAAAGGTCGTTACACCGATGCTCCTTGACCATAACAACCTCTGTACCAAACTCAGACACCAAAGTTACCCTATTCAGTGCACAATCCAAGCAAACTTCGTGTTCATGTTGGATCGCCGGTAAGCCCCGTGGGGTAGCGAAAAAATTATTCTAGTGATCGTCAACCAAGGATCCATGTACAAGGAAAGAACTGAGTTGAAACAAGGGTCGAAAATATGCCTTTCAAAATATGAAAAGTGATGAATGACGTTGTTGCTAGGATCCCTTTCAGAGATGTTGCTTCCAAGCCGCAATAATAACATATCGACCTCTAAGTAATTCACCCAGTCAACGAACGAACAACAAAATTCTCTTGAACATTTTCAGAGAGAATTTTTAGGAACGGCTGCTAGACCTTTTTTTTTCATTTTGTTTTCTTGGTAACCTAACACACTAAGGGATTTATTTCCTTTTATTTAATCTGATATCATATATAAAAAATAAAAACGAGATTATTCTTTTATTATTAGAGAAACAAATGGAAAGTCAGGAAAAAGATTATATTATTTCCAAAAGAATGTCACTTTCCATGTCCTTTTATCTTTTGACCGAAATTATTATTATAACTTTTTATATTAATAATTTCGGTAATATATATAATTAATATTTTGTATGAATCAAATTCATATATTAATTTTATTTATGTTCTCTATTTGTGTACAACAAATTTGTACATATAAAGTGTTTAATATTTAACTATCAAATTAAATTAATTCAACAATTAATTTAATTCATGTGATAGCTAAATACAATACCAAATGTATTTGGATTTTGTTCGCTTCAACTATAAGGTGTGATCCTGTAGGGTATTGTAATGTTGGTAGTAATACTAGAACATTTCTAACATTACAAGCAATGAGTGAAATCTAGCAATGCATCATTGCTACCCAAGTTGCAAGAAGTCATGACTCGATAACCTTTCTGTAATAATCTTCTCATGTATTATATCATTTTATCCTTAATATCTAGACTGGACACAAGTCATGGAATAGTCACACTTGTATAATCCAATCTCATATTTTTTTTTATTTTTCTGAGTAGACTACAATAAACAAATAAGTGAGATATCTCATATCAACTTATTTGAGCATGGCCATGCATTTTTAGTCTCACTCCATCAAGAGGCCTAAAATATTGCTCCCATTATGTAGGAGGGATAAATCTTATCTTGATCAACCATATCCAACTACATGGATTGTGGTATATCCAACATCAATCTTTATAGTACAACCCGTTACAGTATATGTTTAACTGTATCAAAATATACGACTCACGATGTTGAGACAATGATGATCTTAAGTTTAAGGATCATATACATAGTTATCACTATGAGTAATATTTGTAACTATTACATAATAATCCAAGAAATATACTCATGGCAAGTCAGTCTAGTATGTTGTTCTCTAATACATACTCATATATTGATTTTGACATCCCTATGTCAATGACAACATGTTGTAATCAATCAACTATACATTAGTCTCAATGTATTATTATTGTACAAACCCACAATAATACTCGATTAAGAACCCTTTTAAGAATAATCAAATTATTCTTAGGAATTTATTATTAACCAGTTTATTTATATACACAGAAAAGAAACTGAAATAACAATGACAATATCTTATATTAACAAACAAGGTAAAACTAGTATGTGATTATAATTATCTCATGATTGATCTTTGGGCATACTCTAACAATTCAACCAACCAGTCCATTCCCAAAATCATATCAAATTTGTTGAAAGGCAATTCCATTAAGTCGACAAGAAAAATCTCCCCTTGAATTTCTAATATATCTTATTTACAAGTACAGATGATCCTAAAGGGCTAACTACAGTGACAGTGTTTTCAGTTGTCTTTACCCCAATCCCCAGTTTTAAAACCATATCACATGAAATATAAAAATGGGTAGATCCTATATGAATTACTGCAAAATAAGGCACCGAATAAATAGTGAAGGTACCTACAATGATGTCAATCGCATCTCTATCCTATCGGTATCTAGCTGTATAGCCATTTCCTATTAAATCAACCAACAAAGGATTATCGCTTTTAATCACCACTTTATGAAAGCCTTTCTGCCAAGCAAGGAAGAGTCCTTCATAATCGCTCATTATTTTATTTGAAAAATGCCAGATACACTGACTCTCACGGTAAAGCCAAACATCCAACCTCCACTCAAGTCCCTAACCACTCCTCCAATTGTAAAAATGTGATGTTTTACCAATAGTGTGCCTTCCGTTTTAAGCTTTACCCATCCATTCTTAGGTAGATACCATTTTTCTCGGAGAAAACTGTTGTACATCAGACGATCCTCGCATTTATAATTATTGAGGCTTCGCGTTTAGCATGTCAAAATCATATTAGTTCTATTACTATTTATCTGCTGAAAAATAAAGTCATTCGACTCTTCTAGAGAAGCTTACATGAAATAGATAAAATAAAAAAGTTGTCCATTCTCCATCAGATATAGTGACACATCCTCTATTCATGATATTTCATTCCAGCCAAAATTCTAACAAGTAGCTAAAGAAATGGGTCCAAGCGTAACTTGGTACCACAACCCTCCAAACCTTAGTAACAAACTTACATTCCCTCACAACATGAATTTTTATTTCAACATTCTACCCACATATAACACAATGAGCATTATCATCCATACCACGCTTCACTCTCTCCCCGTTCGTAAGTAGCTGATTCTTTTGAAGTAGCCATAAGAATAGTCTTAGTCTTTGTGGTGCACTAACTTTCCAAACCATCAAGCCATCAATAGGCATAGACATATTTCTTCTTCCAAAAAAATTACTTGTACATTTTAGAGAAAGAGAATCAACTAGCAGATGACCATTGCCATATAATCTGTCAGAGCCTACATCTTGCGAATGCAATAACACTGCTGCAATACAATCAAGAACAAGTAAAGGAAGAAACATCATTAATTGCTGCCAAATCCAACTCCCATCAAATGTGATCAAATCACAAACTCTTAGTGTTTTGTCAATGCATCATCTGGCAATGTGGTGCATTTGAAGTGGCCCAACACCCTTCACCCAAAGATCATTCTAAAAGTTTATTGTCTTCCCATCACCAATAGAACACATGATACCGTTGATGACTTCAGGCCAAAGATTCATGAGATATCACCAAAAATATGAGCAATTAATACAAGCAATCGTCATTGGAATAATTCCCTGCATATTATATTTATTCTGCAAAATCTGAACCCAAAAAGTGTCTGTATTAGCAACAATGTTAGAGCTCAACTTAAGGAGAAAATTTTAATTTTGGTCTTTTACACTTCGAATACGCAATCCTCCTTTCTCAATGAACAGGAACCAATCCTTCCAGCTTACTAAAGTCAACTTTCTTTCAGAGGAAAATGAGCCCCATAAAAAGTTGAGAGCAATTTTTTCAAATTCCTTGCATTTAGATATTGGAATACGAGTAATATTCATAAAATAGTTGGGTATAACAAGAAGTACCGATTTGAAAAGCATGAGCCTGCCTACCATCGAAAGCCTTCGAGCATTCTAACCACTAAGTTTAGCACGAATGTAACATCCCAAAAATCGAGGGTTAGTAGAATCGGGTTTGGGAATCGAGAGAGAGTGGTCATGCCCTAATTTTGGAGATTATCTATGTGTTTTTAGAAATAAATGAAGTATTGGTTTGTTGGAAAGTGTTAGTGAAATGTTCCTTGAAACCCAAGTTCAAATCCCTTCTCTCTTACCATTTTTATTGTTTTGCTAATTTTGTCTCAAACCTTAGTATGTGACATACGTTGTTTCTAAAATAAATATTGTAAAATTATTTCAAAAAAAAGAGGAAATAGCCTAGTGGTTAATTGATAAATGCAAAAGCATGAAAATTAAATTGAGGTCCTAAGTTCGAATCATTTCTCATGCAAAATAACTATTTTTTTTTACAAAATCTTTTGTTTTTAATGTGTGTTTCATCCATACCCTTGTAACCCTAGGTATAAATGTTAATTTTACACAAAATAATCAACCTTTATTCTATTTTTACTCACCCTATTTGTTCCTCCCCTCCCCTCTCCTCCTTGATCTTCAATTTTTTTACCATATCTTTAGATTTACCATCTCTTTCATTTTTTTTTGTCTCAAGATTTGCTAACATCTTCTCCACCATCTTGCTGATATTTTATCTCACTAAAATCAGCCCCAAATCTGAAACCTTGAACTCCAAGATCGATCCCGAACATTGCCAAGAAAGTGCCATTACTGTTTCTCTCAACTAGCTTGTGTAAGATCTCTTCTTTCTTCAATTTGTTGATTAATCTTGTCAATTTAAAACTTAAATTTCCAGATCTGGAATTTAGGGAAATTTTAAATATTTTAAAGGTATTTTTCTAGATTTTTAATGCATCTTTAAATTATTTTTAAGTTAGCCCCAAATTTGGCCACCGAGGGTGGTGGTGCATGCGCCTATGTGCAAGAAAAAGGGTTGTTTTGTTTCTTGGGTCTTGTCCATATTTCTTCCAGAATTAAATTCTATTCTTGAACCCTATTAATTAGCCTTTAATCACATGTTAATTAGGGAGAGACATTCTTGATCAATTAGCCGATCGGATCCCACAAATCGTGAAGCGTAAGTGCAATTAAGGATAACTAGTTTGCTATTTCAACATAGTTGTTAGGTAAAAGTTATGAATTGATTAAATAAAGGAATTTAATGTCGTTTGAAGGATTGAATTTAGGTGCATGGACCATAATCGATCGTAAGGAACGTTAATCAAACCCTGGTGAAAGGTTTGTGTTCCTTACCAAGTGAATTAAGGTAAACGGTGTATAGGTTTAAGACCACACGATTTTTCACACGGACATGTGGACCACACTGCCACCGCACGACCATGTGCTACTGTTATGTTAGGGTACTTTTATTTTCCACATGGCCAAGAACTTTCCACACGGCCTGTCGGATGGCCATGTCTCCCGTGTAGAGTAATTTTAATGTTTACCACACAACCAAAGTTTGTTACACGACCGTGTGACCTCTGTTTTATAGTATTGCCAAGAATTTATGAATTTTGTAGTTTAGTCTCTATATAGTCAGTAACACCCCAAACTCGGCCTAGACGTTATGGCCGAATATGGTGATGTCACATGAAAGAGTGTTTGAAAACTAAGTTCCTACGATAAAAACCATTTCCATTTAGTTACTATACTTAACTCCTATTAATTCCAAAATCCTTACTCATTTAATCAATTATTTCAAACCTTTTTCATTGCGGAACCTTTTAAAAGTTGTTTTGAGGAAATCGTGTATTTAGAGAAAACTTTGCCTTTTTGAAAACTGAGTTTTTAAATGTCTAGTAGTTATAAATCCATAAAAATAAATAATAACCCAATTTAAGTAAAAGTCCCAGAAAGTCTGCAATATACATCAAAGATTAACCTAGAAAATAATTAAGAATTAAATACCCAAATTTAAAGTCTAATAGTTTAAATACGTGTGGCAACTGTTAAGTACTCCGCTGCACCGATCCTTCAAGTTTAGGGGTTACCTGTGCATATTTAAACCAATGGGTGAGTTTACAAAAACTCAGTGTGTAATCCTCATATAGAACAAGCAGACAAAAAGCAATCACAATATGGGCTTAAACCCTTTCAGTACCAAATTCAGTTCTAGTTAGGGCCTTAGCCCGTTTCAGTACAGAAGTAATCATGCATTTGGGCCTTGGCTCATTACAAAATCAGTAATCAGTACAGTAGCAGATATACAGTCACAAAATCCTACCCAACCAACCTCTACACACCATCTCCATCCAACCCTACACTCCGTGTGGGGATATAATCAACCCACCCATCCCTTCATTCTAAAAAGTACCGAATGCGGCACTAAACAGTGGTTTGCATCTGAGCTGCTAGTAAATTAGGCCGAGGCCTTTCAGTATACTTCCTCCAAACAATACCAACCCCATCCCAATGCAATGCAACATAAAGTTATGACATGCTATCTCATGGTAACCGTACATACAATATCAGTTCAGTGAAATATCATCATGCTCAGTAACACATATACCTATATCAGTCAATCAGTCAATCGGTCATTTCATTCAATTAGGGGTCTAGGTAAACTTACCGACCCTACAGTAGGTTCACAGTCGTCTTGGGTGACCCGTGCAACCTTAACAACAAATCTGTGAGAATCGACTCACACACCCATGTTGTCTGCCCGTGTGGGCCCACACGGCCCAAATTGGCCTTGGCCATGTGGATCACATGGCCTGGCCCAGAACCCCAGCGCCCGTGTGGATTACCCGTGTGGGCCCACACGGCCCAGTTTGGCCTTAGTTCTGTGGATCACACGGCCTGGCCTAGAACCCCACACACCTGTGTGGATTACTCGTGTGGCCCACACGGCCCAAATCAATCGAGCCCGTGTGTCGTACATGGCTCACCTGGCCATCACATGGCTGTGTTTGATGTGCATGACTTGACTCGTTGATCACATGCCCATGTTCCATCACACGGGAGACCACACGCCCATATGGCGTGGATAGTAAGCTTTTTGACTTTTTGCCAAACCTTATTTTTTGCGTTTCAAGTACACACATAGTTTTGATTGATGCTAAAATGATCCCCGAGCACTCCAGAACCTATAATTAACTAATAACAACACTCAATTTCAATATTATCATCAAAACCTTTAATGGAAAAATTCTTCAAACGGGAACTCACGATATCACTCACGCCTTTGCAACTTACCGGTAATGAGCAGGAACCTTAACGCTAAAATGCCTTAGGAACACTGACAGAAACTTGTCCTTCTCCTAAACTGAGAGACCAAAACAAAACCCCCATTCAGAAACCAACCACAAAACCTTAAAAAATGGCAGAAATTATACTTACCAAATGAGCGGAACAACATTGACCCAAAAAGGAAACAATAAGAAAGCCGGAAAGAAGAGGGGAAAACAGAGAAGAATTTCGGCAGACTAAGAGGAAAATGAGACATCAAAACTAGAAGAAAATTTCTGAGGATTTCAAAAAAATAAAATAAAATAAAAGATAACAAAATCCCCCCTCAATCCCACTAATTCACTACTAACTGGTAACTACCCACTCCACTGACTTTTAACTCCATCCAAACATTCATTGCCAACCGAAACAAAAATTAATACCTACACTCGCGCCTGGATTCGAACACAGGACCTCCAACATCCCAACACTCCACTAACCACCAGACCAGGAAGCCCATTCTGATATGATTCTACAATTACTTAAACTTAAGCCCTCTAGGCCAGGTTAAGGCTTTATTCATAAAAATACAAAATTTTTCTCAAGACAAGGCTTGAACTTGGGACCTCTCACACACACCCAGATCACTTAACCACTGAAGCAGACAGATATTTGTGTCATATTTTAACAGAACACAAACATGAATTTTTTGGGGTATTACATAGTCCCCAAATTGTTTTTAGAGTTATATTTCATCCAATTGAGTCCATGATAATATGAATATTTTGGAATCCATGATCTAATTGACTGAATTATTACTGTTATATGCATGATTTGTGAACGATACATGCCTACTAGCACTATATTTCTAATAAATTGTAACTGTTATTTCAGCCATTGTATTATTGATTGCATGACCAGCATGCCTACTGTTATTGTTGAATCGAACACATGTTAAGCATGTATAATATTTATCTCTTGTTTTATTACAAGCATAACATATTGCATTGTATGGGATGGGACGATATGAACGGAGGAAGTACTACCAGTTTAATAATCTGCAAACACTGGTGGTTCATCCACAACTTACTAGTAGCTTGCTTGCAAACTTTTTATCTTAAAATACTGGTGCTTTATCCATAATTTTTATTGGTAGTTTATCTACAAATTACTGGTGGTTTATCCACAAACACAGTGTGTAGGGACAAATGAGTACTGGGAGCTCTTATTGTGGTGTGTAGTGGAGTTGTATGGGATCTTTTTTGATAAATTGAAACTACATCTCCATTCATGAGCATGTACATACATAAACTACAAATTCTAAGATATTATATTGATGAATTGATCTGAAAAACTAATACTCTGAATTGCTATTTGATCATGGTCATTCCATACATTGTTATTTAGTATGTTTTATCTATTATTTGCACTAATTTTCTTGTGATTGAACCCACACTGAGCTTCATAAGATCACTCCCCCTTTATTTTCACCTTTACAGATAACCCACTAGGTTAGGACGCGAACTCGGCATTCGAAAAATCTTGACTCGGATTATTTTTTTCGTCAAAGTATTTTAGATTTATTATTTGTAATTTCTGTTATTCAGAGACTATATTGTTGTATTCTTAAACTGTGGCATAAGACTTAGGTTTGGGTTTATATAGCATGCATAACATTTAATTTTATTTTAGGATGTTGAAATATGGATTTTAATTATTTATGCATGAAATTGGTTTTCATTAAAACTATGTTAGATATCATTTTGGATTTGAAAATCATATAAATTTGAAAAACACTTTTTGCAAAATTAATCATTAAGATCAACCGGTTTTTGAAAGATATTGTACCTATTGAAAATACACTATGTTTTCTATTATAATAAACAAATGTATTAAAGAGACTGTATTTATAACCTCTGATAGTTGTACTGGGCCATTTAAGTGGCCAACGTAATCTTCCGAATTTAGTTTTAATGTCTAGGCTGGGTTGGGGAGGTTGCAATTCAAATCTTTTATCTTTCTTAGTTTTAAATTAACTTTTTCCAAACAATAAAAATAAAAGCACCATGAAAGAGAGGGTAATTAGCAAAAAAATGTCATTTTTAAAACTTAATTAGCAAATTAGGCCATTGTTTCCCCAAATTTAGGAAAATAGGTCAATTTTGGAGGGAGAAACAGAAAACATGTCTGGCAGGACATGTTTTCATCCAACGGTACTTTTTGGTAAAAAAATCCAACGATTTAATTTCCAACGTTTTTTTTTCAAATGACTAGAATTTTTTTTCTAACGACTAGTTTATTTCCTATATATACCCAACTCATTTTCTTTCTTTTTCATTCGAATTCTATTCTCTCAATTCTCTCAGTCCTATTCATCTATTCTTTCAACTATTTTATTCTCCATTTTTCATTCAATTTCTCTCAAATTCTTCTTCTCTTAATTTTATATTTCGTAATTTCTTTGATTTTTTTTTGTTTTATAACTTTAAAAATGTCAATGCCTCTTATTCGTTTGGATCACAAACATATTTTTGGCGTCCAATTAGAAATGGTAAGAAAATATAATTAATTTTTTTATTTTAATTAATATAATTATTAATTTGTTAACATTATTAATTTTATAATTCTTTTATGTTAATATAATCAGTCTGAAGATCGGATTATCAAGACGTACATACCCAATTTAAGTGTGAGGGCATTGCGTGTTATTGAACAACTCTTGAAAGAGGTAGGATTCTTGCACATGTCTCGTTTGCTCGAGGGGACTAAATTGGAGTTTGCACTTATTAATGCTTTGGTGGAAAGATGGAGAGTCAAGACACACGTATTCCATCTTTCGTGCAGTGAGTGCATAATTAAATTCGAGGATATAGCATTACAACTTGGTTTACCGGTTGATAGGGCAGTCGTTACGGGCGTAGTGGACGTTGGCGATTGGAGCACAATTTGTGACCAACTATTTGGCAAGGTGCCAGACAAGTTTAGTGGTAGCCAGATATAAATGAATTGGTTAGAAGACAATTTCTCATATATCAAAAACTCTACTAGTGTTATTGAAAGACAACAATACATGCAAGCATTCATACTGAGATTAGTTAGAAGTCCTCTAATGTCATATAAATCTGAAAATCTGGTACAGTTAAGGTGGCTCTTACAACTAGTCGACTTAAAAAAAATAGGGTGGCTCAATTGGGGATCAGCTATGTTGGCAACATTTTACCGAGAGATGTGTCGGGCAACGGAAGCACAAAAAATTAAAATTAGTGGTTTCATACTCCTTCAATCATGGTGATAATACTCTGGAAAGACATATTTTTATGTATTAATTACATATTTATTTTGAGTATGATCCTGCTAATTTGAGCTATTTATGGCTTTTTTTCTTGTAGGGATTAAATTGAAGGCAAAAAGAAATTCAAGGGCAAAAAGCATGAATTTGAAGCAAAATGGGCCAACATGCGAAATAGGAAAGAAGTGCGTGCAAAAAATACAAAGTGTGGAAGACTTGGGGGCAACTGTTCAAAGAAGAGATTTTACAAACACAAGACTCTATTTAAATTTGAATTATATTAGGATTATTGTTAAGATTATTACTTAGATTTAATTTTAGCTTTTATCTTTATTTATCTTTTAGAATTTAAATAGGAACAAAATAGGTCTTCTAAGTACTATAAATAGGGGATGGAGTGACACAAATTGGACTGAATTTTTCTGTAAAATCTTCGTCTCCCTAAATCTCTTGGCTTTTGTTCCTTCTATTTATTCAATAAAATTCCATTTTATCAAAGTTATTTCTTTTTCCCAAAAAGCATGAGCCACTAAATTCATCTAGCCAAAGGTTGTCAAGGTTCCCCAAAAAGGGTTCATGAGGCTTAGAATCCGCACTTAGCCTTCTCAACAAATATTCATCGTTACTCCGCACTACAGGACTGATGCTTCCATCCATGTCCCTTCAAAAGTGATCTTTTTATCTTGTGCAAAGGCGGCCGCTTTGTATTTTTTGGGAAGTTTGCACAGCCGGTTCGTTAGCTTACTACGTCAGTGGTTGTCGAGCCCAAGAGATAAAATGGCGTGGCATTCGCCATTGAGAAGTGATGATCTAGTGTAAGACAGTCCCACAAAAGTGATGGTTGGCTAAAGTGAGGTTCCTCTATATCATAAGTCTAAAATCTAAGTGGATTTGGTAGTTGTAAGCATCCTCTTCCACTATAACTGGCTTATTCTGTCATGAGAAAGATCATCTAAAGCCTAAGGTTGAACCCAAGGAAGATCGAGATAACCAGAAGCTGAAATCTCTCAATCCAAGAATCTCTTTTCTCGAATTTGTTTATTTTTACAATTTCAATTTCAATTTACACAACCTCAATTCATCCATATTTTTATTCTATTTTTTATTTTTTTCAGGTACGTCATTTTTCTTGGGCACGACTCTGCCCGGGATCTCAAGGAACAAGAATTTGTACAAATCTAGTCCCTGAGGATTTGATCTACTTCCCTTATACTATTCTTGTCATTATTTTATAGGGATAGCATATTTTTGGTGCTCTCAATGACGCTTCACATGGACATGGTATTGCCTACCATTTTACATCCCTAAGTAAACGACCCTTATGAATTGCCGCTCGTAATAAGGTAAAATTCATTTAATAATATAGTTATCATAATAATTTTTATTAAATTTTTTAAATAACATATTATTTGAATATGTGGAACAATGACGCGAGTCATGTAGGTATACCGAACAAGCTCAAAGATATTCGACTATTTTTAGATCAACAATCAGAAGCAGAGGTTAGTTTTTAAATTTTTCAAGTATATAATATTTACGTAAGGATTTGTAATTTAATATCAGGTACATAATAAAATATATAATTTCATACTGTAATTTGAATGGATGTCATACTTTGATCCGAGAATTCAAGAATGCATCCCAGCCGAATTTTTGGCGAATCGCAATATTTGGCATGTCAAAGTGCCAATGATAATTTTTGTAACAGTCAAAATGCATGAATCTAATCGATTGATGCGTCAGTTCAGGTTTATGCAAAGTATTTCGTCGTCCCCCTAGGAGTTCAATGAACTTCACAAGATAGACTTGCGGGCGAGAACCAGTGATGATTGACCTATATTCCATTCCAAATATATCAACATTTGGGAATATAGGTACGATTTCATATCTATATGCGAACCAATTGTCCGACAGGATTTAGCGATCTCTTCGGATTACATGACATGGTTTAGAATTCACGGTAAGTCATATCTATTGCCAGGGGAGGAAAGGAGTAGGCAAGGGTGTCATAGAAGGCCAAGACGACCCCATATAAGGTCGCGATCAAGAGTACATGCGTCGAGTTCATCATCAGCTCCAACCTCACATGAGGCACTAATGAATGCACTACCTCCTAGTTAGTATGTTTCATATTTTTCTAGTGTTTTCACTAACCCCATATTTTTTACACAAGCACTACATTATGCACCATCATACCATGCATCAACTTCTCCAGGTATATTTTTTGCACCACCTCCATCCTCAAGACCATATTACATGCCACTGCCAACGACAACACCATGTATTGACCATTGCTTATAATTCCAATGTTTTATCCACAACTGGATTATTCGACACCCACTGTAGCAAAACTTACTTTTAGCGGCCTTTTTTTAGGCCCATAGCGGCACTTTTAAGCGCCACTAAAACTATTTGCAGCGCTTTTACAAGCGCCACAAAAAACGACGCTAACATTTTATGGCGTTTATGAAAAAAAACGCCGCTATAGAACAAGACCTTTAACGGCGTTTTTCCCACAAACGCCACTAAAGAACATGACCTTTAATGGCACTTTCCCAAAAACGCCGCTAAAGAACATAACCTCTAGCGACGCTTTCCCAAAAACGCCACTAAAGAACATGACCTTTAAAAAAATTATTTTAATTTAATATTTATTATTTATTTCTATGATAAATATTATATTATGTTTAACTTTTGAAATTTGAACTTTAAACTATATACTTTTAAGGATAAATAAAAAATATAAATTAAATTAAATTTTCTATTAAAATTTTAACTTTAAAACTAAATATAAAAATTAATGAATTTAAATTTAATACATAAACATTGATTCAATATGTAATTTAATAAAAAAAAAAACCACACAAAGTATTATTATTTCTAAAACAAAATTCATCCTGGTGAGAAAAGAATGCCAAATCATCATCACCTCTCATTAATCAAAGGAAAAAGATCAGAAAAGAAGAAGAAACAATATACAACAGAGGGCTGGTTCAAGCTTATATGAAGCCAAAGTATTGCAATGCCTGCATATAACTTAGAGAAGTCCTTTGATGCTTTCAATTAAACTGCCAGAGAATCCAAAACACCGGAACAGAAAGCCAAAGTTTGCACCTGTAAGCCAAAGTCAAGCCAGTAAGGAAATCACTTATACGACCCTCAAAGCCACATATGTCAAAGCACATTATCTGATCTCTTTGAATTATGATATAGAAAGATAATCTTTTAATAATGCCACCATAATGCAAGAATTTGAATTTGTTTCGACAAAAGTCATTGATCATGTAATTAATCATGTGCCTTTGCATGTACAGGCATTGCATCTAAAACCTACATAGTTTAAATAAAAAATATCACCAAATCCATGGCCTATCCTCAAACAATCTATTATTTAGATACGTAAACAAGTCAAACAGAAAGCAACTCATGGCAAAGCATTTTCCTGATCCACTATGTTAGTTGTTTTTATCTTCATTTCTTCCCTGAGTTCAACTTTAAACCTCAAAATTAGATGTACACAAAATTTTCCTTGTGAAGTTGAGAAACCAATCACCACATTACTTTGGTAACAATCTGATTAATTTGAATATCCTTTAACTCTTGCATGAAAGATGATATTTTACCTTTGGTTATTTATGATAATAATATGCATCTCTTCACGTGAACACCAATAAAATCACAAAAAATTCTTCCTAATGGAAGAAAGAAAGATAAAGAGTTTCAATTTGAAGTCATAACAAACCTTATTACATGCGTCAATGGACTTTCTGCATTCTGCCATTTTGAGGAAGCACGTAGCTACATTCAGATGTAAAGAATTCTTTATGCAATAAATTAGGAAGTAGAAATTAATAGTATCTAGAAACAGCTATCTAATATCATGTACTGACTAATAGATCAAAGAACAAGATAAATTCTTTCAGTTACCACGACGCAGTAAGAAACTTACTCTTGTGTCTAAAAACACTTTTCCTTCCTCATCCGTTTGTGGATTAACATGATTGAACTCTCGAAGCACCTATAAATAAAGTAACACATGGAATTGAGCTACATATGAACTTCAATGTACCACAGTAGAAAACACTTTCACTGATTTCATATGAACATCTACTAAATAAAGTGTATTTAGGCTTACCCTAAATTACTCTCGAATAAAAAAATACCACAACATTAATTATCAAGCAATCCCAACCAAAGCAGTTCATCCTGCATACCAAAGCCAGAGTTACTACTTTATCTTATGTAAGTGTTATTTCACAATATCAGTCATTTGCAATCAATCTTTAAAACATGGCTCGGTTATGCAATTGTTAGACAGCATCCTGGTAAAAAAGAAAAAACATTGTTACATTAGCAATCAATCATTATTGAAGAGAAAAAAAAAAGTGAAAATCTTGTGATTAGCAATTTATTAGCAATGAATCATTATTGAAGTGGGGTGGCTTAGATAAGAAAAACTATGGAATATATTTGTCTCATATCGCATCATATAAGGCATAACATCTGTTAAAATAAAGTTGACACCTAAATGAAAGCGACAGCAGCAACAATGGTGAAAAAACCCAGCAGAGAGGGCTGCTGTCATGCTAAAATTAGAGGTGATCTAAAAGGCATAGAAAAACAAATGTAAAATTTCTTTGTATTAAGTTACTTAGTCCCATATTCCAATAAATACATCCATCCATGACAAAGAAACAAGAAACTGACCTGTAAAGGAAGCATTGCTAAGTCCTGCATTAATTAAAGATAGAACCATAAAATTAGCTTAATTCTGCTGGGCAAAATTGCCAAAGATCAGATGATTAACATTTCCAAATACCCGATTTCCATCTTTAATAAAAATGGAAACTTGGAACTTTGCAGGGCAAGTAGCATAGAGAATGCTAATACAAAGCAACAAATATAATAGAAAGAAAGGCTAACAACAGCTTGCCATGCATATAAGCATTCATAAAACAGGCATGAGTTTCAACTTTTAATAATTAGCTGCATAACTACCAAGCAAAACCCCACAGCCAAGGATATGGTGTTCTATTAATTGACAACAGAAACAACATTGATAAAAATGCTAAGTGAAAATATTATGCCTTTGGGGGAAAATTCACACGAAGAATAAATGCTTCCTAGAATTAACAAAGGAGTAATGGGTTATCATAATATTGCAAAACTCATCTATTGTAAATTAAAATTAGGCAGTAACTAATTGAAAATTCAGTGAACAAAAAAAGAGCATTAACCTACTAGTTAATGATATTACTTCTCTTTATATTAAAATGATTTAAACTTGACTATATAAAAATTTAAAATATTTAATATTCATTTTTATCTTAAATAAGAATATTGGCCAAAGAAAATAACACAAGGAGCATTAACCTACTAATTAATGATATTATTTCTCTTTAAATTAAAAAAAGTAATATTAATATATAATCTTTTTCATCACAGTCATCTAAAACTTGTACCAGAAAATTATTATCTGAATTTGAGAGCTTATATATATACAATAATATATGTCTTTCCACTAACTTATAGAAGCATCACATTTTTCAATTCCATGATCCACCGAACACCAATAATTCCTTGTCATATTGTAATAACTCCATGTCCATCATTATACCTTTATCAAAACTCACCAGTGAAAAATGAATAAAAAACCAGTAAAAACCAGGAAAGATGTTTCCAAGCCTTGCCGTCCATGTATGCATGCTGATGTAGGACATGGGTCTATGTGACATGGATTGATATCATCTATATGTACTATCCTTTTCCTCCACTGGTTCTTTCCCTGCACGCCACTTTGCCTTCATCATGCACTACTTTGAAACATTTATATGACGTACTACCATTACAAAAAATAAAAACAAAGATGTTAACATATAGGAACAAGCAAGTTCTTGCCCAGTAAACGGTTCCTGTTTTTGTCTTTGTATACGACAGTATCATTTTGAATGTAATTCTGGGTGTTAATTACTTTTTTTTCCTTATATAATGAATATAATCATTTTGAAGATTGGCATAAATTTCACATCATATATATATATATATATATATGTTCACACGACTACTTTGGAATCCTTGAAGAAGATAAAAGTACAATATATATTCTTTCTTATATGTCAATTATGCTACAGCTCAAGAATAAATGAACAAAACCTGTAAACATTTCAAAACAACTTTAACAAGAACTTGTAGTGAAATACAAAGAACCTGGTTCAATGTTCTGCCACAGTTCTATTGTGATTTAAAATTCAAAAATTTGCGGGTGGGTTCGTCAATCTTTCATCGAAATGAGTGTGTGGGAGTGGGAGCGGGAATGTGAATGGGAACGAAGTAGCAAACTGTTATGGCAACAACAACAACGCTAAGGAACAAAAAATCCACTGATTGCTAGTGCTAATTAATAAAAACAACAAACACATAAAACCTGACTTACTGTTCATAGAATACTGGATGAAGTTCTGCAAGAAATTTCTCCTTTCCACAAGGAATTCCTCTGCAACTACAGACGAAGTTTTCAACTTCCTTTTCCCTTTATCTTCTTCGCCCTTGTAATACCCATCGCCCCATCCAAGTACAGCAGAGCCAAAGTAATTGTAGGAGGACTGCCAGAAAATAGCGTAAGTCCAACACTGGCGCTGCTAGAGAGTTTCTTGATTGAAAAGAGCAACGGAGGGGTGAGATTGAGGGTGTTTTGAGGATACTGATTTTAGGGTGAAAAATTAGGGGTTTCAGAGGGGGAAATTTTGGGATAAAAAGGTGCTTTTTTTTAAGTGAAATGATTTTTTTGCGGCATTTTTTATAAAAAAAAATAAACATCGTCCATTTTGCTTTGCTAAAAATTCTTTATTTGGTCTACTAAAAATTATTAGTTAAGTAATTTTATAAAATATTTATTATTACTATTTTTTATAAATTGGTTTTTACAAATTAAAAAACCAAGTACTCTCAAAATAAATATCGTATATTTTAATAAGAAAACAAATGATTAAATTGTTGCAATTAATTATTAAGTTAGAATTATCCAATGTAAGAAATCGATCTCTCACATATCAAATTTCTATTAAAGATTGAGAAGTTAGTCATGATTTTATATTATTCTTTTCTGATCTAATCTCCATTTTACTAGAGATATTTCTTCCTAACTAAAATATAATTATTTTGCTAGATGTTCGATGTGGAATGATTTTAGTTTTTGTATTTTATTTTTATTTGTTATAGTTTGTGTCGAAACCATTTTTAAATCGAGTTTTGGAAAATGGGAATCGACTTTAAGAAAAACGAAAACGAGAGTCGCCACCAATCTTTTTAGGTGTGATTGGATCACCTTATAAAATATTTTGTTTTAAAACATTAATTTTGGTCTACGAAAGTCGAGAAAATGGAATCGAGAGTCGGTTACGTACGATGAAGGGTTAGCACCCTCGTAACGCCCAAAAATTGGTACCTAATTGATTATCAAGTGTCTTTAATGTCGGAAATTTGAAAGTTTTAAGATGCAATCCTCTTTAGAATATTTTAATTTTGAAAATTAGGGTTAACTTGTTTCAAACGAGTCAAAACATCATATCCAGTAAGTTAGAAAGCAATATTTTTTAGACATTCGAAGCTAAGCTAGCCCTTTTGAAAATCCCTATCTTACAACGACAAAACGCCATATCCAGTAAGTTAAGACACAACGCTTTGAAATTTCAAGACAGTTACTCGTATTTTGAAAACCTTAAGACCTAGAAGGGTGCTTGACTATTCGAACTCAACTGGAAAAGTTGCAACCCAGTAAGTTAGGGCACTATCTTTCTCGAAGTTTTCAAATACCAAGCATTGCCTTTTTATTTAAAAATTTTGGAATCTCATTTTTTATTGATGTATGAAGAATCATATAAAATAGAATATTGCAATAATAAGCAAATAAAACATGCATTTAAACTAAAAGAAAAACATAATACATGCAAAAATTATACAACAATATATATCATAAAATAGCACATAAAAGAAATAATTAAACATAGCATATAAAAAAATGAACCTATGCACAAATAAGATAAATGACACACACTAAAAAAAATGAATAAATAGAACATTTAAAAATTATAAAAATATAATGCAATAGTTCAAAATACATGAAATGATAATATAATATATATACATGCATAGAAAATATATATTTGAAAATAAACTATATAAAAAGGTTAAATATTATAATATATAAAATACATAATCAAATGTATAAAAGATAGGAATAAATATACATATTTGAAAAATGAAGAAATTAAAATAAAAAAAGGTTGAAAAACTAAGATAGACAAAGAATAAAATAAGAACAAACTATAGAGAGAGTAAGAATGCAAGAGGGAGAGAAATTTGAGTTAATGCTCTCAAGAATTCTTATTGCTTCCCAAAAATCAAGTGATTTACAATGAAGGGAGAGGCCTCTATTTATAGTTGAGCCTCCCAAATCCAACGGTTCAGATCAACTACATCAACAGTTAAGATTAAAGGATATCTACAAATTAAATCTCCAAGATTACAAGATCATATCTTCAAGATTGCATATCATATCTAAGATTGTATCATATCTAAGATTGCATATCACATCTAAGATTGCATATCATTGAAGATTATATTCCATATGAATCAAGCTTGTAGATGGACCTTAAATCTTTTCAAGTAATGGGCCATTCCGGTCGGGCCAAATTATATTTGTAATTCTGGACTGAACTTCGACTTCATTTTTTTTTTGGGTTTATTATTTTTGTTTTTGGACTTATTTCTGGGCCCGGGCAAAATTGAGTGTCTACAGCTGCCCCTCTTTGCTCATTGCTGTGTAACAGGAATAGAACAAAGACTGTAAAAGGACCAATTTTGCCCGAGCTTGCCGAGTCTTGAGTTCTTGATCATTGATCTTCTTTAAATGGCCTCTTGACGGCTTCAATCTGCTTCACTACAACTCAGGAAGGCGATATCTGCTATCTTTGATCTGTTCCCCATCTAATACAGAGACGCCAAATCTGTTATCTTGGATCTGCTTCTATGTAGGTCAGATCTGCTATGTCTTCGATCTGTTCTCCGTCGAATATGGAGATGCCAAATCTGTTTCTTCGTTTTGTTCTCTGACAATACAGAGATGCTTTATCTTGGATCTGCTTCAGCGTGAACACCTAAAGGCCAGATCTTCTATACTTTAACCTGTTACCCTACTACTTAGGGAGTTAAGGCGCATCTTCGATCTGCTCCACTACTGCTTAAGGAGATAAGATCTGTAATTTTAGCCTGTTACCCTACTGCTTAGGGGATTAAGGCGGGTCTTCGATCTACTCCACTATTGCTTAGGGAGATAAGATCTGCAAATTTAACCTGTTACCCTACTGCTTAGGGGATTAAGGCGAGTCGTCGTCGATCTGCTCCGCTACTGCTTAGAGAGATAAGATCTGCGAACCTGTTACCCTACTGCTTAGGGGATTAAGACGAGTCTTCGAACTGCTCCACTGCTTAGGGAGATAAGATCACCTATTACCCTACCGCTTAGGGGATTAAGGTGAGTCTTCGATTTGCTCCACTACTGCTTAGGGAGATAAGATCTGCAAATTTAACTTTGTTACCTACTTTGCTTGGGGGATTAAGGTGAGTCTTCGATCTGCTCCACTCACCGCTAGGGAGATAAGATTTGCAAATTTAACTGTTACCCTACCGCTTAGGGGATTAAGGCGAGTCTTCGATCCGCTCCCACTCATGCTTAGGAGATAAGATCTGCAAATTTAACTCATACCCTCACTGCTTGGGGATTAAGGCGAGTCTTCGATCTGTCACCCTCACTTGCTTAGGGGATTAAGGCAAATCTTCGATCTGCTCCACTCTTCGCTTAGGAGATAAGATCTGCAAATTTAACTGTTACCCTACGCTTATGGGATTAAGGCGAGTCTTCGATCTGCTCCGCTCACTCGCTTAGGAGATAAGATCTGCAGATTTAAGTCATTACCCTCTCCGCTTGGGGATTAAGGCGAGTCTTCGATCTGCTCCACTACTGCTTAGGGAGATAAGATCTGCAAATTTAACTTGTTACCCTACTGCTTAGGGGATTAAGGCGAGTCTTCGATCTGCTCCACTACTTCTTAGGGAGATAAGATCTACAAATTTAACCTGTTACCCTACTGCTTATGGGATTAAGGCGCTGAATTTTGTAATTTTCAATCAATCTTGCTACATTGTCCACTACGGAATCCACCTGTAGAATTGATTTCCTGGAATTTATGCTTATGCCAAATAATTAAGATGCCATGATCGAAATGAGTCAAATGCTCCTAATTAGACATATTATGTTGCAAAATGTTTATGAAAATAACTCCTATTTCGGACGTCATCACTCATTCATCTATCGAGCTTTCTACCTCGTTCTTCTCGACATATCAATCATACTCTATTCGTATGCCTTGAATCTTCTCCATCAATTTGGTCTATCGTACCATTCCCCAAATGTTACGACCCACTGAAGATGTTTATAAAATGATCCTTTCTTAAGATCAATATTGCTTAAAACGTCCAACCACCTTTTGGACTGAAGAAGAAAATCTCTCGAGTATCTCCAACCCATATATATGGGAATTCCTTAAACAATTGTCTTGTTTCAGTTTCTTGTATTATCTAGAAATTACCAGAGTAATATGCAAAACTTCGTTTGTGAAGATACTTTAGTTCATCTATCATTATTTCAATGCAACATGCTTTATGAATAATGGGAGACAAATAAATTGATCTTGAGGATAATTAGATTTGGACAAATTATTGGAAGGAATACAAAAAGATTAACATGAGAACATATCTTTGCGAAGAAAAAGAATCCAAAGATAGTAAATAGGACAGAAATCAGATGCCCTAGATATCGCCGCTTGAGCGTCTATACACCAGCTCCATGAAGACTTTCTTGAGCTCAACATGTGTTTAAAAGATCCAAAATAATTCGTTGATGCCTCGATATGTAACATACTTCACTTCTCGTCGAATCTGGTATAGCAAGGTCACTGCATGACTTTCCAAATTTGAGCTGCCCTTTGCGGGTTTTCACCTTGGCCTCTCCATTTTTTCTTTTTTCTTTTTTATCTTTTTTATTTTTCTTTTTTTCCCTTTTTATTTTATTTTTTCCTTTTTTTTTTTTTTGAAATAGAAGTCCCAAAGTGCCCTTTGTGGGTTTTCACCTTGGTTTCCCTTCTCCTTCAGACAAAGTACTACTTGACCGAGTCTGAATTCACTGGATCAGATAAATTCTTCCTATCTATTTCTTGTCAAAATCAGTGCACCTCTAGAGAAAGCCCTCTTCGCAACATATGGCCCTTCCCAATTCGGCATCCTTTTGCATGGGAAGGATCTTTTTCAGCACAAGGTTTCCTTTATGAAATTCTTTTGGACGAACCTTCTTTGTTATAAGTCTGTGTCATCCATTCTTGGTACATTTGCTTAGGATGAATACTTTCAAGTTAAGTTTACTAGAGGTATTCAATTCTTGACTCCATCAAAGCTTGGAGGAAAAATCTTGATTCATAAACCCATGAGAAAGGAATCGCCCAAAGAGCGATCCGGCCGTTGTTTGTCAAACCCTACAAAAAGATGGTTCAATGATTCTCAGCAGACAAGAATGAAGTTGCTGACTTTATCTTTCAACCTGAAAAGTTGAGGTACAGAGATTATTCCCGGAGCAAACATCCCACCATGACTCGATGATGTTTCTGAAGCATCCCTAATCTTCATAAATTGCCCCCAACTGTGAAGCTGCCAAATGAGCGTAGCAAATAGGAGCCACAACAAATATGGTTGTGGTGCTCCTTTGATACATATAGGATAGAGAATGAACAAACTCTTGCAGATCATCAGCCGAAAACCCAGCCTGGTCTAAGAGAACATGATAGTGGGTCTACCTCGTGATTCCAATCATTCCAGCATGGGTACCAAGGTAAAATCATTGTTCTTTGGATGGCATACTTTGTTGTCAATGACAGTACTATGTAGCACATTGTCAGGAGATCCCTGCTGAAAAAACTTGGTATGATGGTTTTTCGTACAATAATAACAACAATCTTTAGGGTTCCACTTCTCGTCAAGGAACTAGCAAGCCTCAATAACTTGATCAAAACTTGATTAAATTGAAACTCACTAACCCCATCCCTGAAAATAATGATTTGATCAGGTTTCCTCTTCCCTGAACTTGTATAAAATTCTAAGAGAGCTTCCTTCATGATACCGTCATCCACTTTGTCAGAAACTGGTTTTGAAGAAAGAATCTATCATTTTAAGCTTCAGAGACTGTGTACGGCCTGATGCCCCATAGCTGGAAATCAATGGCCACCGCCTGGAGCTAACCATCGTAGCTATTGACGGCACATCAGACTGCTCAGGAAAGCCAAACAATGCACCCATTCCAAGGATGATGGTTAGAACCTTTGAAACAACTGGAATTGAAGGTGTTTGCCCCAGCGTAAGCATAGAGAGTAGGCGGTAGTTTCTTATGCCAATTTTTACCAGTCTCGGTCATCTTCTGTAATTTTTTTTTTTATTTCTTTTCTTTTATTTGGGCAACCTTTGTTGTACTGTGGTATGGCGCATTATCTTTGAAAAGACTGCAAACTTTTGGCATGTGCAGTTATATATAGTCTTTTTTTTGTTTTTTTTTTTTTTTGAAATGGATTACTTTTGACTTTGTAATATTGGCATATGAAGCTATCTCCTCCTCTTAATGGAGTAATTGACGTCCACAAAGATGAGTCATTGTCAGCTTGAAACTTTTGACGAGTTAGGGCCCATAACATACATGCCCCATAAGTCTTGACTCCTTTAAATTTGGCATTCATTGTACAACTGATGCGATCCTTTTCCATGGTAGACCAACAGTGCCCCAAAACCTCATGTTTATCCTGGCAATTGCAAATCCTCATGCATGTGTCTTTGGACCACATTTTTGAATTCCCATAATAGTCTCAAAAAGGTTTTGTTTTGTCTCCTCAGCTAATTCCAATTTTGCAACCTTTCCTTCCTCTAAGGCTATATTTCCTACCACCACTTCATGGGGTAAAAACCATTTTCAATAAATTTAGAAACAAGTCACAATTTCTGTCACCTTCAAAATACTGAGATTCTTCTAAACACGTATCGCACTCAAAAGGAACTCTGAATCTGTAGTATCATTGCCCGTGTCATTGATATCTAGGGATCTATGATAGGCACACAAAAGAATGTACTAGGAATAAATGAATTCAAGAATGACTATTTACATGAAATGAAAATTTATAAAGAATGTTAAAGGTCAAAAGAATCAGAATGAAAGAATATTTACTCGGATAAATAATAAAAGTATGTTTTATTAAAAATAAAAATGTCTGAACATAAGCCCACTTCTCAAAAGAAATCTCATTACTCTTAGGCTTTAGAGCAACAAGAGTGTTCTGAATATTACTCCGTAAAATTCCTAAAGATTACAGGAAGTTCTTCTGCAATCCAATTGTTTAAAGAACTTTCAGGTTCGTAAGGGCGAATACCCTCAAGGTTTCGTTGTTCAGTCCCTTCATCATGTATGACATTGATGGGATGATTTTCATTTCCAAACACCTCATTCTCCAGGTAAGCTATCCCTCCTGACACAAAAGTCGAGGATATGTAAGGGAACATCGTTAATTCCCATTCAACTTCTTTTTTACTTAGCCGTGACCCTCTTCTCTCTCTCTCTCTTTTCTTTCTCTTTTTAATAACTTTAACTAATTAGGGTCTTTTTATAATTTTGAATGCAAATGATGCAATGAAATGCTATAAGATGCAAATGAATGCAACAGGTATCGATCTCGATTCAATCTCATTTAGAAAACTTTATTTAGAAAAAGAATATCTTTACATATAAATGGATTACAAATACGCTTTCGCTCTAATGCCTAAATTTTTAACAACAAAACAAACTCTTGGCCACGATCAGATTGTAGCTCATATTGGTGCTCAATATGTCAGCCTGAGTCGTCAATGTCTGTAAATAATCAACTGCCTCCTGAGTTTGAGTTACGACCTCACCTGTGGGGTAATCCGTACAGCTAAGGGCACCTCCTCCAATACCTGTGAAGTTCTTCTGATTATTTTGAGATAGATTAGCAAACAGGTAGGTATCCCGTTCTGCAGTGTGCTACCTTAAAATAATATCCTATATCGTCAATGTTTCTTAAGAGCTTTTAGCTTTCTACCTACGCAGAGCATCCTGCCTCGATACCTTCGCAGCATAGCTAATCTCTAAAGGTCTTTGTATGATACGGTCTTCTTTAATCACTTTCTTTCACGCTTACTTGAGCTATCCAGGCCATCGGCGCTTGCATTTCCATTGTTTCTGATAAGTACAATAGTAAACTCAAGCTTGTTGTTTGCTAGTGGTCCTATAGTAAACGAGCTTTTTACCATCATAGGCAAAATTATTTCTATCCAACTCATTTTTGTAGGTTTCATGCACTCTATCAATCACTTTCCTTCCAATACCCTTACCATCCACATGGCAACCCTCTTCATATGAAAGAAAAATGCTATAATGGTAGAAGTGTCTATCAATACTCCCACACTCACTTTGAATTGCTCATCTATCCTTCTGTCAAGCAAATACTGCAAGTCCCCTTAGTTATTGTAGAACAACTGCTTGGCTTCATTACTCCATTGATCCCATATTTCCTTTAACTCCTGGAGATTATTTTGGGCCACGCTGATGCGAGTGTAACCCCACAATTCTGATGTGTATCCTTTAGCGTTTCCTTTGACCATTTATGGACGTTAACGTTGCCCTCCATTCTATCAAGAAGTACGTTCTCCATAATAAAACTTTCTAACTTAGAAACTGACCGTGAATCGATACCTTTTAAATGCAAAATGACATGCACAAAAGAAAGAAAATAGTCAGTATCATATGATATTAATAAACACAAAGATAACCTAAGTATAATTCTATCTATATTGAGCTCTTACAGTTTTTCTATATGTGGTTTGTTTCTAAAGTTTGAGGTACCCGAACCAGCAGATTCCTCGATCCTCACCCATTATAGGCTCATTTGAATCGAGTTCAGTTCAGGGGAATACATTTCCCTATGGCTACACGGAGATGAAAATATCACGAAACCATAGGTACGGATGTATCCTGAAAGTGATCCACTATCCTGCACGGAGGCGAAAACCTCACGAAGGCGTAGCTTCTCACTCCCACTTAAGGGTGTGACCACAACGGTCATGCAAATGCAATGCGTGTCAAAATATAGCAACACATGCAATAATACAAACACATGTAATGCAAAGAGGATTAAATTTTAAAATTTTTAATTTCTGGCATTAAGACAAGAGATAATCAATTACACGGCTTGACTCTCTTATTAGTCCCCAGTGGAGTCGCCAAGCTGTCGAAACCATTTTTAAATTGAGTTTTGGAAAATGGGAATCGACTTTAAGAAAAACGAAAACGAGAGTCGCCACCAATCTTTTTAGGTGTGATTGGATCACCTTATAAAATGTTTTGTTTTAAAACATTAATTTTGGTCTACGAAAAGTCGAGAAAATGGATTCAGAGTCGATTACGTGCATGCGAGGAAGGGTTAGCACCCTCATAACGCCCAAAAATTGGTACCTAATTGATTATCAAGTGTCTTTAATGTCAGAAATTTGAAAGTTTTAAGATGCAATCCTCTTTAGAATATTTTAATTTTGAAAATTAGGGTTCACTTGTTTCAAACAAGTCAAAACATCACATTCAGTAAGTTAGAAAGCAATATTTTTTAGACATTCGAAGCTAAGCTAGCCCCTTTTGAAAATCCCTATCTTACAACGACAAAACGCCATATCCAGTAAGTTAGGATACAACGCTTTGAAATTTCAAGACAGTTACTCGTATTTTGAAAACCTTAAAACCTAGAAGGGTGCTTGACTATTCGAACTCAACTAGAAAAGTTGCAACCCAGTAAGTTAGGGCACTATCTTTCTCGAAGTTTTCAAATACCAAGCATTGCCTTTTTATTTGAAAATTTTGGAATCTCATTTTTTATTGATGTATGAAGAATCATATAAAATAGAATATTGCAATAATAAGTAAATAAAACATGCATTTAAACTAAAAGAAAAACATAATACATGCAAAAATTATACAACAATATATATCATAAAATAGCACATAAAAGAAATAATTAAACATAGCATATAAAAAAATGAACCTATGCACAAATAAAATAAATGACATACACTAAAAAAAATGAATAAATAGAACATTTAAAAATTATAAAAATATAATGCAATAGTTCAAAATACATGAAATGATAATATAATATATATACATGCATAGAAAATATATATTTGAAAATAAACTATATAAAAAGGTTAAATATTATAATATATAAAATACATAATCAAATGTATAAAAGATAGGAATAAATATACATATTTGAAAAATGAAGAAATTAAAATAAAAAAAGGTTGAAAAACTAAGATAGACGAAGAATAAAATAAGAACAAACCATAGAGAGAGTAAGAACGCAAGAGGGAGAGAAATTTGAGTGAATGCTCTCAAGAATTCTTATTGCTTCCCAAAAATCAAGTGATTTACAATGAAGGAAGAGGCCTCTATTTATAGTTGAGCCTCCCCAAATCCAACGGTACAGATCAACTACATCAACGGTTAAGATTAAAGGATATCTACAAATTAAATCTCCAAGATTACAAGATCATATCTTCAAGATTGCATATCATATCTAAGATTGTATCATATCTAAGATTGCATATCACATCTAAGATTGCATATCATTGAAGATTATATTCCATATGAGTCAAGCTTGTAGATGGACCTTAAATCTTTTCAAGTAATAGGCCATTCTGATCGGGCCAAATTATATTTGTAATTCTGGACTGAACTTGGACTTCGTTTTTTTTTGGGGGTTTATTATTTTTTTTTTTGGACTTATTTCTGGGCCCGGGCAAAATTGAGTGTCTACAGTTTGGTCCCATCCAAAATAGATAGTTACCTATCCATATCAATCTGTTACTTTTTTTTTATTTATTTATCAATGTTTTTTTTAAATCTAATATTTAAATATATCAAATGGTTCAAATTAAATATTTTTAAATATAAAAGCATTAATTGATTGTATAAAATTTCATCATTTAACAAATCTCAAGTAAACCTTAAATCCTAAACCATTTAATATATATATAAAATTTATCTATTATCTCTTAAATAATTTAAACTATAATCATAATTTTAATATATTAAAATTAATATTATCTCTTTTACAATTATATAAGAAATTATTTAATATATAAATTAAAAACACTAATTAATCTAAACCCTAAACCCCTATCCACTATCCCTTAAACCCTAAACCCCTAACCCTTAACCCTTAAAATCCTAACCTTTAACCCCTAACCCCTAAACCTAAAACCCCAACCTATTAGTTTTGGCATCTTGTTTGGGTTGAGAGCTCAACTATTAGTTTTGGGGCTTTTGATGTTTGTTTGGTTTCTTGGGACTGATGTAGTTTTGTTGCCCCTGGTTTCCTTAACCAGGCCTTTTCGTCTCTCTTGTTAATGGAAGTCCGTTTTCTACCGTTCCAATAAATATAACCACTCCACCACGCTAAGCATTCCTTTATGTAGTGCTTAATTTTATTATTATTTTCGCTCAGATACAAGTGAGCATAGTTGAGTAAATTGCGGCATTGTACTTAATTTTTTTACGGCGTTTTTTAAAAAGCGCCGCTAATGCCACTAAAGCTCAACATAAAACGATGGCGTTGTGCTTAATTTTTTTTTTTTGCGGCGTTTATAAACAAGCGCCGCTAATGTTCGATCTATAGCGGCATTTTTTAAAAAGCGCCGCTAATGCTTGATCTATAGCGGTGTTTTTCAGAAAACGCCGCTAATGCTCGATCTACAACAAACACCGCTAAAAACCTGTTTTGCTGTAGTGACCATACACTTCTCCGTCGATAGTACCACAAACATCCGTAGCATCATTGTTTTTCAGAGGTGGGTCATCTTCACAACCACCTATTAATAACACAGACTATATACGATGGGAACTTAGGACACAAATGCAATCTAGCACAAAAGAACGAGATGAAGATGAAGATGGAGGTAGAAGTGGAGATGGAGATGGAGGTGAAGATGAAGATAAAGAAGATGAGGAGCTAGAACCACAACTACGATGAAATCCTCCTCGTAACCGACACCCACCGAGTTGTGGCACATATTTGGGCTGATGATGCCAATGATTTTTTTTTTTTAATTTTTCTTACGTAAATCATCATTTTAGTTTGTTAATTTTTAATTTGTATTGTATTAAAATTTTTCATCCATAATGTACTTATTCCAATTTTATCAAAAAAAGTTTATCTATTGTATTTTACATCAATAATATACTTATTTAAAATCTACGAAAACAATAGAAAAATTATTTGTATTGTATTCTATTGTAATTTATATCAATGATATTTATTTATTTACAATATACAAAAAAATTTAAAAATTGTTTGGATTGTATTTTATTGTATTTTATATCAATAATATCTACTTATTTACAATCTACAAAATAAATTAAAAAATTATTTGTATTGTATTCTATTGTATGCCATTTCAATAATATACTTATTTACAATATACGAAAAAAATAAAAAAAATTGTTTATATTGTATTCTACTATATTTTACATCAATAATATATACTTATTTACAATTTATCAAAAAAAAGAAAAAGAAATGAAATGAGAAAATGAACAAATTGTTTGTTTGTTTGTTTTTTGTATGTATATAGAAAAACGAATAAATGTTTTAATTAGGTCCTCTCCTCAATGTTGCCTCCAAGTGTGGGCATGTTGGCTTACTATACCGTTCCAAGAATAATTGCATAACCTTGGTTTGTCTATCTTCTATCGAATATCCATGATGCCGTGTATCCGAGTGGAATTCGGTTGGCCTTTTACCTTGCGATGCAACGTAATATCCAGTACCAACTCGAATCGAGTGCTCGAGATAGGCGGCCACATACTGTCATTTAAGACCGGTGAGAATTCATATTTCCATACTTTATACAAGCATTTTAGTTTGTAGACTTTGTCAACATAACTCATGCAATCCAGACGTGTCGAGGCACATGCAGTAATTACATGTGTGCATGGAAAACAAAGTGTTTGAAATCTCTCACAGTCGTAGTTCATTCATCTCAGGTATACACGATACGATCCCTTGATTGTAACACCCCTATCCTGTAACCGTTGCCGGAATAGGTAAGGGGCATTACCGGATGGGCAAAACATTACAGATCAATACAGAATCACAGATATCATATAACACTAATACATAGGCATTCATCAACAATTCATTCCTTAAGATGGTCTACGAGACCTAAAACATACATTTAGAAAAGGTCGAGACTAAACTGAACGCATTCAGAATTTTCAGAACTTAGCAACATCTTTCAATTCTGTTGAAGTCACACGCCCGTGTGACTAGGCCGTGTGGCACACACGGGCACCAGACACACCCATGTGATCCAACCATGCCAAAACAGAGTTCCTATACTGACTTTTTCACACGGCCGTATGCCATGGCCATGTGGTACTTAGGTAGCTACTGACTTAAGCCCACGGCCATAAGGCACGCCCGTGTGGCACAATGCAGGCTTTCTTTAAGCCAATTTGCCACCCCTTTTAGGGTCATTCCTACAAGCAATATTCAACAACATTCATGCCACAAGTTTCAACCAATTTCATGCTTAAAATGACCAAATCATTTTAGATCATAACACATTGCAAACATACACCATTTAGCATCACCAACTAAATACCAAAACTATGCACAAACATATTATTTGTTAGCCAACTCTCAAGGCATAACATATTTACATATATAAGCTTACATACATAGACATTCTAGCCTATACATGCCATACTTAAAATAATTACACTTTCAAAAGTACCAAAATGAGTTTGATAGTATGGTGACAATCCTCGACTATCCCCGAGCCTTTAGTAGCTACGATACTATAAAACAGACAGAAATCACATAGAGTAAGTTACAAAGAGCTTAGTAAGCCAAATACAAGTTGGTCTAACTATTAAAGAGTCTAAAATAAAAGTATATAGTAATAATTCATAGTCAATACACAGAGTAAATCATGAGCCTAACCATGCTCATTTGCTCGCATACATGTCATATTTCATTTCCAAATTTCCATACATATTTCACAGAAACAGAGTCTTTCATATCCAAAGATTTAATACAATACAAACGTACCTATATAGATTACACATTTCATATATTCATTACCATATCTCGTACTCTATCTTCAAACAGTTCAGAAACGATATAGATACTCATAACCAAGTACAATGCCGACGTCCCGGACGCGGTCTTATATGTAATTCAATATCGATGCCTCTGTCCCAGACAGGGTCTTATACGAAATTAGATATGATGCTGATGTTCCAGACATGGTCTTACACATAAATCTCAAATCGAGGCCTGTGTCCCAGACATGGTCTTACATGATAACTCAGATCAATGCCAACGTTCTTTTAAAGGCATACAGAACTTTTAAAATACTATCATATTATCGGAGTTCACTCGAAATCTATTCATCAGGCTCTCAAGGCCGTCCAATACAGATTACATTTTATATACGCATAATTTAGTTAATTTAAAACGTAATTGTAATTTGACTTACCTCGTACGTATTTCGGACGGAACGAGTCGACTATTCAACTATTTTGGACTTCCCTCGATCAAAGTCTGATTTTCTTTATTCTTGATCTAATAAAATTCAAATTCAGCCATTCAATCATTCAATCATTCGTTTCATTCAATTTAATCCATATACACACATTTAAGGCACTTTGCATTTTAGCCCCTAAAATTTTCACACTTTGACAATTTAGTCCATTTTTCACAAAACCAAAAATATGCAAAATTCACCAAGACTATAGCTTGGCTGAATATACATGGCTTCCATACAAGCCCAAATAACATTTTTAATTCACAATTTAGTCCCTCAAAACCTCATTTTCACAAATTAGCCCAAATAGCTATATTTCATCAAAATTCAAAGACAAAACTTATAAATCATATACCAATCCTTCATAATTCACCCAAAAACATCACAAAACTCATGATATCAACAATGGCATTTCATGAAATCTTTAACAGAAACAGAAATTCAGACATGGGCTTTGAAGAACACGAAGCAACGATCACAGAAATGTAAAAATTATCAAAAATCGATCAAAAACACATACCTAATTGATGCTTGCAAGTGCTGAATGTTTGAAGACTTTAAAACCCTATTTTCCTTCTTCACATTCAGCTAAATGAAGAATAATGGCTTTAATTTTATGCTCTTGTTTTGTTATACATCATTTAATACATCATTTACTATTTTATCCTTTATAAAATAAACATATAATTCATGTTAAGAAAGGCCATTATTGTTCACTCAAAGGTTCTATGGTCTATTAACCACATAAGGACCTATTAGTCCAAAGCTATTTCAAAAACATACATTAAACATGTAGCAAACTAATTTCTCCTTTTATGCGATTAAATCTTTTTTCATAATTAAGCACAGAAACAGACAAATTAAATCACAGAAACTTCGCAGAAATAAATTCACTTATCACAGACACGGGAAATAATATTAAAATATTTTTTAGACTCAGATTTGTGGTCCTGAAACCACTATTTCTGCTAGGGTCTAAATCGAACTAAATCGAACTGTTACAATTCTCCCCCTTAGGGATTTTCGTCCCCAAAAATCTTACCGTTAAACAGATTCGGATATTGTTGTTTCATTGCATCCTTAGGCTCCCACATAGCCTCTTCTACTCCGTGTCGATACCACAGCACTTTGACTAACGAAATTCTCTTATTACTCAATTCTTTAATCTCACGAGATAGAATACGAATTGGCTTTTCTTCATAAGTCATATCAGAATGGATTTCAATATCAGACGGAGAAATTACATGCGAAGAATCAGATCTGTATTGTCTAAGCATCGATACATGAAACACATTATGTATCTTTTCTAACTCAGATGGTAGCCTCAATCTATAAGCAACCGGCCCAACTCGCTCAATGATTTCATACGGTCCGATAAACCTCAAACTCAACTTGCCCTTTTTACCAAATCGGAACAGTTTCTTTGGCGGAGATACTTTCAAAAACACTTTATCACCGATCTCAAATTTGATATGCTTTCGTTTTAAATTTACATAAGACTTTTTACGATCAAAGGTAGCTTTCAGACTATTTCGGATTGCTTTCACTTTCTGTTCTGTTTCTTTTATCAGATCAATACCATAAATCTTATTCTCATTGAGCTTAGACCAGTATAATGGAGTTCTACACTTTCTACCGTATAAGGCTTCGTACGGTGCCATTTTAATGCTCGATTGAAAACTATTATTATAAGTGAATTCAATCAAGGGTAGATATTGTTTCCACATACCTTCAAACTCAAGAATGCAACATCTCAACATATCCTCGAGTATCTGAATAATCTACTCAGATTGACCATCTGTTTGCGGATGAAAAGCAGTGCTGAAATGTAATTTAGTACCCAGAGCATCTTGCAATTTCTTCCAAAACCGCGATGTAAACCTCGGGTCTCTATCTGATACTATTGACAATGGCACACCATGCAATCTTACAATATTAGAAATGTATAACTCAGCTAACTTATTGAGTGAGTAATCAAATCCAATCGAAATAAAATGAGCTGACTTCGCCAATCGATTAACTACAACCCAAATTGCGTCTTTCTTTCTCGGAGACAAGGGCAAACCCGAGATAAAATCCATGGTCACTCGATCCCATTTCCACTCCGGAATCATAATCGGTTGCAACAAACTAGATGGCACCTGATGTTCAGCTTTTACTTGCTGACAGATTAAACATTTAGAAACAAAATCAGAAATATCTCTTTTCATTCCCGGCCACCATTATAGTTGCTTCAAATCGTTATACATTTTCGTACTCCCCAAATGTACAGAAAATCTACTACTGTGAGCCTCACTCAAACTCATTTGAATTAACTCTAGATTTCTCGAAACACAAAATCTATTTCTAAATCTCAAACAATTATCAATATCAACTCAGAATTCAGAATCACATTGAGCTCGTTTTACTATCAATTCATTGTCACATTTCTAAGCCTCGTAGATCTGTTGTATAAACAAGGGTTTTGCTTTCAGTTCAGCACAAACCAAGGTATCATCAGACAGTGCTAATTGAGCATTCATCGCATGCAATGCAGACAATGATTTTTGACTCAGAGCATCTGCTACTACATTTGCTTTGCCCGGATGATAATCAATAACTAGCTCGTAGTCTTTTAACAATTCTAACCATCTTCTCTGTCGTAGATTCAAATCTTTTTGCGTCATTAAATACTTCAGACTTTTATGATAAAAAAACACGTGACATTTCTCACCAAACAGATAGTGACGCCAGATTTTCAAGGCAAACACAATAGCAGCTAACTCAAGGTCGTGTGTCGAATAATTCTTTTCATGCGACTTTAGCTGTCTCGAAGCATAAGCAATGACTCTACCTTCTTGCGTTAGAACACATCCCAGACCAATCAATGAAGCATCGCTGTAAATTACAAATTCTTTACCCGATTCAGGTTGCACTAATACTGGAGATTCAGTCAACAAAGCTTTCAACTGATCAAAACTGTTCTGACACTTTTCAGACCACTCAAACTTCACATCTTTTTGGAGCAATTTTGTCAATGGAGTCGCAATCATCGAGAAACCTTTTACGAATCTTCTATAGTAACCAGCAAGTCCCAAAAAACTACGAATTTCAGATACATTTCTCGGAGGTTTCCAATTCATAATAGCAGAAATTTTGCTCGAATCAACTCGAATACCAGAGCCTGATACAATATGACCCAGAAAACCAACTTCTTGCAACCAGAATTCACATTTACTAAACTTTGCATACAGTTGTTTATCTCTCAGTATCAATAGCACTATTCTCAAATGCTCAGCGTGTACAGATTCATCACGTGAATAAATCAATATGTCATCAATGAATACCACAACAAATTGATCTAAATACGGTCTAAAAATTCTATTCATCAAATCCATAAAGATAGTAGGTGCATTCGTTAATCCAAAAGGCATAACTAAAAATTCATAATACCCATACCTCGTTCTAAAAGTAGTTTTCGGAATATCAGAGTCCTTTACTCGCAACTAGTAGTAACCCGATCTCAGATCTATCTTTGAAAACACAGTAGCACCTCTCAACTAATCGAATAAGTCATCAATCCTGGGCAAAGGATATTTGTTCTTTATAGTCACTTTGTTGGCTTAAACCAAGCCTGCATTGTGCCACACGATCAGGGAACACGGGCGTGCCTTATGGTCGTGGGCTTAAGTCAGTAGCTAGCTAAGTACCACACGGCCTTGCATACGGTAGTGTGAAAAAGTCAGTATAGGAACTCTGTTTTGGCACGATTGGATCACATGGGTGTGTCTGGTGCTCGTGTGTGCCACACGGCCTAGTCACACGGGCGTGTGACTTCAACAAAATTGAAAGATGTTGCTAAGTTCTAAAAATTCTGAATGCGTTCGGTTTAGTCTCGACCTTTTCTAAATGTATGTTTTAGGTCTCGCAGACCATATTAAGGAATATTTCTTGTAGCAACGATCACAAAAACGTAGAAATTATCAAAAACCGATCAAAAACACATACCTAATTGATGCTTGCAAGTGCCGAATGTTTGAAGACTTTAGAACCCTGTTTTCCTTCTTCACATTCGGCTAAATGAAGAATAATGGCTTTAATTTTATGCTTTTGTTTTGTTATACATCATTTAATACATCATTTACTATTTTATCATTTATAAAATAAACATATAATTCATGTTAAGAAAGGCCATTATTGTCCACTCAAAGGTTCCATGGTCTATTAACCACATAAGGACCTATTAGTCCAAAGCCATTTCAAAAACATACATTAAACATGTAGCATACTAATTTCTCCTTTTATGCGATTAAATCCTTTTTCATAATTAAGCACAGAAACAGACAAATTAAATCACAGAAACTCCACAGATATAAATTCACTTATCACTGACACGGGAAATAATATTAAAATATTTTTTGGACTCGAATTTGTGGTCTCGAAACCACTATTCCGACTAGGGTCTAAACCGGACTATTACATTGATAATACTTTCATCGTCCGTAACTTGAAATATTTGATTTGGACGCGAGTGACACATTGCAGACATAGAGATCACTCTTTCTGTATTTTCTCTAATATCATTCACCACCTTCTCACACCAAATGCGATTGCCCTTTATCTGTCCAACATATTTTTTCGCTCGCTTTATAATAAGGCTATTAATCAAAAATATATTTCTTTGACCACCGATATTATCAGAAAATGACGCGTCAGCTTCAATATGAAATGAATCAATTTTCCTAGGTTCGTTGTCATGTGCCAGTATCATAGACCTCCATCATATAATTGAGTCCACTACTCCTTGGGTATCCCATTGAGGTATTTTACACTGGCTTTATTTATAACCCGCATGTTCTCCAACATTTCATGGAATCGATGTTGGCTGAGCTCATACCCTGTTGAGGAAATAAATAGTATATCCAAAAATGCAAACAATGCATATTTTAAAGAATGATATAGAAAATAATATTTACTACAAACCCATGTTAATAACATGTTACCGCTCAACATCCTGATGATAGTGGCCTAGGTAATTTGACCCTATATGACATATACAATACTTATGGTGTGCACGATCTCAAAAGCTTCCATGTCGATCAATTGTAGCTTGTATTCAGGGTCCCTTATAAAAAAATAATGCATTTATCAAGTTGGGGCACAAAAAGTTGTCCCAAGTTAGTCAAGAAGAAATCCCAAGCATTAACGGTTTTTCCTTCAACAATTGCAAAAGTTATTGGTAGGATATTTTGATTACCATCTTGTGCAACAACCAACAACAAGCGATGCTCATATCTCTTGTACATGAATGTGCTATCAATTTGGACTAATAACTTACAGTACCGGAATGCTTCGATGCATGGCTTAAATGTTGATCTGCCACAATTTGACGTGTCAAATTAGGCTCCCGTGTTACTTAACGAGATTGTTTTTAAGCAATTTAAGTGTCTTTTTAGTAGTTTAGCTTAATGTTAGTTTTTTCAATTGAATAAGTGTAAATACCTCTTGTTCCTCATTTTTGTGATCCAATTTGGGTAATTATGCCATTGGGGACCCCATTGGTTGATTGAGTGTTGTATCAGGTTGTTGATGGCCCGAACTTGAGCAGAAACATCACCAAAGGTAAAGGTATCGCGACACTGAATTGGACTGAAATGAAGAGAATGAAGACCACCTACAGTGGTATCGCGACATCCTTTTTGGGTATTGCGATATCCAAGCCAAAAGGAGACCCCCATTTGGAGATTGTTGACGGTATCATGATATCCAACCTTAGATATCATGACACCCTAGGATATCGCAATATTGAACTTCAAATATTGCAATATCTTACCCAACATGTCAAAAAAAGACTGCGGGAGTAGTTTTTGTCCAACACCCACACCAATCAAAATTAAGCGTTTAGAAGCATTTTTGTTCAAAATTTTGGGTTGTAAATAGCTATTTAAAGCCACTTTTGGCTGAATGAAAGAGAGACTCTTTTACTTAGGTTTTCTATCATCTTTTTACTTAGTTTTAGGTTAGGATTAGAGATTTTTCTTTTCTTTTTTAGATTAGGTTTTCACTTTTCTTTTTAGGTTAGATTTTAGTTTTGTTATTTACTTTCTTCCTTATTGTTAAAGATTTTATAAACAATGATGGACAAACTCTTGGCCTTCAATGAAATTTATCAATTGAATGAGCATTTTCTTAAATCCTTTGTTTTCATTTTATGCTTACAATATTTTTGATAAAATACTTGTTTGGAATTTCAGTTTGAGTATGTGCTAAATTTGTTGGATGGTTGATTGTTCAGTTGTTTGTTAACTAAGTTGATGTTTATTCTTGATTGATTGATTGATTGTTCTATTATATTGAAATGCTTAATATGCTAGAATTGACACCTCTAATAGAAAACCTAGATAAACAAGACCGAGAGGAGAGTTTATACTTATGTAGTTCGATATGATTATGCTAAGTAGCAAGACCGAGAGGTAATCTTATGTGGTATTTTTTAGTCTAAGATGAGACCGAGAGGATATACTTATCTAAGAGTGACAAACAATACAATCGATATAGGTTCTTTAGTTTAATTAGCACTCAACTAATCAATCGACCATCATTTAATCATTTAGATTATTTAAAACATTAGGAAGAAAGTTTAAGTTAGCTTAATTAATAGTTTAATTTTAGTTAATAAACATTTTTATTTTGACTTGCACTAATAATTTTCGACTCGATTAGGTTAGTAATTGTTCATATTGTAATTGAATTGATAAACACATTTACCCACTTAGCAATCCTTTGGGTTCAAACCTTGGGATACTCGAGTGTCCTATTGACACTAAACTATTACAACTGACACTGTATGCTTGTAGTTAAACCCACTTTTTAAATTTTTTTTATAAAATCGTTAGTTCTTTTTTTTTTTTTTTGCACGAGCGCGTGTGGGTCAAGTTGTTGGCGTCGTTGTCGGGGATTGCGTTTGTGAAAATATGTAGTCAAGTTAGTTTCCCTTGAGGCAATATCTGCCGAAGGACAAGAAAATTAGATAGTGCTTTTTATTTTATTGTATAGTGTTTTATTTTTGTGATTTTATTTTAGTTTACCTTGTTGAAGATTTAGCTTAATCATGTTTAATAATAATGGATATAGGTGGTCGGAAGACGAATATAATTATGAAGATCAATCGAGTTCAACAAATGGAGATTCAACAAACCATTGGATTTATGATGGCGATTACGGATGGCAAAAGTATTCATATGAGCATCCTTATGGTTCTTATGGATATAAAACCAAGATGGGTAGCTATGATCAGGGTGGTCAGATAATTATTTGGCACAAGACTCATATTCTTCATATTACTATCCAGAAAGTAATATAGAGAGCGATGAGTACATGGAAGAATCATCCCTTGCTACATGGGTTGGAATGTTAGAGGAGAGCATGTCTTCAATCTAAAATGATGTGTCCTCCATGTCCAAGATGGTGGAGCAAATATTGAAAATTTTCAAACACCTAACCACAATGAACACTCCGATGAAAGAGGTCAAGCATGATGTTCATGAGCTCAAGGACGAGGGTTACTCCACCGTTATTGAGCATGATAAGTTAAGTTTAAGTGTTCAACAAGAGTTCAGATTTGAAAACTGTGATGAGGTTGTGAGAAAAGAAGGTGCCTTCACTCCAATTGACATAGGATTAGGAGTAGGAGTAGGATTAGGTGTAGAATTAGATATTGAGGAAGAGCTAAACGGGAATCAAGTGAAACTGTGAAGGAGCCGACACACTTTCTGACTATTTCTTAAGAAGAGTCAACCAATGGACTTAACGAACATACCTATTTTCAGTTTAAAATGGGAATTGAAGTCTGAGTATCTACAGCTTATGGCGACATTGAGCTTGTGATACTCGAGGCTATAGTACCTCAGAACAAGCTATGGAGTTGGGTAGGCTTTGGAAGTAAGTGGCTCATGATATGGCTATCTAGAAGGTAAAAAATAAGATAGTGACAGTGTGCTCAAATGCCAATAGGGTCATTATTCTAGTCATGAAGAACAACCGACGATTCAAGGTGTTGAGGTCCTCTTGTAAGTTCTTCTATGGAGGGGATACAGATCGCCCAAAAGTTAGTAAATTTTCCTTTTGATAGTTTTATTTTTTATTGCATATTTCTCTTTTGGTGTGTTTGTTTTGTTTTTCTATGTAGGTCTGCCCACCAAGTGCTACACAATATTGAGAGCTTCAACGAAGTTTGAGGACGACTCCACCATTTTGCTACACTTACATTGGATAAGAGGAGCTTTCTCAAGCTAATCTTTAGTTGGGGACACATTGAGGACAATGTGTAACTTAAATGTGGGGGTGTACTTAAAAATTTTAATTTATGTATTTCATTTTCTTATTTTATGTTTACTTCAAAAAATTTCAAAAATCTATAAAAGTTTTAAAATTTTTTTGTTGTTTTTTTTTTTATTTTTCTTGCATGGTGCTTGGATTATTTTGGCATTTGGTTATTGGTTGTTGGTATTGAAAGATGTATTCTGGACTTTTGAGCATGTAAATTTTGATTGATGTTAGATAACTTGGTTCTTCTAAAAAGAGATTAGTTAGGTCAATAAGTTAAATTGCATAATAAACTAAAAGTAATTATTCTTTATGTAAATATGTATGATTTGTGCCAAATGATAGATAGATTTTATAGATGCTTCTAGATAAATAATGATTGATTCAATTGTTATTCATTGGGATAAATGTATATCTGATTGAAATTGTGTTTGGTGAAAAGTGTAGGGAGGACTTAAGGTATTATTTGATTAGCCCAGAGCTCAAATGACCAACCTTTATGCTATATACCCCTAGTCCCCATGATTTGAGCCTTAATTTTTCCATTCTTGATGAACCCACATCCTTGAAACCTTGAGCCTAAATTGAATTGAAAACTCAACCCTTCTCAGTCCGTGATCTTAAAATGCACTATGAAATGGATGTTGGGTCACGGATGTTGAGGGTTAGGTAGAGACATTTTGGTGGTTCCAAGTTGTTCTTGAGAGAAAAAGAGAAAAGATTGTTTGATATGGTGTATATAGACTTTTTCTAAGCAAACTAAATGAAAAATAAAATCAAGGAATAAAATCAAAGTGAGTGGAATAAAAGCATTGTTAATGATAAAAGAATTGTGAATGAAAGAGTGAAAATTATAATTAAAAAAAACCTTAAACGGA